>CM062292.1:353186932-354677070 GCA_031216915.1 Pictodentalium vernedei
ATTTAAGCATTGACAATAATTGTGAAAAATAATTTTTAAATCCGAACCGCATGGCACACGAAATTCGCGCGAGAGAACATATAAAATACATTATGGATATATACTATGTAAGAGAATATAATAAAAACTGTTCCCGAGAATACAAAGGATACTCGGATACACTATGAATCAGGAAACATCAATCAACGAGTTGGATGAACACTGATAAGCGTGCAGAACATCTCGTCACAAGGCGGATGACAAAAAGAATGAGTCTTTAGCGACGTGTATGCGCACTGGCAACGGAAGTCGTGGAGTTGTACTTGGGAGAGAGCGTCCAGAACTGGGTCTGCGCCGGTTGCTCTCGACCCAGTTTTGGCTTATTTTTTCTTGGTGCTTTTGCACCACTTTTTTTCCCCAAATTGCTTGGGAAAGACAAAAATAGAGAGTACAATATCCGAGTTAGGAACTTCCACTGTAGTGCAAGCCTGTAGTAAACAATTGTGAGTAGGTTGATAACAAATGGATTTTAAATACCGAGATGAGACTAAAAGGGATAGTAAATTATACCTCATTGAGGGATTTTTTTATGGCTCTC
Source organism: Pictodentalium vernedei (assembly GCA_031216915.1). NCBI lineage: Eukaryota > Metazoa > Mollusca > Scaphopoda > Dentaliida > Dentaliidae > Pictodentalium > Pictodentalium vernedei. Next base: position 353,187,510 of record CM062292.1, read on the forward strand.
ATGACCTCAATAGGAACGAGATTAAGAGGGATAGTAGAACAGACCTCATTGAGGGATTTCGCATGGCCCTTACGACTAAAAAGGGTGCCGAAAGGGGTCACATGATATGGTTTTGTTGAAATATTTTGAAAAAAATAATTTTTTCAACTCCTCAATTTGCATCTTACGCGGGAGGATGCGGGCGATTCGTTAGGTAAAGGGTTAAATTACAAATCAGTTGACGATTTGAATTAAGAAGGAGTTACATCGACCTTTATCTGATTCATTTGATTATTTGTCGAGTGGCGCCGTGGGGTACTCGAAAGGTTTATTCACTAAGCCTTTTGTTGTTAAAAGTTGTCATGTTCATTTCACGATGTGGGTTAGGGCTATGGGTAGGGTCCCATTGGAACATTTACGTTATTGTGATAGTTCCCGGTTTCGCGGTCTGGAGTTTGCGGCTCGGAGGAATTGTGCAACTGGGATGCTTCGTGGAGCAAACCTCAGACCATGTTACCGTCAATCAAAATGACTTAATTATAATAATATTTCACAAGAATCACCATTAAATTTTGAAGCACGATATCTATTACAAAAGAGTTACACCCACTGGTCTCTATACGACGAAAAACGGTGTCATTCAAACAGCCTGAACCCCCAGAATATGGCGCCGAGTTATATAATCAACAGGGTTACAGCTTTCACTCTGCCAAATGTAATAGACAATGTATTCATGTAATTACGTACTCAATACATACTAAATGTAAGATAAAATACGAGAGTTGTGCTTCTCATACAACTTATTTCTACTGGTACTGTAAATGTAAAAGAGATTCAGTCAGTAGATCTGGGGGAGGGAATAGCACTATATATAACTAGATTATTGGGACGTCAGAAAAACCGCCACTCAAACTGCCCCTCTCCCAAGATGGCATCAAGCCAATCAGTGTAGTACCTCCTAATAATCCATGATGTTTGATAACGTGGAAGCTGTTACGCTGTGACTATAGTCACAGCGTAACAGCTTTCACTTCATCAAGTACTATGGCGTTCACAAGAACTAATAACACTCTATCAACTTCTCAATCGTAGCACTCGTTTTTTTCAATAACAACTCCAATATGTTGAAATATTCAAGTTGTATTATCACGGAAAATGTGCATCTCATTAACACATTCATTTTTCGCAGACATGAAATAATATTCTTTAAAAAGCGATCTGAGATTGCGTGGCGTCTGAAACTTGAAACCCTTTTTAGTTTTTTTAACATTTTGTTTTATTTATAGCAACTTCCCCGACCCTCTAAGATGGCGGCAGGGAAGACAATTTTCGTGACCAACGAGCACTCCAGCAATTCAGGTGTATACAGAGATCAGTGAATTACACGAACTAAAATGTGAAAGTCAAACTTGTTCTTTGGTTTCAAGAGTAGATTTTCAAAACTTCAAATCATTACGCGCATGTTGGTCGGTTCAGATGTATGGGCGAGTGGACGTATGGACCAACAGCCGTAGACACAAACGGAAATACATACGGACAAAAATTACTCTTAAATGTCTTTCGTCTTTAGCTATGTGAAACAGGAAATGAAATCAACCATACGATATCCAAGATCTTCAATTATAATTACAACGGAAAGTGATCTTGGCCTTATTTCAAAATTCAAACTATTTCACTTAAGAGCGTGAGGTATCCTACAAAAACAACTACTGTACAAGCGTACGGACGGACGCAGAGACTGGCATCCTAGCGAAATGACAGGTATAACATTTAATTACCTTTGATGATCTGGAGAGGAGATAAAGGGTGTTTCACAATGTCGTCTGTTTTTAATTTTTAAACGCCCGCACAAATTAGGCGAACGATCGCTCAGTTGGCCTATCGTTCGCTTCAAACGAAATAAGGCAACTTATTTTTCGTTCGCCCGAAGTATGAGAACTGAGACAAATAACAAATAACAACCAACCAGAGAACCACTGGGAACTGCAAAATACGTCGTGGTGAGCTGTTCAAATTGTACAGTTTTTTTTTATATTTTTGTCGAGTTTTTAGAATAAGAGAAACAAACTTGCTCACATTATACGGAATCAACAAATTCGCTATGCAGTTTGTGTTCACAAGGCCAATACAAACAAGTAGTAATCATTTGTGGAAATAAAATAAGAATTTCAGGATCAGAAAGTACAACAATCATTCGACAGTATCTGAATTTCAATCTGTTGTCTGAAAATCTAACTCCTCAGCTGGTCTTCTTGAAATTCTTGAGAAGTATTTTATTTGGAAACCATGTGTGAGTGGATGGACGGATGGACAATGCCATAACATGATAAGTTATTGTGGTGAATTGACGGTAACATGGTCTGAGATTTGCGGATCGGAGCTTATATTCAACCGAGAAGCGACGCGTCGAGGTTGAGCATAGACGCCGAGCCCCAAACCTCAGACCATGTTACCGTCATCTCATCACAATAACGTACATGTTCGAATGAGACACCACCCATAGCCGAAAACCTACATCGTGAAACACGAGAGGCTTATTTACTAAACTTGTGATCGTTAAAAGTTGCCTTGTTCAAGGCAATTTTTAACGATCACAGGTTTAGTAAATAAACCTCTCGTGTACTCCACGATGGCACTGGAAAAATAATCAATAAACCAGATAACCTCATTCCATCTCAGTTCAAATCGTAAATCAAATCGGTTTGTAATTTAAACAACACTTCACCCGGAACACCATCTGCTGCACGTGTGAAAAATCAAGAAAGTGTAGCGGCTTGCTAGTCACTCTGTTTATAAAGCAATTACGAAACGGGCGACGTCATTTCGAATAGTTCACGCTGTGACGACAGGCGGGAAAATTTGCTACTGGAACCGTAAACATAAAAGAAACTACACCAGCTCTCATCCAATCAGAGGCCGAGGATTTTACTCTTATTGGAACATAATATGTTCCGTTTTTCAAATGAGCATAGTTGTGTTGAATATAAAGACAGATATCATCCAGAAGCCTGGAATATATTAAATGCTTTGTAAGTGAAGAGCAATAACTCCAAAAATAGTGTTTCGAATAAAAGTCAAAGTCCAACCTGACCCGTATTTTCTGTTCATAAGGCTCAATCAGATTAGATTAGATGTGTTGAATCTGAAGGAAGTTATCATCCGAAAACTTCAAATATGTGGTATTTTAATTAATTAAATATATCGAATAAACATCCAAGTCAAATTTGTCCTGCATTCTCTTTTCAAAAAGTCGTGCAGAAAATTCAGATTAGGTGTGTTGACTATAAAATAATTTATCATCCGGAACTTGAAGTTTAAGAAAAGCTAAGTCAACAAAGACGAATAACTCTGCAACAGAATATCAAACTAACGTCAAAATTGAACTTTATCCGTATATTCTGCTCATAAATCTACATACCAAGCTCCTGTTAGCAGGAGTGAACATTATGGAAGTTATCACCCGGAAGCTTGAAATATATGAAATTTAAAGATAATAAAGGGCAATAACTCCAGAATACCGACCAAATGTCATAATCGAAATGGATCCGTATTTTTGATAAGAACATATATCAAAAGTGAATTGGAAATCACATTTATAGCCAAAATTATCATATGAAACTAAAAGTGAATGGACAGAAATATATGAAATTCTGTGCCAATAAAGGGCAACAACTCCAAACTAGAATACCGAAAAAGTGTCAAACTCGAACTTAATCCGTTCTTTTTGTTTATAAGACCATACGTCATAAATGAATATATCACGTAAAAAGCTAACGTTATTGTCTGGATCATCGTGAAAATTGAAATATAAGAAATTCGAAGTCAACAAAGGACTCTAACTCTGCAAAATAATATCAAATAAACGTCCAAATTGAAGTTGACTTGAATATTCTGTCAATTAGGCTGAATACCTAACTCTTATTAGCTTGGGTGAACATTAATGAAGTTTTAATCAGAAACGTAAAATATATGAAATTCTAAGTCAATAAAAGGGCAACATCTCCACAAAAGAATATCTAACAACCACAAAAGAATATCTAACAAATGTCAAAATCGAACTTGATCTGTATTTTCTGTTGTTAAGAATTTTTACCGAAAATGAATTGGATATCACATGCACAGCCAAAGTTGTCGTCTGGAAACGAAAAGTGAATGAATGGACAGACGTACAAGATATACTATAATACGTCCCGTTTTTCAAAAGGGCGTATACAAACGTATACTATTATTGCCCTAGTTTTCGTTCGTTAGCATGTTTAGAACCAAGATCTTCTTTATAACAATAATAAAATGTTATATTCATGGACATCACGCCATTTGTTAGCAGGTCGGGAACAATACTTTTCTTTAACTTTAGCGACGAAGTATTGCGACGTAAAACAAAGTTGGAAAGTTCTCTCCACCACTGCACATTATCGGCTCAATAGGATTTTTTATGATATAACCTGCGGTTGTCGAGGCGACTCATGACAGCCTTTTTACGAATACAGATAAACAGACTAGTGTGACTTTCTCTTTCAAACACCAGGAATGGATTACTCAAATACGGATTCCCCCCAAAAAGGAAAATAAACGTTTCCTGCCTGCCTAATCTCCGTTTTATATTTCTCTTTCAGTTTTACCCAACACCATATCTGTACATGTCACACAAACTGTAGAGAGAACCACTTCCGTTACTATATCAGTACCCATCACACAAACTGTGGAGAGAACCGTTTCTGTTATCAAATCAGTACCCATCACACAAACTGTGGAGAGAAATGATTGTGTTACCAACTCAGTATACATCACACAAACTGTGGAGAGAAACGATTGGGTTCCAAACTCGGTATGCGTCACACAAACTGTGGAGAGAACTATTTCTGTTATCGAATCAGTACCCATCACACAAACCGAAGAGAGAACCACTTCTGTTATCAAATATCTGACAGACTCTGCCACTGTGATTATGACACCACCATGTATGAATACAAAGACGAGGTTTGATTCACAACTCACTCCGACATTCGACACAGTCAGTAAATTGATATCGCAGTCAGTTATTAGAACTACACCACCATTTGCAAGTGCAACAGATAACATCGATCAGAATAAAACATCACAAGAGTTGGAAAGAAAAATTAAAAACATCAAAAAAAATCTCACGTTAGAAAAAAATGAACTCAGTTCGTGGAAACGAAAACGTCACTGCGCAACTGATACAAGAACATCCAGCAAGTCGATAGGAATTTTAAGTTTGATTGGGCTGATTGCTTCATTTGTGGTGCCAGCTATTTTTGATTTACCGACAGTATATCGTGATGTCAAAGGAGGCATTACACATAACAATACATCTAACAGTATCAGATCGACTGAGTCAAAAATTCGAGAACAAAGAACCCGTAGTGGTAGGGTAAGAGCTTCTGAAATCAAAGTGATAGCGATATCTGAATGCATAGAGATGCAAAACCTACAACAATGAAAACTTGTATAATGAGATACATACAAGTCGATTATTGTTTGACTGAGTGGCTAAGAGAGATCACGATAATCGTTGTACAGTGATATTTTCTCATTACGTCATTTTAATGTACCATTTTAAACCGTGTGTCGTTCTAACCCGTTACTCATAACTTCAAAGAAAATGATTGCCAAAGATACCATAGCTCATCTTTATTTTCATTAAACTTTACATATGCTGTCAATCTGTTTGAGGGACTAGGTCCAAAATGGAACGTTGTCGTTGATACATCATACCAAGTCATTCTGTAAAGTTTGAGAAAGTGGACCATCAATGTGACAGATAGTGTGTGCCGCAAAAGTCCAAAATGAAAACCGAGGCGGCCATTTTAGGGAATGGACCGTATCCAAAACAGGGTATATTGACTCATCATTTAAATTCGTTATGAAAGATGTGTGAAAATCAGATCATAAACGTGACATGTTGGTTTATCGACGAAAAACAAGATGACAGTCATTTCGAGCGATAGGCAAGATTTGAAATAGGACATTCGCATCAACTCATCACCGAATTTTCCCACAAAGTCCCGGAATTTGGTTCATAAAAGTGTGTTAGGTGAGTCGAAGAAATTCAATATGGCCACTATGCCTGTCGTTTGAGACAACAGACCGGATCAAAAACAGACCGTTACAACGACTCGTTGCATGAAGTCCCCCTGAAACTTTTAAGGCACCTTACCTGTAAATGTTACCTGTATGATGCTCCGTGTGATGTGCAGCAAAAGACAATCGAGAGGGTTATCATTTTATGCAATGGGCCGGATACAAAGTAGGCTGTTCAAATGTATAGAAGGACCTTACATAGGAAATCATTTTACAATGGAAAATGATATACGGAGTGAACAGTATGAGGAGGCATTTTCGGATTACCACAAGAAAACGCACCACAATACACACTAAAAACTAAAGTGTTAAAACTGACACTTTCAAGGTGTTAAACCCATTCTAACTCTTAGGATTTGATTTTAACACTCAAAGTGCAATGCTTTAAGCACTTAGACATTACAATCGCCAGACATCTGAAACTTGGATGGATGGCACTTCCCATGTATCTAGCATTGTTGGTTCTTCTTGCAGAATCGTCCATAATTTGATTTGCGCTTGGTGGGTACATAATTAAAAGGACACAATGCAGATGACGCGGATCAGGCTCGAGAGTTCGAGCCTGATCCGCGTTATCTGCTTTGTTTCCTTTTAAGTGTCGCGACATTACACTTGTCAAGTGGTATTATTGTAACACTTGTCAAGTTCTGGGATATCTACACTTGAACAAAGTGCTAGTTCAGCACTTAGTAAGTGTTAAATACAGCACTTCAAGTGTAGTTTTTAACACTTTAGTTTTTAGCGTGTAACACAGTTTGGGTTTTAGGATATTGGATAAGTACACGCAAAAATACACAATAAACAGGAGAAAGGTTTCAGTAATATTTTGATACTGAAGGGATGCAGGATTAAACTATATCTGAACCTATTTACAAATGCAAACAAGGTTCGAATATTTTATAGTTTTGTCGCCCACGGAAACATAATTAATATAATTTCAGAGCACGATTGTTTAACGTTAATAACGGAATATTAAAATGATGTAGGAGAGCACGTTTCGCACTGTCGTCGGCAACTGGAATCAGCTGGACAGGCTCATTTCAAAATGGGATTATGACTTATGTTTCAGACGATATTAATAGAATATTTAAGTTAACCCGAAATTCACAACAGATCCAGTCATCTCCAGAGATACGCATTCTTACACGACAGGCAAGTCGTGTTCTAGACTGGAAGCAGAGTAAGGATTTTGCAATTTTGTTCTACCTAACCGATACAATGTTGTCAATATGCAAAATCTATTGTGTCTTTATATTTGGTAGAAGTCAATGTTGAAATGTGGGCAAGAGATCATTAGAGGTTATGAAGGTCATTGGATCCAAAATTTATTTTAGGTCTTTTCAAAGGTATTAAGAATCATAATATGCGAGGCGACGAGCGATAAATTTAGACACGTTTGCATTCAGTGGAGGTCACCAAAAGGTCAACTTGGACGTAGTTCCACTGTACGTGTAAATTTGAACTTCTGAAATCCCATTGCGGGCGTGTTCACCACAGTTGGTGTGTAAAGCTAAAATTTATGTCATAGGCTTTTTTATATATAGTAGAATAGGTAATCATGGTGTAAATAGTGTTGTAAAACAATGCGTTTGTTTCTTGACGTATCACTTCGTTGAAGCCGCCGACCTTCATTATGACAGTTGAGCAGTAAGAGACACAAAATATACACAAGAGGACAGTCATAAAAAAATAAAAGAACACTTCTATCAGGAAGAAATACACAGAACGACAAACACGTGTGAATGGGTTATTCGGTATCGCACGAGCGCCAGCGTGGAAGGATAAAACGAGAGGCCGCGGGCTTCGAGTTTTATCCTTCCGCTGTTGCACAAGTGCCATTTCGATTAACCCATTCACACGTGTGTATCGTTCTGTATTTGTTACACGCCTTCACGTCTATGAAAGCTATTATAAGAAGGACATTCAGCAATTCATTTGACAACTCGTCCCCTGAGTTCCAATATAGTAGGCACATAGAACACATTGGAACTCGGGGATCGAACTATCAACAAAAAGAACACATTTTATCGCTAACCAAATTTGCCAGGGGAACCCGTGTTACTATTTTAGCTATCGCCAGCGACTCAAAATTGTTGTTGAGGTGCACGATTTGCAGAAAATCCCAGTGAAATTTGGCTTCTATTTACAAATAGTCCCTCAACGATTTCTTTTCGGCACATGTGTGCGGAACGGATTTTCATTTTCCGCATGGTTTAATGTTGCCGTAGATGGAGATTCCTTAGAACAGGCGTGTAATAAAAGAAACAACACGCAAACTTTGTACAGCTTGATTTAAATTTCAGAGAATTAGCAACGAAACCCGTTTTATAACATAAATGGCCGTTTATTTGGGGGGGGGGGGGCACAAAACATTTGCGAGACGTTATGTGTGGGGTGGGTGTGTCTCATGGGTGCACGCGCGTTCTCAAATTATACAGTTTTTCATAATTTTCTGCAATGTATCAGAATATATCATTATTTGTGTTCCAAACAGCTGAGATGATACTGTAAATCAACCCTAATAGGTTAACCCTTTACCCAACGTAACGGCCAAAACCGGCCAGCGCTATTCTCAAAAATCGCCAATTAATTTTCAAAATATTTTCATTTTTTGTCTCAAAAACATAGGTTATGACCCCTCGTTGGAACGAGCTCGTCGAGATCGTTCCAACGAGGGGTCATAACCTATGTTTTTGAGACAAAAAATGAAAAAAATTAGTTATTCAAGAATTTTTTTTGCAAGTGTCGTCTGCTTTTCATGTTAGGTAAAGGGTTAACTGCAACACAAGAAGCCTTTACAAGTGTTAATACGAGGTGAAATCTGTGCAAATGTCACAAATAATACATGTTGGTGGAGGGGTGGGTGTCTGGTTCTCAGTGTAGAAAATATGCCGGACAATTTTTTTGGAAAAATGCTTTATAATGCACCAGATACAACAAGAATTAATGTAAAAATGTGCTAGTATCAACTAATATTCTATTCACTTCAAGGGCTTCACTTATTCACCCAAATGTTGAAAGAATATTTGAGGATAGTTTCTGCTGTTTACTCATCACAATTATAATAATGTGGATAGTTTAACTTGCTATTATTGTGTATTAAGACTTTACCACATGTGTCATTGGTTACTTGAGATTTTGGAAAATTGAGAAATATAATTTTCAACTGATTTTTAAATGGTAAAAATAAACAAGAAATAAATAAACCATACTAACAAGTTTGATACTTGGAGTCACTAATGGAATCAATCATGCAGACGCCTGCCAGTATCAAGTAAATAAACACATGGATCAGAATGGACTGAATTTTTTGTTATTTTAGCTTACTCCTATGGTACAAAAAAGTCAGGGGAATAATTTAAACATATTTTATTTACGTCAAATCAGGGGAATGGGGTTCATACTTTCATTTTCATGGACATTGAACTGTTCAGGATGAGTTTTTTTAAGATTTCTGAAGCCCCATTTTGGAAACAGGAAGGGGAATTAACCTTTCTGGGTAATAAAAAGTTGTAACAAGTACCTGTAATCACTGGTGGAATCAAACTAACTGAAGTATACTTCTTTCCATACCTATTATGATGTTTGTCAAAGCAATTTGCAATTTCAATGGGAAAGCGAAGGTGGGTGGCTGAAATGGCAGTAGAAAAATTGCACAAGGTGGTGGGTGGGTGTAAAAACGGGCTAAACCGAAAAATGGGACATGACGTCTGCAAATTTTCTTCTGCCATCCCCCCATACTGGTTTATTCGAAATTTTTTTGCTTTATTCACCTAAGGTTGAACACTGGAAGAATTTAGTCCTATCGTAGATCTCTGACATCTACCGCATTCGTGTAGCATAATTAATAGTTCAATTGTTGTTTTCTTCAAACCTTTCTGAACGTATTAGACAATGCCAGTGCAAAACACTACACATTTTTCATTTAATAAACTACTTTCAAGTTTAGCTGAAGTTTGTAGGTGAATTATTTTTGGACAAAAAGGTATTACAGCGCCTTGTTTATTTCTGATTATTGTGCTTGTCGATCGAATTGGACCAATGTGCTCCTCACTTCTCGCTTTTCTATAGGGAGTAACAGCACGATCTCGCCGCGACTGCCCTGCAAAAAAAGATTTATGGGATAAACAAAATAAACATATAGTATTTTCAAGTAAAAAAATTATTCTACTCGTAGAATTATGAATGAAACCGACTCGCCGGAGAATAAGTTTTTTTTTATTTCAAAACAATATACGTTTATTCAAAATATTTGATTTCAACATTAACCATGTATCTGTTCAGTAGAATGTAAATTAACAATTCTTCGAATAGGATTGTGTTGGTGAAATATTTATCTAATTCCAGTATAAGGAAAATTTGCAGCTTGAATTTTTGATATTTTGACATCAATGAGTCGAGTATTGACTCCTGCAGAAACTCAAGCTATAAATGTTTTGCACAGATGAGTTCAGTTATCATGGAAGAAAAAGTTTCCTGTTATATTCTGGCATGCCAGTCTGAATTTATTATACACTTGACTGACCAACTTAATGAGAAGCGCAGTAACGGAACCTTCAGTTTTCCTCATTAATTTAGTATCGGCCACATTATTCCACGAACGAAATATTTGACCCAACAAATATGAGTTCCAGTACTTCTTTTTTCCTCCAAGGTATGTTTTGCTACTGAATATAAATTTTCTAGTTTTATCTGAATTTTCTCACATAATTTATGGAGAAATATATGTTAGGCAGATGATGGAAGTGAAGATGTGCTGGCCTCCCCAGATTACTCCACGTTTCCGTTCGTACACCTCTATTACATTGAGACACTTGTTCGTGTGAATATATATGTATATTCATTATCGGTTTGATATTTATGTAATTTACTCTTATGTAAATATTATCTCCTTTCAAGTTTTTAAGCCTCGTTTTTGTGGTGAGACAGATGTGGGTTGAGGGTGTTACTGAATTCGCTCGGCCAGTCTAGTTGGAGGAGGAACTATTAGTTCTAGTCCCAGGTTACATACAAGAGAATATCTCCCCGGAAGTCACGTGCATTACGCAATAAGGTTGGATAGCTGTTAGGATCATGGATGGTAGAAGATATCCATGACTTTATTTGATACAAATTCAAATGCATTTGGCAATACGAAATCCATTGTGAGGGACTACTCCTATTCATAACGGATTATTTGATTAACAAGGACAGGGACATATCTCGAATGAGTACTTTTGTACTGGGTCGGAAAATTAGCCTGCATCTGACAAAGAGTTAATATCCTCCCTATGATATTACTGATGTGTGATAAAATGGGAAAAATGAGTCTGTGGCGCTGTTTCCAACTCCAGAAAAATTGGATCCACAAAGGGTGTGGTAAGGAGGATAGTGACAGTTTTACCCACTTCTTCGTGACGGCGAGTCGCAAAAATCCCTCGAAAGCAGGGGAGTTTCGTGTGTCCCTACAGAAAAATAGCATGTCACTTCATAGTATTGTCCAATCAAACAACCTGATATATAAAGGGTGTCAGTACAGTGAAGTTATCTGGTGAGTGGTATTGCATCAAGTTGAGGACGTTAAACCAAACAGTATTGCATAGCTGGCATAGCGCACGAGCGACTTACTGCTCTATGAAGGTCCTCAACTCGATGCAACAGAGCCCATCTGAAAAGTTTACTGCGCTTATGAACTTATTGCATACCAGCCCAATTAATAATTGAATCTAGATTTTGGTATCTATCAAATCCATTTGAGAGGAAATCAGGCGACACACGTTTTGTTATGGTTACCGGGTCTTCTTTATCGCCATTCCAGACGGATGAACTCGATCTTCCCATTATCTCGATCTCGGTGTCTGGTAAACATCTAATGTAGGTTCGATAACAATCGCTCAAAATGAATTTGTTGAGCCCGAAGAAACCGCTTTCCCGACCCAGGACTGTGGTACGTCATAATTTCATTAAGCAGGATCACTGCTATGTGAATGTGTGGGGTAGATCAATCAATATTTAGGGCTGCACGTTGAAAATATTAATTGGTTTAACCCCGCCCCTCCCCAAAAAAAAATGAGTGTAGATTCTTCCAATTTCTGCCTTTGAACTGACATGTAAGAAACAACCAGGGTTCAAGGGGTTAATTAATTGATGGCTTGGGGATTTAGAGGGTATTTTGTAGCGCGAGGTTTTGGTTTTCGATTTTGCAGTATCACACTGCGGGAGGTTCACCAGTATCATCAGTATCGCACTTTAGGTTTAATTCTTTCAGCACGCACTGCTGCCCAGGAAGGCATCATTTCAGTCAATACTGTCAACGGCGAAATGGGCAAAACCATCCCCGTTTGTTGGGAGGTTCCGTAATAATTTAATCCAACAGCTCCTTAGAGCTGTTGGATCAAATTATTACCGAGTCTTGCTTTAAACTGTTTGCTGTAAACTGTTCGGGGCGCAGTGGCCTCGCGGTAACCGGCTCTCGTCAGATCACCGAAGTTAAGCAACGTCGAGCGCGGTTAGTAGTTGGATGGGTGACCATTTCAGCGACCATTTCAGCGACTGATTCGCGCTGTGTCTTTGGGCAAGGCACTTAACCCAAATTGCCTACATGGGGCACGGTGAAGCTGTGTACTATGGCGTACTGCACGTCGATGGTGCGCATGTCTTCAACCAATCTAACCCTGCCTGTGCTTAAGATTGTTGGAGAGCTGACAGCTGCTCGTCGTTGCTCGGTGGTTCTCTCAGGGTACTCCGGCTTCCTCCACCGATAAACTATTAACGACATGATGTGACCCTGGTTGTTAATGTGTCATTAAACCCTAATAAATAAATAAATAAATAAATAAATAAATAAATAAATAAATAAATATTGCTCTTTATATCGTCTGCTAGTCCACTACTATTTTTTTCTTCACGCAAAATTCCATGCATACTGTGTTGAAAGAGTTAATTCCGGAACAGGAATTTATAGGCTCTGCGGCCCCCGTTTCTGAAAGTCAATCACAATACCCGAGATATTCATAGACCATGGTATCAATGATTATGTATTATAGTTTAGGGCGAATATCAATTTCTTCCTAGGCCATCATCGCCGTTGGAGCTATAGTTTAATCTTGCGAACGGAGATTTCCCAGTTACCGGTTTTGAAAATCAATACTACTGCCCGGGAAAAATTCATAGACAAGACTCTGGAATCAAAGGTTGCGCAACTCAGCTTTTGATTTCCGGTTTTGTTCTATGAATTGATTTTCAAAAACGAGAACCAGAAAATTCCCGTTCCCGGGATTACACCCTAAACACACTCTATCTGATACTGTAGGAGTGGTCTGAAAAGCAATATTGTGACCTTCCCGATGATAATTATATAATAATAAAACAAGGTATTCATTTAGGAGCAAATTTATGGTATTTTCCCACCGCGGTTTTCAAGTTCTTTTTAAAAACAAATGCAGTATACAATTAGTCCCAACGATTTTAAGGTGATATCCATCTATTTAGAAAACACTTGATAATGCCTTCATGCATGCATTTATTGTAATTGTCGTACCTTTAACCCCTATATGCTGATTTCGACATATCAAACTTTCGTGCTGCAAATTTCTCCCTCTAATGCAACTAGGAAGTTAAGCAATTCAGCCTTTTTCTGAGCTCTGTCAGTTGGTTAAATTCATATTTTCGTTAAAGAAAAAACTTTGAACCTTGAAATTTCAGTATTTTTGACATCAGTGTGAAGAGAATTAAAAAGAACCATAGTAGGATACGCTGAGTCTGAATCCTTTGACGTGCATGGGGCTCATTTTATAACTCCTGGCGAGGCGCTGTATCACATTTTCAAATGTTCATCAGAAAAATATTATGCAGTTGAAAGACATCGTATGCTTATTACACTTGTAGCATTGCAGACAAACCTTTAAAAAAGTAAACGGCTCTCATAAATATGCGACCTTATTTTCAGTACAGACGCCGTGGACAGGTCGTAATCCACGCGTGGGCAGTGATGTCCATGCATGTGTTTTCCAGGTTATAAAAATCACCGCCAGTAAAACTTTTAATTAATGAAGCACCGGGTTGTACCCAGTGCTTCATTAATTAAAGTTTTGGTGATTATTCCCATGATAAGTGTTTGGAATCTAATATTATTGCGTCCCTGGAAATATTACCCACCCGTGAAAAGTGACCAATCCACAGCGGCCGTAATGTAGACCTCGCAATCGGAAACAGTTGAAAATGAAATAATCTGTTCTTAAACACCAACGCTAGGCCCCCGTGTCTGCGATCTAAAATTTGGTATGAAGAACGTGTAAAATCAGCATACACCCATTGTAATAATTGTCACATATTTGTTAATGGGGCGAATATTAGACATGCTCTTTCCAACAAGTCTCGCCGCGATGGATAGCTGGATGCAATCCTGGAAATAAGCAATCTGTCATTTGCACAATGAGGTCCCCGAAGGGTGAATTTGCTGATACTATCACATACAGTGGGCCAATTTATCCTCTGGGTACCTCTTTCTGGTTAGGCTTGAGACCTTGATTCAGACTGAGGTTCACAGAGGGTAAATTTAGTGATTCTATCCTGCCGCGCAGAGTAGCATAACCAAATTCGCCCTCATAAGACCTCATTTTGCTGATGGTATTATGCTTATTTCCAGGCATGGATGAATGTGCTCCGTTTAAATCCGTTGAATTGCTTAATGAATGAACTGCGTATTAGTAAAAATATCATAGTGGTCCTGTTGGGGGTACAGAAGGAAAATAGCATATGTGCTCTTTCCATCGTGATTCAATGTAATGAACTATAGTAACACTTCGTACGACAAAGTTAACTTTCTAAACTTATTGCGAAGCATTAACCCCAGACATGGAAATAAGTCGCGAACGGTCGTGCAGGTTATGGGGAGGTTACGCGAATTTCAAAATGTGTAACCTGTACACCGTGCGCGATAGCATTTACCGTCAACAGAGTAGAAAGTAGGCCAACCTCCGCTGTCGATAGTTGATCATGTGATCCACAATTCACTGAATTGAATAATAGATCTTCACCGATTTGAACCAAGTTTCTACTTTCCCACCAACTGCAGTGGGCCGGTAGGTAGGACCTACGTTCAGATCGCTGAAGTAAGATAGTGATAGAACATTTAATATTATTTTTTAATGAATGTAAACACCAGACAGTATGCACTGAATGGCCAAATGTAGGCCTGCAGTTCTGTTCAAAATAAACTTTTCATGATATTAAGGTAGCTTTTTATAAATTGTCATAAAAAGCGACTGGATATGAATTACAATTTTGACACAAGTTTGCGAAAATAGGTTACGAACTTACGATGGGCTAGGTATGTTAACTTAGGCGTAACCTATAAACAGGTTACGAAAGTCCTTCCTTATTTCTACGCCTGTTAACCCACCCACCAGCTGTGGTGCATAAATATATTTATAAACTACCACATATCTCACCCGTTATTCCGTTTAGTATTACCACAAATGTGTATGTGTTTTGCCGCATGCGAAATAATAGGTTTTGGTATACTCTGGTATTAAACTGGTAAATTACAGTTGGACTGGAAAATAGTCATTGATTACAATAATTGCTAATGACCTCCGTGACGAACCTTGAAGGAGAATCTCGATTTTATTTTCATCTTTATTTTTATTTATCAACAGTAATTAACCCTTTGCCCAACACTACCTAAAACGACACTTGTTTTTCCTTGAATAACTCCAGACTTTCAATTCCTCCCTCAAAGCCATAGCTTATGACCTCGTCAATGGAACGAGCTCTACGAGCTCGTTCCATTGAGGTGTCATAAGTTAATTTTTGAAAGCAAAATTAAAAGGAAATAATCAATTTTGATTGGTGGTTTTTAGTGAATGGCGATGGCCGGATATAGGTGAAGGGTAAGATATTTATTTATTTATTGGTGTTTAAGGTCACATATTTTGACGGGTGGAGGAAGCCGGAGGACCCGGAGAGAACCACCGAGCAACGGCGAGCAACTGTCAGCTCCCCAACATACCAACTCCACACAAGCAGGGTTAGCATTGATTGAAGACAGGTGCACCATCGACGTGCAGTACGCCTTGGTACACAGCGTCACCGTGTCCCCACGTGGGCAATGCGGGTGGAGTGTCTTGCCCAAGGACACAACGCGGTTGCCTCAGGTGGGATTCGAACCGAGGACCTCTCGGCTTGCAGCCTGCACCTCTACCAACTGAGCCACCGCGCCCCCGAAGGGTGAGATAACTCACTTCTTGTCATATCATAATATGGTATTCCCTCATTATTTCATGAAAGTCATATTAATGTCTCACTTTCTGTGCTGTTTTGTGTGCTGTGCGTTTTGTGGTTCATAAGTCAGATCAGGTTTTGTTCGTGAAATTGGTCATTCTTGTAAATAACTGAAAGAGCTCCTACAAAAAATAAAAATATTCTTGTTTTCAATTATTCTCCAATCTTTTACTTCCCAAATGTGTCATCATAGTCTTGAAGACAATCCATGTTCCTTATCCTTACATGCTCATGGTTATTTGATGTTAAGGTCACTTTAAGCATCTGTGGCTACATCATGACCTCCATAAAAGTGTAAAGTCAAATTCAACTAATCGTTTATGCACACGATGCCGCCTTCAGAGGACTCGCCCCAGGTGTTGGTTTCCGGATCCTATTATACTAATTAACGAAACTTATTTACGATAATTATAAAGCTCAGTTCCATTTCCAGGTGTCGCTACAGAGATGCGGACAGGTCTCTATAAGTATTAATATGTGTCTACATTGGAAAGAATATGTGTCTAATTTACAAATTATTCCAGAGCCATTACATTCGCAGCTAATCCATCACATGTAAGCCCAGTCGTATATTTTGATTTATACTTACCCTTCGGAAATCAGCTCGTTTTAGTCACTAAGTTACAATATGGAGTGCAACAAGTTATATTTCTGTAACGGAACAGGGTCAAGGTCATCCAGCACATGCCTGGAAATAAGCAGACTTTCATCTGCAAAATGAGATCCACAGAAGGTGAATTTGTTGATGCTACCATACCCTACACAGCATCACTAAATCTACTCTTTGTGAAACTCAATCTTAGTCAATGCCTCAAGCCTAAACAGAAAGAGGAACCCAGAGGATAAATTGGCCTTTTATGGGATGGTATCAGCAAATTCACCATCTGGAGATCTCATTCTGCAAATGGTAGATTGCTTATTTCCAGGCTTCATCCAATATCTCCACGAGTCTACTCAAACTCGGACCTCTATACCTATTAAACAATCCCATATACGTATTTGCTTGAACTGTGTTCTCTGGAGAGATTGCAAGGATTTCAACATAAGTAATAACAGAGAGCATTTATAATACGGCAGGCATGTGACATAGTCTACCTGGAATACCAATGCTTGTTTCAAACGGAAGTACCTCCTGTACTACTGCACTACCATAGAAAACTTGGGTTGAGTATTTCCACATGGGTTACAACAATTTAGGATAAATAATCACTTCGATATATTCTGGAGGTAATAGTGTAGAAGCTAATGGGGCAAAAGTACCCACATATACCACCTAGACAACATGTTTCTAAGGAATTGCATTGGGCAGCGTTGCACAATTTCTTGAAGAATTAATTCAAGCCAGAATGGCCATACGGTTTAAAGTCTACTAATCCTAATGACAGAACAGTAACAATGGTGTGGCCAAGAAAACTTAATATTTATTGTAGCATTTTTATTTCCTGAAAACACGTCATCCACCTGAAATGTTCGAATTTGGAAGTTCTTTTGAAGAGGGCAGTGGAGCGAACCTGTAGGTTCTTTGACCACAACCAGGATGATTTACACCGATCACGACATGGCTTATAATATAAACGCCAACCAATAGAATAACTGGGTCAGATTATGGGATTTCACCGCCGAACACCTCTCGTAAACCAGGTTCCCATTGACAATATCATTCAGAATAGGCCAATCGGAGATCGGATTGTAGAAAATGTTTCGTAAAACTGCCGAAATGGTGGACTACTCAAAATTACGAAATATAGTAAATTTGACGTCAGAGGACAAGATCTAATAAATTAGAATCGATAAAGTATTTTCAAAATGTCATAACGTTCAACCGATTCTGGAGAAAATGGACTTATAATTTGGTAAAAATAGTAAATACGAATCTACAACTTGGCATGTTGAGACAAACATCGATATACCGAAATTCCCTCCGGTCACATTTCATAGGTAGAGTTAATTGTAGATGCTTTTTGCTACCAATGAAGATGCTGGATACTGATATTGATCAATGGAGATGGTTCAAACATTAATGTACTTTGAATGCCTCAGCAGCTGTTCTAATTGTCTCCATGTGTCTGTTTCAGCAGTATTTGTATTATTTCTACAACTTTTGTTTCTTGTGCATTCTCTTTTATATTGAACACTTTTGAGTACCAATGTTCTTCATTCTTTACTCAACTCGACTAGCAGATGACACTTGCTGCAGCAACCTGCTCCATGTAGGGACGTAGCTAGATGGTCTTCAATGGGGTTGTGTGATCAGGAGTAGGTATTAGCTGAATAGCTGTCAGTCTATAGTCATGGTGTAGCATGTACATTGCAAGGGAAACGGAACGATGAATTCGGAAAAACATGGAAGGTCACAGATTTGAGTCGGAATTTCAAAACATTTTGTCAGCTGATTGGAAAAGTTAGAGAATTTGATCGAAACTTGTGATCACAGGTTGAAAATTCAAACTGACTAGTCAGAAAAGTCTGAAAAGTTGAAAATTTATTTCTTTGAATTTCCAACTATTGGAATTTATAACTTCGAATTTAGAACTCATGAAAAGTATGATATTTACTGGGGGTGAGACCCCCACATCCCCTGTCGATACGCGGGGTTATACGCTGGTTCCAATAAGCGGGCCAAATGCTATGTTCTGGGGACAGAATTGATAAAATTAATAATAACCGCAACACAGGAATGACGTAAAGTTTTGTCAACCGTTTAAACCTAATGACAGGATCAGCAGTAACGAATGAATGAGTGAATACTTTATTTCACAGGATAATAATATGTTACATCTCACGTGACCTTGCCTTCCTCTGATTGGCTGAAACATTCTATACTATTTCCTATAATATTACCTATCGAGATTCTAAAAGCAACTGCAGTGTTCCCAGGGGCGTCTGAAGAAACTTCAGAACGGGGGACGGGGGGGGGGGGGGGGGCAGACCCCGGGAAAAGGGCATTTACTTGCACTAGCAACCGCAGGCTGCAGGCCTGAGATAGTGAAGATTGATAGAGAGGGGGCACCTCCTTCCAAACTTCCTCAACTCCCCCACTGAATTTGGAACGGATTGGGGGATGGTGGTATTTCAGCTTTAATTCGAGAATGAATCATTGAAAAAATAATGCCGATAGGATCACCGATCCAATGTCGAGTTGTCACAGCACAAAAGTGTGTTTAATCATTATCAACTTATCGTCCGGAAACCAGTTGTTTAAAATTTACTATGTGAAGGGTCAAAGTGACCTTGACCTTTCACCTAGTGATTCCAAAATAAATAGGGCTCTTTCTAGCCAACCTACCTATGATGTTTCATGAACGTGGGTGGAACCATTGTCAAATTATCATCTGGAAACAAATTATTTACGATTTATGTTCAAGGTCACTGTGACCTTGGCCTTTGACCTAGCACGTCCAAAATAAATAGGAGTTTTCCACTCACCTGGGCCAACCTACCTATGAAGCTTCATGAATGTGGGTCGAACCGTTATCAAGTTGTCATCGGGAAACCAATTGTTTACGATTTTACTATGTTGAAGGCCACTGTGACCTTGACCTTTAATCTAGCGAGTACAAAATAAATAGGATTCTTCCTCTCACTGATGCCAACCTACATATGACGTTTTATGAACGTGGGCCGAACCGTTATCAAGTTATCATCCGGAAACCAATTGTTTTGATTTACTATGTTCAGTGTCACTGTGACCTTGACCTTTGACCTAGCGAGACCAAAATAAATAGGGTTCTTCCTCTCACGAAGGCCAACCTACATATGAAGATTCATGAAAGTGGACTCAACCACAGTCAAGTTATCATCCGGAAACCAATTGTTTATGATTTAGTATGTTCAAGGTCACTGTGACCTTTATCGTTGACCCAGTCAAGTTATCATCCGGAATCCAATTGTTTATGATTTAGTATGTTCAAGGTCACTGTGACCTTCATCGTTGACCTAGTGAGTCCAAAATAAATAGGGTTCGTCCTCTCACCGCGGCCAACCTACATATGAAGTTTCATGAACATGAGTCGAACCATTATCAAGTTATCGTCCGGAAACCAATTGTTTACGCCCGCCCGCCCGCCCGCCATTCATTAAACTATAAGTCGAGTTTGACTTCGTCACAACTCGACTAAAAATTGAGTGACGAACCTGGGAAGGGCTCTGTCATTCCTTTCTCGCCCAGTGGTCTGAATGCTGGGAGGTCAGCTGCCCCCTCTGCCCCCGTACGGTCGGCGTCTCTGAGTGTTCCCATGCACTTTACACATTTCAAAATAGCTGTGGAGTATTCTTGGGCGTTCGACTTACGCTGCCTTTCTAAGAGATGTTCTTTCCTGAATTCTGTTTCGTTATTTCTTTGTTCAAGGATGAAAAAAGCCAGTGCTGGGCAAGGGTCTTGACGATAGACACATTACTTAGTATTAGAATCTTGGTGGGTGGCATGATTCTTGTTCGGTTTTAGGGCTTTGCTAAGCTTCGAAAATCGATTTCTTTCGAAATAGTCCCCATGATTCGATTCAATTCGACTTCAATTGTGACGATTCGAAAATTTTCGAATCGTCGAGATGTTCTCACTATCATACAAAGTAGTATCTTCTCTTAAACTCCTTTTCTATCATCAGGTCTCCTGTACAGGATCAGTTCAAGTGGGTTCCGCTTCCGAAATTACATTGATTCCGTTCTGAAATTTTCCGCCTCGTTTTACACGAGTCGCTGTTGCACACAAAACGTTAGTGAGCACTGACAATATTACGATTGTATGAAGGTGCAATATCCACAACTTGATAAACGGTGATATTCGATTGGAGATTCGATTCGATTCGAAATCTGCTGTCTGATTCGATTCGACCCGAAATATGAGGTTCGCAGGGCCCTATTCGGTTTGTTCGATAGAATATAATAATTATTGTAAGGCATGTAACATTGTAATGTCACAATGACTATGCCAAAATAATGTCTCCGGGACTACCCTTCCTTGCTGACTAGTATTTTGGTATAGTCAATTCCAACCCATGCAATATTTATAATTTATCATACGACTCGTCCGTTTTGTTCACTTTAAAACATTTGATATTTTGCTTTCATATTAATCAGTGATAAATAAAGCCTTCCGTCGATTTCACTGGTCAGTTTCAAAACTTGACAATTTGATTAGTTGAACAAAATAAAACTGGGCCACATTTTCAGAATTAGAGTTGGGAGCTTTCATTGGTCAATTTCAAAACTGGACAATTTGATTGGCTAAACAAAATACAACTGGGTGACATTTGCATAATTTCAGTAGGGAGAATTTACGTTATCTGTCCTATTTCGGGTAGGTTATAGTGTATTAATCTTTTACCTACAAGAAAAACGCCATTCATTTTTTTTTATATTTTCACTTTTTGCTTCCAAAACATAGGTTATGACCCCTCATTGGAACGAGCTCGACGAGCTCGTTCCAATGAGGGGTCATAACCTATGTTTTGGAAGCAAAAAATGAAACTTTTTAGTTATACGAGCAGGTTTTTTTTCCAAGCGCCGTCTGCAACTCAAGTTAGGTGACGGGTTAAAAAGTCCTAATAAGTGGCTAATTTGTGCGTGTGTGTGTCATATGATAAATAGAATATGAAATGAATGTTTTTCTCATAAAATATTTATGAAACTCGTCCGAATTTTCCGTTTGGGCTCACCAGAGGCTCGCCAAAACGGAAAATTCTTAGACTCGTTTCATAAATATTATATGAGAAAAACACTCATTCCATATCCTCTATATATCTAATGCGTGTTAGAGAACTTTTCGGCCAGTCATTCGAAACACAAATCATCTGATACATTTAAGGCGATTTGGGGGCTGAAATTGATCAACCATGTTATGATCTGATAATACGCTTTACATTGATATGAGACTGAGGTTACATGTTTTAATGATTCCGCATAGACGGTCTTTCAGATTGGAAAATGAAAATTTTTGCTTTGAACCCCAAATGATCAAGGGATGGCGAGTATAATTGCGTTATGTCGACTTTAATCTATTCGGTTTGCATCAGCAGCTGTGCAAGTTGTCCCATTTGTGTTCAAGTAATATTTGTCCGGTCACTTTTTCTCAAATGTCTTAGTTTCGTCTGCATCCTTCTTTATTGTGAACCTTTTTGTGCATGTTTGTTCTCTCTTTCCCAAACATGACTGGAAGACGACACTTTGAGAATATTTTGAGTAACTCAAAATTTTCATATTTGGCCTCCAATACGTAGCTTTTGGTGCCCTTAATGGAAAGAGTTCGAGAGATCATTCCAGTGAGTGTGGGGCGGGGGGGGGGGGGGTCTAGTCCTATTTTCTGGCGGCAAACATTGTAAAAATTAATAAAACTGGAATATTGTGAATAGCGCTGACCCTACATGACAGCTGTTTGGTAAAAAGCACATGTGCAAATGCTATTTATTTATGTATTTATTTATTTATTTATTTATTTATTTATTTATTTATTTAATATCTATTAGGATTTGTTATTCGTATAAATATTTAGTTATTTATTTAATATCTATTGGGGTTGATTTATTTATACATTTATTTAATATCTATTAAGGTTACTTGATTATTTATCATTAATATATTTTGGGTTATTTATTTATTTATTTATTTATTTATTTATTTATTTATTTATTTATTTATTTATTTATTAGGTTATACCGAAACTTCCAACCAATCGTCCCGGGCAGTTTTGCGTGTAAAGGAAGCCGTAGCAGCAGCCATTAACTGTAGCCCCCTCAAACTTATTTATCCCGTACATGCAGGGTTAGTACCGGTTGGAGGCATGTGATCCATGGACGCACAGGCGCTTCCGCGCACTGTGCAATCGTACTGTTAAATGGGCAACTGAGATTAAAACCCTTTACCGAACGGATCGGCCGCACCCAACCGCGTAACTTGCAAATTTAGCAACTGAAAAGAAACATATTTTTCAAAAAAATTCAACAAAACCATATCATGTGACCCCTCATTGGAACGAGCTCGTCGACCTCGTTCCGATGAGGGGTCACATCACATGATATGGTTTTGTTGATATTTTTTCAAATGTCTGAAAAAACAATAATTAAAATAAATTTTGATATCCTGTGCGTTGGGTAAAGGGAGTGTCTTGCCCAAGAAACAACGCAAATGGCGCGTGTCAGGATTGAACCTTTCGATTTGATGGCCAACGCTCTCTAATCAATGAGATACCGTATTATCTGCAAATCCGTTCATCAGTTGCAACTGTATCTATGAGAGTGTCACATATAATGAATGACCGCCAGTCGTTAGGAGAAGTCCAGTCTATTTGCCATGTCTTTAGTATTCCATTACTATTGGGATAATTGCTGATTTGAATATATGGTATTGTGTACGATAAAACAAGAGAAACTTTGAAAATTATGACTATTTATTCAAAATTGTATTTCTTGGCAAGTCCACACTGCATCGAAATCGATAAGGAGTAAATGTACTGTTGAGAGATTATGTAGTGTAAATTATGTGGGGACGTACAATCTAGAGCGCGGATCATTACGGTGACTAAAATAAATCCCCCCCCAAAAATGAATGGAGCTGACTGAACAGACAATTGTAGTCCCCAATAACCGATACAGGAAGGCCGGATAAAATCAGATAATCGGACACGTGGCGGCGTAAGCAACCATATAATATCGTCTGTCGGGTAGTAAAACCCTGTGAGCGAAGATTTGGAAATATGTTTGGTTTTGTGTTTTCCACGATGTCAGTGTGATTATAGGTTATCTAGGGCAACATGCAGGGTACATGGAGATTTAATACCTTGGAGTCCGATTTAAACCATGAGACGAAAGCCGAAGGGTTCAAAGAGACACCCAGCAATTAAATCTCCGTGTAATCAGGATAATTCTTGAGATAATGATCAAGTTTCGCCCCCTCTCATAATAGAAACAAGAGGCGTCAACGCATAGCTGGTTATATGTCGTCCACCCCACACCGCCTGCCACATCGATTTGGTGAAATTACTGATACTGTAGTTCGTAATCACTGAATGGAAACTTAAAATCAGTAATAAGCCTATTTATTTATTTATTTATTTGTTATTTATTTATTTATTTATTTATTTGGGTATAACGACACTTTCGACAGCTAGGTTCACCTCGTGCTAGACAGTTTTACGGGTGGGGGAAGCCTCCTCGGACAGAAAAAGCAACGGCGAACAACTATCAGGCTCCCCAACGTACTAACTCCACACAAGCACGGTTAGCAATAGTTGAAGACTTAGTATACAAGCAATCGGAATTAAGTGCCTGACGCAACACAGTAGCCCCTGGCGGTGATCGAACCATGGACTTTTCGCTTTGAAGTCCAATGCCGCAACCGATGTACAACCGCGATCCCGATAAGGCACTTTGGCTGCACTGTTTGTTTTCGGTGTTACCAACGATATCAAAATGTCCAGGCAGTTAGCAAAAGCATGATCTCATATTGATCAGGTATTAGATCATTCAGCATCTCGCGAACTTAAAGTATTAGAGTGCTCGTCAACCAGGGGTAGAGTAAAGCCCGCAAAGAAGAGGGTCTAAGAGAATAATGGACTTCCTTTCTTATCTATTTTCGATCTGGTTGAGCGCAGTAAAGCATTAACTTCAACAATGAAAATGAAACTTTTATTCACAACTCTTATCCAGATGATATAATGACCGCAAACAACAGCCGATGATATTTTATCATCTTCAGGTCTGACTCTATAGATACTGCCCAGAAGTAGAGGTGTAGTTTCCGATGCGAAGCTTTGACATTATTAGACATACAACGTCTTCATCTATTTAACGATTGATCCCCGTCTTATGCACTTATGCAAACATATCTTTTATGTGACATTTCCCTTGAAGACTAAAGAAAGTGCCGAGCACACGAAGCTTAATTGTCTAAGCAAACTATGGCGGCGCAACAAAGGTTACAAAAGGCGTCATAATATTCAGAATTACTTCGCTTTTGACCCTTTGAATAATTTTTTATAAAAAAGATATCGCTTTGTACAAAATTGTATGCAGCAAGTAGGTAAATTTAATAGGCCTTCGTGTGAAGAAATATCACTACTGTTTGACGATCTTCTCCTGGTCCCCGATAAATCCAGTGTGGAATCCGATTCCGTAACAACAAAGTATGTTTTCGACTTTTTACGGGTAAGTTCGACTTCGCATAATTAGCTGAAAGTCGGACTGAGTGCGCTCGAACGGCGGTCGGGTTTTTCGTCGTATTCATGGTATTTTTTTATCGTATTCATGCGCATCACGGGATTCCCCGGAAGTGTGCACCTGTTACAAAAATAAGAGTACACAAAAATAGTTATTTTTTTACTTCAATCCAATTTACCCCAAAAAGGTTGGGGGAATTGCTAAAGCTAGCGCTGGCATGCGATGTTAAACTATAAGTCACATAATAAACCTTTTATAGCTACAGTGAAATGATCTGGGTCGACGCATCACTCTCGTTGAGAAGGTCAGCTCGTTTGACCTAACGATCTGACCTTCTCAACTCGACGTGATACTACGACCCAGATCACTTCACTATAGCGATAATATGTAATTATTACACGCCTATTACGCTTCCGCTAGTTCCGTATTTGCAAATCCATACGAAACACGTGTTCCATAGGGATCTCCATTGACGGGCTATTTTCCATCTGATGTCATGGATCCATCAAAAGAACCAAACTCCGCCCATTTTCGTAATCGGCCAATCAAAACGTCACTAGTGCCCCAGATCAAATCGGAAGCTGCGATGACTGCCGATAAATCGAAGTCCATTGGAAAATGTATTTGTTCAAATCCACTAAAAATTAAAGAAATAAAATTTATTCTATGTTTTCAAATGGGTTTAAACAGAGAACGAAAGACAAACATTCAAAATGATTGGGAAAACATGTAAAAAACCAGCTTCTGTGTTTTTGTACTATTCTGCAAGAAAATACCCGAAGTTTGTGAAATGATGAGCACATCGATGATACAACTTCGCTAACCTTTCGAAATTTCAATTTTTATATGAAATTCCCATACCCTTAGTATATTATTAAAAAAAAGTAGGGCATATTTGATAAAAGTGAGATATATGAAGAAATGTATTTATTTTTTCATAAAAAAACCAGTTGAGGCATTGCACTGTGGCATCTGGTGAATGATTTCAGCGATAGTTGGGTGTCCGACAAGCACACATTCCACGCACTGAAGAAGAAATGGACGGCCAGCCAGAGAATTTAGCACATTCAGTCCAAGACCTCAATACCTTGTAAATCCTCCTCGGTTCGCAAGACTAGTGCGGATCCGACGTGGCATACTCCTCACCAAACGTCCAATATCAGCTTGACTGATATTATTCCGTTCTTCCTGCGTTGCGGTGGCGAGTTCCTGGACAATGGTAGGGGGCTGTCGACGTTGTCGTAGGCGCCTGCCAAGATTATCCCAGACGTGCTCGATTGGTGAAAGGTCTTGACTGAGTGCTGACCAAGGCAGTGTAGTGAAGTTCTGCTCCTGGAGGAACTTTGAAGCGACTCGGACCCTGTGCGCTCTTGCATTGTCATCTTGGAAAATGAATCGACGGCCGTGACGTCGCGCAAATGACACCACATGAGCCGCTAACATGTTGTCACGGTATTACTGCCCTTGGACACGCCCTTGGATAACATGTACTGCTGATCTGTGATGATTATACCTCCCCACACCATGACCGATCCACCACCAAACGACTGTGCTGCCTAACGGGTACGTCATGGTATCGTTCGTTCTGCCACCTCCACACTCTGTTTCGCCTGTCGAGAAAGTCGAGAGTGAACCTCGATTCATCGGAAAACATGACGTTGCTCCGCACCAATTACGCCTTGCTGCGATGTGACGTTCAGTCAAACGTGGAATTATTCGAGCTCGTCGAGCATACAAATATTATATTTATACTAACAGTGACCTTGACCTTGGAGTCCCAGACTCCGAAATCAATAGGATAATATCTGGAATAAGTTTGGTGAAGGTGTGTCAAATAGAACTAAAGTTATTGCCCGGGAACCAATTTGTCATAAAATATTCTATTTATAGTAACAGTGACCTTGACCTTGGAGTCCCAGACTCCAAAATCAATAGGTGTGTTCCCCTCCTGTAGGGTAACCTCTGGTATAAGTTTAGTAAAGGTGCGTCAAATAGAATTAAAGTTATTGCCTGGAAAACAATTTGTCACAAAATATTCTATTTATAGTAACAGTGACCTTGTCCTTGGGGCGCGAGACTCTGAAATCGATAGGTGTCTTCCTTTCCTATAGGGTAACCTCTGGTATAATTTTGGTAAAGGTGCATCAAATAGAACTAAAATTATTGCCCGGAAATCAATTGTTTACGCCCGCCCGTCACGTCATCAAACTATAAGTCGAGTTTGACTTCGTCAAAACTCGACTAAAAATGAATACATTTGACTGAACAGACAATTGTAGTCCCCAATAACCGATACATGAAGGGATAAAATCAGATAATCGGACACGTGGAGGCGTAAGCGACCACATAATATAGTCTGTCGGGTAATAAACCCCTGTGAGCGAAGATCTTGAAATAAGTTTGGCTTTGTGTTTTCCAGATGTCAGTGTGATTATAGGTTATCTAGGGCAACATACAGGGTACATGGAGATTTAATACCTTGGAGTCCGATTTAATCCATGAGACGAAAGCCAAAGGGTTCAAAGAGACAGCCAGCAATTAAATCTCCATGTAATCAGGATAATTCTTGAGATAATGATCTTGTTTCGCCCCCTCTCATAATAGAAACAAGAGGCGTCAACGCATAGACAGCTCCGCCGAGGGTCACTACTTTTAGGGAAGTTAATATAATACAAGAATCCAGGTGTTACTGCTTATGACCTTAACCGTCATGGTGTGACAATGGGTCAAGGTCATAACACAAGGTTAGATTATGGGTAACAAATGTGTGGAGTTTGAACAAGATCTGTCACACAGATTCAATTATACCGACTAGACAAGGGCTGTATAACAATGTCAGAGTCTTGTTTATATGAGACCTTGACCTTGATGGTATGACCTTGGATCAAAGTCATGCCACACTTTTGAGTCATGAGTAATATTTGTACCAACTATGAATAAGATCTGACATTCAAGCCAAGTTATATGGACCGGACAAGCGCTGAGTAACAATATCCAAGTTTTGCCTTTGACTTGACCTTGATGATATGACCACTGATCAATGTCGCGACACACCCTTGAATCAGGAGCAATAATTGCACCAAGTATGAACAAGATCCGCGAATTAGATCAAATATATGGACCGGACAAGTAAAATGTTGACGTCGAACGGCCAGACGACGGACGGAAACAGACGGATGGACTGACGGGCGGGTGGACTACGGACAACGTAGCATTAGAAAAGCTCCACTGACATTGTCAAGCGGAGCTAATATTCAATGCTAAAGAAATTATGGCCCGGACAAACAAATGTCATAGTTTTTCCAAGTGGCACTTTATCATAGGGCCTGTGACCTTAACCTTGAAGGGCACAAACCATATTATAATATGCGACACACTGTCGTTTGATATTACATATTAAAGTTTCATTAAAAAAAACAAAATGCTGACGAAGGACGGACAGACGGACGGACGGACGACGAACAGCCTAGCATCGGAAATGCTCCGCTGACATTTTGTCAGGCGGAGTTAAAAAAAAAAAATTAATTCAACACACACTGAAACATTTCCACGAAAATGACGAACAAAAACACGCTATCACGGGACTAAAACAAACTGAGTCTACTTATGGCTCTAGTTTCTAGATCACGCCCCGAGAAGTGTTTCACTTGGGTGGATTCGAATTCTAGTGATGGGTAATATACCGAAAAACCGAACCAATACCGATATTATTGGGGGTGTCTTCCCACTAGACCAATTCCCTTTAGACCAATTCCCTTTAGGCCAATTCCCAAAAGACCAATTCCCCTTAGACCAACTACATACTGTTATTGATTAAGAGTTGATTAAGGATAATTAGGAAAACATTTATTTAAAAAAATCTTAATCCAGAAAATGAGCAGACTATCATCTGAAAAATGAGGTCCCCAGAGGGTGAATTTGGTGATGCTACCCTGCACAGCAGGGTAGCATCACTAAATTTACCCTCTGTGAACCTCAACCTGAATCAAGGTCTCAAACATGAACAGAAAAGAGGTACCCAGAGGATAAACTGGCCCACTGCATGGGATAGCATCAGCAAATTCACGCTCTGGGGACCTCATTCTGCAAATGACAGATTGCTTATTTTCAGTCTTGAATATCAATAACATTGAATACATTTAAAAATATTTATAAATATATCAAATTATTGATATAGAATTATTTTTAAAGTAGGACACATCAGTTGGTCTAAGGGGAATTGGTCTTTTGGGAATTGGCTTCGTGGGAATAGGTCTAAAGAGAATTGGTCTAGTGGGAATGAACCATCATTGGGATACCGAAAAACCGAACCGAACCAATCGCTGAATACCTGAACCGCCTGAATCTTCAAATTTTCATACATTCGCTATTGATAAGGTTCATTTTCATGAAAAAAGTGACTGATTTTCTTTTCAGTTTGGTTAACCCTCATTAGACTGGGCAACTATCCTGAATTCCCACTAGACTACAACCTGTACAGATCCAGTTACTTAGCAGAGATTTCTAGCAAGTCTTGGCTGCCTTAACTCTTGGCTGCCTGTAAAGGCAATTGAGGCGGACAGCCAATACCTAACTAGTAATCACTGCCCGGGAGTTTTGTCTTTTGTGAGCAGGACATCCTAATGATGGTATGGTCAGGGCGCATACTGTGAGATCACAAAAACCTGAAATAGGTCTTTAAATATTAAAGTGCATTTAGAACAAGTCACAAAATTACTGTAGATGATGATTTGTGGTCGTAAATTAATGCCACTGTTGAGCTCAATGGCAATGTCATTTTTCGTGTTGTGGTATGATGATACTACAACTTATTCTGTTTTTTCTTATGTAAATTCCTCCTTGATACAATCAGCAAATCTCAGTCAGATATCGAATATCGAACCGATAACGAGGTATACCCCAGCTAAAATTACCGAAACCGATACCGAACTCAAAATTCCAATACCGTCTAACTCTATCGAATTCACAGATTATGTGTAAACTCGGTGTTTCAATATATGTCGTATTCCCCAGGGAAGGGGGGGGGGGGGGGGTCATCCGATTTTTTCCGAACACTAGGCGTGGGTGGGTGGGTGGTCTGTCGGTTTGAAAAACTGATTTTTTCCGACTGTGTCAGACTGTGTCAAATTTTTTCCTAGAGCCATTTTTCAAGTAAATAGGTATCTAAACTGGCAAGAAAGGTTTTGCAATTGCTATTACGTGTAATACACCCCTTTGGCGCAGTTTGTATGGAATGTGGGGCTGAGCATTGGGCATTATGTATGTTTATGCAACACTATCTGGGTCGTCTGACTGGAAACCAAGAACACTTGTTCTCCGTTTTTCTTGCAGTATATCAGCATACTGTCAGTTTGGAAAGAGAATTTCAACGCAATTTCAAGTAATTTGAAACATTTATATTAAATAATGAAAATAAAATTAATGACTAGAGCTATAACATGAAGTCAACTTGCAACCATCACAGAAGCCATCTGTGTGAATGTCATTTGAAAAAAAACAACTTTGTTAATTCTCTTTTGAATCAGTTCTCTGGACACGATGCAAATCTTTTCTCCGAAGGAAAAGGACCTTAACACATTGTGTTAATGACCTTTTCTTTCGGAGAAAAGTCTCAACATCATGATACGTTTTGCAACAGAAAAAGCTAAATTTAATGATTGTGTTTATACCAAAATGTCCTACTGTGTGTAACAAGAGTAAACTTAGGCAAGATTGGGGGTCTTTGGGGGTGGCCGTTTTCGACATGTTTCAACATGTCTTCTCATATTTGTAACATTGTCCTTGCTAAAATCTTTCTTGCAGTGAGGACACTGACTCTCCCATTTTACTCATCTATCAACATCTGTTTGAAATGAAATATCTGAATAAGAAACAATTGGCCCTCCTGCAGCCAGAGATAACCACGTCCCTTGTTCATTGGGGTTAGACCAGGTTGGACAAATGGGAATCAGAAATTAATGAAACAGAACATATTCCCCTGCGCTTGATACTGTTGTTGAAAGCTACAAATAGTCATCTGTAATACTGCAGCATAGCTGATGACTACTTGTAGCTTTCAACAACATTTTCAGGCACATGAATGTGTTCTGTTTCATTAATTGCTGATTCCTGTTTGTCTTACCTATAGGTTGTAGCTATGTGACGTTTGACGTGAATAAATACAGCTCATTGATAGGTTACGCGTGGTAAGATCTCGCTGACATAACAGACAAATGGTCTACTAAGGGTCAAGAGACATAAACAACATGGTTGCTGCATGTGAATTGGTTATTTGGAAAACTCCACTGACAGAAACTTAATGGTAGCGTTATAGGTGTAGGTCTGGACAGCTGTTTACTGCCTTGGTTAGAAATTAAGTTATTTTCATGAATTTGGGGGGTGGGTACCCATTGGCAAAATGGAAACAAATTTTTTCAGAGGTGGTGGGTATCAAGAGACCGGAAAAAAAAAATTCAGCCTAGTGTCGGCAATTTTTTTTCTGACCACCCCCCCCCCCCTCCCCCCTCCCCCTGTATTCCCGTGAAATAAAGTTGAAGGGAACGAGTCTGGATCAGTGGTTATTCTTAGCACCTGGGTATGACCCGGGCAATAAACGGGAGCACGAGCTTTTATTAACAACACGTTTAAAATAGCCGCCTATTTCTTTCTGCCACTTTAGCCATGTTCAATGAAGACATGTTCAATGCTAATATTTTCATACAAATTTTCCAACACTGGACTGCTGATTATTACTAACATATCTGTAAACGTTAAACTGAGAGATGCCAAACGCTACTGTATTCGTTTGAATACTTGATAAGGAAGGCAATCCTGCATCTTGGTGTTGCTTGGAATTCGACGTGGACTGTCATATATCCCACGATGCCTCGGACATGGAGGACAGCAATTAAGATCTATAACTACATTTGGTGATATTTTATGTCAACTCTTCATACACAATACCATTCATGGATTTTGGTGCATCCAGCGTCAAGGTGTGGGTTCCGAAACCCCATTCCCAGTCGGGCGCCCCCTCCAGTCAATGTAGATTAGAAAAGTGTCGTTTTAATAACTACACTGTTACACAGAATGACTAGCATGTCCACATTAGGGCCCGAGGGAAACAAACGAGTCTCTTTAAAAAAGGCCTTCCACGCATAGGCATTTTACAGCACATTTCTATCCAGAGTTTCTGATTACGATCATTGTATTCAACAGGGGCGCCGAAACGGCCCAAACATTGGCCCGACCATAACACCCAGATCCCTGTTTTTTCGAATTGTTGCCATCGATTATGTGGGGGAGCAAAAAATGACAGTGCATGCAGTTCGTTTTTCGAGGAACATAATATGACAAAATTCCATGCCAAATTGCCAAAGGCAACGAACTTTAATGTGGGGGCCTCCACAAATGTGGAGGCCCTGGGCGTCCGCCCAGTCTGCCTCTTCGTAAATCCGGCCCTGTCCCCAGAAAATGTTTGAAAAATGACATCTCTCAGACCCATTTTGGGGGTACTTCTTTAGTATTCCAACCGCTTCCGAAGCGGATGGAATACCAAAGAAGTAGCCCCAAAATCTCCTCATCTTACGTTAACTGGTCATTAACAGCTGCCATTGTGTGCGCAATATTAAAGAAACAAGGCGATCGATACGCGCACTATTTTCGGATATCCCCCAGAACAAAATTAAAAAAATCATAGCCTAGTTATTTGATATGAATGACGTTCGGCTGAAGGTTGATCACAAAATTTTACGATCGACAAATTTTTTGCCCCGAAATAGGTCTCCAAGAGACACTGCATTAAAAATCAACCCCATGTAAAAAATGTCCACTCCTGTCAGCATTTGCTAGCAAGGACCACTTTCTGGTCACCATTTCACTCCAACTAAAATATAATGTATAAGTGTTGTGTGACCAACATGGCACCGCCTTGGGATTACCTGACCTTTTCCACATGGGTTCCTTGACTTGCAACCGTTTACAATATAATTATCAGTAATATTTGGTTGGAAACATACAATGGAGCTGGTTATATGTCGTCCACCCCACACCGCCTGCCACATCGATTTGGTGAAATTACTGATACTGTAGTTCGTAATCACTGAATGGAAACTTGAAATCAGTGATAAGCCTATTTATTTATTTATTTATTTATTTATTTATTTATATTTATTTATTTACTTATTTATTTGTCCAAATAGACAGAATGTCGTTGCATACAATACATTAGTGAAGACTGGCAATATTTACGATTGTAAGATTTAAGGTGCTGTATCTTTAACTGAAAGAGGTGGGAGCTTCGATCTGAGAATCGATTCGAATCGACATTTTCCGCCTGATTCGCCTCAGGATTCGATTCGACCCGAAATATGAGATTCGCTGGGCTTTAAATAAAGAATACAGACTATTTGATCTTTTTATTGGAATTTTCTGAGTGAATCCTACAGCGAGTCACATGTGGCTCCTTCACATCTGTTAAGTGTTTGAAGGATGACGTAGGTACATTTTGCCCGGATACTGGGAAGAAGGGTAGATTGAACGGGAACATCTTTCTTCTGATCTGGAATTGTGGGCGTCGCTATATAAGGTGAGTTGGGAAAGGTGGGTGGGGGTGGGTGGGGCTCTGATACCTTTCCAGTCATGACATTTTCGTTAGAATTGGAGTCTTTAGATATCAATTTTCCCTTGCTAATGTCCATGTTATTTCTTATTATTCCTTTATTGGGGTTTAATAACACTTTCGACAGACAGGGTTATCTCGTGTCGGACAGTTTTACGGATGGCGGAAGCCGGAGTACCCAGAGAGAACCACCGAGAAACGCAGAGCAACTGTCAGCTTCACAGACGCAAAGTGAGCACCACCGACATGTTGTACGCCTTAGTACAAAGCGTTGCCGGGCCACCACATGGGCACTTGGGATTAAGTGTCTTGCCTAAGGACACAACGCGGTTGCCGCAGGTAGGATTCGAACCGAGGATCTTTCGACTTGCAGCCTGCATCTCTACCTACTAAGCCACCGCGTTCCCATGTTATTTCTTAAAAGACAAGATTTGCTGCATGACTTGTGTCACACACACAGTCGGTCAAACAAATGGTTGCCTGTGGAATCAGTTTCGGACTGTTAGACACAGTATGGCCAATTTAGAGTGACGATACTACGTCACGGCTACTTCGGGTATATTTGATAGATTCACAATTAAATTTCCAAGAAGAGTCAAGTGCTTTCATTACAATCCCAACTGACCTACATTCAACTACATCATCAAGGCATGCCTTCATAGAAGGCATGCCTTGATGATGTAGTTGGAAGACTAGTCAATGGGGACTTGAAAGCCATCATAGGTGGGACAAATCAGCTTCACGCCATCCCAATCGGCCAACTTCACGACGCACCTGGCAGATATTTAATTGAATAAATTGTTCGTTGCATTATGGGAAAATTTTACTGTTTGAAATTTCGGTATTTTTTACATAAGTGTGCATATTGTTAACATAGGTATTTCCAAAAACATTCTCGTATCTGTCAGAATTATTAATACGTTTAGATTGTGAATTCATCCGCAACCCCGACAAAACCTTTGTCCTTTTGGATTATTGTAATTGTTATCACCACTATTTTGGTGTGAATTTAACTTATTAATTAAGCTTAATTGTAAGTATATTGTTTGTTAACACTTTACCAAACATGAAAAGCAGACGCCACTTGTAAATTCTTGAATAACTACTATTTTTCATTTTTTTGCTCAAAAACATAGCTTATGGTCCCTCATTGGAACGAGCTCAACGAGCTCGTTCCAATGAGGGGCCGTAAGGTATGTTTTCGAGACAAAACATGAAAAAATAATGAAAACTGAATGGTGATTTTTGTGAACAGCGCTGGCCGAGTTTTGCCGTTACGTTGGGTAAAGAGTTAATTGGGTTTCAACTACACTTTTAACAACCAGGATCATATCGTGTCGGGCATGCTTACGGGCGGGGAAAGTCAGATTATCCCGAGAGGACTGCAGCTGCGAGAAACTGTCGAACTTTTCGACTTTCTAACGAGGCATAAAACTCAAATGCGCTCAGCCGCACTCCCGTTAATTTCCAGTAATACATTATGAGAAAATAATCTATCTCCGAATGTCGTCCTTCCATTACAGCAACAACGACAGTGTGTCCTGATGGCGCTACAATACTGAAAAGAGAAAGAAACTTTGTTCTACAGTTTTCCATTGTCTGATGGTCGCACGTGGAATGGTTTCCTTGCGATCGATACCAGATTCTCGATGTACGGCGCATGTTTTTGTCGACATTCACTTGACTTGAAGACAAGGTGATCAAACATTCGTAACTAGATGTTTTTTTTATTCAGCTAGAGTGTTTATTTGCAACCGGCCATGTTGGTTTTAGCGTTGTTGATAGCTTTTCAAATTAACAAACAAAGTGAAGGATTTCAGAAAAATAGAACAGACTCCACCACAGTAACAACTGGTAAGTATTTAGATAAAAACCGAAAACTTATATCCCATGATCATTACCGTAACCATGCTAACCATGGCACATTTTATACTGGATCACCTGATCTGACACTTTTCCTACTTTTAGACCGACACCTTTAAAGTGGTAAAGCACCACTATTCAATAATATCCCGGAAGTAACGCCAGACGTACGCAGTTGTATTCTTACGCGAAGCTTAAATCCTGTTTTCCTATTTACATTTTATTTTATGCGCTGCATATCGAAAAAATGTGGCTTTTACGCTTTTGAATCGTTGTTCAAATAAAATTGTATTGCTGAATACGCAAACACGTCCACATCATTTGGGACTAATTCACTCATCACTATAGAACTGGATTGTTGTAATGCCAGCAAAAAACGTCGCAACTCAATATGCCCCACCTCTGCCCCGCCCCGTCAAGATAGCGTCATGTCAATCAACACAGTAACTCCTTCCATAGGCGACGTTTGATGACGTGAAAGCTGTTACGCTGAAGTTACAGCATAACAACCTACACATCATCAAACATCAAACCAAACGCCAGCACGAAAACTAGTAACACTGTATCAACTTTCTAATCTCGGAACTTGTTTTTCTGTTAATAATAACTAAAATATGTTGTAAGTATTCCATTAGGCAGGGCTTAAAATTCCTGCGCAAATCAAAATCGATTCTCGCAAATAATTCCCGCCAATAAAATAATGAGAATCAACTTTGATTCTCGCAAAATGTTAATTTGATTCTTGTCATAGATTCTAAAATTGTCCTTAACCCTTTACCCAACATACCATCAAAATCGGCCAGTGCTATTCACAAAAATCGCCAATTAATTTTCATTATTTTTTTTCATTCTTCATTTTTTGCCTCAAAAACATAGGTTATGACCCCTCCTTGGAACGAGCTCGTCGAGCTCGTTCCAAAGAGGGGTCATAACCTATGTTTTTGAGACAAAAAATGAAAGAAATTAGTTATTCAAGATTTTTTTTTTTTGCAAGTGTCGTCTGCTTTTCCTGTTAGGTAAAGGGTTAAAGGCATTGCGAATTCTCCTTATCTTTAGCTCCTTCATAATAAGGTAGCACAACGCCTTAGCAGTAGAGTCGAGTGACGTCTTGGCTGCCTGAACAGGCAGCCTAAACAGGCAGCCAAGACTTCACTAGAAACTACTACCAAGGTACTGTAACTACCACCGGAAGGACTACCCAAATCCTGTATGTGGTAACAGTGTTCTACATGGACAATATAAGGCAAGAAACTCACCAAAAAGAGGAACAAGGCCCTTAAGGGTTCAAGCGCAAGTAAATATATAGATTATGATGTTTGATTTTAACAATGGAGGATGTACTGGTTACACTCACAAGGGTATAAGAGTATTCTCATATTCTAAATTATCGAAAAAAAACTCAAAATTGATTCTCCTGACAGGAGATCGCAGGAATCAAAACCCATTCTCGTCAACTGGGACAGATTTTAGGGCTTGCTTGGCATTGCCGCGAATAATGCGCAACCATCAACGTATTTATTTTTCGCATTACTACAAAGAGTGGGTTACCAATGTTCCGCCAACAAACATTTTGTCAGAGCAAAGCCAGCCTAAATATAGGGGCAAGGGGCCTCATATATAAAGATATTGTAAGTTCAAAAGATATTCCGCATCAAGGCGAAAAACCTACGTGAATTTCACTTCTCTGTGAAGCTGGGCATGGAAAAAACACACGTGGTGTATATCCAGCTTCAGGGCAGGGACCCAGGGGAGAAACGGTATGTTAGATAAGGTCTAATCTCATTTAAGTTATACAGTAGTCGCGAGTCTTACGAGACGTAATCGGTTGGTGGCAGGATATCGTCACGGCCAATTGAGAAACGAGATTCTAAAAGACAGAAATGTCTGTCGTGTCGTCACCTGATCATTAGTATAGCAGTGAGTGGCAGGAACGAATCGGTTCTCTCGACAAGTGAAATCACCGTTAAGTCACGCGCGAGATGACTTGTATTGATTCTGCCTCGATATACGTCATCTCCCACCGTTTTGGAAGATGGACAGATGAGCGTCTGTCCACCTGACGGTTTAGGGTAAAAAGTATATATACCTTGAAGAGCAGAGCATTAGACACACACTTGGGGTCACACACACGTTGGTGAAGTCCGGGGCAGGCGGACTCTGTTTCCTGGCATAGGGGTACCTTCGATCACAGGACCCTGAAACGGCTGGAATCGCCAGACAGGGCATTCCACCATTGATTTAGCTTAAGGCTGATAGGCGGCTACAGTGCCAAATTCGTTGAGAAGGAAAACCCAAGGTGAAACGTTAAAGTTTAGATTGTCGAGTAGCAGGTATCAGCCAGCAATAGTCAGAAGTGTAGGTTATTTGTATTGTGCGTATTAACCCTTTGAAGCGTCAGGCTGATTGCGTTGTGAGTAGTTTGTTTTGCTGTCGATGCATCGTAATACCGACTGGAGAGCGGTGTGAGTGACAATTTCGCCCTAGCACAAAAAGGGGCATTTGTGAATCGTGAATTCAACCAGTAACAATGAACATTTCAATAGGACTTTCACGGAGGACTTACAAAAGGCACATAAGGTATGAGTAGACAATATCTGACCCAAATCAGAAGTACGGTGGCCTTATAGATGACGAACATTGCTGGTCGGAACCCTCCGACAGCCAGAGGTACAGTTACGCGCAGACGTTGACATTTGAGCCTAAGCGGGTGAAGCGCTTATGGCGAGCTCACGGTAATAACATTTCAGATTTGTGAAGCTCTTATGGCGAGTTCTCCGTAACATAATTTCAGATTTGTGAAGCTCTTATGGCGAGCTCACGGTAATAACATTTCAGATTTGTGAAGCTATTATGGCGAGCTCACGGTAGTAACATTTCCAGTGTGTAGACTATAGTGCCAGTACAGGGTTATAGAACGACTATATGATTGTTGAGAATTGTTTAACCCTAGCAACCCATTTTCTGTGAAAAGAATCGAATTGTTGATTGTTGAAATATTGAAACGGCTTTATTTTTATGTGTAAATAAAAGAATCGTTGTTACTTTAAATCATTCTTTCCATTACGCAGCCTGAAGTGATTAGGAATCACACCTAACGGAAATCGGACATATTTCAGGCCAATTTGGCAGAGAAGGAATCACGGTGTCGGTCTAACTCAGCTCCCAGCGCCGAGTTCGCGACACTTGGATTCCAACCCTCCACGTTGGTCTAAATTTCCAGCAATTTCATCAGCGGGACTAAATAACCCCACGTCAGCCCAGGCCTTACGGGGTCTCAGGTGTCCTGACACATTTGTTGACTAATGTCAGGCCAATGGCCAGCCTGAAACATAAAGTCATTGTTTCACTGCGCCAATGTTATATACTGAGTCAAAAAAGTATAATAGAAACAAATGTAAATAGCATAAAGGATGAAATATAATAGTTCTAATGTTGCATATTTGTGGACAAGAAGACGTGCACATTGGTATTTCCTGAAACATTCTCGTATATGTCAGAAAGAGTTTAATGACATGTTGTTGTTCTACACACAACCGTATACAATTTTCCTACGGATTTCAAAACAGCTTGTGCTACCCGAGAATGTCAAATTGAATGGGTGACCGACGATTTTCTTTGTGTAATGTTGTGCTAGAGAGCCTGGGTTAGTGAGAAAACACGCTAGTTTTTGTCTTCCGACATTTAAAAAAAATGCCGAAAATGAGAGGTTGCGTGTCATTCAGTGGCGTAGATAAAGGGGGGAGGGGGGGGGCGGAGGCCCCCCCAACATAAGTTTTGTCGGAAATTTTTTGGGACCATTTTTAAGCGAATTTATGCCTAATAACATTAAAAAGCTGGCTTTGGGGATAAAAACATGCCATTTTGGGTAAATTTGGGTAAAAAAGACCAATTTTTAGTACATTGTTGGTTTGGGTTTTTGTTGTTGTTACACTGTCGGAAAATTTTCGGTCTGTCGGAAAATTTTGGGCTTGCACCTTCGCCAGCGAAAAGCTATCTACGCCACTGGTGCCATTGGTATGCATGAGACTGGGATACCTCCAGGTGAGCTCGCTGTTGAGTTCGGAGTCACTATGGCCACCATTTACCGTCTCCTTGGAAGGTATAGAACAACTGGATCTACTGCAGACCGACGGCATTCAGGTCGACCAAGAGTGACGACCCCTGCACAAGACCGACACATCAGGACGTCTCACTTACGGGGTCGCTTCCTTCCGGCAACGAGGACAGCAGCAATTACTCCTGGTAGAACTAACCATAGAATCAGTGCACAAACTGTCCGCAACAGACTCGCTGAACACGGCATCCAAAGTAGGCGTCCATATCACGGACCAATCCTTACCCAACGTCATCTTACCGTCAGAATGGAATGGATACATCAGCGTGTTCGCTGGACTCAGCAGCGTTGGAGCACAGTTCTTTTTAGTGATGAATCACGATTTTATCTACGGCGCGCTGATGGCAGGGCAAGAGTGTATCGCCGAAGGGGAGAACGGTTTTCTGATACTTGCATGCGGGAATGTGGCCGTTTCGGAGGGGGGTAGTGTAATGGTTCGGGCAGGAATTTCCTTACACCATGGAACGCAGTTGATCCTCATCGATGGTAATCTGAATGGACAGCGATAGTGGGACGAAATTCGTAACGCTGTTGTCCCGTTGTTCAACGCTAACGTCGGATTGCAGTTATTCCAGCAAGACAATGCCCGATGTCACATGGCGCGGATCTGTCGTGCCTTTCTTTAGGAGCAGAGCATCGAACTTCTCCCTGGCCCCCACTTTTGCCTGATTTGTCACCAATCGAGCATCTTTGGGATCAATTGGGCCGTCGGGTACGACTTCATGACCTTCAGACGTTAGGCGATTTACGTAATGTTCCAAAGCAGGAGTGGAACGCAACACTACCGGGTGACATCCAGAGACTTATCAGGTCCATGCGGCGTCGATGTCTTGCCATCCAAGAGGCAAGCGGAGGACATACACGCTATTGACCGGAAGCGTAAACTTTTCATTTCACCCATGTCTGAATTGCGACGTCCTGGCGTGACGTTGGCAACGGTAAGAACATGAAATTATGCAAATTCATACAGCTAGACTCGAAATATGAATTTACAATAATTTGTTTGGGATTAAAGTCGATAATACTAAAAAAAATTGCTCCTCAAAGTTTATTATACTTTCTTTTTTGACTCAGTATCTGTTTCTTCAGTGATTCAGAGACACCTTCAACAGACATGCTGAAGTCGTGTCAGACAGTTTTATTTGCACAAAATGTTGGAGTACTCGGAAATCCTTAATAGCGTCGAATAACTCTTCAACTCCTCAATTTGACCAAGTATAAGAAACTTTGCCAGTTATTACCCTTTACCCAACTCACACGTTATCCTTTTTTCAAGTTTTTCCCAAAGAAAATTCAACAGTTACATATCACGTGACCTCTCACTGGAACGAGCTCGTTCAAATGAGGGTGTCAAATGACATGGTTTTGTTGAAATTTTAAACAAAATTTCAACTGTTCAGTTTGTAAATTCGTTAGGTAAAGGGTTAAAGGTGAGTGGACAGTCAGTGTAGTAGGCCTGGTCCTTTGTGAAATCATAGAGCGTGGAAACCTCGTTCCATACGCTAAAAGATCGTTCGTACTGCCACGTGTATTTTATCAGTAGAATGCAGTTTTCTTCAAGTTGATTCTTAACCGCACATGTACTAAATACAAAACACCCAGTGCTTACATCTGATATTTCCATCAAAGTTTCTAAATTCCGAAATTGAACTGGATAATATTAGTTATCCTTGTGTCTTCCATGGTGTATGTGAATTTATACCGGTCTGGGGACTCATGTGATTATGAGTCCCAGACCGGTGTAAATTCTCATACACTCCGGAAGACACAAAGATAATGGATTTATTTCCAAATCCTTTCGTTCTGTTAACCCTACAGCTAATAGAGCTTTCAAAATCGACATTTTCTCCTTTTTCCAATAAATATATTCTTAGTAAATTGTCACACTTTCGTTGCACCTGGTTGTAATTACTTGTAATAATTTTTTTCAGTTAAAATGTCAGTTTCAGTATCACTGGAAAAGCGTTTCTTAAAATTAATCTGAGCCATTTTTAATTAAGCAGACACTAAAACAAAACACACCCCTTCCAAAAAATAGCACTGTAAATACATGATACATATTATAAGTTATCTCCGCCAACATTTATGGATTATGGAGATTTATTACCTAAATGTCGGTTTTTAGGCACCGAGCCACGGGCGAGTTGTTTAACTGAGACATCTGGGTATTAAACCTCCATATACCATACATGTTGGCGGAGAAAACGTTTCTGTCCGGTTTGAAACACAATAGATACATAGTGAAAACAAACTTTTGGACGTGTTTCTCACGCTCCGCTATCAGTTGGACCAAACTCGTAAATACTGGAGCGACTATAATTTTAATCTAAAAATAACTCCTGAAAAAATCGATCGGGGGCTAATGTTCTCATACATCTTGGATGTTGGGTGCGCGCTTTGCCATGGCTGTTTATCCAAGGAACTCTGACCAACCTCACTTACACAGTCCTGCGAAGCTTCGAAATTCGATTCGATTCGATTCGAAAATGCCTTGATGATT
This sequence comes from Pictodentalium vernedei, assembly GCA_031216915.1. Lineage (NCBI taxonomy): Eukaryota > Metazoa > Mollusca > Scaphopoda > Dentaliida > Dentaliidae > Pictodentalium > Pictodentalium vernedei. The sequence goes on from CM062292.1 coordinate 353,230,079, forward strand.
CGATTCGAGTTGCGCTGATTCGGAAAATTCTAATCGTGGAGCAGTTCTCAAAATCATACCAAGTGTCTCCTCTTGAACTCTTCTTCTATCATCGGGTCTCCTGTACAAGAGAAGAGTCCATAGAGGCTCCGCATCCGAAGCTAATTCAAATAGCAGTTAAATACAATACTTGAGTGGAGACTGGCAATAATTACGGTTGTAAGAAGGTGTCGAAATTACGTCTGATTCGATTCGGGATTCGATTCAATTCGAAATTTGAGATTCTCGGGACCCTATTCACTCACGGGGTAGGTCGGCGGCAGATAAATCGTTCGCATTCGATAAGTTGTACATTTTCATGTAGAATAGCGATGAGCGCCAGTTATCTCTTGAGTGAATTATTAGAAACCCTTGAAATATATTTCGGTGATGAAGTCGGTTACAACATCAAGCATCTGAAGAGAAAGTTAATGGAGCATTTTGGGTGCAGACTCTCTATCACAACCTTGAGGTCTTTTAAAAATGTGGTGTCGTTCAGAGGGTTGTAGAACAGAATACTGTACGATCCGTGGCACGCCAGCAAATGTCTAAGGCTTGCTGTCACACCATTGCATACGATTTTCTAGTCCGTCTATCGTACACGTATTTTTCTGCGATTCGCGTCGTTGCACGCTCACACTATATGCACGTGTCCATGGCGTCAAAGCTCTCCGTAAGGAGCACGTAAAAATTGAAATATCATGAAATGGGGCCAAGTCATGGTTGAACCTCTGCACATTGGGGAGGGGGGGGGGGGGGGTTGCTATGATTTTATACAATTATCTTAATTTTCAATGAAATTAAAAAAAAAATCAAAATGTTGGGGCGGCCGTGACGCAGATGTTAAACTACTTGAAAATTAATCATCAACATAATATGCATAAGTTCACTACCGTACTGGGAAAAATATAAGACATGAGTAACAAAGATGCACACCTACCTTCTAAACAGAACTTCCAGGAATCAGAAAAATGACGTAGTACATGCATAATTATATGTTTTTTGATACTTTGCTTTGACCTTGACCTTCAAAATAAAAACACAAAACAATTGGACTCGGACTGTCTAAAAATGGAGAATGTTCCATTTCATTTGGACGGACAGAAGGGACGTCTACGAAAATTTTATCGTACACGTAGGTGTAACCACCTCAACGGAAAGCTATAGTTTTCATTTCAATCCGCTGACGTATACGACTGTCGTATCAGAAATCGGATACTTGACGCGCGATGGTGTGACCGCCGCCTTACTGAAACGGATGAACGTATGCGTATGCACAGATAAACCGAGGACTCAGTTCTCTGCTAACCTTACCAAACATACTTTCCCTAGAACGTGGAATAATATTGAATCCTCCGTTCAAAATTATCCAAGATCACTATTCAAAAAGACTATAACTGAACAATTTCTAAGCGCATACTCGCAACATATCAACTGTAACAATCCAGTATGTCCCGACTGTAGGTCGTAGCTCTGTCTATCTCATCGCTATCTTTCTATTGAACTCAATCTTCATCACATGTGAGAAAACATAGAATAGATTTCTCACGTGACGGAAAGAACCAGCAAACAAATAATTTGCAGGAGGGCTATAAAATGCCCTCTTATTGCAGAACACGCTGTTGTCAGGATTTCCTTGATTCTCGTGTCTGGTGGCTACGCCATCTCCCTGTGGTGCAATCACGTAGTTGTGAATAATGTTACCTCTATGAATATTTTTGGTTTTGATTGTATTCATGTTGCACAACTGAATAAAATCAATCAATCGTACACGTAGGAGTAACCACCTCAACGGGAAGCTATAGTTTTTATTTCAATCCGATGACGTATACGACTGTCATATGAGAAATCGGATGCTTGGGGGACGATGGTGTGACCACCGCCGTATTGGAACTGATGAACGTATGCGTATTGTCGAGAAAGCGGCTGCTTTTCTTCGTGATGAAATTTGGTCAACCACATACAATTGTGATGTGTACCCAAACCAAACTCTTCATCTGTGTCGACTGAGTTACTACCAGATACATTCCAAGTCGTGTTTGTAGGGTGTCATCGACACAACGTCGGGTAAATGATGGTATAACCAGCCAGAGCGAGCAAAGACAGCAATAGCTTATCCTCTGTTAAGTGCATGCCGACCTCGGCATATCGTGTCGCCACTGCTGTTGTCAATTGCAGTCGATATACACATAAAATATGCATCGAGAGGACTAACTGACATTTTAAATGGGCTTACGTTTTCTTCCAACGACGGGGAAGTTCAGCAATATATTTCCTCGATTATGCTTCACAAACAAACCTGAAAATAAGCAGTCTGACATTTGCAAAATGAGGTCCCCAGATGGTGAATTTGATGATGCTATCCCATACAGTGGGCCAATTTATCCCCTGGGTACCTCTTTCTGTTTAGTGTTGAGACTCTGATTCAGATTGAGGTTCACAGAGGGTAAATTTTGTGATGCTACCCTGCTGAGCTGGGTAGCATCACTAAATTCACCCTCTGGGGACCTCATTTTGCAGATGACAGTCTGCTTATTTTCTGGCTTGTTCACAAGCGACCATAGCCTAGGCTGTACAAATTCACATTATCTGTTTTCTATAATAAAGTCTGTAGTGCATGCACCTTAGATGCCAACAATATATTCCACAGTATGGGAGGAATTGAGTGCATTACCCCGGTTGAGTCGCCTAAACGATTGATTGGATCTGGCGAGTTGAGTTATACTCCCTCGAGACATACTCGATCAGGGTTGAATCTGATCGTGTTGAAAGATCTCTTCATCCTGGTGAATCTGTTCTCAAAACCCTGAATCAAGCAGAGTCTGTCGACTCCCTCTGGTCACTGAGCTATGTGCTTGGAGTCTCCTCGTGTTTTTCGTGGACTGGTTTGTTGTGACCAAAGAGAATAGGGTTCTGCGACCTCAAGTTTCGAATCGAATCGAATCCCGAATCGAATTAGGCAGAGATTTTGGAATCGAATCGAATCGAAACCCGAATCGAATCTCACCGTTCTTGAAATTGAAAATACTATACCTTCTTACAACCGTAAATATTACTAGTCTCCACACGAGTATTGTATTTAACTGCAACGAGTAGCCCAGGATGGGATCGAAGTGGCTTCGGACACGGAATCTTCTATTTCAAGAGGACACACTTGGTATGATTTTGAGAACTTCTCCACGATTCGAATTCTCCGAACTCGAATCAAATCAATCGAATCATCGAGACATTTTCGAATCGAATCAAATTTCGAAGCTTCACAGAACCCTAAAAGGGGAACATTGTGAGACAAGAGACAGTAAAACCTCGCCCTTCATAATTTTTTATTCTTCTGACGTTAGTGCTATATTTACAGTGCCCATGTTCGCGCAAACCTAATGTGAAAAAGCGAGGACTAAACGCTTGCCCAGTGACTTTTGATCAGCCGCTATATATCATGGCGGTTAAGATAGTAACTTCCTCTGACGGGTTGACAAAGTTTTCGCGAGGCTTGGATGTTTCCACATACTTGTGTCTTATTTGGGGGCTGTGGGTTCTATTGGGCCACTGTTTATCCTGGAGGATCAATCCATCATATCATTTATGGCCACACATACTCCAAGGGCTGTCCGTGCTCATCTGCTGACCAAAATTGCCTGGACTGGGTCCTCCATACGTATTCTGTAAGACTAATGATCCCAATTTTCCATGCTGGTGGTCAATTTTGCCTACGCTAAGAGTGCCCATTTCTACTTCCAACAGATGGAAGATATCCCCAGACCAATGTCCATTGACGACTTCAAGGTGTTCACGGAGAAGAGATTCTACACGACCAGAAGGTGGGACAAGTTTTGGAATAGGATTTAGTCAGACCACACCATAGAGCAGTGCCTCGTGCGGATGTTCAAAGTGGTCTCACACGAGGAAGGGAAATAATTAAGAGTACTATTGTGAATTGGGTTCTCTCCCTTTCCTTCTGTCAGCCGACATGCAATGCTCTTGAAAACTTTGTTTAAGTCCATAGCCCGCATCGGTCACAGTGACCAACACCACGACCTTCGTAAGAGCGCACAAACAAATGACATCAGTGTCATAAACACATTCCTCAAATGGCTGAGAGTACATTCTTCGTCGCACAGTAGAGACCCATTATAATTAGTCTCACTGTCATCTGACACCGTGGCAGACAAATTCTTACAGTTGGTGGTAATGGATATGTATCAACGGTTGTTGGGAAAGCATTCAGTAACATCAACATTGTCAAATCAGTCGCATCAATGGCTATCACAGACTCACAGTAGGCCCCTACGTGGAGATGAAATGGTAGTCGATCCAACGATACTTTTCAGCCGCATCACGTGTGTGATCCAGTCGCAGTCTGAACTGGAGTGATATCTCAAGAATGAGCTTGCAACAAACCGTCCGCACTGTTTGATGATGGTGGAATGAGAAAGAAAAAGAGCGTCCTTGGCAAAATACTCAATTCATATGCCACCGAACTTAAATACCTTTCAGGAAGCCCTGTTTCCGTCATAGATAGAGCTTATCTGTTGAGAATCGGAGAAATAGCGACTAAGTTGGGTGAGTCAAAGGGAAATGTGTTGCATGCTACCAGCGGTTGTAACACCACTTCGGCGCACTTTCGCCTTGTGAAAAAGTAAGTTTTCAACTTGATGGTCTCTGGAATTGATGGAGATTTAGAGAAGTACATCATTTTTTCACGGCACACGACAAAACAACTCAATAGATTGTCTCGTTGGGGGAGCGAATTCTGTTGGTGTTATACGGAGCGAGACAGTAATCTGCTGCCCTCGGCTATTACCGATACGTGGCTTATCAGCGTTCTGCAGCCAAACTGAATTAGTGCATTCAGCATGTTTCCCTTTCACTTACCAGTCGCGTAGCACACCAGCATGCCTCCCGAACATACCTATGGGTTCAGAAATGGTTAAAATACTCGCTGTCTCCAACAAAGTGGGCTGATCTAAACCAGTGGAGTTCTTAGACCAAATGCAACAACACAGCCTTCGCACTTGAAATTCTCTTCAATTTACAATAGCGGGTGCAGTAAGAGATGTTGGGTGTAAGAAAGAAGGCTTGTCGTGTGCCCTGTTGTACATGTTTAATCTCGATTCTTGGAGAATCACAGACCCAACCGGCACTTCTGAAATAATGGAAGTTGATGAAAAAACAGAGATTAATTAGACACTCTTGAATTTTTGCTTTTCATTGTTTCGGCTCTCGTCAGTGTGCTGCTATGGGGATTGTTTTTGCTATCAGGTCAGCTCAAGTCAGCGCATACCTCCCCAGAGGCGGCGGAAGCTCCCAAAAACTGGGAATCACACCACAAAGTGGGGGGTCACACCTTTCTGGGTACCGCTAGGGTGTAGGATGGAAAATAATTTTTCTTCGGGGGGGGGGGTGGTATGGGGTGGAGTGGGGTGGGGGTGGGAGGGGCAATGGTGATGGGACGGTTTATTCATGTCAAATATATAAATTTATATAGGCTACCCCTCACCCTTGTTCCCACCCTATTTAAGACACTAGCCTCAGCGGCTTCAACCTTATTGTCATTATTTTTCGATATTGGATACTGACCGGTCATTATTGAATCGTGTGGCATCAACTGTCTTCGTGTGGCAAAGGCTGTCTTCGGGTGTTACCACAGATTAGGGTAGTGGAAGTTGATTTAATTTTGTCGTTTTTGATAACGAGTAGTATTCGCCTTTATATATCTCACCTTTTGGTACACACTACAACCTGTATGGCGTCCACCCAATTCGCATACATTGGATTAAATTGAATTTAACTAGTTCTTTGCCTTTGAATACAAATTTATGTTTTGCAAAATCACAGGGTAAAAGTGAATGAGAAACGAAATAATGCGGTACATATGAATCAAATGAAAATTGGTGAGAAAGAAATGTGTAGTGGCCAAAATGTGTTATGTCGAAAAATGCCGTTCGGGCACTTATAATAATTGGTGAAAAAAGTGTGTGAGAGGCACGTGCCCCTCTGCCCCCCCCCCCCTCCCGGTGACGCCGCCCCGGTATTTTCCTGTGAAATTAGTCCTGCCCAATGCCTAAATGTTACAATAGAGTTTGCCAGTGTCGTCGTTGTTGTTGTTCGACGGTGGGAACCCGGGTGCACCCTTGATGGATACATCAGGACATGTTATCAGATCAGTCCTGCTGAGTTGTTTGTATGAGCTTTCCTGATATGGTTATTTTTTTGTGTTGTCCTTTTATCATTTCGGACACTCGAAGCCACTGCGAACGCTTTTATTTATTTATTTATTTATTTATTTATCGGTGTTTAAGGTCACATACTTATGCACAATAGCTAATCATGACCGTGACAGTTTCACGGGTGGAGGAAGCCGGAGTACCCAGAGAGAACCACCGAGCAACGACGAGCAGCTGCCAGCTCCCCAACATCGTAACTCCACACTGCAGCACAGACAGGGTTAGAATGGTTGAAGACATGCGCACCATCGACGTGCAGTACGCCTTAGTACACGGCGTCATCGTGCAACCATGTGGACAATCGGGGTTAAGTGCCTTGCTCAAGGACACAACGCGGGAGTCCGAATCGATCGCTCAGATGGTCACTCATCCGAGGACTAACCGGGCTCGTCGTTGCTTAACTTCGGTGATCTGACGAGAATCGGTTACCACAACGCCACCGCGCCCCCTCTGCCGACGCTTTTGGGGTAGTGTTAAGTTTTCGGCCATAAAATTATAATAGTGGTGATGTTTCGATATATATTATCGCTTTTATTATCTGAATTAACTTCTGTTCCAGTAGAAGGTTCATATTTCAACTCATTGTAATCTGAAGATCATCACTCGTCCACTTTTATGGGAAATATTCTGAATCGTTCTGGAGGGGGGGGGGGGGGGGGGAGTGGGCGAAAAAAAATTGCCAGGAACGTGATGATTTTTAACTTTCGACATGTTAGACCACCTAGCCACCATTTTTTTCCCATTTTCGACGGGTTTTTTTTCCAACCAACTTCTCACACCCACCCCTTTCTGGGATATTCATAGTTCTACTCGGTAGTTATAAAATGTTGACAGGGCTGGTCTCTAATGATATATAATTTTCTGCAGTTCACCCAGCTGTTCTATCGGGAGGTATATATCAGATTTCGCTACTAATGTTGTGGTTAACATAGAATGAATTGAATAAGAAGCTAAAAAAGTTCAAACTGGTTGAAAAAATTACTAATGAGTAGTAATGACTCATTCAATGGTTCCTGTAAAACTACAGAAAAATGACAAAATCAACATTTATATGGATGTACCTGTCCTAAACAGCCTATAAAGTCATTCACCCTTTACCAACGTAACGGCCAAAACCGATCAGCGCTATTCTCAATAATCGCCAATTAATTGTCATTATTTTTTCATTTTCTGTCTCAAAAACATAGGTTATGACCCTTCGTTGGAACGAGCTCGTCGAGCACGTTCCAACGAGGGGTCAAAACCTATAATTTTGAGACCAAAAATGAAAAAAATTAGTTATTCAAGAATATTTTTTGCAAGTGTCGCCAGTCTGCTTTTCAAGTTTGGTAAAGGGTTAAACATTGAAAGGAAAAAGATTTAGACCATGGAAAAATTTGTATTCCGGACACTCTTGATACACCCCGCCCCCTACCCCCCGGCAATCATCACACATTCCTGTGAAAAAAATGTACCCCCCTCCATCCATCCCTGAATCGTCATGGAATTTCGATGTTCTCTTAGGTGATAATGTCATCACAATTGCATATTATCGACTGGTAGCACGCTCTAGAATCAACTTCATATTTCTGGCGGCACCTGTTCTGCGATAGGACAGTTATGTTCTTCATGTCTCTTCCTATTGTATGACTGTGCGAACAACTTAGTACAATATCTGCAGTGGAGCCGACGATGGTCCTTTTCGTGTCTTCGAGCATTATCCGATCTTGAAAATAACTTGGAACAGTATCTGCATCGAACTGGTAACATGTCTTCACTCGACGACGGTCAGGACACAAATGAATTTATTTGCGTACCAACACCCCTTTTATACCTTTCCCAACAGAAGTACCCGGATGTAGCATGAAGTACCCGGATGTAAAGTCCAACTAGTATCCTCAAATAATAAAATACCAGGTATTCTAAAATACCCGTATGTGCCTATCTGCTAGGGCACATTGTGTCACATTGTGCCTTTTCACATAAGCACATATAAGCACATAAAGCATGTGCTTTGTGCTAGGGCACATTGTGTCACATTGTGCCTTTTCACATAAGCACATATGACAAAAAAGGGATTTTCCAGTAGGTATCCTCGAATAAAACAATACCAGGACATAGGTATCCTCAAATACCCGTATGTGCCTATGTGCTAGGGCACATTGTGTCACATTGTGCCTTTTCACATAAGCACATATCGGCACATAAAGCATGTGCCTTTGTGCTAGGGCACATTGTGTCACATTGTGCTTTTTCACATAAGCACATATGACAGAAAAGGGATTCTATAGCCACGGATGTTTCCCCAAAATGGTATTCCATGGGATATGGCCATTGGATATAGTCTTTTATTATACAGAAGGGAGATAACTCTGTATACAGATTATGGGAAATCAAGCAAACTGATTGGTTAGTTATAATTTAGATATATGAAACAACAAGAGTACTTGGAATAGGGTCAGAACTAACAAGAATAGACCAGAAATTGCTAAATATAGTAATAATAAGATAAACTGTTCCAAATAATAGGCTCTTCTACGCTACTGGAGTATACTCTAGAAAAAAAGGAACATGGTCAGGTAGACGTAAACTACTGCATATATAGATAGAAGCAGAGAATTCTGAAAGAATTCGAAATAGTAAAAGTTGGAATAGATTTGGGTGATTTGGAAGGATTGTCGGGTTGTTTGTGGTCATTAGATTTACTCTTCTACAATCGAACATACCCTCCGAACATACCCCGTCCTATTGCAGGAAAATTGGGTAACATAGCAACCACATGCTACTATAAAAACCAAGATGGTGGCCTCCAGTATACAAAATGGACCACGGAAACACGTGTCATCCTAACAACACGCGCTGCGCATGCGCACTTACACCACGTATCACTATGGAGATGACGTCACAACATGGCCGCTCACGCGGGTTACAATGACAACACAACATGGCGCCACTACGTCACGTGACATGACGTCACTTCCGAGGTCCTGCCAACCATCCCTCAAAACCACATTACATACAACTAAGGTGTTCGCGCTTGATGGTCATAACACCCCCACACAGTTTCTCTTGTTTCTGTGCAGTTAAAAACCTTAGTGCGGATAACCTGCAAAGTGAATCACCTACACTTATTCTGAAACCAGAAAAGGTCAAATCGAAATTCTAATATCCCGGTCAAAAGACGACGCCTTGTCTATAACAATGATTAACTCAATCTTCCATCAATCGATCGCGAACCTTTCAACGGCCAGTTTTCTGAGAACAGTTACCGAAACGCCCTTCTACCAATTCATTGTCACCGAATGAATACCCGAAGACAGAAGTCATTTTCTACTAGTCAATCATTCATTAATATAGTAATCATTAATTAATGGTAAGGTGTAAGTCCACTAACCGATAAAATTATAGTGCACTCATTTTTTAAGGCCAATAACTCATATAAACGCCCATGTGTATCCACAACTGGTGGTGACAGTTAGTGCTCGGACATCTCGAGAACATTTCCGAATGTGAATCGATCGCGGGACCTCCCTTATTACAGGTGAGCTCACTCTCTATTTTTTTAAAAGCCACGCACATTTAAGGAGAGCTGTTCATTTGGGAAAAGGCTTCAACACTCAAGGATAATTTTTTAGGCTAATTTTAAGCATCAGGGTTTATTTAATTACTTCATTGGTTTGAAGTTAAGCTAGAAGTTTCCCACCTTGCACAAGAGGACAATCGAGTACATAGATGCAACATAATGCATCTGCCCCGTTTCAGGTATCGTCCCTCGGATGCATCAAGGCGTCATCTGCAATGCTAGAACATTGCAGATGGCGCCTTGATGTACTCAAGGGACGATGTTTTTGTTGACAACTTTTGTATTTTGTTTTTGGGACGGGTATGAGGTGGGGCTGGGCTCTGCACAATACATTTATTCATTCAAAAAGCCGGAAGTATAATTATTTTTAATCACACGATCTGGCCTATGTAAACCACGGTCAATCAATAACAGTTCCAGGTGTATACAGTTGAATTCTTTAGGGAGTATTCAGTTGCGTTCCGCACTCGAGAGATACGGGATCAAATCACTTTCGAAGAAATTACTTAATGAGTTTAGAACCGCTGTTTCGATACAATGCTATTGGTGGATGTTTTTACACTATGAACGCCACAGGGCGCCATTGTAGGTGCAGATGTCAAGCAAATTTCTTGCAATACTAAAGCATTTTCTCTTTTCAAAAAAGAAAAACCCGTTGAACTAGTTCCAATAAAAGGTCATAAGCTACGTTTTCTCCCAGCCCCAACACCCTACTCCGTAGATCCATAAGAGGACATGAAGCTACTATTCATTTTGTTTTATTTTAGCTGCTCCGGAAGATTGTATTGGGCATGAGTTCACAAATGGATCAACTTTCAAGTGCTTCTGGATGCTGACCTCAACATACTCGCAGGTTGGCGCAAACATCGAATGTGCGCGCAACGGTGGTAGATTAGCAACGATAGACAGCCTCAACCAAGCGAAATTCATCAACGAAACATTGTGAGTTTGTTCACATTAAACACACAACTCTTGATATTATTTTTGAGGAATCTCGTTCATCGACACTATTTTCATTGGTAAAAAATGCTTTTTGGCCGAGTTATCTCCTTTAAGCCATCGGTTCAGTTACATTACATTACGATAAGGTACACTGGAACAGAATAGTATTTATTCTGGCATGCAGGGCAAATAGTAAGCGGACATTTTGATTAGTTCACATGACACCATCAACGTAACACAACCGTGTGGCAAACCAGTGCGAGAATTATTTTGACTTGAATGTGCAATGAAAGAAAATAGAATCATCATTGGAACTCATTCACACAACACACAGAGACACCGAAACCCAATTCACAGACAAACCGTCGCTCACCTTGTACTTGGCACGCTTGAGCGAGCGATTGAATACAATAGATGAATATGGCCAGTGACCTCTCAGTGGAATCCTGAGTAGTTTTCTTGGGCTAACGTAACTACAAAGTGAAGGCACAACAAAAACAAAATGACCCAAGAAACTATCAGTATATATGAGTACACCAACCAGTGTCGGAGTTTTCAGGCAGGCTTGGTATATCAAGTCAATCTTTTTCAGGTGATTTTTTTAGTTGGATTGTAAAGTCCCCTTCCCCAATATCCATTGCTCTGTCACCGAATACGAAAGACACATGGTATTTTTTTATATATATATTACAGTTTTTTTATTCAGATAAACACAATGAAATACATAGCATATATTAACAAACTCATAACAGGCTGACAGAAGCAGAAGTGACAGAACACAAAAATACCTGAAATAGCGTTGTACTAAAAGTATTTTAACCCTTTACCTAACATGAGCTAAGACAGAAATTGTACATGAATGATGCTGAAAATGAAGACAGAGTGTAGTTTCCGCTTTATAAACATAAAAAGCCTCTTACCCATGCCACTATCCATGCTAATTCCAGTTTCACTAGTCGCCACCACTGCTGAAAGCAAATTTAAAGTTCCCAAGCAATATCGACGATGAGATGACGGTTGCTAGGGGCTTGCCCGTGCAGTGCCCAGTACAGAATTCCCGAACTTGTTTCTGTTTGTTCATTATGAACAAACTCCTTACTGGGCAAATATCTCCAACTGCACCATCAAGCTTTCGACGAAGGCATGTCATGGCGATGTGGTTGGAATATTTTACCAGTCGGGACTTCAAGACACCTGTATTCGATTCAGGGTTCGATTCGATTTCGAATAATCGACTCGATTCGATTTAGGGCCCTAAATTCTTTATCATATTTCATCTCAGTTTTATGTTGTTTGCCTTTTTCAATGAGTATTACCATGTAGACATTAAATCCAGTTTGTAATACGCTTTCAGTTGTTCAATGAACGAGAAAAAAGATACTTGGTATTCATTAAAGATCGCATAGCAGGGGCGGCGGAACGATTTTCAAAGTGTGGGGGAGGGGTGGGGGCTGGGTCGGGCGATGGATGTTCGTCGGTATGACGGGCCAACCTTTTCCAGGGTCCCAAAGCCCCCATTTTTCATGCATCTGAGCGGATATTTTGAGATTTTTCAGATGTATTTGAAAGATTTCACACTTTGAGAGTCGTTAAAAACGCCGGTAAAGCATACAGGTGAGGTCTATTTTAGCCCAAGAACATTAGGTTTCACTAGGGAAAAAAATCGGAGAAAGCTGATTTTTTCAGGGAATGTCGAGTACATGTCACTGAACGATTAGACAAAAGTCCCCTAAAATCCCAGTTGAGCTTTTTTTTCTACAGCCTTTTTTCGAAAACGCGTTTGAAAAAAATTAAAAAAAATCGCTCGAACTTTGTAACCTCGAATTGATCCAACTGTATTTTTTGTTTACGCGTATTTCGAGCTACATAATGTCTAATATACATTTACCTAGAGGAAAATGTGCATTCTGTGACAATTTCTGCGAAAAATTATTGAAAATTCACAAAAAAGTATCGGATTTACGCAAAAAATGACGATTTTCCTAACGGATTTGCCCAAAGGGTCGTAGTACAGAACGGGATGTTAGTTGGACAGACGATAAAAAATCCACCACCATTTGAAGACTTTTATCATTGCTTACAAAATAGACATTATGGAAGACCCCCTCTGCTTCTGGCCGAGTTCCCCTTTTGGCATAAAATTCGTCAGCATGAGAACTCAACTATTTTCGGGCTTAGGACCGAACAGACACGTCTGTGTCTGGCAGCATTAGATCAATAAATAATATTTACAGAATGTACAAAAATCAATAAATAATATTTACAGAATGTACAAATCAATCAACATGGATTAAGTTACATTGACTATTATCAACGCTATATACAGAAATGACATGACCTATATACATATTATTCATCGAACTCAGAAATTTCCGACAGGACAGTGTTTCTGTGGTTGTTACAAGAATCCGAACTGCAATTACACAAACCTGAGCAAGAGAGTCCTGCCTTCTTACACCCACACCTTTTTGTACAAGCACTCTTGCAACCACAACTGATCAGATTCAGTAGGTTATCGGGGGCACATGGCTTTGTGGCTGCAGTCGGTACAAGAAGTCCATTGTCTAGCGACCACCCCCAATCCGTCGGAGGAAGCGAAGTGCCCAGCCATTGTTGGACCTGGAGATAACATCTGTAGACATGTTGTTGTGCAGCATCGCTGCTTGGTGGGAGTGAGGCTAGGTCGATGGGTTTATTCAGTTTAGATTTTGCTACATAACGCTTGTAAGTGACATATCTATATTGGTCGAGAGAGGAAACAGTTTTACTCCCGTATAAGATCAGGAGAAGTTGTTCCCGGCAGCGGCTACTGCACTTGGTGTACTGTCATCCGCCAAAATTGTGTTCACATACTGTTGTGAGTCGCTAGTAACATCGGAGACAATTGTACTGAATACTTTCTTCTTACCAACTCGAAAGAGTGCAGAAGTAGTGTCACAACCACTTATAGAATGTGCTACAAGGAGGTTGCTTCTATGGTCACCCATTTTGGTTGCTATTTCACTAACTGAAACTAGTAAGTTTGGGGTAATGGAATACATCATGTGAATATTACATCCCGGTTGAACTCGAGAGGTAAGAATGACTAACAAGTCTGTGTCTGTTCCCACAACGACAACATTGTTGTCATCTTGAGCGATGTCAAGTGCAGTTTCAGCTATCAGTACATCAGCATCAGCCTCGGCCTGCTTGGACTGAATATTGATAGCAGATAGCTCCTGCATTAGAAGATCGATCAGTTGGGTTTTGTTCTTGGCATTTGCAAGGAAATCGGATTGGGGTGTGGTGGCTGGTAACTCGGGTGAGATATTGATATCAATGGAATACCTGTCTTTAGATCTACGGGCTTGTTCCATGCCCTTTGTCGACATTGTACAAGCATAACTATCAAAAACAACCACGACGTTCGCCCCAAAATGTCTCACTAGATAATTGGAATATGATGTACATATGTCCTTATATGACGACTGTTTAGGCCATACAACTGCCCTCAATAAAAATCCACCATCTACAACAAACAGGGAATGTTCTGGGATTTTAGTTTGCTCGGAACCGTATGTTTTGAGGATCTTACCGAGCGTGCTTTTCTGTGTCTTCCTCATTCCAGCAGAATCAAACAATGCTGGTGGTTTCGGGGCGAGTTCATATTTGAGATACTCTTCCATCTCTGCTTGTGACTGAATAACACATGTGATGCGGTTGAACAGAATTGTGGAGTCAATCACTACCTTACTTCCACGGACTTTGATGCTATTTGCCATCGATGCGAAAGACTTCACAGTGTCAACACGTCGTAGTTTGATGCTGCTGAACGTTTTGCTTACAACATTCGATACGCAACATTCACCAATTTTGCGAACTTGGTCACAGTTCACAGTTTCGTCGGCCACAAGCCCGGTCGCTATAGAGACTAATTGTAGTGGATCTCTATTCTGAAAGGGGGAATGCACTCTGAGCCAGTTCAATAATTTGGTGATATCATTGGCATCAGTCAATTGTGAACTTTGACGGAGATCCCGATGTTGTTCGCCATGACCAGTGTGAACATGAACACAATTTTCGAGAGCATTACATATCGGAAGGCAAAGAGGTAGTCCATGTACCCATTTCGCAACAGTGCTATCGGTTATTCCCCTGCCATGTGTGAGACCACCAGGCAGCTTGAACATTCTCATTAAACACTGCTCTATGGTCTGATCAGAATATATCCCGTCCCAGAATTTATCTGAGCGCCTTATGGTAAAGTAACCTTTCTCAGTGAACAACTTCAAATCATCCTGTTGCATTATTTCTGTTAGCTCATTCATCTGCTGCAAATAGAGATGAGAACTTTTTGCGTATGCAAAATGACCACCTGCGTGAAATACTGGAATCATATTGCGAACACAATATGTGTGGAGTTCCCAGTCGCCTGTGCGCTCTGCTCTCAAGAACAACTGGAGAAGACCTATTTGCTCGTAGTATTGTACCCAAAGCTTTCCTGTGCGTCCTACGGACGCATTCTGGAGCAGTTCGTGTAATTTTGACAGTAGATGGTTGACACTTTCTTGACTGACAGCGTCAGCTGTTGTACAGTCACCTCTGGCAAGTCCACAGAATATTTCATGGACTTCTGTGCAGTCTATGTTATCTAGTGTTCGGCTTTCTTCAAACACAAGTTTTGTAATGGCAATTTGTGTTAGCAAATGGGCACGAACTGCTCTTGAATATGCATGACCACTGATCAAATGATGGATTGACCCACTAGCATAAACAGTCCCCCAAAGTTCATCCAAGCCGCTACCAGCCATGATCGAACCAATTGCCCCTAAATATGACATAATCATATGGAAGCCGCCGAGTCTAACGAAAACTTTTGTCAGCTTATCTGACGAAGACACAATCTCCACTGCTTTGATATATACACATCAAGGGCGTGCACACATTACATGCCAATGCATCTTGAGTGTAGGCGAACACCACATTATGTGATTTAATCGAACATGGAAATTGAAACAATGATGCTATAATACGGTATTTGAATGAGAAAAGTTGATGCCGTTTGAATTTGAGTTTAGGGGGTATGGTTAATATTTCACACGTTTCACCAGTTCATTATGGAATAAATGACTATTGTTATATATCATTATAAAGCCACTGCTTTTCTGCAATTTTTGATATATAATTTAACTCCCAAAGTAGTCGTAGATTTGATTTAATGGACGTTGTGTACCGTTGTGTGTATGAAAACAATAAATTTTTTTTCGTAATTTTGTACATTTTCGTGAATATTTCACCACTGAGTGTGAGGATTGGTACAAAGTTGGCATTTTCTGTTGGGGATATATAATTCAGCACGATATTTATGATTCTCACCCTACTACGGCGAATAAGAATGAGAAATATGGAGCTGGGTCGAATTTTTTTAAAAAATTTTTTTTTCATCAAAAAAACGCTATAACTAAAAAAGCTCAACTCGGATTCGCGGGGACTTTTCACACTTTATCCGCAATGTGTGTCCCGGAAACATATAAAAAAATCAGCTTTCTCCGATTTTTTTCCTTACTTTCTCATTTTTATGTCTAATGTGCCTGGACTATTTATCAGATTTGGTCGTAACCAGACGTTAACAGCAATTATACTGTCTGTGGATTTTCTTGCCTGGGGGTGGTTTTGGTACTTGTATGTCTGTAAGATTACGATCTATTTCAGTTAACCGATTTTTAACAGGCTGTATACATTTTAGCGTTTGCTGCCACTTATTGCAAAAAATGATCCGAAATCCATCGAAACTGAACCAGTACGAGAGAAACTGCTTATGACCCCTCATCGAGCTCGTTCCAAAGAGGGGTCATAACCTATGTTTTTGAGACAAAAAATGAAAAAATTAAAATTAATTGGCATTTTTTGTGAATAGCACTGACCGGTTTTAGCCATTACGTTCGATAAAGGGTTAATCACATAGTAAAATGGCTGACACAAACTTGTTTTGGGGAGATGCAGTGGGTTCTTATTCCTTTTTTGATAACCCGAAATTAAAACAAATCTTGATTTTATTTAGGGCATTAGCTGAAATACACTGTTATCTTACTTAAACCATCAAATAACTCTCTCGAAGGTTTGCAATTTCATTCATGATATTATCATAACAAGAGGTGGGGGGGGGGGGGGGGGGGGGTGGTGTCCATCCCCATTAGCTTATGAAGGCATGGTATGCAAACAAAACCTAGGCTTATTACAAATCTGCAAAAAAATGTCCGTCAAGGGTTAATGTTGACTTATATTGATGCATTTAACACATATATGAAATATAAAAGCCACAGCATACCGGTGGTAGCCTCCACTCATGTAGGGCAAAACGGGTCAGAAATTCCACACTGACAAATATGTCTAATATTGCAAAAATACTCTAAAATCGACAAAATATCACTGGGTAAGGGTCTGTGGGTAACTGTAAGCCTCAGAAACAATATGAGGTGCATAGTAACAGGCGGGAAAGTCAAAGTGGACTCTTACAATAACTTTAACACAAGTGCCGACGCCGACGCGCCTATGGTCATGACATAAGCACAACAACTTCGTCCGGGTGAGCTAAAAAACTATAAATCAAATTTGAAAAAGAAAACTTTAATGTTTTTTTTTAAAAATGTGATGACACGACATCCGATGTCCAGCAATAATAATAACTTTTGAACATCAGATATTGGAACAGAGCTAAATAGCAATCACATCCGCGATTTATCACCAAAATGCTACAAATTACATTTTGGAAAATATTTTAAACGGTTTTCGTTAAAATATGATGACAAGGCATGGGGAAGAGTGGACTGAAGGACGGTACGAATGACTGAGGGTGGGTATGAAGGACGGACGGATGAACGGAACCCGTTCGTAAATCTTTCTCGAACTATGTGGCGGGAGATATGGGAATCAGGTAAGCAACGAGGAATCGAAGGGTCATGTCATGAAAAGTTACGATGTTACCCAAGCGTTACCCCCCCCCCCCCCCCCCCCCCCCACACACACACACAAACTTTCCTGACGAAATACAAAGGGTACTTTTCAGTACTGTTTTGAAATATTTCCACCAAAAGTCGCAATGTGCAAAGAACTGATTTTCATAATAAGAAAGACCGAATAACTCAAAAATACCCTATTCGTCTCCGTATATTCCCGCATACCGTAAGAAATTATTTTATGATTTTTTATGACACGGTAAAAAATACGAAAAGTGCATCATTTCCGCAAATTTCCGCTGAAATATTTTTAAATATTGGCGAAAATCATATTTTACGTACGGGGTTTTCCATGATGTATTTTTCATTTGAAAACAGCAGGGAGTAGTTTTGTTTTCATTTTTAACGACTTCAGCGATCTCAGTTATTGCTAAAACTAAGATTGAATTGACAATATTCCTAGTTGCATTATAGGGAAAAAATGCTATTCGAAATTTCGATATTTTGAAATCAGGATATTCAGGAAATCAGGATGAGGAGGATTAAGAATTAAACATAAATGTTGCTAATTCGAATCTACATTACGTGGGGTGTATTATCACTAAATCACCCATAGAGTGGAGATTCAACCCAAGCAATATTTGCAATTTTTGGCAAAGCACAATTAAAGTTCCAGCCAATGGACCACCGGGTTAAACCCGGAGGTCCACTATCTGAAACATTGCTTGTGTTTTTGACCATATGTACAAAATTTGAATGGGATACTTTGGGTGACAACTTCACTCCATGGGTGATTTAGTTACAATCCACTCTCCACATATTGTATGCATCAAACTGCACGTCCCATCTATTATGTAAATGGAGAGTGTAAGAAATTCAAGCTTTGATTATCTCCCTTGATATCATATGCAACTATAAATTTTCCGTCGCGCGGCAAGGCTTCCAGTCCTGGGGTGAGTGGGACCGATAGTTGTATATTAGGTTGTAAATCTGTATTTGGTGCAAAAACCTCAAACCATATCATATCATACCAATGACGGGCACATGATATTTTATTAAACGTTTTTGAAAAATTTGGAAAAAAATATTTAAAATGACAAATCTGATATTGTGTGCGCTCGCAAAAAAAGTTAACGAGGAGAGTTCTGCTATACTTTTCTATCGAAAGTTATCCAGCAACACTTGGTTTATAATTTATTGGAAAATAAATCAGATTTTATTTGTCTAATTTTAGCTACCCATTTAACCACTTCGGTTGATTATGGCTCGGGATAGTACCCTACAACAATGTCTGGACAAACTGGATTGGTAGACCGCTCACTTGGGTTATGTGGACCACTAACAGTCCCAGAGCGGGTGTTCCAAATGTTGTATTAGATACACAAACATCCACGTGGGAGACTGTTTTCAGTAGTGTGATGGCACCTGGTTTATGTGAGAAAATAGGTATGTTTTAAGACTAGGGATCAGCGAATCATACCTTTTTTTTCGAATCGAATCTCTAATCGAATCTTGTCTCTGATATCGATATCGAATCGTATCTCGAATCGAATCTTAATAGAAAAGTTATTTCATATTGCCCCAAACGAAAGTTACGGTACACTGTGATGACCCTTACAAGACTGACTGACACCTTAGACACCAATAAATAAATATTCTCTGTAGCAACGTCGTTGAAACAGCTGCTAGGCCTATTATCCATACATTCGCATGTCGGGGGTTCGAACCCACGCCGAGAGAGCTTCCTTCGGCACCAAAAGCCTAGCGAAACTATACTGAACCGGGGTCTGTCGGTGGCCGAGAGGTGTGCGTGAGACCGGAGTCTGTCGGTGGCGGAGTGGTGTGCGTGGTTCAACTTCAGTATAGTTTCGCTAGGCGGTTGGTGCAGAAGGAAACTCCCTCGGCGTGGGTTCGAACTCCCGCCATGCCAATGTAAACAAAACGAGCTTCCTTTCTTAATCCTATGGCATCCGAGAAATTTGAAAAAAAGACAAGTGTCGCTGATTTCTTCTGAGGTGCAGTTCGTAGAATTAAGTACTTAGATGCAACTATCTGATGAATAACTATTATCCATAGTTTTAGTTTTTGAAGGTTTAACCCTTTACCCAACGTAGACGATATCAAAATTTATTATTTTAAATAACATTTTTTAAAATTTTTCAAAAAATTTCAACAAAACCATATCATGTGACCCCTCGTTGGAACGAGCTCGACGAGCTCGTTCCAACGAGGGGTCACATGATATGGTTTTGTTGAAATTTTTTGAAAAATAATATTTTTTCAACTACTGAATTTGCATATTACGCGGGCGGATGCGGGCGATTCGTTGGGTAAAGGCTTAACTTGTTACTGTTCACGCTCTTAAGAACATGAATAGTAACAAGTTAAGCCTTCATAAACTAAAACTATGAAAAATGTTCCGGACAAAATTCATTACTTACCTAACAATTAACCTCTGTCAATTACTCAATTAAATATGAACTGAGCCTACATGATTGAATTGGCTGATATCAATTTTATCCAATTTTTGAACAAATTGAAGTTGTTACGAGAGATTAGAAAAAATCGAATCTTGAGACCGATTCGGGACCGATCTCGAAGCAGACGTATGGTATCGATATCGAATCGAATCTCGAATATTCACGGGACCCTATTTAAGACATGAATGAGAGTCATCATTCATTACCTAAGGGATAATTGTACATCATAATAATAAGACCTAAAAATTTTAAAATTCTATATCTCAGGCCCTCCCATATGCTCTCTTATTATAACCAATGCAAACTTGAAAAAGTAAAATTAAATGGTTTAAGTCTGATATTTTACCCAAGTTAATAAATTGATAAATTTGTACCTTGAGTTTAACAAAGTTTTGCTAAAGCATTGCAAAGCTTTCTTGCATTCAAGGGACGAAATGCACCACCGCCCATGCTATTCTGTAGTTTATGAGGCACAAAACAAACCAAGAATATAAACTTTGATGGGAAAGAAATAATAACCAAAATAAAAAACTGCCCGCCCACGTGCAATTTTAAAATGAAAGTGTCAATGACACTGTATCTCAACTTGAGTAAGACATGTACAGGTACAGTATGTGACACAGCAATGGCACACATCTCGGTAATGACCTGATAAGGTACATGCAAAGTATTGTAAAGGTCTGGACATAAATACTGACCGTAGCCTGTAACAAATGTACAGGTAAAGTATAGTAAAGGTGGGTGACAATTAGATGCCTCTAGCCAGAGCCGTATTGAAATGTGCATTTACTGTGTTACTGTGTATAAGTAGCACTGAATAAATCAAAGTTTGGCTAATTGGCCGCCGTGGCCTTCTTGAAATTTCGGACCACATCCAAAAACACTCGTTCTCGTCCGAAGGTGATAATAAAGGTACCCAAGAAGTTTCGTGAAGCACTGAATAGATCAAAATTCATCTAATTTGCATAATTTATGCACGAGAAAAAAACTCGTATTATGTGTGATGTATTCCATGTTATTAAACATTCATACAAAAATGTATTCAAATCAGAACCTTCATATAGAAGTTCTGTACTAAGAACTGATTGCACCTAATTTCGGTATAAAATGGCCGCCGGCAGCCATCTTGAATTTCGGACTGCACCCCCAAAACACTCGTTCTCGTCCCAAGGTGATAACAGAGGTACCCAAAAAGTTTCGTGGAGATCGGTTTATAAATACAGCCCCTAGACTGGGCCGTATTGGCATGTGTACTTTCTGTGTATAAGTAGCAACGAATAAATAAAAGGTACCCAAGAAGTTTCGTGAAGCACTGAATGAATCAAAGTTCATCTAATTTGCATAATTTATGCACGAGAAAAAGAACTCGTATTATGTGTGATGTATTCCATGTTTCTAAACATTCATACAAAAATTTATTCAAATCAGAACCTTCATATAGAAGTTCTGTACAAAGAACTGATTGCACCTAATTTCGGTATAAAATGGCCGCGGCAGCCATCTTGAATTTCGGACCGCACCCAATAACACTCGTTCTCGTCCCAAGGTGTTAACAAAGGTACCGAAAAAGCTTCGTGGAGATCGGTTCATAAATACAGTCCATAGCCTGGGCCGTATTGACATGTGTATTGTCTGTGTAAAAGTAGCACTGAATAAATCAAAGTTCATCTAATTTGAATAATTTCTGCACGAGAAAAAAAAACGTATTGTATGTGATGTATTCCATGTTACTAAATATTCATACAAAAATTTATTTAAATCAGAACTTTCATACAGAAGTTCTGTACAAAAAAACTGATTGCACTAATTTCGGTACAAAATGGCTGCTGCCGGCCATCTTGAAATTCGGTCCGCACCCCAAAACACTCGTTCTCGTCCGACGGTGATAACAAAGGTACCCAAGAAGTTTCGTAAAGATCGGTTCATAAATACAGCCCCCAGCTGAGCCGTATTGAATTGTTGACATACAGACCATGACAAAACCTCAAATTTGACTACGTGAAAGTTGAGCTAAAAATGGCCCGAGAAACAGAAGATCTACTTTCTGGGGCCTAATAACACTTTGATCGACTGCTGATTTGTCGAACTGCTTAAAGACATTCTGTACCCGCTAAACACATGTCCAACATTCTCCTATTCCACTTCCCGATCATAATCCCGGTGAATCTAATTCTGTTATACTGGTATTTTGGACATTCTAATAGAAAGTTTTCCCGGGTCTCCACTACATCTAAATTACATTTCTAATTTCCATTGTCTTTCACAGTTTTCCCCCAAGCTTCAATGACCGCGACCTCATCTTGAACAATAATGACCCACCTAAGGTGTCAGAAAGGTAGTCTTCAAAACCTGGTTTCTCTTCTCATGCGGGCCACCCAAAGACCTCTTTGCTTTGACCCCCCCCCCCCTCCCCACCCCTCCACCTATACCCCTCGCAAATTCAGGTTACTATTCATCATGACTCTTTCTCTGACGAATTTTTTACCCTGGTTTGTGTCCATTTCTAAGTCCGAGATTTCCATTGAATAGTTCTCTATTAACTCCCTCACTTGGTCTATCCACCCTGTCTTTATGACAAAGTTTATGTTTGAATTCCAAATATTCTGGAATATTAATTTACACCATCGGCTGTCGGGGAGATTTACAAAATAGTTAAGATAGCAGAGTTTAAGTCTATCGTGCCCTTAATCCCCGTCCACCCAAGCTCAACCCCTATTGCTGTTAGTGCCGCGGCATCATGCGCCTAGCCAAGATATCAAAGTTAGGGGGGGGGGGGGGCAAGATTAATATCTAGGGGATACAGAATATATATTTTGCTGCATCATCCGAGCCCCGCAGCGGCAATATAAGAGCGAGCACAAGAGAGGTTGTCCCTCTCGTTGGAGGGGTCTGCCCCCCCCCCCCCCCCCAGGAAACATTTTGAGACTCAAGACAAAAGGAAACGCAATTTCCTTGACTCTGTGTCCGTTTGTGTCCATAATTTATAAGTTGTGAAAGGGCCCCAGATTTCTACATTGCTGGGGTTTTGGGGCAAGCATTAAAAACATTATTCTTCCAAACCACAAGTTTAAAGGCTTCCGTGTTTGAAACAGAACATCTTTGTAAGGGCGGCTAACAAATTTAATCACATAAAGTCTCTGTATTTAATGGTATCGTGGGCCCTCACATATTCACACTGTGAGTAATGCATGGAAACAGGATACAAGTAGACAATAATTCATTGCTCGGATTCGAGTAGGGCTGTCACGATTAACCGATTGTTGATCGGTCAAGCCGAAATCGATTAGCATTTTTCGTTGTCGAAGAATCGGTAAATGTTACCCCGTTCTAGACGTTTAATAATTAAAAAAATTGGATGAAAAAACTATTGTTTCTAAAGGTAAAAGGTCGGGAACGTCGACGTCAGACCTCAAGAAGCCGCAAGAAGCGTTTGTCTTTTAGGTACATTCAAAGCTTTTATGTTCTGGACTTTTGAACCGTCAGTGTAATAATCAAGACCGGTCGCCAGTTGCGAACTTGCTAAGTTCGCAACTGACGACCGGTCTTGATTATTACACTGACGGTTCAAAAGTTCAGAACATCAAAGCTTTGAATGTACCTAAAAGAAGATCGTCTTTGTCGTTTACTTAAGGTAGGTCAAATGACTTGAACTTCATTTTTAACGACTTCAAAGAGAGGGAGAGAGTGGGTCATCTAGGTACGATTAATCGATTATTATCGATTATTTCCGACGATTAATTGATTCCTAAATTGAAAAATCTCGACAGTCTTAGATTCGAGTACGATTTTTTCTCTTTTTTAGGGTGCGTGGTGGATAATTTCACGAGGTCTTAGATGAGTTAAGTAATCCGCACGACCCACGAGAATAAGATCATAGTCAAATATAATGTACCTTGGTTGTCAATTTTGAAAAATTGCTGCCCAAAGCCAGTAGAGCTGACCGCCTCTGACCGACTGACCAGTACAACAAAAGAACGCCCAAGGACGCACGATAAGTCATGAATTCCACCTCACCAGAGT
Organism: Pictodentalium vernedei; assembly: GCA_031216915.1. Classification (NCBI taxonomy): domain Eukaryota; kingdom Metazoa; phylum Mollusca; class Scaphopoda; order Dentaliida; family Dentaliidae; genus Pictodentalium; species Pictodentalium vernedei. The sequence goes on from CM062292.1 coordinate 353,254,260, forward strand.
GACTACAGCTGCCATGATAATTCTTATGTCGCACCGAAACCCTCTTGTCACTCACAACAATGCTGCATTGCCATTCTTGTTTTACACCACCACCCTCGGGACATCGTACCATTCAAGCTCCGCTCAAGCAAGGTTATAGCGGTTGAAAACATGTGCACCATCGACGTGCAGTACGCCTTAGTACGTCGTTCCTCCATGTAGGCAACTGGGATAAAGTGTCTGGCCCAAGGACACAACGCGGTTCGTCACGGACGGGGGTCGAACTCCGGACCTTTAGCATAGAAGTCCAACAGTGTAACACTAAGCCACCGCGCTCCCGTGTCGTAACTGTAAAAGTGCTTTAGCCTTCGTTTGCATTCGTCAAAAAACAAGATTTTCACAGAGAATCTCATAGTATTCATAGCGAATCCCATGATTGCACGACGAACCCCTTAAACGATTGAACAGTGTGATTATGACATCATCAACCCAAAGTTATCCGATTTTCCTAAAATTCGGAATGTTGATAAACCTCAAAATGTGCTGATAGTTTTCAGATTTCTCTTACCGACTTATGAAGCTTGAAATGTTGGAGGCATTTAAAGAATATGTCCCAGTCTGCGCAGTTACAAAAGGGGAGCTTACATAATAAATAACGGGAGCGGGGTGCTTAGTGGCTACAGAACTGGACTTCAAACCGACGGTTCGATCCCCGCCAGGGTTAAATGCGTTGTGACCTTGGGCAAGGCACTTAATCTCGCTTGCCCACGTGGGGGCACGGTGAGTCTGACAGTTGCTCGCCGTTGCGCGGTGGTTATCTCCGGGTACTCCGGCTTCCTCCACCCTCAAAACTGTCCGACACGAGGTGACCCTGGCTGTCGAAAGTGTCGTTAACCCTTTACCTAACATGAAACGCAGACGACACTTGCAAAAATTCTTCTAATTTTTTTTTTTTTTTGTCTCAAAAACATAGGTTACGGCTCCTCATTGGAACGATCTCGACGAGCTCGTTCCAATGAGGTGTCATAACCTATGTTTTTGAGACAAAAAATTAAAATATAATGAAAATTAATTCGCTATTTTTGAGAATAGCGCTGGCCGGTTTTGGCCGTTACGTTGAGTAAAGGGTTAAACCACAATAAATAAATAAATAAATAAATAAATAAATAAATAAATAAATAAATAAATAAATAAATAAATAACAGTACCTCTTATACATATGACTTTAAAGTTTGCAGATAGATCATCAAAATCCATGGGGTACGTTTTAAGGCAGCCAAGACCTGACTTGAAATCACTGCCCAGGTGATTTAATGTCTATTGTCAGCATGAGCTCCTACAGATGGCATGGTCAGGGTACATGCTCTGAGATCACAAACGCCTAAAATAGATCTTTAAATATTTGGGTGCGTTTAGAATAAGTCACAAAATTACTGTAGATATGTTCAGAAAATAACGCCCCTGTTGATCTCATTAGCAGTGGCATTTATAGCGTTGCGGTAGAATGATATACAAGAACAATTTATTCTGTATTTTCCTGATGTGAATTCCCCTTTGGTTCTTTCAGCAAATCTCAGTCAATCAGATACCGAAACCCGAACCCATACTGAGGTATATAGAGATTTCAAATCTTCGGGTAATCGGAAGAACAGTAAAATAATATTAACAAACCACAGGAGTGATAACATTAAGACCAATTGTCTTCTCTCGACCTGATGACCCAAAATACTTTTTAGTGGGCAAATGAGATCTTTTTGAGGAGAAGTCTTTACAATTTACAATATCATGAACAACACAAAAGATATTCTGTCACGAAGACCTGATTTCTGGAAAACCTAACTAGCCAGATATTTAATGTACCTCAAGTGCAACAAGGTGCTATCTGCAATGCCAAAGCATTGCAGATGGCACCTTGTTGCACTCACGGGATAGGGAGGTGTAGTTTCTGACCATTTTTGTGATATCGCAATCAAGTGAGGTGGGATGTCATGAAACTTCTCATCTCCGGAGTTATTGGTAAACTAAATTTAAGTACTTTTCAAGGGAAATGGTGGAAACTTAAGTACTTTCCAAGGATTGAAACAAATTCAAGCACTTTTCAAGGAAGTATCCAAAATACTTTCATTTGAGTGGGAATCCAGTGGCTGACATTCAGCTTCTTTGCAATTGTTTTTAAGGTTTTTATCCAATTATCCATTTCGCGCCTTTTGAGTTATATCAATGGTTATCAGGGGATCCCCACTTCATCATTGTGGACAGTGGGAGACATTTAAAAAATATCCGCTCACAAACCAGCAGTCTAGATGTGTTTATTTATGACTGACATATAACATCTTCAAATATACGCAAAAATGAGAGTTGAAGGCAACAAAATGAGCTGAAATAAGCTAAAAAAAACCCCCACATTTTCACCTGAAAAGTGGTAAAAATAAAGGTTTTTTCAAAATAAGAGAACATTGAGTCAAGGTATCAATTGGCAGACATTTTATTTTCTATTAATTTACATGAAAATGGTCTTCACGACTGCCTGTATGGATGTACTAAGGCCAAATAGGTCTGTAAACAAAGGAAAACTGGGGAGAGTCAGGGTAATTTCTCAACAGGTTGCAAGATTTTTTATTCAATTAAGAGGAGTTTACTCTATTACCTATATTCAACTAACAAGTCAAATTTGTACTGGAGGTATGGTAAATGATGTTTTGTTGGGAGATTATATTCAATTAACAGGGTTATTCAGTTAAGAAATATCCAATTAAGTGGGCTCCGCTGTATGTGAAAGAGCATGCAAAAATAAAACACTGTATGCAAAGTACAAGACATCAGAAGCAATGCGAAATTACTCAAATTTGTAACTAAAAAAATTAATGCGATCGAAATTTCAGAAGAAGCGACATTGCGAAGATTTAAACGAAGCTGCCCGATAGTGATCGGAAGTAACGAAATACCGTAACATAATCTCTGAATACTCGCGGTTTCTAATTTTATCTAGGGGCTTTCGAATGAAATGCCACCTTGACAACAATGCATTATTTTAGCAATAACTGGGCATTATTTGGCAAAAAAAATTGTGTTATTTTAAATAGCACAGAGCTATGGTTCCAAAAAACCGACAGCACGTCTATCGACAACGGCAATCTGAAATAAGCTGCATGGACGCGTATGACATAAATAGAAACACGTGTGTACAAACTTGAACTTTGTCCTTCCGAGAAAGCTAATTTCGACTAATATGGAAACTAGCATTGCAAGAGTATCAGGCCTGGCATTCTTTAGGAGTGCAGGAGTGCTGCACGCCTACTTCACGCCTAGAAAAAACTAAGGAGGGGCAATTTTTGCACCTCTTGATTTTCTGGAATGCCAGACCTGTTTGGGACTGCCTTTAAAATCTATTATTATTTCGTCCCCTGAGTTCCAATGTGTTCTCTGTGCCTACTGGCACAGAGAACACATTGGAACTTAGGGGACGATTTGTCAATGTCACATTGATTCGCAATAATTCATGGCCCATTCTGTATCGCATTTCGATACATTTTGAGTGTAGAAGACAGTCACATAAGAATTGAATGCAACAATTTGAATAATGAGAAGATGTGTGTGCCAAATTTTCCACTATGTAGCTGAATTTAGTACAATTTTCTGTCGCAATATTAATACCTTGAAGTGAATATAACCAAAAGAGCATACAAGTTTTTGCATTGAAAATTTCAGGTGCAATAGCACTCTCAAGTAATCTGAGGAGGGCAACTGTTTTGCACTCCATGATTTTCTAGATTACCAGGCCTGGAGTATACTCAAGGCCTTCGATGTTCCGAAGACTTTGAATATACTCTTTGAAGAATTAACTTCATGTGTCTTGACGAAATTCTTTTTCTCACTTCGTAATTTCAGAAGCTCCGTCGAAAGAACCAGAATGTGTAAATGTGACAGAATACGTTACACATATTGTGGAAAAGGTAGTCACTGCTGATGATATCACTGTCACACAAGCCGCAACGACACCAGCGTTATCGTCCAAAGAAATGAAACGAAAACTTGAAGACATAAATATTGTGCTTGCAGTTGACAAAAGAAGCCTTGGTTCAAGAAAACGTAAACTTCATTGCGCCTCTGACTCCAGGGCATCTTGTGTGTCTATTGGGGTATTCAGTTTACTGCTTATCATTGTTGCTTTTTCGGCCCCAGCCCTCCTTGATTTGGCCAGATGCTATCACGGTCCAAGGAAAGGTAGAGTTGGACCATTGAAGGCGGGAAGTAAAGTACCACTGGGTTCGAGACGATAGAAGTCTTAAACGTTTTGCCTCGTGAAAACAGTATTTATATTTATATATTGGTGTTTAAGGTCATATACTTATGCACAATGGCTAATCGTGACCGTGACAGTTTTACGGGTGGAGGAAGCCGGAGTACCCGGAGAGAACCACCGAGCAACGACGAGCAGCTGTCAGCTCTCCAACATCGTAACTCTGAACTCTGCACCGCAGCACAGGCAGGGTTAGAGTGGTTGAAGACATGCGCACCATCGACGTGCAGTACGCCTCAGTACACAGCGTCATCGTGCCCCCATGTAGGCAATCGGGGTGAAGTGTCTTGCCCAAGGACACAACGCGGTTGCCGCAGGTGGGATTCGAACCGAGGACCTCTCGGCTTGCAGCCTGCACCTCTACCAACTGAGCCACCGCGCCCCCCGTGAAAACAGTGGAGTGTCATATAATAGTCTTCATATGAAAGGCCGCTGTTCAAGCGATAAGTTTGACAACTAGGCATTTTCTGAGTGCTATCAACTTATTGACAATTTCGTGTAATTTGAATTTCATTAAATAAGTGATTAAAGAAAGTAGGCAATTAGCGGCACGATGAAATAGATACTAGTAACCGGAACAAATATTTTTAACCTCCTTTATTTTAATTTAAACTTCTACCGCATATAAACAATGAACTTAGATACAGCGCTTCTTCCAAAACAAACTATTACGAACCTATATTCCGAAGGTCAATACTACGAGGTACACATATCTCGAATGCCTAGTACTCCGATGTATCGGTATTCCAAAGGCCTAATACTCCGAAGATCTGCCATTCCAATGTTTAATTCTTCGAAGACACAATACTCAGCAGTACGGAAATGAACAAAATTGACGAGTGCAGTTTTGAGCTCCCGTGAATTCCGAGACGGGAGTAAATTGCACCCGTAAAATGCTAGTATATGAATTTTCGAGGGAATACAGTCACCAAACACCAGAAACCTTAACCCTTTGTACTCTAGTGGTATCTTCCATGCCAGTTCAATGGCAGCAATTAGAAGAGTCCATATTCATTATTTGGGGTAGACAAATCAATATTTTCAACGTGCAGCCCCGAGGCTGCACGTTGAAAATAATGATTGATCTACCCCACATATTTACTGAACAGCCATCCTATTTAATGACGTTATGACGTATCATGTTCCTGGCCAGAAAAGCGGCCGATCGGGTTCAAGGGGCTAAATGTATAAGGAATTGATGAATTATGACAGTAACTTGCCACTGGCTGCAGAGTGTAGTTTTCTCAAAACAACACACATTTTAATTTTTTGTCTCAAAAACACAGGTTATGAACGAGTCATAACCTATGTTTTTGAGACAAAAAATGAAAATTAATTGGCGATTTTTGACGTTGGGTAAAGGGTTAGTCGGTGTGGCATGCTGCCCATGACCTTCCGAATTTCTCTCACTGTGATGTTGTCTCATTTTTTCTATAATCACACGGCAGTGAAGTGGTCAATAGCCAGCACATATTCACCAGTTTTAAGGATGTATACCCGATCCGATAGAGGAATGCAGAACATCACAATATGAGCTATTCGTATACCCACCCACAAATATTATAGGGAGGGGGGGGGGGGGTGTTTAACTTGTTTTTGACAGTATATAAGTTTTGACGAGTGGCGAAAGCCGTGACGGAAAACTTATAGTTATTTCTTTGCACTCAGAGTCACAAATCAGATCATTCTGGTACATAAACTAAAACCGCAGATATTCCTTTTATAATATTATAATATGCCTTGTGAAGCGTTAACTGCAATTAAAGCTTTTGAATTAAAACCGAAACATCCAAACGCCGTAAACGGATAGGGATATCGGTTTGAACTGTTTGCATAATACGTATGGAGAGATATTCATATTTATTTATTTATTAGATATGATCTTCTTTCCCAGAATTGCCCATTATCAATCTCGGCTAATATGACGCCGATTCCGGCCGATATAAATGAAGTTATGCACCCCTTGATGCCTTACTATGCAAAGCCACTTTGTTTACGGCGAAATCGTTCAGCGTTATTCGTCGCACGCAATCAATCAGTAAAATCGGCGTTACCAGACAAAAGAGGGTAGTTTTTGTATGGAGGAGATTAAATCATTTTACCCAAACGCAGACGATATTAAAATTTATTATTTTAAAAATCATTTTTTAGAATTTTTCAAAAAATTTCAACAAAACTATATCATGTGACCCCTCGTTGGAACGAGCTCGACGAGCTCGTTCCAACGAGGGGTTACATGATATGGTTTTGTTGAAATGTTTTTAAAAATAATATTTTTTCAATTGCTGAATTTGCATATTACGCGGGCGGATGCGGGCGATTCGTTGGGTAAAGGGTTAGTGATGGTAATAAGTGAGGGTTTGGTGGATGAAGAGAAACAAAGAAGAGAGATGTACACAAAATACAACGCAAACTAAGATTCCGAGTCGAAAGCGGAAGTGAGAGAAGATGTAATTCAGAAATCTGAACATCGCGGCTTCTGCAGCTTCTTTAGAAAAGAATGAGAAACAGTAACACTGTCAGAAAACTGTAACAAATCTGAGAACATTTTGTAATTATTTGTTTTGGTTTCATAAATAAAGAGGTTATTACTTGCTTAGTTTCATATCGGCCGAGATATCAGACCTCCGTAACTTCACATCAGCCTGAGTGCGATAAGTATTAACTGGCTGAGTGCTAGAAAACAGAAGAAATGAAAGTGTCAATGACACTGTAGCTCAACTTGTGTAAGACATGTACATGTATAATATGTGACACAGCAATGACACACGTCTAGGTAATGACCTGATAACAAAAGTACATGTAAAGTATTGTAAAGGTCTGTACATAAATACTGACCGTAGCCTGTATCAAATGTCCAGCTAAAGTATTGTAAAGGTGGGTGACAGGTAGATGCCCCTAGGCAGAGCCGTATTGAAATGTGCACTTACTGTGTATAAATAGCATTGAATAACTCAAAGTTTATCTAACTGGCCGCCGGCGGCCATCTTGAAATTTCGGACCGCATCCAAAGACACTCGTTCTCGTCCCAATGTGAAAACAAATGTACCCAAGAAGTTTCGTGAAGATCGGTTCATAAATACAGCATCTCGCCCGAGCCGTATTGACATGTGCACTTACTGAGTGTAAGTAGCACTGAATAAATCAAAGTTCATCCAATTTTCATAATTTATGCACGAGAAAAAAAACCCGTATTATATGTGATGTATTCAATGTTACTGAACATCCATTCAAAAATTTATTCAAATCAGAACTTTCATACAGAAGTTCTGTACAAAAAACTGATTTTTCGTAATTTAGGTACAAAATGGCTGTCGGCGGCCATCTTGAATTTCGGACAGCACCCAAAACACTCGTTCTTGGCCCACGGTGATAACAAAGGTACCCAAGAAGTTTCGTAAAGATCGTTTCATAAATACGGCCTCTAGCCCGAGCCGTATTGAATTGTTGGCGGACGGACGGACGGACGGACGGACGGACGGACGGACGGACGGACGGACGGACGGACGGACGGACGGACGGACGGACGGACGGACGTCAAAGTTGAGTTAAAATGTTCGACTGGAATAGTTTTGTTACCATTTATTGGAGAGTGCCAACCGGCACTCTCCAATAAATGGTAATAAAACATTTTTTTATGAAGAACATCTCCCTTATGTTTGAAAAAAATACTCATGTTACAAATCACCTTTGAAAAATAGTGTAGCACCAGTAACAGTTAATCAATATATCCTTAGACATTTTCCACTATCTTATAATATAACATATATTGAAAGGGCTTTTGACTAGTACTTCGTGTATGAAAGCCCGCTGTGCTGCTGACATACAATTACTTCAAAGGCTACCACATATACATGTACAACCCAAAAGACTTTTTAACAATATTCCCCTTCCCAAGCGTTTTTTTCCTTGAACGTACTTTAACAATTGGCATTTGTAACACGGCATTTTTGCATAATCATTTGTCCCCAGGTGTTCATACAATAAACTATATTGATGCAAACATTTCTTATCCAAAGGTTTTCAGTTTGTCGGGCGATATTCCCCATTTGCCCCTTGTCATCTTCAAACCTTCTCTACAACGTATTCTGTAGTTTATTCGATACCTATCGGGCTTCAATCGAGTTATATATTATCTCCAATACAAAGGAAAGTATACATGTATCACAGCCATCGATGTTTATTGTGACAGAATTTTCAACTACACGGAGTCAAAAAAGAAAGTATAATAAACTTTGAGGAGTAATTTGTTTAGTATTATCGAATTTAATCCCAAGCACATTATTGTAAATTCATATTTCGAGTCTAGCTGTATGAATATGCATAATTTCATGTTCTTACTGTTGCCAGCGTCACGTCAGGACGACGCAATTTCGACATGGGGTGAAATGAAAAGTTCACACATGCAGTCAATAGCGTGCATGGCCACCGTTTGCCTCTTGGATGGCAAGACATCGGATGCGCATGGACCTGCTAAGTCTCTGGATGTCACCCTGTGGTATTGCGTTCAACTCCTGCCTTATAGCATTACGTAAATCGCCTAACGTCTGAAGATCATGAAGTCGTACCCGACGGTCCAATTGATCCCAAAGATGCTCGATTGGCGACAAATCTGGCGAAAGTGGGGGCCAGGGAAGAAGTTCGATGCTCTGCTCCTCAAGAAAGTCACGACAGATACGCGCCACGTGACATCGGGCATTGTCTTGTTGGAATAACTGCAATCCGACGTTAGCGTTGAACAACGGGACAACAACAGCGTTAAGAATTTCTCCCCTTTATCGCTGTCCATTCAGATTACCATCGATGAAGATCAAGTGCGTTCGATGTTGCAAGGAAATTCCTGCCCGAATCATTACACTACCCCCGTCGAAACGGTCGCATTCCCACAAGAATCAGAAAACCGTTCTCCTCGTCGGCGATACACTCTTGCCCTACCAACAGCGCGCCGTAGACAAAATCGTGATTGATCACTAAAAAAACTGTGCTCCAACGCTGCTGGGTCCAGCAAACACGCTGACGTACCCATTCCATGCTGAAGGTATGATGACGTTGGGTAAGGATTGGTCCGTGGTATGGACGCCTACTTCGGATGCCGTGTTCAGCGAGTCTGTTGCGGGTAGTTTGTGCACTGAATCTGTTGTTAGTTCTACCAGGAGGAATTGTTGCTGTCCTCGAGCCGGAAGAAAGCGATCCCGCAAGTAGGACGTCTTGATGTGTCGGTCTTGTGCAGGGGTCGTAACTCTTGGTCGACCTAAACGCGGTCGGTCGGCAGTAGATCTATGGTTCTATACCGTCCAATGAGACGGTAAATAGTGGCCACAGTGACTCCGAACTCAGCAGCGAGCTCATCTGGAAGTATCCCAGCCTCATGCATACCAATGGCCCACAACCTCTGATTTTCGGTTAACTTTGGCATTTTTTAGAATGTCGGAAGACAAAAACTAGCATGTTTTCTCAATATCTCAGGCTCTCTAGCATAACACAACACAAAAAACATTGTCGGTCACCCATTCAATTTGACATTCTCGGGTAGCACGTGTGATTTCGAAATCCGTAGCGAAATGGTATACGGTTGGGTGGACAACAACATGTCATTTTTAAACTCTTTGCACGACTTCTTGTCCACAAACATGCAACATTAGAACTATTATATTTCATCCTTTATGCTATTTTTTCACATTTGTTTCTATTATACTTTCTTTTTTGACTCAGTATACTAATACATTTGCAGTTCAAGAACTGTTGGGTGGTTTTGACTTTTTCTTTTTCGTGTTTTTTAAATTGACTGGTCCAGGGTATATTGTAACCGGAGATTTGCGGTACTGGAATGTTTAGTTTGGTATTGGTTTCGGTATTTCTAGGGGGATATACCTTGGTATCGGTATCTGATTTTACTGTGATTTGCTGATAGTACAACAGAGGAATTCACATAAGAAAAAACAGAATAAGTTGTAGTAGTATGATTCAACCACAATACTATAAATGACACTGCCTATAGCTCAAAGGTGGCATTCTTTTACGATCACAAATCATATCTAGAGTAATTTTGTGACCTGTTCTGAGATGAACCTTGAAAGACCTATTTCAAGCTTTTGCGATCTCAGAGCATGTGCCCGGACTATGCCATCTTTAGGAAGTCCTGCTGACAATAGACAAATCACCTGGACATTGATTTCTAGTCAGGTCTTGGCTGCCTTAATAGGCAGTCAGCATTTGACTAGAAATAACTGCAAAGCATCTGGACATATACAGGATGTAGTCTAGTTGGAATTCGGGACAACTGCTAGGCCACTGGGGGTTAACAAAACTGAAAAGAAAATCAGTCACTTCTTTCATGAAAATGAAACTTTCAACTGTTATCAAGCCTCAACAGGGACTTATAAATAGGGAATGTAGGAAAATTTGAAAATTCAGACGGTTTCAGTATTCAAATATTGGCACGGTTAGGTTTTTTGGTATCCCCATGATATCGGTTCGGTCCGGTTTTTCGGTATATTACCCATCCCCAGGCTTTTTCGGAATTTTCCTACCAACACCATAATAACCAAAAAAAATGCATTTCTGCGACACGTGAAGCGTTTGTTTTTACTTCTTCCAATAACTGATACCACTTCTCTGACAAGAACACTTTTGGTTATTTTTCAGACTCTTTCAAGAATTCCTCGTTTTCCCTGATTTCTTCATTCAACGTATCGCCATCCGTTTTGCTACCCTCTTCACAAATAATCATACAGTATTGAAGACAACGAGATATCTACTATCCAATATTATTGCATCATATGGCACAACAATATAAAAAACAGAAATAAAACATGGGTGATAATTTTCGTCATCTTTAATTTCCAAAAGCTCTCAGTAAATTTAAAAACACTATTGGTATGGGAATTTCAAATAAAAATTGACATTTCGTAATCATCGATGTATCATCGATGTGCATATCATTTCGTAAACTTCAGGCATTTTTGTAGAGAACTTAAGGGAAGTATTAGAATACAAACGGTAGCTTCTTTGCATTTTTTCCCCATTCAGTTTGAAGTTGGTAGAGGTGCAGGCTGCAAGCCGAGAGGTCCTCGGTTCGAATCCCACCTGCGGCAACCGCGTTGTGTCCTTGAGCAAGACACTTCACCCCGATTGCCTACATGGGGGCACGATGACGCTGTGTACTGAGGCGTACTGCACGTCGATGGTGCGCATGTCTTCAACCAATCTAACCCTGCCTGTGCTGCGGTGCAGAGTTCAGAGTTACGATGTTGGAGAGCTGACAGCTGCTCGTCGTTGCTCGGTGGTTCTCTCCGGGTACTCCGGTTTCCTCCACCCGTAAAACTGTCACGGTCACGATTAGCCATTGTGCATAAGTATGTGACCTTAAAAACACCAATAAATAAATAAATAAATACATTCAGTTTGAACGTTTGACCATTATTCTCTGTAAAAAGCCATTTATATGTAGAATATATATGTACTAGGGCCGGTAATCAGATTTAAACCACTGGTAGATAAGGGTTCTAACCACTCGGCTTGCCGAGTGGTTAGAACCCTTATCTACCAGTGGTTTAAATCTGATTACCGGCCCTAGTACCTACTTGTTTTATTTATACCAAGCTCTTAATAAATAATCGACTTTGTCACTTAAAATGGAAAAAAAGGACACTTTCAATCGCAAACACAGAGGTTTGTTTTGTTTACAACTGCGCCGGTGGGCAGTACTAAAGGATGCGCGTGAATGCTTGATTGACAGCTATACACATCGTCAAAGGTGATTGAATTTATCTTTCTTTTTCAGTCAAATTATTATTAACAATTCTTAAATTTTGTTTTAAATATTTAATTGTAGGTATTTTAATAAGTCATTGCACGAAGTAGACATTACCGCAAAACGCCGTATGTTTGAATGAAATATCGCGAAGTGTGAATGTATCGAAGTTGGCAAATCTACTGTGGGTGTAGATTTTTTTAACCCCAATATTTATTGATTTATTTATTGATTTATTTATTGATTTATTTATTGGTGTTTAAGATTACATATTTATGCACAATGGCTAATCATGACCGTGACAGTTTTACGGGTGGAGGAAGCCGGAGTACCCGGAGAGAACCACCGAGCAACGAAGAGCAACTGTCAGCTCCCCAACATACTAACTCCACACAAGCAGGGTTAGCAGTGGTTGAAGACAAGTACGCCTTAGTACACAACGCCACCGTGCCCCCGCGCGGGCAATGGAGATGAAGTGTCTTGCCCAAGGACACAAAGCGGTTGCCGCAGGTGGGATTCGAACCGAGAACCTCTCGGCTTGCAGCCTGCACCTCTACTTACTGAGCCACCGTGTTCCCCTTTAACCCCAATAGACGCTTTACACCGGTAGTGGGGTTAAAAGCTAAAATTGAACATAAGGCTTTCAACAGGCGAGCATGGTATAAAAATAAGAAAATGGCGTTTTCACCATCTTTTGATGTTCTGTAACTTTTTACAGAGAGCTGTCTTTTGTTTTCGTTTATTAAAAGTAACAAAAGGAAACTTGGCTTTGTTTTCTACTGATGTCATATGTGCTTTCTCAACAAGTAATTGCTTCTTAATTGGACCTTCATTTCTCGTCTAATAATTTCAAGGGAGATAACGTTATCGAAGATAGGTTTTCATGGCGATGTTAGTCAGGGGTGACCAATCTGTTTAAAATCGGTCCACCACTTTTTACATTAACATCTAATCAAGAGGTAAAGATGATATAGAATAGGTGTCTCATCCAATTGCATCGCGAAGATGTCAGATGCCTGTCATATTATACAGAGAACCTGAATTCAGATCTACATCTAAACTGACAGAACCGGTCTTCAGTGATTCCTGATTACTTATCCAAAATGGTAACATGAAGGGGTTATAAAGAACACTGCTAACAAGTACCACAAGAATACATACAAAATGTTTCCAATAACAATTCTCAATTTGAACAATATTTGCGGAGAATTCCATGGTTAAGATCTTACATATGCTAATGAGTTAAACACGTTTTACCAAGTGGTCACCAGATGACGTATGTTTGGGGATATCGCGTTCCAACAATTTCTAAAGTGCAAAAAGCATCGGAGTATGGGTGTTTGTAGTCGTGTCATGTTCCAACACATTTACTACGTAAGTAATAGCCTTTATTCATGTATCCAAATTGACCGACTGTGGCGTTCGAAAATTCACAACAAAGAAATAGAAGAGTGTTTTCTCGTTTTCGTAAACTTCACTAAAAAGCAACTAAAAGTCCAGCTTGGCAATCTAGAAAATCAGGAATGCAAAACAGTTGCCCTCCTCAGATTGCTTGGGAGTGCAATTGCACCTGAAATTTTCAATGCAAAAACTTGTATGCTATTTGATTATATTCACTTCAAGGTATTAATATTGTGACTGAAAAATTATACCACATTCAGCTTCATATTGGAAAAAATGGCACACACATCTCATTATTCAACATGTTGCATTCAATTCTTATGTGGCTGTCTTCTACACTCAAAATGTATCAAAATGCGACACAGAATGGGTCATGAATTATTGCAGATCAACACAACATTGACAAATCGTCCCCTGAGTTCCAATGTGTTCTATGTGCCATTAGGCACATAGAACACATTGGAACTCAGGGACGAAATGATAATAGATTTTAATGGCAGTCCCAAACAGGTCTGGCGTTCCAGAAAATCGAGGGGTGCAAAAAATTGCTGTCCTCAGTTTTTTTAGGCGTGCAGTAGGCGTGCAGCACTCCTGCACTCATAAAAAATGCCAGGCATGAAGAGTTATTTTGACCTTCAGCATATCTACCGTGGACATTTATCTCAATGTTGGTATGGAAATCATTAGTAAGGTATTTTAGTTCGCTTTCCATCATTGTACAGCTTGGGTTCTGATTTTCTATTACATGACCTGGTCATAGCCCTAAATTGCAGTTGGACCGCGAAGTTGTCTACGACTATAATAATTGCTATTGGTAACCGCGATGATCCTCGATGATGGATCTCTGATTGATTTATTTTTGGTTTTAGCTTTATCAATCAATCGACATTAATTTGTTTATTTGTTCTTTGACGTTTTAACGACACTTTCGACAGCCAGGGTCACCTCGTATCGGACAAGTGTGCGGATGGGGGAAGCCGGAGTACTCGAAGAGAACCACAGAACGGAGGAGCACAACTCGTCGCCTGAGTGCTAGAATGTTCTATGTCCCATAGGGGACATAGAACATTCTAGCGCTCAGGCGACGATTACTGAGAGACTCTCAAGCGTACCAACTCCGCATAAGCAGGATTGTCATTGGTTGAAGGCAAGCATACCATCAACGTGCAGTAAGCTTTACTACACAATGCAACCGCGCCCACACGAAGGCAATCGAGATTGAGTGTCTTGCCAATGGACACAATGCAGTACCACTGGTCGGGATCGAATCGTGAACTTTTCGATTAGTTACATTAATCGGTTTCTAATAATCGTTTAACTAGCACAACTCAGGGAGGTACAAGTAAGGTGTTTTCACTTCCTGCCTCAAAACAATAGCTTATAACTCCTTAATGGAACGAGCTCGATGAACCCCTTCCATTGACAAGTCAAAAACTATATTTTGAAGGTAGGATTGAAAAACTAATAAAATTAATAAATTAATAAAAATAAAGAGTAATGAATTTTTTTTTTATTTTTTTTTTTTGCGAATGGCGGTGGTGGGATATGTATGTTAGGTGAAAGGTTACAAAAATCAAATTATAATGGAATTCACTTCATTTTGCATGAAAATCGTTGCTATTGGTTTTTAAGGTCACTTTCACACTCTATAATCAGCAGTTGGGTTAAAAATTAACCCAAATCAATTGATTTTAGAGTGCAGCATCTGTGGCTATACGATGACTACAACAAAATTATGAAGTCAAGTTCTGCCAATCGTTTATACTCATGATGCACAATTTAGGGGACATACACACCAAGCATTAGTTTCGGGGTCCTTGTTTACCACAGCTACCGAGCTCTGTCACATATCCCGATTTATTTATTGGTGTTTAAGGTCACATATTTATGCACCATGGCTAATCGTGACCGTGACAGTTTTACGGGTGGAGGAAACCGAAGTACCTGGATAGAACCACCGAGCACCGACGAGCAACTGTCAGCTCCTCAACGTTCTAACTCAGGTCAAGCTGCGCTCAAGCAGGGTTACAGCGGTTGGAGACATGTGCACTATCGACGTGCAGTACGCCTTAGTACACGGCGTCATCGTGCACCCATGTAGGCAACCGGGATAAAGTGCCTTTGCCCAATGACACCACGTGGGTCGTCCCGGACGGGGATCGAACTCGGGATCTCTGACATAGAAGTCCAACAATCTACCACTGAGCCACCGATATCCCCCATATCCCGATTGATACGGACAACTCTTAACTGGTAGAGTGTTGAATTATTTTTAGTCATCAAAATTTGTTCACCCATTTTTGCCTTGTTGCAATTTATGGGAGAGTGCCAATGGGCACTCTCCCATAAATTGTAACAAGGCAAATCCTAACAGACTAAATAATTTCACTTCAAAGGTGATCTGTAGAACATCCACTGAATATGAACCATTTAAATTGTGGTACCGACACTTCAGAATAAAGCAATATTCTAGACTATTATGGACTTCCAGCACTCTACCAGGTAAGAATTCTTACTATGCTTTTATATAGGAAAGAATATGTCACGTTTTAACAAATTTGTCGCTAAAGGTGTACTGCTAGAAACACAGCTTGTATCCCAGCACGCTGACACTGGCAACTCATCCATAACATGCAAGCCCGGTCGTATATGTTGATACAAACTTACCTTCCGTAGATCAGCTCTTTTTGTTCTTAAGGGAAATCAAGCTCTACGTACTGTTAAAAGTTTGCGCACTGTACAGGTACAAGTCATGTTTTACTTATAAGGTCGTCTATGTTTCCGGGAGCGCGGTGATCAGTGAACTCCAAACGTTGACGGTCCGATTCTGACCAGCAGTAACTGCGCTGTGCCCCTGGGCAAGACATTAATACCGCTTGCCCATCTGGGCGTCATGGTGGTACTGTGCATTAAGTTGCACTGCGAGTCGATTTTTGGCACACGTCTTCAACCGTTGCTTACCATGCTTGTGCAAAGTTAGTACGTTGTGAAGTCAGACAGTTGCTCGTCGCTGCTTTGTTGTTCTCTCCCAACACTCTGGTTTCCTCCGCCGGTAAAACTGCCCGACACGATGTGATACTGGTGGCTGAAAGGGTCGTTAAACCCGAATAAAACAATTAAAAACAATTGTGTTTGCATTGTGTGATGTTTATCAAGGGAGATGACCCAAATATTGATATTCTCTTATTTTCCTCAGCAGCCGTTCCAGTTGGTTGCGTCCCTTGGAGAGTTTCGTAAACTGTTTTTAATCTATTGTGCATTCTCTTTTTATCTTAAACTTTTGGGTGCATATTATTTTCTTCACGCTTAACCTAACACAATTTGCGCATGTTATGTGCTTGACAAACTCCTTCCAGAGAAGGCGTCAAAGCTATGTTTTGAGGGAAAACACAGAAAGATTTATTCAAATCTAAATAGCGGTTTTTGTGAATCGCGTTGGTCTTGTGTGACCATGACGTTCCTGAAAGAACTAATGAGTAGTATGTGATGTGGCCCCATTATCTATGATTTCATGTGGCGTCATATGCCATGTGACCAGTAACGTCCTGTTGGTTTTCGTGGTAGCCCACGCGAGCAACCCTCTTGTGACGTTATTATTATGGCGATACGTGCTGTTAATGTGCATGCGCAGCGCGTGTTGTTAAGGTGACACATATTTCCATCACCCTTTTTGTATGACAATAGCGCCTTATCTATGATGGCACGTGTTTAGGTTGACCTGAAGGCAGGCCTACGACAACAAAGGGGTCTGTTATGTGGTTATTTTCTCTCAGAGTCTGCTGAAAACGACCCAATAGTGACTAAAATTAACCAAATGGACCAAAACCAAAAATACTCGAAAAACCGGACATCGTGGATGGTATTCTGTGTGTAAGAGTGACACGTAGTGCTATATGTCCGTTAACAAAGTGGAGCGTTTCGCATATTTTCGATCAGAATCGAATCTCGAATCGAATTGAGTCGAATCTATTATTCGAAATCGAAACTGACTTCGAATCGAATACAGGCGTCTTGAAGTTCCGACTGATAAAATA
The DNA here is from genome assembly GCA_031216915.1 of Pictodentalium vernedei. Classification (NCBI taxonomy): domain Eukaryota; kingdom Metazoa; phylum Mollusca; class Scaphopoda; order Dentaliida; family Dentaliidae; genus Pictodentalium; species Pictodentalium vernedei. The sequence continues at coordinate 353,271,727 of CM062292.1, forward strand.
TTCCAACTACATTATCAAGGCATGCCTTCGCTGAAGGCATGCCTTGATGATGTAGTTGGAATATTACCCAGTAAGGATTTCTGTTGAAAAGCAGAAACTGGTGCGAGAATTCTACTGGGCAATGTATGGGGCAAACCGCTAACAGCCGTGAGCCCAGCGTCGATATTGTTTGGGAACTTTAAATTTTCTTTCAGCAGTGGTAGTGACTAGGGAGACAGGAATTAACATGGATGCTGGCATGGGTACAGATGTTTTTCATGTTAATATAGCAGAAATTACACTCAGTCTTTATTTTCAACATTATTTATGTAGAATGTCTGTCTCAGCTATACATTTTGTGAGACTGATACCAAACGGAATTCCAGTGAAAAGATTCGAGGGAAACGAACCGGGCAGCCGATTTCGAATTGAACTGAATACCAGCTTAAGATTCGAAATCGAATCGAATCGAATCTCGAAGCAGAGCCCTACGCGGAAGAGCACTAAACTGTGACTAGAACAGTGACTCTTTTTAGTTTATAGACTGTTTTTTACTGGCCCTAAACATCATTTTTATTCTACTACATGGTTCTGGTGACATTCGGTAGAGTGTAGAACCTTCAGCTTGGAACAATTTTACTTTTGTTTTCTATAATCTATGGTTTGGCGTATAATAAAACCCATTATATTTTGTCTGACTCTGACATCTTCACTCTCTCCGGAAGTAGCAAACGAAAGGCAAGTTCTGATCATAAAATTGACCGAACATCCTCTTAAGAAATACAGACACTTGCTAACATACCTTGACGAATTTTGTGATAACACAATGGGAACAATCGCTTTCCACACATTTTTCAAACAAAACAATTATGTGGACAAATATGCTCGGATCACTTAAATTAAAAAATAATAAAATAAAATTAAGTACTGACCTTCACACAACATTTTTCTGTCCAGAAACCAGAAGGCCATGCTGCAAATAAGAGAAAATTTCATCAGTAAGTGAAGTACCGTCCTTGATCCAAATGTTCTGCAAACTTCCGTTACAAATACTTGAATAGTTAACTGCAATGTTTATGCCTATAAATACTCCGATCATCCCATTTTCTACTGGCGTATTCAGAATTGATGTACAAACCCAATAAAATGCTTTAACACTTTTCTAAAGCAATAAGTTTTTTTTCCTATGAACCTTATAGAGCTGAAACGGTTAAAGGGTTTTCTTGATCGATTAATCACATGGATAAATCTTGGTTAACCGATTATTCACTTGCCCTTATAGGTAGCTGAATAATTACCGTGCCATGGGTGGTTTATAGCATTAACCCTTTGCCCAAGGTAAAGGACAAAATCGGCCATCTCTACATACAAAAATCTCCATTCAGATTTTATTATGTTTTCAGTTTTTGTCTCAAAAACATCGTTGAGTTCGTTCCAATGAGGGATCATAAGCTATGTTTTTGAGACAAAAATTGAAAATTTTTAGTAATTCAAGAATCTATTTTGCAAGTGTCGTCTGCTACCCGCATGGGATGAAGGTTAACTTAAGAATGACCAGTTCCAGCTATTGATACAGTATAATGATCATGCAAGTGAACAAGTATGTCATCACGTAACTCGTATGCTTTACTCTGTCTCGTATAATTGCTATGAGTCAGTGTGACAATGTTTGCCTGTTTTGGAGCAAGTTTGTTCTTTTGTTAACCCAAAAAATACAGTAGTTCAAAAGTAACGGTTAATCGATCAATTACTTTTTGATCGATCAAGACGTTGATCATTGGTTAATCGATTAATCGGTTAACAGTCTCAACTCTAGAGCCATACTTTCAAATATTCTTTTTACGCACCCATCTACAATTAAGGTTTGTTCATGACATTCTGGAATCTGTAATAAAAAAACAATGTTGTATCGCACAAGTTTGTGGTACATGTTTTTGCACTTGTTCAACATCAGAATGGAACCAGTCATATTTCTTAGGATAAATCAACACATTCCGATACAATCCACCCATTCATTTAAGCTAGATGTTATTGGTCTATAGTATCTGAGTTTGTGTTATTTCTGTAGAAACTTTGGTGTCTGAGTTCCATTATTACTTCTATTTTCTAAATGCATGAAAACAATTAACAGAATGGTAACCTAGAAATTTCTTTTTCTGTAATTTTCAGTAATATTAGCAAACATTGGTACATTAATTAGACAGACATTAGATATTGCCATTTTGCACTCGTTTTTTTTTTCTTATAAAGATAGGCTCTAGGACAAATTTGGTAAATAACGACAGTTTTGTATACTATAATTGGTGTTAACGCTCGTCTGAATGTTTGGTGCCAAGCGGAATTTTTAATTTTAATTTGGTTTAAATTATTTTTTTTTTTTTTTTGCCAAATGAAAGATGTTAGTGACAAATGGAATCGTATTGTAACTATGAACAATTTAATCATGTATCGTCCTTAGAATGTAACAAGGCGCCATCTGATGTGCTAAAGCATTGCAGATGGCGCCCTGTTGCACTCAAATTACGATATTTGAATTTAGCATCACTTGGATCTTTTAAGTATTTCAGCTGCAAAAAAATCCACAAATGATGAAAACATACATAATAAAGAACTAAAATTAATAAATATATATATTTACTGGTGTTTAAGTCATATACTTATGCACAATGGCTAATCATAACCGTGACAGTTTTACGGGTGAAGGAAGCCGGAGTACCTGGAGAGAACCACCGAGCAACGACGAGCAGCTGCCAGCTCCCCGGCATCGTAACTCCGCACTGCAGCTCAGGCAGGGTTAGATTGGTTGAAGACATGCGCACCATCGACGTGCAGTACGCCTTAGTGTACGACGTCATCGTGCCCCCATGTGGACAATAGGGGTTTAATAAATAAATAAATAAATAAATAAATAAATAAATAAATAAATAAATAAATAAATAAATAATTTCATGATTTTTCACTCACTGTTTATTCGGTCCAAATAAACTAATAGCACATAATTTGTTATCTTCCAGAAGGATTATAAAAAAGATTAAGCAAGATAAAAAAGATTAAGTGAGAAAGAAATGTTTTGATAAGAATCAGATTAAATGGGTAAACTGTTAATTCCGTCAACCTGTAATAAAAAGCCCTGATTATGTTTGTTGCCAAGAGATATGTTGATAGGTTTGAATTTTATCTCGTCTGCGTTGTGAGACATATAGAATATACCCATAGCAGCTTGGTGCACCAAATGTTCACCACTCGTGGTGAAGTGGTGTTAACCGCGAGCCTTTGGCGCGCGGTTAACACCACTTCACCACGAGTGGTGAACATTTGGTACACCAAGCTACTTTGGGTATATTTTATTTATACCATAATCGTCAGATTAATAAGAGTTTAAATGTTAAATAAATCGATTTTCACACGTACGAATCTGTTTGTGTTTACATGAGCACCGTTGGGCGGAACTTCCGCTGGCAATTTTATCGTCGAAACGAAATAGAAAACGAAACGCGACTGAAAATTACGCGGCTTTTTTTCATTTTAATAACATAATAACATACTATTTTGAGTTATGGATGCTTTATTAACATGAGACAAAGTGTGTTTGTTATTTTTTGATACCTTATGAGGTAAACTTCTTTAAAACCGTAATAAATAATTGCGGGTTTCATTTCGTTCTTCGCGAGGCGACGAATGACAGATTTAGACAAGTTTGCATTCAAGGCGAGGTCACCAAAGGTCAACTTGGATGTAGTTCCACTGCAGGTGTAAATTTTTACAAATGAAATACCATTGCTGGCGTGTTCACCACGGTTGGTGTGTAAAGCTAAAATTTATGTCATAGGCTTTTTATATATAGTAGAATAGTCAATCATGGTATAAAGAGATTTTATCTAAAACAACGGACTCTAATAATAATTAAACCACTAAGCTTTTTAGACCAACTAAGGGCACATTTTTGGTGCCACATTTTCGTGCCAAATGCTGTATTTTTTGTGCCAAACGAATTTAATTTAGTGCAATCGGCACCACTGGCACCCTACAGTGTGAACACTGACTATAATAGAGGGATGTTCGGGGAGAAGGGGACTAAATCTTTGAAATAGGGGTGCGGCCAGGCTAAATGAAGTGGGCCTAAGTGGAGGCTCAAAATATTTTTCTGCTGCCAGTATTTTTACTGTCACTTTATTATACCCCGTACTAGGTCAAGAGTGTGCAACTCTCAGAGGTGAAGGTAGAGGTTATTCATTGGGGACAAAATATCATTTTTCATTCCAATTAATGCACCCCGAATACTTTTTAAGGCCCAGGATGAAACTAAAGGTATGAATATACAGATATGACCCAAGAAAGATAAGCGTGACTGTACATGAGCCAGTTCTAGGGATTTCAGACATGAATTTAAATAAAGTTGAAACGTTACAGGAAAATGACGAGGCGAGTCCCCCGACCCCGCCCCAATGGCTACGTCACTGTTCACCAAGATCTGGCTTTAGAAGGCGGTTGTAAAAACACATTAAGCAGACCGTATACAGGCTCCACCGTAGTGCAACTGTGGGTACGAAAATATTGCGTTCTAAAAGAAGAGATCGCAAATCACGAACTCCCTACAAGTTTGGTAAGTTTGGTTTCTATTTTTTCAAAGGATCTATATATATACGAAAGACGTTGACCCATATTTACTTGACCACAATTTATACATAAATACGTATCTAAGTGAGCCATTCCCCAGAATGGCCGAAGTTAGCCACGCCGGTCGGCAATATCGTGTTAAACGTCATGGCAGACTGACGCGGCTTTTAACACGATCTTCCCGATTGGCGCAGCAAATCCGAGGACTGACGAGTCGAAAAAAATATGGGGAGGGAACAACCCTCTTGGGATTTATGCTCCTGGTTTAGAAGACATGCAATGCATATTGTCAGTGCAAATTGAGACGCAAATAAGAGCATCTACAGACTACCCGTGGCCTATAAATGGCAGATTACCTGATCAGAACAGTAACAGACTTTTAGACACGAAATTTGGAGTATGGATGAATGCCCACCTGCTGGGCGAAATTACTCTCTATGTGTTGTATATCTATATATCTCTTTCCGTTTTGCTAGCTTTATTCAACCTCGGGCTGAAGATTCATCTCATTCTGGTACTTAGTGGGAAGCTGAATACTCTCATGTCTGACCGATATGATATCGTGTTTTGCTGGTTACCTGGACATAGTGGTATCTCCGGTAACACCAAGGCAGAGAATGCGGCGAAATAAGATTTGAGAAAGACTCTCACTGATTTTAAAATTCCTTTCAATGATTTTAAACCACATCTCGGTAATTACATTAACTCTATATGGAGATCGAGGTGGAATGGAGCAAGAAATAACAAGCTTCATAGCTTCGGACCAAATGCCAATGAGAAATATGCGTCAGGAAATCTTCGCAGACAACAGAGGCGACGGAACCAGGGGGAACAGGGGACACGTGCCCCTCCACTTTTTTCCAGACATGTTTCGTGGTTACACAATGAGTAAAAATGGGCGCATCCAAACGAGCTAATATACAGACATTCCTGTAATATATTATTTGCAACTCTAAACAACATTTGGCCAATTAATCCCACCTTCGGTCGCTTCGGTCCGTTTCTTCTATTTCAGTCATCTTCCAACCCGAAGGCTAGCCTTCGGGTTGGAAAGTGACTGAAGTAGAAGAAATGGACAGGACACTGACCACCCCGCGACATGATCATCTAAACGAGAGACTCTAGTGTGTCACGGCACATTTACCGAAATACGATTGTAACGTTTCCCTCCCATCGGGCTGAACCACGGTAGCCTTGAAAATTTGTGCCCCTCTACGTTTATCGAGCTTCCGCCGCCTCTGGTAGAAAAGACATAATATTTCCGTCGGTTGAGGAACGAAATAGGCGGAAATTGATTTCTCCGTGGTGGGGTTAATGTATCTGCGTGGGAAATTGCTGGTGATCAAGGGAGATCAGTCGTGTTGTATATACGGGTAATAACTTATGACGTTCGTATCGCCAGTCAGCCGAAAACAGTGTTGTTTTCTGTTTGAGTGGGCACTTGCTGATCAATGCATTTCTTTGATTATGGAGAACATGTAATATTGACACGATATCATTCTGGTCATACTGGACATACACATTATTTTTTGTTGGATGGAAGTGTGAGTGTGCGACGAAAAGGTCAATGTCCTTTGTGAGTCTAGCACATTCTATTAGATTGTACTGATATTAATGACATCAGGCGGCGACATTAAAATGTATAGTCTTTGAGAGCACTGTGTTACAGCATTAATTCTTACCAGAGTCTCTCGCTTCTCAAAGAAATCAATGATCTTCTTTACCGAATGGTGTTTATGTGAGCTATATTTTGCCGTCATTGCTGGAAAGTGCTCAAGAAAATTTACCAGCGTGATGCACCCCATTCAAACGTTATACCTCACGATACACCCATTTGAAAACACTGACGCACCCTGTCGATACATCCATTAGAACGTACAACACCCCTATCACACGACGAACCCGCTTTTTATTCTCTCATCGCATAAACCAAACATTAGTTTTAGAAGTCGGTGAGATTGTAAGTGGTGTGGTGGCAGTGCAAAAGTTTACATTTGAAGGAATTATTGTCGTATTATTGTTGTGGGTATGTATAACATGAGTAGTATAGCTCGCACGTTTCAGGGCCCAGTTGGATGACCCCGGTGGATGACCCCGGAAGTGACGTCATGTCACGTGACCCAGTGCCGCCATGTTGTGTTGTCTTAGTAACCCGAGTGAGCGGCCATGTTGTGACGTCATCTCCATAGTGATACGTGTTGTGAGTGCGCATGCGCAGCGCGTGTTGTTAGGGTGATAAGTGTTTCCGTCGTCCATTTTGTATACTGGAGGCCGCCATCTTGGTTTCTATGGTAGCACGTGATTGCTATGTTTTCTGCAATAAGAAGGGGTATGTTTTGAGGGTATGTTCCTTTGTAGAAGAGTAAATCTAATTACCACAAACAACCCGACAATCCCTCCAAATCACCAAAATCCACCCCAACTTTTACTAATTCGAATTCTTTCAGAATTCTCTCCTTCTATCTATATATGCAACAGTTTTCGTCTACCTGACCATGTTCCTTTGTTCTGGAATATACTCCAGTTGCGTAGAAGAGCCTATTAGTTGGAACAGTTTTGCTTATTGTTACTATATTTAGCAATTTCTGGTCTATTCTTGTTAGTTCTGACCCTATTCTAAGTACTCTTGTTGTTTCATTTATCTAGAACATTTATAACCAATCAGATTGCTTGATTTCGCATAATCTGTATACAGGGTTATCTCCCTTGTGTATAACCAAAGCAGTCCCAAAGCCAATAAGCTATCGAGCAGTTACTGATAAGTCATTGTTCGAACGACTCTAAGCCCATCGAGCAAATGAGCTATCGAGCAATTGCTCGATCGAGTGACTCCTCGAACGACTCTTCGACTCATTTCAGTATTTGAGGATACCTATGGCCCGGTATTGTATTATTTGAGGATACCTATCCCAAATATCCCTTATAAGCTAAAGAGGCAATGTTGTGACGTCATCTCCATAGTGATACGTGGTGTGAGTGCGCATGTGCAGCGCGTGTTGTTGGGGTGGTACGTGTTTCCGTCGTCCATTTTGTATACTGGAGGCCGCCATCTTGGTTTCTATGGTAGCACGTAATTGCTATGTTACCCAATTTTTCTGCAATAAGACGGGGTATGTTTTGAGGGCATGTTCCTTTGTAGAAGAGTAAATCTAATTACCACAAACAACCCGACAATCCCTCCAAATCATCAAAATCCACGCCAACTTTTACTAATTCGAATTCTTTCAGAATTCTCTCCTTCTATCGTCTATATATGCAACCGTTTTCGTCTACCTGACCATGTTCCTTTGTTCTGGAGTATACTCCAGTAGCGTAGAAGAGCCTATTAGTTGGAACAGTTTTGCTTATTGTTACTATATTTAGCAATTTCTGGTCTATTCTTGTTAGTTCTGACCCTATTCTAAGTACTCTTGTTGTTTCATTTATCTAGAACATTTATAACCAATCAGATTGCTTGATTTCGCATAATCTGTATGCAGGGTTATCTCCCTTGTGTATAACCAAAGCAGTCCCAAAGCCAATAAGCTATCGAGCAGTTACTGATAAGTCATTGCTCGAACGACTCTAAGCCCATCGAGCAAATGAGCTATCGAGCAATTGCTCGATCGAGTGACTCCTCGAACGACTCTTCGACTCATTTCAGTATTTTGAGGATACCTATGGCCCGGTATTGTATTATTTGAGGATACCTATCCCAAATATCCCTTATAAGCTAAATAGCCAAGAGAGTAATTGTTCCATGAGCAATTGCTCGAGCGACTCGAAGCTCCAGAACGAAATTACCAGCAATGTCTTTGTTTGTTTTTTTTTCACTTTAAATCCCTGGGAATACATTACTTTGTAACAGTACACAGAGCCTGACTTCACTTAATGACCAAAAGAGCTGATCTGCGGAAGATTAGTCTGAATCAATATATACCGTGCTGGGATACAAGACGTGTAGCTTACAGTCCAACATTAGAGACTCATTTATGAAAAACGTTACATATTCTTTCCTATATAAATGCATACTAAGAATTCTTAACCCTCTGAAGTTGAAAGACCGCTTTCCTGCCCAGGAACACGGTGTGTCATAATTTCATTAGGTAGGATGGTTGCTAAGTGAATGTGTTGGGTAGGCCAATCATTATTTCAGCCTTGGGGTTGCACGTTGAAAATATCAATTGGTATACCCACAAATAATGAATATAGACTCTTCCAATTGCTGCCACTGAACTGAGATGGAAGATACCACCAAGATTCAAAGGGTTGAGAGTTATCACTATCAATGGGAATGTGGGGCAGATCTTGATAGTTGTGGTAAACAAGGGCTACGGGCGGAGGAAGCAAGTCCACCGCGAGAGAATTGTTAACCCTTTACACAACGTAACGGCAGAAACCGGTCAGCGCTATTCACAAAAATCGCCAATTAATTTTCATTATTTTTTCATTTTTTGTCTCAAAAACATAGGTTATGACCCCCTCATTGGAACGAGCTCGTCCAGCTCGTTCCAAAGAGGGGTCATGACCTATGTTTTTGAGACAACAAATGAAAAAAATTAGTTATTCAAGAATTTTGTTTGCATGTGTCGTCTGCTTTTCATGTTAGGTAAAGGGTTAAAGGCATTGCGAATTCTCCCCGCCAATAAAATAATGAGAATCAACTTTGATTCTCGCAAAATGTTCATTTGATTCTTGTCATAGATTCTAAAATTGTCCTTAACCCTTTACCCAACGTACCATCAAAACCGGCCAGTGCTGTTCACAAAAATCGCCAATTAATTTTCATTATTCTTTTTCATTTTTTGTCTCAAAGACATAGGTTATGACCCCTCTTTGGAACGAGCTCGTCGAGCTCGTCCAAAGAGGGGGTCATAACCTATGTTTTTGAGACAAAAAATGAAAGAAATTATTTATTCAAGAATTTTTTTTGCAAGTGTCGTCTGCTTTTCATGTTAGATAAAGGGTTAAGCAGTGGCGAGTAACTGGCTTCAACCTACTAACCCGATAAAAAAGTACAATGCGCGGAAAAATCGGCCGTCGCAATCCCGTTTACTTCCAGTGACATATTCTGTGAAAAAATACTCCATCTGCGAATTTAGACTCTCTGTTCCATTAACCCCCCCCCCCCCCCCACACCTCCATTACCCACAGTGAGAAGAATGTGTTGTAATGTAGAAATATTCGAAGACGGAAAGGAAGGTTGTCCTTTATATTTTAATTGGCGACACGTGATTTGTTGTTCCCTCGAGATCGATACCCGATTCTCATTGTGCGGTGTACACTTTCATTTCGACATTCACTCGGCTTGCAGACAAGGTGTTCTATCAGACGTCTCAAAGTGGTTACTATTCTACGGACATGCTGTGGCGCAACCTACCATGCTGGTTTTAACGTTGTTGTCAGTTTTTGTAATTAACAAGCAAAGTGAAGCACTGCTTAATAATGGAACAGAGTCCACCACTGTAACAAAATGTAAGTATTTATACACCAAGAGCACCGCGAGGCGTGGCTAAATGCGCAAACTAAAAAATTTAATAGACGGTTAAATTCTAAGTCGAACTCATGTAAAAATAATTGGACAGAACCACATCCGAATCTGACCTGTATTACTAGCTGGGTGATACACATATTAACTTTGGTTGAACTCAAATAATCCAACCTGAAGTTATCGGTCGGAAACCAAAAATGTTAATAGACTGTCGAATTCTAAGCGGAAAAGGGCCGTAACTCAGGGAAAAATAATTGGACGGAATCCATATTCTAACTTGGCCTGTATTGCTAGCTGGGTAATACACATATCAACTTTGGTTGAGATCAAATAATTGAAACTGGAGTTATCGGTCGGAAACCCAAAATGTTAATAGACTGTCTAATTCGAAGTCGAAAAAAGCCGTAACGCATGTTAAAATGAAAGTGTCAATGACACTGTAGATCATCTTTACAAGTGAAATGGCAAAATTGAAGATCATTGGTACCAATTTTATTTGGTGAAATTTCAACATAACAGCATTGTGTGTGCACAACGTCAGAGTAATCCATGCATTTTTAAATGTAATGTGTAAGACAGGCTAAAGAAAGAATGTTGATACACACATGCAGTACGTTCAGAGGTTATTGTAAATGGCAACTTTTTTTCACAGAAATGAATGCTAATCAATAGCTCTTATCTAAAGGCCTCGTCTAATGAGCACACTAAGTTCAAAAACAATCCTATGATAAATGTGACCTGTAAGCCATGTCAAAAAAGAATGTTGATGCACAAATGCAAAAAAAATTCAAAGCTTGTTGCTAACAGCAAGTTTTTTGTGGAAATGAAAAGAAAACCAATAGCTCCAATCTTTGTCACCCTGCATAAGCATACAAAGTTTCAAAACAGCCTGATAATGAATGCGCCCTCTGAGGTATGCCAAAGGAAGATGTTAACGCACAAATGCTCTAAGTTCGAAGGTCATTGCTTGTGGCAATGTTTTTTTTTTCTCTCTTTTTATGGAAATTCATAAATATACCCTGCAGAGAGTGCAAAAGGGATAAGTTGCTAAACAAATCCAGTAAGTTCAAAGGCTGGTGAAAACGACAATAATTTTTTAAAGGAAATGAAAATAAAATCAACAGCTCACATCTCGAGGTTACCCCAAACACACATACCAAGTTTCAAAGTGATCCTATCATAAATGTGCCCTGAAGGATGTGCCAAAGGGAAATATTGAAACCTGACTAAACTAAGTTCAAAGGTCGTTTGCCAGCGGCAGCAGTTTTTGAGAGAAATGGAAGAAAATCGACAACTCCCATATAGATATCACCCCACACAAGCACACCAAGTTTCCCAAGTGTTTCAATCATAAATGTGCCCTGCAGGGTGTGTCAAAGGGAAATATTGATGCATAACTGCACTAAGTTTTTATTAAGATCATCAGTGGTCATTGCCAATAGCAACTATGTTGGACGAAATAGAAGAAAATCGATAGTTCCCATCTAGAGATCACCCCAAACAAGCGCACCAAGTTTCAAAGTGATCTGGTCAAAAATGTGAACTACAGGCTGCACAAAAGGGAAATACTGATGCTCAACTGCACAAGGTTCATCGAAGGTCGTTGCCAGCAGCAAAATTTTTTGACAGAAATTGAAGAAAATCAATAGCTCCCATCTAGAGGTAAGCCCAAACAAACATACTAACAAACATACCAAGTCTCAACCCATTATGATTATAAATGTGCCCTGTAGGGCGTGCCAAAGGAATATATTGATGCCTGACTAAACCAAGTTCTAAGAACGTTGCTAGCGGCAACATTTTTTGACGGAAATGGAAGAAAATCGATAGCTCCCATCTAGAAGTCCCCAAAACAAGCGTACCAAGTTTCAAAGCGATCCGATAATAAATGTGCCCTGCAGGGTGTGCCAAAGGGAAATTTTGATGTATAACTGCACTAAGTTCATCAAAGGTCGTTGCCAGCGGCAACATGTCTTGGCGGATACCGTAGAAAATCGACAGCCCCCATCCAGAGGTCACCCCAAACAGGCATACCAAGTTTCAAAGCGATCCAATTATAAAAGTGCCCTGCAGGGTGTGTCAAAGGGAAATATTGATGCATAACTGCACTAAGTGTTTACTAAGTTCATCAGAGGTCGTTGCCAATAACAACTATTTTTGACGGAAATGGCAGAAAATCGATAGCTCCCATCGAGAGGTAACACCAAACAAGCATACAAAGTTTCAAACCGATCTGATCATAAATGTGCACTGTAGGGCAAGCTAAAGGAATATATTGACTAAACTAAGTTCAAAGGTCGTTACCCATTCTCACTGCCCTCCTGTAAACCTATTATTGAATCAGAATATGTTTCAGATAGCCCAACCTTTCACAAACTCCTAAACTCAAAGTTGTAATACATTCGTCTTAGACGAAGGAACATGCCACCACATCAGTGTGGTCGTACTCGTACAGTACACTTTGCAGTCTTCACATCACTATTTATTTGCTCCCTTCAGTTAAAATTGCATACATTGTGTCAGACTGTCCCGCATAAACGTGCTTCTGAATTCTTACTTTCTGAACCCAGATATCTAACAACACGTGTTGATTTACGACAGGTAAACACAATCGATGTATATCTACTTTCACACGGAGGACTTGGCGATTTCCGAATAGATGATGGCGGGTAATCTAACATTTGACGATATTCGGACTGGGTCGGACTTTGATTTTTCACACCAATATAATGAGTTCTTGGAAAAACAGACAGATGATGAAACTCCATTGAGTATGGGGCGGAGAGAGGAATGTAGGTTCTATGACCCCAATGAGTTTCGTACCCTTAACCAGAACAGAACATAGCAGACGATGATAGTCGTGGCGGTGTTGGTATGTACATTAGAGATGGTATAGAATTTAGTATTCGCCATGACTTATCAATCTTTATACCTCATGTAATAGAATCGCTTTTTATTGAGATAACAAACAACAAATCAAAACGCATAGTAGGCATAATATACAGACCTAACACACCCCAAGAGCGGATATTAATCTTTTTCAAACTCCTCTAAATCTTATCACAGATATAATAAACCGCGAAAACAAACCAGCGTATATCATGGGTGATTTTAATATAGACCTTTTAAAATTCGAAACGCATAAAGAAACCGAAAACTACTTAAATCTGATATTCAGCCAGAGATTCCAACCATTTATAACAAAACCAACCAGAATAACAAATCATTCAGCTACCCTTATAGACCATATCATCTCAAACAACATGCTTACCAACTCAAAGTCTGGTATTATCATCACAGATGTCTCCAATCATTTCGGAACTTTTTACATAGAAACTACTTCTGAGAAAAGTAACAGTCCAGCCTTCATAGAGAGGCTATTTTTAATCAAAACAGTGTAGATCACTTCAGAATAATCCTTACACAGATTGACTTCTCGTCAGTCCTCAATCAAAATTGCCCTAATATAGCTTATAATACATTCTTAGAAATCTATATGGAGGCTTATGAGGCAGCATTTCCAATCCAGCGTGTGCGTTTGAAATCAAAATTTGTGAAACGACAGCCATGGATGACAAAAGGCCTCATTACTGCATCCAACAATAAGGCAAAATTCTATAAAAAGAAATTAAAATCCCAAACTCACGAAAGCATTCAAAATTACAAAAATTACTGCAAAATATTCAATAAAGTGAAAAAACAAAGTAAAGCCATGTACTATAAGAAAATACTCACTGAAAGTAAAAACAATATTCGTAAGACTTGGCAAATTTTAAATAATGTCATCCACAAAACTAAAGATATACCAACCCCTTCCCCATACTTTATTAGTAACAATACACGAGTGTATGATCAACGTCAAATTTACGAAGAGTTCAACGATTTTTTTGTAAACGTAGGTACAAATGCTTGCCAACAGATAGAAAGGTCAGACAAATCTTTCAGTGACTTCATGAAAGATTATTTCCCAAATAACTTCTACCTTACTCCGACATCCCCAACAGACGTTATAAACACAGTTAACTCAATGAAATCAAAATCAAGCAAAGACTCCACAGAAATAACGACTTGCCTTCTGAAACAGACTATAGATACTATACTATACTAATCAACTGTTCGTTTTCAACTGGAATAGTGCCCGATAAAATGAAAATCGCAAGAGTAATCCCAATATACAAGTCAGGCGACGAACACACCTATAATAATTATAGACCGATAAGTATCCTCCCAACATTCTCAAAAGTCTTGGAAAAAATTATTTCTAAAAAATTAATCAGTTTTCTTGAGAATTTTCAGATACTGAACTCCAATCAATATGGATTCAGACAAAAACACTCAACCATTCACCCCGTAATGCAACTTTTGAGAGAAATAGCCTTTGAAAACAACATTGATTCAAAGAATAATACCCTTGCAATTTTTATAGACTTTTCCAAAGCCTTTGACACATTAAATCATGACATCTTATTGAAAAAACTTGAACACTATGGTGTCAGAGGAATTGGTAATCTCTGGTTCAAGAGCTATCTCTCAAATAGATCACAATCCGTATCTTTTAACACAGAAACATCTAACTTGGCGCAAATAACTTGCGGGGTTCCACAAGGATCAGTCCTCGGTCCCATTCTATTTTTACTATATATCAATGACATATACGATGTGAGTAAACTCCACCTCTTATCGTTTGCTGATGACACAACCGGCTCTTCAACAATGGCAGACAGAAACGGCTTGGTAGATTTTGCAAACCAGGAACTTAAAAAAATTCTAAATTGGTGTGGGGCTAATCAGCTACTTCTAAATTCTAGCAAAACCAAATATATGATCTTTCACCTAAATTCAAAACAAATACACTCTCCCATCAGACGTGTCCAAATAAACGACCACAATATTTCGCAAGTTGGATCAAATGAACACGAGCAATCTTTAAAATTTCTAGGATTGAATATAGATGACCATTTGTCATATAAAACTCATGTATCACAGTTGTGTTCAAAGATAGCCCGTGCTAACTATATTCTAAATAAAGTAAAAACTATACTTCCACACGAAAGTTTAAGAATCCTGTATTTTACATTAATACAGAGCCACCTCACGTATGGCATTCATGCGTGGGGTAATTCCAAGCCAGTAAACAGACTTTTAAAAATGCTAAAGCGCTCCTTGCGTATTATAAACAACAAAAGATATAACAGTCATACTGACCCCCTGTTTATTAAGGACAGAATACTAAAAGTCACCGATCTGTTTAAACTTCACGCATTGCTATTCGTGTTTGATTGGAAGAAAGGCACGCTTCCGCGAAACTTTTCCAACTTCTTTAGTCAGAGGGATGACCCATCTAGCAGAAGAACCAGGGCAACCGGTTTGCTACAAATTAATAGAACAAGGACAAAATTGCTGGATAAATACCCAATTTATAACTACCCAAAACTGTGGAACGACCTGGATCTAAGTGTAATTATTTATTTATTTATTTATGTTTAAGGTCACATATTTATGCACAATGGCTAATCATGACCGTGACAGTTGTACGGGTGGAGGAAGCCGGAGTACCCGGAGAGAACCACCGAGCAACGACGAGCAGCTGCCAGCTCTCCAACATCGTAACTCCGCACTGCAGCACAGACAGGGTTAGATTGGTTGAAGACATGCGTACCATTGACGTGCAGTACGCCTTTAGTACACGGCGTCATCGTGCCCCCACGCGGGCAATGGAGATGAAGTGTCTTGCCCAAGGACACAACGCGGTTGCCGCAGGTGGGATTCGAACCGAGGACCTCTCGGCTTGCAGCCTGCACCTCTACCTACTGAGCCACCGCGCTCCCATCTAAGTGTAAGATCTATTGATAGTAGGCAGATCTTCAAGAACGAAATTATTTGCCAAATCTTAAATTCTTATTTAAATGACCCATCATGTAATAACCCTTACTGCCCTGATTGTTCCGACTAAAAATGGTATACCTCCGCAGGTCCGATCTCGCCTATCTCATTTCCTTGGTGGTTACAGAAAACTTCTCGAATGTTTAAATCGTACTAAATTTACTAATATCTACAGAATATATACTTAATATACTATATACTAATTAATTAGCCACCATGAAGGATGAGAAACCATTTTCTTCAGTCGCCGGGTCCACTCAACTCAATCTTTGTAAAATAGTGTTTGTTTGTTGTGCCTTTTTTACCATTCTGAATGCGGTTGCTACTAATGCGGGTCTAGTCTGAACACAATGTCGCAATTCAACTCTCTTGTATTGATTTTTTTTTGGGGGGGGGGGGGGGGGCTGGGGGCGGGGGAGGCAGGTAGACAGCCAATCTGGCTATGCCACTCCCGGCGATGCACTTATTATTATATTCATTATTTATATACTTCAGTATTAATTTTTTTGATGTATTTGTTATACTACCATGTACTTTCTATCTTAACGTGCATCGTTTATAAATAAATAAATCAATCAATCAAACAAACCAGCGGTAACATTCTTTGATGGAAATGGATGCAAATCAATAGCTCCCATCTAGAGGTCATTCCAAACAAGCATGCCAGATTTCAATGCAATCCGATCATAAATGTGCCATGTAGGGCGTGCCAAAGGGACATATTGAGGTCTGACTAAACTAAGTTCTAAGAACGAAGAAAATCGATAGCTTCCATCTACAGGTCAACCCAAACAAGCACACCAAGTTTCAAAGCGATCCGATAATAAATTTGCCCTGCAGGGTGTGCCAAAAGGAAATTTTGATGCATAACTGCACTAAGTTCATCAAAGGTCGTTGCCAACGGCAACATTTCTTGGCGGAAATCGAAAAAAAAACGATAGCTCCCATCTAGAGGTAACCCTAAACAAGCATACCAAGTTTGAAACCGACTGATCAAAAATGTGCCCTGTACGGCGTGCCAAAGGAATATATTGATGCCTGACTAAACTAAGTTCAAAGGTCGTTGCCAGCGGCAACATTTTTTAACGGAAATGGAACAAAATCGATAGCTCCCATCTAGAGGTCACCCCAAACAAGCATGCCAGGTTTCAAAGCAATGCGATCATAAATGTGCCCTGTCGGGTGTGCCAAATGGAAATATTGAGGTCTGACCAAACGAAGTTCTAAGAACGTTGCCAGCGGCAACATTTTTTGACGGAAATTGAAGGAAATCGATAGCTCCATCTAGATGTCAAACCAAACAAGCGCACCAAGTTTCAAAGCGATCTGATCATAAATGCAACCTCTGAGGTGTGTCTCAAAGGAAGTCGACGGACGAGACGTGTTGGCAATAGCTCAGCTTGACTTTGTCAAGTTGAGCTAATAATTGGACGGAACCCATATTCGAACCTGGCGTGTATTACTAGCTGAGTAATACACATACCAACTTTGGTTGAGCAGACCTAGCATTCTTTCGGAGTGCAGGAGCGCTGCACGCCTACTGCACGCCTAGAAAAAATTGAGGAGGGCAATTTTTTGCACCCCTTGATTTTCTGGAATGCCAGACCTGTTTGGGACTGCCTGTAAAATCTATTTTTATTTCGTCCCCTGAGGTCCAATGTGTTCTCTGTGCCTACTGGCACAGAAAACACATTGGAACTCAGGGGACGATTTGTCCATGTTGCATTGATTTGCAATAATTCGTGACCCATTCTGTGTCGCATTTCGATACATTGTGAGTGTAAAAGACAGCCACATAAGAATTGAATGCAACATTTCGAATAATGAGAAGACGTGTGTGCCAATTTTTCCACTATGTATTTGAATGTAATAAATTTTTTTCAGTCACAATATTAATACCTTGAACTGAATATAACCAAAATAACATACAAGTTTTTGCATTGAAAATTTCAGGTGCAATTGCACTCCAAAGCAATCTGAGGAGGGCAACTGTTTTGCATTCCTTGATTTTCTAGATTGCCAGGCCTGGTTGACATCAAATAGTTCAAACTGGAGTTATCGGTCGGAAATGTTAACGGACATACAGGCGGACAGACAGATGGACAGAAGGACGGATGGATATACTGATTACATAATAAGACCAGTTTTCAAACGGCCGTATAAAAACAAGTAATCATTTTATCACAAAACAACGAGCAAATAACCCATTGTGGGAATATCGTTCTCAACACGTCTAAGAAGCACGTGATTTCAGAAGTCAACGTGACGTCGAAACATTGGAAATGATATGAATTAATGTTCCCTGTTTTTCAAGCCATACATTTGTTTAAGTGTTTACCTCATGCTACTAGCAGATTACATTTGCAAACCTACTTGCTTAATAATTAAAATTTTCATTTTTGCACAGAAAACAGCGTATGACCCCTTATTGGAACAAGCCCAATAAGCTTGATCCAATGATGGTTCATCAGCTATTTTTCCGAGACGAAAATGGAAAAAAAATATAATAAAGCTTGATGGGCGATTTTGCGAATATCGGCATTATAGCGCTGGTCGGGTTTGGACGGTAAGTTTTGTAAAGTGTTATATTACAATTTACGTGATAAAAAGAATATCAAATTCGTTACAATTTAATAGGAAATTCCTAAACCTCGCAGATTAATAACCATCTGAGCCTCGGTAATCTTCGACATAACTTGCTCGCCAATCCTTGTAAAACAAATAAGTTTAAAACAATAGAATATCTTTAATGAGTCCTATATATATACTACTCAAAGTTTGCTAAGCACCACATATTTGACACATCATTATGGAATTTGCTTGTGACATATTTCCGATATATTTGGTGGATATGATTGAGGAATGTATTGAGATGTTCCCTAGTGTTTACATTATCTCTCTTGACAGGCAGACTTTTCGTGACAGTCACGGAAAGCATGTACCCCTTGATTTTCATGATGTTTTCGTGTACTGTCTACATGTAAATGACATGTGTAAGGTATTCAATCTTCATTTTAATACAAACCCTTGTGATTTAATGATTGAATATGGCGAATGCAAATGTAAGAAGACATTTGTATGAAGCAGAAATGTGGCGGGCTGTTGTGATGGTGGAGTAAGGGGCTACATATCGCCAGGTTGGTGAAGCCCTTGGTGTGCACCATACACTGATAACCAGACCATGAGCAAGATTTCAGCAGTATGGCACACCAGTTAGACGGTATGGTGGTGACAGCGACAGGGCAACATCTGCAGCTGAAGACAGGTTTTTGATCATTCAGGCCAGTAGGAACCGCTTTGCAACAGCAACCCAGCTTCGCAGTGACCTTCAGAATGCATCCGGAGTAAATGTTTCGACGCAGACTATCCGGGCAAGGTTGCACGAAGGTGGTCTCCGATCGAGAAGACCATGTATTCGCATTCCGCTGTCCCAGAACCACCGCCAGACACGAGGTATGAATAGGCCATGGACCATGTTGGATGTACCAGAGAAGATGGGCGACCTGTCCTTTTTACAGAAGAGTCAAGGTACTGCCTAGACTACACAGATAGGCGTTCTATGGTATAGGGAAGTCCAGGAGAGCGATTCCATGCAGCCAACATTGCTGGACATGACCGCTATGGTGGAGAGTCAATAATGGTCAGGGCGGCATCAGCTGGGATGGACGTACAGAGTTCTGTGTCCTTGACCGTGGTACATTGACTGCACAGCGGTATAATGATGAGATCCTGGATGGCCACGTCAGATTGTATGCAGGTGCAGTCGGTGATAGATTAATTCTGATGGACGATAATGCCCGTCCCCATGTTGCCTATGCGGTACGGGAGTACCGGGAGAGGATTGAGCGTATGGACTGGCCAGCAAGGTCTCCTGACCTCAATACAATCGAACATGTCTGGAATGAGTTGCAGCTTGCAATTTCAGCCCGTCCAGTCCAGCCAAGAAGTGTCCAGGACCTTGGTGCCATGATGGTCCAAGAATGGAACAACATCCCATAAAGGACCACCAGGAACCTGATTGGAAGCATGAGAAGGCGTTGTCAAGCCGTAATTAACAATAATGAGCCTCAATACTCGATATTGAACCCATACCAGTTCGCTCCGTCAACGTTTTGACAAATTTGAAAAATTTCCTCTTTTAACAATAATATCCATTTTCCATGGTTATCGTATTCAAAAGCTAAAAAAATAACGCCAAACACAAACAAAATCTTAATTCCTGTACTTAAATCATTGACGATATAATTAAATAAAAAATAGATACACTTTTCATAACAATATTTTAACTAAAACGTGAAACAGGTAGTTGGATATACTTGGTGCTTGAGTAGTATAATTTCTGAGGCGTAATTAGTGACACTCGAGAACTTTCGGACACCTCGAGAACTTTCCCCAACCAAGGATCGATCGCGGGACCTCGGGCATGAAAGACCAGCGCACTTAACCACTACACGCTAAAAACTAAAGTGTTAAAAACTACACTTGAAGTGCTGTATTTAACAGTTACTAAGTGCTGAACTAGCACTTTGTTCAAGTGTAGATATCCCAGAACTTGACAGCTGTTGACAATAATACCACTTGACAAGTGAAATGTCGCGACACTTAAAAGGAAACAACGCAGATGACGCGGATCAGGCTCGAACTCTCGAGCCTGATATGCGTCATCTGCGTTGTGTCCTTTTAATTATGTACCCACCAAGCGCAAATCAAATTATGGACGATTCTGGAAGAACCACCAATGCTAGACACATGGGAAGTGCCATCCAAGTTTCAGATGTCTGACGATTGTAATGTCTAAGTGCTTAGAGCATTGCACTTTGAGTGTTAAAATCAAATCCTAAGAGTTAGAATGGGTTTAACACCTTGAAAGTATCAGTTTTAACACTTTAGTTTTTAGTGTGTAGGTCACCACTCTCTCTTTTGACTATACCCTCGGCGAAAGGCAATTTATATACTTTATTATGCTATCTTACCGTTTTTGTTACCTTGCACTCGTTCTTCAAAAGCGGTAAACACGATTAAACAATAATATTGTAGAAAAATCTCCAGTCATACACAGTTTAATTGTTGTGCGAAACTTAAATCCCGAACGCTATTCTGCTGTTTACATTTCGTGCGCTTGGTATAGATAGATATATCTTTTAATACTCTTAACGGCTTTTGAAATTAAATTCTGCAGCTAAATATTTCAAAATGTCTGTGTCACTCGCAACAGTTTCGCTCTGCCATACATTGTGTTCAACACTTTACCTGGCCAATCATTCGCAACCGTCGGCGTAATTTACAAATTTAGCACTTGGGACATTTTTTGACAATTTCTTTTTTAACAACGAATCATGGTATTGTTTCGACGGAATGTTTAGAAAATAAATTTTATTAAAATCACAAACTTTTATATCGTGTGCGTTGGGTAAAGGGAATTAACCCTTTACCTAAAATGAAAAGCAGATGACACTTGACAAAACATTATTGAATAACTAATTTGTTTCATATTTGGTCACAAAAACATAGGTTATGACCCCTCATTGGAACGAACTCGACGAGCTCGTTCCAACGAGGGGTCATAACCTGTGTTTTTGAGACAAAAAATTAGAAAATAATAAAAATTAATTGGCGATTTTTGTGAATAGCGATGTCAGGTTTCGGCAGTTACGGCAGTTACGTTGGGTAAGGGGTTATCGGCGTAATCGCTGTGTGTTTCTCCACCGATTTAGCATTTTTTATTGGGTTTTAGATCAGGACAAAACTAGAATCTTCAACTCGATCTTACTTTACGGAGAAAGTCATCCAGTAAGTTTGGCTTGGATCACGCCAGAGGATTGGCGGAGACCTAATTATCTGAACTCATTTCGTCAACTTCACTGTAAAGTGGAGACAGATTAAAAGTCCAATATGAAATATGAAATGTGTGTAACGTAGTGGCTCAGTGGTCAGTGCACTTAACTTCAAACCAAAAGGTGAACGGTGCGATCTTGACCAGCGTTGTGTCCTTAGGCAAGACACTTAATCTTCAATGCACATATGGGGCAGGGTGGCGCTGTGTATTAATGCGTACAACATGTCGATGGTGCACTTGCCTTCAACTAATGCTAATTCTGCGTGTGCGGAGTTAGTACTTTGGAAATTTTTGACAGTTACTTCCCGCTGATCGGCGGTTCTTTCCTGATCTCCGGCCTCCTCCACCTTTATAACGGCCTGACTCAAGGAGACCCTGTCTGTCGAAAGTGTCATTAAAACCCCTATAAATAAATAAATTTATGGAGTGTGACCGGTGCAAACCATGAAATAAAGATGTAATTAAAAAATAACTGCTTTGAGTTCGCCACATGGATACAAAGTGATGTGAGCTATTCGGATATTATTGTAAAACAAAGGAAATTGTTGACTAAAGTGAGACTAATTGACAGCCCGAAACATTCGGCCATTGGTTAAAGTTTTGCTTCGTCGTATCAATGTTATATTGTTTGTTTGTTTCTTGAAATTAAACATTTCCAACAGGTATGCTAAAGTCGTGCCAGGTAGTCTCACGGGTACAGGATGCTTGTGTACTGGGAGAGTACATCTGAGCAGCGGCTTGTAGCTATCAGATTTCTACCCTAACTTGACACAAGAAGGGTTATTAGTGATTAAAGGTAAATTAACAAACCGTGTGGTGTACAAGGCCTGGACCTTTGGGAAATCAAGAAGCTTGAAAACTCGAGCGGCTGGTACAGCTGTTAAGAGCTTGATTGCACTGAACAGGGTATTTTATAAAAAAAAAAAAAAAAAAAAAATGTTTTTCAAAAATGATACCAGGTGTGACAGGAATGATAGTCCGTAGGAACGTTAGTCCCTCTGGACTATTATTCCGCGGAATTATAGTCCTAGGTCTAACATTTCTAGGAATAGTAGTCCGGCGGAGGGACTAACGTTCCTACGGACTATCATTCCTGTCACACCGGCCGTGCTTGTACTTTACGGTCCTGCAAATTACATATTTTCGATTCGAATCGAATCTTGAATCGAATCGAGTCTATTATTCGAAATCGAATCCAACCTCGAATTGAATACATCGTCGATGGCATGCCTTGATGATATAGTTGGAATATTACCCAGTAAGAATATTTGTTCAAAAACAGAAACGGCTGCGAGAATTCTATACTGGGCACGGCACTGACCGGGGCAAGCCGCTAGCAACCGTGAGCTCATCGTCGATATTGCCTGGAAACTTTAAATTTGCTTTCAGCAGTGGTAATGACTAATGAAACTGGAATTTGCATGGATGGTGGCATGGGTACAGATGCTTTTTATGTTAATATAGTGGAAATTACACCCAGTAGGGGCGCGGTGGCGTCGCGGTGACCGGTCCTCGTCAGATCACCGAAGTTAAGCAACGTCGAGCGCGGTTAGTAGTTGGATGGGTGGCCATTTCAGCGACTGATTCTCGCTCCCGCGTTTAACCCCGATTGCCTACATGGGGGCACGATGACGCTGTGTACTAAAGCGTACTGCACGTCGAAGGTGTGCATGTCTTCAACCAATCTAGCGCTGCCTGTGCCGCGGTACAGAGTTCAGAGTTACGAAGTTGGAGAGCTGACAGCTGCTCGTCGTTGCTCGGTGGTTCTCTCCTGGTACTCCGGCTTCCTCCACCCGTAAAACTGTCACCGACATGATAAGACCCTGGCTGTTAATGTGTCGTTAAACCCTAAAAATAAAAAAAATTACACCCAGTCGTTATTTTCAACATTATATATGTACAATTTCTATCTCATTTTGTGAGACCACTAAGGCCCCAGTCACACTAGGTCTTACGATTGTATAGGATTGTAGCGGTCGACGTATAAAGGCCATTTACCAACTAGCAAAGTTGGTCAGGATCCCTTAGTCTCGTGGTAAATAGGTCGCATTGTTGCTAGAGGTCTACACAATCGTGGCGATTGCCTCTGATTTCAGCCCAAATTTTGGGCTTCAATTATGATCGTGCAAGTATGTGGTAATCTTACGACTGTCCTAAGGTGGAATCCAGGGTGAGATTCACCTTGGGTGAATCTCAAAGAACGTGAGTGTAGTGTAGAGGTCGAGGTATGAAGGCCATTTACCAACCAGCCTGGTTGGTCCGGATCTCCAGTCTCGTGGTAATTCGGTCGCTTTGTGTGCTAGAGGTCGACAGACGAGCCTCAGCTCCCACACTTCTCTCTCGGTCTGTTACAGGATTATCTCCTACTTGGGTGGGTTTTTCATCGGAAGCAATCGTGACGATTGCCTCTTATTGCGGTCTCACTATACGACAGGGCTTCAATGATCGCACAAGTATGTGGTAATCGTATGACTGACCTAAGACTATCGTACGATTATAGTATGACTACAGATGTCCTCGAGGATTACCTATTATTGCGATTAACAAAGACTTGTGGCGACTTGTCGTACGGAAACGTAAAGTAACGTAAAATTATCAATGACTAGCAGGGTTACCCGGAGATGCTTAGGAAAATGTAGGGGTCATATGAAAAGTACCCAAAAAGAAAACAAAAAATAGGGGCCGCGTATTTTTCGACCCAGTCCGCCCTACGGGCGGCACACTCGGCCCCGCCCTCCGGGCGGGGCCTTCGATCCCGTCATTTTTTAAAGCCCCACCATTACATTCCTGGTAAAAAGTTACTCCTAGTAGACCCCTTTGAGGACCTATATCGGTGAAATCAATCAATTTTTCCCCTCCCACCCCCACCTCCGCCACTTTTTTCAACACCACCATTAGATTCCTGATAAAAAGTTACCCTAAGTAGACCCCTTAAACCTGACGAGGACCTCCGCCATAAAAAATTCTCCCTAGTAGACCCATTTTGGGCACTCTGGATGGCCCCATATTCATTTCAAAAGCAGGACAGACAGAGAGAGAGAGAGAGACAGACAGACAGACAGACAGACAGACAGACAGACAGACAAACATTCTAAAATATAGTATAGATTAATGAAGATAATAGTACTACGATCGCACGACGATTGTAAGATCTTCTGAAAATTTTTCCCGATCATCGCCGATGAGGTATATACAAACGCTGCTCCGTTGAATATGTCCGTGTTCTTTTGGCTGCTGAGGATGAGCTTACGATTGTTGAAGACTGTGCAAGAATGTTGTACGACGATCGCGCGACAACCTCAGACCGATTAAAGATAACATCCGATAAGTAACGATTGTTGACGACCAAATCAGTTGTAGCCAGGTTTTTGTGCATGCTCAAAAACACGGCCACGACTAAAGTCACTCGTACGACTGCAAATGATTCTCCAAGACTTCCAGAGATTACTAAAGATTATCCATGATTTGTCGCACGACTTGTTAAAAATTGCTCACGACTTTGTGGTCGGAGATAATCTTATCTTTTTTTATCCTATCTTAAGCCCTAGTGTGACTGGGGCTTAAGATGACTGATACCAAGTGAAATTCCAGTGAAAAGATTCGATGGAAAAGGAATAATACAGTAGATTTCGAATCGATCCGAATGCCAATTTAAGCTTCTGTATTTTTATACTATTCTTAAAAAAATCCGAAGTTTCTGAAATGATGCGCACATCGATGATACAAATTCGCCAACGTTTCGAAACTTCTATTTTCATATGGAATTCCGGTACCATTAGTGTTAAAATGACCAAGAGCTTTAGGAATTTAAGGGGAGCTAACTTTCCTGTAAATCTCTTCCACTCACGAAAATTGTCAGCTAAGGCACCACCGCGCAACGCAAAGCCTTCACTTAAAATGAATAGATGTGGAAATCTGCAATAAAATATCTTGAATAACTAAGACTTTTCAACATTTTACTTAAAACAAAAACTCCCCCCCCCCCCCACCACTGGAACGAGCTCGCTGAGCTCGTTCCACTGAGAGATTTTAAGATATGTTTCGAGGCGAAACTGAAAAAAATAATAATTGTAATGCGATTTTTTTTTGTGAATAACGCTGGCCGTCGGTGTCTGTCGCTACGTTGATTGAAAGGTTAGTGAGGAAAAGTGCCCCCTCCTCCACAAATCTGCAAATGATGTTGATGCTACTCTTCATTTTTTTTAAATATTTTAGCTTCTCCGGGTAATTGTATTGGACACGAGTACAGAAATGGATCAACTTTCAAGTGCTTTTGGATGCCAAACGCCACACACTCGCTGGGTGGCGCAAACATCGAATGTGCGCGCAACGGTGGGAGGTTAGCAACGATAGACAGCCCCGCCCAAGCGGAATTCATCTACGAAAAATTGTGAGTATCTTTACATTAATTTGCATTACATTAAACACCATCCGATCACACCCCGTACTATTTGGGACCTAATAGCACAACGTGCTACTCATATAATGAGGATTCTCCGGGGATCCGAACAAAATAAAGTTTGGTGATTTTAGGTATATTCAATCGAACACAACCTCCGAACACAGAGTAGAAGGGTTAGGTCACATGGCAACCAAATGCCATCACATCAACCAAGATGGTGGTTTTCAGCATACAAAATGGACGACGGAAGCACGTGTCACCCTTCCAACACGCGCTGTCCATGAGCACTTACACCAAGTATCACTGTAGTAATGACGTCACAACATGGCCACGATGCCGCACGAATCGTATCGGGCCTGATACGATCAGTATCACGTCATCGCCTCTTGTTAGAAGTTGGGTGGAATAATCTAGAAACAAGAAGGCCCGTTCAAAAGATGTGCATCTTTTACAAAAGCATACACAACGACGCGCCAGATTTTCTCTATGAACTTCTACCATCAAGGGTTTGTGACATGTCGTCTTATAACCTTCTCAATTTGTCAAATTTCAGTCCTAAGAGCATGCGAACTGAGCTATTTAAACGGAAACGTGGAACAATTTACCCCAATCAGTACGAATTTGGTCATCGTATACTGCATTCAGGCATTCAAAAAACTCACATCCCCCCCACCCCTCCCCCTCCCCCAGTATGCAGACCACCTGTGTACTTCTCGCATGGTGCTAGAAAACACAATATCATTCACAGTAGAATTAGAACTGGTTGTAGTGATCTGAAAATTGATAAATTCCTCAATTACATCTTCGAATGTCCACATTGTATAACTGTTGTTGATGACGCAGAACATTATTTCCTTGTCTGCCCCTATTATTCAAACGCTCGTAAAGCTCTTATTAGTAATTTATCAATTCTTAACCCTTTACCTAACATGAAAAGCAGACGACACTTGCAAAAAAAATTCTTGAATAACTAATTTTTTTCATTTTTTGTCTCAAAAACATAGGTTATGACCCCTCGTTGGAACGAGCTCGACGAGCTCGTTCCAACGAGGGGTCATAACCTATGTTTTTGAGACAAAAAATGAAAATATTTTGAAAATTAATTGGCGATATTTGAGAATAGCGCTGGCCGGTTTTGGCCGTTACGTTGGGTAAAGGGTTAATATTACTTTGAATTCGGTGGATATTCTATTGTACGGTGATTCGGTGTTTGAAACTAAAACTAACACTTTGATTTTTAAATTTGTGCAACAATTTATTTGTAACACTGGGAGGTTCGACAACGAGTTTCCCATCTAGTAATATTTGCAAAACAATGCTGACTCAAGGTATCCACTTCAATATAGAATACGCATGGAGGGGTCACGGAATGGATGCGTCATCAGGGTGACGTTGAGCCAGAGCCTCGGTACACAGATTGCGCAGTTACGATGATAGTCACGGTTGCGCTGTTTGTGGCCCGAGTCGCTGACGCAGCGTTTCCCCTACCTCTTGTGTGAACCAGCATGGATCCAATGAAACAGAAGGCGGAGAGATGATGATGATTATTATTTTATTATTATTTATTATTATTATTATTATTATTATTATTATTATTATTATTATTATTATTATTATTATTATTATTATTATTATTATTATTTTAACACATCCTAATCAGAACAGCGCCCAAGCGGCCTTTGGCTTTAAATATTAATTTTGATTCAAATCAAGAGAAACACAGAATGCAAAAGGGACATCAACAGTATTTCTTTCTTTCTTCTTTTTGTCTGTCCTTGTTTACTGCTATATATTCATATTGATTTATACACATACATATACATACATGTAAACCTTTCAAACAGTTTATTTTACATTTATGAATTTCAAAAACGTGTTTGTTTCGCCATTGTAATATTTTCTGTATTCATGTTATTGGAACGCAGGTTTCCTCTAAGTGGAAAGCACTTGTCCTCCTATCCCTTTTTGCTTAATAGTTATGGCAAATAAAAATATGTTTAACGTATGGCCGCTCCCGCCAGCAGTTATGGGCTACCATGTGAAACCACCATGATGTCACTACGTCACGTGACTATGACGTCACTTCCTAGGTCCTTTCCTAGATCCTGCCTCAAAGTGCGAGACATACTACTTTCGTGGTTGTTTAAATTCTCTCTCTATGTACAGAACGTGGAGAGTGTATTGTCACTAAATCACCCGCAGAGTGGAGATTTCACCCAAGCAATAATTGAAAATTTGTAGCAAAGCATAACCAGCCCAAGCAAAGTTTCAGCCAATGGACCTCCGGGTTAAACCCGGAGGTCCATTGACTGAAACATTGCTTGCGTTTTTGTCGATATGTACAAAATTTGAAAGTTATAGCTTGGGTGATAATTCCACTCCGCGGGTGATTTAGTTACAATCCACTCTCCATGTACTGTATATCGTGTTGGCAGGTAGTAACTAAAGAAAATCTAAACATCATATACAATATAAATATATAGAGGATATTCACGAAAATTTGATGAATACCGAAAATATCTCGTGAGTGGCTACAAAGAAATATGAGGATCTTCACGAGCGACGCAGTCGCGAGTGAAGATCCTCATATTTCTTGTAGCCACGAACGAATTTCGTGAATTTTCTTTTTATTTAATGCTCTACGACTACAAACTCTCCAATTTGTGGCCTTTATTTGCCATTAAGGCGCAAAATTTATGTGCCGAACCGGCGTCCATACAAAAATTACAACAACCAAACTCCAACCATTGGAATGTGTGAATATCCGCACAAAAAGTAGTCCCGTCTTATTTCTCCCCTAACTTTACGATTTACCAAGGCTGGCGAATTGAAATAATCGCAATGTGTTTCGAAGAAATAGAACAATAACAAAAAACACCACTTTCTTATTTTCAATAACAAGACACGTCATTTTATTTTTTTTGAACTCAATGCACTGAAGACGTGTGAAGTTGAACTGAAGAAATTTGAAAGTGATTTCGGCTTTTCGCTGGAAGGTGAATGAGAAAGTCAAACTTTGAAACCGCTGATTTAATGAATTGATTTAGTCACTGTCACTATCAATTATTCGAATTCGTTTGTATTTGGGACTCTGGAATTCATTACTGATGTGCTGACTCGTTTAAAGTACACGCGATTCGTCATCCGAACCTACGATGAAATATCGATTTCTAAATATCATTTTGATATTTCGTTTTGCCGACCGACAGGGGAATATGACTTAATTTTTCAGCGTGAATTGATGCCTGAGCATTAAATAAATAAATCGATCCCAAACTTGTCTGGAATGTTTAATGTTGCAAGCCCTGATATTCCTTTTAATCGCAAATTCTTCATCAATAGTCGTTTTATAATTTATTTGTCAATGCATGTAGACAGTAGAAACTGTCCTTGTCTATTTTAGCTATCCATTTAACCAAATCGGTCAAGTGTGGATTGGGATGGTACCCTACAATGGTACCTGGACAAACTGGATTGGTAGACAGCTGACATGGACTAGATGGACCACAAAGCATCCAATAGCGGGTGTTCCAAATGTTGTATTAGATACCCAAACATCCAAATGGAAGACTGTCGCTAGTGGTTTGAAGGCACCTGGTTTATGTGAGAAACTTGGTATGTTTTAAGACATAAATCAGAATCGTTATTTTTAAAGGATAATTGTACAGCACTAGCTAAGCTCTCAAGCAACCAACTAAGTTATGCAAGGATTTCGTCACTGGTATGGCCTGAACCAGTCCTGCCTTTAAATAGTCCATGGCCTATGTTTTAAATTCAATCATCTGGAATTCTTCAATTGGTCGGAAAACTACCGTTAACATTCATTTTATTTCAATCAACAAAATAAATGTTTGATTTAATCAAATATTTAATGACATTCCAATACTGTAAGACATATTTGTAAACTAAACATGTAGGGGTGAAGACTCACCATTGCAGAAGTTTTATTACGCACTACACAGTGCACTTCCGCCTATTATGCTAATGCCCTCATCTTTTCAAGGCGATATAAATATTCATTGGTTGGAATATCTATAACATGAAAGAAATTAGACTGAAGCATGCCCCCGCACAGTCCATGGACACATGAGGGGGTGAATAGCAAACTGTGATTTGTTTCTCGTACATGAGCTGTTTCTGTAAGACACATATGATGTCCCCGCAAAGAGCGAAATTCTACAAAAAATTTACCAAGTTCAACTACCTGTAATTTTGTGACATACTGAAGCAAATCAAAATTCTGATAATATGCACACATCTGATATATATATGTACATATATCCTGTGAAATAAAAAAAAGTCCTTGTATGAAAACTGTGAGAGGAGTTAGCCGGACAAACGATGTACCCAAGATGCGGACAAATGGACAGCGTTCGGGCGGACAGTGAGCGGACGGATGGGTGACAGGGGTAAAACAAAATGCTCCTCGACTATTCCTCGCGGGGGCATAAAAATGTGCATCTTTGCGAGAGACCACTATAAACGATCTTCACAAACCACCGAGTGCAGCCATGCTTAGAAAATAATGTAGTGAATATGTATAAGTTTGTTCAACTCAACATCTTGGCGAATTTAAGGATGTCATGTGCTCCCCATGTACGTTTGTGCTTGATATATATCTATCTCTCTTGAAGAGATTTAATACACATTTCTACAACTCTGGAATCATCGCGTGTGGTTTCGAATTCATGGGTACTGGGGAAAACTTTAAAACAATTTTCGTCATCGCTGCAATAAAAAATCACAACCCATCGACGTGGAAATAGTCAGAGCCGCTGCTAGCGGGTTTATTTCACAGTTATCTTCCCGTATGTACAGAAATAACAACCAACAACAAACAATCCCAGTTTCATCGACCTTGCCAGCCTGGCAAAAGCCATAGATAAAAACGACTTTTGTGTCGAAAAGAAAGACTATGGAAAATCTGTGTTCCAAAACTAATGCTACAAGTCGACTTCTGGGCGAGCTTCGGAATCTCGCTCGAGTACCAAATGCTACCAAGTACACGGAGAGTGGATTGTAATTAAATCACACGCGGAGTGGAGTTATAACCCAAAGTATCACTTCGAAATTCTGTACATATGGGCAGAAAACATAAGCAATGTTTCAGCCAACTGACCTCCGGGTTTAACCCGGAGGTCCATTGACTGGAACTTTGCTTGTGCTTGTTACGCTTTGTAACAAATTTGCAATTATTGCTTGGGTGAAATCTCCATTCTATGGGTGATTTAGTGATAATACACTCCCCACGAACTGTACATCATTATCTTAAACCTTAACCTTTATAAATTAATGAAACTTTGATGTTGTCCAGACGACAGCACTGGCTAAAGTGACAACTGTCCGCCGATCACATGATTACCAAACTATTCTCTCAAGTAAAGCAGCCCTTAATTGCCCTGCAATTAATGAAAAATCCGCAAGATATTCTATCTCCTGCGTGACCGATTTCTGATTGCCACCAAGACAACACCTTCGTGCTAGTCTTCCGAAACGCACGGAATAATTATTCTTTCAACCTGATGTTCTAAACTATTTTACATTTAGCAAATAATATCCTTGTGATGCGGACCCCCCCCCCCCCCCCCCCCGCGCTGATTCTACTGCCGACCGACCGTGTTCAGGTGGACCAAGCTAGAGTTACGACCCCTGCACAAGGCCGACACATCAGGACGTCTCACTTGCGGGATCGCTTTCTTCTGGCGACGAGGACAGCAGCAATTACTCCTGGTAGAACTAACAATAGAATCAGTGCACAAACTGTCCACAGCCACGGACCAATCGTTACCCAACGTCATCGTACCGCCAGAATGGAATGGGTATGTCAGCGTGTTCGCTGGACCCAGCAGCGTTGGAGCACAGTTATTTTTAGTGATGAATCACGATTTTGTCTACGGCGCGCTGATGGTAGGGCAAGAGTGTATTGCCGACGAAGAGAACGGTTTTCTGAAGCTTGGGTACGGGAATGTGGCCGTTTCTGCGGGGGTAGTGTAATGGTTTGGGCAGGAATTTCCTTGAACCATCGATCGCAGTTGATCATCATCGATGGTAATCTGAATGGACAGCGATATAGGGACGAAATTCTTAACGCTGTTGTTGTCCCGTTGTTCAACGCTAATGTCGGATTGCAGTTATTTCAGAAAGAGTATACCCGATGTCACGTGGCGCGTATCTGTAGTTTTCTTGAGGAGCAGAGCATTGAACTTCTCCCCTGGACCCCACTTTCGCCAGATTTGTCGCCAATCGAGCATCTTTGGGATCAATTGGACCGTCGGGTACGACTTCATGATCTTCAGACGTTTGGCGATTTACCTAATGTTCTTAGGCAAGAGTGAAACTCAATATCACATGGTGACATCCAGAGACATATCAGGTCCACGCGCCGTCGATGTCTTGCCATCCAAAAGGCAAACGGTGGACATACACGCTATTGACTGCATATATGAACTTTTCATTTCACCCCATGTCTAAATTGCGACGTCCTGACGTGACGCTGGTAACAGTAAGAACATGAAATTATGCAAATTCATACAGCTAGACTCGAAATATGAATTTACAATAATTTGTTTGGGATTAAAGTCGATAATACTAAAAAACAAGTGGCCCCAGGGGGGCTGAGGGCGCTCACCTGACATGGTAGCCTAAATATTAACCCAGAGAATTGATTTCAACACGTTGCATCTGCTCCTCCTAAGAAAAGCTTATACCAAATATCCAAAGATTCTGAGCAGTGGAACTAAAAAAAAGATTTTTAAAGAATATTCCTCATATTGAACTAAGTTATAATTCGGGTTCCCCCAGGGAGCCCATATATGAACCCAGGGACTTGGCTTTAACAAACTTGAATCTCGCCCCTCTAAGGATGCTGCACAACAAATATCAAAACATTCCGACTGCTGGATCTGAAGAAGAAGATTTTTAAAGACAATTCCTCATTTTGAACTAAGTTACAATTCGAGCTCCCACAATGAGCCCAAATATGGACTTAGGGTCATGGCTTGAACAAACTTGAATCTTGCCCCCCCACCCCCCCCCCCCCCCCCTAAAGATGCTGCATAAAAAATATCAAAAGCATTCATCTGCTGGAGCTGAAGATTTTTAAAGAAAATTCCTCATTTTGAACTCTGTTGTCATTCGGGCTCCCATAGTGAGCCCCAATATAAACCAAGGAACTTGGCTTGAACAAACTTGAATCTCAGCCCCCTAAGGTTGCTGCATGCCAAATATCAAAACATTCATACTGCTGAATCTGAAAATGAAGATTTTTAAAGAAAAATTCCTCATATTGACTAAGTTATAATTCGGGCTACAGGGAGCCCAAATATGGACCCAGGGACTTGGCTTTAACAAACTTGAATCCCCCCCCCCCCCCCCCCAGGGATGCTACACACCACATATCAAAACATTCCGACTGCTGGATCTGAAGAAGAAGATTTTTTAAGAAAATTCCTCATTTCAAACTAAGTTACAATTCAAGCTCCCACAGTGAGCCCAAATACGGACCTAGGGACATGGCTTGAACAAACTTGAATCTCACCCTCCTAAGGATGTTGCATACCAAATATCAAAACATTCCGACTGCTGGATCTGAAGAAAAAGATTTTTAAAGAAAATACCTCATTTTGAACTAAGTTATCATTCCGGCTCCCACAGTGAGCCTAAATATGGACCTAGGGACATGGCTTGAAGAAACTTGAACCCCCCCCCCCCCCCCCCCCCAAGGATGCTGCATACCAAATATCAAAACATTCCGACTGCTGGATCTGAAGAAGATTTTTATAGAAAATTCCTCATTTTGAACTAAGTTATAATTCAGGCGCCCACAGTGAGCCCAAATATAAACCCAGAGACTTGGCTTGAATAAAACTGAATCCCCCCCCCCCCCCCCCCCCCCCCCCCCCTAAGCATGCTGCATACCCAATATCAAAAAGATTCTGGCCGCGGGATCTTGAGAAGAAGATTTTCAAAGAAATTTGCCGGAAATGCACTAAGTTCAAATTCGGGCTCCTATACTGGTCAAAGCCCAAATATAAACCCAGGGGGCCGATTTGAACAAAACTTGAAACAGATCCACCCCACAATGTTGCATATCAAATATCAAAAGATTCTGCCTGCTGGATCTGGAGAAGAAGAATTTTTAAGAAATTTGCCTGAAATGCACTAAGTTCCAATTCGAGCTTCTATAGTGAGCCCAAATATGAATCCAGGGGGCCGATTTGAACAAACATGAATCAGATCCACCCCACAATGTTGCATACCAAATATCAAAAGATTCTGCCTGCTAGATCTGGAGAAGATTTTTTAAGAAATTTGCCTGAAATGCACTAAGTTCCAATTCGAGCTTCTATAGTGAGCCCAAATATGAATCCAGGGGGCCGCAAACAAAAATGATGGAGAGACGAATTCTTGAGCAAGTAAAATTGGAACAGCAGCAGAAACGCTTTTGTGGGGAAAAAAGATTTGGAAAATGGTGTGTGTACGAAGTATAACTTCTCGGAAGTGATACCAACTGTGAAACTTGGGACTGATGGCGAACCTGGAACATTTTTTCTTAGAACGTCCAAACTATCCGCCTGGCAGAATAAGAGTCACTGGGAGTAGAAGGAGCGGGAGAACGAAGGATATCTTAAACCTTAACCTTTTTAAACTAATGAAATTTTGATGTTGACCCGACGACAGCACTGGATAAAGAGACAACTGTCCGCCGATCACATGATTACCAATCTATTCTCAAGTAAAGGATTATTTTTTTTTCCTTTTTATTTCTTTCTTTCTTCCAACACTTTACAAGAGAGGATTTCTCGAGAACACTCTTACAGATTTCGTTAAAACTTCACAAGGTCATAGACGGCTATACTTTGTCTTGACAATAAGCTTTTCACTTCGGGCGTTAACTTCGGGCCAATTTTTCATTGGCCAATATCTCCTGGTCCAAATGGGTGGATGACAAATGTGTCACAAATACACTTTTCCATAACCATGTGGAAAAAAAGTTTACTAAAATTATTTTTTCTGCCAAAATGTTCCAAAACATCAAAAATAGGCCTCAAAATAGAACACTTTGGCCTACAATCTCGCCACTGTGAATCAGCAGAACACCAGTAATTGACTGAATAAAAAGAAAGTAATGTATCATTATCATAAATGCAAAGGAATTTCGATTTTAACCACAATGTGTCCAAAATGTCCGCCAAACGTGGTCATTTTTTAAATCGTAGATCTCATAACTGACAAATTAAGGGCTACCATAATTATGTTACATCACTGTACTCCGTGATCATAGTGGAATGACATATATCAAAGGATGCTGGGCTATCCCCCTTTAGAATCAAGTGATTTTATGCATGGGCTGGATGCATTTTTCATTTAACGTTTTGTTAACCCTTCAACCAGGACAATATCGTATGCACACCTGCATGTTCAGAGTTATGGGGTTTAACCCTTTACCCAACGTAACGGCCAAAACCGGCCAGCGCTATTCTCAAAAATCGCCAATTAATTTTCAAAATATTTTCATTTTTTGTCTCAAAAACATAGGTTATGACCCCTCGTTGGAACGAGCTCGTCGAGCTCGTTCCAACGAGGGGTCATAACCTATGTTTTTGAGACAAAAAATGAAAAAA
This sequence comes from Pictodentalium vernedei, assembly GCA_031216915.1. Taxonomy (NCBI): domain Eukaryota; kingdom Metazoa; phylum Mollusca; class Scaphopoda; order Dentaliida; family Dentaliidae; genus Pictodentalium; species Pictodentalium vernedei. The sequence goes on from CM062292.1 coordinate 353,307,537, forward strand.
ATTAATTATTCAAGAATTTTTTTTGCAAGTGTCGTCTGCTTTTCATATTAGGTAAAGGGTTCAATTGTGTGCAGTTCCTTCAAAGGGCTTAATGTTTTTGTACTCCAGGAAAAGGCTGTGATTCTACAGAATCACTTGTTTAGTTTCTTTTTATGATTCTTCCGTTCCTGCGATCGCTTTGATGGACAGTGCATTAATGTCGACACCAATCAATTTTCACAGATAATTAAATATCATTATTTTCTTCGAACATATCTGTCGGTTTTGTCTTGTTCTACAATAGCATAAGAAAGAATCGATTGTGTAGAATACGTCAGGTTAATTAATCGATAGTCGCTACCACTTATGATCCTTTGTTTATCACTAATTAACAAAGTTGATATACAATCAACGTTGGGATGGGCAGTATGGAATTTTGAGTTCGGTATCGGTATTTTTAAGGGGGGTATACCTCAGTATCGGTATCGGTCCGGTATTCGGTATCTGACTTGACTATGAATTGCTGATACTACCAAAGCAGAATTCACATTACGAAAATACAGAATAAGTTGTTCTTGTACCATTCTACCACAACGCCATAAATGCAACTGCAAATGAGCTCAACAGCAGGCTTGGCAATTTCAGGAGAGCGATTTTTTAGCTCTCCTTACTGCCCTCCCGAAAGAATTAAGGAGAGCGAAAAATTGCCCTCCTAAATATTTTGGTCTGGGATGATTGAGATTACATGTATTATGGTCACATTAAATTTTTGTTGTAAAGCAAAAATGTAATTTAACTTCGAAGTCACATAACATCACGTAATTTCATTTTAAAAGTGGTTTAGTGGTAAAAGGTAATGGCTGCAACCATACCCAAACACAGTTGCAAGCATTTGAAGCAAAATGGGTCACAGCAATATTTTTTTTTCTGTCAGTTTCAAGTTCAACAACTGACAACACAGTTTGAGGGGTAATTATTCAAGGAATATTGACACTATAATATACTACCATTACTACTATCCTGTCACTTGAAGCACTTGCACCAGGATGTGACTGTAGATTCAAGCAGACCTGTTGTCCAAGAAAGTCATTCGCCTACCACTACCACCTTCAACCCCCTTGGGGGGGGGGGGGGGGGTTCAAGGTGGTAGTGGTAGGCGTATGACTTTCTTGGACAACAGGTCTGGGTACACACACAGGTCTTGTCAAGTGTGTGTTCGGTTGTTGAGTGAGACATCCAGATGTCTAAGAGATTTCGCTTTACCTCAGTAAAGTTAATAAAATCACTGGTGTAGTCTGTTGGTTTCAGTTTCAATGAGTTCGTTCAACTGGATACTTAAAATGCTGTGTAAAGCTAATTGCTCTCCTAAGCTGATTGAGGAGAGCGATTTTTTGCCCTCCTGCATTTTTCAGAATGCCAGGCCTGCAACAGTGTCATTCTTTGTCGAAAACAAATCACATCTACAGTAATTTTGTAACTTGTTCTAGTCACACCTTAACCTTTAAATACCTATTCCAGGTTATGCAATCTCAGAGCATGTGCCCTGGCCATGGCATCTTCAAGAGGTCCTGCTCACAATAGACAACGCATTTGGGCAGTGATTTCTAGATAAGTCTTAACAGACAGGCAAGACTTGGCTAGAAATTACTGCTAAGCAGCTGGACATGTACAGGTTGTAGTGTAATGGGAATTCAAGGCAACTGTCCAGGCCCCTGAGGGTTAACGAAACAGAAAAGAAAATCCAGCACATCTTTCATGAAAATGAACTCTTCAAGTGCTATCAAGCCTCAACAGGGCCTGAAAATAGTGAATGCAGGAAAATTGGAAAATTCAGACAGTTTCGGTATTAAAGGATTGGTTCGGTTCGTATTTTTCGGTATGGCCATAAAATCGGTATCGGTTCAGTTTTTAGGTATATTGCCCATCTCTAAATTAAAGAAACGTGTTTTATTTTAGCCTAGATACGATACCTTTATAATTAGACCCCAGGGATCATACCTTGTCATCCAGTCTGTACACACACCACCATACTACCGGTCGAACTACTTTGCTTGGTTATTACAATGAGATTTTTCTCTCAGCTAATGTTAAAGTCCTGACATTTTGATGAGTAAGACATTTCCCGAGAACCTATCAAACACATAAAAGTATTTCAGGAGCTCAAAAGATCATCTGCCTAAAATAACTCTCAGTAACTGATGAATCCTATCAAAACCTTGTATAGTCTGTAACATTATAGATCTGTGTGTTTCACCAATGGTTTTTTTCACTGGGAACTTTAGTTTTTGAAACTTTATTGCTCAAAAACTAAAGTAGTTCTAATTTACTCCCTCGGTAAGACTTCTTTGGAAGATTGAGTAGCAGCGGTGGCGGAATATTTTTGAAGGCGGGGGCAACAAACATAAAATAAGATTATATACTATAGAGAAATTCGCATGCGCACTGTGCTGATGTGCACTGCGTTAATGGATCATTTGTGCGACGAATGTGGTTTTATGCTTCATCGTTTAACAAATGACGAAATATTTTGACCCACGATATACTTAAACATTAAAACAACAGTACGTCTTGGACGGAAGAAAGTACATGGTCACATGAACAGGAAACAATCGAATCGTCGAAAAAAAGCGAACATAATATATGATACACTCAGGAATGGCGAGTGGTCTTTGATGTATACGCGTGGACGCTCTGTTTGTGGATGCACTCTTCTTTTCTGAAGACAGGGGTACTGTTTGATAAAAATGCGGGTGGGAGATAACGCATCCCTGCCGCCCCGGTTCCGCCTCCGCTATGCAGTAAGCACATGTTCACAGCACGTGCCAGTGAAATCAATATGGGGGTATGTGTAAGCAGACGCAAGCTTACTTATAAATTTCCTCGACTTTCTAGGATTTATTACCGTAATGTTTCGCCATGGACATTCAATGGATTGTCTGATTTTACACAATCCTTATAGAAATGTTTTCCTTAACATTTTCAGAGCCATGACAACAACGATGCAAGAAGGACTGGTTGTGCCATAAGTGTTGGTATAAAAGGCAACTCTGGCAGTGCAATAAGAGTTGCACTTTATACCAACACCTTTTTGGCAAGATTGTCCAATTTTTTTATTTTTTTTTTAAATTCAAAAATTAAATTAGGAGTTTCAGGAACACGCAATGACTAATTATTCCCCCAACCCCGCGTTTAACAACATTTGTCACACATTCTGTGTTTTAGCAACACCACCTTGACATTTCTAGTAATGTGACGCAAAGATTAAGGAAAAGATCGATTGTACAAGTTTTACATTTTATACAAACTATGCAAATGTTATTTACAAAGAGTTTAAGACAAGAACATGCAATGGTTACTTCCTTTTGCGATATCTGTCACACGTTCATTGACCAGTCGATACCAACTAACAGTTTTCACGATTGCCCGCGTGGGGGCACGGTGGCGTTGTGTACTAAGGCGCACTGCACGTCGATTTATAACTTGTTTTCAATCAATGCTAAACAAGCTTGCGCGGTGTTAGTACTTTGGGGAGTTTGCCAGTTGCTCTGTGGTTCTCCCCGGGTAATGCAGCTTCCTCCACCCGTAAAACTGTCCGACACGAGGTGACCCTGGTTGTAGAAAGTGTCGTTAAACCCCAAGAAATAAAAAAAACAATTAATCATTTTTTTATTAAATATTCTTATAGCTTCAACACTGATTCGTCTTTTTGATACTTTGGAATTTAACTAAAGATTCTAAAAATTTTCCGTGGAATCGAGTTAAGACTGCCAAAGGTTTAGTGGGGAGGGGGTAGGGATGGGGAGGGAGTTTAGTAACTGGTGTGATGATATTTCTAGTCAACATATTTTCGGCAGGACTCGAGTCTTTAAGATATCGTTTCGCTCCTCGTTGTGATTCTGTACTTTCTAAAACGAGATTAGATTTGATACTTGAAACTTGTCACACATACGGTTGGTCTTATAAATGGACAGCTGTGGTCTCTTATTCGAGCTGTTTGGGAGTTCAGCATGACCATTTTGGAGTACGGGGCCCGTTAATTAAAGAAAAGCTTGTGCATGACCACTACAAGCATATTGAGGATGTAAGAATTGGCCTTTGGCGAGGCAAAACTGTAAATTCGTTGACGAGTTTCATAAATATCGAGTGACCAAATCATGAATGTCATATTCTGTTTATCATATGACACAACAGTTACAAAACAACGTCTTTCAGTAAGAAAAGGGCTAAAGAGTGGAATTTCATGTTGAACGTCGTACGTCATAAATCAATATAAGTACAAGAATCTCAAGTTGATGTTTTGAAATAGCATTAATTTAACCAATAACCAAGCGTTTATCCAAGACGTCTTGAGTTTCTGAACTGTTACCCGACCAATTTTCCAACTACAACAACATGGCGAAGAAGGCATGCCTTGATAAGGTAACTGGAATATTTTATCCATCTGGTCTAGAGCCACCACAGTCGTGACAATTCATGTTTACACAGGGATGGCGCCAGAATTCTCGGGGTGGGGAGTGTGCTCCACGACAGATGAGGCGGGCCTCCCAATCGTCCGTCTTCACGACGACCCAGCAACTATCAGAAGAAAGTGGCAACTTGATTGTCGTCGCAGCATTTTCCTTTGCTGCGATTCAGGGACACAGGTTTAGGAACAGAAAGGTGCGTTAATATATGATTGAAACAATTTTCCTTCGTCTTCGCGAAATCCATTTTCTCACTTTATTATTTCAGAATCTGTGTCGAAAGAATCAGAGTGTGTAAATATGACGGCATACGCGGAGAATAAAATCAAAGCAGCTAATAGCACTGAGACACAAGCAAATACAGCGACACACGAACTGTCCTCCAAAGAAATGAAGCGAAAACTTGAACACATAAAAACTGAGCTTGCAGTCGACAAAAGGAGCCTTGGTTCGACAAAACGCAAACTCCATTGCGCCTCGGATTCCAGGGTGTCTTGTGTTTCTATAGGAGTAGGGGGCTTACTATTTATTATTGCATCTTTTACAGTACCCATACTTTTGGATATCAGATGTCAGAGAAATCGCCGAAGGTAGTAAGTAAGCCACCATCTTGTCCTAAATATTAGACATGGCTGACAATTTTCGTCACTGGAATAGATTTTCAGGAGAGTTAGCTCCCCTTAATTCCTTAAAGCTTTCCTAAAGCTTCAGTAAATGTAAGAATAATGGTACGGAAATTTCATATAAAAATTCATATAAAAATTGAAATTTCGAAATACTGGCGAATTTGTATCATCGATGTGCGCAAAATTTCACAGATATTATGCATTTTACTGCAGAGAAGTATCAAAACACAGAAGCTGACATTTTATAATTTTTTCCTAACGTTTGAAAACGTTTGACTATTTTTCTCGTTTCAAACCTGTTAAGAAATAAGAAGAAAACGGCGTTTTCACCATCTTTTCATGTTCTTTTAACTGTTCGTGTTGTTCATTATATCAACAATGAGCGCATCGTGACATATAAAACAGACACTGTCCTTTCCATTAGTATAAAAGACTTGGAGGTGAGATTTCCTAATTTTTTTCCTGGGAAGAATAAAAACTTGCAAATTACTGTAAAAACGCACCCATTTAGCAAATGGCCGAAGTGGTCTCTCATTTAGAGTTAATAGTAATGATACTAACAGATATTCTTAATGACAGATTATCTGTGAAGTAGTTTCTTCGTATTAGCTTGCAATAAAAAAGAAAGGTTTCCTTTTGTAACTTTTAATAAACGAAAACAACAGACAGCTCTGGGAGCTGTCTGCTGTTTACGTTTATTGAAAATAATGAAAGGAAACTTAGCTTTATTTTCTACTGATGTCATGGGTGTATTTTTTTAACAATTATTTGCTTCTTAATTGGACCTTCTTCCCTCGTCTAATAATTTCAATGGAGATAACTTCATCGAAAGTCAATTTTTATGACTATATTACTCAGGGATAAGCCTGTAAACGTTTTATTCCGTGAAAACAGACGGGCGCCTATACATTGATTAACACAGAAGACATTGTTCAAGTTTTGTAGTTTCCTTTGAACCATGACTTACGATCTTTTTAGGGGCAATAAGCCGCTAATTTAAAAAAAAAATCTTGACTCAGATTATACTAAAATGTTAAAGAGCATGTAAAAACAAAACACTGTATGCAAAGTGTAAGACATCAGAAACAACGGAAAATTACTTTAGTCTGTAATTTAACAGCTTTTATGCAGACGACATTTTCAGAAAATACGACATTACGAAAATGAAAACGAAGTTACCCGAACGTCATCCGGAAGTAAAATACGCATGGCATCATTTCTGATTACACGGGGTTTCTAATTTTAAAGTTGTTGCTGTTCGAATAAATGACCGCCGCGCACAACAATTGTGCATTACTTTAGCAACAATTGGGTATAATCAGACAAAAAAAACTTTATATTATTTCAAATAAATGGAAGTTATGTATCCAATAAACACACAGCACGTTTATCCACAACTACAATCTGAATACGGTTTTTTTACGCGTACACTATAAACAGACTCGAGTAAAACTCAAAGTCCAACATTGTCCTTGTGAGAAAGATAATTGCGACGAATATGGAGAATCACGTTCACGGAAATATCCGTGAGTGATAAGGTAACACGATCGGGATGAAAAATGGCATAGCGTGGTTTTTCGATAAAGAAGGTAAATTCTTGCCTTCAAGTTGGTTAATTTAATCGATACGAGCGTGCTGATTCGAATGATATATGAAACATAGGGGTACTTCTGCATCACGAAAATTGTTAAATGGTCAACTAATGGTTTGCACATTCGAGTCATATTGTCCCTTTAGGTGGACCGAGCTTGTCATACCTATTTTTTATTACACGCCTGTTCTATGTAATCCCTATCTACAGCAACACTAAATCGTGCGGAAAATTAAAACCTGTTCCGCACATATGAGCGGAACGGAAATCGTTGACGGACTATTTTTAAATAGAAGCGAAATTTCACTGGAATTTTCTGCAAATCATGCAACGCAATTACAATTTGAATTTGACAGCTGAAATTCGTCCCCTAAGTTCCAATGTGTTCTATGTGCCAAATTCGGTTGGCGATAAAATGTGTTCTTTTTATTGATAGTTGTCAAATGAATTTCTGAGTGTCCTCCCAATAATGGGTTTTTATAGAAGTGAAGGCGTGTAATAAATACAGAACGACACGAGTGTGTGAATTGGTTAATCGATTTGGCACTTGTGCCATTGCGGAAAGATAAAACTCGAGGCCAGCGGCCTCTCGTTCTATCCTTCCGCGCTGGCACTCGTTTCATATCGATTAACCCATTCACACACGCGTTTCGTTCTATGTATATCTGGGTGTAGCTATTTATTACACTCCTGTTCTATGAAATCCCCGTCTACAGCAACACTAAACAATGCGGAAAATGAAAATTTGTAAATGTAATAGTTGAGTAGAGACTGGCAATATTTGCTACACTCCACGGTTTTAATTCTATCAGAAATTCTCCTTTGGTTCGATTCTAGGTTCGATTCGATTTCGAAATTTCAGTTTCGCAGGCCCAAAGTTTTTTTGAGAAATAATCACGTCCAGAAAAAAACATAAGTTCTAGAATACATTTTTCAGAAAAGTTTGTAAGTTCGATAATTCAGCATTTCCAGAAAAAAAAAGTTGAGTTCGATAACTCATCATGTTCAACACGAATGTTAAAGAAAGATATGATAATTTCGACAGCTCGGCATTTTAGTTATGTTCTCAGTTTATTGGCAATTTCAGGTAATGAGCATATCATTCAGTAAGTGATTATAGGCCGTAGGCAATTAATAACACAATGACAAGGTACAAGCAAAAGGAATAAACATTTTTATCTCGGCTTGTTTTCATTTGAATTTCCAAAAGCGTATAAACAGCGTATTGGCATGCAACTCTACCCCCCCCCCCCCCCGCCCCCCCCCCCCCCCCCCTCAAAGTTAACAAAGCCAGATAAACAGGACGAGGGTGAAAAAGTCAGGTCAGAATGCATTTATGTCTATCTCCGAGTTAACTTTTAAAACAAAAACTATTTTCCAATGACAGCTTCTCGCACATGCGCTAACGATACACCGAGATGTAGAAGCACAATAAACAGATATTTGTTGAAATCCCGGACATTTCCGCATCGGGCATTTTCTCACCGGCTGTATGGATACACCATAGTCCTTGCTGGGATAAACTCCTGTTTTAGATTTTAGAAAAACGGACATTTCCCCACCGCAGATAATTCCACACAAGACATTTCCCCATCTGGTACTCGACATTTTCCCACCATGGCTATATACTAGTACAAAGGAGGGAGAGTTGTTATTGAAGATCAGTTGTTTGTGGCGAAAATCTATTCTGAACTCTGTGTTGTTGTATGCAATTTTAATGGGTTTGTTTCGGTTACATCACTTCTCTCTGTGAAGAGATGAAGCTGAACAATACCAAATAAAACAGCACGTGACTATACACAGAGCTAAGTATATATGTATATAAGCCCTGCATAGCTCTTTAATCATTCGAACCTTCGTTTCCTGGAATGATATCGCCTTTGTGAACACTTACAGTGGGATGGGTCGGACCAATATCAATATATAGGGAGGATAAAATAATAACTGCAGTTTGCAGCCGTCCGGCTGCAGACTGCAGTTATTATTTTATCGCCATGCCCCATGAAAAATCCTCTTATAATAAGACAAAAATGGGACGAAATTAAGCCTCAGACTGACAAATCGGTTCGCGAGTTCAAAGAATTAACCATTTAGAAGAATATGTGGTGTCCAATTGTGTCCGTGAACCCAGGAACGTTCTTCTTGCAGTTTTGAGACAGCTCATTTTGCTTATACAGTTTTTTTCTGTGTGTTTGAAAAGTCTCTTCACACGCGCTTACTCGCGGGGGTCAATAAACTCTGAGTTGCTCCATCACTGGATGCAGATGACTGGGTAACATAGTCCCGTTTTGGCCATCTCGGGCTTATATCGTCATGTAAAAACGATGCTCGATTAAGTTATCTCCCACAAATGTACTGGACGGGAGAGGAAGGTTCAATTAAGATGCAAATATTCGATGAGAAACACTTATGGCATCAGTAGAAATAAAGCCAAGTTTCCTTTTGTTACTTTTATTTAACGAAAATAACAAGACAGCTGTCGGAGCTGTCTGCTGTTTTCGTTTATTAAGTTATTTGATACGATGCACACACTGCTGACAAAATGAACAGAAACAAATTTACAGAGCATCAAAGAATTGTGAAAACGCCGTTTTCTTATATTTAGATTTTTTTTTATTAGGGTTTAACGACACATTAACAGCCAGTGTCATATCATGTCGGTGGCAGTTTTACGGGTGGAGGAAGCCGGAGTAACCGGAGAGAACCACCGAGCAACGACGAGCAGCTGCCAGCTCTCCAACATCGTAACTCTGAACTCTGCACCGCGGCACAGGCAGGGTTAGATTGGTTGAAGACATGAGCACCATCGACGTGCAGTACGCCTTAGTACACAGCGTCATCGTGCCCCCATGTATGCAATCGGGGTTAAGTGCCTTGCCCAAGAACACAACGCGGGAGCACGAATTAGTCGCTGAAATGGTCACCCATCCAACTACTAACCGCGCTCGACGTTGCTTAACTTCGGTGATCTGACGAGAACCGGTTACCGCGACGCCACCGCGCCCCCTCTTATTTTTAGATAAGTTTCAACAGAGAAGAGTAGCCAAACGTTCAAAGTGATTGGGTAAACAAAGTGTAAATAGCTTCTGTATTTTATACTACTCTACAGTAAAGTGCCTGAAGTTTGAAAAATGATGCGCCCATCGATGATACAAATTCACTAACAGAAGTTCCCATACCCAAAGAGTAAACATCACTGACAGCTTTAGGAAAATAAAGGGAGCTAACTTTCTCTTCCAATGAAGAAAATTGTCAGCCACAGTAACCGACGAGATGATTGTTAACATTGCTCCCAGATTCACATACGTTGTCGGTAGTGATCGGCCGTTGATTATTGCGCTGCGAACGTTCCACATGTCTATGGGCAAGTGGGGAAAGGTACGGCGAGGGAAGTTCAAGCTAGTCAATTAACCCTCTACCCAACGCAGACGATATCAAAATTTATTATTTTAAATATAATTTTTTTAATTTTTTCAAAAACTTTCAACAAAACCATATCAAGTGACCCCTCGTTGGAACGAGCTCGACGAGCCCGTTCCAACGAGGGGTCACATGATTATTTATTTATTTATTTATTGGTGTTTTTAAGGTCACATATTTCTGCACAATGGCTAATCATTACCACGACAGTTTTACGGGCGGAGGAAGCCGGAGTACCCGGAGAGAACCACCAAGCAACGGTGAGCAACTGTCAGCTCCCCCAACATACTAACTCCACACAAGCAGGTTAGCATTGGTTGAAGACAGGTGCACCATCGACGTACAGTACGCCTTAGTACACAGCGTCACCGTGCCCCCACGTGGGCAATGGGGGTGAAGTGTCCTGCCCAAGGACACAACGCGGTTGCCGCAGGTGGAATTCGAACCGAGGACCTCTCGGCTTGCAGCCTGCACCTCTACCAACTGAGCCACCGCGCCCCATGGGTCACATGATATGGTTTTGTTGAAATTTTTTGAAAAATATTTTTTCAACTGCCGAATTTGCATATTACACCGGCGGATGTGGGCGATGCGTTGGGTGAAGGGTTAAGAGAATCACACATTTGCCTCCAATTTGTCAATTATGTACAGTTATGCCGATGGGTAGGGATGATCCTTGATTGTGAGTGGTCTGAAACGTCTAGATTGAATAATTATTTTCAAAGCTATTCAAATTACAGCGTAAACAATCAGCTTATCATCTGTTGCAAGTAAGCGCTTCGCCGAAAATACTTAAATCGAGACAAAGGATGCAAGAAGTGGAGTGAGGGTGGGGGGAGTCACAGGTGAGGCAATCAAATCACTAGATTATAAACTATCCGGAAATAATACTTATGGTACGCGATGCTGGGAATTCAGTAGAATTTATGCCAAGGCGCACGGAAGACCTTGTAACGAGCACCTCCCACCCATGACTCCCCCCACCCTCACTGCACTTCTTGCATCCTTTGTCTCGATTTAGGTATTTTCGGCGAAGCGCTTACTTGCAACAGACGATAAGCTGTTTGTTTACGCTGTAAAATATATAACGGTACGGATTTCAATGAAATTTACATGTACGGGTATTTCACATGAAGTTCGGAAACCCACAGAGTAGATACTAAGTCTACATCCAAAATGCATAGAGAGGGAGAGAAGGGTGGTTACCAATGGGATAAACACTTTATATATTCTTCAGTGGGCAGGTTTGTAAATTAGTTCGGGGTTATTCGAATTTATACCTGGGCTTATAATATTAAACCTTTTGTGAACTATTGACTAATGCACTGATGGCGCTACTGACAGGGGTATTTCAATATTACGATCGAAATGTCGGAACAGATCCGAAATTAAATTCATATCTATTAAGTTCCGCCATTTTGTATTTCGAAGAAGAATCTGTCGCTTCAAATTTTAATGTGTCATTTTTAGTTCATATTTCTTCAGATACATATAGAGATGATAACAGTTTAACCCTTTACCCAACGTAACGGCCAAAACCGGCCAGCGCTATTGTCAAAAATAGCCAATTAATTTTCATTATTTTTTCATTTTTTGTCTCCCAAAACATAGGTTATAACCCCTCATTGGAACGAGCTCGTCGAGCTCGTTTCAATGAGGGGTCATAACCTATGTTTTGGAGACAAAAAATGAAAAAAATTAGTTATTCAAGAATTTTTTTTACAAGTGTCGTCTGCTTTTCATGTTAGGTAAAGGGTTAAATTACACATTATGTGATGAAAATAATCGCAAATTCGTCACGATTTGACATGAAATTTCTATTCTCTATTTCTGTTTTACATCGATAGCGATGTCGTGATTTTCGTTTATCCAAGACAATGTTAATATAAAGCAGCTACTGAAATGTATTAAGAGAAAGGGTGTAAATTTAAGGTAATCAACTGAACATTACATATTCAAGAACACACAAGGGCGATAACTCTCCGTTTTCAAGAAATCGTCTATTTTTTTACTCGACCAAAAACCAAGAGATTATTTTTCAAAGCACCATATCAAAGTTTATTAAAATCTGATCTTTACTGTTCAAGTTCTTGCATAAATAAAGAAATTTAAAATGAAAGTGCAAAAATTTCCCAGATTTAGAGAAATTACTGTGGTTTTCGAACTTGTCAAACACAATGTTAATAAAAAGCAGAAGATCGAATTTTATTGAAATCTGGGGTCTACTACGCAAGTTATTGCATAAGGTCACACAAAGTAGGCCCTCTGTTTCTCAGGCCATTTTTGTAAACTGCATGCGGGTGGGCGGTTTTTTATTTTATTTTTATAATCATTTCTTTGTCATCAAAAGTTCATGTTCTTGGTTTGTTTTATTTTTTAGGCCTCATAATCTAAAAAAATAGCATAGGTGGTGGTGTATTTCGTCCCTTCAGTGCAAAAAGGTTTTGCAATGCTTCAGCACAGCAAATCCTTGTTGTACTCAAGGAATAAATTTAAATTTGCACTGGTTATAAAGAGAGAGCAAGTGGCAGCCAAAAGGACCATGCGGGAGGGCCTGAGAAAAATATGTTTAACTTCCATAGGCCTAAACAATAAATTGCAGACAAAATTGAACGATGGGAAATAACTCTCTTCGTCGTTCTTATCGAATAATAGTGGTTGATGAACGTGTCCAAAATATTTATTTGAATTCCGATAACTATTATTAAAGTCGCCGAATTAGCAAGCTTTGAGTGGTAGGACGGACGAAGCTCATCTACATCACTTTCTTGGGGAAGTGGGGTTGTATAAAGAGGTGTGAATGAAAAATAAGGTGACTGTCTTCACGACGTTGTCCACTGCCTTGGAGATTGTTTTACTAATTGATTAGTTATCTGCGTTATTCGCAGAGAAGTGTCATTGATATCTCTACCCCACGACACCTTGCTGTGAAGAAGTTAGTTCACCTCCAGCCTATCACTACCCACCAGGATTTATACCATCATGTGTGGTGAAGACACTACAATGAAAATGAGACGAGATAAGCCAAAATGAAATAACTAGCCTAAGTAGCAAGGCCAACTCCTTCTAGATTTCCTCAGACTGCTTTGTGTTCAAATCTTTGAAACTTCATTTGCTGAAGCTCAAGATCTCTCAGCATCTGCGGACACATTGCAAAGAAAAAACGAGTATAAAGTCAAGTTTAGTTTATTGTTTATAATTAAGTTCCCAATTTAAGGCCGAACAAAATTAAATAATTGATTATCAGGCAATGTTTTTAAAAAACGAATGAGGGAGGGCGGTTTTTATTTTTACTTTTTATTCCTGATGGAATGGACGTTGACACCTAAAATCCAGTTGTGAGAGTCTAAATTTAAATACTAGAGTTTCTGTATATTGATTTCACTCATAGTTTCTTCTAACAGTGATCATACAATATAGAAGAACAAAAATGGAGATAAAAAAAAATAAGGAGTTTTTAAACGTTTGAGTGCTAGAAGCCACAATCCAACGTTCCAACGAGGGGTCACATGATATGGTTTTGTTGAATTTTTTTTTAAAATTTGAAAAAATTAAAATTTAAAATAATAAATTTGGTTATCGTCTGCGTTGGGTAAAGGGCTATGAGCTTCAAAGCGAAATTTTTTGCCGAGCTTATATTTATCGTGCTGTTGTTGGCATAATTGTCTTGTATGGTGTGTATTAACTTGAAAGATGTTATCAAAAGTCTGTTTTTTATTTATGTATTTATTCGGGCATAACGACACAATTGACAGCCAGAGTCACCTCGAGTCGGAGTTTTACAGGTTGAGTAAGTCAGAGTACCCAGAGAGAACAATGAGCAGCGGCGAGCAACTGTCAGACTCCCCAACGTGCTAACTCCACACAACCTGGGATAGTTGAAGACGGGTGCACCATCGACGTGCAATACGTCTCAGCACACAGCGCCACAGTGCCCCCACGTGCGAAATCGGGATTAAGTGCCTTGCCCAAGGACACGACACAGTTACCCCTAGCATGGATTGAACCGTGGACCACCTTTCCACCTGAAGTCCAATACCGTAACCACCAAGCCACCGCGCTCCCCAAAAAGTCTGATATATTCGAATGATGCTAGTTAAATATAAAAAAGGAATACTCTTATATCTTACCTCCTACAAGTATCTGGGAATTTCATTGGTTCAAAGACGTCACATGCTGACTGCATATAAAACCATATACTGCCTGTCAACATCAAAAAACACTGACAGCTATGGGTAATCTTTGTTCATTGATTATTCAACATGGCGGCAGCCGATAAACGCTTCAAGTTGAAAGATTGAGAGTTGGAAACCCATATTTAGTCTGAAGTGCAGGCTAGGCAACTTAAAAGGCTTCATATTCTGTCGATGTGTGTCATGTTATCTTCGAAATGAAACTGTTTGGCATGTATGAATTTGCCTTGATACAGTTTATGGAGAGTGTACTCTCCCATAAATTGTAACAAGGCAAAGACACGTGAACACATTGTGAGAATTCTCTCATTTAATTTTGATCACTGTTGTTATTAGTTCTGTGAATCGATGCAGCAGTCGGTAAGATATATTCGTTACACAGTTTGCTGTTGGCCTAATATGGTATATATGGTGTCAGTTAATTCAATATTGGATGAGAGCGAAGCTCTCGTCCAATATGAAATTAACTGACACTATATATACCATATTATGCCACAAAGAAAATGGGTAACTAATAATATACGACCTTCAGCTTCAACATTCTTTTCTTTTTAAATATTCGGCTTGTCAATTGTATTGCTTTCATGTACGATTAATTTTGATGAGGCACCGCTATGGTCACCTCACCATATATAAGTATTACACAGCAGTGACTGTGTATGAATCAATAATTCAGATTATTTATAAGCAGGGCTGGGGGTCTATTACTTTCATGTGTAATACATTATATTACTACTACTTTTGATTTTTTTCTTATTATATTATATTTCAATTACTTTTGGAAATTTGATTATTATATTATTTTACAATTACTTTTAAAAATGTAATGGATATTACTTTTTATTACTTTTATTACACTTGTCAATTATCCAAACTTCTTGCTGAAATTTGTTCCCATAATGTAGACCACGCCATGCATTAACTCTTAACCCGCTGAGTATTTTCAAGATAGTTTTCATTAAATCTAGCCATGGCTGTTGTGAAGCAACCATGACAAGATTTGACAGAAAATTCATTTAACCTCAATTCAAGAAATCATTGGCCAAAAAGTACATTCAGTTTACAGGGCAGACATTTGGTTAAATGTGTCCCAATTAACTTATTTCAGTTGCATGAGACTTCGTGCTCTGGGCAAGAATATCTACCAGCAGCATGTGGGGAGTTAAGAGAACAAACATGAGACTATGGGTGTCATTGGAACAGGGTCACCGAACCAGTTCAAATGAAATCCATATTTATTTGGTTTTATTGAAAATAGAGGCTAAAGTTTCAGAGAAATATAAAACTTATTTTATAAGATGTGTTGAGTAAAGGGTTAACCACAGATGAATTTAAAGCAGGGAAACAAACAATAAATACAATAAATTCATTTTTATTATCACTTATTCTACATGGCTGTTACAGCGAATCATCATAAGTTTTTGGAATGTCTGATCATTCGTTGAGCACCTATCTGGGCGAAATATTTTTCCTGCAATACTGAACAGTCTTTCCACAGCCTACAAGGGCAGATGATGCAGGCATGGAGATATATTTTTCAGCCGACTTTGACCTCAAAGGGTAATTAATGGCTTTCCGTTTTCAGTATGTCAGTCTTTTCAGAAGACAGTGTACTAATCACATTGGTATTTTGTGTTACAGAGTTGTTAACTCATAGAAGCCGGGGAATCAGGATGAATTTATTGAACATGACATACCGCGAAAAATTTACAGTAAAGCAGGCGCTTCTAGGCAAGTGTCGTCTGCCTATTCAGGCAGACGACACGAACAGGCAGACGACACTTGACTAGAAGCACCTGCTCAGTGTTTAATTCTCGCAGTCTCAACTGCCATGTCTATGTAGTATGCGGTGAATTGAAAAACTTTCAAGTAATTTTAACATGTGAAAGTAGTTCGAGATACATGTGTATATAATCACAATCAATGTTCAGAATCTTTCACTCAATTAGATTATGCCAATATCATGAACCATATGAATGCTGAGAAAAAAATCTTGGAAGTAAGCAGGCGTCTTGCTAAATATGTATAGTATGATTGAAAATAATATGCAGCATAACCACAAACTATGTGTTCCGCTTCTTCTATGTGGATAACACCAGACTCTGACATCAGTGTCTGGAAAGCTCTGTAAGAGCTTTCCAGACACTGATGTTAGATTCTGGTATTATCAACACAGAAGAAGCAGAATACATAGTTTCTAGTGGTTATAGTGCATCCTGTACTGTAAATTGTAAGATTTGCAATAAAGCGAAGTGCAATCCACATGGCTTTATTCCTTGTGTAATCTGACATCACAAGGCTTTCTCAAGAAGCCATCCTCGGCAGTATTTTTGCTGTGGATATTTTTCGTTTCCTCGGCATTTTCCTCGGCACTGCTGATTGCTGAGGGTGAATTACCAGGACTGTTTTATTCAACCTTTTTTCTCTGTTCTAAAATAAATGTGAAATATTATTTGTTTAAACTGTTCAAAAAATATCAATATTTATTTATTTATTGTTGTTGTTTAAGATAAAATACTTATGCACACAATGGCTAATCGTGACCGTAACAGTTTTACGGGTGGAGGAAGCCGGTGAACCCAGAGAACCACCGAGCATCGACGAGCAAATGTCAGCTCCTCAACATTCTAACTCTGTTCAAGCTTTGCTCCAGCAGGGTTACAACGGTTGAAGACATGTGCACCATCGATGTGCAGTACACCTTAGTACACGGCGTCATCGTGCCCCTATGCAGGCAACCGGGATAAAGTGCCTTGTCCAAGGACACAACGCGGGTCGTCCTGGACAGGGATCAAACTCGGTACCTGTAGCATAGAAGTCCAACAGTCTACCACTGAGCCACCGCGCTCCCTAAATACCAATAAAACCATTTCATGTGGCCCCTCTTTGGAAAAAGCTTGTTGGTTTTTGTTGAAAGTTTTTGAAAACTAATAGTTTTTCAACTGCTGAATTTGCATTATATGCAGGCAGATGCGGCCGATTCGTTGGGTAAAGGATTAACGGCTTGTCGAACAAACAAGTCAATAATGGAGATAGAGTGACTAGAGCTGAAACGGTTGGCTCATTTTCGTAACCGACTAACCGAGAGCTATAACTGGATAATATCCGGTTATCCGTAGCCATTATTTCACCAAAGCTGGGATCAAAACTATAGGAATTGGAAAGCAGTATTTTCAGAAACTATTCCGTAGTGTGTGTACAAACGAACGTTGTCGAGTACTCGACAATGTTCGTTTGTATACATACTACGGAATAGTTTCTGCGGTTACTCAGTTCTCACGGAAATTGCCGATCATTACTGAAGTCTTGAATGCCAAAGTTGATTATTTCTCAATATATACAGCGCTGCTTCGAGGTGTAATCTATGTTTCAACCGCGGAATGACCATCACTGTCGATATTTCGGATAACCAGTTGACATTTTTTAAATCGGTTAGGTAGGTAACCGGTTACAAACCGGTTATCCGGTTAACCATTTCAGTACTAAAAGTGACAATCAGAACACCGTATAGATTTTAGTAGAACTTTATTTATTTGGTACCCCAATTTATGTTTTTTCTGACTCAAAAGGCTTAGCTACTGATCCCTAGAACCCCTAAGAATGATCAAAGGGAAGTTAGGCTGAAACTGAACCCAATGGAGAGACTAAAAGACCGTGCTTTTTGTGTTGAGGGTGAGTGGTGACCCAGAAACTATTGCGCTTTTTGTCCAAGTTAAGGAACCTGAAGTGTTGTTTACTATTATGTTCTTAACACCTAGAAAGCCTGAATCCCAAAAGTTTTTCCCCTGAAAGCAAACCAAAATCTGAACAAGTGCACTGCCATAGTGGGCTATGTCCCCCGACAGCAAGTTCTAACAGTGAACATTTTGAAGCCTAAAACATCAAATTTTCCAAGTCAAAAAAATGCAAAAAGGGCCATAACGAGGCCTGGCAATCCAGAAAATCAAGGAATGCAAAACAGTTGCCCTCCTCAGATTGCTTGGGAGTGCAACTGCACCGGAAATTTTCAATGCAAAAACCTGTATGCTATTTTGGTTATATTCACTTCAAGGTATTAATAATGTGACTGAAAAATTGTACTACAGTGTACATTCAGCTACACAGTCATTAGTGGAAACATTGTCACACACATCTTTTCATTATTCAAAATGTTGCATTCAATTCTTATGTGACTGTCTTCTACACTCAAAATCTATCGAAATGCGACACAGAATGGTGGGTCATGAATTATCGCAAATCAATGAAACACTGACAAATCGTCCCGTGAGTTTTACTGTGTTCTCTGTGCCTGTAGGACTGATTCAGTAATATTAATTATTTAAAAGAAAGAAGGAATTCCAATGTCAGCGGGTTTTACTGCAAATTTTGATTTCAAATAATCACTAACATGTGAGTTATTATCGTATCCTACTACTAGTTTTATACCAAGTAAAGGTCATTATTCGATATACAATCGGTATCAACAACTGTTCTCTGTCATAACTGCATATATTTAGATCCCAGTGCCAGCATGTCATAACGCTGTTGAACAGTGCACAGGCTTCTAACCACGTGAAGTGAATGACAGTGCGTTTTTTAAACAGAAGGCTTTGACAAGTCTGATAGTTTTAGGGGTGGAGGAAGAGCCTCAACAACCAAATTCTGAATAACGGCCACGTTAACCGCCTCGTAGTACAGTTTTGTCAGGTCAAAGTGGCGATCGAAAGAAAAAAGTTTGGTTTTTGAACTTTTCAGTCTAAACCAGATCAAAAAAATTTCCAGGTAAAAAAAAAAAATTGTTTCGTCTCAAAATTGACCAAAAGGCATAGACCCCCCCCCCCCCCCCCCCTCAAAAAAAAAAAAAAATTCCGATTTTTTTTCACGTTCCCCAAGTTTAAAAAAATCGTAAAGATCGTTTCCGAAATTTAGTGATTAAGAATTTCGAAGAATAACAAATGTATTTTCCTTTTTCAAAGGAAAATCCAAAATAAGAAATCCAAAATAAGAATTCCGAAGAATAACAAATTGTGGTGTAAAATTTTCGTAGATATATTCTTGATATATTGCGGGCAGTATAAAGCATCGACATCTCAAAGGGGCTATCTCTCTTCTGGCTTGATCCGTTATAGCTAACCATGCTAGTTTTGGCATTCTTCTCGTTTCTTGTAATTATCAGCTATAGTAAAGGAGAGATCCGTACAACTTCAACTTGTAAGTATTCAGATGAGACTGATTAGTTAGTGATTTTATTCTTTGTTATCAAAGCCCTTCTTGTCTGATTTGAAAACTTTCTGTATAGCATACTTCGATAATATCCCTCTCGTTACGAATCAGACATCAAAATTGTACTGAATGATTATAAGTAGCACTGACATTTCTTCCACTAATCAACAAGCGGGCGGGTGTATTTTCAATTGTCGACCATTTGATTCGAAAACTACAGTTTGAAGGTCGATACATAGAGGATATGGAATGAGTGTTTTTCTCATATAATATTTATGAGACGAGTCTAAGAATTTTCCGTTTGGGCGAGCCTCCGACGAGCCCAAACGGAAAATTCGGACGAGATTCATAAATATTATATGAGAAAAACACTCATTTCATATTCTATTTATCATATGACACACACACGCACAAATTAGCCACTTGGCATGACTTTTTAACCGATCACCTAACTTAAGTTGCAGACGGCACTTGGAAAAAACATCCTCGTATAACTAAAACTTTTTCATTTTTTACTTCCAAAACATAGGTTATGGCCCCTCATTGGAACGAGCTCGTCGAGCTCGTTCCATTGAGGGGTCATAAACTATGTTTTGGAAGCAAAAAGTGAAAATATACAAAACAATGAATGGCGTTTTTCTTGTATGTAAAAGATTAATACAATATAACCCACCCTGAATAGGACAGATAACGTAAATTCTCCCAACTGAAATTATGCAAATGTTACCCAGTTGTATTTTGTTTATCCAATCAAATTGTTCAGTTTTGAAATTGACTGATGAAAGCTCCCAACTCTAACAAGAGACCCCAAGGGGCTTGAGGGCGCACACCTGACATGGTAGCCTAAATATCCAGAGAAACCCAGAGAATTGATTTCAACAAGTTGCATCTGCTACTCCTAAGAAAAGCTTATACCAAATATCCAAAGATTCTGACCAGTGGATCTAAAAAAAAAAGATTTTTAAAGAATATTCCTCATATTGAACTAAGTTATAATTAGAGCTCCCACAGGGAGCCCATATATGAACCCAAGGACTTGGCTTTAACAAACTTGAATCTCACCCCCCTAAGGATGATGCACACCAAATATCAAAACATTCCGACTGCTGGATCTGAAGAAAAGATTTGTAAAGAAAATTCCTCATTTTGAACTAAGTTACAACTCGAGCTCCCACAGTGAGTCCAAATATGGACCTAGGGACATGGCGGAACAAACTTGAATCTCATCCCCTAAGGATGCTGCATACCAAATATCAAAACATTCCGACTGCTGGATCTGAAGAAGATTTTTAAAGAAAATTCCTCATTTTGAACTAAGTTATAATTCGGGCTACCACAGTGAGCCCAAATATGAACCCGGGGACTTGGCTTGAACAAACTTGAATCTCAGCCCCCCTAAGCATGGTGCATACCCAATATCAAAAGATTTTGCCTGCTGGATCCTGAGAAGAAGATTTTCAAAGAAATTTGCCTGAAATGCACTAAGTTCAAATTTGGGCTCCTATACTGAGCCCAAATATAAACCCAGGGGGCCGATTTGAACAAACTTGAATCAGATCCACCCCACAATGTTGTATACCAAATATCCAAAGATTCTGCCTGCTGGATCTGGAGAAGAAGAGTTTTTAAGAAATTTGCCTGAAATGCACTAATTTCGAATTCGGGCTTCTATAGTGAGCCCAAATATGAATCCAGGGGGCCGATTTGAACAAACTTGAATCAGATCCACCCCACAATGTTCCATGCCAAATATGAAAAGATTCTGCCTGCTGGATCCGGAGAAGAAGATTTTTTAAGAAATTTGCCTGAAATGCACTAAGTTCGAATTCGGGCTTCTATAGTGAGCCCAAATATGAATCCAGGGTGCCGATTTGAACAAACTTGAATCCGATCCACCCCACAATGTTCCATACCAAATATCAAAAGATTCTGCCTGCTGGATCTGGAGAAGAAGATTTTTGAAGAAATTTGCCTGAAATGCGCCAAGTTCGAATTCGAGCTTCTATAGTGAGCCCAAATATGAATCTAGGGATCCGATTTGAACAAACTTAAATCAGATCCACCCCACAATGTTGCATACCAAATATCAAAAGATTCTGCCTGCTGGATCTGGAGAAGAAGATTTTTGAAGAAATTTGCCTGAAATGCACTAAGTTCGAATTCGAGCTTCTATAGTAAGCCCAAATATGAATCTAGGGAGCCGATTTGAACAAACTTAAATCAGATCCACCCCACAGTGTTGCATACCAAATATCAAAAGATTCTGCCTGCTGGATCTGGAGAAGAAGATTTTTTAAGAAATTTGCCTGAAATGCACTAAGTTCGAAATCGGGCTCCTATACTGAGCCCAAATTAGAACCCAGGGGGCCGGTTTGAACAAACTTGAATCGGATCCACCCTATAATGTTGCATACCAAAAATCACAAGATTCTGCCTGCTGGATCTGGAGAAGAAGATTTTTTAATGTTTTTCCTATTGCCTACAGTGTTAAAAAGTGCTGACTCAACACTTTTTCAAAGTCCTGAAAAAAGTACCTTGTGATTAAACCGATAGGGATTTTTTTAACCATTCTATTCTACTGGATAAAAGTAAGCTTTATACAAAATAAGAATTCTCTGTGTCGTGTAGTTTTGGAGATATGGCAGTTTTCAGGTTTTTCCTATTTTTAGCTCCCGAGGTTCCCATGGGACAATGAGAAAAATTTTTTTTTTGCATCAATCAACTACTTATGACCCATTATCATCTTATATCAAATTTGGGTCAAATCGACCTCACGGTTCTGAAAATAGAAATTTTAGGCGTGACCAAAATTTTTGCCCCTCCCCTAACGAAGGCAAATAATGCCCGACAAACTTCTCTTGAACAAACTTGATTCTAAACCTCAAAAGGACTCTGTATACCACATATCAAGTCTCTGCTACTGGTGGTTCATTAGAAGAAGATTTTCAAAAAATTTGGCCCTTTTTTCCCCGTCCCTCTGTTCAATATGAGCCGAAACCTAATTTGCATAAAAATCAAAATGCCCCTATATAACCACTATTTACATGAAATTTAATTAAAATGTGGCCAGTGGTTTAGGAGAAAGAGGCTCAAACACCACCTTCACGCAGGACGACGGACGGCGGACGACAGACGACGGACGGACGGACGGACGAAGAGTGATAAGAAAAGCTCACCCTGACTTTCAGTCAGGTGAGCTAAAAATGAGTTAACAATGGAAAAAACAAGTCTTGGTTCAACGAAACGCAAACTTCATAGCGCCTCGGATTCCAGGGTGTCTTGTGTGTCTATTGGGGTTTTCAGTGTAGTTTTGATTATGGGTTCTTTTTGGTACCACTCTTTCTTGATATACCGAGGTTCTGTCAAGACCTGTAAAAAGGTGCAGCAGCTAATAGGAACAGGGATGGCTGGAGTGGAAAGGCGAGGAGTGAACCGCCAGAGAGCTCTGAATCAAAATCGGCGACAACAAAACATTAATCCATAAAATACACGGATGGAAATAAACCCCACGAACAGTATACAATCGATTCGTCATTTGTTGTTTTTTCTCACTCTGTCTAAATTATAAGTCAGGACGTCTCATCAGAATGAGCTCAACGAACTCGTTCAACAGGATGGTCATAAGCTAGTTGGTGGGAAAGCAAAGAATGTTTTAGTTCCACGTGAAAAAAATGGGTTGGCTTTCGTAAACATGGCCTTGACTTGGTCAATCGTCTCTCTTCAAGCTAAAATGTAGAATAAAAATTATCAGTGCTTAACCCGCGGATATTGGGGAGTGGCCGTTTGGGAGTGATGATCGATGACAGCCACTGAAGCCTGTCAAATGCGAGCAAACTAATTTAAGGGAACCCTAAATGATTTGTGTTGTCTGGCAAATAGAATAGTCAGGCACCACAGATCAACTGAGGTCACATAAACTGAGGTTCTTTAAACAACCCCCGGAATTCGCCCCCGGCCAAGCCCTGTGTAACATAAGTATGCAATGTTATAGTTTCACAAATTGAACTCAGATGCCTGATCAGGGAAGCATGGTTTATAGATTAAGCTGTATTCACAAAATGCAAACGACGTTCTCATCCAGTAAATTAAGTTTACGGTGCTATATAATTTGTGGGAACCTAACTGAACCTGAGTTGGTAAATAAGTGACAGATTATTTCGATGTCTTCCAAAAAATCATATTCTTTTCTTTGTGTTGTATTGTCCATCCGTACATGTGGACAATTCTTCGCATTGTTTGTGTGAGAACCCTTGTTTAGAAGTTTTTGTTGACTTTTTCTCATTTTTTGTTTCTGTGTGGCCATATTTTAAGCCATTACTTATATAACACTCTGACAGTAAATTCGAAAGGCCAAAAGTGTATGACCTACAAAACCATTCACCTGTTGAACTTCAGATATCGGATGAAAGGATGGACAAACAAATAACGAGGAGGGAATGGCCCATCCTACTTCCAAATAGGTATGGCCCAGAGGTAAAAATATGTACTTCCATCCACTTTGTCATCAAAATTTACTCACCTAAAAGATTACACCAAGTAATTTGAATGGTCTCACACACTTTACACTGGAAGAATTTCAAAAGAAAAACAGCACTACTGAAATTATTTATTCATTAGTGTTTTCAGTTAATTGCATCATCTGTGGTTATAACAGAACCACATCCCCAGTTACAAAGTATCAAGTCATATTCAGCCAATCATTTATTCCTGCGCCGCCCACATTAGAGGGCGTCCACCCAAGGCTTTGGTTGCCAGATCCTATTTTATTTTACCAGTAAAACGAATGTTGTTTAGCTAGTAGAGTGCTAAACTATCTTTGAGCACCAAAATTTGTTCAAGGTGTTTGTCTTGTTGCAATTTAATGCACTCTCCCAAAAATTGTAAGTGGACACCTACTCAGAGACTACTAATTTCACTTCAAAGATATCATGAAGCAAGTTGTGATACCTGCACTACAGAATAAAGCCCAAATATGGGCTTCTACCACTCTACCAGTTAACACTGTCAACAGGCAGTGATCCACTTGGTGGATTCTCATAGGTGAGTTCCATTCTAACGTTCGCATCATTTTAATTTCAAATTTCAAATATCTTTTTTCAAGTATAAAGTGTTTTAAAGCCATCAGAACAAGGAAAGTGGAAAATAATTGATCTAAAATTGTTAAGAAGCGCTGTTGGGGGTGAAAAATTTGTTACTGGAGATAACGAAGCAAGTGGCTTTTATAAAGTATGTGCCATTTTCGTCAGAACTATGTATAAGTTTACTAACTGGTATACCCGAAGCGATTAAACTGTATAGTGACACAAATGGCGTTTATGGTAATCGCTGAAGAGTTTTCGCCAAGGCTGCCTGCTAGACCCGTGTAGGGTGGGTAGGGGTTAAAATAAATGCAAGGTAACAAAGCGTCCCCTCCCATTCAAGCCAGCAACATCGCGCTTGTTTTAAATATTAGTCCCTGTGACTACATCTCACGTCAATGGAGGTGTCAAAGGGGTGTCGGGCAGGTCTAGCCGCGCCCCATCACTTCGGGAAAAGTCCCCCATTTACTGGCGTCTTGTTGAGGAATGCCATAGCCCACTCTCTCCACCTCTTTCGTGGGGCACAATAACCATTGTATGGAAAATTCTGAAGCCAGTGTGGCGTATAAGAAATTATCAGAAACATCCTGTTGCTAATACTTTTGGTGCATCAGTTGCAAATAAGGTGGGTCATGGGAACGCAAGCGTGACATCGCACGTAAGAAATTAAGGACTCATTACAGCTACCCAGTCACCGATTTCACCGACCAGTAAATAACACCCTAAATTAGGAATGGTGCACCATTAAAGAGAAAATTTTCACCAGGAATGGATTTACCGCTGTTAAAGATAAGTTTTCTGAGAATATTCAAAGGAACTCACAAATATTTAATTTTATCTTACAACAAAAATGTATATTTTCCCAATACAAAAAGGACGTTTTTTACGTATACTCATCGAAAACTGGCTACACACGTCGAGGCCACCGTTTTGATAACATTAATTAACTCTCTTCACTCTGATGTCAAAATATCTAAATTTCAAGTAGCCATTTTTTTCCCATAATACAACTAGGAATTTAACCAATTTAATCTTGTTTGACAGAGCTCAATGAGCTCTGTCAAAAAAGATTGAATTGGTTAAATTTCTAGTTGCATTATGGGAAAAATTTGCACCCATAACTTTAGATTTTTCGACATCAGTGTGCAGGGGGTTAAATGATAAATAAATCACTAACTCAGCGAAATATATTAAACTACATAAATGTTTGGCATGATGGGATTTTCAAATAGGCATACCATATGTTAATCTGAAAAATAAAACAAGAAACATGCGATTGAAATACTACTATATTATTGTTCTACTATTATAGTACAAGTAGAACAATGAATGGGGATTACGTTATGCACGGTCCAAGAACGTAATACCACGACGCCGTGAACTTCATTCATAAAACATCAATTCACAGACGCTGAATGATTGTCATGCGACCAAGTCGGAAAGGGAGAAATATTGTTAGACCAATTGATTGTTACCTCCAAGTGGGTTCCTCATATGGTGTATTGAAGTCTCGACCTCGCATCTGAGTCATATATCGACGATACATGCCCAGAGGCGAGGGGGCCCCAAATTTCAGTCATGCCCCCCCCCCCCCAACACCCCATGTTCACCCATATAGGGAACATCAGGCAAGAAATTTTAATATCTAGCAGTTTACTTGATTCTGAGTCCGTTTGTGTCTATAATTCATAAGTTGTGAAAGGCATCAATAATTAGGTCACAATGTGGTCTAATTATTGATGCCTTTCACAACTTGTTAGTCCACACTGTGGCCTAATTATCGATGCCTTTCACAACTTATAAATTATGTTCACAAACTGACTCAGTGTCAAGGAAATTGTGGGGTTTTTTTGTCTCGAATTTCAACATTTTTCCCTCCAATGAGAGGGAGACAACCCATCTTGTGCTCTCCCACATCTCACTGCTGCAGGACTCGGATGATGAAGCGGAGCATATTCTGTATGCGCCCCCCCCCCCCCCCCTAGATATTACTCTTGCCCCTCTAACTTTGTTATCTTGACTACACGCCTGCTTACAACACACGACCTGTGAGGTATCATCAGGTGCCCAGTGAACTTCTGGCGGAACGTTTTTTAAAAGTGGGGCACAAACATAAAATAAAGTGCGAATTTAGTATAGTATAGTATATAGTATAGTGCCCTTTTTATCGGCGGACCCATATGCATTGTGATTTGCGAGGGGGTTAATGTACAATCAAAAGCCTGGAATTTTAAGTGTATTCAAACACGTGTTTTTCTTATTATTTGTCTTCAAAATATAGCTTATCACCCCTCTTTGGAACGCACTCGTCCAGCTCGCTTCAACAATAAGCTGAATCTGTGTAGTGCAGGTAAAATGACAAAGTTTGTTATGTTTCACAAAAGTATTTCTTGCAAATTTCGGCAGTTTTGTAGCGATAATAATGGTGTTAACAAAAACGCCCGGTGAGTAAGAAGCCGGTTTTATTAATAGGGTTGGTTGAATAAAACCAAACTTTCAAGTCACCATTGACATTATGCAAAGAATTTGACTTTGTTATGGCCTGGGACAGGTATAGCCCTTAGATTGTCCATCACCCAGTGAGGTAGCCAAGAGAGAGCCAGGGGGGGGGGGGGGTCATAGCCCTCTTAAAAATTAGCCCCCCACCCCCCCCCCCCCTCAAATGAGAAAATTATAGCACCAGAGGGTCCCAGATTCTATCAGGGCAGTGAATTTTCAAAAATTTATCGGGGGAGGCCCGCCAATGGGAGAGGAATACTTTGGCCTGAGGTGGGGTGGGTATGGCCCCTCTCCTTGGTGGGGGTGCAGAAGAGCCTCACGAACCCTCACCAGGGGGAGGGTCATACCCACCCCACCTCAGGCCGCCGGATATGTCTGTGACATATATCGAACTGGCACCCCCACGCCCCCAAAAAAAACATATGCCCCCAACAGGAAATCCTAGCTACGCCCCTGCCGTCGCCTGTTGTTTTAATTTCAATCGTCTGGAATATTTCATTCAGTCGGAATCGCGAACCTATACGCTTTTCCGACAACAGATTGAGACTCAATCTAAATATTTTTCCATACATGTAGGCGATCATTATAACGTTCAAGCGTAAAATATTATGACCTCATCATTTTAATTTTAGCATTCAAATATCTTTGTCGAGGATGTCCCTCCAGACAATGTTTTTTGACCCGAAAACAGGGGGTCATGCAACAAATAAGAGAGTAAAACTGACAGGAAGGGAAGTACCGGTTACGGGTAAACATTTTTCAGGGAATTTCCAACAAAACTACACCAAAAGTCAATTGTATTTTTCAGGTCCAAAAGTCATCAAATCACTCTCTTTATATATCTGGAATATGATGCCATTAGAATGTTTCAAATGTTTATTGAAACAATATATTTTCCTAAAGCTGCTTATTTTTAGAGATTGTATCATTTCAAGGCGGGTAACTCTAATTCAAATATTCACTGCAGCGAAACCAAAAAGAACAACTAACAAACAATTTTCTCTGAATTAACGCAGCAAGAAATATTTCTCAAACGAGAACTGATTTAACCGAATTTTTAATGACATTACATTTGAGATATGTTTGCAAAGTAAATACTTATGAATGAAAACTCACGACGATTTTATGATTGCGCCGAATAGTTCCACCAATTATGTTAATATCGTGATGTTTTCAAAGCGAAATAAATAGTCAATGATCGGAGTATGTATAACAGAAGCACGAGAGAATGTTTGTATATTTTTGTTAGAAAAGGGTCATTACATTAACGCAACAGTAGTCTGCATGCAGAGTCCATGAAAAGTGGGAAAACCAACAGTCCATACAGGGGCGGACTGGACCAAAAGAAGTTGCCCGGAAACGTAATAGGGGACCCCAGACACGGACAAAATTTTAATTTTTCGAACCGAAAGAACGCTGCTTGCTTGCATCAGAGCGATCAATGGATGTCCACATGGGGGACATTTTCGGTGGCATTTTTTTATCACCTCTGTCGTTCATTTGGCAAAAAAATGGTTACACCAACGGAGGCCTCGGACTCATCAGGCTGACTATAGTACGACCCAATGAGAACAAATTTTGATTTTTCGAACCTAAAGAACGCTGTTTTTTATTGCAGCTGACCTATCAATGGCAAAACTGACTGCTGATATATCAAAATGCTCTCTATGTGGACTGCCAATGGCATAACGGGCATTTCGATAAACTGAGTCTATGCAAACAGATCCATTTCGCCTTTTGTTCATTTTCACGAATTTCATGCGCCAACAGTGTTGGGCTGCGTACATTTTGGGGGCCCGGGAGGCTCCCAATAGGGGACCCCGAAAAATTTCCGGATGGACCATACGGCCAGTCTGCCTCAGAGCCCATAACAGCGTCAGATTCCTAACGCAGACTGGTGGCCAGGGAGCTTGAATTGACACCAGAATCATCATATTAGAGAAAGAAAAAAGAGATAACTGGAATAACTCTCAATAGGAAAATGGTTAACAAGAATTACTGTATTTGCAAAGGTGGATAATTGGAATCACTGTGTTAAGAAAAGAGCCGTAACTGGAATCACCATATCATAAGTGTCAATTATTTTCAGGTCATCGAAACACCGCAAGCATGTCCAACATAATGAAAACAAAAGCGGGGACTGAATAGTTTAGATTTCATAAAGGAAACCAAGTCATCTCGTAATTTATGCTTTATTTATCTATTATTATCATTTACCATTTACATAACGCAACTGTAATTTTACCCGCCAGTGCTATTTTTCTATAATTATTTTCTTCAAAGATATGATATGACTCGTTAAGCTCGTTCCTACGATATATCATTTTTTAAGTAAAAGCGAGAAATGTTTAGCTCAAGATTTTTTTTTCTTTTTGCAAGTAGCTTTTTCAATAAGTGTTAGGTAAAGAATTAACCAGCCTACGTGCAAACCTCGTCATATTAATAGTCATGTCAATTAAAGTGACATTTAATTTTCAGATGTTTAAAATACCTGCAAAACACAAATATGTAGTTTTTTCTTCCCTGGTTTTCATGCATGCATTCTCTGATTTTCCTGTCACAGTGTGTTTTGCATGAGACATGGTTTGTGTGTGTTGAAGTTTTGAAGAAAACGTTAAGTAAAAACAGGAATGAGAAAAAAACGAAATAAAAACTTGTCATTCCAGTTTTCGGCATTCTTTAACCCTTTATACAACGAATCACCCGCATCCGCCCGCGTAATATGCAAATTCAGCAGCTGAAAAAATATTATTTTTCGAAAACTTTCAACAAAACCATATCATGTGACCCCTCTTTGGAATGAGCTCGTCGAGCTCGTTCCAAAGAGGGGTCACATGATATGGTTTTGTTGAAATTTTTTGAAAAAATTTAAAAAATGATATTTAAAATAATAAATTTTAGAATCGTTTGCGTTGGGTAAAGGGTTAATGTCTTATCACTTTGCATGAATGCATAAAGTTACCCGCCTTTTCGTTATTAGTGCTGTTCGAACAGATATCTGAAACGTTTTACATCCTGTATATGCATGCATTCTGTATATTTATATTAATGGAAAGGACAGTGTCAGTATTAAATATCACAATGAACTGGAAAAAAACTCTAGAACATTATACAATTATGTACTTTTCTATGGTGAATATGATATGAAATGAACCTAAAAAACTTATATTAAGCGATGTCAATATAAGTTTTTTAGGTTCATATCACAGCATATTTACCACCACAAAAGTCCGTAACTGTTTTTTTACACACACCATCCTCAAAAAAACAAAACAATCTTCTATTTGTCAATTAAAAGTTCAATCAGAAAAAAACTTGTATTTAACAATAAAATAGTTATCATCTGCAGAATAACATAAAAATAAACAATTTTATTGAGATTACGTCGACTGAAAGAGAACTTGAGAGAGGATTTCCAAAAGCGATGGATTTTTGAGTACCAGTCACGTGTATGAGATCCAGCTAATAAAAACGTTGTTATTTATATAGTATATAATAATAATAAAATTAAAAGATGGTGAATAGGTGTTTTCTTATTTTAGATGGGTCTCAATAGAGGATAACAGTTAGATGTTGAAACTGATTGGGAAAAACACTCTAAAAAGCCAGCTTCTGTAATTTTATACTACTCAACAGGAAGAATGTCTAAAGTTTGCGAAATGGTGCGCACGTCGATAATACAATTCGATAATTTTTCGAAATTTCAGTTTTTATATAAAACCATACCATTAGTGTTAAATTTCTTGGCAGCTTAGGGAAATTAACCCTTTATCCAACGTAACGACCAAAACCGGCCAGCGCTATTCTCAAAAATCGCCAGTTAATTTTCATTATTTTTTCATTTTTTTGTTTGTTTCAAAAATATAGGTTATGACCCCACATTGGAACGAGCTCGTCGAGCTCGTTCCAATGCGGGATCATAACCTATGTTTTTGAGACAAAAAATGAAAAAAATTAGTTGTTCAAGAATTTTTTTTTTGCAAGTGTCGTCTGCTTTTCATGTTAGGTAAAGGGTTAAGGGGCGCTAACGTTCCTGTAAATCACTTCCAATGCTGAAAATTGTCAGCCATAATTGTCACCTCACTCGGGCTGAAGTAACATTAAATATGGTGATCAGTGATTTAAAAGGCAGATGATAAGTTTATCTGTGAAACATTCGGCGAAGGGTGACGGACTTCCCTCTTAAAAACGACTTGAAAATTTCAGTGCTCGAAAATATCTCGTACAGAGTTAGAGTGGCTCAGAAACCCCAGTCTATCACACAATGCAAATAACAGGACATAGGAATGTTGTTTCCATGAATAATTATAGTCATATCATAGAAAATCAGCACAAAAATGTTTACAGTAATTTCGATTCTACTTCTAATGAACTTAATGTTTCAAAAAGACGGGTGCATGCCGGAAAGAAACTTACATTTTTTTGGCTCAAACTTTTCTTTGTGATTTTGGATAGCATGGACCTTTCTTTGAAATTCTTTCAAAAATAAAAATGGGTGCCACCTGAAAAGTGGCCAAGAATTCAAAATGGCTGCCAAAATCCAAAATGGCCACCGCAGACTCAAAATTTACTGGATTTCTAGTGTTATTTTGATCTAAAGTTAAGATACACGCTCATTTGGATCATATATTTTAACTGATATCAAATCTGACTGTCCATGGTCAAGCTGGGAAAGAAAATAACCTTTATAATGGGATACTTTGTGTTAAAACACCAGGCTGGGAATAATTGTTGAAATTTGTGAGAAGAATAAAGAATGAAAACCACTGATGTTAATATTTCTGGAACGTCAAGAGATGCTTTGATAACACTAGTCTAACCACATAATTGTCATTCGTGGTGGATCCCTTGCCTAACACTCGTCAGACCAGCCTGGGGAACTAAAGTCATCGTCACATGAGGTGTCGTTGATTTCTGAATCACAATTATCTGAACAGCTTGAACAACTTGCTCTACTCCAGTCAAGGGGGTTCGGAGATCTTTCACGCGTTCTACGTCTCTTCCTTGGTGGCTGATTATCACCAAGTTCTGGTCTGGTAGATTGCTGATGCTTAGGTTTGTCTATAGGAGATTCCTTACATTGTGGAAGGTTTGGTGATAGTTGCGGACATCAGTACCGATGAGGAACTATTTTCCCAACTATTTTTAGATTAGTATACTGGCAAATAAAATATCAATATCAATATCCTCTTGTTTCCATCTGCGATTCTTAATGGGAGGATATACTATATTTTGTGATAGACACTGTCGCCAGATGAAGAATTGGAGATCGCATCTCTTCAGGTGTTCTGTAGTACTGTACCCATCTGGACAAAGACATGCATTTGATTTATTTTCTGCTTATCATACTGACGTATTCAGATTTCCACAAACATCTCACTTGGTTATCCCGGAGACATGACTGTCTGCACAAACAGTTTGGCATTTGTCAAATTGTCACATGATTTTCCTGATGAGCCTACATGCAGCAGCAGATGGGCTTTCTTTTGGGGGATCATTTTCTTGAATGGCTTAACCTTCCCAACTCGACATAGAAAGGATGTTGTGTCGCAGCAGGTTACACTGTGAAATGCTGGGAGAACATTGCACCTCATCCCCTTCCATTTCAGGAACCTTAGATATTGCTGGTTCCAATTACAGCCATATTTGTACAATTTTATTGACAAAGTGCCAGGATATTTCAGGTCATGTTAGCCTTGTATTGGTTAATTTTCTGCCTTTTGTTAGGTAAAGGGTTAAATTTACTAAATTCTTTTCAGAGATGCAATGAGAATATACATGGATTCTTGCTGACTTTGCTGCGCAAATCTTTGCAGGAATCGATTCTCGGATTCTCGTCGAAATATGAACCCTGAAAGTCGCAGTTTCCATTGTGGGACAGACACATATGAATTGGTTCGCTTGCAATCGATACGCCACTTCTTACTTTCCTGCCGATAAATACGTGTTATTTTATCGGCAGTCTACGACGCTGGTAATCAGAAGTCACTTGGGGTCTATCTCTCCGCGGTCGCGGTAAGTTGCAGTCAATGATGCGAGTTTTGACATTGTTTTCATTTCTTGTACTTACCAAGAATAGTAAAGGACAGAACAGCACAACTCCATGTTGTAAGTATTTAGAAGGAACTTATTACTAAGTTATATACTTGTTCACCACAACCATGCTAATAACAGAGCATAGTGAATGGGAGGGGGGTTCGTGAGGATAAGCACTCTCCCCATCCACCCCCTTCCTTCGCAGAACACACCAATCCAATTTGGGAGAGAGACATGTCTTTTTATTTTAATAATAAAATTTATTCTGCTGTGAGAGATATTTACCTCTTCCAATGGTATGCATACGTTTTGGGCATAGCAAATTTTTATAGTCTTAAGCTTACGATAGACATTTTATTTCTTTATTCATTGCCTGGTAGAGTGCTAGAAGACCATATTTGGTCTTCGTTCTGTCGCAACTTGAAACTTTCATATCCTGTGGATGTGTTTGGTATTATCGTTGTGGATTTGCCTTGTCGCAATTTATGGGAGTGTGCCTTTGTAACACGTAAAAGACACTTGAGCAAAAGTTGACGATTAGAAATAATCCAACACTCTAACAGTGTAAAAGAAAACCCTAACAAAAGATAGCACAATTGGATTGGGATTATCTTGGCTCAGAAGGGTTGAGCAGATTGTTGCATAACCTTCGTAGGGTTATCTAAAATTTACAATTTGTGCACCGCGCTACAAGAGACTGCCTATTTATTTTCGACAAATCTGTGTTCGCTGAAATTTTAATTCTGATCAAGTAATCATGTAGCGTTAGCAAAACATTTCTGGGATTATCTTAACCCTTTACCTAACATGAAAAGCATACACTTGCAAATTTATTTATTTATTGGTGTTTAAGGTCACATATTTATGCACAATGGCTAATTATGACCGTGACAGTTTTACGGGTGGAAAAAGCCGGAGTACCCGGAGAGA
The DNA here is from genome assembly GCA_031216915.1 of Pictodentalium vernedei. NCBI lineage: Eukaryota > Metazoa > Mollusca > Scaphopoda > Dentaliida > Dentaliidae > Pictodentalium > Pictodentalium vernedei. The sequence continues at coordinate 353,341,554 of CM062292.1, forward strand.
ACCACCGAGCAACGGCGAGCAACTGTCAGCTCCCCAACATACGAACTCCACACAAGCAGGGTTAGCATTGGTTGAAGACAAGTGCACTATCGACGTGCAGTACGCCTTAGTACACAACGCCACCGTGCTCCCACGCGGGCAATGGAGATGAAGTGTCTTGCCCAAGGACACAACGCGGTTGCCGCAGGTGGGATTCGAACCGAGGACCTCTCGGCTTTCAGCCTGCACCTCTACCTACTGAGCCACCGCGCTCCCTCACACTTGCAAATAAAATGATTGAATAACTAGTGTTTTTTTTTGGCGTCGAAAACATAGCTTATGACCCCTCATTGGAACGAGCTCAATGAGCTCGTTCCAATGAGGGGTCATGAGCTATGTTTTGGGGGCAAAAAATGAAAACTGAATGGCAATTTTTATGAATAGCGCTGGCCGGTTTTGGCCGTTTCGTTAGGTAAAAGGTTAAACTTTCAATTTGAGCATCCCTGCCGATTTATGAGTGAGACATGACTTGTGACCTACCACATAAGGCACTCAACTATGACCTTGACATTCAAATGCACAAGCATGTAATATACGAAACGACTTGACTTTTCTTTTCAGTTGTATGACGTTTGATAATTGTTCGTTTGATTCACTTCAATGTTATGACCGAGACATGAATATCTGCAGATTGTAAGTGTGAAATTGAAATATAAACAGCGCGCGCATACCGCCGTAAACAAGCACTGCTTCACTTCCGGGGGTTTTCACGGGGAGTGAAGTTTGATGATTGTAGACACAACAGTTTTTGTCATTTATGGTCGACACATTTCTTGTGACCTTCAACAGATTTTAAGTGCGACCTTGAAATGTGACCGGGATCTTGTAGTCACAGACCCAGCGTTGGTGTGTGACAATTTTCTCTCTCTGTAATTTTGATACAGACTTTCTTTACTGATGAACTGGACTTGAATTTTGAAACCTCTTTATCTATTGTATTCTTTTGATAAATAATTATAGTGCCTTTTCCGGGATACATAAAGTTGAACATTGCAAAACTTAGCAACGGTGTCTTGAAACATCACATAATTTGTGCACATTTATAATTCTGAGGGCACAGTATTTACTGTTGTTAATTTGGACCAGGCCAAAAGCCAGAAGGAGTGAGAGCCACCCGCCTCGCGCCACGACCATGTCTGTCGGAAAGTTTGATTGTCCTTCAATAAAAAATGTTGCTTGCTCGAACGACAATATTTTCCCTGAAAGCCGCTAATTTAAAAAACAAATTGACCCAAGTGGCAAAACCACAATTTTAATTATGCAAAATACGATTTTTGTTTCAAATATCCTTTATACGAAAGAACTCGTTATAGTAGTAGTATCTTTATTACTGTGACATGTGCAACCTTTTGGAACAGAGAACAGTTTAATGGATATAAAAAACATCCGACCCATTGGGTCTGTATATCACAAATAACGTATGGTTTTCTTAACACCCAGGATTGTCCTCACATACACTTCGACATGCTCACTCTCGTGCACTCTTATTCGCTCACACACCACTCGACAGATAATGCCACCCAGACAAACACTACACCCACACATGAAATCCATACGACCTCCCCCACACAACTCTTTACGTCTCACTCGCCTCACTCCCTCGCACGCTCAAACAGTCATTCATGTTGTCACCACAAAAAAGGCTTTTATTACTGTTAAACAACAATAATTATAAATAAATGACAGTCAAGTGGTAATGAACACGAAATAATTTATTATTATTAATTATTATTATTATTATTATTATTATTATTATTATTATTATTTTAAAGAATTACTTTCGTGCAACGAAAGTTATTCTTTGAAATAACAATAAAAAAGACGCTTCCGACCTGTTTCGTTATTACCATTTTAACCTTTTTACCTAACACGAAAAAAAGACGACACTTGCCAAAAAAATTCTTGAATAACAAAATATTTTCATTTACTGTCTCAAAAACATAACTCGTTCTGAACAGGAGTAAAAAAAAAATGAGAAAAATAATGAAAATTGAATGGTGATTTTTGAAAATAGAGCTGGCCGGTTTTGGCCGTTATGTTGGGTAAAGCGTTTAATAAGTATATTGAGTTAGATTTCAAGTCCGTACCGGTGGTTAACGATCTGCAGTAGTATTAGAAAAATGGGAAAATGTTAACGTTCCACCAGAACCCCACCTTGTCCGGAAATATTGAAATCCGTGCTTCTGGTCTCATTTGACTGAATTTAAAAACCTATTATCCTTTAATATATACAACTCAAAGTTTGCTGAGCACCAAATATTTGACACATCTTTGTGAAATTTGCTTGTGACATATTTGCGACATTTTTGGTGGATATGATTGAGGAATGTATTGAGATGGTCCCCAGTCTTTACATTAGCTCTCTTGACAGGCAGACTTTTTCGTGACAGTCATGGAAAGCATTTACCCCTTGATTTTCATGATGTTTTCGTGTACTTTCTACATGTACATGACATGTGTAGGATATTCAATCTTCATTTCAACACAAACCCTTGCGATTTAATGATTGAATATGGCAAATGCAAATGTAAGAAGACATTTGTCTGAAGTAGAAATGTGGCGGGATGTAGGGATGGTGGAGCAAGGGGCTACCCATCGTCAGATTGGTGAAGCGCTTGGTGTGCACTATACGGTGATCACCAGAGCCTGAGCAAGATTTCAGCAGTATGGCACACCAGTAAGACGGCATGTCATGATGATGGTGGCAGAGACTTGGCAACATCTGCAGCTGAGACTGGTCTTTGATCATTCAGGCCTGTAGAAACCGTTTCCCACGGCAACCCAGCTTCGCAGTGACCTTCAAAATGCATCCGGAGTAAATGTTTCGATGCAGACTATCCGGGCAAGGTTGCACGCAGGTGGTCTCCGACCGAGAAGACCATGTATTTGCATTCCGCTGCCCCAGAACCACCGCCAGGCACGATATGAATGTGCCATGGACAACGTGGATGGACCAGAGAAGATTGGCGACCTGTCCTTTTTACAGATGAGTCAAGGTACTGCCTAGAAGACACAGATAGGCGTTCTGGGGTATGGAGAAAACCAGGTGAGCGATTTCATGCAGCCAACATTGCTGAGCATGACCGCTATGCTGGAGGGTCAATCATGGTCTGGGGGCGGCATCAGCAGGGGTGGACGTACAGAGCTCTGTGCCCTTGAACGTGGTTCATTGACTGCACGGTGGTATATTGATGAGATCCTGGGTGTCCACGTCAGATTGTATGCAGGTGCAGTGGATGATAGATTCATTCGATAATGCCCGTCCTCGTGTTTCCCATGCTGTCGGGGAGTACCCACAGAGGGCGAGGGGGGGGGGGGGGATTGAGCGTATGGACTGACCAGCAAAATCCCCTGACCCCAATCCAATCGAACATGTCTGAAATGAGTTGCAGTTTGCAATTTCAGCTCATCCAGTCCAGCCAAGAAGTGTTCAGGAGCTTGGTGCCATGCTGGTCCAAGAATGGAACAACATCCCACAAAGGACCACCAGGAACCTGACTGGGAGCATGAGAAGGCGTTGTCAAGCTGTAATGAGCCTGATACTCGATATTGAACCCATACACCAGTTCGCTCCGTCAACGTTTTGGCAAATTGAAAAATTTCCTCTTTTACCAATAATATCCATTTTCCATGGTTATCGTATTCAAAGGCTACAAAATAATATCAAACACAAATAAAATCTTAATTTCTGTACTTAAATCATTTAAGATATAATTAAATAAAAAATATATACACTTTTCATTACAATATTTCAACTAAAACGTAAAACATGTAGTTGGATATATACTTGGTGCTTAGCAAACTTTGAGTAGTATATTATACATATTTCAGTCCGTGTACATAGTGCATTGGAGGACAAGACATATTTATTTATTTATTTATTTATTTATTTATTTATTTATTTATTTATTTATTTATTTATTTATTTATTTCAGCCAGTGTACCTAGTTGTATTGGAGCAGAGTACACAAGTAGTTCAACTTCTAAGTGTTTCTGGGTGGCCAACTGTACGAGCGGGCTAGTTGGTGCTAACATTGAGTGCGCACGGAATGGTGGAATGTTAGCGGCAATAGACGATGAATATCAAGCTGCTTTTGTCGAAAGAACATTGTAAGTGCATCTACATAAAGAACAATCATTTAACTTCGTGTATAACGAAAATAATTCGCCAACATAACAAACACAAAATGCCCCCGAAAATTTTTTCGGGGGTATAAAAATGATATCGTCTGCGTTGAGTAAAGGGTTAACCCTTTGGACCCTCATTTCCTGGAATGGTATCGCCTTTCTGTACACTTACACTGAGATGGGTAAGTCCAATATCTATATACATGCAGGATAAAATAATAACTGCAATTTGCAGCCGTCTGGCTGCATATTGCAGTTATTATTTTATCATCAATGTCCCGTATATAGACCTCTGATAATAAAACAAAAAGGGACGAAATGATGAATTGGATTGAAAAATCGGTCATACGAGTTCAAAGGGTTACGTACAACCAGAAGAGTTGCAAAGGTAACTGATAACAGGGTCGTACCCTGATTTTTCTCGACTGCTGCGGCTCAAGAACCGACAGAAAAAAATATTTCGAATACATGTATCAAAACATGCCTTCGACGAAGACATGCCTTGATGATGCAGGTGGAATATTAGTCAGTCAAGATCCTAGTTAAAGTTTTCTTGGAAATTGTTTGGTGAATAAATACAATATACTGCAGTAGTCGTGATGAACCTTCTTATTTAAATAACAAACACCGTGCACCGGTACTCCAAAATTGACCCCGAACCCTCACCAAAGGGAGAGTCATACTAACCGCACCTCAGTTCTTCGGATATGCCGGTGGAAAATATCGACCTGAACCCCCCCCCCCCCACCCCCCCCCCCGAAAAAAATAATAATAATTATGGCCTCCCCTCCATAGGAAATTGTAGCTACGCCCCTGGAATCAATATCTCATACCCCAATCCTGACGAAAATGTGTCGACGGGAAAATTATTGGGGATGTCTCTCACCCCCCGCCCCCCCCCCCCACACACACGCACACACACACACACACACACACACACACACACACACACACACACACGCACACACACACACACACACACACCTAACAATCTCTCATCCCTTTGCGACTCCCCTGCGTACAACAGACAAGAGCGGACTGAGATCGCGTTTCGAATATTTTCCTCATGGATCATATTACACCGCTGCAGATAGTCGAATAAATCCATCCGCAGTCCCACTAAAGTACAAAAAATGGCCCGAATTGAAGCTGTCGATTCTTCTCAATATAATTTGTGTTTCAACCATCCCAGTGTGCTTAAATTAGAGTCGATATCGATTGATGAACGTTTCTTTAACCCTTTACCTACGCTGAAAAGCAGACGACACTTGCAAACAAAATTATTGAATATCTATTTTTTTCATTGTTTGCGTCAAAAACATAGCTTGTGATCCCTCATTGGAACGAGCTTAACAAGCTCATTCCAATAAAGGGTCATAAGCTATGTTTTTAAAAATGAAAAAATAATGAAAATTGAATAGCAAAGTTTGTGAACAGCGCTGGCCGTTTTTTTTGCCGTTACGTTCGGTAAAGGGTTAACATTGGCAGTGGTGTTTGAAAAAAGGGCAATATATAACGGCATTTATATTTTTGATTTTGATTTTGGTCCCGTGTTTCCCTTTTCTTCTTCTGTTTTTTTAGACAACTGAAAAACATTCAGTCCTTTGAAAAATAACATATTTCTGATGAAATTGACGAAGTTAGAAGGGTTAAAAAGTTTAAGAAGAACGAAAGTATCCTTCGAATTGTGTATTCTTTGAGTTCAACATATAGGCTTTTCGGAAGATCTTTTCGATTTGGTTCTTTTTCGATATCAGAAGCAAATCATGATTCCCTTTGAAATGCTCTGAACAGCTCTACTCTAAGCAATTAAAACAGTTTTATGGACTTTCTCAATTGTTCGTTTACAAACAAGATTTCATTATATATTCACGGTCGAAGTCTTTTTCCTGTTGTGAAACAAAATCATCGATTTTATGCTATCCAAAATGTTGAAGCCCCTTCTTTCTGAAATTCCCGATGCTTTCAGAAATTAATGAATAGAGGAACGGCCCGCGTCAAGCACCGGCAAATGCTACCCGTTCGGGTGGCCAACGCGGGTCGTTGAGAACACAAGAGGGGTATCCCCTCTCGTTGTAGGGGGTAACGGAGTTCACTTCCGCCTAAATGTAATGAAAGTGCCAATGACACTGTAGCTCAACTTGTCAAACTTGAACTTGGTAAGTTATAAGAGAAATGGCAAAATTGAAGATCATTGATTCCAATGTTATTTGGCGAAACTTTAACATAATAGCATTGTGTGTGCACAACGTCAGAACAATCGATGTATTTTAAATGTAAACTGTAAGGTTGGCTGAAGGAAGAATGTTTATACACACATGCAGTAAGTTCAGAGGTTATTGAAAATAGCAACTTTTTTCACAGAAATGAATGCTAATCAATAGTTCTTATCTAGAGGTCTCGCCTAAAGAGCACCCCAAGTTAAAAAACAATCCTATAAATGTGGCCTGTAGGCCATGTGCAATAAGAATGTTGATGCACAAATGCAATAAATTCAAAGATTGTTGCTAACTCGATAGCTCCTATCTTTGTCACCCTGAATAAGCATACAAAGTTTCAAAACAACCCGATAATGAATGCGCCGCCTGAGACATGCCAAAGGAAGATGTTAATGCACAAATGCACTAAATTTGATGGTCATTGCTTGTGGTAAAGTTTTCTTTTTCATTTTTTTATGGAAATTCATAAATATACCCTGCAGAGAGCGCAAAAGGGATAAGCTGCTGCACTAAGTTCAAAGGCAGGTGCTAACGACAGTAACTTTTTACGGAAATGAAAAAATCAATAGCACACATCTAGAGGTCACCCCGAACACACATACCAAGTTTCAATGTGACCCGATCATAAATGTACCCTATAGGGAACGCCAGAGGAATATATGGATGCCTGACTAAATTAAGTTCGAAGGTTGTTGAAAACGGCAAAGTTTTTTGAAGGAAATGGAAGAAAATCAATAGCTCTCTTCATCTGGATGTCACCCTAAACAAGCATACCAAGTTTCAAAGCAATCCAATCATAAATGTGCACAGTAAGGTGTGCCAAAAGGAAATATTGATGCCTAACTAAACCAAGTTCAAAAGGTAGTTGCCAACTGCAACATTTTTCAATGGACAAGGAAGAAAATCAATAGGTCCCATCTAGAGGTCACCCATAGCAAGCATACCAAATTTCAAAGTGATCCAATCATAAATGTTCCCTGTAGGGTGTGCCAAAGGGAAATATTGAGGTCTGACTAAACTAAGTTCAAAGAACGTTGCAAGCGGCAACATTTTTTGACGGAAATGGAAGAAAATCGATAGCTCTCATCTAGAGGTCACCCCAAATAAGCACACTGAGTTCCAAAGCGAACCGATGAAAAATGTGCACTGTAGGGTGTGCCAAAGAGAAATATTGATGCATAACTGTACCAAGTTCATCGAAGGTCTTTGCCAGCAGCAACATGTTTTGACAAAAATCGACGAAAATTGATAGCCCCCTTCTATAGGTAACCCCAAGCCAGCATACCATGTTTCAAACCGTTCTGATCATAAATGTGGCCTGTAGGGCGTGCAAAAGAAATATACTGATGCCTGACCAAGTTCAATGGTCACTGCCAGCGGCAACATTTTGTGACGGAAATGGAAGAAAACCGATAGCTCACATCTGGAGATCACCCCAAATAAGCATACCAGGTTTCAAAGCAATCCAATCATAAATGTCCCCTGTAGGGTGTTCCAAAGGCAAAAATTGAGGTCTGACTAAACTAAGTTCAAAGAACGTTGCCAGCGGCAACAATTTTCTCCCATCGAAAGGTCATCCCAAACAGCACACCAAATTTCAAAGCGATCCGATCAAAAATGTGCACTGCTGTGTGTGTCAAAGGGAAATATTGATGCACAACTGCACTAAGTTTATCGAAGGTCGTTGCTAGCGGCAACAGTTTTTGACAGAAATTAAAGGAAATCGATAGGCGCCACCTAGATGCATCCCACAAACAAGCATACCAAGTTTCAAACCGATCTGATCACAAATGTGCCCTGCAGGGCGTTTCAAAGGACTATACTGATGCCTGACTAAACTAAGTTCAATGGTCGTTGCCAGCGGCAACAGTTTTTGACGGGAATCGAAGGAAATCGATAGCACCCATCTGGAGGTCACCCCAAACAAGCATACCATGTTTCAAAAGATTCTGATCATAAATGTGTCCTGTATGGTGTGCCAAAAGGAAATATTGAGGTCTTTCTAAACTAAGTTCAAAGAACGTTGCCAGCGGCAACATTTTTTGACAGAAATGACAGAAAATCGAGAGCTCGCATCTAGAGGTCACCCCAAACAAGCATACAACGTTTCAAAGAGATCTAATCATAAATGCGACATGTGCGGTGTGCCAAAGGAAATTGTGGTCGTACATACAAAAGAAGTGGGAATTGTCGTCTGTGTGGGCTTGTGCGAGTTACACACAGCTAAAATGGGTTTAGCGGTGGTAGCAACACAAGTAAAAGTGCTAGCAATCCTAGATATTCATGAAGATCAAGCCATTCCCATTATTTTGTCAATCATATGTAAAACATTACAGGTTATTGTTTTGAATTAACGGTAACATGGTCTGAGGATTGCCGGTCAGAGTTTATTTTCAACCGAGACGCGAATCGATTCGGTTGAATATACGCTCCGAGCCACTTCGCGTCAAGGTTGGACATAAACTCCCAGCCGCAAACCTCAGACCATGTTGCAGTCAATTTATCACAATAACATATATATTCCAACAAGACCCTACCCAAAACTCACACCGTGAAATGAACAAGGCAACTTCACTGAACAAGGCAACTGTAACGATAACAAACTTTAGTACATAAACCAACCTCTCGTTTATTCCACGACGTCACTGGACAACACAAAATCAATAACTTACATAACGGTCGATGTTACTGCATCTCAGTTCAAAACATCTATACGTTCATTATTTGAAATGAGATGGAGTAACTTCGACTTTTTTATAAGTGGGTTGTGAGTATACATTCAAATGAACCTTCTCCAATTGTTATCTTCTCAAATATTTCACTTGGTGATGTCAGACGGTAACTTATGTCACTGGAGCCGTAAGCATAGAAAAAACTAAGCGATCTCTCGTCCAATCAGAGGGTGTTGATTTTAGTCTTATTGGAACATATTGTAAATATACTGACGGAAAAAAGAAAACGCAAGTTCAGTTTTGGTAAAATAATTTTTTAGCCGTAGACCAAATGTAGTAAAATCTGACACACAGCTACCTCGGTGTACTGTCTAAAGAGTCTTTAGATAAAATTCAGTCCACCATGACCACGTGAGACGCTGCATGCGTTCAACAGATTTTTCGACAAAGCGTGCGTCCAAGGCACTCCCACGTGCTATGGGCTTGAAAACCATACCAAATCGAAGTTTTGAACAGTACACGTCGATTGCACAACATTTCATTTCAACTCGATTGAAAAGCAAAATGCCGCGAATGTCCGAAGTTGAGTGGGGTAGAGCTATTGCTCTAAATATGCAGGGCCATTCGCAACGTCTCGTCGCCCAGCAATTGGGAGGGATCCATGAGTCAACGATAGCTCGTTTAGTTGGGCGTCTCAGAGCCACAAGATAGAGGCATACGTCTCTCACACCTCCGTAATCGATTTTAGACGCCGATGGAGACGGCGAGTCAGGTTGTAGGCTCTCATGGTCGCAGAGTGTCCAAGAACAGTTAGGAATCGGTTGCGAGGGTTCAATTTACGGCCACGACGTCCCTACGTTGGCCCGCAACTTGCACCCAGGCGACGTCAACGTCGATTGCAATGGCTGCAGGCACATGCACCAAATCGGTTTCACTTGGATCAGTGGAGACGTGTGTTAATCACCGACGAGTCTTGGTTCACGCTTTTCAGGTCATATGGACGACAACGTTGCTATCGACGTCGAGGTGAGCGATATTCTGATGCTCACCTCGACGGGAATTTCAAAATAAACAAAATTCCCTTACTTATATAGCACCTTGACCAATTATATCTTGTTTGACAGAGCTCATCAAATTCTGTCAAACAAGGTATATTTGGTGAAATATCAAACTTCATTATGGAAAATATTTGCTGTTTAAAACTTCACCATTCTGACACCAGGGTGAAGAGGATTAAACAAGTCATCTTTCGAAATGGAAGGTGTCAGCATGGAAAAGTTTATAGTCCAGGCACATTAGACATAAAAATGAGAAAGTAAGGAAAAAAATCGGAGAAAGCTGATTTTTTTATATGTTTCCGGGACACACATTGCGGATAAAGTGTGAAAAGTCCCCGCGAATCCGAGTTGAGCTTTTTTAGTTATAGCGTTTTTTTGATGAAAAAAAAAAATTAAAAAAAAATTCGACCCAGCTCCATATTTCTCATTCTTATTCGCCTTAGTAGGGTGAGAATCATAAATATCGTGCTGAATTATATTGAGAATACATATCCCCAACAGAAAATGCCAACTTTGTACCAATCCTCACACTCAATGTTGAAATATTCACGAAAATGTACAAAATTACGAAAAAAAATTTATTGTTTTCATACACACAACGGTACACAACGTCCATTAAATCAAATCTACGACTACTTTGGGAGTTAAATTATATATCAAAAATTGCAGAAAAGCAGTGGCTTTATAATGATATATAATAATAGTCATTTATTCCATAATGAACTGGTGAAACGTGTGAAATATTAACCATACCCCCTAAACTCAAATTCAAACGGCATCGACTTTTCTCATTCAAATACCGTATTATAGCATCATTGTTTCAATTTCCATGTTCGATTAAATCACATAATGTGGTGTTCGCCTACACTCAAGATGCATTGGCATGTAATGTGTGCACGCCCTTGATGTGTACTCATAAACAAATTTGTATTGTACAGACAACGCTCTTTAATTTGATGCAAAATAGCAGTGGAGATTGTGTCTTCGTCAGATAAGTTGACAAAAGTTTTCGTTAGACTCGGCGGCTTCCATATGATTATGTCATATTTAGGGGCAATTGGTTCGATCATGGCTGGTAACGGCTTGGATGAACTTTGGGGGACTGTTTATGCTGGTGGGTCAATCCATCATTTGATCAGTGGTCATGCATATTCAAGAGCAGTTCGTGCCCATTTGCTAACACAAATTGCCATTACAAAACTTGTGTTTGAAGAAAGCCGAACACTAGATAACATAGACTGCACAGAAGTCAATGAAATATTCTGTGGACTTGCCAGAGGTGACTGTACAACAGCTGACGCTGTCAATCAAGAAAGTGTCAACCATCTACAGTCAAAATTACACGAACTGCTCCAGAATGCGTCCGTAGGACGCACAGGAAAGCTTTGGGTACAATACTACGAGCAAATAGATCTTCTCCCGTTGTTCTTGAGAGCAGAGCGCACAGGCGACTGGGAACTCCACACATATTGTGTTCGCAATATGATTCCAGTATTTCACGCAGGTGGTCATTTTGCATACGCAAAAAGTTCTCATCTCTATTTGCAGCAGATGAATGAGCTAACAGAAATAATGCAACAGGATGATTTGAAGTTGTTCACTGAGAAAGGTTACTTTACCATAAGGCGCTCAGATAAATTCTGGGACGGGATATATTCTGATCAGACCATAGAGCAGTGTTTAATGAGAATGTTCAAGCTCCCTGGTGGTCTCACACAAGGCAGGGGAATAACCGATAGCACTGTTGCGAAATGGGTACATGGACTACCTCTTTGCCTTCCGATATGTAATGCTCTCGAAAATTTTGTTCATGTTCACACTGGTCATGGCGAACAACATCGGGATCTCCGTCAAAGTTCACAATTAACTGATGCCAATGATATCACCAAATTATTGAACTGGCTCAGAGTGCATTCCCCCTTTCAGAATAGAGATCCACTACAATTAGTCTCTATAGCGACCGGGCTTGTGGCCGACGAAACTGTGAACTGTGACCAAGTTCGCAAAATTGGTGAATGTTGCGTATCGAATGTTGTAAGCAAAACGTTCAACAGCATCAAACTACGACGTGTTGACACTGTGAAGTCTTTCGCATCGATGGCAAATAGCATCAAAGTCCGTGGAAGTAAGGCAGTGATTGACCCCACAATTCTGTTCAACCGCATCACATGTGTTATTCAGTCACAAGCAGAGATGGAAGAGTATCTCAAATATGAACTCGCCCCGAAACCACCAGCATTGTTTGATTCTGCTGGAATGAGGAAGACACAGAAAAGCACGCTCGGTAAGATCCTCAAAACATACGGTTCCGAGCAAACTAAAATCCCAGAACATTCTCTGTTTGTTGTAGATGGTGGATTTTTATTGAGGGCAGTTGTATGGCCTAAACAGTCGTCATATAAGGACATATGTACATCATATTCCAATTATCTAGTGAGACATTTTGGGGCGAACGTCGTGGTTGTTTTTGATGGTTATGCTTGTACAATGTCGACAAAGGGCATGGAACAAGCCCGTAGATCTAAAGGCAGGTATTCCATTGATATCAATATCTCACCCGAGTTACCAGCCACCACACCCCAATCCAATTTCCTTGCAAATGCCAAGAACAAAACCCAACTGATCGATCTTCTAATGCAGGAGCTATCTGCTATCAATATTCAGTCCAAGCAGGCCGAGGCTGATGCTGATGTACTGATAGCCGAAACTGCACTTGACATCGCTCAAGATGACAACAATGTTGTCGTTGTGGGAACAGACACAGACTTGTTAGTCATTCTTACCTCTCGAGTTCAACCGGGATGTAATATTCACATGATGTATTCCATTACCCCAAACTTACTAGTTTCAGTTAGTGAAATAGCAACCAAAATGGGTGACCATAGAAGCAACCTCCTTGTAGCACATTCTATAAGTGGTTGTGACACTACTTCTGCACTCTTTCGAGTTGGTAAGAAGAAAGTATTCAGTACAATTGTCTCCGATGTTACTAGCGACTCACAACAGTATGTCAACACAATTTTGGCGGATGACAGTACACCAAGTGCAGTAGCCGCTGTCGGGGAACAACTTCTCCTGATCTTATACGGGAGTAAAACTGTTCCTCTCTCGACCAATATAGATATGTCACTTACAAGCGTTATGTAGCAAAATCTAAACTGAATAAACCCATCGACCTAGCCTCACTCCCACCAAGCAGCGATGCTGCACAACAACATGTCTACAGATGTTATCTCCAGGTCCAACAATGGCTGGGCACTTCGCTTCCTCCGACGGATTGGGGGTGGTCGCTAGACAATGGACTTCTTGTACCGACTGCAGCCACAAAGCCATGTGCCCCCGATAACCTACTGAATCTGATCAGTTGTGGTTGCAAGAGTGCTTGTACAAAAAGGTGTGGGTGTAAGAAGGCAGGACTCTCTTGCTCAGGTTTGTGTAATTGCAGTTCGGATTCTTGTAACAACCACAGAAACACTGTCCTGTCGGAAATTTCTGAGTTCGATGAATAATATGTATATAGGTCATGTCATTTCTGTATATAGCGTTGATAATAGTCAATGTAACTTAATCCATGTTGATTGATTTGTACATTCTGTAAATATTATTTATTGATTTTTGTACATTCTGTAAATATTATTTATTGATCTAATGCTGCCAGACACAGACGTGTCTGTTCAGTCCCAAGCCCGAAAATAGTTGAGTTCTCATGCTGACGAATTTTATGCCAAAAGGGGAACTCGGCCAGAAGCAGAAGGGGTCTTCCATAATGTCTATTTTGTAAGCAATGATAAAAGTCTTCAAATGGTGGTGGATTTTTTATCGTCTGTCCAACTAACATCCCGTTCTGTACTACGACCCTTTGGGCAAATCCGTTAGGAAAATCGTCATTTTTTGCGTAAATCCGATACTTTTTTTGTGAATTTTCAATAATTTTTCGCAGAAATTGTCACAGAATGCACATTTTCCTCTAGGTAAATGTATATTAGACATTATGTAGCTCGAAATACGCGTAAACAAAAAATACAGTTCGATCAATTAGAGGTTACAAAGTTCGTGCGATTTTTTTTGATTTTTTTCAAACGCGTTTTCGAAAAAAGGCTGTAGAAAAAAAGGCCTAACTGGGATTTTAGGGGACTTTTGTCTAATCGTTCAGTGACATGTACTCGACATTCCCTGAAAAAATCAGCTTTCTCCGATTTTTTTCCCTAGTGAAACCTAATGTTCTTGGGCTATTAGGCTAAATCACTGGTATCTCTACAACTAGTTTGCTGGAACGCTAATTGATCACATCGAGAAGAATATCTCACTGGCTGCCATCTCAGGCGGGCTGGGAAGAAGGGTGGTAGTCATTGGTATAAATGAACAATGCCCAACTGGGACAAAAATTCCTTAAATTCGAATTAAATGTGCACATATTATACATCAAAATGAAGGCTGAGATGTATAGAACACGAAACACATATGTAATCAACTCATTGAGTTGACAGCAGCACCACTGGTTCCTGTAAGTCTGCTACTGTATTCGTACCATAACTGATAATACAATAATATTTCCTGAGAACAATCTGTGGCCAAATGTGCTTCACGTATCCAAGAACAAAGCTAGGCATTCAAAACACTTTAGAGTGCAGCGATAGGAATGCATTTGGGAAAAGGAGAAACTTGTCTGCATTTTTTATTGAATACAGATTCCATGTTCGACGGACATGCGTAAATCACCCGATACCACGAATTTCCACCAGAAAACATAATCATAATAAAGAAATTTCAACAGGTGTCATGGTACCTTGCATAGAATATGGCAACTGTGGAGTCTCTATATAATGATAGTATGCTGTATTAAGGCGATCTTTCTCATTATTTTATTTTAGACAGCGTTGTTTTTCTATGCTTTTTCCGTCCGAGGACGTTGACCGGAAATCGAAAGTAATTTACAATGTAAACAGAGCCGTCGGTTTTGGAATTTATCCCCATGCAGCACTGTCGCTGAGTTTTGAAGGATTTTGATGTCCAAGCTTTGTTCTTGAACGTGTGAAGCACATTTGGCCACAGGTTGTTCTCAGGGAATATCATTGTAATATCAGTTCTGGTACGAATACGGTAGCAGACTTCCAGGAACCAGCGGTGCTCGATGTCAATTCTTTGAGTTGATTACAAATGTGTTTCGTGTTCTACAGATCTGCCTTCATTTTGATGTATAATTTGTGTATTACCTGGAAGGTATCATTTCAGTCAATACTGCCAATGGGTGAAACTATTCTGGTTTATTGGGGGTGGGGGGGTGGGGGGGGGGGGCTTCAGTAATAACTTAATTCCACAGCTCTGTCGAGTTGTTGGATTGCCAAGCTTCGCTTCAGATTTTTTGCTCTTCATATCGTCTTCTCGTCCACCACCAATTTTTTCTTCATGCCAAAATGTATGCACTCTCTATTGAAAGGGTTAACACTCTACTAGATAAGTTATTTATTTATTTATTTGTATTAAGGTCACTATTTCTGCCACGTATCATACTCGAAGGGGCCCATCCCGCTTGTCAACTCTAGGGTCATGTTGAAATCATTATTAATCTCAGATTGGAGGCAGTAACTATTATAAGTTTTTGTTTTGGTTTGTTTTTGTTTTCCTTATTCTCCTTATTCTAAGCGACATATTGCTTTGCTTCCTCGGCCTTTGCACGGGTCCATCAAGTATTGTATGTTCCAAAAAGTACGAATCAAATTTTCGTTAGTTTACCCCCTCCCTCTCTCTATCTCTCTCTCTCTCTCTCTCTCTCTCTCTCTCATGGCGAAATTTCGAATTTTGTTATATTATACTCTATTGGAAACGTGCTCCGAGAGCCCCTTCCCAACAAGGTTTTGCAAAACTGCTTTATATCAGCCATTTGGAACAAGAACTCTAGAAACGATCAGACATGTAGAAAGCTCAAGTTGTCAAATTCCACCAAACTCATATCGGTAACAGGTGTCTCCAAATTACAGGAATGTGCCCACATTATAACACATAGTAAGATTTGTATTTTATTTTTTCTTGTCCATTTCTGTTCAAATGATTTAGCCTGGATACATGTATACATTTTTACTATTCAGTGACATTCTACCTTGTGTGGCTTTGCAGTGTTTCTCTGCAAGTCTCGGTTGCCTATACAGGCGGCCGAGACTTATCTAAGACTAAACACCTACAATGTTGTTATAATTTAACATCGAGTTTACTCCGAGAATGCACGTTGGGGAACTTGTACTGTTACAGTAGTAAGTTAGTAGGTTTGGGATAAGGAACTGTAGGGCTGTGGGCAGTGTGCAAAAATTCAAAAATGTTTCTAACCGACTGACCGTACACGTGGGTTGGGTATAGCTAACCGAGCGCTCGGCTGTGTAAAAATTCTTGGGAAACTGCTTTTTTATTATTAACAAGTATTTATATATGGCATGGAACTGAAATATATATAGCCTCTTACGGCAAAAAGTCTAAAAATCTATCAAGACACAAGAGAGGCTGCTTAACTGGTAGAGTGCTAGAAGCCCATATTTGGGCTTTATTCAGAACTGCAAGTACCTAAAGTGAAAGGCTTCGTATTCTGCGTATGTCCTTCATATTATCTTGTAAGTAAAATTACTTGTTCATTGATTTGCATTGTTACAATTCATGGGAGAGTAATTGTAACAAGTCAAAATGTGTGAACATATCTTGAGACTGAGAAAAGAGAAAAAATTTAGCACTCTACCAGTTAAGCGACCATTCAAGATGCAACTTTTGGCTAACCGGTCATCCGTTCGCGTAATTTAAATTAGAGTAACCACCACGCGAACGAAACGAGCGTTCTCGTCACATTTTGCACACTGTATGGGTAATAGATATTCTGTGGCAACAATACAGCCTGGAGAGAGGAGGAAATGCATTTCATATGGTCAGTATTGCAAAACAAATATTGGTTTTTTTAATGGTGCCGGACAGCTGACTTGACAAGTTAGAAATGACTCCCCAAATTACATAAATCTAAAGGACCAAAAATTCAAATACAAATATGTCAGTGTATATAATTTAATTATCACAATGTTTCAGATTCGACGCCTCGTTTCAAGACAAATATCGACGAGTCTGAAGAACGAGTCGAGATGTGGCTTCCAGGCGAGATTAAGGACACTTACCCATTATCATTTTCTCTTTCAATATACCCCCGAAAAAAGTGAAAAACGCTTCACGTAACAGAACACTATTTTACTGTGCGCAAACTAAAATACATTTGAGTGATTTTGCCATCCGATGAAGTCGATGAAACAATCCACGCTGGATTTAAAACAATGTTACTGTCAATTGATATTCAGATTCCGTTGAGCGCAAAACAATTGATTTCCGGATGCGCATGGAGTTGTTATGTGGACTAAATTAGTTGGCTTTACTGATTTCAAGCGGTCAAGTGCAAAAATAATGTGCGAAAACAGTGAAAGCATTTGTTTTTCCTTTTTGACTGTTATGGCATCTTTTGTGTCCCAAACTGTAACAAAATGTTACCAATTGATCATAAAAGCCCAGTTAGAAGCATTATTAACAAAACTAACCCCCTTAATATACAAATATTGGAGAATTTCATCCAAACTAACTTATGTATAGGGGGTGGGTGCCCAATATTGGGCGGAAAAAAACTGCCCGACAATCTTCTTCTAAAGTCAACAAAAATATCCATTCACAACATAATTCATTCATACCAAGTTTGTTTTTTTTTTAACCCTTTACCTAACATGAAAAGCAGACGACACTTGCAAAAAAAATTCTTGAATAACTATTTTTTTTCATTTTTTGTCTCAAAAACATAGGTTATGACCCCTCGTTGGAACGAGCTCGACGAGCTCGTTCCAACGAGGGGTCATAACCTATGTTTTTGAGACAAAAAATGAAAAAATAATAAAAATTCATTGGCGATTTTTGAGAATCGCGCTGGCCGGTTTTGGCCGTTACTTTGGGTAAAGGGTTAAAAGAACATTCTTTAAAATAAAGCATAGTATATATAATATTGTCTAAAGAGTCTCATAATAGCTAGGTTGGACTGACTTTTCAAAATTAAAGAACTGAAAATATTATTTCAACAAAAACAAAAAAGTCTGATTTAACAAAAACAAAAGTCTTTTTGATCGCTATCCTGGTATGCAGATTCGATAACAAAAACAAAAACATAAGGTTTGCCCTTCTTGAGCCAGAACAAAAACAAGTTCCCATTTGCAATATATACACGGTTACAGTATAAGCAGTAGTAAATTATGGGCACAGCAGGCACAATGCTCACATATGCCTTATATGATTTACAGAAACTAGACTGTTCGAAGTGCATATCACTGCATATCAGAGACAAAATTAGGAAAAGCTTATTTAAATTTGGTTTAAAATCAAAGGTTTCTGGGAAAATTTCAAAAAGAATAATTGAGTTTCATTTGCAAAGTAAACACCGAGAAACTGCATTTGTAAGAATATTTAAGCTACACATTTAGTTTGTCTCAATTGTCTGATCTGATATGATTGGGGTTTTACATCGCTTTCAACATCTATGGGTATATGATGCCTGTATCACAGCGTTGTTAGTTCCCAAGATGAAGATAGAATTTTTCAAACAGATCCACTGGATGGCCTAAGGAGTTCACCAACCACTGGAGGAACTAACCAGCTCATCCTCACAGACACCTCAGTTTAAGGATAAAACAAATTCCTTAGAATTTGCTACATCAATGTAGTATTAAAATGTGTGTATGAACAGACAGGCCTTTACTGCTGTGTATTAACAACCGGGCTACCAAATGAGGACCTAATATACCCGAGCCCAAACTGGGCTCAAGCTTTAAAGTAATGTCTTTGTGAACTGATGTGAATCTGGTAAGTCTTCAAGAATACACCTGATAGTGTAAATGGAAACATGTTTGGACATTTAAAAATCTGCATTTAATCAGTGTGCTTTTCGAGTTAGTGTCCGAGTGCCAATGTTTTGTATGTTAAAATGTTTGAGAAGGGCGTGGGTCATGGAAAAAAATATGCAGGAATGGGTGGGTGGGTCACAAAATTTCCACCCATGTTCGCGCATCCCCCCCCCCCCCCCCCCACTCCCTGTCTAATACCCGACTTGAATGGTTCTTGGGATTCTCGTTTTAGACGGTTTGAAGGAGGATTCCATTGGTTTGGCCCGGCAAGCAGAAGTTAATTTAGACGAGGACTAGATTAAATTTATATGATGTGGCCTGTAAGTGACAAGCAAATCAAATCAGACAAGTAGGGTGGTGCAGATATATTGATGCATATAAAGATAAGAAGAGAAAATGGTTTAAAATATCTACTGAACAAGATTTTTATACTGACAACCGCTTCTGAACAGATCACCAATTCCAACCTTCAACCTTGCAATAGAGCTCAGTGGTTTCAAGTGTGTTAGTTACTCTGCTGTTGATGAGCATGCATAATTTAATAAGAATTACCGGTATTGAGTTATGGACACCGAGTGGATATAAATAATAATAATAATAATTTTCAGTCTAAAATCCACAAAATGTGCTCTTTGGCTTTACACACAAAAAAGGGATATGATTTCTTATTAACATATTTGACTCAGTTTTCTGTGGTAGTGTATATGTATATATATACCATATACTCTTTAGATAAAAAGAAAACTTGAAAAGTCTTTTGCCACAAAATAGAACAAGAGCTAAATGTTGGGGGGAGGGGGGTCCGTTTGTTTTTTGGGGGTTTTGTTTGGTTTTTTTTCCTTTCTCCCATTGTTCGCAGTTGTTAGCTTATTTTTTCCTCCTCATTTTGTCTTTGTATTTTTTCTTGTTTCCTTTCTGTTTTAAATTTTGGGTTTTTTTTCCTTTTAAAACGGTTTATTATAATAGAATTTTTTATGGTTTATTTATTTATTTATTTTTATATTTTTTTAAAATATTTATTTATTTTGTATTCGTTTGATTGTTTTTAACTCCCGAATTGACTGGTGTGACTTGGAATAGTACCCTATCATTGTGTGTGGACAAACCTATTTTGTCTTTTTTTTCTGGGGAGGGGGGGAGGGTGTTTTTGTTTCTTTTAAATTGTTGGGGTTTTTTTCTTTTGTTGAAGTTTATTTTATTATCATTTTATATTTTCTATTTACTTATTTAATTTTTACTGTTATTTATTTATTTATTTATTTATTTATTTATTTATTTATTTATTTTATTTTTGTGTGTGTGTTATTTTGTATTCGTTTGTCTATTTTTAGCAAACAGCTTCTCCCGAATGGGCAGGTGTGGCTTGGAATGGTACCCTACCATAATGTGTGGACAAACTGGCTTGGCAATTCGTTAACATGGGCAAAATGGTCTTCAGGTCACCCAATCAGTGGTTATCCGAACGTGGTATTCGATGCAAACACGTTAACTTTGAAGACTGTCTCAAGTACCAATACAGCGCCTGCTTTATGTGAAAAAGGTGGTATGTGAAATTTTAAGAAATCAATGAGGCCTAAAAAGTGATAATATGTTTCCAAAACCCTCCAACGTGGTCGACTTGGCTGTCGAAAATTCGCTTTTTGTTATCAATGCAAACTTCACCCAGTGGCCACAGGGGGCTGGGGGCGCTCACATGACATGGTAGCCTAAATATCAACGCAGGGAACTGATTTGAACAAGTTGCATCTGCCCCTCTTAAGAAAAGCTTATACGAAATATCAAATGATTCTGACAGGTGGATCTGAAAAAAAATGTTTTGCAAAGAATATTCCTCATATTGAGCTAAGTTATAATTTGGGCTCCAATAGGGAGCCCAAATATGACCCCAGGGACTTGGCTTGAACAAACTTGAATCTCACCTCTCTAAGGATGCTGTATACTAAATATCAAAAGATTCTTACTACTAGATCTGAAGAAAAATATTTTTAAAGAATATTCCTCATATTGAACTAAGTTATAATTCTCACCCCCTAAGGATGCTGCATACCAAATATCAAAAGCTTCTGATTGATGGATCTGAAGAAGAAGAGTTTTAAAGAATATTCCTCATATTGCTCTAATCTAACCATCTGGGATCCCATGGAAAGCCCAAATATGGACCTAACCATTTGCTTTCAACAAACATGTGAATGAATCTTCCAAAGATGTTATATGTGAAATATGAAAGCCTTTGGAGAGGTGGTATAGGAGTAGATTTTTTAATGTTTTTCCCATTACTCACAGTGTTAAAAAGGATGACTCAGCATTTTTTCAAAGTCCTGGAAAAGTACCCTATGTTAAAATCGATGGCAATTTTTTTTACCATTCCTTTCTATTGTTCCTAAGGAAGCTTCATACAAAATAAAAAATTTTCAGTGCCGTGTAATTTTGGAGATATGGACGTTTTAAATTTGTTCTATCTTTTGATTCTGCGGCTCCCATGGGGCGACGGGAAAATTTGTTTGGGCATAAATTAGGTACTTATGACCCCAAAAAACCTCATATCAAATTTGGTTCAAATCGGCCTTTCAGTTCGGAAAATTGAAATTTTGTTACAATTCGGGCTCCCACAGGAAGCCCAACTATAAACCCAGGGACTTGGCTTTAACAAACTTATATCTCACCTCCCTATGGATACTGTATACCAAATATCAAAAGATTCTGACTGGCGGATGTGGAGAAGATTTAAGATTTAAGAATATTCCTCATATTGCACTAATTTGAACATTTCGGCTTCCATAGAGAGCCAAAATATGGACCCTGGGAATTGATTTCAACAAATATGTGAATCAATCTTCCAAAGATGTTATATGTGAAATATGAAAGCTTTTAGAGCAGTGGTTTGGGAGAAGAAGATTCTTTAATGTTATTCCCATTACCCAGTGTTAAAAAATGATGATTCAGCACTTTTTCAAAGTCCCGGAAAAGTACCCTATGATACAACCGATGGCAATTTTTTTTTTTTTTGACCATTCCTTTCTGCTGGTCCTAAGGAAGTTTCACACCAAATAAAAATTCTCAGTGCAGTGTAGTTTTGGAGATATGGACATTTTATTTATTTATTCTATTTTTAGCTCCCGCGGTTTCCATGGGGCGATGGGAAAATGTTTTGGGCATAAATTAAGTACCTATGGCCCAATAAGCCCTTACATCAAATTTTGGTTCAAATCAGCCTCTCGGTTTGGAAAACAGAAATTTTGGGCGGGGCCAAAATTCTTGCCCCTCCCATAACGACGACAAATATAGCCCCTCGAACTTCTCTTGAACAAATTTGAATTTACACCTCAAAAGGAAGCTGCACACCAAATACCAAGTCTCTGCTACTGCTGGTTCATGAGAAGATTTTTAAAGATTTACGCACACTTTTTGGGCGTGGCCCTACCCAGGGACGGGGCAACTTGATTTGAAGAAAATCAAAATGCAATATCATAACAAACAACCATCTCAAATTTCACTTAAATCGA
The DNA here is from genome assembly GCA_031216915.1 of Pictodentalium vernedei. Taxonomy (NCBI): domain Eukaryota; kingdom Metazoa; phylum Mollusca; class Scaphopoda; order Dentaliida; family Dentaliidae; genus Pictodentalium; species Pictodentalium vernedei. The sequence continues at coordinate 353,364,073 of CM062292.1, forward strand.
TTCAGCGGTTTTGGAGGAGAAGTCGCAAACACCATGTTCACGGACGACGGACGAAGAGTGATCACTAAAGCTCACCCCGACTTTCAGTCAGGTGGGTAAAAAAAAATAAAAATTTTAACAAAATTTCAGAGGGTTCACCAGTGTAAAAAGAATGGATAAGATTATGCCTTGAGATCTCAAGATGGCGCCTTACATCCCTCAAGGGAGAGCATACACCACTATCCGTGTTACTGGGGGGACTGTGAGGCCTAAAGTAAAAACCAAACCAAGTAAATGAACCTCTGTTGGTGAAGAAATAATAAAGACAAAAATAAAAAAGTAAAAAAATAACACCCGCCCGCAGGTATTTTTACCAAATATTGCTAGAAAAGCAGAAGATCTACTTAGTGTACCAAAACAAAAGTTGCAAAACATTTTTTTCTCGGAAACCTTTGAAAGGGAATTACACTGTGCTGGTGCTAATATAAAATTGGGAGCCTGCCTCTCCCACAATCTGTCGAACTGAATCCCGAACTGAATAAGGTGGGAGTATTTCGGATCTAATTTAATCTCGAAACGAATTTCGTGCCTCTTCAAATTGTAATATTGCACATTGTTGGAACCGTAAAAATTGTCACTCTCCATTCAAGTATTGTTTTCAACGGCGATTTGTCTGTTTGGGAGAGCCAATCAAACAAGAGGTCTCAAGAGGCATTAGTCGCATACCTGATAAAACTGTTTAAAAAAGGATGGGTTTATTTATTTATTTATTTATTTATTTATTTATTTATTTATTTATTTATTATTTACTGGAGTTTAACGACACGCTCGACATCCAGGGTCACCTCCTATCTGACATTTTTCCAGGTGGAGGAAGCCGAAGCACCCGGAGAGAGCCACAGAGCAACGGCGAGCAACGGTCCGACTTCCCAGTTCTGACTCCACACAAGCACTGTTAGCATTGGTTGAAGACAGGTGAACCACGCCAAAGTACAGGGCGCCACTGTACCCCCACGTGGGCAATCGGGATTAAACGCCTTGCCCAAGAAAACAACGCAGTTACCCCTGGCGGGGATCAAACCATGAAACTGTCGGTTTAAAGTTCAATGCCGTAACCACGGAATCACCACGCGCCCCAAGAAGGATTTAATGTCACATTCAGCATCTACATGGTAATACAGTTAATCTAACTTAGGCTACTTAACCAGGGTGTGTTGGGTGATTTTTGTGTGTGCGCGTGCGTAAAATCACTCACCCCCTTGAAATACATTTTGAAGCAACGAGAAAAAGCACCTGGTAGACCACCCCATTCCCACCTCACGCCCAAGTGGGTGGAAGTTCATTTTTTCATAATAAAATTAGAGCCAAAAAAATATAACTCTGCCCAATGTACCTCTGACAGAGCGGGGGGGGGGGGGGGGGGGGGGGTATGAAGTAGCCCGGTCGTTCCCGTTTAAGCAAATGTTAATCTAACATTTACAACTAACTAAAGTTTGCTACAATCAGTTCTGTCAAAATCTGTTGTGTGGATATGAAGAAGAAGATTTTTCAAATAAGAGTCCTTATATTGCACTAAGTTAACCCTTTACCCAACGCAGACAATATCAAAATTTATTATTTTAAATATTAGTTTTTGAAATTTTTCAAAACATTTCGACAAAACCATATCATGTGACCCCTCGTTGGAACGAGCTCGACGAGCTCGTTTCAACGAGGGGTCACATGATGTGGTTTTGTTGAAATTTTTTTAAACATAATATTTTTTCAACTGCTAAATTTGCATATTACGCGGGCGGATGCGGCCGATTCGTTGGGTAAAGGGTTAATATTTTGGGGCCCACAGGAAGCCCAAATATGACCCATGGGACATGCTTTGAACAAACTGGAATCTGCATCTTCTTAGGTTGCAGCATATCAAATAACAAAAGATTCTGGCTGTTGGGTTTGGAGAACAATGTTTTAAAGGAATTTCCCCATGTTGCAGTTAAGTTAAAATTTAAGCTGCCATAGGGAACCCAAATATGAACCATGTGACTTGATTTGACAAAATATCATAAGATTTTGACAGATGGATCTGAAGAAGAGGATTTTTAAAGAATAATCCTCATATTGCACTAAGTTAGAATTTAAAAGTTAAGATATGACTCTAGGGACTTGATTTGAACAAATTTGAATCTGACCCCATAAGGAAACTCTACACCAATCACAAAAAGACTGTGGCTGATGGATCTGAAGCAGAAGATTTTAAAAAATAATCCCTATGTTACGTTAAGTTAAAATTCGAGCCCCCATAGTGAGCCTAAATATGACTCGGGGGACATAATTCGAATAAACTTCAAGTTGATCCCTCCAAAAGATGCAGTATATCAGATTTATTTATGTATTTATTTATTAATTTATTGGTGTTTAAGATCACATACTTATGCACAATGGCTAATCGTGACCGTGACAGTTTTACAGCTGGGGGATGCCGGAGTACCCCAAGAGAAACACCAAGCATCGACGAGCAACAGTCTGTTGTTCAACATTCTAACTGTGTTCAAGTTCCGCTCAAGCAAGGTTACAGCGGTTGAAGACATGTGTACCATCGACGTTCAGTACGCCTTAGTACACGGCGTCATCGTACTCCCATGTCGGTAATCGGGATAAAGTGCCTTGCCCAAGGACACAACGCGGGTCGTTCCGGACGGGGATCGAACTCGGGACCTCTAGCATAGAAGTCCAAAAGTCTACCACTGAGCCACCGCGCTGCCCAGTATATCAGATATAAAGAGATTTTGACTGGTTGGTCTGAAGAAGATTAAATAAATAAACTTTTTCATATTGCATTAAGTTAAAATTCAGGTTCCGATGGGAAGCCCAAATGTGAACTCATAGACTTGTTTTGAACAAACAAGAATCTACCTCATCTAGGGATTTTGTATCCTAAGTATAAAAAGATTTTGATTGGTATTTTTGGTATTTTTTTTTTTCAATTTTAAAATTTGGGTTGCAGAATTATGTCCCTTGTGTTGACCCCTGCGGGTCTGCCAACTTTATTGGAACAAACTTGAATTGTCTTATGATAAGGAACATACATATCAAGTTTGGTTCAATTCGGCTATGTGATTTACGAGAAATGGATAATGCAAATAAAGTTTACGCTGGCCGTCCGTCCGTCCGTCCGTCCGACGGACGGACGGACGGACGGACGGAAAGTGATCATTACCCCCCCCCCCCACCAACCCCACCCCCCTCACCCCCTTGAGCTTCGCTTAGGTCAGCTAAAAAAACAGCATATTTCAGGATGGACAGACATTTTACAGATGGTACGCGGTGACTAAATAAACCCCACAACTGATGCTGCAAAGCGTTCGGACACCTCGGGAACTTCCCCAACCGAGGGTAGATCCCAAGGCCTCCAGTTTGCCAGTGAGATATCGGTGCACTTATCCACCACTCTCTCATCAACTCGGTCAACTATCTCTAATTCACTTGGATTTCCTTGGCTTGTACGAGTTGACACCCATCATTTGGATTGCGGTGGCCCATTGGTTAATGCGACGAACTTCTTATCAAGTGGTCAAACATGAGCCCATATCGTGCCCCTTGCGTCGTATCCTTCAACAAGACACTTGATCCAATTTGCCCAAGTAAGGACACCGATCAGAATTATTAGGCCTAAAAAAGTTGAAAATCTGTTTCTCACCCCCCCCCCCCCCCCTCGCATGGTCATTTTGGCTGCGGCATGCTCTCTTTTATAGCCAAGGGAAACTTAAATAAAAGTTTCAGTGACACTGTAGCTTACCTTGACAGTGTGTTGTGCTTGATGAAAAGGACAATATGCAATGTTTATGAAAGGATTGTGAAATACGACAAGAATTTTGATAATTGAGAATATGATAATTTCTGTTCCCTGTATGCTATGTTTTAAAACAAATAATCTGAAGTGTAGACTATACTAAAGAATTGACAGGTGGGTTAATGTGGCCCTCACAGTTAAAGTATGTCAGCCAAAGTTACAAACCTGCAGTGTTTGTTTGTTTGTTTGTTGGTGGTTAATGTCACATATTTATGCACCATGGCTAATCGTGACACAACATGGAGATGAAGTCAAGTTTAGTCAATCGTTGATCAGCATGTTGCCCATTTTAGAGGACTTTCACCCCAAGCATTGGTGAATGGGTCCTATTTTACTAGTAAAGCGGAACTGGTTTACCACAGTAAACAAGTGCTGCTTACTTCCCGGGGTTCCCACGGGGATACAAACCTGCAGTGAAATTATTCCAAAACGAGTCATCCTAATAAGTTACAATGAAATCCCTTCATGCATACGGCCTGTAGACTGTACTAAAGGTTTTCGGGCTTCGGGCCTGTGTAGCCATCACGGCTAACCGATCGCAACCAAAAGGAGATGACCTCATTTAGACATTATACTGAGTTATCCTACCTAGTTACAATGAAATCCCTTCATAAATACGACCTGCAGTCCGTGTTAAAGGTTTTCGGATTTTGGGCTCGGGCAGGTGTCACGGTTGAAGGATCGCGGCCAAAGGGAGGGGGGGGGGGGGGGCATTCTCATCTAGACATCATCTGGAGTCATCCTACCAAGTTACAAAGAAATTCCTCCATAAATACGACCTGTAGCCTGTGCTAAATGTTTTCGGGCTTTGAGCCACTGTAGCCGTCACAGTTGACCGATCGCGACCAAAAGGGGACGTTCTCATCTAGGCATTAAATGGAGTCATCCTACCATGTGACAATGAAATCCCTCCATCAAATACGACCTGTAGACTGTGCTAAAGGTTTTCGGATTTTGGGATCGGGCAACCATCACGGTTGCCAGATCTCGACCAAATGGGGAAGTTTTCATCTAGACATCATACAGAGTCACCCTACCAAGTTACAATGAAATCCCTTCATAAATACGACCTGTAGACTGTGCTGTAGACTTTGGGGTGCAAATTTCCACAAAAAAATGGTCTGAGAAATAGAGGAGCTACTTTGTGGGGTCTTAATGTATACTTTTTCTATCTCTGTTTTCGTTTACCTCACCAAAATACTGACACGGAACACATGTAATTAAACTTAATCGCGTCACTCCAAGTCAGTGTGGTAATCAGTCTATGGTCAGGCATCTAACTTAACACACCTTTCTGAAATCTCAGCGGAGATAAAAAATAGAGGTAACCACCAGGGGTGACAAATCCCCCCCCCCCCCCACCCCGAAAACTCACCCTGATACAGTAACCATGGTAATATACAGATAAGATTACCTGTATTTGATGACATGTCAAGTATGGTTCTGATCGGGAACTACAAAATTACAAGTCCAAGGACACTGTGTGCTTGATCTTTGGTACAATCACCCCAAAATAAATAGGGTTCTTCCTTTCATCATGCTCAACCCAAAAGCCAAGTTTAGTTTCGATCGGGCAAGCAAAATTTCAATTAGAGAAGTCAACTCTGGTAAATGTTTAAATTCAAGGTCACTGTGACCTTGACGTTTGGCACAATGGCCAAAATAAATAGAGTTCTTCCTTTCATCATGCCTAACCCGCATGCCAAGTTTGGTGTCCGCCAAGCGTAACTTCAATTACAGAGCGAAAACCAACTCTGATAAAAAAAATTAGTTCAAGGTCACTGTGACCTTGACCTTTGGCACACTGATTCCAAAATGAATAGGATTCTTATTCTCATCTTACCTTACCCCCTTGTCAAGTTTGGTTTCAGTCGACCAAGCGGAATTTCAGTTAATGAGCGGAAACCATTCAAACCAACTTCGTCTACAGACGGACGGACGGACGGACGGACATCGCCACGGCTATAGCCTCCCGGACTTCTTTCGAGTGATAAAAATCCTTTTGAAAGTGAAATGGAAGTAGTAAGATAAACATTTATATTGTATTTTCCTTTTGATTTCCAAAGTTCACGCTTTGCATGAAGTGTTCTGAAACGATGTCGGGGTAGGTTTAAACACGGCAAACATAATAATATCACTTTGAGCCAACCCCAGTAAGTTAGGAGTTTTTTATAAATTTTACATAGAGTTGTACAGAAAGAAAAGACATTAATTCTAACCTTCAAATGAAATTGGAAGTACACTGGCGATTTAAGCTATGCATCATTGGAAAGCATTTGTCATGGGCTTCATGAACTGGATTTCTTTTAGAAAAATAATAATCAGTTGTTTTGCAATCTTAACTTTGATTATTTTTCTCCGTATAGCGCTATAGTAAATTGTAAGCTTTGCACAATTCTGATTAAAAATAGTTGCTCATCGAGTGTTCAGTAAACTAAGGAGTATAGCATGTTAATGGTGGATTTTCGTTAACCCTCAACCTTCGGGGTATTGCCTATTTTTTATCAAATCTAGTCATGGCTGCTGTGTTACAGCTATGACTTGATCTGATGAAACATTTAAGAAAGTTTGACTTGAGAAATCATTGGTTAAAAACTTGATGCAATTTACGAGAGAAAAACGTGCTCAAATTTTACTTATTTTAGTGGCAAGAGTTTTGCTGCCTTGGTACGAATATCCGCAAGCAGAGTGCAAAGGTGTTAAACCAATGTGATTCGATAAAAAACCACCTTAGCTTCCATTTGTTAAGTTTGTAGGAATGTCTGAAAATTACAATAGGCCGTCCTGTGGTTATTTTACTTACAACTGATTAATTGGCTAGAATGTCTGAAAGTTACAATTGGCAGCTCTGTGATTGTCTCTGATTGCTTTGGGTTCATCTACTGTGTGACGCATGACACTTGTTTTTGTGTTGTATAATTTTTAATGAGCAAATAAATAAACAGTTTCTAAATTTAGGCATACTATTTACCTAAATTATTTATTCATGTATTCATGTATTCTTTTATTTTTGTAGCTGATGCATGCACTTGCATTGGAAAAGTGTACAAAAATGATTCAGTACACAAGTGCTTCTGGTTGCTCAGCGGTTCATACACGCAAGTTGGTGCCAACATTGAGTGCGCGCTTAATGGTGGCATGTTAGCAACAATGGACGATGGAAGTCAAGCTGACTTTGTCTTCAACACATTGTGAGTACATGTAGATAAGGACCACACAACTAATTTGGCATGTCACGAAAATAATCCACACTAATATCTGTTGAATCTTTGCTGAACAAAACAACTGAATATGAGAGATACAGTACGTGGAGGTTCGATCCAATCAACAATTGCAAATTTGACAAGCATAAACAAAGTTCCAGACAATGGACCTCGGGGTCAAACCCGAAGATCCATGGCCTGAAACACTGCTTGTGGGTTTTTTTTGCCCAAATGTACAGAATTTGAAAGTGATACTTTGGGTGATAACTCCTCTCCACGGGTGATTTAGTTACAATCCACTCTTCACGTACTGTATGCCAAATAATCGATAGTGTTGGACGAATGAAAATATGAAATGAACCGTCTCAGATATCTTTTGTCTGTCTGTCTGTCTGCCTGCCTGCCTGTCTGCCTGTCTGTCTGTCTGTCCTACATTTTCAAAGCTGTTGAACAAAAATGTGTCACCTAATGGAATTTTTTTTATCGGGAGTAACATGGACAAGGGGAATTTTGTGTGCGACGTCGCGTTAACCCTTCAACACGAGCAACGCCAGGTTCAGCTCGGAAATATATCATATTTATAAAATATCATTGGGCGACTAATTAAACTGTTTATGTAGATATTTGGAGGGTTACAAGTAGAGCTGGGTGGTTTTTCGGTTCGGTTCCGGATTTTTAGGCAAACCGGAGAAACGAAACAAGACCTAGCGAAAAGCGGTGGAACGGGTTTATCGTGTATATGCATGAACTGATTAAACCAGCTTACTGGGAGGGAACTAGACTAGTGGATCCTATGGACTCTCGCCCCTTAGACTACAGGAGGGTTACAAGTAGAGCTGGGTGGTTTTTCGGTTCGGTTCCGGATTTTTAGGCAAACCGGAGAAACGAAACAGACGACCCAGCGAAAACCGATGGAACGGGTTTATCGTGTATATGCATGAACTGATTAAACCAGCTTACTGGCAGGGAACTAGACTAGTGGATCCTATGGACTCTCGCCACTTAGCCTATCTGGGAAAGGACGAATACACCAACAAAACTTACATTAGTTGAACTTGATTCATTTGTCACCCTGATTATTTTTTTATACTTTTTTCTCACTCATTAGGCTTAGCAACCGATCCCCTAGGGCCCCTAAAATGATGAAATGGAGGCTAGGCTGAACACAATGGACAAGACAAGTTTTTCGTGGTGATCGGTATTGGAAAAAAGATTATTGGGATTCTTTTCCGAGTGAAGGAGCCAGAGATGTGAATTATTGTATGTTCTCAACTCATACAAGAACTGAACGGTTGAACCGAAACCGAGATTTTTACCCGTGAAACCGAACCGAAGCCGAATTTGAAAAATCAAAACCTCCCAGCTCCAGTTACAAGTAGTTTTGAGGGCTTTCTTTTTTCAGCCACTGAAGTCAAATAAAGTGGCATACTTATTATACATGTACGTGTAGAAATGGTTACATCCAATCCCACCTGTGGTGAATTATTATTTTTATTTGTTGGGGTTTAACGACACTTTTGGCAGCCATGGTCACCTCGTGTCGGACAGTTTTACAGGTGGAGGAAGCCGGAGTACCCGGAGAGAACCACCCAGCAACGGCGAGCAACTGTCAGGCTCCCCAACATACTAACTTCACACAAGCAGGGTTAGCACTGGTTGAAGACAAGTGCACCATCGACGTGCAGCACGCCTTAGTACACAGCGCCGCCGTGCCCCCATGTGGGCAAATGTCTTGCCCAAGTTCACAATGCGGTTGCCGCAGATGGGATTAGAACCGGAGACCTCTCGGCTTGAATCCTGCGTCTCTACCTACTGAGCCACCGCGTCCCCACCCGGGGTGAATACCAATAATATCAGTATCCCTGAAAAACTGTAAGACACATAGCCGGTCCTGGTATCCACTATCCGAAATGTTATTTGTGTTTGCTATACTTCTCCACTTAATTCGATCTTCAATACTGGGAAAATTCACTGATGGGTAATTAAACTAGAAGTGTGACTGTCCCAGATGGGCAGCCCACACCGCAATGATTATTCTAAGACGAAAAGGGGCACTACTTCAGATCAAAACTGCAATCGCAAGTGCATATGTTTCCATTGTAGTGAACATCCATACCAAATTTCAAACGAATTGACCCATAAACGTCAGAGAAAATCTGCGGACAAACTTCAGGTATTCTAAGACGAAAAGTGCATAACTCTGACAAAAAAGTCCGATCAAAACTATTATCGCAGGTGCACAGATTCCGAAGGTAGAGAACAACCATACCAGGTTTCAAAGGAATCGATCCATAAACATCTGAAAAATTCTCCGGACAAAATTCAGACATTCGAAGAACGGCATACGGGCATACCTCTGGCAAAATAAGTCCGATCGAATCTATAATCACAGGTGCATAGGTTCCCATTGTCATAAACATTCATACCAAGTTTCGAACAGATTGATTCCTAAACTCTGAGAAAGTCTCCGGAAAAAATTATGTCTACGAACGGACGGAAGGACAAGGTAATTCCAGTATACCCCCCCCCCCCCCCAACTCGTAGCGGGGGTATAATAAAGATAAACAAACATATGGCCAAATCCCCCGACCGCAAGGTGGATCAAAATGTTCATGAAAAAATAAGATTATCTCACAGTCCCTACAGTAAGTTTCGTAAAAATCTGATTACGTTTTTTCACGAAGTCATTATTAGGCAAACAACACTTTTTCAACAAAAAGGGGCATAATTCCTATGAAAGCAGTGGACATTAGGTGCATATCCAACTTGACTCAATTCTTTTTAAAATATACTATTCAAAAAAAGTAGGGGATATCCAAACTGATGTTGATATTTTCGGAAAATGGTATTGGTTACGCGTGATTGGACCAATGAATATGTTACCAAGTTTAGTGTGGTTCATGAATGTCACCGGCCCACGAAGACTTCGTGCAGGTTTTTCTCACAAGCGCCGCGTTAATATCTGTGGGGTACGTTTGAAATTTTCCTTTGCACTGGACGGGCTTTTTCGGAGGTCTAGTCGTTCTTTCCTCGGTATAAACTCTTTCATCAATAGTTTCTGGTCGAAACGTACCTTTTGAAGAATACGAAGACTGACACGTGACGAACGTTTGCGTGCCGTTGGCATGTTGGAAGCTGGCAACAGACTGCAGTGGCTCAAATTCTCAACGTTTGTCAATCGGTGATTAGCAGGTTGTGGTCACGCTACCGTCAGACAGGCAATGTTGATGACAGACGTCGGTCAGGTCGTCCATGGGCAACAACTGCTAACTAGAATCGTTTCATTCGAACCACAGCACCACGTAACCGCCATCAAAGTGTCTCAGAAATTGGGCAGCAGCTGCACCGAGCGACAGATGTGCGAGTCAGTGGTCAGACTATCCACAATCGCCTACACAACTGGAATTTGTACGCTCGACGACCTCGAATAATTCCACGTTTTACTGAACGTCACATCGCAGCAAAGCGTAATTGGTGTGGGGCACGGCAGCGCTGGGACAATCGTCAGTGGAGCAACGTCATGTTTTCCGATGAATCGAGGTTCACTCCACGACAGGCGAAACAGAGTGTGGCGGTGGCGAAACGAAAGATACCATGACGTAACCGTTAGGCAGCACGATCGTTTTGATGGTGGATCGGTTATGGTGTGGGGAGGCATAACCATGACAAGCAGAACAGCATTACATGTCATCCAAGGGCGTGTCACAGGGCAGTACTACGTGACAACATGTTAGCAGCTAGCTCATGTGGTGCCATTTGCGCGACGTCGCGGCCGTCGATTCATTTTCCAAGACGACAAAGCAAGAGCACACAGAGCCCGTGTCGCTACAGAGTTCCTCCAGGAGCAGAACATCACTACACTGCCTTGGCCAGCACTAAGTCCAGGCCTTTCACCAATCCAGCACGTCTGGGATATGCTTGGCAGGCGCCTACGACAACGCCAATATTCCCTTACCAATGTCCAGGAACTCGCCGCTGCACAGCAGGAAGAATGGAAAAACATCAGTCAAGCTTATAGTGGACGTTTGGTGAGGAGTATGCCACGTCGGATCCACGTTTGTCTCGCGAACCCAGGAGGATTTATAAGGTATTGCGGTCTTGGGCTGAATGTGGTAAATTCTCAGACTGTCCGTCCATGTCTTCTACAGCTCAGTGCGTGGAATGTGTGCTTGTCAGACACCCAACTATCGCTGAAATCATTCACCAGGTGTCACAGTGCAATGCCTAAACTGTCTTTTTGATGAAAATTTAAAAATATTTCTTCAAATATCTCACTTTTATCGAATATCCCCTACTTTTTTGAAGAGTATATATGCCGATAGCAAGTTTCGTAAAAATATGCTTGCATTTGTTCAAGTTCAAAATGTCATTATTAGACAAACACCAAGTTCCAATAAAAAGAGGCATAAAAAGCAGACAAAATTTGGTGAACATCGAACTTGACGGCGATCTTCTCCAAATGTATGCCGAAAGCAAGTTTTGTGAAAAACTAGATTACATCAGTGTTTTCGGTTTATCGCATCCACAAAGTCATTATCGGACAAACACTATCAAAGTTGAAACAAAAATGGACATAACTCCTACAAAAGGCGAGGAAATTTTGGGTATATCACACTCGACAAAGCTGTTCTTACAATGTATGCCTATAGCCAGTTTCACGAAAATTCAATTACAATTATTTACGTTATTGCGTTCACGGCGTCATTATCAGACAAACACCGAATTTCAAACAAAAGGGGCATTACTCCTATACAAGCCAAGAGAATTTGAAGAATATCGACCTTGACCAAGATCTTCTCACAATGTATGCCTGTAGTAAGTTTCATGTAAATCAATTACAATTATTTATGTTATCACTTAGTTATCAAACGAACAACATATTTCAAACAAGAAGGGACATAACTCTACAAAAGCCGGAAAATTTGGTGAATATCGAACTTCATCGAGATTGTCTCAAATTGTATGCCTGTGGCTAGTTTCAGGGAAATCCGATTACATTCCGTCAACTTATCGCATTCGCAAAATCAAGCAAGTTCTATATCACTTGTAAAATATGAAATCTGCACATAACTAACTTTTGGTTGACTGAGAATTTTTTTAAAAAACAAAGCACAGATGTAACGTGAAAGCCATGGGACAATGTGATTTAAATACACTGACTAAGAATTACAACTAAAAATGAAATCATTTTTGTAGAAAAATGTTTTAAAAATTTAAACAAAATCCCTATCATGACTATGGAGTTTAATAGAAATGATCATGAACCAAAATAACATCTGAAAAAATAAGAGGTGTCTCAGGTGTGACTGTTCCAGATGGGCTTGTCCATACCCCATTGCCATATTCTAAGACAAAAAGGGGCATAACTCTGGGAAACGAGGTCCAATCAAAACTATAATCGCAGGTGCACAGGTTTCCGTGGTAGTGATCATCCATAACAAGTTTCATCGAAATCGACCCATAAACATCTGAGAAAGTCTCCGGACAAAATTCTAGGCAATTCAGGCATTCTAACTTGAAAAGGAACATAACACAGCAAAAAAGTCCGATCAAAACTATAACTGCAGGTGCACAGGATCCCATGGTAGTGATCATCTATACCAAGTTTCAAAGGAACCGACCCATAAACATTTGACAAAATCTCCGGACCAAATTCAGACATTCTACAAAGAAAAGGGGCATAAGTCTGGCAAAAAACATCCGATCGAAATTATAATCGCAGGTGCACAGGTTCCCATGATAGTGAACAACCATGTCAAGTTTCGAAGGAATCAACCAATAAACATCTAAGAAAATCTCCGGACAAAATTCTAGGCCTGCTTTTTCAAGTTGAAAAGGTACAAATAATCCGACCGGAACGATAATCAGAAGTGCATAGGTTCCCATGGTGGTGAACGATCATACCAAGTTTCAAGCAGATTGGTCCAAAAATGTCCGACAAGTGGTTGGTATACTAACGGTTTTATCCCCCAACCTCACAAGAAACGACTGTACACAGACAGTCACCTCGCAAGGCCATCTGCGGTGGCCCGGACGGACGGACGGACGGACGGACGAACGAACGAACGAACGAACAGTCGGACGGACGGACAAGGTGACTCCAGTATACCCCCCCCCCCCAACTCGTTGCGGGGGTGTAATTACCCCCTTGTGATAGGAGGAAGTTACAATGCTGGCCAAAACGTAAATTCTGAAAAGTCACAACTGTAAATGACCAAGGCTTATATTGTATCTCAATTTGGGAGAATTCATTTGGATTCTCCCGAAAATGGTTGCGCGAATCCATATCTGTCATGATTGTTCCAGGATCCCGTGAGGCCACCACTACGGTTGGACCCCTGTTGAGTACTGATAACACATGTTAACCCTTTACCCAACACAGCTTTTTAATTTTTTAAAACATAAACTGACTTTGATATTTTTTTAAAAATATAAACAGTATTTACCAATGAAACCTTACAAATATGGATGCCATTGGAACCGGCTCATTGAGCCGGTTTCAACGACAGCCATATTTGTACAATGTACAGAGTTATTGACAAAAGTGTCAGGATATTTCAGGTCATGTTAGTCTTGTATTGGTTAATTTGCTTCCGTTGAGTTAGGTAAAGGGTTAAACTGACTCAATTCTGTTCACTCGAATCCTAGCAGAGATGTGGCGAGAATCTACATGGATTTTCGTTGGATTTGTTGCGCGAATCGATTCTTGGATTCTCTTCAAAATATAAGCCCTGGATGACTTAGATTTACCCTTAAAACAATATTCCCAGCAAAATATACGCAGTATAAGGCTTCAACGGTGTTGGAAATGGCCGTAAAAATACTTAACTACAATATAAAAGATTTGCAGCCGTGAGATTCAATGTAACAGAACTGAAAACTGAAAACTTTTTTGGAAGAAAAATGTTTCAAAAATTGACAAAAAATACATTCATACCTGCGCTATGACGGTTAATACAAGTTATCAAAGTCCAAAACAACATCTGAAAAAATTATTGCCCTGCAATAGAAGGTTGCGTAATGCCCTTAGAGTGATAATCTCTTTGAATATAAGTCAATGTCACATGTTAACCCTTTACCTAACAGCAGACGACACTTGCAAAAAATATTCTTGAATAACTAATTTTTTTCATTTTTTGTCTCAAAAACATAGGTTATGACCCCTCATTGGAACGAGCTCAACGAGCTCGTTCCAATGAGGGGTCATAACCTATGTTTTTGAGACAAAAAATGAAAAAAATAATGAAAATTCATTGGCGAGTTTTGAGAATAGCGCTGGCCGGTTTTGACCGTTACGTTGGGTAAAGGGTTAACTCATTTTATGTTATGTATACTGATTGACAGAAAGTCAAATTTGCAATCAGCGAGAGAAACACACAGATGATGTTGGAAATTTCAAATGCAATGAGCCAGTTGAGTGGATGCCCGTTGAAGTTAGGTGTGTGTAACAAATCTTCCCTGATCTTTTCAGTCCAGGCTTGGGATAAAGCAGTAAGCGTGGCAGATTTGTCATTTATTACAGCCGTCAGAAGCAATAACGCCTATTCCCCCACAAAGTCACAAGTATTACGACAAAGGCTACTCAACATGGAAACGGAATGTGTGTTCCGGGCTGTGTTATGGTATAATGTATGACGTTTTGATTAACACTCTCTATAAATATATGATCAAATCAACGAAACAGCTGTAAAAGACGGAAAAAACAAAAAATTCATACCAACCGACTATTCTATTAGCCGATCCTATGCCCACGGTACATATGAGGAGAGTTTTATAAAAATTCAAAACATGTACTTCAAGAAAGCATTGCAACCATCTTTTGAATGTTAGCATATGTGGCATATGTGGGATATAGCTTATCTGATGTTTTTAGGACCAGCAGATTACTTCCGGTCTCTTTGTCCCTACTTGTGAACTGTACACTTGAAACGAAGTTTCTTGGATTAAAGTCAAAATACTGTTTCCAAACGTCGACTATAAATTGGGTGCCCTCCAGCTTACCGAATAGTTTATATTATGCGCCCTCAGCACATGTAGAATACTTGCGGTCTCTGTCCTTACATGTGAAAATGTAAGAGCACAAATCTGAAATCGTATTCTACATAAGAAACGAAATTTTATGGGTCAAAGTTAAAACATTGTTTCCAAACTTGATATATATTGAACATAACTTAAGTCCATAGGCAGTGTTTGTTTTCTCTTGTACTTGTAATTTGCATGCGGTCTTCACTGGTCTTTTACTGTCTTTTACAATATCTTTTTTTAATTTCGGTCTCATTTTAGTAAGACTGTGCCAAAGAAGTAATGTCAAGTTTTTTTTTTTGTAGACAGCGTGAATTTGGAAAAAAATATTTTCCAACTGTGAATTCCCCTTTGGTACTATCAGCAAATCGCAGTCAAGTCAGATACCGAATACAAAATCAATACCGCTATGTACCCCTCTAAAATACCGAAACCGAACTCAAAATTCCATTACCGCTTATTCCAAGAGTGAAGAGAAACTTGAAAGCGTTGAAAGGGATAATGTATTCTCTGATAACCTGAATGCCATCTGAATTATTTATTCGTTAATGAAGTCAAATGTGTGAGCTTAAAAACGTTTTCTTCGATTTTGTTCCCCTTTTCTTGTCGCCGATGTTAGAGACATACTGTTGAATATTTGTTGAAGTTACTGAAATGCTCTGCGTACTGTAGTACTGGTCCGTTTCAGCAATTGTTGCAATTCTTCGATTACACCGAATCTCTAGTCTTTATTCATGCTTGTTGTTTCTTGATTTCAATAGTTTCTCAATACGTCAATATGTATTTTATTCAAAATGTTAAAACTTGTGTTTGCTTATAAAGAGTGCAAGTAAAACTTGTACTTGTCTGAAGTACAATCATTACTGGATTTGATAAGAGTCTTTCCTTTGTCGTAGAGGTTGCAGATTATCACGATTAACAACGAAAACAGGGGGCCTCTGAGTTATTGATTTGACATAAGTTTTTCTAAGACCGTTTTACATACAGGCTGTTTCTGCAGTCAATTCTGCCGGTTCCACTTGGTCTATTCCGAATCTCGTTATTTGACCTCGGTTGTATGAAAGGAGAGATATGTCCAGCTGTTCGCCAAAAAAGCCTGACCACTCAGTTTGAAATGTAAAATTGCTCCCTAAAAGATAAATACGCTTTTAAAAAGTAAGTACACAGCAGCGTACTGTTCACTGTGCACTTTCTTGTCCGACTAAATGTTTTTCGGCCTGTCCTGCGACTTCTCCCAGTTATCATGAACAACCCAAGAACACCCAACAGTCATGTAATACACCACTGTAAAGCTTATTCATTCCCCTTTCCACTGATAGTGGGTATTGTTGGATACGTTGTGTGAATCAAATTTGAGGGGGGAAAAACGAAGATAAGTGCTATCGTTTTCGAAAAGCGAGCTGTTTACCTTGTTAATATTTATATATACCATTACAGGGGCACGTCAGCATGGATTCAAAAATGGTATCAAATATCATTTTTCTTTCGATTTCCCAGCTTGTGCCGAGTACCTGTGGTTCAAACAGGACGCCAACGGCGTCGTGTTTCAACTGGCCTACCTGGTCTCGTCAATAATACGGAAAACAACCCAGACTGAATGACGGCTGAAATAATTTGTGTTTTAAAAAGAGAAAGCAGACAAAACAAAAAGCAGTTTCGGTCGTCAGTGGAATGGAAATATGTATTTATTCATTTAACGGTTATTAGTGACCTATATTTCTGCACAATGGCTAATCGTGACCGCCACATGGAAATGAACTCAAGTTTGGTCAATCGATTATACCCATGTTGCCTATTTTTAAAATTTCCACTCTAGCAATGGTGACTAGGTCATATTTTACCAGTAAGGCAGAGCTTGGTTACCACGGTAAATAAGCAATTCTTCAGTTCCCGGGGTACTCACGGAGGAATGAACATACATCACAAAGCTCCGTCTTAGCAATCATGATCTAGCTAGTGAGACGGGTCGACGCCCACACCCGCCTATTCCAGCTGGACAACTAGTGGTATGTGATGTCTATCAATGGAAGGAGACACTAATGTGAAATACACTTTATCGTGGATTACTCTACCTATTCATATTGCTTACTCTTATTGGGGCTGTGAATGCAAATCCAAGAAAGAAATGGACAAAATTTCATCTTGTTATGCAAAATATTTATTTATTTATTTATTTATTTATTTATTTATTTATTTATTTATCTATTTATTTATTTATTTATCTATCCATTTATTTAGAGCAACGATAAGCACTAAGGCCGTGTACTAAGGCGAACTGCACGTCGATGGTGCACTTGTCTTCAACCACTGCTAACCCTGCTTGTGCGGACTTGGTACGTTCGGGAAATTTGGCAGTTGTTGGCCGTTGTTCGGTGGTTCTCTCCGGGTACTCCTACTTCCTCCACCCGTACAACTGTCCGACACGAGGTTACCCTGGCAGTCGAAAGTGTTGTTAAACCTAAAATAAATGTATAAATAAAATAAACAATGGACCGACATCGACAAGCGAAGAAAATCCCCCCACCACACACACCCAATTGGGGGCCATGGGGGGGGGGGGGGGGGAGCAGAGGTGGGTTTTTTTCCAACATAAAATTACTCTAAATCCGGAAAAACACAGCCTGGTGTAAAAAAAAATTGACCTAACAGTGGGGGTGGGAGGATCATATGAGTTCAAATTTTTATTTCGCATATAACCATTCTAAACCATTCAAAGTGTATTTTGGAGCAAAGAAAAACAAGCAATACACCGGGGTTGGGGGGGGGGGGGGGTCTTAAAAAAATTCTCTACACACGGCCGGGGTGGGTTGGTAGTCCCCCCACGAAAAAAGTCACTTTTTTCCTCTCATCAAATTGATACATTTTCTTCTCTTTTAATCTAGATACACTCTTGGGTGATTTAATAATGGTATTTAGGGTAGTTAGTACATATGTGGTATAGTAGCATGACTGATAACCATCTGTTGTAACTCACATTTGGTGAGATGATGACTATCAAACAGTTGGTGATCAATACAGCTCACCCTAAACCTGTTTTCAACAGGTTTAAACCAGTGTTGCATAAAGAAAAATCAAATGTTTAATGAAATAAATCATTTAAGTATTCAAATACAGCAAAGGTTTGACAGAAAAAAAAACAAAGCTAAAAAAGAATAGAAAGTTAAACTGAACATAAAATCAAGTGATATTCACCAGAGAGTATTTAAGAACTGAATGCAATTTTTATAATCTTTATTGGAGTATGAACGTGTGGGAATGGGTACAAATTGTATGAATCCCCGAAGGGATTCATACAATTTGTACCCATTCCCACACGTTCATACTCCAATAAAGATTATAAAAATTGCATTCAATTCTTATAATTACATTCCGTAACTGTTTAAACTACTTTTTACCAAACAACAAAGCAGAAAAACGAAATAAAACATGTACGAACGAACGAGGCGAAAAACCACTCTCACACAAAAGACAAAGCGCACAACTCTGAGTTGAGCGCCGGTTTTCGGCATTGACCCAAATTTGTCAAATTGCCGTCTTTCGCAACGAAACTTGGAATGTTCAAAACAATTTATTTAACATATCAGTAAACTATAATCACCTATGAAACGACAACAAGTTCAAGAGTAAAATCACTGAAATAATTTCACACTGTCGATTGACATTTCTTGTAAGTTGTTTGAGATATCACAAATTATTAACTTGAACGTAAATGCGGGTCAAAGTTCGACCAAATGTATTCATTGGAAAATGAATTACATTTGGTCATGACGTTTTCATACAGCTGACCAATGGGAATTGAGTATTTGGACCCAAAACGTATAACTACATTAACAATGTAATTATTGTAAAATGAATGTGTGCAGCTGGGTTGTGTGTAGTAAGATAGTAAGTAGAGAAAAATCAGGAAGAAAAATGGAAATTAGAACAGGAAAGTCTAAACTCAGGCTGACAGAGGAAGTAATAAGACGAAGAGATTCAAGAAGTAAATGAGTTAAACAAAAGAATTCACAACATATTTTATACAAAAATATGTTTCTCCACAGATATGAGAGCTACAAGTACAAATGGGCCCAGAATGTGGGCCATCCCTATTAGGCCTAGCTTGGATCATACATGTATAAACGCATCCCCACCTCCCCTATTAATCCCATCTATTCCAGTCTACCCTGGACTCGACGATTTTGAAGTGATATACATGGTAGTCACGCCCACGACAGCACATGTTCTTCAAGAAGTGCTTAAGATTATCTCACGATCACGGCCAAGTGCAGTACTGCCCTGTGTGATAGCAGATTAAAACTTCCACCGAACTACATAAGAGTTTACCCTAACCGGTCGACCAGGTTGTGTAAGTAAAAAAAGTAAAAAAGGATCCCAGTCTACTACACTAGATAAAGGTACTGGAATCGGGAACTGCATATTGCTTCGCTACAAATTTAAGTCCACCGGCTAACCACAGAGTTGTGCCGTATCGGTAACCCATGATTCACAATGAATCTGATATTTGGTTAGGGTTTAATAAGTCAGGGTATATGATAAAGTTTGTCAATTCATCCACAAAATCAATGTGCTTGCCTGGTACTGGTAGGCTAGAAAGATAGCATCAATACAGTGTACATGTATGCCCTATAGGCTATTGCCTTTCCTATCCCACCAACCCATCTCAACTCACCTCCAAGATCCTATTGAATCTAAGTTCGATAATGGTCACTCGAAGTGTTATAAGGATGACTTAATAATGCCAGGTTTTGTTGCATATCGCATGAGTGGCCAAAAAACACACTGACCACACTGTGTCAGGGAGCTACATCCTACACATCTATTCAAGTTAGTGAATATAATTGAGTTTGTCACCCCCATAACCCATGCTAAAACACTATAAGATTTAATTTGGAACATTTAGGTACAATTAAATTATTGCAGACATGAAGTATTTATCTTACTTATCTCTGGTTTTGTTAAAAATCTGCTCTAGTTTTTAAAAAAAAATTTGGAGAATTATCTATCTTTTTATGTTGTTAGAAGAAGTGGAATAGCTTCAGCGGATCAGTAACCAGACAGTTTTGTGTTGACGATTCATTTTAGGGTGTTGAACTGGGTTGAAGGGGGTGGGTCCCCCACATGAAAAAGGAAAAAAAAATTCCTCCTAAAAAGGGGGTGGTGGGTGGCCTCGAGGCGGAAACAAGTTTTTTCAGCCCTGTGTGGAGGATTTTTTTTTCAAGACCCCCCCCCCCCCGCCCCCCCCCCCCTGCATTACACAGTGTTTTTTTACAAAGGGTAATAACTCCCATAATTTTCATAGGACATTGCTGGTCATCGAACTTGATATAGACAACGTTGCTATCGATACATATACCGAAAAGGATTGAAATCTGGTTACAATTATTAAAGTTATAAATAAATAAATAATGTCTTACAGTGCCGAGAGGACCGAGAATTCTAAATTCAAATTTACTAAGAACCTTCGAGAATACAGTCTCCCTTCGTGTTTGGTGGATTTAGCTTCATGGAGGATATTTAGTAAAGTATTTCCAGACAGACCTCGAGTGGAATGTGTGTGCCCAGTGCTCAACGTAAAGTCAGTGAAGTTTTTATTTTTGCGCTTATGTCTGAGCCTCTTTTGAGATAGGCATGATATGAATTGAAAAATGTGATACTCGTTTCCCGATGTGCTAGACATTGTGTCAATTGGTATACATTGTATTCCGTGGACCTGGCGATGTCTGATTAGTCAGCTCAATCAAGACACCACAGCAGGGACGTAGCCAGAATTTTCAATTTGGGGGGCACACTTCTCACTAGGGTTGTCCCTAGAATGACATGCAGTAGGCATGTCCCCTATAGGGTCGTTTGCCCGAGAAGGGGAGTTTCAGAGGGCACCCCCCTCTGAACGATGGGAGTCGCTCCAGAGATAATTTTCAATTCTTAACCCCTTAAGCTTAGATTTAAAGCCCTCTGAACACTCAAATTGAGCTAATTTATCGCGCTTCACCAAAGAGGAAAGTAACACGTTTTTGTGGCTGAATTCTTAGAGGGGCCTGTATATTTTGAAGTTCCTATGCCTATGAGATCGAATCAGTCGGGGTTTGGGTTGGTTTTTTTTTTTTTTTCTTTCTTTCTTTCTTTTATTGATCCCGCGAAAAAAACAGTCACCCGGTCCAGCTGTGAAAACTGACTTCATTCTTGAACAACACTTGGCGTGAAAAATACGCGGTACTCGTGACAAAAATGGCACGTGAAATTCGGTGTTTGAATAGGTCTTTCAGCGAGATAGTGATTCGAAATTTTAGACAGGGGGCACGACCTAAAATTGGGGAGGGGGCTCAGCCCCCTATCCCATGGCTACGCCTATGCCATAGGGTGCAGTTTGATCTGGCCGTTCAGGTTTCGTCAAAGAGATGGAACATGACAAGCCAACACAGACTGCCTGACTGTTGTAATAATTTGTTTATTATATGATAACAGGTATGTAAAAGTTTAATACGACATCTAAGATATGAACAAAAAAATAATTTACGTGACTAGCATAACACATTATTAGGGGTCGCTGAGCCGGGGGGAGAGGGGGGGGGGGGGGGGCTTCAGCCCTCTCAATTTTTTGGCCGAGGCATTGAACTTCTAACCAAAATGTCCATGGTTCGATCTAGGGGTAATTGCGTTGTGCCCTTTTGACAAGGCATTTAAACCCGATCATGCACGTGGGGGCACGGTGGCGATGTGTACTAAGCCGTACTGCATGTCGGTGGTGTTCAACCAATGCTAACCCTGCTTGTTTGGCGTTAGTGCATTGGGGAGTCCGGCAGTTGCTCGGTGGTTCTCTCTGGGTACTCCGGATTACTCCACCCGTAAAGCTGTCCGACACGAGGTCACCCTGGCTGTCGAAAGTGTCGTTCAACCCCAATAAATTACAAGCAAAACAGAACTTGTTTACAACAGCATACACGCATTCACTTTCCCGGGGTTCCCACGGGGAATGTAGTCAATATTACTTAACCCTTTACCCAAAGTAACGGCCAAAACCGGCCAGTGGTATTCACACAAATCGCCATTCCATTTCATTTTTTTTTTTTTTTTTTTTGGCTTCAAAAACATAGCTTATGATCCCTCAACGAGCACGTTCCAATGACGGGTCATAAGCTACTTTGTGAGACAAAAATGAAAATATTCAGTTATTCAAGAATTGTGTTTGCAAGTGTCGTCTGCCTTTCGTGTTAGGTAAAGGGATAAAATGTTTCTCAAATGAGGTTGAACAGCAGCTGAGTTGGTAATCAGTGAGGCTCCCAAATAAGACAAACCCGTGTTGCGTTTGTAAACGTGTCGCGTCGAAATACTGCTCTGACCGTATGAGCCTCGTTTGAGAGAGGCGGGATGTGAATTTAGAAAAAAAAAACTGTTGAGCAAACTAGGGCGGTACTGGAGAGCTTTTTGTGATAGTCTTATATTGAATGTTTTTACTGGATATCTGTTTTTATACGCAAAAGCCTCCTCCATTGTTTCCAGATAAACAAAAGCACCGCCATGGGGTAGCCAATCCACAGTAATCTGTTTCAACAGGGGCAATAACTCTCAAAAACTACTTGGAAACTACTTGGACACAGCAGGTTTGTAAACTCCTCCATATTATCACCAAAAGTGTATAAATTAAATTAGGAAAAATTCTTCAACGGTTTTCTTTGAAATGAAAAAAGTGATGACAATTTTTATTAGCCCAACAAGGGCAATAACTCTCATAGAAATGCTTGGAAACAGCTGGTTCGCAATCCCATCCCCAATATTATAACGAAAAGCTACATATTGAATTTGGAAAAAAACTGTGAACTGTGATAGCAAGAAATGGTATTATGACAACAAGAACGTCTTAGTCCAACAATTTAAATAACTCTTGAATAAATACTTGCTCACGGCTGGTTTGTAATCAAAAACATGACATTATCACAAAAGATCTATGTATTAAATTTTTAACGGTTTTCTTTAAACCTGGGTCCAAGGCAAGATTTATACCACCTGCGTTATAAACAGGGCTAAAACTTGTATCCGTTAACTGGTAGTGCCAGAAGCCCATATTTGGGCTTTAGTCTGAACCACGGCGACCCCAACTAAAAGGCTTTGTATTCAATGGACATGCTTCATATTACCTTTGAAGTGAAATTATTTAATCTGCAAGGATTTGCCGTGTTATAATTTATGGGAGAGTGCCAGCACTCTCCGATAAAGTGTAAGAAGTCAAATGTCTGTGAACAAATTCTGATGACCAAAAATAATTTAGCTCTCTACCGGTTAATGTGTGTCGGAGGAAGCGAACTCTGCAGTTGCTAATGATTATCAATAAAACCATACAATTACGGGTTATTCCAAATTCCAATTATCTCCATATTTGTAATTTGTTATGGCTCCATTGTCAAAGTTTCAACACATTTATGCAAAGCAATAAGTGACACAATACTTCAAAAATACTTTATAAATGTAGTAATGTAGCTGCGAAGATAGATCTGAAACAGGAACTGAATTAATGCTACCTCGTGACTTTTATATTATTTTTCTATTACCAGCTCCCCGTTTTACCATTATAACAATGCATGGCTTGGGGTGGTACCCTATAATGATACCTGGACAAACTGGATTGGTAGACAGCTGACGTGGACAAAGTGGGAGTCTGGCTTTCCCGACACAAGTATGACAAATGTTGTATTAAACGTAGACAGGTCCCGTTGGCTGACCGTCCCCAGTACTTGGAAAGCGACTGGTCTTTGTGAGAAAAACGGTAAGTTACAATAAATAAATAATTCGTTCTTTTCTAATATAGTTTTGGCAAGAAATAGTATATGAGTACTATTAACCCTTTACCTAACGTAACGGCCAAAACCGGCCAGCGCTATTCTCAAAAATCGCCAATTAATTTTCATTATTTTTTTCATTTTTTGTCTCAAAAACATAGGTTATGACCCCTCGTTGGAACGAGCTCGTCGAGCTCGTTCCAACGAGGGGTCATAACCTATGTTTTTGAGACAAAAAATGAAAAAAATTAGTTATTCAAGAATTATTTTTGCAAGTATCGTCTTCTTTTCAGGTTAGGTAAAGGGTCTATTAAATTTCCTACCGATGGCAATAGAATCTATAGGTTTGTGTAACTATCTAACTAATCTTTTTCGATCTGATTAATTTTCCCTCCACCCATCCCCAACTTATCTCATCATGTAAATCGACTTTCAATAAAGTTATGTCCCTTGAAAGTATTAGATGAACGAGTTTTATTTTGTTACGTTTATCGAAAGTAACAGGAGGAAACATGGCTTTATTATGGCAAGGTAATTAAAAGCAACTTGTGCACAAATAATCCGTCATTAAGGAAATTTATCAGTATCACACCTACCAACACTAAGTCCACTTTGGCTCTTTGTTACTGTTCAACCTATGATCGGAATCGGTCATCCCAATCGGCCGATTGTGGGCAATCGTGTGACAACAGCAACGGCTCCTGAAACATCGGTTCAACCGATTGTTGCCAAGCATTTTTTTGTGATGATTCATTAACAACATTTTATTATCTTCTGAAATTGTTCTTTTTTTATTAACAGCCAGGGTCATATCATGTCGGTGACAGGTTTACGGGTGGAGGAAGCTGGAGTACCCGGAGAGAACCACCGAGCAACGACGAGCAGTTGTCAGCTCTCCAACATCGTAACTCTGAACTCTGCACCGCGGCACAGGGGCACAGGCAGGATTAGATCGGTTGAAGACATGCGCACCTTCGACGTGCAGTACGCCTTAGTACACAGCGTCATCGTGCCCCCATGTAGGCAATTGGGGTTAAATGCCTTGCCCAATGACACTGAAATAGTCACCCACCCAACTACTAACCGCGCTCGACGTTGCTTAACTTCGGTGATCTGACGTCACGAAAACCGGTTGCCGCGACGCCACCCCTACAATTGTTCAACTGTAACGTAAAACGATGTCAATGATACCATTCAATAAAATTGAAAAACCACCACAATGTGTATTCTTAGCCTCTCTAGAGGCCCCTTCACGGGATATTCGAGCTAAACAACATGTAAAGCTTACAACTGAGCGCACATGCGGCAATCGCCAGTTCATACCGGAAAAGTGAAGGTGACACACCATTGACTCGGGCCGCAGTAAAAATTACCAGTTGCGCCCACTTGGGTGGTAAACGTGGCTCTAATTTTACTGGATCTGAGTCAACGGAGTTTAACACTGTGAAATATGTTCAATTTTATCTATCTCTTTCGAGTCTCGACTTATCAAGTAGTGAACGGACTGTAAACCCGTAAAATAAGTTCACTTTAATGTAGTTCTTTCGAGCCTCGACTTTTCTAGTATAAATTCACGGTATTACAATCGTAATTGACATCGGAATCGGCCGATTGTGAGATCAAGTAACCTGTAATCGATCAGCGGCCATTTTTTGGTAATCGATTGAACACTTCTCTTTGTTTCCTCAAGTGTTTTCGAATATGTTTTTTTACAGTAATTTGTAAGTTTTTATTCTTTTAGTGAAAAATTAGCAAATCTTACCTTCTAGACCTTTATATTTATGGAAAGGACAGTTTCTGTATTATATAATTTTTATACGAAATTTTCTTAGTGTTAAAAGTACAGACAACTTTCGGAAATCAAAGGGAGCTAACTTTCTTGTAAATCTCTTCCAATGGGAAATATTCAGTCAGGCAGTTCAAATTGTTTATCCCAGGACTTCCGTGTATTCTACTTACAGAATGAGTATTACCCGCACAGCGATAATAAATGCATAATCACTTGTTAATTGTTCATAATTGTCATTTCCCACAAACAACTTTCAAAACACGGTCACTGAGCATGATCCAATGAGCAATCCAAAGGTCAGTCTTTCGATTTTGCGGCGAGACGTCGCTCTTTTCACTTTTTGCGAGTTGACATTAGTGCGCCTCGGTTTCACTTAGCGAGTGATTAACACTTATCTAATGAAGCGGCTACGCCCGTCGCATGATATACAAATTGTGCAGGAGAAAAACTTTAAAAAATTCAAACAGAACCGTATCATGTGACCCCTCATTGGAACGAGCTCGTTCCAATGAGGGGGGGGGGGGGGGGGGGGGGGGGGGGGGGGCATATGATATGGTTTTGTTGAAATTTTTGCTAAGAATTGGGGAAAAAATAAAATAACAAATCTTGATATGAATGTTTTCTATAAAGGGTTAAAATGTGTTTGGGGGATACGTCAAATAATACAATGCTTTCACGAAACTGTGAACAAAACACCATGAATCATAAGCTGTACTCTTGTGTGCCTAATAATCATACATGTATGATTATTCTTTTTCGAACAAAATTCCCGCCTGTATGATCCTTATTTGACCCTGTATGATTATTAATTTTTAGCAATCGAATGTGCAGAGCGGCCGCTTAACTCAAGAAGTTCACACCAAAACAAACTAGTAAGGTACATGTTACGTACAAGCAAACACAGGATGCAATGGGAAACGTTAATTGGTAGAGGCCTGGAAGCATATACTTGGGCTTTATTCTGAAGGCTGTAGGCACTCTCCCATAAATTGCAACAAGTCAAATCCATGTGAAAATTATGAAAACCGAAAGTAATTTAGCCCTTCACCACTTCAAGAGCATCAGACTTTCGTGTTATAAAAATGGCTCTGAGCATAGCGGCTGGCTCACATCTTGGAATTTTCCACCCTATACTACTATTCGGCCCTATACTATTATTAATTTTCAGGAAATTTTCCATCCTGTACTATTATTTTGCCATGTACTATTATTAGGCACTCAAGAGTAGCATTCCAAGACTTCAAACTAATCAAACTTCCCTTTCTGAGAATTGGTATGTAATCAACATAATTCAACAAACTTCAAACGTCAGTGATGCTACTCACTGTCTTTTCGCCCATGCATTCCGCGGAGAATCATCTTATTGATTTAATGAGTCGCCCCACTTCATCTCTATTGCCCGCGTGGGGGCACGATGACGCCGTGTACTAAGGCGTACTGCACGTCGATAGTGCGTATGTTTTCAACCAATCTAACCCTGCCTGTGCTGCAGTGCGGAGTTACGATGTTGGGGAGCTGGGAGCTGCTCGTCGTTGCTCGGTGGTTCTCTCCGGGTACTCCGGCTTCCTCCACCCGTAAAACTGCCACGGTCATGATTAGCCATTGTGCACAAATATGTGACCTTAAACACCAATAAATAAATAAATAAATAAATAAATAAATAATGAATGAGTCGCCCAACCAAACTTTTGACATTTTTTGAAAATTTCAACAAAGCCCTAGTAAATACGAATTAAAGTGGTGAATAGCGGCATATTATATACCATAATAATGACAAAAGAACATAAAACTTGAATTTATCCGCTTTTTATCCCCGCTTTCGTCGGGGATATTGTCGTTATCTCCGTCCGTACGTACGTACGTCCGTCCGTCCGTCCGTACGTCCGTCCGGTGTTACATTCACTTGCATTAATGTTTAAACTATGCTAATGTGTTCAGGTATCACCAGTACATGTGCATGAAGGTTTCGGGATTTTGATTTGGTTCCAAGTGGTTCCAGTGGAACCATTTTTATCCTTAGAAAATCTTTGTCCGCTCAAAGGTTCTTAGGGTATTGAATTCGATACGTTTAAACCATGTTAACATGTTCAGATAGCATCTGTAGATGTGCATGAAGGTTTCGGAATTTTGATTTGGGTCCAAGTGGTTCCAGTGGAACCACTTTTATCCTTAGAAAATCTTTGTCCGCTCAAAGGCTCTTAAGGTATTGAATTTGAAACTTTTAAACCATGTTAACATGTTCAGATAGCATCTGTAGATGTGCATGAAGGTTTCGGAATTTTGATTTGGGTCCAAGTGGTTCCAGTGGAACCACTTTTACCCTCAGAAAATCTTTGTCCGCTCAAAGGCTCTTAGGGTATTGAATTCGAAACGTTTAATCCATGTTAACATGTTCAGACAGCATCTGTAGATGTGCATGAGGGTTTCACAATTTTGATTTTGACTTTTATCCTTAGAAAATCTTTGTCCGCTCAAAGGTTCTTAGGGTATTGAATTCGAAACGTTTAAACCATGTTAACATGTTCAGATAGCATCTGTAGATGTGCATGAAGGTTTCGGAATTTTGATTTGGGTCCAAGTGGTTCCAGTGGAACCACTTTTATCCTTACAAAATCTTTGTCCGCTCAAAGGCTCTTAGGGTATTGAATTCGAAATGTTTAAACCATGTTAACATGTTCAGATAGCATCTGTAGATGTGCATGAAGGTTTTGGAATTTTAATTTGGGTCCAAGTGGTTCCAGTGGAACCACTTTTACCCTCAGAAAATCTTTGTCCGCTCAAAGGCTCTTAGGGTATTGAATTCGAAACGTTTAAACCATGTTAACATGTTCAGATAGCATCTGTAGATGTGCATGAAGGTTTTGGAATTTTAATTTGGGTCCAAGTGGTTCCAGTGGAACCACTTTTACCCTCAGAAAATCTTTGTCCGCTCAAAGGCTCTTAGGGTATTGAATTCGAAATGTTTAAACCATGTTAACATGTTCAGATAGCATCTGTAGATGTGCATGAAGGTTTTGGAATTTTAATTTGGGTCCAAGTGGTTCCAGTGGAACCACTTTTACC
Source organism: Pictodentalium vernedei (assembly GCA_031216915.1). Classification (NCBI taxonomy): domain Eukaryota; kingdom Metazoa; phylum Mollusca; class Scaphopoda; order Dentaliida; family Dentaliidae; genus Pictodentalium; species Pictodentalium vernedei. The sequence continues at coordinate 353,392,744 of CM062292.1, forward strand.
CTCAGAAAATCTTTGTCCGCTCAAAGGCTCTTAGGGTATTGAATTCGAAACATTTAAACCATGTTAACATGTTCAGATAGCATCTGTAGATGTGCATGAAGGTTTCGGAATTTTGATTTTGTTCCAGGTGGTTCCAGTGGAACCACTTTTATCCTTAGAAAATCTTTGTCCGCTCAAAGGTTCTTAGGGTATTGAATTCGAAACGTTTAAACCATGTTAACAAGTTCAGATAGCATCTGTAGATGTGCATGAAGGTTTCGGAATTTTGATTTGGGTCCAAGTGGTTCCAGTGGAACCACTTTTATCCTTACAAAATCTTTGTCCGCTCAAAGGCTCTTAGGGTATTGAATTCGAAATGTTTAAACCATGTTAACATGTTCAGATAGCATCTGTAGATGTGCATGAAGGTTTTGGAATTTTCATTTGGGTCCAAGTGGTTCCAGTGGAACCACTTTTACCCTCAGAAAATCTTTGTCCGCTCAAAGGCTCTTAGGGTATTGAATTCGAAACGTTTAAACCATGTTAACATGTTCAGATAGCATCTGTAGATGTGCATGAAGGTTTCGGAATTTTTATTTGGTTCCAAGTGGTTCCAGTGGAACCACTTTTATCCTTAGAAAGTCTTTGTCTGCTCAAAGGCTCTTAGGGTATTGAATTCGAAACGTTTAAACCATGTTAACATGTTCTGAGAGCATCTGTAGATGTGCATGAAGGTTTTGGAATTTTGATTTGGGTCCAAGTGGTTCCAGTGGAAACACTTTTACCCTCAGAAAATCTTTGTCCGCTAAAAGGCTCGTAGGGTATTCAATTTGAAACATTTAAACCATGTTAACATGTTCAAATAGCATCTTAGGGTATTGTCGGGGATATTGTCGTTATCTCCGTCCGTACGTACGTCCGTCCGTCCGTCCGTCGGTCCGTACGTCCGTCCGGTGTTACATTCACTTGCATTAATGTTTAAACTATGCTAATGTGTTCAGGTATCACCAGTACATGTGCATGAAGGTTTCGGGATTTTGATTTGGTTCCAAGTGGTTCCAGTGGAACCATTTTTATCCTTAGAAAATCTTTGTCCGCTCAAAGGTTCTTAGGGTATTGAATTCGATACGTTTAAACCATGTTAACATGTTCAGATAGCATCTGTAGATGTGCATGAAGGTTTCGGAATTTTGATTTGGGTCCAAGTGGTTCCAGTGGAACCACTTTTATCCTTAGAAAATCTCTGTCCGCTCAAAGGCTCTTAGGGTACTGAATTCGAAACTTTTAAACCATGTTAACATGTTCAGATAGCATCTGTAGATGTGCATGAAGGTTTCGGAATTTTGATTTGGGTCCAAGTGGTTCCAGTGGAACCACTTTTACCCTCAGAAAATCATTGTCCGCTCAAAGGCTCTTTGGGTATTGAATTCGAAACATTTAAACCATGTTAACATGTTCAGATAGCATCTGTAGATGTGCATGAAGGTTTCGGAATTTTGATTTTGTTCCAGGTGGTTCCAGTGGAACCACTTTTATCCTTAGAAAATCTTTGTCCGCTCAAAGGTGCTTAGGGTATTGAATTCGAAACGTTTAAACCATGTTAACATGTTCAGATAGCATCTGTAGATGTGCATGAAGGTTTCGGAATTTTGATTTGGGTCCAAGTGGTTCCAGTGGAACCACTTTTATCCTTACAAAATCTTTGTCCACTCAAAGGCTCTTAGGGTATTGAATTCTAAATGTTTAAACCATGTTAACATGTTCAGATAGCATCTGTAAATGTGCATGAAGGTTTTGGAATTTTCATTTGGGTCCAAGTGGTTCCAGTGGAACCACTTTTACCCTCAGAAAATCTTTGTCCGCTCAAAGGCTCTTGGGTATTGAATTCGAAACGTTTAAACCATGTTAACATGTTCAGATAGCATCTGTAGATGTGCATGAAGGTTTCGGAATTTTTATTTGGTTCCAGGTGGTTCCAGTGGAACCACTTTTATCCTTAGAAAATCTTTGTCCACACAAAGGCTCGTAGGGTATTGAATTTGAAACGTTTAAACCAAGTTAACATGTTCAGATAGCATCTGAAGATGTGCATTAAGGTTTTGGAATTTTGATTTGGGTCCAAGTGGTTCCAGTGGAACCACTTTTATCCTTAGAAAGTCTTTGTCCGCTCAACGGCTCTTAGGGTATTGAATTCGAAACGTTTAAACCATGTTAACATGTTCAGAGAGCATCTGTAGATGTGCATGAAGGTTTCGGAATTTTGATTTGGTTCCAGGTGGTTCCAGTGGAACCACTTTTATCCTTAGAAAATCTTTGTCCGCTCAAAGGTTCTTAGGGTATTGAATTCGAAACGTTTAAACCATGTTAACATGTTCAGATAGCATCTGTAGATGTGCATGAAGGTTTCGGAATTTTGATTTGGGTCCAAGTGGATCCAGTGGAACCACTTTTATCCTTAGAAAATCTTTGTCCGCTCAAAGGCTCTTAGGGTATTAAATTCGAAACGTTTAAACCATGTTAACATGTTCAGATAGCATCTGTAGATGTGCATGAGGGTTTCACAATTTTGATTTGGGTCCAAGTGGTTCCAGTGGAACCACTTTTACCCTCAGAAAATCTTTGTCTGCTCAAAGGCTCTTAGGGTACTGAATTCGAAACGTTTAAACCATGTTAACATGTTCAGATAGCATCTGTAGATGTGCATGAAGGTTTCAGAATTTTGATTTGGTTCCAGGTGGTTCCAGTGGAACCACTTTTATCCTTAGAAAATCTTTGTCGACTCAAAGGCTCGTAGGATATTGAATTTGAAACATTTAAACCATGTTAACATGTTCAGATAGCATCTGTAGATGTGCATGAAGGTTTTGGAATTTTGATTTGGGTCCAAGTGGTTCCAGTGGAAACACTTTTACCCTCAGAAAATCTTTGTCCGCTAAAAGGCTCGTAGGGTATTCAATTTGAAACATTTAAACCATGTTAACATGTTCAGATAGCATCTGTAGATGTGCATGAATGTTTTGGAATTTTGATTTGGGTCCAAGTGGTTCCAGTGGAACCACTTTTATCCTTAGAAAATCTTTGTCCGCTCAAAGGCTCTTAGGGTATTGAATTCGAAACATTTAAACCATGTTAATATGTTCAGATAGCATCTGTAGATGTGCATGAAGGTTTCGGAATTTTGATTTGGTTCCAGGTGGTTCCAGTGGAACCACTTTTATCCTTAGAAAATCTTTGTCCGCTCAAAGGTTCTTAGGGTATTGAATTCGAAACGTTTAAACCATGTTAACATGTTCAGATAGCATCTGTAGATGTGCATGAAGGTTTCGGAATTTTGATTTGGGTCCAAGTGGTTTTTCAATCATGTGACAATGATGTGATCAGAACACTACCCTTTATACATCATGTTGGGTGAAGTATCTTGTTTGAAATATTGAAGTAGTTCCACATGTGAGTCTTCAGAAGGAAATTAAATACTGTTTTATCATTTTAAATCACACACATGCGTGAAGCCTTTTTATCCAAGTCTGTATCCTGCACTAACCAAAAAGGAAAGTGCAAATGCGGGGATATACTATAGTGTGCTTCGCACACAAATGGCACCATCTAGTTTCAAATTGTTTTTGCTTTTGATGACAAAGAAATTGCCAAGCGCATAAGTAACCGACGAGAATAACAAGGAATATATCGGTAATTCTAACGTCTGAGTTGTAAATAAAAGACTCCACACTCGATACTCGGAGAAAGCATAGTCATCATTTCATCACCAATATGTTGAAAACTCTCAAAGGAAAATGAATGACCACGAAATATAGATTGTGCTGGGAAGACATGCTTGTTTTCACCGCGTGATTCATGGGCCAAGTTAGTAAACGACTTTATTATTTGGTTCTTGTCGATGTGAAAAACATAAAACTGGAAAATTAGGTTTAAAAACAAAAATATATTCACATGAACATAAATTGCAGTCCTCACAGTTGTATATTTACGAAAAAATAATTTGATTGTAGCCAAACTATATTTGTGACGTAAAAAAGGCTTGGTGAAGTCTGCTAGTCCAATAAAAAGACCAAAGTCAAGGACTGAATGCCAAACTTTCAGCAAGTTCTTTTTTCTGTTCACCAAATATTGTGAAATTTAGTACCATCGTAAATTTAAATTTGTTCCTCGCACAACCGCATTGTAAGATGGATCCACGCCAATTTTGATCGCTTTTGGCGCCAAAAGGTGCCAACATCAATGTGAATTGCACAGTATATTGACAGAAATAGCATGAAGCACCTGGAAAAAATCACACGAATTACCGGAATGAGACCACGACGTCTCATAAGTTTTCAGACAAATCAATTTACTAACCAACATAACTGCGATATTGTTCAGGCGTGTAATTCACTGCCTATAAAATTAGTATTGGTAAGCGGATCAGTTATTAATGTTCTTAAATTTGACGAGTAAGCAACAGTTAAGCCCCCCCCCCCCCCCCCGAACAGCAACTACATTGGGACGATAGTTTCAAAACAAATGAAGCATACCAAACCATGTATACAAATGCATTGGAGTCCATGCTTTCTAACTTAACCAAGCCGATTGATGTAAATATTCTGCATGCGGGGCAGTTCATGTTTTGCTGTTTTGGCCCTACTTGAGCATTCACATGCACTCTTGGCAGCTGTCATTGCTCAAGCAACACCGAAAATGGCCACAGATAGTACCAAATGAGGAAGTTTGGTAGTTTTCCCTTTTTTGGTGAATCGATCTCATCTTTTTTAACCAATTTGACACAGATCTCATTCAAAGTGGCACAGAATTGGGGGGGGGGGGGAGTATAATCACAGCAGACTGACAAAGGCCACATTGGACATTCTTCATTTTACATTCATGCACTCTCTCATGACTCCATACTTGTCCATGTGAACCCTTGGTTATTTATTTATTTATTAGGGGTTAACGAAACATTAACAGCCAGGGTCACATCATGTCGGTGACAGTTTTACGGGCGAAGGAAGCTGGAGTACCCGGAGAGAACCACTGAGCGACGACGAGCAGCTGTCAGCTCTCCAACATCGTAACTCTGAACTCTGCACAGCGGCACAGGCAGGGTTAGATTGGTTGAAGACATGCGCACCATCGACGTGCAGTACGCCTTAGTACACAGCGTCATCGTGCCCCCCATGCAGGCAATCGGGGTTAAGTGCCTTGCCTAAGGACACAACGCGGGAGCACGAATCGGTCGCTGAAATGGTCACCCATCCAACTACTAACCGCGCTCGACGTTGCTTAACTTCGGTGATCTGACGAGAACCGGTTACCGCGACGCCACCGCGCCCCCTGACCCTTGGTGAACTTCATAAAAGGTAAACAAACACAAGAAAGATGGCAGCCCTTGTGAAATTTACACACCCTAAATTACAATTAGTCTTACTGTTTGTTCCTTGCAAGAATGAGAAAAAGATTTCTCCGAGTCTTACTAGGAGGATTGCAGAATATAACTATTCGGTGAATTTAAGGTATTTTATTGTACAAAATCTGGTCTCTTAGTTATGCCATAGCAGACTTTCTGGCAGTACTTTCTACCACATGGCAACAGTTCCATGGCAAATATTAGTTTCTGCGTGAAATATGTTTCCTTCTAATAAAATTGATATTTAATTTATTGGGGTTATTCCTTTCCGGTCTATTTTAGACTTTAGAGAAAACTACCTGAAATTTGACCAAAGTTAGGTTGGACGTCCCCTTAAGATTGCTCCAATGAAGTTGCAGTTCAGTTCATGTATTAAATCGAACTCAATTAAATTTGATTACTGCTGCGAAAAACTTATTCCAAAGGGTCAGGTCATAGTTTTGGAATCTGCACTTGCTGTGCACCAATGAAGTGAACGGAGTGCAGATGTTCATTACAGGTGTTTTTTCTTGAAAACATTTTTCTGATACCATGAGTCAACAATAGCGCACTTCACTTCAAACAGTAGAGAGTAGTACATAGCGCGCCTCCCATTTTCAAAATCGAAAGACTGCTTAACATTTTACCTCACGTAACAGTCAAAACCGTCCAGCGCTATTCACAAAAATCGCCAATTAATTTTCATTACTTTTTCATTTTTTGTCTCAAAAAAATAGGTTATGACCCTTCTTTGGAACGAGCTCGTCGAGGTCGTTCCAATGAGGGGGTCATAACCTATCTTTTTGAGACAAAAAAAAATGAAAAAAATTAGTTATTCAAAAAAATTTTTTGCAAGTGTCGTCTGCTTTTCATGCTAGGTAAAGGGTTAAGTTTCCGCTTCAAAGTTTTCTAAGACATTTCCAAAAATGACATGCCACACACTGGCACGCATTCTCCCAGATACATCTGCTGTCATACTTCGTAATCCAACCAATGACATGTTTATTTATTCATATATTGGTGTTTAAGATCATCTATTTTTGCGCAATGGCTGCACATGAAAATTATGTCAAGTTTAGTCAATCGTTTATACCCATGATGTCCATTTTAGAGAGATTCCACCCTAAGCACTGGTGTATGGGTCCTATTTTACCACAATAAACAGGCGCTGTTTCACTTGCGGGGGTTCCCATGGGGGACCGTAACAGGTATTAAGTTTTGTTAACCTACAAAACACAGACAAGTATAAATTAACAACACTTTTGTTGCAGGGATAATCCATTGTCAATTGCAAGGCTTCGGCCTGAAAACAAAATTCATGAAAATGTCAAAACCGGTCCATTTTCATCCACCCAGAAGCCCCAAAAGCATAATTTTGCCACTGCCCCACCTCCCTACACCTGCAGCATATCATCATCTGTTTCTAAACTGTGAAAAAAATTATATGTTTCCATCTCAGTTCCATCTACAGGCCTCGGAACATCTCCGTGTAAAAATAACATCTAAAAAATGCCGCTCAGGATCACAGATCCAATGTCGAGTTGTGACCTTGACCTTTGACCTGGCGAGTCCAAGGTCAATAGGGTTCTTCCTCGCACCAAGGCCAACACACCTATGAAGTTTCATGACTCTAGGTTGAACCACTGTCAAGTTCTCATCCGGAAACCAATTGTTGCGATATACTATGTTCAAGGTCACTGTGACCTTGACCTTTGACCTGGTGAGTCCAACATCAATAGGGTTCTTTCTCGCACCAAGGCCAACACGCCTGTAAAGTTTCATGACTCTAGGTTGAACCACTGTCAAGTTCTCATCCGGAAACCAATTGTTGCGATATACTATGTTCAAGGTCACTGTGACCTTGACCTTTGACCTGGTGAGTCCAACATCAATAGGGTTCTTCCTCGCACCAAGGCCAACACGCCTGTAAAGTTTCATGGCTCTAGGTTGAACCACTATCACGTTATCATCCGGAAACCAATTGTTGCGATATACTATGTTCAAGGTCACTGTGACCTTGACCTTTGACCTGGTGAGTCCAAGATCAATAGGGTTCTTCCTCGCACCAAGGCCAACATACCTATGAAGTTTCATGACTCTAGGTTGAACCACTATCAAGTTATCATCCGGAAACCAATTGTTGCGATATACTATGTTCAAGGTCACTGTCACCTTGACCTTTGACCTGGTGAGTCCAAGATCAATAGGGTTCTTCCTCGCACCAAGGCCAACACACCTATGAAGTTTCATGACTCTAGGTTGAACCACTATCAAGTTATCATCCGGAAACCAATTGTTGCGATATACTATGTTAAAGGTCACTGTGACCTTGACCTTTGACGTAGCGAGTCCAAAATCAATAGGGTTCTTCCCCTCACCAAGGCCAATCTACCTATGAAGTTTCATGAATGTGAGTTGAACCATTATCAAGTTATCATCCGGAAACCAATTGTTTAAGATTTACTATGTTCAAGGTCACTGTGACCTTGACCTTCGACGTAGCATGTCCAAGATCAATAGGGTTCTTCCTCCCACCAAGACCAACCTACGTATGAAGTTTAATGAATGTGAGTTGAACCACTATCAAGTTATCATCCGGAAACCAATTGTTTACGCCCGCCCGCCCGCCCGCCCGCCCGCCCGCCATTCACCAAACTATAAGTCGAGTTTGACTTCGTCACAACTCGACTAAAAATAGGTAATTTTTCGAAGTCACCGTTTTCCATCATTCCTATCGTAATTAACTCCCATCCAAATGATTCAACTCAGTGACCAAAATAAAAACTGGGAAGGTTTTCGGTTTTCCGGTTTTTGCGGCAAATTGGAAAACCGAACCACAAGACCTAGCAAAAACCGACCGAACGATTCTACTGTGTTTGCGCGTAAACTGATCAAACTATCTTTGTGGGAGGGAACTGGACTAGTAGCCCATATGAACTCTCGTCAATCAGTCAATCAAGCAAAGGGCTGAATGCGTCGTGTTCTCATTGTCACATGTTCTCCCTTATTGACGCGTAAACCGGATGAGTCAGAAAGGGAGAAAATGTAACACTGCGAACACAGCATCGAGTAGATAAGTTTTATTCAATTGTTACCCTAATTTCTGACACAATGGGGTTTGCAACTGCCAACTGGTCCCCTAGAGCTCCTGAGAATGGTTAAAGGGGAGTTAGGCGGAGCCTAATGGTGATGTCTACAGACAGGGGTCTTGTGGTGAGAAGTGTCATATAAAATATTGTGAGTGTTTTGTCAAGTTACAAGCCTTAAATGTTATTTACTACATGTTCGTAACACATAGAACATCTTAACCGGAAATAGTTTTTTTTTTCATGAAACCGAACCAAAATCGAATCTGAAAAATTAAAACCTCCTAGCCGTACTTTAACCCTCTGAATCGAGAGGCCGTTTTTCCGACCCGGGAACATGGTGCGTCATAATTGCATTAAGTGTGATAGCTGCTAAGTGAATGGGTGGCGTAGACCAATCAATATTTTCAAAGTGCAGCCTTTGGGCTGCACGTTGAAAATATTAATTGATCTACCCCCAAATAATCAATATGGACTCTCCTGATTGCTGTCATTGAAGTGACATAGAAGATACTATCAGGTTTCAAAGGGTTAAATTCTGTTTTCCAGTAAGTAGACTAATGCGCCATCATGTATCTCATATTTAAAATACATCTCCAGTTTACATGACATTAGTTCTATCACATGCGTTCAGTTTAGAATGTTACTGAGCCCTGTGCGATTTGTAGAGCGGAATCTAAGCATAAACAGATGCGGCCGAATCCCAATGAACATGTGTGGTGGGGGGGGGGGGGGGAGGGTACAAGTTATTTATTTTATTTACTTTATTTTATTTGGGGTTCAACGACACTTTCGACAGCCAGGGTCACCTCGTGTCGGACAGTTTTACGGGTGCAGGAAGCCGAAGTACCCGGAGAGAACCACCGAGCAACGACGAGTAACTGTCAGACTCTCCAAACAAGCAGGGTTAGCATTGGTTGAAGACAAGCGCACCATCGACGTGCAGTACGCCTTAGTACACAACGTCACCGTGCCGCGACGTGGGCAATTGGGATGAAATGTCTTGCCGGGGGGCGGGGGGGGGGGGGCAAATAACTATAATACTACTGATAATAATGTTTGAGCCTAAACTCCAAGTGGTGTTACATTACACACGGTACAATGTGGACCACATCTGCATTGTACAGCCAAATACTGGGTCAAATAGATATGTTTTCAAATGGGGCTTGAAATGTTGGATGGTTAGTTCCGTTTTTCGCTTACTAGGCAAGGAATTCAAGAAACCGGGCGCACCAACTGAGAAAGATCGATCACCAGTTGAGGTTAACTTTGGGTTTGTATGACAAGATTGTCATCACGATAAGCCAATGTGCAGGAATATGCAACCTTAAACACCAATAAATAAATACTAAATAATGACAAGAGTATTTGAGTCTGAGGGACGTAGGTTTCTCGTTGTTGTGTGAATAGAGATCAACTCTGAGAGATACGATCGCGCCATTCCATTGATACGTTATCAGTATAGTTTGGGATGGCACGAATATGAAATTTCATGATCGACTTTTGAAGAAGAATAATCGATTCAAGTCTACATTAATCGTACTCCCTGACCTCCAGAAACAAACTATTACATAAAAAACAATATTTCTGGTCATTACTTCCTCAGGCCGGATATTCTTTAGGCATGCATGCATGCTGCACGCTTGGTGCTTTCTGTGGAAATTCAGACTCCTGACCACCCCAGGCCCAAAACCTGAGCCTCGGCTCAGGTTTGGACCTGAGGTGGTCAAGAGTCCAATAATACCTGCATTGAGATTGATTTAAGAAGGCAGTCGCACTCCTTGGCAAACTGAGAAAGGCAATTATTTGTACTTCCATACTTTCTAGAATGCCAGACCTGGTGTCAGGTGTCTTTATACCTCTTTCCCATATCCATTACAATGTATTTTGATATTCTTCAGCCTATGACACTTCTAGAGAGCACGACGGGGGTGGGGGGGGGGGGGGGGGGGGTGAGAGTAATAACTAATAATTCATCAATGAAGGAGTGATGAAAACCCATAATCGTCGATTTTGAAATTGCAGTCGATTATTGGTTTTCCGACGATTAGTCGACTTCTCGATTAATCATGTCCAGTGATGCGGAATCGGTGAGCACAGGAGGCGGGTGCCTCCTCCCCTTCCCGCAAATACCCACCCGGTATGTGTGTGTTTTTTCCGTTCTACCTCATTGTGAGATATTTTCTAGATATAAATGGCGGAGACCTCGACCGCCTTAGCGTTCACTGAGGTGTGCAAGGAACTAAATTTAATTACATTAAAAAATGTTAAAGAACTGCCTGTCTTTTTATTGGGGTATGAATGTGTGATGGGCGTGTTTAGTACGCACTTCATACAAGTTACCACACGGTCCACACCCATCCCACATTCATACTCTAAGAAAGCGAATTATAATCATTTCAATTTGAATTTGTCACAAATGACGGCCAACACTAACATTGGATTCCGTTAAGGGTCTATCAAATGTCTAGTTATTCTCCATCAAATCAAACCACGGCATCCAGTTTTGATCGAAAAAAACTAGAGGTGTGACTGTCCCAGATTGGCCTGTCCCCCCCCCCCCCCCGGCCATGATTACGGTAAGACGAAAAGGGGCACAACTCTGGTCAAAAAGTCCGATCGAAACTATAATCGCGGGTGCAGAGGTTTCCGTGGCACTGAACATCCATATCAAGTTTCAAAGGAATCGACCCATAAACACCTGAGAAAATCTCCGGACAAAATTCAAGGCCAGCATGCTCAAGTCGAAAAGGGGCATAATTCTGGCAAAAATAATCTTACCGGAACTATAATCGTAGTTGCACAGGTTCCCATGATGGTGAACATTCATACCAAGTTTCGGTATTGGTCCGGACTACGGAGAGACGGGCAGACGGACGAAATGATAAGGTGATTCCAGTATAACCACTCCTCCCCGCCCCACCCCACAACTCGTTGCGGAGGGTATAAAAATATTTGAATGACGTCGGAGAATCTTATCGTGAAAGACTATAAGGTACATGGTCGTCAAAGGTAGTTTAACTTTTTAACCCTTTACCTAACATGAAAAGCAGACGGCACTTGCAAAAATAATTCTTGAATAACTAATTTTTTTTATTTTTTGTCTCAAAAAATAGGTTATGACCCCTCGTTGGAACGAGCTCGACGAGCTCGTTCCAACGAGGGGTCATAACCTATGTTTTTGAGACAAAAAATGAAAAAATAATGAAAATTAATAGGCGATTTTTGAGAATAGCGCTGGCCGGTTTTGGCCGTTACGTTAGGTAAAGGGTTAAACAATTCAAATAGAAGAGGACGTTTTCAAAAAAAAAGATTCTTGAAAAAAAGGAAAAACTAAATTTACTAAAATATTTCACTTGTTACTAGTGATGACAGAAGATTGCATTACCCAATTCTGCATTCTACACTTCATTGGAAATCAATTTCACGAGCGATGCAGAATTAATTAAGAGAGGATGCTGATTAAATTGCAAATGGTATGGGGGCGAGTGGTGTGCGTAGTTTAGTGTAGTTTAGTGTAGTTTTTACTCGACGGTTGGCGCTGAAGGAAGCTCTTTACGCGTTGATTATAGCACTCACAATGCCATTTGCAATTAAATTTTATCATTTTGGGCGCAAAAACATAGCTTATGAACCTTCACTCGTCGAGCTCGTTCCAATGAGGGTTCATGAGCTATGTTCCTGACAAGAGACAAAAAAAAAATAAAGTGAGCATGGCCTCTAAATACCGCACCGTGGCCTGGTATTACGCACTGCCTATAGCAACCCCGGTGGTAAAATGCATTCGATGGGTTAGTAGTACAAGTACTAACAGTATACCAATAAGGGCACAGATCGTACACATTATGCTACCAAACTAGACAACTCTGCATTACCCTAGCCACCCGACAAAACCGCTTGGTCTAGCATTACGTACTGCCTATACCAAGTGTAGGACAAGAAAACGCCCGGAATAGATCAATAGTTCTAAGGGCTAACAGTGAACCAGGAGGGTTAAACATCCTACATCCCGTGCTACCAATCTAGACAATTAATTAACTCAGTCCAGCCCACAATATCACCTGGACCAGCATTACCAATCATGGGATAATACAAGGCATTCTGTAGGTAGCACCCGGGGCTAACAGAGGTCATACAGGGGTATATGATTCCCATACTATACTACCGTACCAGTCCAGTACAAGAAGTCCGACACACCCTGAAACGACCAACGTTATATCGGTCTGTGCAGTGGACATCAACAGCCGTTAGCATTTCTTCACGCCGCGTGCGCATCATGACGTCACCACGCAGTGTCTTCCGTTCCAAGACGTTACAAGAAAACTAACCTTCCCCATCAAATACCCAGATAATATACCCAAAGTCATGTAGATACATAACAATACATACCACGCTCTTGCACATGTAACTACAGTGTCTCTTGTAATCCTTACTATACTATATGCGCAGTACGTATACAACTTACCGCATCCAGCTGCATAGGGCCGGGGTTTTGCAACGGTAATAGTTGCACCCACAGAGTCCGGTTTTGCACCGGCAACAGTCCGGGTAATAGAGGTGGATCCGTCCCTGCTATACAGTAATACTAATGTCGCTGAACAAAATTCCTGTTTTCATTCGTGTTTCCTTTTTTTAGAACCTGTGTCCAAGGAGCCACAGTGTGTAAATGTGCAGGAATACGTCACCCCGCTTGCTAAAACATCTGACAGTGTTACCACTTCACAGGCACTTATCACTGTGACACCGTCAGGGACAGACGTTTCGGAATCAGACAGTCAGTCAACAGAACAAGCTACTGCCACATACAGTGCATCGCATGTCATTGCTGCATCCTCGTCCATTGACACAGCGAAGTGTCACCAAACACAGATTACTGAGAAGATCGTAACAGACTACACAACAGTTCTCAAGACAATAACCGTTTTCGAGACCCCGTTGAGTGAAGATACAAAAACAGTTGATGAAACTACTTCAAAAACTACACTATCTTCCCTAAAGCTGGAACAAAAAATTGAAAAAATTAAAACTGAGCTTGCTGTGGAAAAAAGAAATCTTGGTTCGACAAAACGGAAACTTGTGAGCGCCTCTGACTACCGGATATCTTGTGTGTCTATCGGAGTTGTCGGCTTTGCTTTGATTATTATTTCTTTTTTGGTACCTGTTGTTCTTGACATACCGAGGTATTACCACGATCTAAGAAAAGGAGCTGGTACAAACAGAACCACCGAAAGTAAAGGGGAAGATGGGTCACGAAAGCACCCAATGGGCTCTGAACAGCTTTAATGGAAGGGAAAGACAATACAAAAACTGCTGTAGACAGGAGTAGACATTTATACTTCTACCAAAAATTTTGTCGGGAAGTATTCGGCTCACCGGAAGACCTTTGAGGCTTTTTGTTGGTAAAAGTTCGCGAAATAGATGGAAGTTCCAAATTGTCCTTATTTTGGCCAAAACAAATATTTGAAGACTGAAACTCAGATATCTAACCCGTTTAGGGTTCCAAAACAGGAGAAATTTGGCAGGCCTGGCATTTTAATTATTTGCTCGCCTAGTGCTCGCCTTAAAAAAAATTAAGGAGGGTGAAAACTAGCCCTCCTGGCCTTAGGAAATAATGATTTATATAATACTATAACAGTCTATTCCTAAAACAAAACTCACACCTTTTCAAATCTTTGCTGCGTTAGTGATCACTGTAAGATGGCTACACTGCCCCTCTCACACCTCCGAGCCTTGCCGAGGCCCGGAATTGTGTGTGTGTGTGTGTGGGGGGGGGGGGGGGGGGGGGGGGTATAGCCATCTCACAAAGACTACCTTCACACTAAAAACTAAAGTGTTAAAACTGACACTTTCAAGGTGTTAAACACAACGGAATAGTTTCTGAGAATACTGTTTTCCAATTTCTATAGTTATGATTGTGTGAAATGCTGGCTAAGGATAACCGGATATTATCCGGTTATAGCTCGCGGTTAGTCGGTTGTGAAAATGAGCTAACCGTTTCAGCCCTAGTTTGGAGTTTCATGCCATAACCACTGAGCCACCGCGCTCCCCTGTGGTCCATAAGACAACTTGGGTTTACAATGTCTTGAAAGATGAACACGATCCCGTTTTGGTATTTTTCGTAACTTGTTCGACAATTCACGAACAATACAGCCATGACATGATTTGTAAAAAAATTTAAAGGGGTCTGACATCAAAAAATTATTGATAAGAGCACTGTATGGTTTATAAAGTAGTATTTTGTTAATGTTTAACTTATTAAATGCTGCTGCGGATATTCCCGCCCAGGACAAGATTTCTCTTGCTTCAGAAATTAGTATAATTTGAGCATATTTAATCAAATTTTCCCAACGAAAAGTGAATGGATTTTTCATCAATGATTCCTTGAGTTAAATTTAGATGAATTTTTCATCAAATCTGTTAAGCAGCCATGACTAGATTTGATGAAAAATATCTCGAAAATACTCAGCGGGTTAAGAGTTAAGGCGATTCTAAAGTCAATGCCATATTGAGGTGAAGCCATGACACTGAAAATGACAATTTTTCATGAACAAATTTCGAACTAAAGAAAATACTCTGCCCTTGGATACAAGGGTTGGGATGAATGTTTATCACACATGCAACACCTGGGATTTTTTTAAACGTGTATTTTCAAAGGTTTTAGTTCTTTAACTGCCTACATAAAAGCGCGTGCTGAAAAATTAAAGTTTGTATGTAAAGTTCGGGGAGGAACGATTAATAGCATCATATGGATTCAATTTTAATTATAAAAATCATTTGATACCAAATAGAAAGCGTGATCGCCCCCGATAACAGGTTTCCACGTCCTACAATGTTATGATTTTTTCAAACCGGAAACATTGCAGACTGTTTCGCTGCAAAACACCCCACGATGGAGGGTTTCGTTTCAGATTTTTGGGGACATTTATTCAAAAAAGTAAAACTAAACTCCTGTAGCGCGTTTGCCATTTACCACTGCTGGATGTGTAAGCTGAACGACGTGTGTCAGGTGTGTGCAGAAGAATTTTCGAAAACCTTACCATACAAACTTGGAATTTTTCAGCACTTTTTTAAGTACGTGTTTAAAGAACCAAAACCTTTGAGAATACACGTTTAAAAGGTTCCAAGATGTCGTATGTGTGATAAACTTTCATCCCAAACCTTGTATCCAAGGGCAGAGTTTTCTTTAGTTTGAAATGTGTTCATGAAATGTTGTCATTAGTCAACATGGAGATAAAAGTTAGAATGAAATACGCAGGCAACATTTTGTTTGTATTACCAGAAGTGCAATACCTATAAAAGCGTTTATGTGGACCACAGTGTACAAATGCAGAATATAAAAGCCAATTTTTTTTCGGGAGAAGGAAGAAGAAAACGAATGACTTATCTCCCTTGTTGTGCACAAATATCAAACATTCAGGTTAGCTCACCCGGTATTCTATTGCCTTTGAGTTTATTTTAGCGTCTCGTTTATACGCTAAAATAAAATTCAATTCATGGAATACATGTGGGAAGTTGGGAACGTCGCCCATGCTCATTTGAGGACAGCCGTTTGTCATAAGGAGTCAGTGCAGTACGATCGACAGATTAAAAAGCTCGCTGACTCCACCGTTCTGTTGTGTCCATTAATGAGGGGGGAGGCTCTCCGAAAAACATTATATGAACCTGTATGTAGATCAACAAATACATGAATTCGCTCTATCAAGTCTCCATGGAAGAGAGCTTTTGTGTATAAAATGGTCTCTGGCGACGAGCGATGGCTCATACCTAATCACATAAATGTAGTTCTATCACACAAAGATTAATGGATTCCTGTACCATTCCATCAGTACTGTTACACACTAAAAACTAAAGTGTTTAAACTGACACTTTCAAGGTGTTAAGCCCATTCTAACTCTTAGGGTTTGATTTTAACACTCAAAGTGCAATGCTTTAAGCGCTTAGACATTACAATCGCCAGACATCTGAAACTTGAATGGATGGCACTTCCCATGTGTCTAGCATTGGTGGTTCTTCCAGAATCGTCCATAATTTGATTTCCGCTTGGTGGGTACATAATTAAAAGGACACAACGCAGACGACGCGGATCAGGCTCGAGAGTTCGAGCCTGATCCGCGTCATCTGCATTGTTTCTTTTTAACTGTCGCGACATTACACTTGTCAAGTGGTATTATTGTAACACCTGTCAAGTTCTGGGATATCTACACTTGAACAAAGTGCCAGTTCAGCACTTAGTAAGTGTTAAATACAGCACTTCAAGTGTAGTTCTTAACACTTTAGTTTTTAGCGTGTAGTCAGTTTCGTTTGTGATTTACAAAATTAATTTGGATTTAAAAATCATCTAACGTTACTCACTCGGTATTGATCTGAACCACAACTCGGTAGGCCCAATGACGAGGTAGAGAAAATGACAAACATTTTGACTGATAAATCAAACATAATCATAACTAGAGAAACGCCTCACAATTCACGAAGGAAATTTCGACCAACACAAAAATACCTCAGCTTTCTTTCAACTTTCGTCACAAAGTGTTTCTCAATAAACTTGAGTCGCATCAAATTTGAGTCCAACATATTTACACCAACAACTCCGAACGACTGCGATTGGTCAAGAAATATTTAATTATAAGTTAGATTTTTTTTAATTGACTCATATACACGCAGTGCTTAAAGTGAGAGAAACCGTAGCCACTAGTTCAGCGATCCGAACGTAGTTGCTACCCCTCTACTTTCAGATTCTTCCCATTCAATGCTATAGAAAAAGTTCCCATCAAGTTTTTGTGGGAACTCAAAACTCGAAATTAGGAATATATATCAAGCTTTCGCCCTTATTATCGGCTGCAATCGATAGTACACGTATTTCCTTACATTTGGGCAGAGTTTATTGATCCAAACTATGTTTTATCCTTTAATTACCGTCATTTGAAGACTCGCGAGGTGTCAACGGAAATTTTGAAATCGGCCATGTTTTTGTATAAATATAAAACAGTAAAAACATTAACCCGGTGATAGCGCCGAAACGAATAGACCTTTTCATAAATGAGGAATCGAAAATTCGATACCGTGAAAGTGAAAATTGCTATATCTTCACAGTGGGGGATACGATTTCTATCTTTCTGCATTTTTTCAGTAATCTATTGTTTAGCGTATAATAAATAATTGTTTTGACAGCTAACAATATTGGCTGAGCAATTATTATCTTGTCCGGGTTGGATTTTTATATGCGAACGAAGGTCTGTGCGCGTGCTTGTGTTTGTACGCGTATACATAAGTGCGTTTGCCCATGCGCACACAGACGCGTGTGTATATCTGATACACATCCATGTGTGCGGGTAAGTATCTGTGTAAGCATCTATTGTGTGTGTGCATACGTACACACGGACTTTTCACACACACTAAAGGAAAAATAATCCCCAATATTTTTAGGTAAAACGACGGTCTTCACAGAATTTTTTTTTTCACAATACTTAGAGAAAATTCTTCAGTTCAAAATGCGTTTAGAGTAAATGTTTTTGTAAAACACCATTTTGAGAATTTTTTTTTTTTTTTCTGTAACTTATGCTTCTGTCAACCTGTTATGAATTTGTGAATATACGATATGTATTTCATTGTGTTTATCTGAATACAAAACTGTAAAAAAAATATTTTGATATTCTTCAACTATATTTCTGACAATAAATATATCTTCACCACAGAAGACAATGTGCGTGTCCAACATTTGTCTTTGTACGCATCAATAACCATAACAATCAAAGGGTATCGAAAACAGGGTTTTATTACTATACTATATCCCATGGCCCTGCGAAGCTTAGAAGTTCGATTCAATTCGATTCGAGTCGCGCTGATTCCAAACATTTCGAAGCGTCGAACTGTTCTCAAAACCCTACCAGTGTTTCCTCTTCAACTTTTCTTCTATCGTCACCACCCCCTCAACCCCACACCGAACAGGAGGCCTGATAGAACTCAAGAAGGTTTCACCTCCGAAGCTATTTTAATTTCGTTCTGGAATGTTCCGCTTCTGGAATGTTCCGCTTTCTTAATTGATTCGTCCACACAGACGAATCTCTGTTGAACAGATACAACAGTAGGCCGCAAAATAACCCGCGAACGACCGTTTAGGTTACGTGTGCTTTATGTCTACGTCAGTTGTAAAATAAGCGAACAACCTACAGGTTACGACAAAGTAATACAACATAAATTTCTTAAATTAATGAGCACGCATGTTTTACCTGAAAGACTTGATCTTTCGGAACGAGCTTTTCTCAAAGTTTGCAAATTGCATCCACATGAAAAGAATTGCCGCCCAAATAAATAGCAAAAACCAACGTGCTACCTCGCTTCGGCGAGAACGCATGTTATTTGTTGATAATTATGTATCCGGAAATCCGCGAAGACGTAAAAAGAAACATTGACTGGCGAGACAAAAACAGAGAAGGTGGAGAAGCATCACGACACCATTTGTCCTACGAGTTACCACCATGCTGCAACCATTGAGGTAATCTGCCAATATAATCTCTTTATTTCCAGACCCGATGAGTGGAGACTCTAGCAATTTTGACAGTTGTAAGCAGGTGGCTGGTGCAATAACTACAATTGATGGGCCGTGGAATTCGATTTGGGATTCGATTGGAAATCATTTGACTGATTCGATTCGGAATTCGATTCGACCCGAAATTCAATATTTGCAGGTCCCCTATATGAAATTCCTACCCTTTAGTGTCATAGTAGTGTTTGAAGAGTATAAATCTTAGCCACTGCAGGATTTTTTGGAGATTTGTACCAGATTCTAGGTCAAGTGCAGAAGCGACGTCACCACTGCAGGACTGGAAATAATGAGCAATGGCACAAAAGATCGTTTAGGTTACGCGGTGGTTACATCAATTGTGAAATATGCGAAGGACCCAACAGGTTTACGCCAAAATAACAAAACGTTAATAAATACAACGTGAAATTAAATTCCGAAACCGGTATATTTTGCCTGTCACACCAAGAGAATCTCTTGCATCCAAAATGAGTAGGATGGTAAATCATTTATGTCATTACTGAATTTTCG
This sequence comes from Pictodentalium vernedei, assembly GCA_031216915.1. NCBI lineage: Eukaryota > Metazoa > Mollusca > Scaphopoda > Dentaliida > Dentaliidae > Pictodentalium > Pictodentalium vernedei. The sequence goes on from CM062292.1 coordinate 353,412,236, forward strand.
CCACACTACTTTGCAAAAGTTGAAAACTAACGCGTGATCTCGCCAAACCGAGATCGCTCGTTCGCCGTTGCTATTTACTGTGGCGGAATTTCTGTTAAGACGTTAACAGCATGGCGGCATGGTGTTGTAAAACAGAGAACTCTAAAGGCGGAAAGGCATCAACAACACATTATTTCTTTAGATTGCCAGTACGTTATTTAGCTGTTGACGAGATACAATGTAAGGTCTCTATTTCCAGAGGTCTCTATTTCCAGCCCTGCATTCAGTCTCCTCGCGACATACTGGGGGGGGGGGCGGGGGGGGGGGGGGGGGGCAAGAAAATGCAAAGGTACTAGGTCCGAATGGATGAGTGGTTTCCGTGCGGCGAAGTAGGTTTTTTGCCACAATCATCTTAACTTTTCCAGGAAAGCACAACAACAGCAAATTTCGGCCACCAAAGTTAATAATAAGGATCAGAATGAAAGCTGACACATAATTATGAGGGCATTATTTCACGGGGTACTTTTCCAACTTAAAACAACTTTACCCCAAAATTCCAGCTTTCAGGAGCCATAATTAGGGGATGGTTCCGGTGATCTATGAGGGAAAAATGTACAATGCAAGATCTTTTCTCATATTTTCCACATACATTATTCTTGGGTTTTGTTGTCCATTACACTGCTTTTGGTCATTAAAGGCTTATTTCATATCCAAATCTGCCCTTAAATGAATGAAGTAAAGCACACGAGCATCGACAGATTGAGAAGGAAATGCTGTGTCCTGAACCAATTAAACTTTGGGAATAGGTGTGACTCACAGTAAGAAAATTAACATAATTTCTGAAAACTTGCCAGATATCCCTACAAAAAAAAATCAACCTATCAAGCTCAGTAATATTCTGTAAAGCATGACCTTTTCCTAACAGTGTGTCCTTGATTTACATTCTTCCTGCCCTGTTCAATTGCCTCGTTCTACACTACTCAATCTGCTCTCTGCACCACAGAACACCCTTATAATGTCAGGTATGCATTTTCTCTTCGAAATTGCCCAAAAGGGGCATGGCTCCCATACTGGCCTTGGCAAAAACTCACTCGGGAGGGGGAGGTATCCCAGACAGGGGTGCGAAAGTCTCGCACTGGTTTCTGGGGAGGTGGCGCGTTAATCTGTGAAAACAAAAAATTCCACCAGTGCCCAACAGTCCCCCCCCCCCCCCCCCCCCCCCCCCCCCCCCACACCGCCGGGCATGCACGTATAGTGGCAGGGCCCGACTTGCGCATTTAAAAATAAGAGTCAAGCTTCGAGCCTACTTTTGAAATAAAGAAGCCAGATTTACTTCTCAACCGGTAGGGTGCTTAATTATTATTGATTGTCAAAATTTGTTCATGTGTTTTGCCTTGATAAGTTTTTACAATTTACGGAGCGTGCCTTGTAAATTGCCTCAAAGTACCTTAACCCTCTGAATATGAGCGACCGCTTTTCCGACCAGGAACATGATACGTCAAAACGTCATTAAATTGTGTGGCTGTTCAGTAAATATGTGAGGTCGGCCAGTCAATATTTTCAACGTGCAGCCCCGAGTCTGCACGTTGAGAATATTGATTGGTCTACCCCAAATAATGAATATGGACTCTTCTAATGCTGCCATTGAACTGACATGGAAGATACCACCAGCGTTCAAAGGGTTAAATTGTAACAAAGCAGATCCAAGTAGATGGTATAATTACACTTCAAGGATAATAAACACATTTACAGAACATGAAGCCTTTAAGTTGCAGCACCTTCACACCAGCATAAAGCCGAAATATGGGCCGCTTCAAGCACTCGACCAGTTGAATGAAGCGATTTTCTTGGAGGCTTTTCACTGAGTACGGTATGTAATTGTGCATATGATTACATTCTTGTTTGGCATAATTAACCCTTTACCTAACGTAACGATCAAAACCGGCCAGCGCTATTCTCAAAAATCGCCAATTAATTTTCATTATTTTTTTCATTTTTTGTCTCAAAAACATAGGTTATGACCCCTCGTTGGAACGAGCTCGTCGAGCTCGTTCCAACGAGGGGTCATAACCTATGTTTTTGAGACAAAAAATGAAAACAATCAGTTATTCCATTATTATTTTTGCAAGTGTCGTCTGCTTTTCAGGTTAGATAAAGGGTTCAAGTTGTTTCGGAAATAAATGACAAACAGTTTTATTGCACCACAATAACTATTCATTTTCACAATAGTTCTCAGTCAAGTCTTGGCTGCCTCAGTGAACAATGCAATGGAGAAAATGGGGTATTACGGTTACAAAGTCAGCTCAGAAACCAATAAATTTCTGGAGCCAAATCAGAATGTTAGGAGTGAAATTCACTCTAGTTACTTAGGCCTACTAGGGCGGTACGTGTATAATGGTGATAATATATGGAGGATGCCTGTTGTTTTTGAAAGGTACGAGAATTATCTCATTCATAACTTGAAGTGAATATATGTTAGTTTTTACAAGCTTTGCGTATATATATGTCTACTTACCTCTAACATGCATTCCGTGGCAGGACTTGATCCCAGTGGCGTCAGGTTTAACATGCCGCTGGCTGTCCAAATCCGATGTCCATAATTAATGAGTTCGATGAGCGCATCAATCTCCCTGGAAACAGCAAGAGAACTTCATCCCGACTCAATGGGAACAAAACGACAAGTGGAATCACACTGGTTCGAGTTCTTCGGAACTGTACATGTCCGTGCGTCAGTTAAGCACGGTAAACTTACGTTGTTGTAACATATTAAGCATTAGTCTGCCTCTGGGAGAAAAACAAATCCAGTTAACAGGCGAAATTGTCATGTATTTTATAACTTCCAACTGAAATTCGGGTTTCTGAAAGTCGTGTTCGACAAAGAAACCTGGCATTCTGGACACAGAAAATCATGGACATAAACGTAGTTCATAATAATTGTCAAACTCTGAGCATTTGTGGCCGCCCCCTTTCAAATGATTGACCTTTGCTGCAGCAGTGCGAACTATTTATGTCACCGTTTTCTTTCAGTGTTAAGGCCAAGTTTGAAGTATGCACACAAGGTTTTTAATACACAGTCAAACTTCACGACATAGGTGCCGGAAACACGGGTGCAGAAGGAGCAGCTGCCCTCCCAGCCTTCGGACCACGCTGGCGAGAGGGGCAGGCAATACCCTTCCCTGGTTCGTCACTCAATTGTTTCAATGATTTATTCTCGCAGTAAAGCTAAAATACACTCCAAATTCGTTCTGAGAGATTTAAAAATTCAATGGGGGAGTTGTGAGACTCCGACGAGAGGGGGACACCTATTAAACTCTCTCATCTAGGGCATTGGACCTTCGAGACATGCATGCTTCGGCATGTCATGGCGGGGCTGCTAATGCTAGTAAATGTCCTTTTCCCGGGGTCTGACCTCCCTGCCCTGAAGTACTTCTGACGCCCCTGCTCCACGATAATCATTTTTTAAAAAAATAACACGAAGGACTTCATAGGGACGTAGAAACTGGAGGAAGTACACCCCCCCCCCCCCCCCCACACACACACACACCTTTTCCCAGAAATAGATGAAAGGGAGAGGGGGTGAGAGAGAGAGTGCGATTTCCTCGTTTGATTTGTCTCTTAGAACTATTGCCTTTAACCCTTTACCTAGCAGGAAAGGGAGACGACACTTGCAAACAAGTGTCTTTAGTTTCTTTTATTATCCCTATTATTACGAAGTCGGGAGGGGGATATTGAAATGGCGTTCGTCTGGTCGTCCGTCAGTCCGTCCTTCCATCACAAACTTGGTCCGCTTAACTCCTTCTACATATTTATTGGATTTGTACGAAACTTGGGTTGAAGTATAAATATCAAGTGTAGATGTCGATGTGGTCAAGGATTTGCGATGCGACGAATTTTGCGTGCTTCTGACCCTTGGTAATAGCAAAATATAATATAAATCACAACTGCTTATCCGCTAAATTCCTCCTGCATTGTTAATTGAATTTTTACGAAACTTGGTGTGCAGCACGAGTATGATGTGTACAAGTGCATACGGAAAGGAAGTTTGATTCGAATAATGTTACTAGAGTTATAGCCCTTGTTGACTTTGAATCTACCAAAATTGCGCGTTTTTGGAAGATATCTTCAGTTGCGATTAAAGAAATTGAATGATGTTTGATAAATTACATTATTTAGTATGAATACATGTCCAGATCGATAATGAGATTATTCCTAACGTAACAAAAAAGCCAGCGGGGGATATGGATGTCGTTAGACTGTCTTATTCAATTTCTCACTGACTCTAGCAATGTTTTTGAAAATTCCTCCTCAGGAAATGAAATTTGACCTATTTAACCCGTTACTGAATGTAACCGCTTAATCGGCCTGCGCAATTCGCGTAAATCGCCATTGAAATCATTTTGTGAAAGGAATGATCGTTTGTAATTATACTTGAGAGGCAATAAATTTAAACACTCTTTACTCTGAGGGGTTAAAACAAAAACCAGGTCGCATCATGCTTCCAAGTGATAACTGAATAAAAAAAGGCATAGTTTTCTCAAATTCTGTTTGAAATAACGATATATTTCACTGAAACATGATCTTGTGTCATTAAAAATTGTATTGACCAATGAATTACGTAAGTTAAGAGGAACGTCATTGGCCACGCCCGCACAAAACTTCAATCTCCTTTTCCACTTGACAGGAGGGTGCTGTCATTCAAAGCAACATTGAGTTATATTTAATTCTGATTGTGACCATTTCCTGAGAAACTGAAAACGCACTGTGTAAATGTGGAGTTCGATATAAACCCAGATGACATGAAGTTGGTTGAACTTTGTCTCAGAAAGAGTTCATTCAGGCTATTTAGAAAGTGGAAACTTTTGCTCTCGTGTGTTTCGTTTGTGGATTATTATGACCGACTATTGTTTACATTTGATTTGGGTAAAACGATGAAAGCAGACGATCACCTACTGCGAATAAACAAATTGAACAAGGAATAAAAAGCAGGATAAGGATTTCATTGTTTATTAAATTTTATTTTGAAAGTCTTTTTAACATCTTGAGATAAATATTAATTACTTTTCATGTTGAAACAATATGAGCGTGCAGGGGTTCTTTTCCATTCACACGGTACAGCGTAATTTTTATGACAGACATTGTGGGCGTAGTTTAGGGCGGGCCTAAATGGGTTTTTTTCGGTTCATTGTGTTATGAAAAGAAAAAAAAGAAATACTTTAGCCGATCATTTTGCCTGAAAATGCATGAACAGAAAAAAGGTTTAATTATATCCATTTGTTTCTCAAAACATATCCACCATAAGACGGGCTCGTCGAACCAGCCCCAATGGGAAGTCATCACATATGTTTTTTAGGCAAAAAATGTAAATTTTAGTTCAAGAATTTTTATTCAACTATAGTGCTTTATTTACTTTTAGTCAGATAATTAATTAAAGTCAATTGAAGTATCAATTTCCCACAAACAATAGTTTTCAAGACTCTTGCAAATTGAATAACTTGTAGTGTTGTCCACTGAGTTACATAAAGGGAGACAACTGCTTGAGTTTGAATAATGGCGGTGGCTTTCAGAGTCCACAATTCATATACTACTCAACGTTTGCTAAGCACCAAATATTTGGCACATCATTGTGAAATTTGCTTCCGACATATTTGCGATATTTTTGGTGGATATGAGGGAGGAATGTATTGAGATGGTCCCCATTGTTTACATTAGCTCTCTTGACAGGCAGCCTTTTCGTAACAGTCGTGGAAAGCTTGTACCCTTGATTTTTATGTTTTGTGTACTGTCTACATGTACATGACATGTGTAGGGTATTCAAGCTTCATTTCAACACACACCCTTTTGATTTAATGATTGAATATGGCAAATGCAAATGTAAGAAGACATTTGTCTGAAGCAGAAATTTGGCGGGCTGTAGGGATGGTGGAGCAAAGGGCTACCCATCGTCAGGTTGGTTAAGCCCTTGGTGTGCACCATACGGTGATCACCAGAGCCTGGGCAAGATTTCAGCAGTATGGCACACCAATAAGACGGCATGATGGTGGCAGAGACAGGGCAGCATCTGCAGCTGAAGACCGGTTTTTGATCATTCAAGCCCGTAGGAACCACTTTGCCATAGCAACCCAGCTTCGCAGCGACCTTCAGAATGTATCTGGGGTAAATGTTTCGACGCAGACTATTGTTGCGGAATATAAGGAAAAGTTTATCGATCTGCGATCGTAAATTTTGATTTCCAACGTTGTGTTTACTGGCAGTTCTGTGAGGTCCCACCAGCCCGTGGCATTTTGTGATTCCTTACCAGACGATATCAGACACAGGCTCCAGATTCTGGGTTCAGTAACTTCAAGAACTTGTCGTGTACAGCACAACGAAGACCAGTTTCAAATTATCTACTAATTTAATGACTCAAAATTATTCACATTACGACTAACCGTCGTTGTTTCTGGTTAGCATAAAATATAGTATTTTAAACAACAAAGTTCATACCTCAAAACATCAGTGGCGGCATCCAGGTTTCTTCTTGTAGATCGGTCCGTAGTTATCAGGAGGCCAGAGACAACTTGTCTAAGCAGTCAGAAATTGCTGCTTATATACACCAAATTTCTGAAGCAATACTTGGGGTACGTGACGACTGACAGCAGATTCTCCCTGACCTCAGGGGAATTTAGGGAAAGCCCCTTGACGTGGCAGTCGCCATTTTGTAGACTCTTTTACTGCCATGCAGACTGTCGATCAGTCTGCATGCAGCTCATGGAATCTTGGCTATCAAATAGTACTGTACCGGGCGTCAGTTAACCGGTGGAATGTCCTGGTGACTGGTGCAATTGTGCAACTCAGCATTCCAAAACTCCCGGGGGGGGGGGGGGTCTCATCAGGTACATATTATGATTTGTTAGACAGTTCGAACACCAACATCCCAGTAATACTGTCGAATGTTATTGTTCCATCTATCAACAAATCCTTCAATGTTACTGCTTGCTGACAATATTGGCTTGCAATATGCCTGATATTGTCAACAGAACATCTGGCGTGTACGCACAGAGTACACCTGTACTCTGGTCGCCAATTTAATACAATTCCATGTAATTTATTTGTCATGTTCCAATCTGTTCAAAAACTGTTAAACAACTTAACTAAACTCTAGTCTACTGAGTTCCCAAATAAAACCCCAAGAGCTCGAGCTCTTACCCGAGCTTGCGAGCTTAATTAACCCCTGTGGGCTCACTTCGCAACACTATCTGGGCAAGTTGCACGAAGGTGGTCTCCGATCGAGAAGACCATGTATTCGCATTCCGCTGTCCCAGAACCACCGCCAGGTTTAGTTTATTTTATTGTCATCAGATTGAAAACTGACAAAAGGATTGGAACACAAGTTATTAAACTTATAAAAGTTCCTCTCCTAAAACATTCAATGGCAGCTAACAAAAATATACGAGAACAAACCAAACAAAAAAAACCCCAAAAAACATTTTATATCTATAATACAATAAACATGCTTCAAATCAATTCATAGTAGCTGGAGAGAAGTGAAAGACACGACATACATGTAGGGGATAAAATGGTATAAAGCAAAAGAAAGCAGAGGCTAGTTGAGTGTTGTGTCCTTATCGTACGGATGCGGCCATCGCAAGTCATCACCGAGCCTTAACTTGATGTTGGAGAGAAGGCACACCAAAAAGGGGGAGGGTTGAGAGTTAACTGAAACGATTGCTACCTGAAATAAAGGACTGTACTAACATAAAAATCAGATTGTTTTCATTTTGTGATAAATTAGGTTTTCCGAAAAGAACGTCGTCTGTGGAGGTAATGTTAAATTGAGAAAGTCGTCTAAAGAGGATTTCACGCTGGACTACGTAGTGAGGACATTCGAAGAAGTAATGAAAACTGTTTTCAAGTACGTGTCCACAACTACACCTGGGGGTATCAGATATATAATTTGCATATTTATCACCGTTCAGTTCGCTACAACCATTCCTTAATCTACAATGTAGAATGTTCAGTTTCCTTGTTCCGGAGGAGAAATAGAGCGGAGGTTTCACGACAGGATTTAATTTTAATAGCTTAATTTTAGTTTTAAACTCATTTACAGTTTCAGCTGATGACACATATTGAAGTAAGTTGTTCCCAGCCACTACCATGGATGGCAAGAAGGATCTTTTAGAACATGGTAAAATGGTCTGCGTTGCGTAGGCTGTAGGTTCCTCGGTCCCCAACACGCGGAGGTAATAAGTTAAATAAATAATCAAGGACTTTTTGATTTACTATTTTATACATTGTGTAGTGTTTGTGTATTTCACGACGCTGTGCTAGACAACACCAGCCTAACTCCAAAAGAATATTCTCTGTAGAGGTTGATCTTGTCAGACCTGTGACAATGCGTCCTGCTTCCACATGTAATCTATCGAGTCGGTTGAGAAGGTAATTAGGCGCACAGTCCCAAACAACATCCCCATAGTCCATAAGAGGTAATATGTATGATAGGTACAACTTTTCCAAGGTTTTACGAGAAAGTTTTAATTTAAGTTTCCTTAACTGTGATAATCTGGGTGCAACTTTTTTACAAATTTCGTTAATTTGAACATCCCATTTTAAATTGCTTTGGATAAATATTCCTAAATATTTATGAGAGTTACATGGGCGAATACTAGTATTATTAAAAGTAATATATGGAAGGTCGGGATTTGGTGTGTACGAGAAGAATATTACCTTCGTTTTATGGGGGTTAAATGAGACTAGCCATTGTTTGGCCCATATATTAATTTTCTCCATGTCGTGGTTCATAGTATTTACCAGAGTTTCTATTTCATTTCTACAGGAGGTCAGGCATGTATCATCAGCATACATCAGCGCTAATGAATCGAGGACATTGGCCAGGTCATTGATGTAGACTAAGAAGAGAAATGGGCCCAACACTGATCCTTTTGGGACACCAGCTATTACTGTTTTGTACTGAGAGAAAGCATTGTTAATCAACATTCTTTGTTGACGACCTTGTAGGTAGTTTTCAATCCACAAGATCGTTTTTTCGACCACCCCATATTCTTTAAGTTTAAAGATCAATCCCTGATGCCAAACTCTTTCAAATGCTTTCGAAATATCGCCAAATATAGAACAGGTCTGGAGTCTGTTACCCAGAGAATCGCACAGAGAATGATAAAGTTCTATTTGACGATATGTTGTACTATGGCCAGGAATGAAACCAGACTGATATTGATAGAGGAGATTATTTTCTTGGAAGTAAGAAAAGATATATTTAGGGCAACTTTTCCCAGTATTTTACCAAGACAAGAGTGAAATCGGTCTATAGTTACATTTATCTGCTGGGTCATCCTTTTTATACACAGGTATAACAGTTGCTTTCTTCCAACTATCAGGGAACTTGCAGGAACTGAATGAAAGCTGGAATAGTAAATACAGGGGAGAGGAGATACTTAGCACTGTACCTTCTAACATTCTCACGCTGATGTTATCGTGACTGTGTGCTTTGTTAGCTTTCAAAGAGTTAATAGCCGAGACAATGTCTTCGACGTCGAAGGCAATTTCATTCAATTTACGACTACATTGAGCAGCGAATTTCGGAAGTTTGTGATCTGTGTCTTCAATATCTCCGTTCTTTATAAAGGTATCGTTTAATAAGTTTGCCTTTTCTTCGTCTGTTATCGCTACATTACTGGGTGTGGTACGATATGAATGGGCCATGGACCACGTTGGATGGACTCGAGAAGATTGGCGACTTGTCCTTTTTACAGATGAGTCAAGGTACTGCCTAGACCACAGAGATAGACGTTCTAGGGTACGGAGAAGACCAGGAGAGCGATTTCATGCAGCCAACATTGCTGAGCATGGCCGCTATGGTGGAGGGTCAGTCGTGGTCTTGTCGGCATCAGCAGGGATGGACGAGCATAACTATATGTGTTCTTGAACGTGGTACATTCACTGCACAGTGGTATATTGATGAGATCCTGGATGTCCACGTCAGATTGTATGCTGGTGCAGTGGGTGATAGATTCATTCTGATGGACGATAATGCCCGTCCTCATGTTACCCATGCTGTCGGGGAGTGCCGACAGAGGGAGGGGATTGAGCGTATGGACTGGCCAGCAAGATCCCCTGACCTCATTCCAATCAAACATGTCTGAAATGAGTTGCAGCTTGCAATTTCAGCCCGTCCAGTCCAACCAAGAAGTGTCCAGGAGCTTGGTGCCATGATGGTCCAAGAATGGAACAACATCCCACAAAAGGACCACCAGGAACCTGATTGGGAGCATGAGAAGGGGTTGTCAGTCTGTAATTAACAGTAATGGTTCTCATACTCGATATTGAACCCAGATTACTTCGCTCCGTCAACATTTTGGCAAATTGAAAAATTTCCTCTTTCACCAATCCATATCCATTTTCCATAGTTATCGTATTCAAAAGCTAAAAAATGATGTCAAACACAAATAAAATCTTAATTTCTGTACTTAAATAATTAAAGATATAATAAAATAAAAAATATATACACTTTTCATTACAATATTTCAACTAACACGTAAAACAGGTGGTTGGATATACCTGGTGCTTAGCAAACTTTGAGTAGTATATAATGCGAATCTGGTATACAGGGATGTGACTAGAGTTTCATGATTGGCAGTATCTATATTCATAATTCGAGCTGCCCCGCCACGGGTGGTCATCTATTTTCCAACTTTATGAAGTTCATATTCACTCTCCTCTCTCTCTTGGTAATTTCAAAATCCACTGATAATGTTACCATATATGTGAGACGAGGATTATGAAACAAACTAATAAACGTGTGTAAGTACCTTTTCTTTCAAATATTTCATAAAAATCCCAACATCTTTGAAGAAGTTTTCTAGAACTGATCGAACAAATTTCATAGTAAGTTCTAATTAATCAAGTAGAGGAACAGCAATTCTGTTCAAAAATTCGTTTGTACATTCAATAAACAAGTCAATTGTAGACCCCAGAGGTAATTATATTGTACTCGATATAACCATACAGGAACAAAGATTAACAATATCGGTTGTGTATGTACCAAATGATGACAACCCGGGCTTCTGTGAAAACGTATTTTCTAAAATAGAAGAAATGGGTAACTCCTCAGTTCTAATAGGAGGAGACTGGAATGTACCCCAGAACTATGACATGGATACAATCAACTATAAGCACATACATAATGTCAAAGCAAATGAGAAAAGTTTACAGTATATGCAAAAATTAGATTTACATGATGTATGGAGGATAGAAAACCCCGAATCTAGACGCAAAACATGGAAGGGCCCTGAAAACAATATGGCTAGATTGGATTACTTTCTTACGTCAAGTGATTTGCACATATTTTTCTAAATGATAGACATCGAAATTCGATATAAATCAGACCATAACCATATAAGTATCGGCCTATCGTTCTTTAACCATCCCCGGGGGAGAGGTTTTTGGAAGTTCAATAACAGCCGTCTTCATGACCAAGAATACATAAATGTAGTAAAACGGACGATAGCAGAAACAATTGACCAGTACAGTACAAAGCTGTTACTATCAGTAATGCTACTGTCACAGCCAATAATAATAATAATAGACAACTCACAATCGATGATCAACTGTTCTGGGAGACTTTGAAACTCATGATAAGAGGGAAAACTTTCTCTTATTCCGCAAACTTAAAACGACTTTCCAGCAAACGGGAATCGGAAATTGAACAGACACTAAGAATCTTGAACGAGAATCTAGACAAGGGCGACTTATCTGTTACCGAAGAGATCTAAACTCTGGAAACAAAACTAAAGTCAATCAGAGGTAAGAAGGTACAGGGGATAATTCTTCGATCCAAAGCTAAATGGAGAGTGGAGGGGGAGAAAGCTACGAAATACTTCTGTAATCTGGGAAAAAGACATAATACTGAAAAAATTATTCCCAAAATAATAAAATCCGATGGTACAGAAACAAGTGACTTGCAGGAAATAATATCTGAACGGAAAACCTTTTACCAAAACCTGTATATCTCAAAAATTAGATCTGCTGACAAACTTAACCAAGTCGAAAACACATTCTTTAATGCTGAAAACCCATTTCTAAACTTCTTAGAAGAAGATGAAAAAAATTCCATTGAAGGTCCTTGAAGGTCCACTCACTAAGGCAGAATGCTCAAGCTCCCTAAAACAAATGACAAATAACAAATCTCCAGGCTCAGATGGCTTTACAGACGAATTTTACAAATTCTTCTGGAATGACATTAGCATGTATTTAATCAACTCCTTGAACTTTGGTTATTTTGCAAAAGAACTTTCAACCACCCAACGAACTGGTATCATAACATGTATACCGAAACAAAACAAACCGAAAATGTTTTTGAAAAACTGGAGACCAATATCCCTTATAAATGTAGATTTTAAGATCGGTTCTGCTGCTACAGCCAATCGCATCAAAATGGTCCTACAACAATTAATATCCGAAACACAACTTGGCTTTGTAAAGGGGAGATACATATTGGAGAATCAACCCGATTAATCTTTGACCTACTTGAATGTGAGGAACAAAATATTCCCGAAATTTTAACATTAATGGATTTCGAGAAAGCTTTTGATTCCTTGGAGTGGGCCTTTATTTTGAAAACCTTACGTTTTTTAAACTTTGGTCCTTCGATCATCAGATGGTTTTAAACATTCTATACCAATATTTACAGTTATATTTTAAATAACGGGCATTGTTCTGAAAAAATAAAGTTAGGGCGAAGTGTGAGACAGGGGATCCACTTTCCCCCTACTTGTTTATACTCTGTGCAGAAATCCTGAGCGCAGCACTAAAATATAACCCGGATATAAATGGTATTAAAATAAACAACTCCGAACATTTGATTAGCCAATATGCTGATGACGCCACACTCTTTCTGAGCGACGACGGACACTCATTGGATTTTGCTCTTGAAACAGTGAACTCGTTTTCAAAAATCTCTGGATTAAAGGTAAACTTTGATAAAACCGAGATGATATGGATTGGGGCAAAACGGAGTTGTGGTGACGAAACTCCTACACAACAAAATGTTAAATGGAATCAATCACAATAACGCCTTTAAAATTTTAGGAATCGAATATAATTTGTTTAGCGAGAATTTCATTGTTAGAAACTACCTTAATCAGATGGGGAAAATTGAAAAACTTCTTAGTGCCTGGTCATTCAGAAATCTGACACTAATTGGGAAAACGGTAGTTATTAAAACCCTTGATCTCCCAATGCTAATACACTGCTTGACAGTTCTCCCAGATCCACCTGAAAATATTATATGTAGACGACAGACTCTCTTTTACAAGTTCCTTTGGTCGGGCAAAAACGAAAAAGTGAAACGCCGTACATTAATCAATTTGATAGAATATGGAGGACTTAAATTCCCGGATATAAAAACGTACAGCTACTCTCTAAAAGTTAGCTGATAAAAAGGCTTTTAGATCCAGGCACTCTGGCACTCTGGAAAACTTTGGTTTTATTGATTTTGAAGATCAAGGCGCCTACAAAATTTGGTATTTACACAAGGAAGGACTTCTAAATGTTGGAGAAAAATTAAATACCTTCTGAAAGAATGTAGTACACATATGGTCCCTGCTAGATACAAATGCTACCTCAAACCCTGAATATATTCTGTGTGAGCCATTATTTTATAATGAAAAAATAAAAATCAATTATCGAGCCTATTTCCTTAAAAAATGGTGTAGAAAGGATATCTTTTTTAACAGCGATCTCTTAAGTAAGCAAGGAGGCTTTTTAAGCTTCCCTCTTTTTTCAAAGAAGTACAACCTCGAGACGTCCTTCACAGTTTACCAAGGAGTGGCCAATGCAATACCAAAGCCGTGGAAAGAAGCAATAAAAGAGACCGTAGAATCCCAACCACAAGAAAGGAAAACATTGAATTATTGAATTCGTTGAAGAAAACGTGCCAAACTTTCTACCCCATCTTTTTAAAGTTAGCTGCTGCGAGACCTTATGAATCCCAGAAAAAGTGGGAAGAGTCCTTAGGTATCGACCTCCAACCGACAGACTGGGAGTCGATATTCAAGGCTTATTTTACTATTAGTGATGACCCCTACCTTCACAGTCTCCAATACAAAATATTGCTCAGATCGATTTATACCAACTCCAAACTACTTAAAAGTAAGCTGTCTGAAACGGAACTATCTACCTTCTGCAGCAATACAAAAGAAACTCTGTCGCACTTATTTTTCGAATGCAGTCATTCTAAGACGATACTCGTGAACCTTCAAGATAAATTGCGAATTAATTGTGCTCTGTCATTCCCTCTTACTCCACAGTTTGTGTTCTAGGTTCCCCAAACCAGGAAGTACCGTCAGCAGCTGCTAATCTGTGTGTACTACTTTTCAAAAAATTATTTACTCTTGCAAAGTGAGGGGATGTACACCTGTCCTGAACAGCTTCCTGGAGCAAATAAAAGTATACCGTACATTAGAATAAATGTCCGTTCATAAATAATCGTCAAAACAAGCAAAGTGCATTCAAGAGAGATGTGAGCAACTACAACACCTGCTTGGTATATAGCTTGCTCTAAAGGAGACGAGAGGGGAAGCCTAGTCGAATCCACGGTTCCCATTAGTATTCCCTCTTAGGCCCAGTTCTTCCCCTATATTTTGAGACCTTATGGTAACGACAGTACAGACTGATCATCACCCTCTTTTCAGACACTAGTATAATCTCCTCAAAACACCCAGAACTCATTAGAGAAACCAGAAAGTGTGTATTATTTTATGTACATTTATTTATATATAATATATTGTTTGTCAATAAGACAAACTTTGTAAAAAAACGGTTTTTGTACATATCTGCTGAAATTAAAAATTATTAAAAAAAAAAAAGTTCTAATTAAAACCTTGAACCCGAATGACCTTAGTATTTAATAAAATTTATGATTTTTTAATGCTGTCAGAGATCATATTTTAAAATGGACAGTGACGTCGCTAAGGGGGGGGGGGGGGGGGGGGGGGTTAGCGGAAGGTGTGACTTCTCATCCCTGACTTATCTCGTCATGAAAATCGGCTTTTGATAAAGTTATCTTCTCAGAAATTATTAAACGGGTGATGAAGGTCCAATTAAGAAGCATGTAGTTGTTGAGAAATCATCTATGACATAAGCAGAAAATGAAGTGAAGTTACCTTTTGTTACTTTTAATAAACAAAGACAACAGGCAGCATTTTGAGCTGTCTGTTGTTTTCCTATATTAAAAGTTACAAAAGGAAACTTGTTTTTTAATGGGAATTAGAAGAAACTGTAGTCGGGCTGTTGGTGGACCAGCATGACCAGTTTAGAGTATCGGCAGGTGCAGTGGAACCGGGGGGGGGGGGGGGGGGCTGGGGGCTTCAGCCCTCCACTTTTTTGCCGGGCCATGTTTGTTTTTGTATACATGTATTTTTACACAACCAATGACTGGTGAAACAAGGGGTGGATCCAGAGCCTCTCCCATATTTTCGCCAGCTATGTTTCTCTCGTACTGGTTCAGTTTCGATGGATTTCGGGTCATTTTTTGCAGTAATTGGCAACAAACGCTAAAATGTATACAGTTTGTTAATAAATCGGTTAACTGGAGTAGATCGTAATCTTACAGACATACAAGTACCAAATCCACCCCAGACAAGATAATCCACAGACAATATAATTGCTGTAAACGTCTGGTAAAGCATACAGGTGAGGTCTATTTATCAGCTTTGGTCGTTACGACCAAAGCTGATAAATAGACCTCACCTGTATGCTTTACCGACGTTTCTTAACCCTTTTCCCAACGCAGACGATTTCAAAATTTATTATTTTAAATATCATTTTTTAATTTTTTTCATGAAATGTCAACAAAACCATATCATGTGACCTCTCTTTGGAACGAGCTCGACGAGCTCGTTCCAAAGAGGGGTCACATGATATGGTTTTGTTGACATTTTTCGAAACATAATATTTTTTCAGCTGCTGAATTTGCATATTACGCGGGCGGATGCGGGCGATTCGTTGGGTAAAGATAAGGGCTCTCAAAGTGTAAAATCTTTCAAATACATCTCCTGATCACTCAGATGCATGGAAATGGGGGTTTGGGGACACTGGAATTTACAATTTTCATACTGACGACCATTCATCGCCCGATCCGCCCCCTCTCCACTTTGAAAATCATTCCGCTGCCCCTGATCGGTATGGAACGTGTTCATTAAATAAGAAGTTGTGTCACGGCTACTACATGTATATTTTATTTATTCTCGAATAAATGTCCAAGAAGTCGTGTGGGGTCTTCTATCCCTTTACCTAACGTAACGGCCAAAACCGGCCAGCGCTATTCTCAAAAATTGCCAATTAATTTTCAGTATTTTTTGTCTCAATAACATAGGTTGTGACCCCCCGTTGGAACGAGCTCGAAAAATGAAAATAGTTAGTTATTCAAGAATATTTTTTGCAAGTGTCGTCTGCTTTTCATGTTAGGTAAAGGGTTTTAACTATAATCCAGACTGACTTTTATTCCTTCGACGGCGGCATGCCTTGGTGATGTAATTGAAATATTAGTCTGTAGGGGCTTAAGCTATCACAGTCGGGACAAATCAGGTTTACACCCTCCCCAACCCCCATCCACCCGAAAATAAAATGGGTCATCCTCGATATGCCCCTGAGAATAAATTTTAAGTGTAAAGTATTTTATCTAACAATCATATAGATTTTGGCCTGAAAACCACGAGGTACGTATCACATAATGTGTTCCGATTCCGTATTATTTTGACGACTCATTCTGATTCCGTATCATATAGGCGACTCGTTTCCAGTAGCGCTACGGGCTATCATAACAGGCACATGGATACAATCTATGTGCGTTTCAGTGATCGACCGAACATTATGTCCCAAAAATGTTTAAAAATAATTTTACCTAACATTACCTAACATGAAAAGCAGACGACATTTGCAAAAAAAATTCTTGAATAACTAATTAAAAAAAAATGAAAATTAACTGGCCATTTTTGAGAATAGTCTTACAGGTTTTGGCCTTTACGTTGGGTAAAATGGTTAAGATTTAATCTGTGTATGTGACAGAATTGTTAGATAAATGAATTATCATGATAATGTGCATGTCCTGTGATTTGCATCAGATTCTCGGTGTTGTCCAAAAATGGGATCACAACTCGTCGACAAAGCCGGCTCGTTGAGATCCCATTCTGGACACCACCTCGAATCTGATACAAATCACAGGACATGCACATTATCATGATAATCTGTATTGTTAAAAATATTGATAGTTTGATATGTGATTCTAAATAGGATATGTAGTGCTATAGTCCTATAGCGAATAAACGTGCTTCCAACTTGTGACTGTGACTCGCTGTGGAGTCTGTAGTTCATATTTCTCGCTACCCTGCACATACTATATGTCATACAGCATGTGGAGGATAGCTGAAACGTGAACTATAGACTAAATGTTATTAGTGCTGAAGGACTTGGAGCATTTGCACTACCCTATTTTTAAGTTCTTAACCCAATCATATACTATGTATCAATCATTAGTATATGATTGGGTTAAGATATTAAAGATAGATAGTGCAAATGCTCGAAGTCTTTCAGCACAAAAACGTTTTGTTCTCCTCATTTGGCACCTGGCATATTACTGATAGATTGGTCAGTTTCCGACATGCAGGTATGCGTACCGGTATTCGATATTGGATATAGTGACTTGGAGTTAGATATTGCCAACTATAGGCTATATCGCGATTTGCAACCTGTCTTCAGTACATTGAAGTGTATATGAGCCTATGAGGGTTAGTTAACAACTGGACATCGTAATTCCTAATTCGTTATCTTGTCTGACATCAGTCATTGTCACTAGCAATATGCATACCATTACCCATTGGAATTACGAAACCACTTGTACAATTACAATGTTCTCGATATTTTGGCCTATATCTGACACATTGGGAATTACCCAAATTACCCAATGTGACAGACATAGGCCTAAATCTCGTGAATTCGGTAATTGTATAAGCGGTTCCGTAATTTCAGACATTGTCATTTCAGAAAGTTAAAGAGGATATTTCTGTAAAACGCTTATTCGTTTCATTAAGGATCATTGTTTTTGTTCTGGATGCAAGCTGTCAAGTTAGAGAAGGTGGCTGTATGAAACGCGTTTTAGAAAGTGCCCCGCTTAACATCTTACCTCTAAAGCGGCAATGTCTGACTTGATAAAACGGCTTATTGAAATCGATAACCCCAGTGCTAAAGCCAGACATACATCTATGTATTAAAGTCTGCGAACCTGTCCAGTTCCAGACCGCCACGTGTGGACCAGTCCAAAGCGCACAGTGAAGGCGGTCCTCATCCCTAGACAATACCTCTGGAAACAACAGCTACCGGCATATCAAGATATCGTCCCACTTTTCGGCTGTTCCTATATTAATCTGAAGTTGGAAAGAGTCCCATTGATTATTTGTACGATAATTTGGGTTATTCTGTTTGTTGTGAGTGACGTGTCCTATCTCCTCTACCGTACGGGCTATATCATATTCGGCAGGGGTATGTATTTCTATCCGGTATAATAACATCGACATAATAGTGGTAATATTTTGCGTTATTTGCCGAAAATCGACAATTGCGTCGCCAGACAGGGGTATTTAATGCAGATAAAACTGTTTATGAATCTATAGTAGAAGGGAGGTAACTCGAAATTGAATTGCGCCATTATTTGCGCGATCAGATTTGAAATGACGCCGTGTACTAAGGCATACTGCACGTCGATGGTGCACATGTCTTCAACCGCTGTAACCCTGCTTGAGCGGAGCTTGAACAGAGTTAGAATGTTGAGGAGCTGACAGATGCTCGTCGTTGCTCGGGGGTTCTCTCCGGGTACTCCAGCTTCCTCCACCCGTAAAACTGTCATGGTCACGATTAGCCATTGTGCATAAGTAAATGTCCTTAAACCCCAACAAATAAATAAATAAGAATTGAATGCAATTTTTATAATCTTTATTGGAGTGTGAACGTGTGGAAATGGGTACAAATTATGTAGGAATCCCGAAGGGATTCATACAATTTGTACCCATTCCCACACGTTCATACTCCAATAAAGATTATAAAAATTGCATTCAATTCTTACAATTACATTCCGTAACTGTTTAAACTACTTTTTACCAAACAACAAAGCAGAAAGACGAAATAAAACATGTACGAACGAACGAGGCGAAAAACCACCCTCACACAAAATACAAGGCGCACAACTCTGATTTTTAATTTTCACAACTTTAGAAATGGAAACGAGTATTTTAGTTACGGGCTTTATGCCACAGTTGGGAAATGTCACCAAAGAAACAGCAGCGGAGTTGATCACTGCGAGAGACGCTAAAAGTTAAAAATAGGCCGATCAAATCGTCAGATGTGTACCCATACGCGCAACTAGTAGAAAGCTGTATGACTGAGGGCCACCACGGATGCCGACATTATGTACACCATACAAGGTATGGGTACATATAGAAATGGATTGGAGGAGTGTCTAATTTGATGGATAAAGGGTTAATATCTCCGGATCAAATTATCAGATTTACATAAAAAACTATACAGCACAGCACACCAGTAACCTGAATAAATATATAAAGTAACATGACAATCGGATTGATATTTTTTGAGTTATCTCATGCCAAAGGGATTGGAGGAATTTTCAATTTGAAGGATAAAGGGTTAATATCTCGGGATCAAATTATCAGATTAACACCAAAAACTATACAGCTCAGCACATCAGTAACGTCAACACAATTATAAAGTAACTTGACAATCCAAGCAATATTTTTCAAGTTATCAAATGCCAAAGGGATTGGAGGAATTTTCAATTTGAAGGATAAAGGGTAATATCTCAGGATTAAAATAACAGATTTACACCAAAAACTATACAGCTCGGTACATCAGTAACCTGGACACAAATATAAAGTAACTTGACAATCCAAGCAATATTTTTCAAGTTATCGAATGCCAAAGGGATTGGAGGAATTTTCAATTTGAAGGATAAAGGGTTAATATCTCAGGATTAAATTATCAGATTTACACCAAAAACTATACTGCTCGGCACATCAGTAACCTGAACACAAATATAAAGTAACTAGAAAATCCAAGCAATAATTTTCAAGTTATCGAATGCCAAAGGGATTGGAGGAATTTTCAATTTGAAGGATAAAGGGTTAATATCTCAGGATCAAATTATCCGATTTACACCAAAAACTATACAGCTCGGCACATCAGTAACCTGAACACAAATATAAAGTAACTTGACAATCCAAGCAATATTTTTCAAGTTATCGAATGCCAAAGAAATGGATACGGACGCCGGGCGGACAGACGGACAGACGGACGGACAGACGGACGGACAAAGGATGGACGAACGACGGATGGTCACCCCGGATGCCGGCATTATGTGTACCATACATAGTATGGGTACACATAAAAACCCACCCAAACACCGCCCGAAATGCATTCTGTCAACTGCGTTCTATCGTAAATGCGGGTCAAAGTTCGACCAAATTTATTCATTGGAAAATGAATTACATTTTGTCATGTCGTTTTCATCCAGCTGACCAATGGGAATTGAGTATTTGGACCCAAAATGTATAAACTACATTAACAATGTAATTATTTAGATTTGAAAGCTATACACCCCTGATATGCCACCGCCGTTCACTAGTAAATGTAATATGTACAAAGTAAATCTATACGGAGTAAAAACTGAGAGAAGTACATTGATGCAAATTCTATAACTATAAATAATATAGAAATTATCATAAACACAACATTATCAGCATGTAGTTATAAAATCGCGAAATAAAAACAACATTCACAAGAGAATATGCTTAACCCTTTACCTAACGTAACGGTCAAAGCCGTTCAGCGCAATTCTCAAAAATCGCCAATTAATTTTCATTATTTTTTTCATTTTTTGTCGCAAATGCATAGGTTAAGACCCCTCGTTGGAACGAGCTCGTCCAGCTCGTTCCAACGAGGGGTCATAACCTATGTTTTTGAGACAAAAAATGAAAAAAAATTAGTTATTCAAGAATTATTTTTGCAAGTGTCGTCTGCTTTTCAGGTTAGGTAAAGGGTTAAATGTGACACGTGGCAACTGTTGAGATGAAACATTCTTAGTCTTCCGAACTTATAATTTTGAGGAATAGATCGCAATAGTTCATAACACTCTCATAAAATCTCTAAAATATGAAAACAATATTGAAGGGAATACAATGATAATAGGCATCACACGATCCTTAAATATGACCGGAAACGGGTATGTATATGATGATAAAGAAATTGGGTTATCTTTAATACGAGATGAAAGGCGTGGATCGCTTACAAACATGTCAGGACAACTGGGGTAATCAGTAGAGAGGCAAGAGACAGAAAAAGGAGTGCACTGCAAAACATTGCTCCATTTGTCAAGTATAATGTTTTAATACTGAGTACGAAAATTTTTTACAAGGAATATTCTAAGCGACCAAAAAATTTTAAAGGAACACCATTCAATGTATTAATAAAAAAAAGCTTTATGAATAGAGGGTTTCTAATGAGTCACGAGTTGATATGAAATATCTCAACCGAGTTCACTAAAATCGACCTGAGGCGAGGTTTTTATCTGACGATCATATAGATTTTGGCTTGAAAACCACGAGAAACGGTACGTATCACATAATGTGTTCCGATTCCGTATCATATAGACGACTCATTCTGATTCCGTATCATACAGACGACTCGTTTCCGGTAGCGCTACGGGCTGTCATAACAGGCGCATGGATACATTCTATGTGCGTTTCAGTGATCAACCGAACATTATGTCCCAAAATTGTTTAAAAAAATTTAACCCTTTACCTAACATGAAAAGCAGACGACACTTGCAAAAAAAATTCTTGAATAACTATTTTTTTTCATTTTTTTGTCTCAAAAACATAGGTTATGACCACTCGTTGGAACGAGCCCAACGAGCTCGTTCCAACGAGGGGTCATAACCTATGTTTTTGAGACAAAAAATGAAAACATAATGAAAATTAACTGGCGATTTTTGAGAATAGCGTTGGCCGGTTTTGGCCGTTACGTTGGGTGAAAGGGTTAAGATTTAATCTGTGTACGTGACAGAATTGTTAAATAAATGAATTATTATGATAATGTGCATGTCCTGTGATTTGCATCAGATTATCGGTGGTGTACAGAAATGGGATCACAACTCGCCGGCAAAGCCGGCTCGTTGAGATTCCATTCTGGACACCGCCTCGAATCTGATACAAACCATAGGACATGCACATTATCATGATAATCTGTATATATCAATTCGTGACGAAATTGAGATGCTTCTTATCACATAAAGGGTAATTCTACATTTTACTTGACTAAACTGACCACCTCTGTTCACAAAACCCACCCACCAAATTTTTTTACTTTATTCAATTTTTGGCTCGAAAACAAGGCTTCTGGCACCTCATTAGATCGAGCTCCATATTTAGTTATTTAGGAAATGTTTTCTGCAAATGACGTCTGTTTGTATTTTTTATTGAAATTTAAGGACACTATCGACAACCAGGATCACCTTGTGTCGGATGCTATTTGTATTAGGTGGACAGTTATTGAAAAAGAGAAGATTAACTCAATACTACCTCCGTAACCAACTGACAACGTAACCACGTGGACGTTGACTTCTGATGTCATTCTCGTATTAGACGGGTTGTGAAAGGTATTTTCCGTAATGAGCTATTGGATGGTGTTTATCTGACATTATCAAATACTGCTGCTATTATTTTCATTTTTTTGTCTCGAAAACATAGCGTACATCCCTCATTGGAACAAGTTCGCTCCAATGATGGGACAAAAGCTATGTTTTTGAGGTAACAATTGAAAAAATAATAAAATTTGGATGGCGATTTTTGTGTACGACGCTGGCCAGGTTTGGTCGTTACGTTGGCTAAAAGGTTAAATTACACATTAACCCTTTACCCAACGCAGACGATATCAAAATTTATTATTTTATATATAATTTTTTCAAATTTTTCAAAAAATTTCAACAAAACCATATCATGTGACCCCTCGTTGGAACGAGCTCGTTGAGCTCGTTCCAACCAGGGGTCACATGATATGGTTTTGTTGAATTTCTTTGAAAAATAAAAAATGTTCAACTGCTGAATTTGCATAATACGCGAGCGGATGCGGTCGATTCGTTGGGTAAAGGTTTAAGTGGTAAAAAGAATATTAAATGTGTCACAATTTGACATGAAAATTCTCGTATACCTCGAATACCTCGTTCAATAAAATCGACCTGTGCTTCGGTAAACCTTGGCTGAGCTCGGTCCAGAAATTTCATAGATTAGATTAGATTTTAATCACAATTTACACCCACGAGTTTCCGATGCCATATCAATAATACATAAGTAATATAAATGAGTAACAATGAGTAACAAGTTAATGATAATATATCATGTTATTTGTATGTGATGACCTTTTACGATGAAACACCTAACCATGTTACAAATGATTCCACAAAATTCAGCTTTTTCATAACAAAGACAAATTTTTCTTTGTCGTTTAAATGCTTAAATTTCACTTCCTTCTATTAAATTGGTTCAAAATATAACTTGTGATCATCTTCATATTTTTTACATTTCATTATAAAGTATTCTTCTGATTCTAACACTTTATCGTCACAATTGTTGCTCGTTGTTCATATAGAACTTCGGGGCACTGATGTCTCCCTATTTCTATTTCTAGCTTTGATTGTTGATTCTCAGTTTACTGACATGGTCCGTAGACTATAATTTTTAACTGAGATCAAGTAAGGCTCTAAAAACATTTCTGTCTGGAACCTTGAGATGTGATTCTTTTTGAGATTATATTTTATCTATTGACTAAAGTGATTTTTTGGATTTGATTGGTTGATAGATACGTGGTATGAGACCATATTCATTGAAACCCACGATACGTCCGCCCAGCCACTGACAAATTTCCCATACCCAGTGGAAGCCTCGTTCCGAAATCTACAAATTGTCCATACCCCGTAGAAGACGCGTTCGTCGAAATCAATTTATTATATTTATACAGAAACCTGTATGGCTCAACAATGGAAGATAAAAGATCTCATGCTGTGTGTGTTCACACATGAAATAGATTGTACTTCTAAAACGGAAAGTCAATTGATAAATTCGTTACCCCGTGTCTGATCACGTGTTACGGGTTTTTACCTACCCGAAGCCAGCCGTATCGGCTGGCTTCGGGTAGGTAAAAACCCGTACCACGTGATCAGACACGGGGTAACTAATAGCATCTCTACACTTTCATTACCATTGCTGAATAACAAACATATAGTAATATAGTAATGCAGTAATGACGTTTTGGAAACATTTTATAGAAGCATACAATCGTGATATTTGTGAAACGCATTCTACCAGAGTTGGGTACTTTCTGGTAATTTGACGTTTGTTCTAAATTATGTTAAAAACGATTTGGTGTCTCATATTAATAGTTTGTGATTTATTTTCCACCATCCAATAATGTGGTGACACGATGAAGGTTTCCTTGTCATGTTCTACGAAAGAAGGATATATATCTTAAATTTGTCAATAAAAACGCTACGAAAACATCCAAAATAACCACAGTAAGTTTTGTTTAGTATAAGGTTCGTTCATGCTGTCGGCGGAGCTAATTTCCTCGACCTCTGCGAGACCATTTACGCAGATTAATCTCTTCGTCAACGGGACAACGAGTATCAAAGAGTTGCTGATCTACCTATTATGTTGGGAAGAGCGTCTGATGTTATATCCTAGTTGCCAGTGAGCATTTTGTTGACACAAACGTTACGATATCATATATTTTCTTTATTTATACTTGTATGATGTAAAGTGACAGTCGGTAATAACCTGCCAACACCGGCTAGGCGACATGTATGTGGTAGTGATACAGATAGACGGTCTGATTAGAGCACTGTCATTTTATTTGACTATTATTGTTCACGCAGTCGGGTTGCACTTTAGTCAGATGCCCCACATGACGTAAAATCTCCGCATTGGCTAAACTTTTGGAATCCTTTCACCACGTGAGTAAAAAACAAATGGTGTGGAGAACAGCGCGGTGGACAGAAACAAAATAATTATATTACTTGCCGAGAAATAAAGGAAGAGGCAATAACTGATTTTCACTAAACATACTCAAGCTCGTTGTAGACATAAAGCCGCCACCACGAGCCACCTCCCCCCCCCAAGTCACACCCAGCCGCTAATGTCTTCTAGACAGTTATCAGGAAATTTGTCAGCAGAGAAAATATCCAACCGGGAAGCAGCGTGAATATTTTAAAATAGAACATGTATATTGAATGCGAGTCTCTCAAACATTCCCTCATGGCATCCCAGACTTATCTTATCATGAAACTCGACTTTCGATACAGTTATCTCCCCTGATAGTATTAGATGAGCGAGGAAGATCCAATTAAGAAGCAAGCAAAAATTGAGAAAACACCTATGCCCTTTTGACTTTAGTAGAAAATAATGCGGGATTTCCTTTTGTTATTTTTAATTAGCAAAAACAACAAACAGGTCTCGGAGCTGTCTGTTGTTTTCGTTTATTTAAAGTTACAAAAGGAAACTTGGCTTTTTATGGCAAATTTATTAGAAGAACTCAGTAAATGTCTACTTTGGCTCTTTGTTTAGCTAATGTGTTTTACAGTAATTTGTATGATTTTAATTTCCCAGGAAAAAATAAATAACAAACCTTACCTCCTAGGCTATTATATTAATGGAAAGGATAGTGTCTGTATTACATGTCACGATGCGCACACTGCTGATAAAATGAACAGAAAAAAGTTACGGAACATCAAAAGATGGTAAAAGCGCTGGGTTTTTTTTATGTATTCTATTTTAAGTGGGTCAAAACGGAGAATTATAATTGAACGTTCAAACTGATCGGGAAAAAATTGTAGAAATCCAGCTTCTGTGTTTTTATACACATCTAGAGGTAAATGCCTGAAGTTTGTGAAATGCTGCGCACTTCGATGATACAACTTCGGTATTTCGAAATTTCAATTTTTATATGAAATTCCATACCCTTAGTGTTAAATTTATGACAACTTTATAAAATTAAGGGGAGCTAACTTTTCTGTAAATCTCTTCCAATGAAGACACGTGTGTAAAGGCGTCGCAAAGATGGTTTGATTTGTCCCGACTGTGATGGCTCATGTCGCTACTGTCAATATATTCCGACTGCATCATGAAGGCATGCCTTCTTTGAAGGCATGCCTTCATGGTGTAGTTGGAATATTTATCAATCGGGATAACCGTTTAAAACTTAAGAGTTCTCTTGATTGCCGGCCTTTTCCTTAATAAACACCCATCCCACTCCAAATGAGACATCCTGGGTCCCAAAAGCCCAAATCGGGCACTACAGACCTCTCCCAGTGACATAAGCCCAAATATCAAATATATTCTTGTCAAAAACAACATGATTATAAGCGAGAGCAAATCGTTATCTAAGACTTTATTCGAGACAAAAATGTTCCGACAGAAAAAATGTATGGGGGTGTTTTTTTTCCCTTAACCCCTTTAACGTCGCCCCTGCTGGTATATAGTATACCCTACCTTTGCGATAGAAACACGAATTGTACAAAACTTCAAGCTCACCTAGCCGGCTTAGCTGCTACGAAAATAAAATGGCAAGCCACTAGTCAGTCGCTAACGAGATGGCTTAGCCGACTCAGTCAGCTATCGCGCTACCATATAGCCGAACCAGCTAAACTTCACGGTTTCGGGGTTTCAAGCCCAACGATTACGCTAATATAGTTGGCCACAATCAGCCAACGCGATTCCGTAAAATCTTCGTCTAAATCGTATTAGGTTTTTTTCAACTTTTGCTCCAAAGACATAGCTTACGACCCCTTATGGGAACGAGTTCATTGAGCTCGTTCCACTGAGGTGTTATAATCTGTAATTTTCACAGCTTGAACCCTCGTGGTATCTTCCATGTCACTTCAACGGTAGCAACTGGAAGAGTCAACATGGGGCTGCACGTTGAAATCTACAAATTGTCCATACCCCGTAGAAGACGCGTTCATCGAAATCAATTTATTATATTTATACAGAAACCTGTATGACTCAACAATGGAAGATAAAAGATCTCATGCTGTGTGTGTTCACACATGAAATAGATTGTACTTCTAAAACGGAAAGTCAATAGATAAATTCGTTACCCCGTGTCTGATCACGTGGTAGGGTTTTACCTTTTACCTACCCGAAGCCAGCCGTATCCCATGAGGCCAGGCCTCATGGGATACGGCTGGCTTCGGGTAGGTAAAAACCCTACCACGTGATCAGACACGGGGTAACTAATAGTATCTCTACACTTTCATTACCATTGCTGAATAACAAACATATAGTAATATAGTAATGCAGTAATGGCGTTTTGGAAACATTTTATAGAAGCATACAATCGTGATATTTGTGAAACGCATTCTGTCAGAGTTGAGTACTTTCTGGTAATTTGACGTTTGTTCTAAATGATGTTGTAGTTTGATGAATGGCGGGCGGGCGTAAACAATTGGTTTCCGGATGATAACTTGATAATGGTTCAACCCATGTTCATGAAACTTACTAGGTAGGTTGGTATCGGTGAGAGGAAGAACCCTCTTAATTTTGGACTTGCTTGGTCAAAGGTCAAGGTCACAGTGACCTTGAACACAATAAATCGTAAACAATTGGTTTCCAGATGATAATTTGACAATGTTTCCACCTACGTTCGTGAAACTTCATAGGTAGGTTGGCATTGGTGCAAGAAAGAGCCCTATTTATTTTAGAATCACTAGGTCAAAGGTCAAGGTCACAGTGATCCTTCACATAGTAAATTTTAAATAATTAGTTTCCGGACGATAAGTTGATAATGATTAAACCCACTTTTGTGCTGTCACAATTCGACATTGGATCAGTGATCCTATCAGCATTTTTTTTCTTTGGCACAATAATATGTAGGCTGGCTGAAAGTTTGGCACCAAAAAGTTTCTAGCAAATGTGAATACTGCCCACTCTGCATTCTGCACTGCACAAAAAAGCTCCGAACCGTCCAAAATATTTCTGTGTAAATCACAAAAATTGAAACAATAATGAAAAGTAATATACGATATGACAGCTAATTTATTTATAAAGGAATGAATCTCCTTTTCGGACAAATTCATTGAAGAATGTCCCTGGTATCACCCGTCACGCGCCCGATTGATCAGTATCCCCAAACCACATTTTACTTGTCAATATCGGGTCTGTTCACCATGGACTTGCAAGTACAACAGCAACCTCTGCCATATATTGCGAATGAGAGTACGAACTTGATCCTGACCACTTTGATCCATTCCTGGACCAGAAAGTTACACCAAAAATTCTAGCCACCCATCTAGCGCAAATACCACCGCATATACAGGTCTTATATTTCGATGAGAAACCGAGAATAGATTCACGCAAAGACTCGCGCAACAAAATTAGCGAGAATCCATTGGATTCTCACTATACCTCTGCCAGGAATCGGGTGAAAGAAATTGAGTCAGTTTAAACCTTTACTTAACATGACGGCAGCAAATTAATCGATACAAGGCTAACATGACCTGAAATATCGCAAGACTTTGTCAATAAAATTGTATAAATATTGGCTGCAATTGGAATTGGCTCACTCAACCGGTTCCAGTGACATCCTTATTTGTTATTTTTTCTTTAAATCAGTTGATGTTTTACAAATTAAAAAGCCGTGCTGGGTAAAGGGTTAACATGTGTTATCAGTATACAACAGGGGTTAAACCACTGTGGCCTCATGGGAACCTAGACACTCATAGCTGGTGTGGATTTTCGTAACCATTTTCGCAAGAAACCAAATTGATTCTTTCAAATTTAGATGAAATATAAGCCATGATATACCAGCCTAATATCGACTGAGGACACCGGCTCTCTCATGGGCGGATACAATTATATCCTGATTCATTGTATAGGAGGCGTGTTTAACCCTTTACCCAACGAATCGAGCGCACCCGCCCGCGTAATAGGCAAATTAAGCAGTTGAAAAAATATTATTTTTCAAACAGTTTCAACAAAACCATATCATGTGACCCCTCGTTGGAACGAGCTCACCGAGCTCGTTCCAACGAGGGGTCACATGATATGGTTTTGTTGAAATTTTTTGAAAAATTTGAAAAAATGGTATTTAAAATAATAAATTTTGATATCGTCTGCGTTGGGTAAAGGGTTAAGCATATAAAAGCCACCAATAAACATATCTAATGATGAAATACCCAGAGATCTCATTCAATGCATGTGGCAAGTAAATTTCTGATTTTAAAACGCTGTGCTGTGGTAGTTAGGAGCGCACGCAGACCAGCTTCTGAATCAACATTTCTTGTGGAGCTATTTAGAATTCATGTCTCACATTTCATAAATATTCGGTTAAATATACTTTCGGAGAAGTTGGGAAAACTTGGGTGCTTCAAAGTTGTTTGGGTAGTATATATGTACCATTTATAGCCCACCTTTTACCACAGTCTAACTAAATGTTTCGGATGTTCGCGTTTTTCTGTCATTAATTATACCAATTACTAACATTGATTCTGAGGAATCTCGACCAAACTCCCTCTAATATTTTCTCATTTACCATTCTGGATGCTCAATTCGCAGAGGATCTGTTTAGCCTAAGGTTAATTAGCTTCCATGTGTAATACGAAACGATAATATTTTCGCAACTATATATCCGAGGTCTTCCAGAAGATTACGGATTGGGGCTTGAGTAAGAACGCGATAGTGGTGTATCCATCTCTCCCATCCACCCCAACTTCAATCCTTTTCCTAACACAACGGGTAATCCAACTGACGTTATTTCCCAAAATCACCAATCAAATTCTGTTACATTTTTTCAACTTCAATTCAATTCAATATTTATTTCACAGCATACATATACAAAGGCAAGAAACAAGGTTACAAAAAACAAAGGTAGATGTAGAAATGTACACTGTGGGGAATGACATAGCCTTATGACTGTCTTCCTGTCATCCCCTAGACAATAAAAATAAAGACTAAACAACAAAATGGCAAATGGCAAATGATGGACTCAAGTAAGGTAAATCTTGACAGCAGGTAATACATCGTTTTTTATGTTAATATTGTATTGATATGTATTGATTATTAGTTCGTTGTGGATCAAACTTCCAGATGTTCTGACTCTGGCTATTAAGATCTGTGGATTGTGGATTAACCGTGTTTTAACCGTGTTTTAACCGTATTTCTGAATGGATGAAGTAAATAAGCGTCCGTTGGTAAACCATTATAATAATCGTACGCTAAAGGAGTGAAGTAAATGGACCATAAGTGACAGTACAAACCTGGTTATCAGCTTGCTGAGAGAAGAGAGGAGAATATGATCACAACACCGAGAGTCGTAACTAGCCGGGGCAGTCGGGACATCTTGGGTTTGAACAGCTGATATTGGTGATATAAGTATTCAGATATTGTTCAGTTAATATGTTTTTAAAAGATGTTCGGGTAAGGGTTTTTATCGTTGTATCAAGGTCATTCCACAGTTTAGGAAACGAAAAATATGGAAGTGCGGCTGAGAACTGAGTGCGAGGTTTATGGGTGTTTAGGCTTCCACATTGCCTCGTAGTCATGCCCGAGGGATTCCAGTACACTCGAAACGTATCATCGAAACTGACGGGGTGATTGTTCTGCGACCTGTCATGCATAAATAAAAGTGAATGTAATTTGTACAGATCGTTAAATTTAAGAATTTTTAAACGTTTGAGCAGCTGGTCCGCATGTGAGTTGAACTTTTTGTTCGCTATGTTGCGTACAGCTTTCTTTTGTGGGTTTAAAATTTGTTTGATAGCCGTTGCGTTGCCCCATATTTGAATACCATAAATTAAGTGGCTTTGAATTAAAGTGAAATAGAGTAGACGTAATGTCTCGGGCGGTAAAAAAAATCTTGGCTCTATTCAAGATATAAATTGCTCTGGATATTTTTGTTTTGAGAGTAGATACATGGTGTTGAAATTTAAGGTTCTCATCCATGTTGATTCCAAGAAATTTTATGAATTTGTGGTCACGATTGTTACCTGTTATTATTAAGTTATTCAGTGTAATGTGGGTTTGTACGTTATCGTAACTGTAGTTGTCATTTTGGGGATGAAGAAGTATGACTTTAGTTTTGTTAGCATTTAAAGATAACCTGTTCGCAGAACACCAGTGGTTGATTTTTGATAATTCATTGTTTGCCATCTCCGTAAGGAGGTCAAGGTCGTTCCCAGATGCATGGGCTGATATGTCATCCGCAAACGATAGAATACGCATGTCAGTTGATTCACTAATGTCATTGATATATAGGACGAACAAAAGAGGACCGAGTACAGAGCCCTGGGGTACACCTGTAGTGACATTGACATCAAAATCATAGGTTATGGCCCTTTCTTGGAACGAGCTCAACGAGTTCGTTCCAATAAAGGGCCATAAGCTGTTTTCTGCCCCAAAAATTGTCATTGAAGAAAATGTTTTTGCAAGTATCAATTGCTAGTCATGTCAGTGAAGTTTAAAAAAATTTTCATCCTCCACTGACCTTGTAGAAGATGGTCTTTATGCCAGCGCGTCGTGGACAGCTCCAGTTTTGAAATCTCGATAGCATCTTGACCAATCCAGAACAAATGGGACCATGAAAGAAAAACAAACAATAGTCCAGCAGAAAACACCGATTGACAAACAAGATAGCCTTGAGTCAGTGGCAGTGTGAAGTTTCCGACTTGTCGAACTAAGATTTCTTTTATTCAGAGTGAGCTCACTTTTCATTTTTTCGATTTTTCTTTCCAAATCCTCTGGTGATAGAGGCGACGAGGTGAGAGTAGTTGTGCCACACGCGGACGCTGCGTTTGCTACAACAGAAGCCGTTTCGGTGGTTGCAGTGAAATCTTTTGTGGGGCTGACCACCAAAGAATCATGCGAATACCTTGATTCAACTGATGTCGGGAGGGTTGCGATGACACTCTGTTCCTTTTCACGATATACCTCAGTAAGTTCGCTATTGGAAGCAAACGTTCTCCTTGTGGTACCGACCTGAGGGTCAATGAATGAACTAGAAGCTGAAGATGATTTTGCGGATAGTGTGGTTGCGATGACATGTTCTTCCGTTATATATGGCACCGCAGCGACCGTTTCGCTGTTTGAAGCAAACGTTTTTGTTAGGTTACCGACCTGAGAGTGATTGAATGATTTAGGATTTGCGGATGCATCCACGGATGGTATGGGGGTTGCGATGACATGTTCTTCTGGTATATATGGCACCTTGGCGACTGTTTCGCTGTTTAAAGCAAACATTTTTGTTAGGGTATCGACCTGAGAGTGATTGAATGATTTAGGTTCTGCGGATTCGATGACATGTTCTTCGGGTATATATGGCACTGCAGCGACAGTTTCGCTGTTTGAAGCAGATATTTCGGTTGGGATGACGACCAAAGAGTCACGCAATGATTCAGTGGTGTCTTTTGGTGATTCCATATCATCTAAACGTACAGAGGCTGTAGCTGTTGCTGTGGCAGGCATTGCACTATAAATATTGACAAAATGCAGTGTTGTTTGGGTGGGATATGCTGCTAGAGTTGGATGGTGCGACTTTGCAAAAGCAGTGGTCCAGTCGGTGTTTGTGCGGCTTGTGGAGACAGTTTTTAGAGTATTTAGTGTTACGGACCTCGTTGCAACTGCACAATACGTGTGTGTTTCGGTTACACGCTCCACAATAGTGACGGTTCGCTCTGTCGCATTTGAGCAAGACTGCCTTACTGACGTGTCGATCAGTAAAGACTCGTTCAAGAATCCATCTTCTGTTGATGATTCCGGTTTATTTATAAACACGGTAGCTGTAACGGATGTAGTTTCGGTGGCATGCACCGTGGTATAATTGCTCGGTAGGCTTGTAGCAATGGTAATCGATGAAGTATTACCGACAGTAACGGTTCCTTCTGTACTTTGTTGGGACATGTATTTAGTTTCGCTTGTATATGACGGCGTGGCAGCAACCATAGAAGACTGGGCCTGTGTTTGTAGATACGAAATAGCAGTAGTTTTCTTTCTGGCTAATATGGTGGTTTTTATTGCAGGAACGGCAAATGACTGCGTCTGTGATTGCAAATCAGAAACAGTAGTTGTAGTGGCTTGTGTGACGTTTTCTGTTGTATTTGTTTCTGAAATCGGTAAAATTAAAATGAATAAAATAACGATGTTAGGAGATACAATAAACATAGGGCGTTCAGGTTTGGCAATTTCAGGAGAGCGATTTTTTAGCTCTCCTTACTGCCCTCCTGAAAGAATTAAGGAGAGCGAAAAATTGCCCTCCTAAATATTTTGGTCTGGGCAGGGATGATTGAGATTACATGTATTATGCTCACATTAAATTTTTGTTGTAAAGCAAAAATGTAATTTAACTTCGAAGTCACATAACATCACGTAATTTCATTTTGAAAGTGGTTTAGTGGTAAAAGGTAATGGCTGCAACCATACCCAAACACAGTTGCAATCATCTGAAGCAAAATGGGTCACAGCAATATTTTTTTCTGTCAGTTTCAAGTTCAAAAACTGACATCACAGTTTGAGGGGTAATTATTCAAGGAATATTGACACTATAATATACTACCATTACTACTATCCTGTCACTTGAAGCACTTGCACCAGGATGTGACTGTAGATTCAAGCAGACCTGTTGTCCAAGAAAGTCATACGCCTACCACTTCCACCTTCAACCCCCTTTGGGGGTTGAAGGTGGAAGTGGTAGGCGTATGACTTTCGTGGACAACAGGTCTGGGTACACACACAGGTCTTGTCAAGTGTGTGTTCGGTTGTTGAGTGAAATATCTAGATGTCTAAGAGATTTCGCTTTACCTTAGTAAAGTTAATAAAATCACTGATGTAGTTTGTTGGTTTTAGTTTCAATGAGTTCGTTCAATTGGATACTTAAAATGCTGTGTAAAGCTAATTGCTCTCCTAAGCTGATTGAGGAGAGCGATTTTTTGCCCTCCTGCATTTTTCAGAATGCCAGGCCTGGGCGTTTATCCATTACATAACGCAATGTAGTGGACGACATTTGCAAACTCATTTCTTGAATACCTAAAAATGTTTATTTTTTGCCCCACAAAATACAAAGCTTATGACATCTCATTCGAAAAAATGAGGGAGAGAAACAAATTGAAAAGAGTAGTTGATTAGCCATTTTTGCACTCAGTGCACAGCACACATAACTAGTTTCTGAGGTATGAAACGATCAAATAACGCAAAAAAAATTGAGGCCAATAGTTACATCTCACAATAATTTTGTGCCACACGATGAGGCATTAAAAATAAAATTGCCCCATATCCGTCTCAATTCAGGTTTATCGTCCTTTGAATGCAACAAGGTGGCATCTGCAATGCTTTGGCGTTGCAGATGACGCCTTGTTGCACACATGCACTCATGGGCGATATAAATCTTTAGAGCTTACCTCGCCGATTGTATAGATGCGTTGTTTGATGATAATCGATCAGTCTCCGTCATTATATCTGATAACCCTCCCACTGTAAATTCTATTGGCACACGTAAAATAAGTTGGAAACGAATACTCAAGAGGTTCTCATTGACAGATGTCAGGAAGTGAAGTCTTTTCCACTAGTGCATTTCTGACGAAAAAGGGTACGTGCTGCTCCCCCGCCCCTTTCCCCTTGCCCCTTGCCCTCTAGCCATTGCCACACGCAAAATACGTTAGAAACGAATGCTCGAGAGTTCCTCTATCACAGGTCTCGGAAAGTGAAGTCTTTTTCACTGGTGCACTTCTGGCGAAAACGCACGCCCCCCCCCCCCTCCCCCAAGAGGGTCAGCTCCCCTCCCCTCCCCATTCCGGCGCTCTTGAACCTTACAGCCTGAAATGTCCCGAAGGCGTGAAGAAATGAACTTTGTCTTGTCTTTCTATTGTCAGCAATCTATTTTGTGCCTTTTGGTTATAGCCTACCTCCCAACTTTCCGTCCGTCTTTCAAGGAGTTCCGATTTTTATCGGCATTCTAGTCCGTCACTTGTATGCCGTTATTTTTAGAATCCTAATCTAGAATTCATCTTTTAAATGCACTGGTAGTTCACAAGAAATTTCAAAATCAAAAGGACAAATTCACTATAATATTCCAAATATCTGAACTGAACCGAGGCCTCACAAAGTCGATCTTCTGTTTCTCGGGCCATTTCTTTCTTTTTTTTCTTTTTTTTTTTTTTTTGTTGTTGTAAAATTCCATGTAGGCGGGCGGTTTTCTTCTTTTTTTATTTTTGTAAATATTTTTTCTTCTCTTAAAAGTTCATGTTCTTGGTTTGTTTTATGTTTTAAGCCTCATAATGCTAAAGCATTGCAAAGCCTTCTTGCGATCAATGGACAAATTTATCAATTTTATTAACTTGGGTAAATTATCACACATAAACCATTTAATTTTTATTTTTTAAGATCGCATTGGTTATAAAAGAGAGCACGCGGCAGCCAACAGGACCACGCGGGAGGGCCCGAGAGAAACAAATTTTTAATTTTTTAGGTCTAATTAATGTACTTTTTTTTATTATGCTCGATTCTATTAAGGGAGTCCCCACCTCTATAAATTATACAGAACTTTGACCAGTAAAATTAAATCCCCACAAGAATATATACAGTGTTCTCCTTGATGATAGTCATCAATATTATCTGAACTGTGCTGCGCCGAACTTGAAGTTAGTGCATCGACGAATTAAATTTTCAACAAAAAATAGTATTTAGTACCAGTGGGTCGATCCAAATAAATTGTTCCTTGGAATCCTTTCAGTTCTGATGCTCGTGTGGTTAACCATTCAACAGTTGCGAGTCTCTCAAATGTTTACTCGAAATTCCCTCCGCAAGTACAAGTGTACTTACAAGCGGTGGTTGGGGTTGGAGTGTGAATCTGATTTGTCCCGACTGTGTTGGCTCCAGTCGCGACTAATAAAGTATTCCAACTACATCATCAAGGAATGCCTCTATCGGAATTAGTTCACACATTCAAGACTTCCAGGAAATGTATTTGTGGATAAATAAAATGTAAAGCTGGTAGTTGTGACGCAACTTCTCATTTATTCAACCCGCACTGTTCTCCAAACTGGTCGTGCTGGGCCACTAACCAGTGACGTAGCCACAGAAGGGCCTGTGGGATCTTACCCCCCCCCCCCCCATAATTTTTTTGCTGCCACCCCCCCCCCCCCCCCAAAAAAAAAGCATTGGCCCAATGCAACTTTCACATATGTTATTTATTTATTTATTTATTTATTTATTTATTTATTTATTTATTTATTGGGGTTTAACGACACTTTCAACAGCCAGGGTCACCTCGTGTCGGACAGTTTTACGGGTGGAGGAAGCCGGAGTTCCCGGAAAGAACCACCGAGTAACGGCGAGCAGCTGTCAGGCTCCCCAACATACTAACTCCATACATGCAGGGTTAGCATTGGATGACGACAAGTGCACCATTGACGTGCAGTACGTCTTCGCACACAATGCCATCGTGCTCTCACATGGGCAATGGAGATGAAGTGTCTTGCCTAAGGACACAACGCGGTTACCGCAAGTGGGATTCGAACCGAGGATCTCTCGGCTTGCAGCCTGCACCTCTTCCTACTGATCAACCGCACCCCCCCCCCCCCCCCCACGCACATCATATAGTTCCCCAAAATGATCTCCAAGATAGGGCTACATACGCTAAAAATGACTCAAATTCGCTCTCAGAGCACTGAATTTTACATTTTCTTGGGTTGGGAGGCCTAGTCATAACTAGGGCCCTCCGGTCGTTATTCTCTCCTCCCTTAAGGGA
Organism: Pictodentalium vernedei; assembly: GCA_031216915.1. Lineage (NCBI taxonomy): Eukaryota > Metazoa > Mollusca > Scaphopoda > Dentaliida > Dentaliidae > Pictodentalium > Pictodentalium vernedei. The sequence continues at coordinate 353,449,052 of CM062292.1, forward strand.
AGTGGGAAAAGGGAGTAGTTATTTATTTATTTTACCTTGTGACGGACAGTTTTACTGCTGGGGAAGCCGGAGTACCTGGGGAGAACTAGCGCGCTACAGCGCGCGAGCAACTGCCAGACTCCCCAACGTACCAACACACATGCATGGTTAGCATTGACTGAAGACAAGTGCGCCATCAACAGCAGTGCAGTACGCCTTAGTATACAACGCCACCGTGCCCCACGCGGGCGATTGGGAATGAGTGCCTTGTCCAAGGACACAACGCTGTTACCCCTGGCGGGGATCGAATCGTGGACCTTTCGGTTTGAAGTTCAATTCCGTAACCACTATGGCACCGCGCTCCCGGAAGAAAGGGGTAACGATCTGGAGGGTTCTAGCGAAGACTTGGAGAGGACCCTGAACCCTCCTCCTCGGCGGCCTGCCAAATATCAGAATTGGCTAGAGTACCCCATTATATAATCCTGGATACGCGCCTTCCACCAACTACCCGAATCGGGTATCACCACTGTCCATTTGTATGACCGACTGTGTATGACATAAGCACAACTATCAAATCATTCAGATCAGCGGTAACTGCGTTGTGTCCTTTGGCAAGACGCTTAATCTCAATTGCCCTCGTGGGGTACGGTACTAAGCGATCTGCACGTCAAGTGGTGCACTTGCCTTCAACCGTTGTTAATTGTGCGGAGTTGCTTCTTCTTGAAAGAAATTGTCAGTTAATCCTTTACCTAACGTAAAGGCCAAAACTGGCCAGCGCTATTCTCAAAAATCGCCAATTAATTTTCATTATTTTTCTCAAAAACATAGGTTATGACCCCTCGTTGGAACGAGCTCGTCAAGCTCGTTCCAACGAGGGGTCATAGCCTATGTTTTTGAGACAAAAAATTAGCTATTCAAGAATTATTTTTGCAAGTGTCGTCTGCTTTTCAGGTTAGGTAAAGGGTTAATTTTTCAAAACTCGCTTAATTTAAGTGGACCAGTCAGCGAAAATTCACCCCTCCCCGTCAGTTGGCACCAAAACATTGTTTGGCGCTAAAACATCCAGAATAGCTCAGATCTGGCACCACACAGTTTTGAGCTAGTTTGGGCACTGGATAAGCCCGTTACGTCAGGTAAAGCGTTATATGTTATAAAAATTCGCGATGCGAGCGTTTTGGTCATTGTGATAAAGTAGTAATTTACGACTTCTTCTCAGTTCAAAATTTGTACATTTTTGTGTTGATTCTAATTTGAGCCTTACTGTAATAAACTGAACCTAGTCCAGTTTCCTAATGGTTTTGTCAAAGATATTATCAGTGACTTTATTGTTTCAATTTATCTTACAATAAGTGTATATTGAGTCAGTAATTACCCGAACACATGGTGTATCAAAACCAAAAAAATGGAACCGTATATACACTGCCTCCACTAATATGTGAAATTGATTATTACTTCTAATTTCCTTTTTTTCTATTATATTCCTTTTACATAAACTGTTTCCATATTGCACAGGCATAAACATTTCTGAATTTATGGCGTCCTTCAGTATTTTGCAACCATGTCAGAAATATACTCCGCCCAGACATCCCATCGACATTTTTAGAAGAAAACGCGGTGTCACTTGGGTTGGTTCCTATTACCAAGTCACGAAGTTCAGATAACAACAATCTATTTGATGCAATAACTCTGCCCGTTTGCCAAAAACTCAAACTGGCGTGTTCTGCGATGTAACCTCCGTTGCCCCGGTTGGCGGTGTATATTTTACAGGGTTTTTTTTTGCATTATTGAACATACGATTTCAACTTCCAAACCAAATTCACTTTTTATGTCTCTAAATAAAGTTTATGAGGAAACATAGTGAAATTTCAGGAATGAGACCTGGAACTCGACCGATTAATTAAAAAGCAAATATATCCTTGGAGGAATTGACTATGAAAATTCAATTTTCATAATTAGGAAACCTTTTCCTTGATTATGTCAAGAAATTAAATCTTTGTGGACAACAGATTGATAGATACTCTATTGGAAAAAGCGTTTGACTCCGTTACAAATTTTATCGACCCAGTTCAGATAGAGATTTTTAACCCCATGTATTGTGATGTCAAAATACCACAATTTCAAGTAACCATTATTCCCATAATGCAATTAGAAATTTAATTAACTCAGTCTTGTTTGACAGAGCTCAATGAGCTCTGTCAAACAAGACTGAATTGATTAAATATCTAGTTGCATCATGGGAAAAATTAGCAGCCTGAAATTTTGAGATTTTACAACAGTGTTCAGGGGGTTAACTGGGATTCACCATATTCATTGTTATCAGTATTCGTGTTGTCGTGTTATGCCACCTCCAAACTTTGAACGGAAATTCCGGTGGCAAAACAACGAAAGCGATGACCTGAGATTTCAAATTACGCATTTCCGCATTAGACGTACTTTCTAAGACCATTTCTGTTATGATACAGCCACCCTTGATTATATAAGATGAGATGTTTAACCCTTTACCCAACGCAGACGATATCAAAATTTATTATTTTAAATATCATTTTTTTTAATTTTTCAAAAAATTTCAACAAAACCATATCATGTGACCCCTCGCTGGAACGAGCTCGTTCCAACGAGGAGTCACATGATATGGTTTTGTTGAAATATTTTGAAAAATAATATTTGTTCAACTGTTGAATTTGCATATTACGCGGGCGATTCTTTGGGTAAAGGGTTAAGTGAATATTTGTCCCCAGTTCGCGATATGTCTGTAGATTACTTTTAAGCATTCCTTTTTGGGTTTTTTGTGTGGAGGGGTGGGAGGTAATTTTTCACGAGATCTCAACCCCCCAATAGTAGCGCACCCCTTCCCTTATCCAATAAGCTTGAAGAAATTCTTTAAAAAGGATTTTAGAGAACCACCTCTGACAATACTTGGAAATCCGAGCCATTTCCTCTCAAAACCACCTCGTCACGGGCATTCGTTCCCAAGTCGAGTTTAGTACCGGGACGATTCGATTGTTTTTTTTGTTTGTTTGTTTTTTTTTTTGGGGGGGGGGGGGGCGGGTTAGAGTGTTGTCGAATAAAGATATTAACTCCCATAATTTGGAACCCTGTCCAAAAAAATTAAAATTATGTTTAAATAATTTCTTGTGAACCACCAGTCACAATTCTTTGAGATGTGGTATTAATCTTCTTTTAGTGAGAGAGATTCAAGTTTGTTCAAAGGGTGTTTCTTGTTTATGTTCTCATCCGAAGACATTGCATGATATATGCACAAAATAAGAGTGTTCCATGGGCATTGTCTCGCGCGCTTGTGCTTGCACAAAACGTTTTCTTGTCAAATTATGAAACCTCATTGCCTTTATGTTCCTATGTCTGAATCATCGAAAATAATCCAGTTGAAACAAGGTGCAATGCCACAGGTATATCCCTCTCCGATAAGTGGTTTACTGAAATGGGGACAAAGTTGGGATTCTGGTTTTTATTTATAGCTCTTTACACTACTAAAGTCAAAATCCAGAAACCATAAAAATTGAAATTTTCTAAGTCGAAAAAGGCCAATAACTCAAGAAAAAAATGATTGGACAAAAAGCGTAACTTCTGAATATCCTTTCCCCGTGATGGTCTATCATCGTCATCGTAACAAAGATCATTCAAATCCGACATACACTGACCAAGATACATAGGTCTAAAGTTGTTACGGGCGGACGGACGGATGGAGGGACGGATGGTCGGACCCCATTGCTAGATCTCCCGCAAACTTCGTTTTTTTCGGGGATAATAACAGGATTTTACAGCACGCAGTCCATTCCGAATGTTGAAAACAGCGCTCATTAAGTTTATTCTAGGATTGGGTGAGTTCAGGGCAGATTCTTTCAGGTTCAAGCGAAAAACTGCGTTTTATGACTGTGGAAATGAAGTCTGAAATTAAAATGCTATTTAACCCTTTACCTAACATGAAAAGCAGACGACACTTGCAAAAAAAAATTCTTGAATAGCTAAATCTTTTCATTTTTTGTCTCAAAAACATAGGTTATGACCCCTCGTTGGAACGAGCTCGACGAGCTGGAGAGACAACGATGACAGTTATTGTCAATCGCTTCGTATTTCTCACATTTCCTGAAGTATAACGCAAATATAGCGTTCAAAATCACCAGAGAAAGAATGATGGCGGATTGTAACATGAATTGACGAGAGGTGGTCAAAGTAAAGAGGTCTTTGGGCGGCCTGTGCGATAAAGAGAAGTCAGGTTTTGATGAGTACATTGATGGCACCTTTGGTGGGTCACTGTTGTTCAAGATGGGGGCGCGGTCGCTGGAGCTTAGGGGGAAAAACTGAGAAAAACAATGAAAATGAGTGCCAAATGTGTAGTCTAGGTGTAGTTGAGACGCCGGAACGCTTTTTATTAGAAGGTCCAAAATACCAATCTAACAAGAATAAGATTCACCGGAATAATGATGGGGAAGTGGAATTGGAGAATGAAGGACACGTGGTTAGTGAGTGACACAAAGGGGAGGGTTAGTATGCTTATCGGTGGAATTGGAAGAATGGGGTACGGGATGTCATCAAGCAGTTCGTCTCAGAGTGTTGGGAAGAGAGAAGAGGCGTAGGGATAAGGGGGTATTTGGGAGAACAGGGCTAATCAAGGCCTTCTCACCAGAGAACCTCGACAATTCAGCGGCCTGTCAAAGTGTTGTTATTATTATTATAATCATACTCCAAAATGGCTGGTATTGGCAATACTTTATTTTATATCAGTTTTTTTAGGATGTTAGACTTTTTTGTAACAGTAGTTCATAGTTTCGCTTTGCAAAGCAACAAAAATACGTAACTTGATTCATAACATAACACTTGATTCATAACGCAAATTGTCACCCGCGTAATATAACAATTTCGATTTATTTAAGTTTTGAGTTGAGTTCACGTTTGCCATTTTCGGACAACGATTTTGTACTGCAAATGTTCCATGTGTTATTTGTTTTGGGAAACAAAGGTCAGGTGAGCGCCCTCCCAAGATGCGAAATACTATGTTCTCTATTGACGATTCGTCCCTTGAGTTCCAATGTGTTGAACACATTGGAACTCAGGAGACGAATTATTGAATACAGTGATTATTCCTGGTGGTTGACCTCAACCGAAGACTGACACGGACATGTGTATCAGCTAAGTCGGTGTTGAATATCACTGCAAGGACCCAATTTATTGCATCATATCCGGTCGAAAGTACAAACTATGAAGGACGAGTATTAATTAATTACTGCTTTATCGCGTTGTGCACAATGCTTTAACGCGTTTAGCGTGTACCGTTTGTTTCGACCGAATTGAACCACAAGGCCTCTTGTATCCGCAAGTCGATGGCGTCGGCAAAACTCGATGTCCGTGTTATGTATTATTTATTGGTGTTTAAGGTCACATATTTCTGCACAATGGCTAATCATGACCTTACAGGTGGAGGAAGCCGGAGAGTACCCGGAGAGAACTACCAAGCCTTAGCACACAACGTCACCGTGCCCACACGTGGGCAATGGGGGTGAAGTGTCTTGCCCAAGGACATAATATCTGAAAATGAAATGTGCGTGCTGCCGATGTTTGTGAGAATGAAGATTTCCTTTGTTTTCTCGTGGGTTTTTTTTTGTGAGTCCTCGAAAAACACAATGGGTTGGGGTTTAGCTTTTACAACAAGTCCCCGCAAAGGCGGTTAAAGAAGACTGCAAAAGCGGTCAAAGAAGACTAAGACCCCCTCCCCCACCCCTCCCTCCATCTCTCTCTCTCTCTCTCTCTCTCTCTCTCTCTCTCTCTCTCTCTCACACACACCTTCCCTCCCTCCCTCTTTTTCTCTCTCTCCTTCTCTTTCTCGCACTCTGTCTGCTCGACAGTTCGACAGATGTGACCCTGGGAGTCGTTAAAACAAACAAACATATCACCAACGACGTCGGTTGCTTCGTCTGGTAAAAAACCGAAAAGATCGAAAAAAAAAACAACAAATTAACCCTTTGAACCATGATGTATCTATCGTGTCGGATCAATGGCAGCAATTGGAAAATTCCATGTTGATTATTTAGAGGTAGACTAAATAATTTTTCCAATGTGCAGCCTGGGGCTGTACATTGAAAATATTGATTGTTCTATCCCGCACGTTTGCTGGGAGCCATCATTTTGAATGAAATTATGACGTATCATATTCCTTGACCAGAAAAAAATGGTCTTTCCAGTTCAAAGGGTTAAACCAAGTCGAAGGTGTAACCCTTTACCTAACGAATCGGCCGCGTTCGCCCACAAATTGAGCAGTTGAAACAAGATATATTTTTCAAAACGTTTCAACAAACCAAATCATGTGACCTCTCATTGGAACGAGCTCATTGAGCTCGTTCCAATGAGTGGTCACATGATATGGTTTTGTTGAACTTTTTTTGAAAAAATTGTAAAAACAAAAATTAAAATAATAAATTGCGATATCGTCTGCGTTGGGTAAATGGTTAAGTGGTAATATTTTTACTTACCCTTTCTGGCACACAAAGCAGGTTTGGTATCCGTACAAGGGCTGAGTTTCATTTTTAATCTTGTCGGCCATACCATCAATTCACCACAGTCGTGAGTTTCGAATTCGGAACACGGATGTACCCATTTCAAGGCATCTCCGTTCATTCTGGTCCATATATAATTGTTACAAGCCATTCCGACCCAAAATGCTGTCATCAACGGCCCGCTGTAAATATGTAACAACCAACATTTGAGAACATGGGGTTAGAAATAGGCGGTATTGAAATTTTGAGTTCAGTATCTGACTTGAGTGAGATTTGCTGATAGTACCAAAGGGGAATTCACTTCAGGAAAAACAGAATAAGTTGTTGCAGTATCATTCTACCACGATGCTATAATGACTCTGTTAATGTACTCAACAGTGGCATTCTTTTACGACCACAAATCATATATACAGTTATTTTGTAACTTGTTCTAAACGCACCTTAACTGGTAAAGTGCTGAGTTTTTTCTGACAACAAATCAAAGCTCAGCGAAGACTGCTTTATTACATTTAATTGGATAGTGCCTTATAGGCACTATCCAATTAAATGTCAGAGAGCAAGGTATTGTATAAAAAAAAATCCGATTCATATCAGGGACAATGAAGGCTTCCTCAGGCAGAATGTAGCTACAGACAGTTATTGCCTGTCACTCTTAGTAAAGCCCAAGATAGGGCTTCCAGCACTCTACCAGTTAATATTTATGGACCTATTTCAGGCTTTTGCGATCTCAGAGCATGTTCCCTGACCATGCCATCTTCAGAATGTTCTACTGGCAATAGACAAAACACCCTGGCAGTGACTTCTAGCCGTGTCTTGGCTGCCTTACAGGCAGACTTAATAGAGTTGAACAGAAACCACTGCTAAGCAATTTGACATGTACATGTTGTAGTTGAGTGGGAATTCAGGACAGCTGTCCAGTCCATTGGGGTTAACAAAACTGAAAGGAAAATCAGTCACTTCTTCATGAAAATGAACCTTTCAACTGTTATCAAGCCTCAACAGGCACTTATAAATAGCGAATTTAGGAAAATTTGAAAATTCAGACTATTTCGGTAATCAACGGTTGGTTCGGTTCGGATTTTCGGTTTCCCCGTGATATTGGTTTCGGTTCGGATTTTCGGTATATTGCCTATATCTTTACACGGGGTGTCATGGACTATACTGTTGGTTTTTTTTTCTTCTTTCCAAAATACATTTATAAATTCATATAACAATGGAGCTTCAATTGATTTTTTTTTCTTTATTTCTTTCTTTCTTTATTCAGAGAATGTATTGGTATCCCCGATGTTTTTTGAGTTATCTCCCTTAAATTTATTAGTCGATCGAGAAATATCAAATTAAGAAACAGGAAATTTTAAGAAAACACCACGACATCAGTAGGAAAAAAAGCAAAGTTTCCTTTTGTTACTTTTAATAAAGTAAACAGCTGACATCTCTGATTTTTATGGCAAGCTAATAAGAAGCGAATAGTTCACAGATAATCCGTCATTGAGAATATTTATCATTATCACACCTACCAACAGTAAGTGTCTACTTGGACTTATATCGTCATGAAAACCAACTTTCGATAAAGTTATCTCTCTTGAAATTATCAGAAGGCGAGGAAAGCCAAATTAACCCTTTACCTAACCTGAAAAGCAGACGACACTTGCTAAAATAATTCTTGAATAACTATTTTTTTTCATTTTTTGTCTCAAAAACATAGGTTATGACCCCTCGTTGGAACGAGCTCGGCGATCTCGTTCCAACGAGGGGTCATAACCTATGTTTTTGAGACAAAAAATGAAAAAAATAATTAAAATTAATTGGCGATGTTTGAGAATAGCGCTGGCCGGTTTTGGCCATTACGTTAGGTAAAGGGTTAAGAAGCAAACAATTGTTGGTGAGAAAACACCCATTGGCATGAGTAGAAAATAAAGCCAAGTATCCTTATATTACTTTTAATACAAACAGAAACGACCGGCAGCACTCGGAGCTGTCTGTTGTTTTCGTTTATTAAAAGTTACAAAAGGAAACTTGGTTTTTGTATGGCAAGCTAATCAGAAGCAACTACTTCACAGATAATCCGTCATTAAGTATATCAAATCAGTATCACAACGGCCGACGCCAAGTAAATGTCCACTTTCGCTCTTTGTTTGGTGCATGTGTTTTTGCAGTAATTTGCAAATTTTATTCTTTCGAGAAAAAGAAATGAGCAAATCTCCCAAACTTTGCCTTTTAACTCTTTTGTCGTGGAATAATCTGAAAAACGGAATTCTTAGCGCCTAATATTCATCAGGAATTTTACAAAAAGTATAGGTTTTTAGACTGAAGCGTTATTATTTTAAATGATGTTCTAATGATCTCATTGACAGTTTTTCAAATGATTTCTTGTATATATTTAAATGGCACCTTTATACTTTCAAGGGACGATATCGTTGTTCATGGATAGGACATAAATGGTGCATGAAACATAGGAATACGTATGTTTGTTCAACCCTTTATCCAACGAATCGGCCGCACCCCCCCCCCCCCCCCCCGCGTAATATACAACTTCAGCAGTTGAAAAAATATTATTTTTAAAAAAATTTCAACAAAACCATATCATGTGACCACTCGTTGGAACGAGCTCGTCGAGCTCGTTCTAACGAGGGTCACATGATATGGTTTTTTGAAAAAATTTTTGAAAAAATTGAAAAAATGATATTTAAAATAATAAATTTTTATATCGTCTGCGTTTTGTAAAGGGTTAAAAGCACTTGGCAATGGACACACACAGTTTGCTAAAATGACTACTGCAGTACCTTTCCGCGGTCTGCCGTCTGTCGACTTTAGTCGCCTGTCTCGCCAAAAGATTTAAATAACCGAAAAAGCATAGTCTGTATTTTTGTCACAATGCCCACATTGTTCATATAATGAACAGAAAAAAGTTACAGAACATCACAACACAGCGACAGTGCGGTTTTCTTGTTTTAAAATGGGTTTAAACAGTAAAAGGTTCAATCAAACGGATTTGGAAAAAAATTGTAAAAAGCCAGCTCCTGTAATTTTACCGTCACTGCAGGAAAATGCGTTTGTGAAATGTTGCGCACATCGATGATACAAATTCGCTAAATTTTCGCAATTTTAATTTTTATACGAAATTCTCATACCCTTTGTGTTTCATTTACTGAAAATTTCGAAAATTAAGGGGAGATAACTTTCGTGTATATCTCTACCTTGACAAAATGTTTCATCCACGCTTTTTCACACATGCCTGCAGGGTTACATTTGGTGCAAATGTGTAGCCAGTTGATATTTTTAGTGCCAAATCAGTTTTTAATGCAAATTGGCACTGTTTGGATATAGATGAACCCTTAAAGATAGAGAGATCCAAGTGGATTTCAAATCAGTTTTTAATGAAAATTAATTGGCACTGTTTGAATATAGACCCCTGAAGATTGAGGATTTTATTGAAGAATGACCTACTGAACAGGATTTCTCGTCAAGATGAAAAACGACTTTTGACCTCGGAGGCAATCGCGCTTCCGACAGGGCGTTAACACGCATCACTCTTGTGATTTTTAGATCTGCAGCCCTGAAGGTCTTTCTTGCAGATATTGCGATGTCGAATCACTGGAATTTAACACTTTACCCGACGCAGACGATATGAAAATGTATTATTTTAAATATCATTTTTTTTAAATTTTCAAAAAATTTCAACAAAACCATATCATGTAACCCTCATTAGCTCGTTCCAAAGAGGGGTCACACTGCTGAATTTGTATCTGGAAACCCGACCGACTGCAAAATCGCACTGACCTCAAAATACTGCTGTGCGTGAAGAAGCAAAAGAAATACTAGGACAACTGTCAATCTTGACGTACGCAGAAACAAGAAACCTTTTGGGAATGGCCTAAAAAAGTAACTTTGGATTTCTCGACCCGTTAACATTTTGTGACAGTGACAGTGAAAAAGATTATCTAAAAATACAAATATAAATAAATTATTTCCAATTGTGTTCTGTGTTTGTACACTCTAAAATCAGTTGGGTTAAAAAAAACGTCCCAAATCAACTGGGTTGAGTGAATATGAACCCAGGTGGGTTCATATTCACTCAACCCAGTTGATTTGGGTTGATTTTTAACCCAACTGATTTTAGAGTGTTCTGTTGTTTGTGATTTAATATCTGAAACAGGCGATACCATAATTGGAGATTAACAATACCCATCGTTCTCTTCTACACCAAGTTGAACTCAGCCAGCTTTTCAAATGTTGGCCTGCATGGGAAGCATTGCAATTTGTCGTTTTAGATATATTTAGTGGTATGTTTTTGTTCTCGGGTGTGTCTTTGTGGACGGTAATGTCATGAGAACTCAAAAACATATTTTATTCCATTCTCTTATAGTTTCTCCAAGTAGTGCAGCAAGGTCATTGCCTCAATATCTGACATGCTGGGATTTGTGTACAATCAGAATTAAAATCTTAAAATTTCGTACACCAGACTAGCCCTAAAAGACTATGTGACGATAAAATACAGCCAAAATATTTCAGATGGTCTGAAAAGCGAACCGTAGGTTCGCTCTCTGACCAAATTAAACTATTCCACACCATTGCATCTAATCATAGGACTAGACCAGCTCCAAGCCATAACAACGTCGAATTTCTCTCAGAATTTGATTGGTGGCTTGAGCTCTTGCCTTGGTTGCTCATCCGCCTACTTTTTTTATTATTTTAATTTATACACTGTACATGTACTTACAAATTTTGTAGTACGAAGTTTGCTTGATTGTCATCGTATATGAATGCTAAAGTACCACCGGTTAGGTAACATTGTATACTCGCAGACGTTTGATCGGTAAAGGTGGAAGTATTCCAGAAACACCATTTTATGCCACCATCAGCGAATATGTATCCACTGCAGGTATCTGCTGGGTCTGAAACAAAACAGAAGTAACATTTCACACTTCGGACACCAAGATGTAAAGGTGCGCCCTCTACCGCTCCGATAATTGGAGTGCGTTACGAAATGACAAAGTTACATTTAGGTCTATGCTTCTGAGTCAATTAGCTCGACTATGCTTTAAGGGGTGGGGCGGGGGGGGGGGTTGTCACTTAACAGTGGACTACCAGAGAGGATCGCAAATGTCTTCGTCGGGCACGAGGTGTACGCTTCGTGGGAGGACTCCTTCCCACACAGGGCTTCGTCCGAAGGGGAGAGGATATGATGAGAACTTGTAGATATAGCCCACCAATAACTCCAAGAAGAGAAAGAGCCCCCCACCCCCTTCAAACAAGCACACATGACGCCTGGTGCTTGGATGACTTGGAGGTTTTTAACTGGTTGAGTGCTAGAAGCCACTATCAGGGCTTTCGAAAAATGAGTGTACTAAGGCAAAAGTAAATGTTTTCTTTGCTCATGTTTCATATTCAGTCAAACGCAAATAATATTTTGTGTATATAAAGTTGCTATATTACAAATTATTAGAGAGTTCCCACAAGCACTTTCCAATAATTTGTAATAAAACAAATTTTGAATAACAAATTCAGAGCACCAAAAATAATCTAGCCTTCAACCAGTTAAAGTAACGAAACGAAGTACATGGAGAAAGAGAAGATGATAACTATCCCATTCTCACCTACCTCCACTGTTCAACCGTTTCACCACTCAAACATTTCTCAGGGGAAGTCGGATGAGCTAACTACTCACTTAGAGAAGTCTGGGGATATAGATCGGCTACTGAGGACAGAAGCTGTTTGATTAAATGAGACTATGTACGCCACATTTGGCCACCAACAAAACGCTCAAGTGCTAATATTATACGTTACAGGACGTGTAGTTGGCCGATACGGTGTCACGTGAGGCGAAGTGACCCCGTTTCCGCCAACTAAACGTCCCGTAACGAATTTAGTATGCCAGCCCTTTTTCTCTGAGATGTTATCATCAGTTTTGTCTGCAAACCGTTTCATGCTTTCGTTGAATCCTCCTGTCAACATGCATTTGGTTACAATAGCAGACGAGTAGTGATGCAATGCAAGGGGAGTAATCTAACATCTAATTGATCTTCAAGAAACTTATTGATTTATTACCTCCGACATTTTTGGCCGCATTTATAATTCTGACTGTTTTTCGATGCTTGGAACTGAAAACAAACTTTCTCAAGTGCCAATTAGCCGAATACAGACTGCGATTTTTGCGTCAAACATAATATGGTGGACAGTGACAATTAATACACCGCCAGTGTCGGTATATTGAATTAATAATGGGTAACTATTGAGCATTATTGTCGGTGAAATTCATCAGTCCTATGACAGTTCTTTGTTTAACACTTACGCTACCGAAAGCGACTATTGTCACCTATTTTATGGTTATTATATGTACGTTCTGGTATGCGCAGATCTAACCTACCATCTGATTAATTGTTGGAAAGGGCTCAGAGAGCCCTTTCCAACAATTAATCAGACGATAGAGTTTGAAGTATGTCACAAATCTTATTAAACTTCTCGCATACATGCGTACTTAGAGGTCCTCAATATATGGCTAAAGTGGGCGTGGTAGTGAAAGCGTTAATCTGCCCGGCTAGCGTAATAATGAATCATGCCCCGCAGGTACAGTATCAGGTCCGAAACTAGTAACATTTCGTCCCTCTCCATGACCTCTGTTTGTAGGAATATTTTGTTGTCTGTCGGAAAAACTCTTGGTCGCTCGAATGTCAGCATTTTCTCTAAAAGCAGCTAATTTGAAAAAAGCTGACCATTTGCAGGCCTGGCATTCTGAAAAATGCAGGAGGGCAAAAAATCGCTCTCCTCAATCAGCTTAGGAGAGCAATTAGCTTTACACAGCATTTTAAGTATCCAGTTGAACGAACTCATTGAAACTGAAACCAACAGACTACATCAGTGATTTTATTAACTTTACTAAGGTAAAGCGAAATCTCTTAGACATCTAGATGTCTCACTCAACAACCGAACACACACTTGACAAGACCTGTGTGTGTACCCAGACCTGTTGTCCAAGAAAGTCATACGCCTACCACTACCACCTTCAACCCCCTAAGGGGGGTTGAAGGTGGTAGTAGTAGGCGTATGACTTTCTTGGACAACAGGTCTGCTTGAATCTACAGTCACATCCTGGTGCAAGTGCTTCAAGTGACAGGATAGTAGTAATGGTAGTATATTATAGTGTCAATATTCCCATGAATAATTACCCCTCAAACTGTGATGTCAGTTGTTGAACTTGAAACTGACAGAAAAAAAAAATATTGCTGTGACCCATCTTGCTTCAAATGTTTGCAACTGTGTTTGGGTATGGTTGCAGCCATTACCTTTTACCACTAAACCACTTTCAAAATGAAATTATGTGATGTTATGTGACTTCGAAGTTAAATTACATTTTTGCTTTACAACAAAAATTTAATGTGAGCATAATACATGTAATCTCGATCATCCCAGACCAAAACATTTAGGAGGGCAATTTTTCGCTCTCCTTAATTCTTTCAGGAGGGCAGTAAGGAGAGCTAAAAAATCGCTCTCCTGAAATTGCCAAGCCTGCATTTGGCGAATCCCCGCAACTGTCACATGGCTGACAAATTTTCGTCATTGGAAGACATTTATGGAAAAGTTAGCTCCCCTTAATTTTCTAATGTTTTCAGCAAATTTAACACGAAGGGTGTGGGAATTTCATATAAAAAGTAAGATTTGGAAATGTTAGCGAAGTTGTATTATCGATATGTTACAAACTTCAGGCATTTTCCGGTAGAGTACTATAAAAATACAAAAACTCGTATTTTACATTTTTTCCCCCAATCAGTTTGAACCTTTCTCAGTTTAAACCCATTCCAAAACAAGGAAACGGCGCTTTCACGATCTTTTGATGTTCTGTAAATTTTTTGTGTTCATTATATCAAGAGTATGTGCATCGTGAAATAATTACAATACAGACGCTATCCTTTTTGTTGAAAGTGGAAGATACGGAGTTGCTTCTAATTAGCTCGCCATAAAAAGTCAAGTTTCCCTTTGTAACTTCAAATAAACGAAAACAACAGACAACACCGAGTGCTGTTTGCTATTTCCGTTCACTAAAAGTAACAAAAGGAAACTTCGCTTTATTTTCTATTGATATCAAAAGTGGATTGTGGATTCTCAACAATTGCATGCTTCTAAATTGGCCCGTCTCACTCGCCTAATAATTTTAGGGAAGACAACTTTTTCGAAAGTCGATTTTTCATGACGAAATATGTGCGAGATGTTTGTTTTGCGTGGAAGCGCCCATTATAAATGCATGGAAACCGAGAAGTCATATACACGACAAAACATCGTACTTTATTAGTATTTTAACTGGTTGAGGGAGATTGTTTTTGATGGTCTGAATTTGTTATTCAGCATTTGTTTTATTACAAATTCTTGGAGCCCACAGACACTCTGCAATTAATTGTAATAAACAAATTCATATAAACAAAAACAAAAATATTATTCCCGTTTGACTGAATGTTAAACATGAACATTGAAAATGTTAGCTTTTGCCCTGGTACCTTCATTTTTGGAAAGCCCTGATAGTGGTTTCTAGCACGCAACTAGTTACAGGGTTACTTCTGCCAATCAAAAGTAGTCCTAATTCTTTAAAACAATAGTAATAAACGAACAGTTTCAACCGGTTTCTTATATCATTGTTCTAAAGAAATATATTATTAGTTACACAGTTTTTATTGGTGGCCTGATATGGTATATATGGTGTTAATTAATTTCATATTGGACGAGAGCGAAGCTCGAGTCCAATACGGAATTAACTGACACCATATATACCATATTAGGCCACCAACAAACTGTGTACCGAATATATCTTACCGACTGCTGCATCGATGCACAGACCTAATAACAACAGCGATAAAAATGAAATGAGAGAATTCTCACAATGTCTACACGTGTCTTTGCCTAGTTACATTTTTTGGGAGAGTGCATGAATTGTAACAAGGCAAATTCATACATACCAAACAGTTTCATTTCGAAGGTAACATGACACACATCCACAGAATATGAAGCCTTTTAAGTTGTCTAACCTGCACTTCAGACCAAATATGGGCTTCCAACACTCAATCTTTCAACTTGAAGCGTTTATCGGCTGCCGCCATTTTGAATAATCAGTAAACAAAGGGGAGATTACCCATAGGTGTCAGCGTATATTGATGTTGAAGGCAGTATATGGTTTTATATGCAGTCTGCATGTGACGTCTTTGAACCAATGAAATTCCCAGATACTTGTAGGAGGTAAGATATATTCAGTTATGTCTCATGTTTGTTATTACGGTCAACGATCCCAGAACAATGTTTGAAAATTTGAACTCTCGCCCGCCTGTGTCGGAAAATTTGGAGCTCCTTGCTTCGGGCCTGAATAGTGCTAAAGCTGTCATTTTTGTCCAAGAGAGCTGTTTTTGTTGTCTTTTAAGATTAATCTTTTTTTCGGATGGCGAGCAAGTTATACAACTTGTATTATCGTCCCTCCCAAGGTCCAGGGGCACGGTTGTTTGGATGAGCATCGTAGTGGCTACTTCGTGGCAAAAATAGGAGACACGCGTTTTGGAAAACGGCGCTTTCACCATCTTTTGATGTTATGTTACCTTCTTTTCTGTTCATTGTATCAACAGTAGGCACATCGTGATATATAATACAGACACTAGCCATTCCATTAACCCTTTACCCGCGTAATATGCAAATTCAGCAGTTGAAAAAATATTATTTTTAAACAATTTCAGCAAAACCATATCATGTGACCCCTCATTGGAACGAGGGGTCACATGATATGGTTCTGTTGAAATTTTTTGAAAAATTTGAAAAAATGATATTTAAAATAATAAGATTTGATATCGTCTGCGTTGGGAAAAGGGTTAATATAAAAGTCTTGGAGGTAGGATTTGATATTTTTTTTCCTTGGCAGAATATAGTCTTGCAAATTACTTTAAAAACACATTCGCTAAAGAAAGAGCCAAAGTGGACGCACTGGGAAGTATTTGCTTTTAATTATCTCCCATTAAAAGCCAAGTTTAATTTTGTAACTTTTAATTAACGAAAACCACAGACAGCTCCTGGAGCTGTCTGTTGTTTTCGCTTATTAAAAGTAAGCAAAGAAAACTTGGGTTTGTTTTCTAATGATGTCATGAACCTTTCTCGCCCATCTCATAACTTCAAGGGAGATAATTTTATCGAAAGACGATGTTCATGACGATATACGTCAGGGATGAGCGTTTTATCCACTCTTGTTTTCTGAGTTGAGGCTCATATAAGTGAAAACTTTAGGGAGCGCATTGGCTCAGCGCGTAGCGGTTACGATTTTGAACTTCTAACCGAAAGGTCCATGGTTCGATCCCCGCCCGGCGTAACTGAGTTGTGTCTTTTGGCAAGGTACTTCATCCCGATTGCCCACGTGGGGGCACGGTGGCGTGTCTGTTAAGGCGTTCAGCACGTCGATGGTGCACTTGCTTTCAACCAACACTAATCCTGCTTGCGCGGAGTTAGTACGTTGGGAGGTCTGACAGTTGTCCGCCGTTGCTCGGCGGTTCTCTCCGGATAGTCCGTCTTCCTCCACCCGTAAAACTGTCCGCCACGAGGTGGCCCTGGCTGTCGAAAGTGTCCTTAAACGCCAATAAATAAATAAATAAATAAATAAATAAATAAATAAAAAGAGTGAAAATTTTAAACCAGTAATGTTCCTCGCTGAATACAAATATGCAAAAATATCACAGGATTTTAGGACATACTTTGAAACATGGAAAACAGTTTTTTGATTTTTTTTTTCTTTTTCACTCCTGCGTTCCTATTCACCCCAGTTAACAAAAGTCATAATTTCTGTTTGTTTCCAGCCAGTTTTTAAGCTCAGGCCTCAGATAGTGTCGAAACAATAGACTGAGGCGACAAAATGTTAATTATCTTTTTAACGCATCGCGCGTAATAGCCACATTGTACCCAAAGATGAACAGTTAATATGACATGAAACCTGAATACTCACTAACAATCTGTCCAGATTCTATTCCAACTTCTCCAAGAGCGGCTCCTGTAAGACATAATACCAACAGTAAAACAAGCATATTTTACTACGGAAGTACAGTAGATACTAACAGTAAGTCAATTTATGACAAGATGTCATATGAGCCGCGTCCTGAAATATCTATGATGATTTCATGTCGATAAGAATAGTAGTTTATGAAAGGAGGAGCTGGTATCGACCTGAAAACATTTCCCACGTTTCCATAACACTATGCATTTACTGATTTTTGTCTGTTCTGGGTATTGAGGGAGACAGATATCTCTTGACGGAGCTGGACAGTGCATTTGCATTCTGACTGGACGTGATGCAAGCGATGCCATAAAATTATAAGCAAAATCGGTCTTTAACTCCTTTGCCTAATACCAGGAACAGACGACCCCTGACTTGCAAAATAGCAAAATCCTAAATAGGGAAATTTTTTTTTTCATTTTTTTTGTCTCAGAAACATAGCTTGTGGCCTCTCTTTGGAACGAGCTCAACGAGCTCGTTCCAATGAGGGGCCATAAGCTATGTTTTTAGGCAAAAATTAAAAACATATTAATTGGAATTTCTGTGAATAGCGCTGACAATGCAGTTCAGTTACGTTTGTTAAAGGATTAGCATGTTACCGTTTCAACACAATGTGGTGTCACTGTTATTCGAACATTGCTGTAAAACAAAGAATATTTTAAGTACATTAATACCAAAATATAGTCTAAAACCTCAACTCATTGATTACAATTTTAACGCTCCGAATTCCGACACGATGTGACCATGGCTGTCGAAAGTGTCGTTAAGCCGCAGTAAAAGTCGTCGAATCGTTCTAATTAGATTTGCAACTAATTGTAATCCATTATTGCCTTAGCTGGACAGAAAGTCTCAAATAAATTCGAGATATCACAGAGGGTGAATCCAGAGTTTGGACAGAATACTGGATTTAATTAAAACTACGATGGCTAGAAAGTAAACATCCTCAGTCTTGTTTAATTTGTTGGGGACTTTTTTTTTTTTTTTGCTCTCAGTGACAAAAAAGTCACCCCAAAATTGGGAAGACGAAACCTTAGCCATTGTTCTTTTTTTTCCTTTTTTTTTTTTTGGGGGGGGGGGGGGTGGAAGGGGATCTCAGAGAAAACAGGGGAATCCAAACTCTATTGACTAGGTTCTCATAAAATCGAGAAGACATATAATGCGTGCTGTGTTTTTCGTGAGCCATTGTTACTTTTGTTTGTTTTTTTTTTTGGGGGGGGGGGGTTTTCTGACAAAACCCTCTACCTCAGTATGGGCCGATTGAGCAAGAAGTTCTTTGTGGGTTCCAGGCAGAACTTCTTGCTCGATCGGCCCATCCCGGGGTGGAGGGGTTTATATTTATTTTTTATTTGTGTATTTATTGGTGTTTAAGGACAAATATTTCTGCACAATGGCTGATCGTGACTGTAACATGGAGATAAAGTCAAGTTCAGTCAATTGTTTATACCCATGTTGCTCAGTTTATAGGACTTCCACGCCAAGTATTGGTGATTGGGTCCTATTTTACCAGTATAACAGAGCTTGTTTACCACAGTAAACAAGCACTTTTTCACTTCCCATGGTTCCCATGGAGAGAGGGGTTTATTAAAAGTCAAATGATTCTCGTCATGAGAAAAGATACTGCTGTATGCAAAAGTGAAATAATGTTATTATACAATTACCACTTTCGCTGCCGAAAGCGACTATTGTCACCTATTTTATAATGGTTATCTGTACGCACTGGTATGCGTCGATCAAACGTACCATCTGATTAGGCTTAATTGTTGGAAATGGCTTAGAAAGCCCTTTCCAACGAATAATCAGATGATAGAGTTTCAAGTATGTCATATTTTTTATTAAATTTCCTCACTTAAAGACGTACATAGAGGTCCTCCATATATGGCTAAAGTGGGCGTGGCAGTGAAAGGGTTAATAACAAGATTATGGGAGGGCGCCGTGGGTTCATTGATCATCCAACAGGAATAATTAACAGCCCGAATCGCCCCGAATTGGTAAATTTACATTTTTGTGTGTACAAGATCAAAGGTAGCTTAATGCAACTTCTGTTTTACCCTTTGCGAAGGGTGCTGTAGGAGTGTCAGAGATACAGGAGATGTCGAAAACGACTGGAACTTGGCACGCAAAAAAACGCTCAGTGAGATTAAAATTGCGCCGAGCGGTAGGCACTCAATAAAACTGCTTGCCTCAGATTTCCATCACTGGATGTACGTGCTATGTACGTGCTATTTATTTATTATTTATTTATTAGGGTTTAACGACACATTAACAGCCAGGGTCACATCATGTCGGTGACAGTTTTACGGGTGGAGGAAGCCGGGGTACCCGGAGAGAACCATCGAGCAACGACGAGCAGCTGTCCCCTCTCCAACGCCGTAAATCTGAACTCTGCACCGCGGCACAGGCAGGGTTAGATTGGTTGAAGACATGCGCACCATCAACGTGCAGTACGCCTTAGTACACAGCGTCATCGTGCCCCCACATTTCTTTCCAAAACAATAAACACGTGTGGGGCGAAATAGGGAGAGTGATGGCAGTTTCCGTCAATTGCTTGATATGTCATTCGTTATCTTTCGTATGAATCACAAAATAAAACAACCTTTTAAACTTATTTCTATGAATGGAACTTATTCTGAATTTTTTACTGCCGCTGTTGCATCGTCAAACATTGTAGAATCAGAACTAAGACTGTCACGATTTTTTAATTTAAGAATCGATTAATCGTCGGAAATAATCGATAATAATCGATTAATCGTACCTAGATGACCCACTCTTTCCCTCTTTTTGAAGTCGTTAGAAATGAAGTTCAAGTCAGTTGACCTACCTTAAGTAAACAACAAAGACGATCCTCGTTTAGGAACATTCAAAGCTTTGATGTTCTGAACTTTTGAACCGTCAGTGTAATAATCAAGACCGGTCGTCAGTTGCGAACTTTGCAAGTTCGCAACTGGCGACCGGTCTTGATTATTACACTGACGGTTCAAAAGTCCAGAACATCAAAGCTTTGAATGTACCTAAAAGACAAATGCTTCTTCCGGCTTCTTGAGGTCTAACGTCGACGCTCTGGACCTTTTACCTTTAGAAACAATAGTTTTTTCATCCAATTTTTTTAATTATTAAACGTCTAGAACGGGGTAAATTTTACCGATTCTTCGACAACGAAAATACTAATCAATTTCGGCTTGACCGATCGACAATCGATTAATCGATTAATCGTGACAGCCCTAAGATTCAGAACGGAAAGAATTACGGGGAACAAATTATATGGATCTCCCCAAAGATCAAAATAGAAGTTTCTATTCAAAATATGATCAGTGGATTCAATTACTTCAAGTTCTGCGCGGCACAAGCCAGTCAGTATTGATGACGGTCATTAACCCTTTACACAACGAATCGCCCGCATCCGACCGCGTAATATGCTAATTAAGCAGCTGAAAAAATATTATTTTTCGAAAACTTTCAACAAAACCATATCATGTGACCCCTCTTTGGAACGAGCTCGTCGAGCTCGTTCCAAAGAGGTGTCACATGGTATGGTTTTGTTAAAAAATTTAAAAAATGATATTTAAAATAATAAATTTTGAAATCGTCTGGGTTGGGTAAAGGCTTAACGGAGAATACTGTAAAGATTCTTCGGAGGTTTAAGTTTCTTTTCTGGAAATTGCTTTTTGTATAATATATCGAGGTAGGAACTCTGTTAATAGAATCGAGCAAATCAAAATAGGCAAACGCATAAAACGATTACCGTGGATGACACAGGGCCTTCTAACCGCTTCAGCGAGGAAGAATAAATTGTACAAACAAAAATTAAAAACACCAAATGTCGAAAATACCCAGACTTATGAAAACTATGCAAAAATATATAATAGGCTCAAAGGAGTTCGTAAAAAAGCATACTACGATCAGGCTCTTGACCAAAATAAACATGATATGAAAAGAACATGGGGACTTATAAGAGAACTCATACAAAAAAGTAAATCTTTACCTAGCCAGTGTGGGGTATTTGTTCATGGCGACGCCACGATTGACGACCCAACTATGATATGATTGCCGAACATTTTAACAAATTTTTTGCAGGCATTGGGCAATCGGTAATTCACGAAATTTCTCGTTGTCAGAGACAAATTTTAAGGATTATCTTAAAAGTACTTATACGAATAATTTTTTTGTCTCCCCAACAGATGAATTCGAAATTATAAACATAACAAACGCAATGAAGAATAAGACCAATACCGACTTCCTCGGTATTTCTTCGCGTCTTTTGAAGGAGACAATATCACGTATCGCCTCGCCCTTAACCCACATAATCAACTTACCCTTTTCAACTGGTAGAATGAAAAAGTCAAAAGTGATTCCCATCCATAAAAAGGGGGCTTTAGATAACTTTAACAATTATAGACCAATAAGCATAATACCCACATTTTCCAAGTTGATGGAAAAAGTAATGTGTAAGCGACTAACATCGTTTTTACACGAATACAATATCCTGAATCAGAACCAGTACGGCTTCCGCCAAGGACATTCCACTGTATAGCCATTACTACAACTGCTTAGATAAATAACAGAAAACAATAAAATAACCAGGGACTCCACTTTATCGATTTTTGTTGACCTATCCAAAGCCTTTGATACAATAAGTCATGATATTTTACTCTCAAAACTTGAGCATTACGGTATTAGGGGTGTTCCACTGTCGTGGTTTAGAAGTTATGTGACACACAGGAAGCAATATGTCGAATTTAACGAGACGTCTTCCGGAGAAGCATCCATATCATGTGGCGTCCCGCAGGGATCAGTGCTAGGGCCCATCTTGTTTTTAATTTATGTTAACGATATCGATAAAGCTACATCTTCGAAAACCTTATCATTTGCCGACGACACAACATTAGTTAGCAGTGGAGCTGAGATGACAACTCTACAGACACAGGCAAATCTAGACTTGGATAATTTGTACAAATGGTGTTGTGCTGACCGACTAAAAATAAAAATCGATAAGAGTAGTTACATGTTTTTGCATCCCCCTAAAAATGAATACAAAACAAGTAAAATACAATTACAAATCAAGGGCTTGTCACTTGAACAATTAGGGAATGGCGAACCTAAAAAGAATGTTTCTTTCTTGGGTATAAATATTGACGAAAACTTGAAATTCACTGGCCACATTGACTCACTGTGCTGCAAGCTGTCATACGTTATATACTGTATGAACAAATTAAAACGAACGGTCTCTAAATATGCTCTTAAGTCCATATATTCATCCCCTATTCACAGTCACTTGATTTATGGCATACAGATCTGGGAGCATGCAGCAACTGATCGTCTCTTCAAGATGCAGAAGCTGGCAATTAGACTTGTGTGTAATAAAAAATATAATAGCCATACGGACCCCTCTTTAAGAAAGAACGTATCCTTAAATTGAAAGATCTCCACAAACTATACGTATCAAAATTCATTAACGATTGGTACTTCAATAGACTTCCAGAGTCGTTCAATGACTATTTTACAAAAGTCCGAGAGTGGTACAAGACAGCACGGCGAACTAACATGTAAAGTGCCCAAAACCACTTTTTCCAGCGAGCTTCCGGTCTTTTCGTTTGTACGGATATGGTCCCAAATTGATAATAACATTAAAAAAAGCCCAAGTAGAGCGTCTTTTAAAAAACATCTTATCGATAATATTCTCGGACACTACCTCGAGGATGTGCATTGCAATAACGCTAAATGGTCAGATTTTGTAAAAGAAACCCGCGCAGAAATTGTCTTGTATTGACTTGCCTACATGTGCTAAAGGTACACAGGAAATTCAGAACAGAACAGATCAGTATAAATAAATAAGGCCCACGTGGAATAAGGATTTACTCCTTGGATCTAAATTTTCAACATAAGTCCCACTGCATTGTATTTGTTTAGACCTGAACCATGGGCAATGCCCTTCCTTTCTGGAAATGCTGTAAATACGTTGAGCTATGTTTATTGTGAGTTGATTATTCAGATTAAGTGTGTGTGTGTGTGTGGGGGGGGGGGGGGGGGGGCAGGTAGACAGTGTAAAAGACCTATGCCATCTCCCTGCAATGACTATTATTTTGTACACTTTTTGTAAATGTCCATATTTTTGTATATTGCAAAATGAAAGAATCAATCAATCAATCATAACAAAATATGTGTAGGAATAAGTTGAACTGTGTGAAATAATTAACATAATGGATTTGTCCTTTTGATTTTGGTAGTTCACATGAACCATTGGCGATTGGCGATTATTTGGTGCGACTAGTGGTGGTGCCAAGGATGATCGGGGCAACACCCCCTGTCGAGCAGGTTTGCACCCCCGCATCGGGGAAAGTGTCCCTTTATTGTTGCTGGTCGGGGATTACCCTACCCCCCCCCCCCCCACACACACACACCACCACCCCATCTGGAGGCACATGCCCCCTTGTTGGGGAAATTCTAGCGTCACAAATATGTCCAAATATGTCAATAAAACCATGAAGTCCATATGTCTATATGAAAGCAGCCACAACAAAATACTTACTGGCGCAAAGGTATAAGTCAGTACCTAAGGGGTGATTGATCCTTGACCGTCGCTACTGAATAATCTCCATAGGCCTTTGGCTTATATGCATGAACATATTGCCCGAATGGAAATTATTTCCTTCCACCATGTATTTTTATGCATCTAGTATGTCGACAAGGAGAAGAAAATGAAAAAATAAAAAATCCCAATAGGGCAAGAAAGGGGTTCGTACTAGTATGTGAATTTGCGTGGTGTGTAAAGAAACGGAAGACGGGTAGGACTACCGCGGGTCCTTTTATGGTATGACCATCACTGCCCTTTATCGACCTTGAAAATGTTTAATTTCTACAAACCATACAAATATCCAACCTCGCTGATAGCTGATACAAGATAAGGTCAGCCTAGGTCGACAATCTGTACTTGTATGTCAGTCACTGATAAGAATATTTATTTATTTATTTATTTATTTATTTATTTATTTATTTATTTATTTATTTATTTATTATTTGGGTTTAATTACACTTTCGACAGCCAGGGTCACCTCGAGTCGGTCAGTTTTACGGGTGGAGAACCATTGAGCAACGGCGAGCAACTGTCAGACTCCCCCAACATACAGACTCCACACAAGCAGGATTAACAATGGTTGAAGCAAGTGCGCCGTCGACGTGTGATATGCCTTAGTACATGGTACCACTATGCCCTCACGAGCTATTTTATATAACTATTCAACCAACAGAACTATGAACTCCGAAAAAAACAAATGAAATTGCAGAATATTCTACAACCAGACACTGATAATCTCAACATCGGTTGGAATCATCGAAACAGATACATGTTGGAAGGGCTGAGGAGTAGACAGGAAACTAATTTATTTTCTAGAATTTACGAAGAAGACAGAAATGGAAGCAAAAACAAACTAAGGACACACAGAACATTTGAGGGCGACTATATCAAGGAGCCGTACTTGATACATACGACTTCTCGGGAAGCTAAAGGCTACTTCACTCGACACCAGTAGTAGGAGAGCGATGAAACGAGACATATTGGCCGGACACGACCCGGACCCCGGAAGTGACGTCATGTCACGTGACCTAGTTACGTCATGTTTGGTTTTCATGGTAACCCGCGTGAGCGGTCATCTTGTGACGTCATCTCCATAGTGATATATGGTGTGAGTGCGCATGCGCAGCGCGTGTTGTTAGGGTGATACGTGTTTCCGTCGGCCATTTTGTATACTGGAGGCAGCCATCTTGGTTTTTATGGCAGCACGTGGTTGCTATGTTACCAAAAACCTTCTAATAGGACAGGGGTATGATCGGAGGCTGTGTTCGATTGAACAGAAGTAATTTCCCGATTCGAAGAATTACCCAAATAAACCCGACAAGTTGTACTGTTTCGAATTCTTTCAGAATTCTCTGCTTCTGTCTATCTATGCAATAGTTTTCGTCAACCTGACCATGTTCCTTTGTTCTGGAGTATACTCCATTAACGTAGAAGAGCCTATCAACTGGAAGAGCTTTGCTTATTATTGCTATATTTAGCTATTCTGGTCTGTTCTTGTTAGTTTTGACCCTATTCCGAGTACTCTTGTTGTTTCCTTTATCTAGATCATTTATATAGATTATAAATAACCAATCAGATTGCTTGATTTCCCATAATCTGTATGCAGAGTTATCTCCCCTTATTAAAACGAAGTCGCGTATCCGATTCTCATCACCTCTCTATCCAATGGCCATATCCCGAGGCACCCCAATTTCGGCACCCCTTTTTGAAAAAAACATATGGCCTTCAGCACCCTTTTTTTGTTGTATGAGGCCATGAGGGCTATGTAAAAACCCTCAATGAGTCCTCATTTATTATCCCTCATAGCCTCATTGAATTTTGAGGTTATGAGGTCCATGAAAAATCCCTCAATGAGGTATAATTTACCACGACGCTTAGCCTCATTTCAGTATTTGAGGATACCTATGGACTGGTATTGTATTATTTGAGGATACCTATCGAGGATACTTTCTGGAGAATCCCTTTTTTTGCCATGAGGGCTTTAATGGAGGATAAAGGTTCCTGGAATTATCCGATTGGTGGAAAATGAACTGAGCTTGCAAGTGTGAATACAATTTTAAAGTGCATGTTTTGGAAAAGATATAAAATATTGGTGACAATTGTCGTCTGAAATGTGTGAGAGAAGATTATAATTGGGGGGGGGGGGGGGGAGGTAGGTAAAAATATGTCTATTTCATTCAGTGCGAAACTGGACGGGAGTACAGGAAGGTCGAAATTTAAAGGCAAAATTCACATGGCGACCTATATTTTTTTTGAGTATCTTTTTTTCATGAGATGATAAACTAAATGGATAGATGGTTGTTTTTGCCCAAATCAGCTTGATGAGATGGGGAGAGGCGGAAAGATTAGTCCTGTCTTCAGTGGAAAAAAACACTGTATTGTAACCTATAGGAAGTGTTTTTTGTCTCTTGATTCATTTCGACTTTTTATCAGGTTATGAACAAATGATAAACAGACTATTATTCAACGCGTCTCCATTTCAAAGTGAAATCCGCGACACCGTGACAGTTTTACGGGCGGAGATAACCACCGAGCATCGACGAGCAACTGTCAGCTCCTCAACATTCTAACTCTGTTCAAGCTCCGCTCAAGCAGAGTTACAGCGGTTGAAGACATGTGCACCATCGACGTTCAGTACGCCTAAGTACACGGCGTCATCGTGCCTCCATGTAGGCAACCGGGGTAAAGTAATTTA
This sequence comes from Pictodentalium vernedei, assembly GCA_031216915.1. Lineage (NCBI taxonomy): Eukaryota > Metazoa > Mollusca > Scaphopoda > Dentaliida > Dentaliidae > Pictodentalium > Pictodentalium vernedei. Next base: position 353,475,808 of record CM062292.1, read on the forward strand.
CCCATGGACTCAACGCGGTTCGTCCCGGTCGGGGATCGAACTAGGGACGTCTAGCACAGAAGTCCAACAGTCTACCACTGAGCCACCGCGCCCCCATTCCTGAAATAAAACACTGAGTTGAATCTTGGGGCCTGAAAAATACAACTGGAAATCCTTGTCTCAAGGGTTATGCTTAAATTAAATGATGCGATCATATTTTATTTAACCCTTTACCTAATATGAAAAGCAGACGACACTTGCAAATAAAATTTTTGAATAACAAAGTTTTTTTCATTTTTTTGTCTCAAAAACATAAGTTATGACCCCTCATTGGGACGAGCTCGACGAGCTCGTTCCAAATAGGGGTCATAACCTATGTTTTTGAGACAAAAAATAAAAAAATAATGAAAATTAATTTGCGATTTTGTGAATAGCGCTGGTCGGTTTTTTCCGTTACGTTGGGTGAAGGGTTATCACAAATGTTATATCTCACCGCCTATGGGAAAATGGTTTGTACTGTTATATACACAGAGTACGCATCCCCTTCATTTGTGAGTCATTAATTGCTTTTCGGTGAAGGGAGAAAGAAAATGAACGGGAGGTTGAACATCAACATTTTAATCACAATAATATTCGTTTCGCCTTCCTGCACTTCACAGATTGAAATGGTAACATGAGAGTTGTTAATCCTGTCGATCAACACTAGCTCCTCCTTTCGTGGCCTACTCTTAGAGAATCGCCAAGACTTTACTACAATTTTCCAGGACCAAGCGCCGACGACAGTTTATCAGGGAGATATTCGCGCACAAATATCTTGTACGGACACAACCAAACATGAATATTTTACCACTGTTGATGGGTCTTGTCCTCGCGACGCCCAGTGGGGGTAAAGAATTCGGATCGTCGTGTGGTAAGTATCAAACTAACTCCATACAAACCATTTTTATGAACTATAGAAGATTGCATCACTTAAGGTGATTCTAAAGTCATGGCTGCCAACATGGAAGCCAGAAACACAGAAAAATGTGAACAATTTCATTGAACAATAACTTGGCAACGAAACAGCCTTGCCCTTGGATACCAGGGTTGGGGGGAATGGTCATGTCACATAGAACGTGATGGGACCCGCAAAATATGGATTTAACAAATTTACGAGTCATTTGGAGACATTAGAAAATGTGTACTGTCAAAAAGTCGGAAATGGCGTGGACAGGTTTTCAAAAAATATCGAAACGCCTCACCTTCCAATGAACAACCAACGTGAGCTATCAGTAATGTACTGCAGCAGTTGAGTCTTAATTTTTAATAAAACACATCGAAGATAGGACTAAGCACGTTGTCAACCTGGGTCGTTTCAGTCTCAAAAGTGTCCGCCATGTTTACGGTGGGAAATTCAAAACACTGAAGGTTGTGGGCAACATTGCGACAAAAGATCTCGCCATATGTCCCGTAAATTCTCATGACAATGCCACTGCTGAAATTCTGATTGTCGATATATCTCAAGGGAGGCAGACTAATAGAGGCAAATTGCATTGATTGTCTGTTCTATGTAAATATTCTTCCCTCACCAACTGAAGCAATTAATTTGTTTACAAGGATCGACCTTGCCATTAGTTTGTATTCGTGCGCCAAAATTACCAATAGAGAACAAAAATTTCAATTTTCTTTAATTAACAAAACGGTGACATATAGTGGAATTAGAAACCCATGTTGTATTCTTTCGTTGTTGAAATATTCGTAAACTGGTTGATTTTTCACTTCTTTTAATCGCAAATCGGGGGAACTATTCTTCGTCATGTAATATTGATGGTTAACTTTATTGGTCTGTCATTCGGACCCGTTTCGGTCTGGTTTCGGTGAGTTCCAGAAATAATGCTCCTAATTTTGCGATCTGGTGTGATTTACATTGCGAATCATTGTAAACGATGCATTTCATTAAATTTGTTTGCAATCCACAAAGATCATCGATAATTTCGAATAATCTGTGGGCTATTAGACTCATGCCTGCAAGTGTTTGTTGATCGAAGTTGTTGTCACCGGAAAGCCACATGCGTTGGTAAGGCGCTTGTTCAAAGTGCGAAAAATAATATTTTTTTCTTTCTATCCACCCCACTAGACCCCCTATCACAAATAAAATATGACAGAAGTGTGAACATGAAATTTTTCTCTAGAAAATTATTTTATTAGTCGTTGCATAGAAATTCTCCACGAAAGTGAAGTATGGCAACACACACAAGGCACAATCGAGCTTCAAATTTTTGGGAACGGGTCAACTCGCTACCGGGTCAAGTCGCCACGGGCCACCAAAAAAAAATAAAACAAGGTAAGTTTCTGACACAACATGAGTTTATTCATGATCCAAAACATGGCATTTAACACATTAAAAACACTTTTATACATTAACCACCTTATCGGATTTTTTCAATAACTGGACGAATATTTTATACATTGAGCACTGTAAGTATTGGTCAATCGATACGACTTATTGGCAGAATTCAATTCCGTAACTTCCCTTCGAGCCTGCATGTAGTCCTGATAGGTGATTCCAGTGTCACACTTTTTCAACTTTGAAAACTCCTTTTTTTAGTTTCCAACCAATAACTTGAGCTGTAATTGGCAGAATCAAATAAAATTTGTTGTGTAGGTTCAGCAACATAAAATGCAGGTCAATTTAAATCAGGGTTTGATCCAACAATTTTTGCCAGAGTTAGGTCCCTTTTTCCATTTTGAAAATTTCCATTTTTTTGTGGTGGGGGGGGGGGGGGGGAGGTGTGGCCACGCAGTCTTTTATTTTCTATTATTGGGATTTGACGATACACTTTCAACAGGGTCATTTCATGTCAAGACACTTTTACTTGTGGAAGAGGGCAGAACAGATATATCACTTGTATGGCTAATATTTCCAGGGGCGGTCAACTAGATTACTGATTAGTGCAGTGTGCCATACTTTTGAACTGTAAATAGTTCCCTGTGCAAAAATGGCTGGATCAGTGCATGCAGTGGTCCATCAAAAATTTAAATAAACATACAATTGGATTTATTTTTTAAGAAGTTATGACTCAACTGTTGTTCTCTAATGCACATAGAAAACATATTCTTCAATGTGAGATTCATATTTTAAGTTTTTGTGGCAGGAAGTTGACCGTGAGTTAGGGATTTTCAAAAGCATTTTTTTGGTGAGTAAATTCTTTTTTTAAAAATTTTTATCACATTTTTGTAATCTATTAGGTAGGAAGCAATCATTCATGTATTAAATAACCATTACTATTGAAAAGTAATGAAAAAAACATCATGTTTTCGACCTGTCCACTCAAACGACAATCTTCAGTTTAGAATCACCTTAATTCTACAACCTGCTCTCCACTAGAAATCATCTGGAATGTCTCTTTTTTTCTAATATCCAGTGTTCTGCAGTCAGGAAAGAACGCCGTTATATTGCAAATGACTGACGTGTTGGAAAGTCAGCGAAAAATTTTGCATCTCAGTATGTGTCACCCGTACCATACCACAAGGCTGCGTGAAGTACATCAACGTGATACCTCTCCCAATTATTGACGTTTGATGACGTTAAAGCTGTTACGCCGTGACTGTAGTCACAGCGTAACAGCTTTCACTTCATCAAACGTCATAATGTTTACCTAGCACGAAAACTAGTAACTCTGTATCAATTTATCCAATCTCTGCACTCGATTTTTTTTTTTTTTTTTTTTTTTGGGGGGGGGGGGGGTGATTTTAATAACTGAAATATGTTCTGCAGACTCAATTTGTATTACCGCCAAAATGTGTGCATCATCAGCGCATTTGTTTTTTTCAGATATTGAACTATAATCTTTAAAAAGTGATCGACGATAGCGCGACGCGTCGGAAAATTGCAAATCTTCGAGAATTTTTTTTTTTTTACATACTTCTGTTAAGCCCTGTTTATTTGTAGCATCACCCGCTATATGAAACATCCCTAACAAGAAGAGCGCGGGGTGCCGTTAGCTCAGTTGGTATGATGACAGAGCATTTATGGCGAGGCCATTAGGTGCTGTAGACTATAGACCAATTCCCGTCGAGGCCAGCTTCCGAAAAACTTTCAGTTCACTGGCTAAGGCCTATCCTAATGTCTGGTTGAATTCCTGCTTGAGAAATACGATCTAAAAATTAAATTACATTACTGTTATATAGGTCTGCTGTCTGACGTATCAATACACATGAATCTTAATTAATGGAAGATCTGGTCCCAGCTTTATAATAGTAATCTGTTCCAGTTGCATCGAATGCCAAGACAAAGGATCCACGGGAAAAATCTCACAATAAATACAGGCTATATATAGACAATTATGAATCACCGCTGAAAACAATTCCAAAAAAAACAAATTGGCAGTAAATGTGAATTCTCGAATATCGGTCTCGGGGCGGGTTGTAAATGTGAACTAATACAATGGGGTGAGTTAATTGCAATCTTTGGGAGGGGATACGGGGCGTTAGCTCAGTTAGAATAGTGGCAGAGCATTTACGACTAGGCGTTTGTTTGCCGTAGACTCTAGATCGACTTCCGAAAAATTTTAGAGTTTCAAGTCAAGTGGCTCGGACCTAGGACAATACCCGGGGGAAATAATGCTTGATATTGGTGATATACATGTGGTGTGTGTTTGTGTGTGTGTGTGTCTAAGGACACACTAATGTTTTAGAAGAATTTAGAATGTTGGTTTCTGATCCCCTGCCGAGAGTCGAACCCTCGACAATCCCGTCTGACAATCAGGAGCCCAATACTTAAAACACTAGACCATTGCACACCGTCAAAAACGGTGGCTGGAATCTAGCTTTTAAGATGAAGTTCTCATGATTACTTGGTTCACCTTCCTTTCGGAAACAGCATGAAATACATGGAGACGGTACGACGGCATCAGACGAAGACTGGCACGGGCCTAGGTGTATTTTTCGAAGGACACAGTCATGTTTTGTGGGAATGTTTTTGACGGTGTGCAATGCACCCTCATTAGATCGAGCTCGCTAGTTCGCAAGAGGGCTATAAGCCAGGTTTCGTGAGCAAAAAAAAAAATGAAAATTTCAGTTATTCTAGAAATGTTTTTGCCATATTTTCGTCTGGTAGTCTTGTGAATGCATATTTGATTTAAACATTATTTATTTCGTAAATGCGACGTTATAACAATAATTACATAGTACATTGATGTGGATTCGACAGAAAGCTATAAGCTTATGGAAGGCCGTTTCCACCAACAGCAAGATTACAGAGTCAACTTGAAGACAATGACAAGAATCAGAAAATACATAATTATATTTGTAAAGCCAGAATATATTTGACAGCTAGAATATAAGGTACATTATTTTCACACAAGTAAGGGACATGGGAACAATATGGCGAGACTCGCAGTAATTTTGTAGTCTTGTATATTCGCACCAAATTGATGGACGATGGGTAAATGGAGTGAAACGTTGTGCTATATACGTGTACTAACACATGCATCTGTGCATGTATACATGCATACGTATAGACCCAGATAGATACACACATACAAGCATATACATGCACTCATACACAAACACACGCCCACAGATACACATTGACAAGTATTCTATAATATTGGCAAATGGTTAATGAAATCTCTTACTTAATAAGATATAGTCTAGTACAACCTCAAAGACGAGACAGTTCTCATCATAGTTCAAGAATTCTGACCCAAAGAGTAGTACTAATGTGTCAACTGCGAACGAGAGAATGTTAATTGTTTGATTACGAGCATCGGTAAAAATTGGACAATGCAAAAGGAAATGCTCGGAAGTTTCTTCTTCACCACACTGACATGAGGGGCTTGGTGATAAATGGTTGGCATGTAAATGGGAATTGAGATTGCTACATTCCAATCGCAATCTACAGTGATATATTTGAGCAGTGCGAGATTTCGCCTTAATGTAAAATTTTGGGAGTCGTTGGTTACCCTTGTTTAAGAAGATCTTGAAATTAACCAGGGACGAATTCTCGCGGACAGCCAGTGGCACATTATTCCATTGGTCGGTAACACTTGGAATAAAGGATTGCTTGTACAATTCGGTACGGCAAAAGGGGATACGATGGTTCTGACTTGATCGAAGACTAACTGGCAGCCCTGTCGAATAGGCAGGTGGAGGGACTTTACAGAAGAGATATGGGGGCGTCATCCGATGATACATTTTAAAATACTGAATTAACTTATGTTTGCGATGTCGATCTTGTAGTGGGTCCCATTGCGTTTCAGAGTAAAGAGAGGACTTACAACCGCTGACGGTAGCTCCCGTAATAATCCTCGCTGCTGCAATTTGTATTCTTTCTAAGACTACAGCTTTCGTTGCCGAACAATTATCCCAGACAGTATCCGCATATTCAAGGAGGGGTCTAATAAAAGCAAAATATATTTTTTCTAATACACTGCGATCTAATATGAATTTGTGCTTCCTCAATAAATCTAAACGAGACGAGGCTTTGGCGCAAATGTGATCAATATGATCATTCCACGTACAGGTACAATTCAGTATTACCCCTAAATGTTTGTGCTCGGAGGCCTCAGTTATCTGAGAGCCACCTAAAAATAGTGGCGGATGTGAAATGGGAATGCTTTTACGCGATATTAGCATAGTCTCAGTTTTATTTGGATTGAATTCTACCAGCCATGTTCTAGCACAATTTTCAATTGTGGCTAAGTCATGATTGATTAAATTCGAGGCTTGTACGGGATTTTCTATAATTAGATATAAAGACGTGTCGTCTGCAAAGAGACGTATATTACTCTGTAGGTCTTTGGTAATATCGTTAATATAAATAAGAAACAATAAGGGATCAAGGATCGGCCCTTGTGGAACACCGGCATAGATGGTTCTCCACGATGATACCTCTGACGATATCACCACTCTTTGCATTCTATCTGCCAGATATGATTTTATGAACAACAGGAGCTCACCAGAAACACCTATGCTCTCTTGCTTGTAAATAAGACTGGCGTGCCATACCTTGTCAAAAGCCTTGCTTACATCACAGAACACGACCCTAACCTCTTTGCCTTCATCAAGAGCACGGCAAAATTCATCATATATGTATGTCAGTTGAATGTCGGTTGAGTCACCCGGTGTGAATCCTGACTGGCATTGACTTAGTACATTATTGTCTACTAAAAACGCCCACGACGTTTGAATACACATTTTTCAAGTATTTTACCGACGCAACTGATCAGTGATATTGGGCGATAATTTGAAACCAAATTGGTGGGTTGTTTTTTTTTAAAAATTGGAGATACATTGGCTTTTTTCCACAGTGATGGAAAGTATGAATTGTTCATTAATATGTTAAATAAAATCGAAAGGGGCTCACACAAAGATGACTTACATGCTTTGAGAAGACGCGGACTTACTAGATCTGGCCCTGACGCTTTGGACGCCTTTAGCGACTTAAGTGCGGTATATACTTCGCTGCTGTGCAGAGTAATAGAATCAAAACCTTCCGAAGCTTGGGGTTGTGCGGTTGGTAGGGAAGCATTCGAGTCATTGACGAATGAGATAGAACTGAAGTACTCATTCAACACTTCAGCTTTCTCTGCATTTGAGCAAATTGTTTTGTTCGAATGAATAAGAGTAGGAATCGCTGCGTGGTTACTGTTGCCAATACATGTTTTCAGGGTCTTCCACCACTGGGCTGGTGGGGTTTCGCGGCTACTCAGAGTGGACCGGACTTTAGACAAGAATGACGCTTTTGCCTTCCTAATGCCCAATACAACTTCATTACGTTTCAGTTTATAATTGTGCCAGGCCTGTGGAATGTTGGTGCGTTTAGCATTGAGGTACAAGCGTTTTCTCTGTCAGATCAATAATCTTATTTCGTTATGCATCCATTTAGGTTGGTTTACTCTTATGGTGACAAATTTGTTAGGCATGTGAATAGATGCCGTGTCAATTATTTTATCTGTAATATTAGAAACTATGGTATCAAGAAAGGGATTATCAAAAAGAGAACTCCAGTCGACGTTCCTAAAAGCCTCGTTCAACAGTTCATAATTACCTTGAGAGTAAAGCCATATTCTTCTTTTAAATGAGAGGGGTGGAGATTTTAAAAACTCAACTTCAAGTGAAATTGGGCAGTGATATCGGATCATGTCTGGGATAATCGGTTCTAAGACGTCACAAGCTTTCATGTTAATTGTGTCACTGAGAGCAAAGAGATCCAGTAATGAGGCAGACGATTCGGTAAAACAAGTCGGCTCACTGACGACCTGACTTTGATTAAAATAGTTTGATATTTAGGAAAAACCACTTCTTGCAGGAGCCACTTGGTTATCATTGAAGTCGCCTGTGACAATTAGGTCGGAGATTTGCGTATCTCTTGCGGTTTCAATAGATGCTGATATGGCTTCCCATGAGTCCATACGACTGTTGGGTGGCCGGTAGAATACTCCTAGAAGTAAAGATCTAGTCCGTTTTGTAAAAACTTCAGTCCATATGCACTCTATGTTCAATGTGTAGATCCGGTCTCGGTCGGAACGAAATACCGTCTTTGATGTAAATGGCGACTCCACCTCCCCTTGATGAGCGGTCATATCTTAGTGGTTCATGGAACCCTTGAAGAAGAACTTCAGAAGTGAGATCGCCGCTACTCAACCATGTTTCAGTCAGGGCCACAATATGATGCAAATTCATACTGAATTGTATCTACTTTAGGTTTTAAACTCTGAAAATTAAGATGGCCGATTTTTAGTGTATTCTGACTATGAATCGAGTTAAAAGAGTTTGGGCCAGGATTAAGTTCAATGTCATCAGGCAATAGTAGATTTAAGGCCAAGTAGAACAACAAGATAAAGAATCCTGTGATCAGTACTTTCAGACTAGGGTGGAGGTCAACTCCACAGAGATATTGTAACAAATAATGAGTAATACACATGTTACTCTTATTCCATGAACATCGTTTGAGGCCATTATAGCAAACCTTACAGTTAAAAGTGCCTATTCTGGCACGGTATGACTCAAGAGAACACATTTGATGTGCAAACAGATAAGAGTACGGATGCCAGAATGTATTCAAGCTGTCAAGCTGTCAAATAGAGAAAATTTAGATATGAACAAACCTGAAAAACAAAAATATATACAGATAAACAACAAAAGGTGTTGTTAAAAATTTAATGTTAAAAAAATTAATGGAATTTAACTAACTTAGCTAACAGAGGTATTTGAGAGCTATGCGGGAACAATTCATTTTTTAAGCATAACTGGGCTAGTCATGGAACTATTGGTGTGGACTGTCAGTTGATATGAAAAGCAGGGAAGTGTCTAATTGATCATCTCACTTGGGCAGGGGCAGTGTCAGGTAGTATGCGTCATTACATGAACTTTTATTTGAGTATTTTTTTGATTGATTGATTGATTGATATTTTATTTGCCAGTTCACTAAAATATAACAATGTATACATATAACATATACATTTTAAATCTAAAGATTTCAACAAAAATAGATATACCATATGTTACACATAATTACAAAAAATTACAAAAAATCCATATAATTAATACATTGTGTACTGGCAGGGGAAGGCATAGCCAGATTGGCTGTCTTCCTGCCTTTCCCTGATAACGAAAACAGAAAGAGAAAGAAAGATCGACAGAAAGAGATAGAAGTGGATGCTACACTGCAGCATTTGTAGATTCCGATTACTTTGTCTTGATTTGGTCTCACACAACATGCGCGCAAAGTGTCGCTGATGGTCAACTGCAGAATGTCGCTCTCTTGGTTCGCTGACACCATTTCTGTATGTAAGTATGGGAGTAGAAAGAGTCGAAGAAGATCTACGAAATGGTTGGTGAAAGCTGAATTAGAGGCGACATGGACGAGAATACCAGACAGCACTTACTAACGAGAACACATCATTATTCATTTACCAATGTAACCACACGTCACTATTCATAAAATTTGCTGTTCACGTTTTATTTTATTTTCCACCTTGTTTCAAGACCACAGCACTACATCCAAGCCAAGACTACTCATGAGTTATGCCTTTGAGATAGAAATGTTTAGATTCCAAGAATTTTTTGCTGGGTATTACTGGACATTTTATTACTTTTAGTAGCATCTAGATCAACGGAGACAATCCGGGCAATAAGGGTTCGAGCAGGGGGTGGGGTGTGGGTAATATTTGGCATATTAGAATACCTAAATTATTATAGGTTGTGGTACAGCCGACAATAAGATACTGTTGATTTATCTTCACGCGATTACGGAGCCCAGGCTTACCTAAACACTATCTACAACAATAATTGGAAACTAAGATTGGACTCTGTAAGTATAGAGTTAAAATTGTTTATACTAAAGTGATTCAATCGGTGTTAGTTTATGTTCGAGCTAGCTTAGTTCTGTTCCAATACAACTATTATTGCAATCGTTATAGTTACTGTGGTCAAAGCAAGTTAAATAAAACGAAGTGATTAACAGGTCGGAGGGAACAGCCGGCGTTGGTTGATCAGATATCATAACTGATAAAGTCCAGAGAACAATTTGAATCAATTACGAGCCATGCAGAACGTGCTTGATCTAATTTCTGAAAGTTAACACTTTTGTTATTTTCTGGGTTTTCGTGACACTTTCTACAGCTGGATAATCTCATACGTACTACAAAACAATGACAAAGCACTGGCCAATTGTGTTGTGGGGGGCCCAATACAAATCTGAAGCTGGGACTGGAACGATTACAAAAACTGGGACTGGAATGATTACAAAGATAGAATAATGGCACAGAAGATTGAGCAGTTAAGGGGTCGTCCAACCTAACTTTGGTCAATTTGTTGACATTTTTCACAATGCATCAGAAACAGATAAGAGAAGTAAGGAAAGGAAATTATATATCAAAATAATGAGTAAAGTGCATAGAAAAGGCACATATAATTTTTTTTTATGAAAAAAAGTGAATTTTATGATTTTGAAGAAGATTAATTTGCCAATGCCGTAAGTAACGAACCGGTAAAACCACAAAATAATCGGTAATTCGAAAGCCTTGTCCTCAATATAATGATAACATACTACAGACTCGGAGAAAGCATTTTTTGACAAACACTCTGGTGGGTTTTGATGTTTGAATGTAATAACACCAACTCAAATTTTGGATGTTCCGGATGTGGCCATGTTTCAATGATGTTTATTCCGGTCATGTGATTACGATATGGTTCTTGCAGAAATACTCAATTTGGGCAATCGTAAGAATGCAAGGATGTGATCACGCCCTTTATTTGTTCGAGACAATGTATGAGCGGATTTGCAAACAGGTGACAGCAAATACTTGAGCTGTTAATGTCATAAATGCAAAATATGGTTCGAAATTCCCTCTCGTGTTTACAGGCCGTCTGAACTTTTTTGTTGACAAAAAATCTGAATTATTGCGCACTAGAAAGACAACATGAACCACTTGTAAAAAAATAACCGAATGTATAAAATCGGGACAATACACATTAAATAAGGTAATATTCATAACAAAGTAAGCAGAATGCTTCGGAAATCACTTTTTCACGAAGTATATTCCAAGTGACCTAGAACTATATTGAGCGTGTTGATTTCCCCCGATGTTGCGAAGTTATTTACTTCCTAGTAACCATGGAATTTGTCGCGGCTGTCTTTGATGTCTGCAAAGGACCGATTGAAGATGGGTTGAAAATGATGCATTCGCGCTTTTAAATAAGGTGCGCTTGGACGATGCTGACAATTCAGTTTTTTCTTGCAACCAACCATACTAACACAAGCGTCGCTCAGTGTCTTTTGTCATCGTTTTACACTGACAAATGTGACAAATCTCCTTCACCGGAAACCATCCCCCTATTTGCATATCACAATAAACATAACCGCTGTCACTGAGTGTCAGCGTGGCCGTGTGGTCAAAACCGAAACGAATTATCGAATGCACGGTCAATATTAGCTGCATTTGGCTTTTGAACAAATGAAATACACGAAATATTCGCAATTTCTTCATTTTCCATGCTGAGTTACTTTTTAACCAGACCACATGCGTTCAGTTTCGTTTGTTGGCATTAAACTGATATTGTTTGTGGTAATTAAATAGTACGAGAAGGCGAAGGAAGCCAAATATTTCCCATCATCTATTAATTAATTAAAATTGATAATTTCTTTTATTTTACTGAAATTATGAATTGATAAGGTGGGTGTGTTGCGATTATTATGCCCCAGACTTGGAAGTTGGAAAATCAAAGGTGCATCTAGGGCCGTGCAGTGGTGACCTCTGTCCTCTTAATTTTAGTCTTACCCATTCATCATTACATGTACCAATATTCTCCCTTGTATCTCAACCATTGCTACTCCAATTTGAAGGATATTTGGTGTTGTGATCGAGCATCATGGTTAAACAATGCCTGTGTAGCTGCTGTAGCATGTGTTTCTTCCCACATTTTTTCAGAGTTGTGGTACTTTTTCACGCTTTTGAGTTAGAAAATTTTGTTTATAACTAGTTGATTTGTTACAATTTGTTGCAAAGGGCATGCTAATACCCTCAATTGTATTGCTACAGAATTTTCTGGTGAAGATTTTGTTCCTATTACCTATCAAGCAACAACCTAATGAATATTCTGTATAAAGCCACCAATCTGATGTTTGACACTTTTATCGGAGCTGTTTTGAAGGCTGATGGAACTCAAAATGTTGATTATGGCAGGACTTTTCTATTCACCCATTAATCGATAAATTAAGTGTTATAGTTGGAAGTAAGAAGCATGAAAGGTCCAGAACTAGAAGTCGAAAAAGAATGTAACATGATTTTTGCAGATACACTTATTTGGAGGGTTACCTGTCTGATAGTGTTTGGAACATGTGTGGCCAGGATCTTCAAAAGGAAAAAAAGAGTTAAACTTTGAGAAAAAAGACATATGCCTTGAGTGCCGGAGGTAGAGTCATACAAGGAAGAGAGCCCCCCCCCCCCCCCAGCCCCTCCCCACTTCCGGGAAATTTTTTGTGTCAAATGGAGCTCGGAGCTCACTTGTCACCTTTAGGGGATTGCTTTGTGTGCTGAGATCTTGAAAAAAATATGTGAGACCCTCTGGATGTGCCCTTCTGATCTCAATATGCCAATAAGCCTCCTTGGGGAAAGTACATGCAATAATGGTTATGTAAGGTTGATTTGATGTGTTTTGAATAACAATGTACTTTTAAATACATTAGATGGTTTATTGCAGTGACAGGTTATAGTTACCCTTATTTCTTCTCCAACACATATCATGAGTGTATTGGTGTCCTAGAGTAAACAAAGCTATTATACTTATTGATAAACCAGACAAATTTAACAATTTAATCACTATCAAATTGATGCATGGGATAAAAAGGGGTTACAGTGCAAGGGGGTTGTAAATATATTTATTCAACTACAATGTATGACTTTGCAGTGCATTCTACATAGGAGAATATCATAGTTTCTTTCCAAATCACCACAGTAACACATACATCTTTATATTGGGAGACACTCTTTTGTCCTTCCATACTTCTTCTGCTGGACTCCTTCAAGTTGACCTTTGTTGAACTCCCCAAATCAAAACATAAACAAAAGAAAATGTCTGCCTTCAATCAGTGAGCACTCCACTTATAACATTTGGTCTCAATCTTTATTACTTTCATGAATTAGAAAAAGATTTCTTCGAGTATGTACTTCAATGTTTATAGAATGCAGCTGTTATTTTATTTTGAGGTATTTTATTGTGAAAATTTTATTCTGTTACTTATGCCATAGCAGAATTTCAGGTGGTGCTATTTACACATGACAGCAGTTCCATGGCAAATTTCAGTTTCCACATGTTCTATGTTTCATTCCAAGCATTTTGGTATATAATTTATTGGGGTTATTCATTTTGGGCCTTTTTTAGACTTGAAAGAAAATTGCATGAAATTTGACCAAAGTTTGGTTGGACGTCCCCTAAAAGAAGCCAACAAAGCCTGTGAGTGCCAAACAATTGACCCTTCACTGATACTTTGCAGTAATAATTTGCATTAAGGGACAATGTCCTGGTATTACTATGGCATATTTGTGAAATGATGTCTTGAAAGGCAATATGTTATGAGACATAGTGTACAGCATATATCTCAAACTGGGTAAATTATAAGGCAAGATTCCGGGACAGCTAGATGGGCACTTGAGATTTCAAACTTAAACTTCTCCATATCAGTCGGTGAATGGGCGGCTATAGTTTTCAACATAGGTTCCTAGTAGTCAGGCATTACATCCAGATGTCAGGCCACATGTGTAGTAGCCGCCCACACACATACATATATGTAGATACGTACACACGCACACACACACAACCCCTCACACACACACATACACCCTCGCACCCTCACAACCACACACAACCTTTTATGTCATATTTGTGAAATGATGTCTAGCAAGGCAATATGTTATGAGACATAGTGTACAGCATATATCTCAATCTGGGTAGATTATAAGGCAAGATTCCGGGACAGCTAGATGGGAACTTGAGATTTCAAATTTAAACTTCTCCATATCAGTAGATGAATGGGCTGCTATAATTTTCAACATAGGTTTCTAGTAGTCAGGCATTACATCTAGATGTCAGGCCACATGTGTAGTAGCCGCCCACACACATACATATATGTAGATACGTACACACACACACACACACACACACACACACACACACACACACACACACACACACACACACACACACACACACACACACACACACAACCCCTCACACACACACACACACCATCGCACCCTCAGAACCACACACAACCCCTCACACACACACACACACACACACACACACACACACACACACACACACACACACACACACACACACACACACACACACTCGCACCGCCACACACACACCCTCGTAAATACATACACACGCACACACACAACCCCTCACACTCACACATACACCCTTGCACCCTCACACACGCACACACACATACACTTGCATATATATATACATATAATTTCAATTACGAATTACTGTAAACCGTGCAGTATGTACAAATGAATAGACAGTTAGAACTTATATGCATATTTGTGTGTGAATACTTCAGTTTAGTATACACAATTTATTATCAAGGAAATCTATTGCACCAAGAGTGCTGTGTTTATTCAAAGTTAACAACAAGGTCGCTCGTCACCAAGCTGATTCTGTAATGTAATTGTGGTCTGAACCCGGTCTAGCCTTTAACCCTTTACCCAACATAACGGCAAAAACCGGCCACCGCTATTCTAAAAATCGCCAATTAATTTTCAGTATTTTTTCATTTTTGTGTCTCAAAAACATAGCTTATGACCCCTCGTTGGAACGAGCTCGTCGAGCTCGTTCCAACAATGGGTCATAACCTATGTTTTTGAGAGAAAAAAATGAAAAAAAATTAGTTATTCAAGAATTTCTATTGCAAGTGTCGTCTGCTTTTCATGTTAGGTAAAGGGTCAAATAGTCCATCATATATGTTTTAATTCACTCATCTAGACTATTTGAGTTGGTTAGAGACGCGAACCTATGGCTCACTTTTCTGAACAACTAATATATTCCAGATGATCTAATCTAAACAATTAAAAAAACCTTCATTTTCTTTCAATCAAAGTTAGAGATGTTGCTCATTTAAGACTTGATTTCATCGAATTTTGACAACATTACCATTTTTTATTGTCTATTGTTGTTTATGGTCACATACTTCTGCACAATGGCTAATCATGACCACAACATGGAGCAAAAGTCAAGGTCAGTCAATCGTTTATACCCCATGCTGCCTATTTTAGAGGACTCGCACCCCAAGCATTAGTGATTGGGTCCTATTTTACCAGTGAAACAGAGCTTGTTTACCACAGTAAACAAGCGCTGCTTCACTTCCCAGGGTTCCCACGGGCGCGACATTAGCATTAGGAATGTCGATTCACCACACCCGTAGATTTATGACTATGCCGCGTAGTTTCACTAATTGTATTTATATCCTGGTAGTTTAACACGTGCGCAGGCGAAAAGACTATTGTCACCTATTATATGATAATTATATGTACGTTCTGGTATGCGCAGATCAAAACTACCATCTGATTAATTGTTGGAAAGGGCTCAGAGAGCCCTTTCCAACAATTAATCAGATGATAGAGTTTCAAGTACGTCATAATTTTTTATTAAACTTCCTTGCATACAGATGTACATGGAGGGCCTCCATATAAGGTTAAAGTGGGCGTGGCAGTAACACGGTTAAGGGTGAACTAAATATTTATTTATTGCTTGGAATATCTATAACTGGAGTATGAAAGAATATATGTATATGTGTAAAGGGGCATTGCATTACATTAACGGTAGTCGACGCGCAAACTCGACGAAAACTGGGTAAACAAATATCTCATAGCAGCGTCGAATTCCTTGCACAATTCGTCTGGTTACCCAAGAGTTTGCGTTACCCCATGCAATTTGGGCAGTGAAAAATGTGTAGGCAAAAACATGCGTGCGTTCCGGCGTGCATGTAAGAGCAGCACATAAGAGTGCGCTTGTCTGGTCAAAAAATTATTGTTAGCTTCGGTCTTTGCAAAAGGTGTGTATTTTATGAAAATGAAAGCATAGGCGTGCAATAAATATCAGGGAATCCAAATCTGTTGCGTTCTTTTAAAAATAGTATTCACAGCAGGGGCATGGGTGGACAACGATCACATGGTTTTAGGTATGATACATGGATGGCTCTCCATTGGAAAGGCTTATATTGTTCCTGAAGAACACATGGAGAGAGATAATCCAGTATTTTTGCGTGTATGATCTTACCCGAAGGCTCGAGAAATTATATATTTCCACTTTTGAGGAATGGAAATAAAAATTTCTGGTGCCCACTCATGATATAGTCAGTAGACCCCCTCCCCTTACATATCGCCTCTTGTGTGAAGCAAGGCGCCATTTGCAATGCTGAACCATTGCAGATGGTGCCTTTTTCTACCCAAGGGAATAATTATGTTTCGAACGTTCGTCCAAACTGTTTAACAATAATGCAAACTTTAGGTCTTTTTTTTCTTGTGGTTGATATACAAGGATTCTTTGGGGTATCTATAGGGACCGAATATAGGGCCCTTTCCCTATGGCATTTGGGCATTATTTTTCCCAGTTACAACCCCAAATTTCCAAGACTCAGTATCCAATCAAACAAGTTTGGACTGGGCACCCATAATAATTATCAATGTCACGAAGACTGGAAAGCATCTGATTTTAAGGGCGAACAGCAGGTTCCTCTTCAATCCTTAAAGACCTAATTCTGTCTCGGTTCACTTGTTACTGCAACAAAACAGATGCCCCAACAGACGGTCTTGAGATAGACGTGCAAGAACTTTGAGAGTTGTTTCCAGGAAAGTCTTGGCTGCCAATATAGACAGCCAAGACTTTCCAAGAAACAACTCCAAAGCCCCAGAATGAAGACCGACAAAGTGCAGCAAAAGTGTATAAATGCAGTATTTTGAGTTTAATAGTATAAGAATAGATAGTTAAACAGAGATTTCAGGGATTGGATTGATCGTCATTTCATGTGACTACTTGTAATATCAAATGTACCACATGTTGTATACACACGCTAAAAACTAAAGTGTTAAAAACTACATTTGAAGTGCTGTATTTAACACTTACTAAGTGCTGAACTAGCACTTTGTTCAAGTGTAGATATCCCAGAACTTGACAGGTGTTATAATAATACCACTTGACAAGTGTAATGTCGCGACACTTAAAAGGAAATAACGCAGATGACGCGGATCAGGCTCGAATTCTCGAGCCTGATCCGCGTCATCTGCGTTGTGTCCTTTTAATTATGTACCCACCAAGCGCAAATCAAATTATGGACGATTCTGGAAGAACCACCAATGCTAGACACATGGGAAGTGCCATCCATTCAAGTTTCAGATGTCTAATGATTGTAATGTCTAAGTTCTTAAAGCATTACACTTTGAGTGTTAAAAACAAACCTTAAGAGTTAGAATGGGTTTAACACCTTGAAAGTGTCAGTTTTAACACTTTAGTTTTTAGTGTGCATGTTGTAGTTTTTGTATTAATGTTCTCGCTTCAATTCGAAGGTAATGTTTTCTATTCTTTGGGTGTTTCTTTTCCTCTCAAACAAATTACCAATTGGAGTCTTCATGGTGCAACTTTTCCCAATGGCAGTGGCCCGGACTCTTTTCTATGGAGGACAGAAAAAATCCTGATATGTCACTGTTTTTTCTTTCTTCAAAACTGTTTGTGCACCTTTCATTTTAAGTCCTGAGCAATTCTCGGATTCTAACGATAATACTTTACGACTAAAATGTTGCAAACTGTAATGTTTTTCTCACGTTTATTACAAACAAATAAAATCCATTTTAAAAACATATCACTGAGACATCTTGACTGATAATAGGAGTTCACGAGTTGTAAATTCTGAAAATCTGTTGAATCATGTTGTAATTGAAGAGTAACGACATGGGAAATATATAGCTTTTGGTCATAAAGGCTGATTACGAATGGTATTATGTAACGAGCGAGTTCTTGAAACTTTCCACATATCTTCCACTTCATCAAGTGCAATTTGAAACATGAACTGTTATTTAAAATTTCAGTACATCAGCACAACCAGCAGAATGTTTTATTGTGAAATATAATTGATATCAAATATTATCTATTACGTATCCCATTTCTCAGAAATGTTTGTCCAGCCAACTTTCTTCTGTAAGTGTCTTTCTTCTGCACGCTAAAAACTAAAGTGTTAAAAACTACACTTGAAGTGCTGTATTTGACACTTACTAAGTGCTGAACTAGCACTTTGTTCAAGTGTAGATATCCCAGAACTTGACAGGTGTTACAATAATACCACCTGACAAGTGTAACGCAGATCAGACTCGAACTCTCGAGCCTCATCCGCGTCAACTGCGTTGTGTCCTTTTAATTGTGTACCCACCAAGCGTAAATCAAATTATGGACGATTCTGGGAGAACCACCAATGCTAGACACATGGGAGTGCCATCCATTCAAGTTTCAGATGTCTGATGATTGTAATGTCTAAATGCTTAAAGCATTGCA
Source organism: Pictodentalium vernedei (assembly GCA_031216915.1). NCBI lineage: Eukaryota > Metazoa > Mollusca > Scaphopoda > Dentaliida > Dentaliidae > Pictodentalium > Pictodentalium vernedei. Next base: position 353,494,828 of record CM062292.1, read on the forward strand.
CTTTGAGTGTTAAAATCAAACCCTAAGAGTTAGAATGGGTTTAACACTTTGAAAGTGTCAGTTTTAACACTTTAGTTTTTAGTGTGTACAGTTGATGTAGTATGATCTCTTTTTACAAAGAAATAAAGACATTCTTTTATGCTCCGGTTATAGATATACTAATCCATAAAATTATTCGCTTTGAAAATATCGTGATTTTAAGACAATGAGTGGAACTATACACTGCAAAAAATATAGGTTCTCTTTAGAACCAAAACTGGTTCTAATCATGTCCCTAAGATGGAACCAGTTCTGTTTAAACAGTATTTATTTCAAATCAAATAAATTTATAAAGATTAACATTAAATATTAACAGAATTAAACATAAATTGAGGGGGTTTCAGTCGTAAGTTTAGAGCTTATACGAGGTTGTCTCAAATCATTATTAAGCAAAGGAGATATGAACAGTTGGCATATCGAACCAGTTTGGGTTCTATACAGAACCAAAACTGGTTCGATATGCCAACTGTTCATATCTCCTTTGTTTCAAAATGTTTGGCGACTGCGCTGAATAAGCTCCACGTTTACTGCTGAATCTACTTCAGTTCATGTAATATTCTGTTAAAACTGATTGCTGATCTTGGTAAATTTATTTGATTTGAAATAAATACTGTTTAAACAGAACTGGTTCCATCTCAGGGACAAGATTAGAACCAGTTTGGGTTCTAAGGTGAACCTATATTTTTTGCAGTGTATGGCGTAATATTAAAACTTCGGCGGTGGTGAGTCTTCATATCTAATGGAAATGTCATCAGATATTCGGTCAAACCAAGTCTACATTGAGCAAGATTTCGGTTGTTCATTCAAAGAAAATGACTATTTATAGTATTTTTTTTAGATTCAATCGTCTGAAATGTATCAGTTGGTCGGAAAAGTGAACCACAAGTTCGCTTTTCCGTCCAACTGAAATATTCCAGACGGATCAATCAAAACACGAGCGATCAGATTAGTGAATGCCAGACTGGTTAAAGGACATAAAAGCGTCGAATTCCTTACGGAATTAGACTGATGCCTCGAGAGTTTGGATTCGCTTGTCTTGAAATGACTGGAATATTTCACTTACTCGGAAAAGCGAATCTATTCCAGACGATTCATTTTAAAACATACTATACTATTAAAAAAATGTAGGAGATATTTGATAAAAAGTGAGATATGTGAAGAAATATATTTATATTTTCATCAAAAATACATACTGTTGAGGCATTGCACTGTGACATCTGATGAATGATTTCAACGAAAGTTGGGTGTCTGACAAGCACATATTCCAGGCACTGAACTGCAGAATACATGGACGGTCGGTCAGAGAATTTACCACATTCAGTCCAAGACCTCAGTACCTTGTAAATCCTCCTCGGTTCGCGAGACAATCGCGGATCCGACGTGGCATACTCCTCACAAGCGTCCAATATCAGCTTGACTCGTGTTATTCCATTCTTCCTGCAGTGCAGCGGCGAGTTCCTGGACATTTGTAGGGGCTGTTGGCGTTGTCGTAGGCGCCTGCCAAGCATATCTCAGACGTGTTCGATTGGTGAAAGGTCTGGACTTAGCGCTGACCGAGGCAGCGTAGTGATGTTCTGCTCCTGGGGAAACTCTGTACCATCACGGGCCCTGTGTGCTCTTGCATTGTCATCTTGGAAAATGAATGACGTCGCACAAATGGCACCACATGAACTGCTAACATGTTGTCACGGTAGCACTGCCCTGTGTCTCGCCCTTGTATGACATGTAATGCTGTTCTATTTGTCATGGTTATGCCTCCCCAAACCATAACCGATTCACAACCAAAATGATCGTGCTGTCTAACGGTTACGTCATGGTATCGTTCGTTCCGCCGCCGCGACACTCTGTTTCGCCTGTCGTGGAAGTCGAGAGTGAACCTCGATTCATCGGAAAATATGACGTTGCTCCACCGACTATTGTCCCAGTGCTGCCGTGCTCCACACCAATTACGCCTTGCTGCGATGTGACGCTCAGTCAAACGTGGAATTATTCGAGGTCGTCGAGCATACAAATTCCAGTTGTGGAGGCGATTACGGATAGTCTGACCACTGACTCGCACATCTGTCGCTCGGTGCAGCTGCTATTCAGTTTCTGGGGCACTTTCATGGCGGTTACGTAATGCTGTGGTTCGGATGAAACGATCTTGGTTAGCAGTTGTCGCCCTTGGACGACATGACTGACGTCTGTCATCAACATTGCCTGTCTGACGGTAGCGTGGCCACAATCTGTTAATCACCGATGATGTAACATGCCAACGGTAGGTAAACGTTCGTCACGAGTTAGTCTTCGCATACCTAAAAAGTTACGTTTCGACCAGAAACTACTGATGAACGAGTTTATACCAAGAAAATAACGATGAGACCTCCGAAAAAGCCCGCCCAGTACAAATGAAAATTTCAAAACCTACCCTACAGACATTAACACACCGCTCGTGCGAAAAACCTGCACGAAGTTTTCGTGGGCCAGTGACATTCATGATCTACACTAAACTTGGTAACATGTTGATGTGTCCAATCAAACTCAGACTTGATTTGACCGAATTTTTGATGACATTACAATTAGAAATAAAGATCCACCACAGCCATAGTTTTATTATTACACACTAAAAACTAAAGTGTTAAAACTGACACTTTCAATGTGTTAAACCCATTCTAACTCTTAGGGTTTGATTTTAACATTCAAAGTACAATGCTTTAAGCACTTAGACATTACAATCGTCGGACATCTGAAACTTGAATGGATGGCACTTCCCATGTGTCTAGCATTGGCGGTTCTTCCAGAATCGTCCATAATTTGATTTGCTCTTGGTGGGTACATAATTAAAAGGACACAACGCAGATGACACGGATTTTATTATTAATTTTATTAACACTTTGGCCAGCCGCTGATTTGTCGCGGTTCTCGGACGAGAAGGCCATGGTTACCCCTGAACTCCCAACTGCCTCCCTATTCCCACGCTTCTTCTCTCCTCCCAACACTCGGAGACGAACTGCTTGATGACATCACTTGCCCCATTCTTCCCAATCTCTCCGATTAGCATATTAACCCTCTCCTTTGAGTTTCCCCCTAACCACGTGCCCTTCATTCTCCCATCCCACTTCCCCATTATACTCCCAGTGAATCTCATTCTTTTAGACTGATACTTTGGGCATTATAGAAGAAAGTGTTCCAGGGTCTCCACCATGCCCAAGTTACACATCTGGCACTCCCTTTCGCCGTCTTTCCCAAGTTTCCCCCTCAGCTCCATGGATCGCGACCTCAGCTTGAACAACAGTGACCCCCAAGAGTTCGAGCCTGATCCGCGTCATCTGCGTTGTTTCCTTTTAAGTGTCGCGACATTACACTTGTCAAGTGGTATGTTTTTAACACCTGTCAAGTTCTGGGATATCTACACTTGAACAAAGTGCTAGTTCAGCACTTAGTAAGTGTTGAAAACAGCACTTCAAGTGTAATTTTTAACACTTTAGTTTTTAACCTGTACTCCGCGTGGTTCCAGCTATTGTGTTAATCCTTTACCCAACGTAACGCCCAAAACCAGTTTGCGCTACTCCCAAAAATCACCATTCAATTTCCATTATTTTTTCATTTTTTGTCTCAATGAGCTCGTTCCAATGAGGTGTCGTAAGCTTTGTTTCTGACGCAAAAAATGAAAAAAATCGTTATTTAAGAATTTTATTTGCAAGTGTTGCCTTTCGTGTTAGGTACAGGATTAATATCTTGTTGTTTTGGAGGCGAAATCAAAACTCCCTGATTGAAATATCTATAACTAGGGTACACAAATTAAATACTTATTAATTGGAATATTTCTAACCGGATCATGGAAGAGTATATGTATATCTTTGTGAATAAAGTGGCATCACATTAAATCAACGGGAGTTTGCGCACACGGTCCACGAAAAGTGGGTAAACAAACAGCCCAAAACAGCGCCGGATTCCTCACGGAGTTAGACTGGTGGCCGGAGAGACTGAGTTAGCATGTGCCAGTATGTACAGCGAATGAGAAGTATATCTGGTTGGGGTTAAAAGCTGAATGCATCGCACATCTAATTTGCGATGTTACACGCGTGGTGCCAAACGTCAGTTGCAGACTGAATGGTCGGTTATTGGAGATACAGGCCTCTGTAAAGTGCAATTTTAGCACTCAACAAATTTGTCGTTCAAGGAGTATCGATCGAGTATTTCATACAGCGCTCCACGAACCACTTGTTTTGCCATTAAATTTCTGCGCGATAAGTGAGGCGGAGTCTGAATGACTACACAGAATCGCCATGTGTGCATCGTAAACAATCCATGTTTACCGTGCATATACCGTGGATATAGTTTACTGAAGTGGCATGTTGAGCATCAGTATAATAATCAAAATTTAGAGCGCTATTCCATTTGCTTTGACTTCTATTAACCTTCAGCTTGACACAAACAGCAGACGACGCTTGCAAAACAAAACATTCTTTGACAAACTCAAAATTTGGATATGTATCTTTACAAATATTGCCTATGATCCTTCATTAGAACAAGCTCGAAAAGCTCGTTTCAAAGAGGAATCATAAGCTGTGCTTTTTAGTCAAGGGCTTATTTTGTGAATACAGCTGGCTGGTAAATAATTAACTGTTGTGTTGCATGATCTCAAAGGATGAACTTCAGAAAATGGTATTCATATATTCTTTAACCCTTTACCCAACGAATCGGCCGCATCCTATCGCGTAATATACAAATTTAGCAGTTGAAAAAATATTATGTTTCAAAAAATTTCAACAAAACCATATTATGTGACCCCTCGTTGGAACGAGCTCGTTCCAACGAGGGGTCACATGATATGGTTTTGTTGAAATTTTTTGAAAAATTTCAAAAACTAATTTTTAAAATAATAAATTTTGATATTGTCTGCGTTGGGTAAATGGTTAACGTCACTATACTCTATATAACCTTTGAAATGACATCGTTTTTTTATTCTACCTTTTATCGATTTATTTCCCTGAAATCCTAACATAAACTTCACCTTACCTAAGGGATGCCGAAAGGTTTGGAGTGCAAGGGAGTGGGAGGAGGGAAAGCCAATATGGAAAGGAAACCCCAGTACCAAGGGTTAGAATGTTATTGTTGGATGTTAATTGTTTGCATGTACTACAGAGACCGGTCCGTAGATCAAGTTTGCAAACAAGCTTCCACTTCATCAAACATCATTGTGTTTACGTAGCACGAAAACTAGTTACACTGTTTCATCTTTCCAATCTCCGTACGCCCCCCTCCCCAAGGTGGCTTCAAGTCAATCAACGTGATAACCCCCCCCCCCCCCCCCCCCAATCGATGACGTATGATGTAGTTAAAGGTGTTACACTGTGAGACAGTCACAGAGTAACAGCTTTCGCTTCATCAAACTCCCTGATGTTTACCTTGCATGAAACCTGATAATTCTGTATCAACTCTATTCTCGTTTTTGTCAGTAATAACTAAACTATATTGGAAATATTAAATTTGTATTACCACGGGAAATGTACACATATAAATACATTTATTTTTCACAGACATCAAAGTATGTTCTTTAAAAGCGAGCGGAGAATGCGAGGTGTTGGAAAACTAAAAACATGAGCGATCTTTTTGTTTTGTTGAGCATAGTTAATTTATAGCAACAACTGCCCCACCCCACAAGAGGGCGAGAACCCTTTCTGTATGTGACCAATGAGCGATCCAACAATCTGGTTGTGTGGGAACTAGTGGCTCCACCATGGAAATATTTCAGCCGACAAAGGTGCAAAACGTTCGGATGAAATGCTCCGTCATCATAATCTTACATATTGCTATCTGGCGCACAAAATACAAACGGAATTTCATTACACAAGGTCCACAATTCAAGCCAGAAAATAAGCAGACTGTCATCTCCAAAATGAGGTCCCCAGAGGATGAATTTAGTGATGCTACCCTGCACAGCAGGGTAGGATCACTAAATTTACCCTCTGTGAAGCTCAATCTGAATCAGGGTCCTAAAACTAAACAGAAAAAGGTACCCAGAGGATAATTGGCCCACTGTATGGGATAGCATCATCAAATTCACCCTCTGGGGACCTCATTCTGCAAATGTCAGACTGCTTATTTTCAGGCCTGCCACAATTAGTAAAATTATAGTAAAACAAAATTAAATACAACATTCACGTTTTCAACAAAGGGGCATACTTCTTGAACGAAATCCTCAGCTACATACTTTTGCATTGTGAGTAACTGGCATGTGACGAAGCAAGCTCCCAGGCCACCAGTCTAATTCTGTTTGGAATTCGTCCCTGGTATGGGCTATTTGTGTACCCACTTTTCGTGAAGTTTGCGTGTAAATGTAATGCGACGTCCTTTTAGTCACAAAGATTACGGATTTCAATTCTTGCTCCAGTTATAGATATTCCAATCAATACATATTAAATTCACTTTGCAAACATCAAGATATTAACACAATGAGTGGAACTATAGATTTGTCGAGTCTCCGTTCATAAATATTTAATCAACAAACAAGTCGAATGGTATCAGTGAGTCATTAAATATTCGGTCAATCCAAATTTCGATTGTGAAACATTTCTTGTGTTGATTCAAAGGAAATGAATGTTTATGCGGGATATTTTTTTAGATTCAGTCTTCAGAAATATTTCATAGACTAGCACAGTAATCGTTACTGAAGTTTCGCTATTTTTCATTTTTGTCATGAAAACATAAATACTGAGCTCTGGTTGGAACTATCTAGAGTGCTGCTGAACAGTCTTTTTTAACCCTTTGAACCCTAGTGGTATATTCCATGTCAGTTCAATGACAGCAATTGGGAGAGTCCATATTCATTATTTTGGGGTAGAAAAACAGTGAAAAGGAGTGCCAGATGTGTAACTTGGGCGTGGTGGAGACCCTGGAACACTTTCTTATAGAATGCCCAAAATATCAGTCTAAAAGAACAAGATTCACGGGGAGTATAATGGGGAAGTGGGATGGGAGAATGAAGGACATGTGGTTAAGGGGCGACTCAAAGGAGAGGGTTAATATACTAATCGAATAGATTGGGAAGAATGGGGCAAGGGATGTCATCAAGCAGTTCGTCTCCGAGTGTTGGGAGGAGAGAAGAAGCGCGGGAATAGGGAGGCAGGTGGTAGAACATGGGTAACCAAGGCCTTCTCATACGAGAACCGCGACAAATCAGCGGCCGGCCGAAGTGTTATTATTATTATTATTATTATTATTATTATTATTATTATTATTATTATTATTATTATTATTAGTGCTGCTGAACAGTCTTTTTTAACACTTTGAACCCTAGTGGTATATTCCATGTCAATTCAATGACAGCAATTGGGAGAGTCCATATTCATTATTTTGGGGGGTAGACCAATTAATATTTTCAACGTGCAGCCTTCGAGCTGCACGTTGAAAATATTGATCGGTCTACCCACACATTCACCTAACAGCCAGCATACTTAATGCAATGAAGGCATACTGTGTTCCCGTGTCGGAAAAACGGCCTTTCCGGTTCGAAGGGTTAATTTATCAGAAAATGTTATCACGTTTTCGGTTTTCCAGTCCAGAAAAATATTACAATCTGTAGCATCTATGGGTAGAGGATTAACCCTTTACGCAAAGCAGATGATATCCAAATTTATTATCTTAAATATATTTTCTTTTTTTTTAATTTTTTCAAATAATGTCAACAAAACCATATCATGTGACCCCTCACTGGAACGAGTTAAATAGTAAAAAAAAATCAATAAAAGTTCAGCAAAACCATATCATGTGACCACTCATTGGGACGAGCTCGTTCCAATGAGTGGTCACATGATATGGTTTTGCTGAACTTTTACTGATTTTTTTACTATTTAACGTATAAATAACTCGGGCATATGCGGATGAGTCGTTGGGTAGAAGGTGAAGGGTACAGAAAGGAGAGTATCTTTATTAGAGTCGACACCAAAACTGACTCATATTTCACTAGGGCAAAAACGAAAAAAAAATTATTGAACTGTCAGTGTACTCGTAATGTCCTTACTGTAACGATATAAACATGATGACTACTTCTTTTTTTATTAGAATATTGTTGATGTTTACACATAACTTTATCAAATCCCGAGGAGGTTATTGAGTACGAGATATCTATCAACACGTGTGATTTATTTTAATATGTTCCTGCGTTTTTAAACAGTATTGTCAGAAATTTATCATTTACACATTATTTTTTTCCATACCCATGTAAAATCAGAAGTGGAATAAACTGATATACTGCCTACCCAGAAAGCCCCCATCTACCAAATACTTCTGAACGATAACTATTGAGGTAAACAATTTCAATCTTTTTGTATACATCAAACAATCACATGTTCCACTAAGGGCATCTACATTACCCCCACCCACCACCACCACCACCACCAAATTAGACGATAAAACTCTGATATCTTGAGTAACCGTCAAAAGAAAATACGCATCCCTGACTTATTTCATCATGAAAATTGTCTTTCGATAAAGTTATCTCCCCTGCTGAAATTATTAGACTGGCGAGGAACGTCAAATTAATATGCATATAATTGTTGAGAAAACACCTATAACATAAGTAAAAAATAAAGAGAAGTTTCCTTTTGTTACTTTTAATAAACGAGATCAACAAACTGCTCTCTCGGCTATCTGTCGTTTTCGTTTATTAAAAGCTACAAAAGGAAACTTTGCTTATCGATTGACCGGTGGAGGTTCGGTGGAGGTATGAACCTCCTCCAGCAAGGGGAGTCAAAGGAGGTTATGGGGAGGGGCAAAGGAGACAAGGGTGCGGTCATATTTTTAAACTAGAGTGATGTCATGCATGCAGCCCGACTGACCCTGCAGTGGCAATGCTTAGACACAAAATAGTCGGAGCCATTTTATGTTAACCGTTTACCTAACGAATCTGCAATATCTGCACTCGTGATATACAAAATTTGCTATTCAAATTTTATATTTCATTTCTCATCTCCAAAGTGGGATGGGGGGAGGGGTGTTAGGTGAGTCCATTTTATTTTTCCGCATGTGGTCAGTCTAAACCCTTCAGAATGCATTTTGAGCAAAGAGAAAAAAATGCCTAACTGGCACCGTGGGGATGGGGATGCCTAATTGGGTGGGGCGGGGTGTTGTGGTGTTTGTCTGGGTTTTTAACAACAAACTTTAACCAAAACTGTAAAAGAGCATTTTTGACGAAAGAAAAAAGTGTCTAATTGACTTTTGGGGGGATGTTTACGTGAGTTTAAACAAGGTTCCGCTTGTAGTGACTGTAAATAGTTCAAAATGCATATTGGAGTAGAAAAAAAATGCCTAGTTGGGTGTGTGTGTTGGGGGGGGAGTGTTTGACTGGGTTTTTAACCACAAACTTTAACCAAAACTGTAAAAAAGCATTTTTGACAAAAGAAAAAAAAGTGCCTAATTGGCCTCGGGGGGGACAAGGGGGGTTACATGAGTTTAAAACTAGAAAAAAACTGTGAGCACTGCTCACTAAATGATACCACCCACTCCCACCAAGAAACATTTTACAACAGTAAAAGTGTGTTCAATGTAGAGAGCACAAACACTGACATCCACCCCCCCCCCCCCCCCCCCCACACACACATACCTCCACCCCGAAGCTTGAATTGACAAAGCCCATTTTTCAATATGTGAAACTGTAAAAATGAAAATATCTGAAAACAAAACAGAAGGTACACATCGTCACTGTATGTAAAAGAAGGTCTGAGAGTTTCAATGGAATCCGTCCATTGGTTTAGGAGTTGCGGATAGCAGATGTGTATACCTCCCAAAAGCGTAACGGACGGACGGACGGACGGACGGACGGACGGACGGACGGACGGACGGACGGACGAACGGACGGACGGGCGGACGGACGGACGGACGGACGGACAGACGGACATAGAGAACATTATATACCACCCACTTTTTAAGTGGGTGGTATAAAGAAGGTTCTGCATGTAGTGAATGTAACTGTGACTTTTCAAAATGCATATTGGAGGAAAGAAAGAAAAAAATGCCTAATTGGGGGAGAGAGCGATGGGGGGGGGGGGGGTGCTGGCAGGGAAATAACTTCAACAATGTTCATTGGATAACTGTGGTCATCAAACTTGACCAAGAGACATGTACTGAAAAGAATTGAAATCCGTTAACTTTTGTTTAAATTAAGGCATAAAGAAACTTCCTCAGACGGAAGAACTGACGGACGGACGGAGTGACCGATGGACTGACAGATAGACGGATGGAGCGAGCTCTGTGCTACATCCATCCCTTGTGGGGGGAGGGGAAAAAGCAGGGCTTATATTTCGTCTAAATTTGTGAGAATCCATTTGGATTCTCGTGAAAATGGTTGCGAGAATCCATACCTACTATGAGTGTCCCAGGATCCCATGACGCCACCATGGCTGAACCACTTCTGTATACTGATAACACATGTTAACCTTTTACCCAACACACCTTTTTAATTTTTAAAACTAAATTTGATTATTTTTAAACAATAAATAATATATAAATGATAAAATAATTAAATGAACAATATTTACCAATAAAATCTTACAAATATGGCTGTCGTTGGAACCGGCTCAATGAGCCGGTTCCAATGACAGCCATATTTGTAAGATTTTATTGGCAAAGTGTCAGGATATTTCAGGTCATGTTAGCCTTCTATTGGTTAATTTGTTTCCGATGTGTTAGTTAAAGGGTTAAATTGACTCAATGTTTTTCACGCGCATCCTAGCAGAGGTGCAGCAAGAATCTATATGGATTCTCGCCGGTTTTGTTGCGCGAATCTTTGTGCGAATCGATTCTCGGATTCTCGTCGAAATATAAGCCCTGAAAAGTAACAAAGTATGTGGTAGAGGCCTAATTTGAAATTTAGAGAAACTAAGTTCGAAAAGCATTGTGAAGAGGGTTAAATTAATGCAAATATTATTTGAAACCACTGTGTACAGCTTCAGTAAACCTTGCCCGAAATGGAAAAAAGAAATGACGTTGTAACAGAGTGTTTGGAGAATGAAAGGTAGAACCTTGAAAAGCAGAACTTTAATCCGACACTTTAAGCTGGGAATACTAAGTAAAATTGTTTGGCAAGGGTTAAATATTTCCTAAAACCGATAAAAGAAATCATTGATGTAAATGGAATCATTAAGTAGTATTGGCCATGCAAGAATTAGAGTAAGAAAGTATGTGGGAAAGTCTAATTTCAAATACAAAGAAAGTAAGTCTGAAAACATGTTTAAAAGGGGTTAAAACCATGCTGATATTAATGAAAATCACTGTAGAAATGTTCAGTAGATAGTAGACATTGTCCCAAATAAGAAGCAGTGACATTCCACTAAACTGTTTGAAGAATTAAAGGTGTAATTTTAACCCCCCCCCCCCCACCCCCCCACCCCAAAAAAAAACAAAAAAACTTTAACCCAAAAATTTAACCTGGAAGTTGTAAGTTAAATTGCCATACAAAAAGGGTTAAATATTTCCCAAAATAACATGAAACATAAAAAAGTAAAAACAAAATGAGAATGATACAATCAATAGTAATATCAATAATTTAAAAGAAAAAACAAAAAACTTTAAGGTTGACTAAAAAACTTTAACCACAAACTTTAACCAAAACTCCAAATGTTAACAGACAGACAGAAGAAAGTTATGACTAAACAGGAAAACAAAAACCCCACTTGACTTTCAGTTAAAAACTTTAACTAACCACAAACTTTAACCAAAACTCTAAATGTTAACAGACGGACAGACGGACGGACAGACGGACAAAAGTCGTGACTATAGCCCTCACTGTAAACAGTTGGGCTAAAAATTAAATGTTTTATTTTAACAATTTTAATATTTTTAATTATTTTACTAATTTTAATTGCTATGACGTAGTCCGCCTAACAATTGAAAGGAGGTAACAGATAATTTTAATTGCTATGACGTCATACCCTTCCCCCTCTTAATGTCGAACAGTGATATGACGCAGTACCCCCACCCCTCTCAACTCTTTTAAATTCAGTTTTAATTGCTATAACGCAATACCCCTATCCCCTCCTCTCTCAAATTTAATAAATTTAATTGTTATTGCTATATGACGCAATAATTTCAACACTGTTCAAGCAATTGAAAGGATGTAGCAGATTATTTTAATTGGTATGACTCATTACCCCCATCCCTTCCCCCTCTCTTAAATTTTAATTGCTATGGCGTAGTCCCCCTAACAATTTGAATGGAGTATGTTCCTATAAATGAAATTTTAAAGCATTTAAATGGCGTAAAAAGCTGGTCTTCAATAAATTTCGTTAAAGAATCTATAATTAATTTAAAATTAAATTTAAATGGCGTAACATTTACAGCAATTGAAAACCTTTTGGTCTTCAGTCAATTTCATTAAAGAATTTATGAAATGGGTAATTAATTTTAAAGTATTTTAAATTTATTTTTAAAAACACTTCTCAAAATTCCTCGAAAAACAAAATGGCGTGTCAGTTTGACAGAAATACGAACCTTCTATACATAGATATGGCATGCAACGATAAAGCAACTTATTCATGGCGGCCTGTCGCTTATCAAAACACCCTGAGGCTAGACTGTTGTTACAAACAATACAAGTTGTGTTAAAGAATGGACTGAGCGCAGTCAGTTGCACTAAACAAGTTTCACTGTGTTTTTCTAAAGGAAATCGTCACGTGCACCCGTCAAATTTCATTTAGTGTTTCCGATCAAGACTAAAAGTAAAACATCATCCTCGCCATTGCCATTTGCACCTATGACCCCAGAGTGTGAACACCTTGATTAACCATCATGGAAACACTGGAATTACCAGCAAGACTCAGAAAGACCATTTCAGCTCTGGGCGTCTCTTGTCCCATTACCTGAACTGCCCGGGAGATAGGCAAGAGCGTCCACCTGACCTTGGAGTTCATAGTAGAAGACGCCACACCTCCTCCCTCGGGTAGAGGTGGTACCTTTCGAGAGAGGAACTCCCCTTACACTGGTCCTCACCCGAAGGAGTTTGGAGGCCCTGAGAAGAGACCGAAGAGAAAAAAGAAGAGCCCGTCTACCAAACGGAGGAATGCCCGACGCCCGGAGGCCTTTTTAAAAAAGAAAAGAGAAAAGGTGGGTGGGTGGGTGGGGTAAAGAACGAGCAAGAGGCACCCGCTACTTCCCCTCCCACTCCCACAGACATACCCAACCAACTTCCGCCCCCCCCCCCCCCCCCCCACAGTCGAACTTTTTGGATGCGGATAGTCCCACGAAGACTGAGGTAGAATTGTAAGTTGCCCTCTCGCCACTTCCCGATCCCCACTCACCTTTCCCTTCACCATCAAAAGGTCTGGTCCTGGACACTTTACTAAAAGAGACCGCTAAGCTCAGAATCAATAGGGAACGGCGGAATGAAGGAATACGGCAGAAACTGGAAAAATTAAACCAGTTAATCAAAATGCATCAGGCAGCACAACAGGCACAAATTCAACAACAGCCATCACCAGAAACAACCCCCCAACGCAGCAAGGACCAGACCATTCCAACCATGTCAGTTGGCAAGCAGCCTACTGCCACGGTCAGTCTCTCCGTCCGATTCACCTCCTCTAAAAAATAAGCAGAAACGGCATAAGCGCCGCTGAGTACCTGGACACTCTTCACCTTTGCCACGCTCAGACAAGTACAAACTCATATACAGCTACAGAGGGCTGAAAGGGGCTTGTCCTAAACCTTCCTTGCGCGCCTTCGGTGCGCGAAACCATTGATCTTGCTTGCTTGAAAGTAAATATGAAGAGAATTTCAATGTTTGTGACAAGACCTTTTCAGCAGTCTCTGCGCATTTACATATTAAACGAAATGGGTAATTAATTTTACAGCGTTTGATAAAAAAGCCTATTTGAAAATACGCGAGACGTGCTCATCCCATCATAAAAGTTTTGATAAGAAAATCCTTTTTCCCAAAAATTCTCAAAAAAAACATGAAAAGAACGACTAATCTATCGTAAACGTTTTGACCTTTGTCCAAAAAATTTATCATAACAGACCTTGTCCCCTTCTGTCGTACAAGTTTTGTGGAGAAAATCAGCAGTTCTTTAGTACCCTCTGTCACATACCCCTCCAACTGTGAAAAGTGGTATAAACGCTGGAACCCGATTAGCATTCACAAATACCCCCATGGGAAGGGGATGTGCGACTCTGTATTATCTTATTCTGGAATATGCAAGGCCAGTGTGGGGATGCGCAAGCGCATATCTGCTGAAACGTTTTGATGACATTCATTACGATGCAGCTCGAATTGTTAGTGAGCTGACTAGGTCCGTTTCACGTCAAAATTTATTGTTTGAACTTGGTTGGTAGAGTCTCGAGAGCAGACGATGTGCCCAAAAGATGTGCCTATTTTATCGAATTGTAAGTGGCTCTGCTCCCGTTTACCTTGTTGAACTGTTACCTCTGCGCTTTAATGAAATTTCTCCATACAACCTCAGGAGGGAGCTTCAAATTTTATACCCACTAGGACTCGAACTGGACTTTCAAAGCGATCCTTCATCCCGTCTTGTGTTGATATCTGCAACATTCTAAGTCAGTGAAGAATTCTATTTCAGTGCTCGAATTCAAAAAGAAATTAAGACCTTCAGTTTATTAGTCTCCCGCACATTTTAATGTGGGTAGAAGAAAATTTAACATTCTTCACTGCATGATTCGAAATGAATGTAGTGATCTCAATTCACACAAGTTCAAGAATCATATAACGGAAACATCCTCGTGCTCATGTGGGGAAACCGTTGAAGACGATCATCACTTTTTTATGATATGTTTAAAGTATAACGCGATTAGAAATGAATTATTTGAGAGGATTCGACCGTGCCACATTACAGATACGTCCCAAATGTTGTATGGAGTTGCCAGCCTGAGTAATGATGAAAACACATCGTCTCCCGAGTTCCAATGTGTTCTATGTGCCTACTGACAGGGGACGACATGTTTGTTCAAAAATGTCCAAAGATTTATCCGCAACTCAAACCGTTTTTAAATTATCGTGTAAAAATAATTTAAGATACTTATCAATGTGGTTAAGGAACACTAAGCTTAGTCCAGCTCACGAAGCTCGACAGGCCTAGGTGGGTATGGTCTAGTTTCTCCAGTCATGAACGTTATCCAAACTTCGTCAGGGATAACTTGTGTTTCTACTAATTGCGCTCCTTCCTTACTTAAAATGTGTCTAACCAGCCTCGATTTATGCTGCTGCACTTACCTCTCTGTCCGCCGACCTGTCTGTGCTGCAGTCAGAATAAAAGAAGATCTGGATGTATGTGAGTGTGTAAGTGTGTGAGTGATTTTTGTGTGGGTGCACGTGTGAGTATGTGAGTGCGTGTATGCACGCCTGAGCCAGTCCAACCCTTACCAACTTAACCTAGCTTAGTGGAAAGTTTTAACTTTTATATACCAATTATTTAATCAATGTATCTAAATTAACTCTTTACCCAACGAATCGCACGCATCCGCCCGTGTAATATACAAATTCAGCGGCTGAAAAAATATTATTTTTCGAAAAATTTCAACAAAACCATATCATGTGACCCCTCTTTGGAACGAGCTCGACGAGCTCGTTCCAAAGAGGGGTCACATGATATGGCTTTGTTGAAATTTTTGGAAAAAATTAAAAAAATGATATTTAAAATAATAAATTTTGAAATCGTCTGCGTTGGGTAAAGGGTTAACTAGAGTCCTTTTCCCTTCGCTTTTGCCTTAACTTTCTACTACACATTTGTTCGTTAATGCCTTTGTTCTTTTCCTATTCTCTTTTTAATCTGCAAAAAAAACATTTTTATTCTTGTACATTGTCAGTTGCTAACATAACATAATAACACTTTGGCCGGCCGCTAATTTGTCGCGGTTCTCGTATGAGAAGGCCTTGGTTACCCGTGTACTCCCAACTGCCTCCCTATTCCCACGCTTCTTATCTCCTCCCAACACTCGGAGACGAACTGCTTGATGACATCCCTTACTCCATTCTTCCCAATCTCTCCTATTAGCATACTAACCCTCTCCTTTGAGTCGCCCACAAACCACATGTCTTTCATTCTCCCATCCCACTTCCTCATTATACTCCCAGTGAATCTCGTTCTTTTAGGCTGGTATTTTGGGCACTCTAGAAGAAAGTGTTCCAGGGTCTCCACCACGCCCAAATTACACATCTGGCACTCCTTTACACTACTGTTTTTCCCAATTTTCCCCTCAGCTCCAGGGACCGCGACCTCAGCTTGAACAACAGTGACCACCCAAAGGTTCCATCAAGGTACTCTTTAAAACCAGGCTTCTCTTTATCACGCAGGCCACCCAAAGACCTCTTTGATTTGACCCCCTCTCACCAATTACGGTTACAATCCCCCATGACCTTTTCTCTGATGATTATTTTACCCGGTTTGCCCCAAGGTCTAGGTCCGAAATCTCCAATGAGTAGTTCTCTACTAGCTCCCTCACTTGGACCATCCACCCCGTCTTGATATTTGAGTTGTAAGTTCTCAAGAACATTACTTTACACCATGGCTGTCGGGGAGATTTACTAAATAATTAAGATAACCCAATAGGTCTATCCTGCCCTTGATCCTCATCCACCCAAGCTCACCCCTGATTGCTTCTAGCGTTGCGGCATTACTCGACCCTGTTGTCCATCGGCCTGCATCGTTCTGCAGGATTTCTAAGCTCTTCACAGCCGTCTGGTTTAGGGATACAACTTACGTACCGTATGTTGTACTTGGCAGACCCATCATTTTCCAAATGGTTTTCCCCACGAAAACCTTATTGAAACTGTTTCTCCCTAGCTGTAAGTTTCATTTGATTAAGGATTCGCTTCCCTTTCAGAATCAATTTATTTGTGTGGTTTTGGTAGATGCCTCTTCCTGTAATGTTTATATTTACCCCCAGGTACTCATAGTCACTAGTCTCTCCCACACTAAGAAGCTTGCTGCTATCTTCCGGAATGCAGAACTCCCCCACTCTCCACCTACGAATGGCGTCCACTTTGCGGCCCACGGGTATAACATGCTGGATTGTTAATGTAATGGGGAGAAGGCTTAGCAAAGTGTTGAGCACTTGTCCTCCAATCCCTTTGCTTTCTGGTTTCCAATAAAATATGTTTAATCTAATCTGTATTACCCACCCAAAATTGCGAGATAGGTGAAGACTTGGGAGAAATAATCTCCTAGAGCAACTTCAAAAGTTTCAGCGCACCGTCGTCAGGGACAATGTGGGATTTGAAATCCATTGTGATCCGAATAATTTATGAATCGACGGGAGTCGGAAGCGAGTATCAGTAAAGTTATGTGGTTCGAGTGTGCGATGGGCAGTGGGTTCAGGACCTCGAGCTGGAAGGGGACTAGGAATTGTGCATAACTATAAAAATTCCGTGTTTTATTTAGAAACGAATGCATATTTATGGTAGTATCGAAATCGCAATTTGATAGTTGTTTTTAGAAACCCAAACATTCTATGGTTTGCCCCAACATATTATTCAGTTTTAAAAAGCTGTGGTCCCGAGTTACAGGTGGAGAGTAGACTTATCACATTTTGAGTAAATCACACATTCTCACTGACAAACAAAATGAGTTAACTGTGTACGTTTAATAATAAAACATCGCAAGTTCGTCAATATTCACTTGAAGTCTGGGTGTAATGAAATAGCGTATTTTCTGCAGAAATTCTGTTAACGCTCACCGCATAATCATCATAATTGTTTTGTTATCACTCCAAATCGGACATATATTATTAGTTATCCTTGTGTTTTCCATGGTGTATGGGAATTTACACCGGTTTGAGAACTCATACCCCTGAGGCGAAGCCGAAGGGTGTATGAGTTCCCAAACCGGTGTAAATTCCCATACACCCTGGAAAACACAAGGATAACGGATTTATTTCCAAGAAAGACAGAAAATTTGTACTTTGCAACTTTCTTAAATAAAACCAGACAAATATGGATGCCATTGGAACTGGCTCACTGAGCCAGTTCCAATGACATCCATATCTGTAATATTTTATTGCACATAAATATTAAATTTCCTGTATTTTTATTTTTGTTCTAACCTAACCGAACAGAAGGTATGAATTAATAATAAAAAATGGGTACTTTTTTAGCCATGTAGCTTCCTCTTGTATATTCTTGTTTTTACACCGTGGTTAAACACGGTGTAAAAAGCCACCGTGGATTGCAAGTTACAGCGTACCTCTCAGCCAATCAAAATGCAGTATTTTGTTTCATTTGGAAATAAATTAGAGTTATAGTTGTACAAACTGTATAAATTCGTTTTAATTTCGTGCTCAACTGGATAAAAGCTGGTTCCTATGAAATCATGGTAGACATAAATTTTCGCGCTTGTCACCCGTTGTCCACTCCACTGATAGATTTTATGACGCTCCGGTTAGCATGTTAATTCAACTCGCGGGACTGACAATCCCCAGCATAGGAAAAATAACACAGTAAAAAAATGGCACACTTTTTTAGCATCCTAGGAAAAAAATGGCACGCAGGGGAGGAAAAAACGGCACAGGAAAAAATGGCACACTTCCCTAATCACCTTGGCAAAAAATGGCACAACTGGTAGGAAAAAATGGCACAAATGGTAGGAAAAAATTATACATGTCATGTAAATATAAAAACACAAAATCAACAACATTTTATTATTTCTGGAAGAAAAAGGTGAAACAATAGCACAAAATAGCACAAATGTAATCCATCATCGAAGCACATGTTTACATGTTTTAAAACAAAGCACTAATACATATTTGCTAATTTACCTCAGATCAGAAATTTACATATTTACAAGTTTTTGGTAGTTTCCAAGAAATGATGTCAGGAGTTGGAATTACCAACAAAAATGGTAATATAAATTACCTTGTCGTTATCCAATGACTTGTTCATGATTAAACTACACCTACTCCAGAGATATATTTGAAACTTTGAACTCAGCCTGCATAATTTGCAAACTTGATGCTGGCTTTCACCTGATATTGTATCCAGCACCACGTAAAAATTCACTAACACTCAGGCAACCCTGTTGTCGCTCAATGCAAAGAGATTGCATTCTTTTGTTCAAGTCTTTATGGGTCTTTCTCTGCCTTTTGGGGGGTAACCCGAGAGGCATTTAAAATTACTTCTGACATAGTTGCCTGTTCAAGTTTAAACCACTCTGTTTTTTTTCTAGACTGAAGGGTGTTTGTGTCCAGTAAGTTGGAAAAAACATTATTCTACCCCTCACACATTATTAGTACGAGGGTCACCATTCATTGTTGAAGAATGTACATTCCCAGTATCTGGTGGGAATCATGGGGGCACCCTTCTCATTCTAATTATACCACCATCTCCATTGTTTTGAAGTCGCCTATAACTCCCAGACATATAGTTCTTATCAAAATATGTCACTAGTGGCTCTCAGCCTTCTGGTGTTATTCCCTTTAACCCTTAAGTCCTCAGATTAATTTTAAAGTATTTATGGCCTTTTTTCTGCTTTCATGGTTATTGATGACTTGGCAGTGGTTCTACATCACTGCTGGCTGCCTATACAGGCAGCCAGCAGTGATGTAGAACCACTGCCAGGGAAAATTCAGTCTACACACAAGAGTAATAAAAAAGATTACACAAGGGAGCACCTGCTTCAATGCAATATACAAGTGGCGGTGTTGGGGCTATATGGGGGCTTAAGGGTTAAAGGCCCATACCACTAATACCATTACACAGGGGCAACAAAGCAAGACTATCCAGCACGCCATAAAAACGTTTTACATCTTCACTATCTTTATATAGACCTATCAAACATAACTCCTGAACCTTTCGCCAAGTAGATTGTGTTAAGTGATAGAAATACCCTTGTAAAGTTACACCTGTCCCAAGTACTGACCCTACAGCCTGTATAACAGCAGCTTCGAAATCAGTTATAACAATTGTTGGGTTGGGGTAGAGTTCGTGGCTTTCAAACTTGTCAATAATAGAGTCCTGGTAATTCATCCTTGTTTCCTCAGCAACAAAAATTGCTGAGGAAAACTGGTGTTTCTATGGCAATTGCTGGGAAGCCTGTTCGATTATGTAAAATTCCTCAGCGGGCGAGGCATACATGTTGCCTCAATTGCCAAGTATATGTAGTATGCGGTGAAGTGAAAACTTTCAAGTAACTTTAACATTTGAAAGTAGTTCAAGATACATGTGTATATAATCACAATCAATGTGAAGAATCTTTCGCTCAATTGGATCATGCCAATATTATGAACCATGTGAATGCTGAGAAAACTCTTAAAAGTAAGTACACACTAAAAACTAAAGTGTTAAAACTGACACTTTCAAGGTGTTAAACCCATTCTAACTCTTAGGGTTGGATTTTAACACTCAAAGTGCAATGCTTTAAGCACTTAGACATTACAATCGTCAGACATCTGAAACTTGAATGGATGGCACTTCCCATGTGTCTAGCATTGGTGGTTCTTCCAGAATCGTCCATAATTTGATTTACGCTTGGTGTGGACATAATTAAAAGGACACAACGCGGATGACGCGGATCAGGTTCGAGAGTTCGAGCCTGATCCGCGTCATCTGCGTTGTTTCCTTTTAAGTGTCGCGACATTACACTTGTCAAGTGGTATTATTGTAACACCTGTCAAGTTCTGGGATATCTACACTTGAACAAAGTGCTAGTTCAGCACTTAGTAAGTGTTAAATACAGCACTTCAAGTGTAGTTTTTAACAGAATCAGCAATCGCCCCTCGCAAACACTGAACCAGAATGCCTCTCAAACTAACCCACCACAAAACAGGTGCGACGGCTGGGGAAAGACATTCTGAGTCGGCCAAAGGAGCACAATCCCTGGGCGACGATATTTTCAAATGTTTAAACTCTTTAAGCAGATATATGGGGAAGAAAACGGAATCGAAGAAGAGAAGAACAAAATGAGGGTCGGAAGAAAGTGAGTAAGCCAGTTTGAACACGAGTTTCCGTACCTTTAAAACACTTGTTGAAGAAGCTGCTCTGATACGCAATGATGGGAAGGAATTTATGTCGGGACCACGTACGTGGCAGGCTCTCACTGTTGAGATCCAGAACACTCATCGTTTTATGGATTACATTTCTTAATCTTCATTTGGTTATTTTAACATTCAGTGGAATCGATTGTTCAATAGAATAAAATCGTGTACCGCACTAAAGATACAGCGATTATCAGCATTACTTAAACATTCAGAGCCCAAAAGTAAGGTGAATACATTTATACAAATGGGAGGTGGACGATCGTGTAGTTTCGAAAATCTGAGAAGACTGGACAATACAATAAAAAATGTTCAGATGTCTCATACTCGCCACACTGACAGAGCGGATGAGATGTTAAGTGATTGTCATACAAGTGAGAGTTAAGACCACTGCAGTGCAAGCGCAATCTGCAATAATAAATTTGAGCAGGGCGAGACATGGCGCCACCATAAAACCGTAGGTATCCAACATTTAAAAAAAATCTTGCTCAGTGACGAGTTTTCGCGGACATGCAAGGGTGTTTGGGATGGAGTATGATTAGTAAAGGTGTGCCCGACAAAACGGAACTCTGTGATTTTGGCCTTCACGGAGATTAATTGATGGATTCATTGTCGAAATAAGTAGAAGAACTTTATTGTTGATGTAATGCGGCAGCATTTGGTGATGCATTTTAAAATATTGTATTAACTTTATCTTGCGACGTCTCTCCTGCAGGGAGTCCCATTGCGTTTCTGAGTACTAGGAGTTACTAGCACTAACGGTTTCCACCGTAATTATTCGCGCAGCTGCGATTTGAATTTTTTCTACGTCGGCCGCTTTAGATGCTGGACATTTATCCCAAACAGTGTTAGCGTATTCGAGAAGCGGCCTTATGAAGGCAAAGTATATTTTTTCTAAGACATTACGATCGAGATTAAATTTGTGCTTTCGCAGCAGATCCAATCGAGGCCAGGCTTTCGAGCATATATGGTCCATGTGATCGTCCCATGTGCACATATTATTCAATATCACTCCCAAGTGATTGTGGGTTTCGACTTCAGATAATTGTGTATTGCCCAAATAGAGCGGGGGATGCGCCGAGGAATTACTTTTGCGGGATATGAACATAGTTTCTGTTTTATGGGCATTGAACTCAACCAACCATGTTTTAGACCAATGTTGTATTGACTCCAAATCATTGTTGATTAGGTTCGATGTCTGATCCGGATTTTCTACTACAAGATACAGGGACAGTATCGTCAGCAAAGAGGTGCATGTTACTGAGTAGATTTTCGGTTATATCATTGATGTAGATTAAAAACAATAGGAGACCCCCAGGATTGACCCATGGGGAACTCCAGCGTTGATTGGTCTCCAACCCGATATCTCCGACGCTATAACAACCCTCTGCGATCTATCCGAAAGGTACGATTTTTAAAATAACAGTAATTCCCATGAAATGCCAATTCTCTCTAGCTTGTGGATAAGATCCGCATGCCATACCTTATCAAAAGCTTTACTGATATCACAGAAGACCACACGAACCTATTTGCCGTCGTCAGGAGCTTGACAAAACTCATCATATATGTCAGTTAGTTGAAGAACAGTTAAATCGCCGGTTCTAAACCCTGACTGAAATTGACTAAGCACATTATTTTCAATCATAAAATCCCACAAGTGTTTAAAAATACAGTTTTCAAATAGTTTACCAAAGGCAGCTAAGTAGTGATACCGGGCGATAACTAATAACTATATTCGAGGGTTGTTTTTTCAGAATTGGAAAGACATTGTTTTTTTCCCCCACACTGATGGAAAATAAGAACTGTTGAGTAGAATATTAAATAGTAACGAAAGTGGTGCACATAAGGAGGACTTACATTCATTGAGGAGACACAGACTGATAAGATCAGGTCCAGGCGCCTTTGATACCTTAATAGTTTCCATTGCTTCATAATTATATACTTCACTGCATTGTAGTGTTATACTGTTAAGTTTATAGGGAATATGGTGTGGGAGATCTGGCAGAGAGGCATTGGAGTCGTCAATAGAAGCGATAAAACAGAAGTGTTCATTAAACAGCGATGCTTTCTCGGCATTTAAATAATATAATTTGTTTAAATGATTTATGGCTGGAATGCCTGTCGTTTTATTGCGACCGATGAATGTTTTAAGGGTTTTCCACCACTGAGACGACGTACTTGTTTTACTACTTCCCAGAGTGGATTGTACTTTGGAAAGATATGAGGCTTTGGTCTTCCTAACAGACTATACAGCTTCATTACGTTTAAGTCGGTATTTTTCCCATGTATGATGGAGACCAGTGCGTTTACCTTTACGATAGAAACGTTTTCTCTGCCTTATTAGTAATTTTATATAATTGTGAATCCATTTCGGTTGGCTTTTTCTCGACGTAATACACTTATTTGGTATATATTTGGATGCAGTGCTGAGAAGTTTGTCGGTAAGAGTAGACACCATGGTATCAAGACACGAATTGTCAAAAAGAGAGTTCCAGTCTTCGTCTCGGAATGCCGCGTTTAGTGCTTCGAAACTGCCTTGACAATACAACCACACACTAAAAACTGAAGTGTTAAAACTGACACTTTCAAGGTGTTAAACCCATTCTAACTCATAGGGTTTGATTTTAACAATCAAAGTGCAATGCTTTAAGCACTT
Source organism: Pictodentalium vernedei (assembly GCA_031216915.1). Taxonomy (NCBI): domain Eukaryota; kingdom Metazoa; phylum Mollusca; class Scaphopoda; order Dentaliida; family Dentaliidae; genus Pictodentalium; species Pictodentalium vernedei. The sequence goes on from CM062292.1 coordinate 353,518,478, forward strand.
AGACATTACAATCGTCAGATATCTGAAACTTGAATGGATGGCACTTCCCATGTGTCTAGCATTGGCGGTTCTTCCAGAATCGTCCATAATTTGATTTGCGCTTGGTGGGTACATAATTAAAAGGGCACAACGCAGATGACGCGGATCAGGCTCGAGAGTTCGAGCCTGATCCGTGTCATCTACGTTGTTTCCTTTTAAGTGTCGCGATATTACACTTGTCAAGTGGTATTATTGTAACACCTGTCAAGTTCAGGGATATCTACACTTGAACAAAGTGCTAGTTCAGCTCTTAGTAAGTGTTAAATACAGCACTTCAAAAACACTTTAGTTTTTAGCGTGCATATCCGTCTCTTGAACGTAAGAGGCGGTGATTTTGAGAATTCGACTTCTAGTAAGATTGGGCAATGGTAGAGGGTCATATCTGGAATAAGAGGTTCAAGGGCCTCGCATGCCTTTACATTGACTGTGTTACTTACAACAAAAAGATCTATCAGTGAAGATGAAGTCTCTGTAAAATGTGTGGGTTCACTAACGAGTTGTATTAGATTGAAGTATGCAATTATTTCTGAAAAACCGCTTGTTGTGCGACCTATCTGGTTATCATTAAAATCACCCGTAACAATTGAATCGGCAATTGATGTGTCTCTGGCTTTTCGATGGAGGCTGATATAGCGCTCCATGTATCTGGAGGACTATTGGGAGGGTGGTCGAATACCCCTAATAATAGCGGTCTGTTCCGTTTTAGTTTAAACAATTTTTATTACTGAAAGTGACAATTGTATACATCGCGAAAACAGATAAAAAGAAACAATTCATGAAATTAATGGTATACAATGTAACAGAACAACAGAATTCAAGAAGAAATGTAAGGGATTCAAAATAAGCTATAAGGTTTTATAAGTCGTCTCCCTTGTTGGATAGACTATTTGATTAGAAAATAACATGAGGCATTTGCTGGACAAATATTGTTTAAACCAGTCGAAAAATAACTGGAGGAAGAAAGTAGAGATAGAACAAGAGAAGAAACAAAGAGAAGACAAAGAAGATGATGAAGCCAACTTGAATCAAAAAAAAAAAGAAAAAATGAAGAATTTCCTTGGTGATCTGAGTTAAGTAGACTTGTCCCTGTATCAGTATGCATCGCGTCTTCTGATTGGTCAACGTGACCGAAACAAATAGCAATGGTATCGGCTATCTTCAAACATGCGGGTGATAAGAGAGCGCGCCATTGTTCCCCGTTTGTCACTCGAGAAACATCCAGGTGATAAAAATAACCTTTGACCCCGACTGGGTCACATCGATTGCAGAAACTTTTATTAGAACTGTTAATAAAATTGTAACGGGGTAAATCCCGGCCATAAAGTATTTTTTCTTTGAGGGGTCACAATTTCAGTGAGGGTTTTGGAGCCAAATTGAGGTAAAAATAGGAAATCCACGGCGGGCAAAAATACGGGCACAGTCAGACTTGGTGTCAACAACAAATTAGCATTACCAGAGCATTAAATCTCGGTGCACTTCAATTTATTTTGCGGCTTCCGATGGTCAGCGTAGAAATGTATGCTATTAATTCCACCTTCCTGTTACAAAATTCAATGACTGCGGCTAAATTCAAAATATTCAAGTTTAAACCCAAGCGGAGTCTGAAATTGTGAGACATCGTTCCCGAAATTCAAAATGTCACCTTCCATGTTCCATGTCTAGCGTCGTTTTAAGTGAATATTTAAGCTATTCTCCCAGACATGAATAAAACACAGAACGCAGCACATATAACATGCTGAAGCTTGTTCCATAGAAATACAATACACTCTGGAAGGCTGAATTTACACGGTTTTAAAACTTTTTCAACGAATTCAAATTCACCAAAGTGGAAAACTTCTCCACGTGTGACCTGGTTTTTAAACAACGATTCAGAAATAGACTCGGTCTATTTATAGTTTTGCTGTAACGTTTGTTTCGCTGAATTGTTCAAAACCTGAGGCTCCGTGTGGGGTTTAAACTTCGGCGCCTGAGACTTAATGTAGGATCATATTTTACTTCTCGGCATTATTTCTGTGTTAGGAGGCGGGACAAAATCGTTATCTCGGGCAACATCCAGGGTACATGGAGATTTAATACCTGGATGTCTTCTTTTCAACCATTCGGCTTGCGCCTCATGGTTGAAAACCGACATCCACGTATTAAATCTGCATGTACCCTGGATGTTGCCCGAGATAACTTATAATGACTCGGGTTGGTCGATGAGTAATATACTTATTTAGTGACGCGTTTTGTATATACCTCCACCCATAAACACTCCGTGTTGGGCGTCTCGAGATCGGGTCTGTTTATAAGATTCCCTCTTTGATGTAAATAGCAACTCCACCACCTCTTGTCAGCCGTTTGAATCGCAGGGGCTCGTGCAACCCATGGATTAGGATTTCAGAACAGGGTTCGATACTGTTTAGCCAAGTCTTGGTGAATGCCAAAATATCGTAGGTTTTAAATTTTTGATATTGAGGTGGAGAATTTTTAAATTATTCTGGGTGTGCTCCAAATTATACGAGTTTGGTCCGGGGTTAGTTTTAATATCACCCGACAATAATAAAAATTGCAGGCAAACAGAGGAAGGTCAAAATATCAGTAGGAGATAAGATTCATTCTGGGATGATGGCGACCTTATAGGCTTCGATACCACTGGGTAGGTACCAATTTGGTTCAAGTGCTTTTCACCTGTAATGGGCGTTACATATATAAGGACAGAAAAACAGAGTAGATATGGTTGCAAAACTTTCATAACACCCGCGAGAGGCATATGCAAGTAAGTTAACCCTTTACCTAACGTAGCGGCAAAAACCGGCCAGCGCTATTCTCAAAAATCGCCAATTAATTTTCATTATTTTTTTCATTTTTTGTCTCAAAAACATAGGTTATGACCCCTCGTTGGAACGAGCTCGTCGAAAACATAGGTTATGACCCCTCGTTGGAACGAGCTCGTCGAGCTCGTTCCAACGAGAGGTCATAACCTATGTTTTTGAGACAAAAAATGAAAAAATTTAGTTATTCAAGAATTATTTTTGCAAGTGTCGTCTGCTTTTCAGGTAAGGAAAGGGTTAAGACAACAAAGGATTGATCATTACGTAATCTGAGCTTTAGGTTGCGAGCATACGCTCTTAGATTGTAACTGCCGATCCGAGCACGATGTAATTCGATGCAACAAAATATGTAATATGTATCTGTGGATGGTGATATAGACTTAGTGCTCGGATGTAAGAAACAACCATGGTTGCATGTAAGAACACAATTATGTATTGGAGGGAGATTCTGTTCAGGCTGGCTTTAGGAAAGAAAAAAGGGTTTTCCATGAGGAGTGGATAACTAGGCACGAAAACAAAAAGTAAATATAACATGATGAAAACCTGAAAGGTAACAGTATGTACATGATGCACCTGTAGCATCTGTGTATAAGTATCAGGTGCAATCTGATGTGACGAGATAAGGAGTTGCCTGTATTTACTCAATGAGTATATTTGCCTCAATATAATAGGCAAATAAATAGCATGGCTACATGGTTTCAAAAGCAACATACAGACGGATCAAAATGTATGACCGCAGGGTATAGTGAACGGACTATAGAGATAAGATCAGGTTTAAACTTAAATGTAACAAGTTGTGTTGGCATTCCACAATGTGGAATGTTAAAGGGCACCCGCATTTCAAATATTCATAAGCTGCTTCTTGCAACACGAGTTTACTGTCACACACAAGACAACAAAACCTTGAGTGCGACGTCACACTCGAGAAGAAAGTGCCCAGGGTAACAATATGATTAAAGGCAAACACATATGGCCATGGGGATTCAGTCAAATGTACATATAAGGCAAGGATAATTCATTAAACCAATATCTGATTAAGACAGACTCTATACTATTGGAAGAGATGGCTTAGAAGCGAAATACATGAGTGCGAGCGTTCGGCCAAATATAGGGCGTGAGCAATTCATAGAACCAATATCTGACCAATACGAACATAATGCTATAGACAGAGGTAGTTTAATAACCAAATACATCACCAGTGTATTGATGTACAGTAATGTACACTGGAATCGGCTTCTGAGACACATTTTGATCATCGATTGGTCGTTATACATTAAACATCACCCCGTCCCCGCCCACCCCTAGAAAAGAATTGTATACACACCCATGCAGACATTTCCACGTGCTTCTGCATATACCCACATACATATACAACATAATATTTTAATCAATACATGTATAATAGGTTTGTATTTCTCTCAAACTGACACGCCATTTTGTTTTTCGAGGAATATTGAGAAGTGTTTTTATAAATAAATTTAAATACTTTAAAATTAATGTATAATAAACATTATGTATAATAATATAGTAATAATAATACTTTGGTCGGCCGCTGACTTGTCGCGGTTCTTGGTTGAGAAGGCCTTTGTTACCCATGTGCTCGCAACTGCCTCGCTATTTCCACGCTTTCTCTCCCCTCCCAACACTCGGGGACGAATTGCTTGATTCCTTTACCCCATTTTTCCCAGTCTCTCCGATTAGCATATTAATCCTCTCCTTTTCAGCGACTGATTCGTGCTCCCGTGTTGTGTCATTGGGCAAGGCACTTAACCCCGATTGCCTGCATGGGGCACGATGACGCTGTGTACTGCACGTCGATGGAGCGCATGTCTTCAACCAATCTAACCCTGCCTGTGCCGCGATGCAGAGAGCTGACAGCTGCTCGTCCTTGCTCGGTGGTTCTCTCCGGGTACTCTGGCTTCCTCCACCCGTAAAACTGTCACCGACACGATATGACCCTGGCTGTTAATGTGTCGTTACACCCTAATAAAATAAACCCTCTCCTTAGAGTCACTCACTATCCACGTGCCCTTCATTCTCCCATCCCACTTCCCCATTATACCCCCTGTGAATACAATAAAAAGTACTAATGACTCTTTTCTTTAACAAGGTGATCTCACTTACAGAAGAATGACCAGATCATGTTAGAAATAATATTAATTGATTTACTATCACAGTTTTTCAATATATAGTAGAAGTTCTCCGAATCATTTAATTGTTCAAATACCTTGTTTTCTTTTATAATTTCTTCGAACCCCGTTTCCCTTATTTCGACATATGCCTCATAATCCATAACAAAATGATTTTCACTCTCTGTTTCACCCGTATCGCACACCTGGCATCTCCTATCAGTTAGGGGCGTTGGGGGTTGTTTATGTCTACCCTTTTCTATTTTTAAATTATGATTACCAACCCTAAGCCTAGTAAGCAGTTCACGGGCCTGTCGAGATGTAGTGATTTTCCGATAAGGTTCAAGCTTGTATTCATTTTTAACTAATCGATACGTTCGTAATTTATTACTGCTTTTCATTTTGTCATCATTAAACATATTTTTAGTAAATCTTTCTCTATGATGAGATTCTAGTACATCTTTCAGGCAATTTCCATTACTATTGGTTAACGTATTAGCATCGAAAAGTTTTCGGAAGTTTACATTTGAGTGACTCCTCGAATGAGTTGGAGAGTATGTTATCTTCAGCAATTCTAGATAATTTATCGACAAATATATGGAGATGTAAGATGTCATCGTTCACAATAGGATATCTACCCAACTCTCCCCGTGCTGTGTGATTAGATGCTTTTCAGTTCAACATTATTATTTGTTTACAAAATTTCAAGTGGACTTGTTAACCCTTTACCCAACGCAGACGATATCAAAATTTATTATTTTAAATATAATTTTTTCAAATTTTTCAAAATATTTCAACAAAACCATATCAAGTGAACCCTCGTTGGAACGAGCTCGGCGAGCTCGTTCTAACGAGGGGTCACATGATATGGTTTTGTTGAATTTTTTTGAAAAATAATATTTTTTTAACTACTGAATTTGCATATTGAGCAGGTGGATGCGGCCGATTCGTTGGGTAAAGGGTTAACAGGCTGTAGAAGATCTGCACTGTATATCGATAAACCGATATATACCGGTATTCAAACCAATATCGACTGAATACCAGTGTAATTACAAAATATCGGTTTATCGTCAATATTTATTTTCGCACAGTTTAATTTTCAAGATATCTTGAGTTTTTTAACTGTAGCTCAGAATGAAATATATTATCGCTTTACCCAAGGAATCGTGCTCATGTGCCCTCGTAATATACAAATTCAGCAGTTGAAAAAATATTTTTTTAAAATTTCAACAAAACTATATCATGTGACCCTTCATTGGAACGAGCTCGTTGAGCTCGTTCCAATGAGGGGTCACATGATATTGTTTTGTAGAAAATTTTGGAAAAAAATGATAACCCAATATTTTAAATAATAAATTTTGATATCGTCAGCGTTGGGTAAAGGTTTTTCGAACCGCACCTTCAAGGCATGCTAATTCATTCCGACTGTGATGCCGCAAGTCTTGATTGAGGTGCTTATGTTAAGATATCTGAAAAGTTTTCAATATACCGGTATACCGCGATATTTTTTTGGAATACCGATACCAGTATTCTGTTTTGAATATCGTGCAGCCCAAGGGTGTAGTGACCACAAAGGGAATATTAAGGTCAGGGGACCATCTCTCGTAACCAAATGTACAGAATTTAAAAGTCATACTTCGGGTTATAACTCCACACCGCGGCCGATGTAGTTACAATCCACTCTCCATGTACTGTACACAGGAAATAATGTCTAACTGAATTCGTCACTTCAGGTGTTCATGTATCAGCAAATGGTTGTTCTTTGATGTCTATCTATTTTACCGCAGTTACACAACTTCGGAATTTCTCTGAAAGCGTGTGTTTATTTCCCGACAGCCAAATCATTGGGGGTGCTTAACTTTTTTCTCTACGTAAAATTAACAGAAAAAAGTTACAGAACATCAAAAGATAGTGAAAGAGCCGTTTTCTTTTAATAAATAGGTTTATGCATAGGATAAAAGTCAAACATTCAAATTGGTTGAGAGAAAAAAATGTGCAGAGGCAGCTTCGTATTTTTAGACTAATCTACAGGAAAAAATTAGCAAATCTTACCTCCTAGACTTTTCTTTTAATTGAAAAGACGGCATCTACATTTTATGTCTCGATGAGTACACTGGTGATATAATGAACAGATAAAAAGTTACAGAACATCGAAATATGTTGAAAACGTCGCTTTCTTATTTTTAATTGTATTTCAATATAACAATAACATGATTTTGGAGGGCATTATGGTTCATTAGCGGCCCTGCAGCAATGATGAACAGCCCGAGGGTTTGTTAAAGGCCCGAGACGAAGTCGAGGGCCGTTAATAAGCCCAAGGGCTGTTCATCATTGCTGCAGGGCCGTTAATGAATCATGATGCCTGACAACAATCATGTTATTACTATTATTACCACTTCCTGTTACAGCTAACCGCACGAGGGAATTGCTGGAAGAAATAATCACTAAAGTCGGTTCGAAATTTCGATCGTGCGTTCGACTTCAGTTTAGAAATACAAAGAGACGTCATCCGAATGGGAGTAATTCATTAGACCATGGAATCTAAACATAGCCGGGCCGCGAGCCGCTAATGGCTATTTATACCTATTATCGCCCGCGGCCCGGCTCCGTCGAATGACGTCACTGAAATTATGGAGTTTTAACGGCCCTCCAAAATCATGTTAATCGACTAGTAACTTATAGATTGAGTGGTAATAAAATGACAATAACATGACTTTGGAGGGCGTTGTGGTTTATTCACGGCCCAACAGGTGTGAATAACAGCCCTTCAGCTTATCAACGGCTCTCGACGAGTCGAGGGCCGTTGATAAGCTGAAGGGCTGTTATTCACACCTGTTGGGCCGTTAATAAACCACAAGGCCCGACAAAGTCATGTTATTACTATTATTACCACTGCGATTTTGACAAAAGTTTTGACCCTGTCACTTACATGGCAGCTACAAACTGCCAATTGGTCTTCATTCAATTCGCTTGATTGAGACATTTTTAACATTTTCAATTTTGGCAGATGATATTATCGTCTGTCCCCAAACAAACTGGTGTCACATGATTATCACGTGATCGGCGCCAATACGCTTTCAATGGCAACGAAGCTAGAAAACTTAAACACAGACATGATATTTACCGCTTTTAAATCAGGAATAAAGGCTTAAAATGTCTGCAGACTTTCTTACTATATACAGCTGCTTGTTTTTATGCGACTAACTTCGATGGACATTTTACATATTTAATAGTTTAAATAAAAATCACATTGTTTACTAGTTGAAACCATTTCTGGAAACTGTTTCCATTTTCGAGTGAACGACAGCGAGGAACAAAAGTCACTTGACGTGTTGGGCTGTTAATGAGATGTTCAACTCATTAACGGCCCGACACATCACACGACTTTTTAAGTTGAGCGTTACGTTCTTGTAATGCCCTGTTAAACTTTGTTATTGTACTAGGGAACGCCCTATAAAGTGGTAATAATATAATAATAACATGATTTTGGAGGGCATTGCGGTTTATTAACTGCCCGAGAGGAATAAATAACAGCCTGGGGGTTTATTACCTGCCCGAGACGAAGTCGAGTGCCATTAATAAGCCAGAGGGCTATTATTCATTCCTCGAGGGACGTTAAAAAACAGGGACGCCCGACGAAATCGTGTTATTTCTATTATTACCATGACGACGGTCTGTTAATGAATTACGGAGTTTTAGAGCCTACTAAACTCCGTTAATATACTAGAGAACGTCCGCTAAACTGGTAATAATAGAGAATAATGCTCAAACGTTCAAATTGATTGGGGAAAAAATTGCAAAAAGCCAGATTCTGTATTTTTATATTACTCTGCGGGAAAATGCCTGAGGTTTGAATTGATGCGCACATCGATGATACAAATGAATCTTTATATGAAATTCCCATACCCTGATTGTTAAATTTACTGACAACTTTAGAAAATTACAGGAAGCTAACTTTCCTTTAAATCTTTTCCAATGACGAAATTTGTAAGTAATAACAAGACAATTTCATAAAAGGTACGAAACCTAATGTTTAAAGCCCCATTTATTAAACAATTTTGTCGCTTCACAGAATTTTGTGTGGCGAATAAACAAAGGCAGCCTAAATGCAGGCACGTAGCCATGGGAAGTGAGACGGGTGCGAACGCAACTCCCCACAAAACTAGAGTTCCCCTTGAGGGACTATATTCCATTTGTAATGAGAAAATTTTGATAAAATGGGCGACCTCACTCACCCCGACACATCATACTCTTTGGACTACTAAATGTTCTCATCTGCATGTAGTTTCTCTGAAACGCCTAGGCACTAATTTGATTCAATTTTATAGCCCCGGCCAGGGGGGGGGGGGGGGGGGGCACTAAAAATTTGCAAGACGTGACGTCCTGTTTTTTATTCAGCTCCTTTTTACACCCACCCACCCCTATGTGCAAATTTTCTACTACCGTTCTCAGACACCCACCCCCACTCTCCCATTAAAATCCAAAATAAACTTATAAACTTAGTAGGCACACAGCTGTCTTTAGGGGGGTTTCATAATGTTCTTAAACTGGTACCACCAATTTAAACCTTTGTGGGCTGCTGTGGGCCCCAATCTACAAATGACAAGCTGTTCATTATCAGGCTTGGCCAGAGCAGGTGTACATATACGTGAACAAATTTTCATTTGAATTGTTCAGTCAGTATTCTCAGGTGTTTGCTACTTTCCTCTTCTATCCATACAAATTCTATTAATAAATAAATAACTTGGGTTGAATTTAGTGCATCAGAGAGAATTTTCCCAAAATATTGTCTGCACATTTTCTACATTTCGAACAAGACACCCACCCCTTACTAACATGTGACATTTTCCCAGATTAAGCCCAATATTCTTACATATAAAGCCTCCTGATGTTGTATTTATGTTAAGAGTGTGATGTACAACATTATCTTTAAGGTTTGAAACACAAATGATGGTATATATTAGCTGATATATTGATATATTTTTAAAAAATTCAAAAAATTGCACAAGTTGGAAATGCACATTTTTGGCGCACTCAAGAGACCCACCCACCCCCACGTCACGTCTTGCCCCGGCTATAAAAAATATGAAAGTGTCTAGGCGTTTCACAGAAACTAGTTGCATATAGTTATCGTTTTACGGGGCCTATGTGCTGAACTGAGTTTATCGCTATTTAATTTATGCCAGAATCACCACATATTAACAATTACATTGAAGATATAATATATATCTTCAAAATACAAAACTCCTATCAACTTTATTGATCTATTTTCTGTGTAATTTTCCGCATACAATAGCGCAAAGGTGCCAAGGGTGTAGCCTGGGAGGGCCATGGGGGTCGTACGAACCCCCTCCGGAATCTCAAAGTTCCGCGGCCGATATTCTCTACAGTAATCGAATACGGTGTCTTCCCACTAGACCAATTCCCTTTAGACCAATTCCCTTTAGACCAATTCCCAAAAGACCAATTCCCCTTAGACCAACTACATACTGTTATTGATTAAGGGTTGATTAAGGATAATCAAGAAAACATTTATTTACTGACAAGCACTTTATTTGATAAAAAAATATTTATAAGCACAACATACAAAAAATATAGGTTTATGACATTTCAGTTTATAAAATATCAACAAGCCAGAAAATAAGCAGACTATCATCTGAAAAATGAGGTCCCCAGAGGGTGGATTTAGTGATGCTATCCTGCACAGCAGGGTAGCATCACTAAATTTACCCTCTGTGAACCTCATTTTTCTATATATGCAATAGTTTTCGTCTATCTGGCTATGTTCCTTTGTCCTGGAGTATACTCCAGTAGCATAGAAGAGCCTATAAGCTGGAACACTATGGAGATGACGTCACGGGATGGCCGCTCACGCGGGTTACCATGACAACCAAACATGGCGCCACCAGGTCACGTGACTATGACGTCACATGAGATCCATCATGAGATCCATCCAACCGGGCCCGTTTCATCGCTCTCCTACTGCTCACACTCAAACTTGATAAGATTATTGGCTCTCGCTCCCGACTTTCGTGGATTTATAAGCAAATAAAGCCATAAAGCAAATAAAGTTATTTGGGTCGCAAGTGATTTCAATCCCACATCGTCTCTGTGCGCTTTCTGCGCGCAGAAACATTTCATTCATTCATTAATCTCTTACCTACATGTAAAACGCCATTCATTTTTTTTATATTTTCACTTTTTGCTTCCAAAACATAGGTTATGACCCTTGTCGGGCTCGTTCCAATGACGGGTCATAACCTATGTTTTGGAAGCAAAAAATGAAAATGTTTAGTTATACGAGGATGTTTTTCCAAGTGCCGTCTGCAACTCAAGGTAGGTGATGGGTTAAAAAGTCTTACTAAGTGGCTAATTTGTGCGTGTGTGTGTCATATGATAAATAGAATATGAAATGAGTGTTTTTCTCATATAATATTTATACACACCGAGTTGAAAGGATTAATAACCAATAATATTTTATTGAAGAAAAAACAATGTCTCATTATCACTAACAATGTTGAAATATTTTCAGAATACTATTTCTAAGACCTTATTGACAAAAGAAGTATCAAAAAAAAAATGTCGCTATCGATCGCGCTATTTACTTCCACAGTGGCTTTCCCTCACAACTGAAAGATTTTTTTTCGGTGCCAAAGTTTTAGCCAACGAAGTTTCTTGGCGTCAAATCAAAATGTTTAGTGCAATTGGCTAAATTCGCCAATGGTTACAATAAACCAAACAAAAGGGAAATTCAGATCGAAAAAAATGCTCATATCACCAGTATACTGCTGAAAAATCAGAGGCTTTACTGTTAGTAAAATTATTCTATCCTCGTGACGAATATTGCCTACACGTACAGTACAATCGCCGCGGACTTGTCATAATCATGATGCCCACGCATATGTTTACCAGGTAATAAAAATCATAATTATTAAAATTTTAATTAATGAAGCACCGGGTTGTACCCGGTATTTATCTATGTATTGCTTTTTAAGGTCATATATTTATGCACAATAACTAATCATGACCGTGGCAGTTTTACGGGTGGAGGAAGCCGGAGCACCTGGAGAGAACCACCGAGCAACGACGAGCAGCTGCCAGCTCCCCAACATCGTAACTCCGCACTGCAGCACAGGCAGGGTTAGATTGGTTGAAGACATGCGTACCATCGACGTGCAGTACGCCTTAGTACACGGCGTCATCGTGCCTCCATGTGGACAATCGGGGTTAAGTGCCTCGCCCAAGGACACAACGCGGGAGTCTGAATTGATCGCTCAGACGGTCACCCATCCAATGATTAACCGGGCTCGACGTTGCTTAACTTCGGTGATCTGAGGAGAACCGGTTACCGCAACACCACCGCGCCCACAAGGTTGTACCCGGTACTTCATTAATTAAAGTTTTGATGATTATTCCTATAATTGGTGTTTGTAATCTAATATTATTGCGTCCACGTGAATATTGCCCACGGCGACCGTACTGTAACTACTTAACCCCTTACCCAACGCAGGGGATATCAAAATTTGTTATTTTAAATATCATTTTTTATATAAGCTCAAGCTTTTTGTCAAATCCCTCATTTACCTTGTATCACGTAAATGTTTATTGTGTTATATTGTCTTACTCTTTAATTACTTTTGAGTTGATAATACGCTGATGTCTCTATTATGTTACAATTAACACTTATTGAATAAAATATTGTTTAAACTAACCCTTTACCCAACGCAGACGATATCAAAATTTATTATTTTAAATATAATTTTTTTTAAATTTTTCAAAACATTTTAACAAAACCATATCATGTGACCCCTCGTTGGAACGAACTCGACGAGCTCGTTCCAACGAGGGGTCACATGATATGGTTTTGTTGAAATATTTTGAAAAATAATATTTTTTCAACTGCTGAATGTGCATATTACGCGGGCGGATGCGGGCGATTCGTAGGGTCAAGGGTTAATGATGAGAAATATTTATACGTAACCCCAAAATCAGACTACAACCAGTCTCAGTATGAATCGTTGCCGCCCTTTATTGAATTTTTAGAGGCTAGAACCTTCGTTATTATATCTTTTCCCATCTGTTTTTTTTTTCTTCTATCTCTTTTCATTTTCTTTACTTTTACTTTCATTTCATTTCAGAGACCTTAACACAGAAAACAACGCACCTGCAAGCTGCAGAGAAGATTGCCACTGTTTCAAGTGTACAGTTACAGACTTCGCAATTATACGACACAGCAACCTTCACAACGTTTGCGGAACAACAGGCAGAAATGAAAGCAACTAATGAGTATACCGCATTCAACCCAACAGAAACTTTATCGGCAACATTTGCAGGACATACAACGGAAGGACGGAACACAGCAAGCTTAACAACGATGTCGGAACCACTAACAGAAACTAAAGCAACGCATGACTGCACGGTGATCAACCCGGCACAAACATTATCAGCAGTAACCGGGACGGCCACACTTGTAGGACATACAGCGGTAGGACGGGATACAGCAAGCCTCACAACGATGTCAGAACCACTAACAGAAACTGAAGCAATGCATGACTGCACGGTGATCAACCCGACACAAACTTTATCAGCAGTAACCGGGACGGCTACATTTGTAGGGCATACAACGGTAGGACGGGACACAGCAAGCCTCACAACGATGTCAGAACCACTAACAGAAACTCGAGCAATGCATGATTGCCCGGCTATCAACCCTACAGACACCTTAGCGGCAGTCACCGGGACAGCTACATTTACAGGACATACAACGGCAGGAAGGAACACAGCAAGCCTCACAACGATGTCAGAACCACTAACAGAAACTAAAGAAAATTATGACGGCATGGTCATCAACCCAACACAAACTTTAGCGGCAGTCATCGGTACGGCAACATTTGTAGGACATACAGCAGTAGGACGGAACACAGCAAGCCTCACAACTATGGCAGAACCACTAACGGAAACTAAAGCAACGCATGGCTGCACGGTGATCAACCCGACACAGACTTTATCGGCAGTCACCGGGACGGATACATTTGCAGGACATGCAACTGTAGGACAGAACACAGAAAGCCTCACAACTATAGCAGAACCACTAACAGAAACTAAAGCAACGCATGACTGCACGGTGATCAACCCGACACAGACTTTATCGGCAGTCACCGGGACGGATACATTTGCAGGACATACACCTGTAGGACGGAACACAGCAAGCCTCACAACTATAGCAGAACCACTAACAGAAACTGAAGCAACGCATGGCTGCACGGTGATCAACCCGACACAGACTTTATCGGCAGTCACCGGGACGGATACATTTGCAGGACATACAACTGTAGGACGGAACACAGCAAGCCTCACAACTAAGGCAGAACCACTAACAGAAACTAAAGTAACGCATGGCTGCATGGTGATCAACCCAACACAGACTTTATCGGCAGTCACCGGGACGGATACATTTGCAGGACATACAACTGTAGGACGGAACACAGCATGCCTCACAACTATGGCAGAGCCACTAACAGAAACTAAAGCAACGCATGGCTGCACGGTGATCAACCCGACACAGACTTTATCGGCTGTCACCGGGACGGATACATTTGTAGGACATACAACTGTAGGACGGAACACAGCAGGCCTCACAACTATGGAAGAACCACTAACAGAAACTAAAGAAAATTATGACGGCATGGCCATCAACCCAACACAAACTTTAGCGGCAGTCATCGGGACGGCAACATTTGTAGGACATACAGCAGTAGGACGGAACACAGCAAGCCTCACAACTATGGCAGAACCACTAACAGAAACTAAAGCAACGCATGGCTGCACGGTGATCAACCCGACACAGACTTTATCGGCAGTCACCGGGACGGATACATTTGCAGGACATACAGCTGTAGGACGGAACACAGCAAGCCTCACAACTATGGCAGAACCACTAACAGAAACTAAAGCAACGCATGGCTGCACGGTGATCAACCCGACACAGACTTTATCGGCAGTCACCGGGACGGATACATTTGTAGGACATACAACTGTAGGACGGAACACAGCAGGCCTCACAACTATGGAAGAACCACTAACAGAAACTAAAGAAAATTATGACGGCATGGCCATCAACCCAACACAAACTTTAGCGGCAGTCATCGGGACGGCAACATTTGTAGGACATACAGCAGTAGGACGGAACACAGCAAGCCTCACAACTATGGCAGAACCACTAACAGAAACTAAAGCAACGCATGGCTGCACGGTGATCAACCCGACACAGACTTTATCGGCAGTCACCGGGACGGATACATTTGCAGGACATACAGCTGTAGGACGGAACACAGCAAGCCTCACAACTATGGCAGAACCACTAACAGAAACTAAAGCAACGCATGGCTGCACGGTGATCAACCCGACACAGACTTTATCGGCAGTCACCGGGACGGATACATTTGCAGGACATACAGCTGTAGGACGGAACACAGCAAGCCTCACAACTATGGCAGAACCACTAACAGAAACTAAAGCAACGCATGGCTGCACGGTGATCAACCCGACACAGACTTTATCGGCAGTCACCGGGACGGATACATTTGTAGGACATACAACTGTAGGACGGAACACAGCAGGCCTCACAACTATGGAAGAACCACTAACAGAAACTAAAGAAAATTATGACGGCATGGCCATCAACCCAACACAAACTTTAGCGGCAGTCATCGGGACGGCAACATTTGTAGGACATACAGCAGTAGGACGGAACACAGCAAGCCTCACAACTATGGCAGAACCACTAACAGAAACTAAAGCAACGCATGGCTGCACGGTGATCAACCCGACACAGACTTTATCGGCAGTCACCGGGACGGATACATTTGTAGGACATACAACTGTAGGACGGAACACAGCAGGCCTCACAACTATGGAAGAACCACTAACAGAAACTAAAGCAACGCATGACTGCACGGTGATCAACCCGACACAAACTTTACCGGCAGTCACCGGGACGGCTGCACTTGTAGGGCATACAACGATAGGACAGGACACATCCTGCCTCACGACGATGTCAGAGCCACGAACAGAAACTCGAGAAATGCATGACTGCATGACAATCAACCCAACAGACACCTTAGCGGTAGTAACCGGGACAGCTACATTTATAGAACATGCAGCGGTAGGAAGGAACACAGCAAGCCTCACAACGATGTCAGAACCACTAATAGAAACTAAAGCAACGCATGACTGCACGGTGATCAACCCGACACAAACTTTATCGGCTGTCACCGGGACGGCTACATTTATAGGACATACAGCAGTAGGACGGGACACAGCAAGCCTCACAACAATTTCAGAACCACTAACTGAAACCAAAGCAAACGCATGGCTGCACGGTGATCAAGCCGACGCAGACTTTATCGGCAGTCACCGGGACGGCTACACTTGTAGGACATACAACGGTAGGACGGGGCACAGCAAGCCTTACAGCGATGTCAAAACCACTATCACAAACTAAAGCAACGCATGACTGCATGGTGATCAACCCGACACAAACTTTATCGGCAGTAACCGGGACGGCCACACTTGTAGGACATACAGCGGTAGGACGGGACACATCCTGCCTCACAACGATGTCAGAGCTGCTAACAGAAACTCGAGCAATGCAGGACTGCATGGCCATCCACCCAACAAACACCTTAGAGGTAGTCACCGGGACGGCTACATTTATAGGGCATACAACGGTAGGCAGGAACACAGCAAGCCTCACAACGATGTCAGAACCACTAACAGAAACCCAAGTGATGCATGGCAGCATGGCCATCGACCCAAAAGAAACCTTAGCGGCAGTCACCGGGATAGCTACATTTGTGGGACATCCAACGGTTGGATGGGACACTGAAGTTCTCACAACATTGGCGGAACCGCTAGCCGAGCACAAAGACACGCATCATTTTATGGACATCAACCCAACAGAAACTCAAGAAATGGCTACGTTTGTGGGGTATACAACGTTGAGACCTGACACTGCAACCCTCACAACTTTGGTAGAACCACTTACAGAGACAAAGGCAACGCAATATGTTTTGGTCAGCGTCCCAACAAAAACTCTAGCCGCAGTCACCGAAACGTTGACATTGGAACCATATGTAACGGCGGGCTTTGCTACTGCCACTCTCACTCAATCGGCGTTTTCACCTGATGAGCCAAATAAGAAATTTCTGGGCGACCTTGACTTCAGGGTGCCCTGTCCGTCGATAGGCGCATTCACCATAAGTTTGGTTCTTTTTTCGTTTATGGTACCTTTCGTTCTCGACATACCGAGATGTCACCGAGATCTCAAGGCTGAAGCTTCACATAAAATGCTTGCAACAGTGCAGGCCCTGTTTTAAACCCTTTACCTAACATGAAAAGCAGACGATAATAACAAATTTTATTTTATTATTAATATCATTATTTTTATTTTATTCCTGAATAACAAATGTTTTTTTATTTTTTGTCTCAAAAACATAGATTATGACCCCTCAATGGAACGAGCTCGGCGAGCTCGTTCGAACGAGGGGTCATAACCTATGTTTTTGAGACAAAAAAATGAAAAAATAATGAAAATTAATTGGCGACTCTTGTGAATAGCGCTGGCCAGTTTTGGACGTTAAAATTTTCTCTTTGGCTTTTTGAATTCTAAACTGTCTTGTGATTTTGTTTGCTACTGCCAAAACCATAACAAGTTTCCATTCGATGAACACTATACTGCTATAGCTATAGCACTACACTTAGACACGCGGGGACACCATAGTCATTTTTCAAAGGAGACATACCCCCCCCCCCCCCCCCCCCCCCCCATTCTGTCCTCGACCAAGAGGGGAAAAAGGTCAATAAGTGTTCTTTAGTGAAAAAAGAACCAGAGGGCCGGGGTTACACTGGAGTGTTGCTTCTATTGCATTCATACAGCACGCCGGTGGACCCAGATGGGCGGAGAAGTTACCCCCAACCACCGGTTCCACGAAGAAAACAACGTTTTTATACATTTGCTTGTCAGTGCTAGGGTCAGACTGTAGTTTATGGAGTGGGGACTTGATAGGTTCTCGATCGAGGATTAGGTTTTTAATTTAATTTGTACCCTTTCAGTAACGCGAATAGCGACAAATTTTTTCTAAAAACTAAAATGTTCATCCTTTGTTTCAAAACCATCGCTTATGACGCCTCATTGGAACAATCGCGAGAATCTTGTTGCAATAAAGCTATGTATTCGAGTATTGAAACTTCTTATTATAAGTGTTCCACTCCTCCCCACTCCCAAGCACTCACGGTTTTGGATCCTCTGATTATGCAAGAGTGGCATGGTACACCTATCGCCCTACTACACACTAAAAACTAAAGTGTTAAAACTAACACTTTCAAGGTGTTAAACCCATTCTAACTCTTTGGGTTTGATTTTAACACTCAAAGTGCAATGCTTTAAGCACTTAGACATTACAATCGTCAGACATCTGAAACTTGAATGGATGGCACTTCTCATGTGTCTACCATTGGTGGTTCTTCCAGAATCGTATATAATTTGATTTGCGCTTGGTAGGTACATAATTAAAAGAACTCAACGCAGATGACGCGGATCAGGCTCGAGAGTTCGAGCCTGATCCGCGTCATCTGCGTTTTTTTTCCTTTTAAGTGTCGCGACATTACTTGTCAAGTGGTATTATTGTAACACCTGTCAAGTTCTGGGATATCTATACTTGAACAAAGTGATAGTTCAGCCCTTAGTAAGTGTTAAATACAGCACTTCAAGTGGAGTTTTTAACACTTTAGTTTTTAGCGTGTATAACCTATGTTTTTGAGACAAAAAATGAAAAAAATGGTTATTCTAGAATACGACTACTACAAGTACATTATGAAGGTTCTCTCAAAAAGGCACAAATATAACGTTCATTGGGTGTAATGCGGCGTCATCTGCAATGCTAAAACATTGCAATAGAACTTTATTTCACTCAATGGGCCATTATTACCTCTTCTCTTTTTTACCCTTCACCTCAGGGGGGGGGGGGGGGTCAGGATACGGATACAAGGTGGAAATATTTACATTTCAATTTTTGGGACCCACCACTCCCGGAATGCAAATTTTTGCCAGTCATGTCTTGGACACCCACCTCTCCCGCACAGTTTTTTCCTCAAAGACAATTGGGGACCCACCCCCATTTTTATAAAATCTGTTTAACGAAGTATTCAAATTACCTAAATCAAAATAAATAAATAAATAAATAAATAAATAAATAAATAAATACTTTTCCCAAACATGAAAGGTGCCGAAAACCAACTTGTCCGATATCCCAGCCCTGCTCTTGGGCATCCAAGGCATCCCTAGCCACAAATGGCCCCAAACCAACCTCTCTGCATATAAAGCCACAACGGAAATGCAGCATCAGACCCCCAGGTAATCACTGGAACCCGCCTCCACCAACTGAATTGCAGATATACACCCATTCATGTTAAAGCAACACAACCTTTACCCCCGATGTACAACATGTCTATGCTGTTCAGACACCAGTCGAATCCCACCACCAAGAAGTCCTACCCAAAATATATTGTTCCCACCTGAATATCTAATCATATCTTCAACTGTCCACAAGAAATAGTTGTTTTTCATTTCATTACTTTTCGGTTAAATGTTTAGTTTGTACAGCTGGTCTGAGAGAGACCTAATACTGAAGTTCTTTGACCCATGCCAGGGTGGCTTGTATGAGATGAATTGCCTCTTATTTATTTTTTTTTATGTTAGTGTCACTAGAATCATATTTGCCTTGAAATTATACACGTTTTCCACAATCAAGATTTTTATCAATCTTTCCAATTATTCCATACACGGAAGCACACTAGACCAATGGCATGAGGAACCCTGAGGCTTACAGGAGAATCAAATAACAGGAGCTACAAAGCACTAATATGAGGCAGACTGCCTTAGTAGAAATATAAAGGAGTGAAAATCATGACCAAATAGCTGGGAATCACTTTTTTGTTTTGCAATTTTTTGCCAGACCCAGAACAGGACCCACCCCCTAATGAAGTGTAAAACATGGGGAAAAAATTCTAACATGGAGCCTCCAACACATTATCAATGCTCTATTCTGTTCTAAGTTATGAATCTGAGCACTTGAATTCACTTTGGTTGTAATTACTTGTCTGTAAAATGATATTTGGCAAAAAATTGCATGACACCGGTAAAAACTGCACTTTGGAGCTCGGACCCACCCACCCACCCGGACCTTGTATCCTGGCATTTTTTTGCGACCCTCACCCCCCCCCCCCCCCCCCCCCCCCCCCCCCCCCCACACACACACACACTCCTGTTTACCTAACATGAAAAGCAGACGACACATGCAAAACAATTCTTGAATAACTAATTCTTTTCATTTTTTGACTCAAAAATATAGGTTATGACTTCTCTTTGGAACGAGCTCAACGAGCTCGTTCCAAAGAGGGGTATTAACCTATGTTTTTGAGACAAAAAATGAAAAAAATATTGAAAATCAATTGGCGATTTTTGTAAATAGCGCTGGCCGGTTTGGGCCGTTACAATGGGTAACGTGTTAAACATTTGACTCTTCGCGGAAACTCTGTTTTATGTCACATTTAACCCTATAACTTATTTAACCTAGTTTGAAGACACTGCTTCAGTTTATTGGGACGAGCACGGTGGGCTCATTCCAGTGGGGTGTTATTCGCTGTGTTTCGGGAAAAGTAAAAAACCCAATTTGCGCTACGACTCTTGGGGAAAAAACTGGAATTTTGACATTTTTAGACACAAGGACAAGTTCCAAAAAACAATCTTTGCATTCAGAGTGGCTTCTTATAATATCTATCGTCCGAATTCCCCTCTGGTGCCCTTGGTCTCATTTTGTTGATAATTTATTTCAATTAGTTTGCGACATGGACAACAAAATATTAACGCCTTCGATTCATTGATGCTATCTGTGCAAAATAGTATTAAACAACAGTTTTATTGTATAATAAATCGGTGATACCATGTCATTTGCCTCAGGATAGGCCACTTTTCAAGCTTGCTTGTATATATTTTGCCTCTCCTACAGGTGGGAGGCTTTTGGACAATAAAACCAATCGATTAATAATAATTAGCATTAGAATATCGAAGAACCCCCCTAACTAAATAAATGTGTATACTTGATAGCAACAATACGCCCGCACATTTTAAACTTTCATTCTCTTCAGTTCTCAAATGAAAAAAATTCTATCTATTTTTACCTTACAGCTCATTTGCTCGATGGGCTTCGAGCCGTTCGAGCAGTAGCGCGAGTCACTCCAGGTAAGGCGGAATCCCATTTATGGAATCCCATTTTTGGAATCCCATTTGTGAGTTCCCTTTTTTGAAAACAGATGGACTTCGGAATCCCTTTTCTTCTGAAATGAGGCGTGAAATTCTGAAATAGTACAACTTGTGGGGTTGTTTGTGGTAATTCTACGAATTAAACGAGGATTGTGTGGAAAGTCCAAGCCAGAAAATTACTCCTATTCAATCGAACTCACCCTGGTACCCCTCGGTACTATAACACTATAACACTACGTGCTAAGTCGATAAAATGGGGAATCCGTAGTAAATAAAGTCAATTTCGGTGATTTGGTGGGATTGTCGGGTTGTTTGTGGTAATTCTACGAATCGGGAAATTATTCCGGTTCAATCGAACGTACCCTCCGAACATACCCCTGTCGTGTTAGAAGCCTTTGGATAATATAGCAACCACGTGCTACCATAGAAACCACGATGGCGGCCTCCAGTATACAAAATGGATGACGGAAACGCATCACCCTAACAACACGCGCTGCGCATGCGCACTCACATCACGTATCACTATGGGGATGACGTCACAAGATGGCCGCCGCTAACGCGGGTTACCATGGCAAGCAAACATGGCGCCACTGGGTTACGTGACATGACGTCACTTCCTAGGTCCTGCACTAGGTCCTGCCAGTGTGGCCCCGTTGCAGTACATCTCAAATTTTGTAAGAAGGTACTCGGAGTAAATAAAAATTCCTCTAATCTCGCCGCACGCGCGGAGCTCGGAAGGTTCCCACTTTCGGTTGAGTCTCTTGTAAATTTTGACAAATTCATTACCAAATTGCACTACACAAACCCAGGTACCTTACTGAAAGACTCTTTTGCGGAATATAAACTCACATCAGAATATAGCGCATTCCAACATATGTTGGAACAGTATAATGTGCCTGGTGATAAAGTCGGCAATACTGAATCCAGAATATTATATGATAAAATGAATATGGAACACGTACAGTATTTACATGAATCTATTTATGACGACAATGAAAAGCGTGGTAATAACAAAGTTTGTTCAAACGTGATCAGCTATTTGAACCATATCTTACCCATACTGAAGCCCGTGAGGCGAGGATTATGTTTACCAGGCTGAGAGTAAGCAATTATAATTTGAATATTGAGAGAAGCAGACACTCCCAATCCCCCATTCCACTAGAGCGTAGGCTTTGCAAGGCTTCTAGTGTTTGTGCAGCTGCCGGCGAAGTTGAAATTCACTTTATCATGGATTGCCCGGCCTATTCAAACAGTAGAGCCCAGTTGTTCAACATTATAAGTAGAGATAAACCAGATTTTATAAAAGCCAGTAAATGTCAGCAATTTGAAATCATTATGAAGAATGACAGTGGGACAATCATTAATCCTATCTGTAACATGATCCTGCCGTTCTTCAGGGAGAGAGATGCATTAATTGGCAAAACACGAGCAAGATTGTTTACCTTTCCTTTAAATAGTCTTGTTGATCATTTTAACAATTATTGTATATATTTTATAATTCACATTATAATTCACATTATATGTTATTTGTGCAATCTGCCCACTGTAGGTGTAATATTGCTTCAATAAACTGTCTGTCTGTCTGTCTGTCTGTCTGTCTGTCTGTCTGTCTGTCTGTCTGTCTGCCTGCCTGCCTGCCTGCCTGCCTGCCTGCCTGCCTGCCTGCCTGCCTGCCTGCATGCATGTCTGTCTGTCTGTCTGTCTGTCTGTCTGTCTGTCTGTCTGTCTGTCTGTCTGTCTGTCTGTCTGCCTGCCTGCCTGCCTGCCTGCCTGCCTGCCTGCCTGCCTGCCTGCCTGCCTGCTGTCTGTCTGTCTGTCTGTCTGTCTGTCTGTCTGTCTGTCTGTCTGTCTGTCTGTCTGTCTGTCTGTCTGTCTGTCTGTCTGTCTGTCTGTCTGTCTGTCTGTCTGTCTGTCTGTCTGTCTGTCTGTCCGTCTGTCTGCAATCTAATCCTGCTGTTCTTCAGAAAAAGAAACTGACCTGGGGTTTTGATTTTATATACTTACATGCATGATACATTAGCCTTATTTATTATACAAAAATAGCTGTTTCGTTTATTGTTTGTTTATTATAATCATATAATATCTCTGTTAACTCTTTATGTAATCTGCTTCTCCGTAGGTGTTATTGCTTGAATAAACTATTACTATTACTATTAGTTCACTTGGAAGGATGAACAAGAAGAATGTTACTAAGGTAACACGTCCCCCCCCCCCCCCCTTGTGATCTTCATCTTGCAGATGTGGTGGAAACTATTATACGCGACACACCTTCTGACTGTCCTTAACATTTGTAAAAAGTTTAACAATTGTACTATGATTCGTTTCTGAGTTATGGCTGAGACACGATTATTGACCGATTTTTAGTGTGACCTTGAAATGTGATCTTGACCTTGAATGTACGAACCCGGCTATGGTGTGTGACACATCGTCCCATGGTCCTTTATAATTGTGTGAAGTTTGATGACCGTGGCCCTAACCTAAGTCGGGGGGCATAAAGAGAAATAGATATTTCCGTATAAGCATGTGGATGAGTTCATTTTAGAGGAAGCTGTTATGGCTCGGTGATTACGGCATTGAACGTCAAATTGAAGGGTTCACGGTTCGATCCCTGTCGGGGCAACTGCGTTGTGTCCTCGAACAAGTCGCTTAATCCCGATTGCCCACGTTGGGGCATGATGGCGCTGTGAACTAAGTTGTACTGAATGTCGGTGGTGAACTTGTCTAAAACCAATGCTAGCCCTGCTTATGTGGAGTTAGTACTTTGGGGAATTTGACAGTTGCTCGCCGTTGCTCGGTGGTTTTCGCCGGGTACTCCGGCTTCCTCCACCCGTAAACCTGTCCGACGCGAGGTGACCCTGGCTGTAGAAAGTGTCGTTAAAACCAAATAAATGAATAAATAAATTAATAAATAACTAAATGAAAATAAAATATAAATAAGCAGAGGGAGCTGTTAAGATAGCATCCTTCACCAGTCTAGTCCAGGTCACATGTTTTGATCAGTCCAGCCGCAATCACAGTTTAGATTGGTATTTTTGAAATTTTTGGTCATGTTACCATTTTAACAAGCTCGTTCCAATGATCTCATGATACAGTTTTGTAGAATTTTTTTCAACTGCTTAATTTGTAAATTGCTCGGGAGGATGCTGCCGATTCGTTAGGTAAACAGTTAAAGAAGTATATTGAGTAAGGTTTCAAGTTCGTACAGGCGGACATCGATCAGGGAAGGCTGTCGGAAAATGTTAACTTTCGCACCACTATGCTGACATTTGGAGATTTTGCTTTCAGGCCTGCTGAGCAGCCACCATACTTGATAAAATTATAACGTATAATGCATGGGCGGATACAGGGGGGGGGGGGGGGTGGTGGATAGAGTGGATTTCCACCCCTTTTGATATTTGAAAGGGGAGACAACAAGCAATTTTTCAAAGTCAAATTCAACCTGTATTGAAATTATCTTTACACGAGGAGTTCTCGCGACTAGACACCATCAAATAAACGACTAGACACCATCGAATATAGTTTGATACATGTTATTTGGATGATCAAGTGCAACATATTTGACTTAAATCATGTTGCGATCCGTAGAAATGTAGTAAAAATCGGTCATTTACGAAGCATTAAATTGCCGCTAGTGCACAAAGAAATGCATCCAGAATGCGTCTCCCGCGATTAAAATTTCAAAAATTTTCCCCCGACTCCCCCGTACGAGAGGGGGGATAGTCCCCTCTCGAGCTCACCCCCAAGT
Source organism: Pictodentalium vernedei (assembly GCA_031216915.1). NCBI lineage: Eukaryota > Metazoa > Mollusca > Scaphopoda > Dentaliida > Dentaliidae > Pictodentalium > Pictodentalium vernedei. The sequence continues at coordinate 353,543,525 of CM062292.1, forward strand.
TTCCTGCGGCGTTCGGTTCGTGGCTCCGCCATTCAATTTTCCACCCCCCTCCCCCCCCCCCCCTTTTTCCAATCCTGGATCCGCCACTGTAATGGTTTTACAGCGACCCGCGTAAGCCTAACGTTTTTGTCTCTTTTTCCAAACTTGGTATAAAATGACACACTCTAAACTCAGTTGGGTTAAAAAAAAACCAACCCAAATCAACTGGGCTGAGTGATTATGATCCCAATAACACTCTGGAATCAGAGGGATCAAATGGGTTCACTCAATTCAGTTCATTTGGGGTTATTTTTGACCCGACTGATTTTAGAGGACAGTTGTTGTATACCATAATATAACAATAACATGGGCTTGGAGAACGTTACGGTTTATTAACGGCTCGAGAGGAATGAATAACTGCCCGAGGGTTTATTACCGGCCCGAGACGACGTCAAGGTCCGTTAATAAGCCAGAGGGCTGTTATTCAGTCCTCAAGGGCTGTTAATAGACCGGGACGCCTGCGCGAAATCATTTTATCACTATTATTACCATGAACGGCAGCGTGCGCCGGGCTGTTAATGAATTTTGTTTTTATTAACGACCGCCGCTCGCTTCCGGTTGTATGACGTCATGAATTACTGGGTTTTACCGCCTCCAGCCTCGCAAAACTCCGTTAATATACTAGAAAACGCCCACTAAAGGAGATTTACAGTGGAGCCGCTCGGGAGACGCAATTGCTGAGTACACGACAAAGATATATCGCAACATAACACTGCTCACAATTCGCTTAGGATCGCCCATGCTCATTGACATAAGGGGTAAATGGGTGGTTGTAATCACTTTCCTCAGCTCAGATAGACTTTTTCCTGACCCTTTCATTTCTCATTATCTGTGTACAATCAAACACGGCGAAGTCACTGAAGTTGCAAATTGTTCACCCCTTTTTTGATGATTTTAAAACGCCCACAGAAGAACACAGATTTATACAAAACGATTTATCCATGCCAAGACCGGAGCACGGTGACTCAGTGGTTACGAGATTGGACTTCAAACCAAAAGGTCCACAGTTCGATCCCCGCCAGTGGTAACTGCGTTGTGCCCTTGGACAAGGCACTTCATCCCAATTGCCCGCGTGGAGGCACGGTGGCGCTGTTTACTAAGGCATACTGCACGTTGATGGTGCACTTGTCTTCAACCAATGCAACCCTGCTTGTGACTCAGCCTTGTGCGGAGTTAGTGCGTTGTGCAGTCTGACAGTTCCTCGCCATTGCTCGTTGGTTCTCTCCGAATACACCGGATTCCTCCACCTATAAAACTGTTCGACACGAAGTGACCCTGGCTGTTGAAAGTGTCGTTAAAACCCCAATAAATAGATAAATTAATTAATTTGCAATTTTACATGGAATATAATGAACAGTTTTTAGAAATACAGAAGTGAAGGTAAGTAAATTTTAGATCTGTGTATAGTGTTCTTGAAGACGGTGCAGAATACAGAAAACGAAGGGCAATAACTCTGTAATTTTCGTCGGATATTGGTGGTTATTGACGGAACAAGACAATCTTAGTCTAAAGCAGACAACCCAAATTAATTGGAGGACGTCAACTACTATTCAAGTTATCTCATAAACAAACTTCTGGGTAGACGGGCATATGAATAAAAAGGCGAAAATGTCGTGCAGAACGTAAATGTAATCCGACAACTCGTCGCCTGAGTGCTACAATGTCGTATGTCCCACAGGGAACATACGACATTGTAGCACTCACGCGACGAACTGTTGTTCAGGATATCGGATAAACAGACTTCCGAGCTGAATGACGGGTAGAGGAACGGAAAGACTGGATGACTTATGATACTCCCTCTCCACTTTACTGGGAGCGGTGGCTCGGTTACGGTATTGGACTTCAAACCGAAAGGTCCACAGTTCGATCCCCACTAGGGGTAACTGTGCTGTGTTCTTGAGCAAGGCACTTAATCCCGATTGTCCATGTGGGGTCACGCTGACGCTGTATACTGCACGTCGGGGGTGCACTTGTCTTCAACCAGTGCTGAAGTTGATCGGTGGTTCTCTCTGGGTACTGGTTTCTTCCACCCGTGAACTGCCCGACATGAGGTGACCCTGGCTGTCAAAAGTATCGTTAAATAAATAAATAAATAAATAAATAAATAAATAAATAAATTACTGGCGGTGGGAGGGGTACATAAAACAAGTCAGGCCAAACGTGTGTGCCACTTCTCACTTTGGCGAGATTCCACATTCGGAGTAATTTGCATATCCTAATTTTCCACAAAACTGATAGAGAAAAATGAACAAAAAACAGAATAAGACTGAGTACGTAAAATAAGCACCTTTCCCTACACTTTTGGGTTCTCGCGCTATCAAGGATGGATGCATGGGGTGTATAAAAGTAAACTTCTCATAAATGTTTCGTGCATATATAAAAACTCTAAAATCAGTTGGGTTAAAATCAACCCAAATCAACTGGTATGAGTGAATATGAACCCAATTGGGTTCATATTCACTCAACCCAGTTGATTTAGGTTGATTTTTGACCCAACTGATTGTAGAGTGAAGAAGGATTGTAGACTTTGGTCTTTTCAATGAAGTGGCAATGCCTTGCCGTTCGTGGTTTGAAGACCTGTAACTTATTGGTGCATCAGATAGGTATGCTCTCAACAGAAGCAGGTCACATGAAGCGTGCGTTTAAAAAGCTTGCTTCAGAAGGACATAGAAATTGGTCTGGGCAACCTGATGACTCTGGAAATTTTGTACAAAAGAGTTGTACGCATGTATTATGATACAAGTGTAGTGGAAACACGAGTTCGTAAGAGTGGGTCAGTTTTCACAAGTTCGATTGGATGTAAGGCGTTGGCACAGTGCAATACGTAATCTTATCGTACCTCATTACGAACTTGTGAATTCCGCTACTCTCCAAATGCGTCGCTTGATAGATGTTCGTTGTAACTAGTTTTTTTTTTATCTTTAATTAGGTACTTTATCAGATTGTACATGGGGCAATACCGAGTTCATTTTATCGAGTATAAAGGATTTCACATACCTTTCAATCCCTTTTGGTAGTGTGGATCATTTGATGCAATATGGTTCAAGACAAAGGATAAGTTTAATATATATAAAACAAGATAAATCCGATGCCGTACTTCATCACTATAAGATGTACTCTTCACCACAACATAAAAAATACTGCTGAAATTTCATCAGAGAGTATTACATTTCGTAACACCACGTCACGCATTGACAACAAATGCATTGTTACCAATTTGTACTGTAAACCTACAGACTCACACCAGTACTTGCTTCCACCCAATTGCCATCCTAAAGATATTGTAAGGAACACTGCAAGTAGATTCGCCATCAGAATCCAAAGGATGTGCTCTGACCCAGCTGACAAAAAAAAACTGCCTTCAGTAATATGAGGTCGCAACTTTTGAGCCGAAATTACAAGCCTGAGCCAGTGAGCTGTACTATCGGCAAAGCTGATAGCTTGCCACGTGGCGAACTGATGCATTATCGCCACCAAATTCAAAATGACATATGTGTATACCATTCGTTACCACATTTCATCCAGGTCGTTCAAGAGATCCACGAAGTTCAAAAGGGTTATTACCGTTAAGTAAATACACAGAACGGCGTACCTGTGTGAATGGGTTAATTGAAATGACATGAGTGCCAGCGCGCAAGGATAAAACGAGTGGCCGCAGGCCTCGAGTTTTATCCTTCCGCGATGTCACAGGTGCCATATCGATTAACCCATTCACACAGGTGTGTCCTTCTGTGTATTTGACATATCGCCATATCGATTAACCTATTCACACGCGCGTGACATTCTGTGTTTATTACACGCATTCACATATATAAAACAATTATTAGAAAGACACTCAGCAATTCATTTGACAACTCTTAGCAAAGAACTCATTTTATCGCCAACCAAATTTGCGTACTCATACTCTTCTTCTTCTGCTGGATATTCATTATCTCATTCATATTGCGACTCTCTTTTTTACGCTATTTTCGTACTCATTAACCCTCTGCACTCTGATGTCAAAATACCCAAGTTTTCAGCAGCAAATGTTTCCCACGATGCAACTGCGAATTTAAAAAATTATATCTTGTTTGACAGAGCTCAATGAGCTCTGTCAAACAAGATATAATTTGTTAAATTTTTTATGCTGCTTGTGCAATATGGAGTCACTGACAAAAAATTTGAAATGCAAGGAGTTAAACCCGCCATCACCTTCAGTTTTAGACAGTTTATTTAGTTATTTCGCAATCGGTTCAGTTTCGGATGATCAATCGTCTGCTCAATAATTTCTGTTCGGCACATGTATGCGGAAAGTATTTTCATTTTCCGCATGGTTTAGTGTTGCTGTAAGGGATTTCATAGAACATGCGAGTAATAATACCTACTCATAAATGTAACAGAGATGAAGGCTGTTCAAATCTGTCATCCGCACTGACACCTATGGTTGTGAAATGCAGTGTAAATCTCTCATTTCATTTCGGAATCTCCAACTAACTAACCTGGAGTTAGCATCGGTTTGAGGCCAAGTTTCAATGATAGTGTTCTACGCCTTAGTGCATGTCGTCACCGTGTTTCCACATAGGCAATCGGGCTAGTGTGCCCAAAAACACAACGCAGTTGATACGGGACAGGATCAAACCTTCTACCTTTCGATTTCGAGTCCAATGCTCCAATCAATGAGGCACCGTGCTTTCACATGAACCCATTATAATCTTGGCACAGTAATTCAGACCGGTTGAACATAAGATCAGACGGGGACGCCGGATGCACGGGGACGGGGGGGGGGGGAGGGACAGCTGTCCTCCCTGCCTTTGAACCACGGGGGCGAGAGGAGGCAGACAATGCCCTTCCCAAATTCGTCACTCAACTTTTTAATGATTTATTCTCGAAGTAAAGCTAAAATACACTCCAAATCCGCTCTGGGAGCTTTCAAACTTCTTAATGGGGAGTTTGGGAGTAGGTCTCCCACCTCAATGGGTAGGAGGACACCTCCTCTCAAACTCCCTCATCTCGGGCATCGGGCCTTCGAGACATTCAGGCTTCCGTATGCAATGGCGGGGCTGTTTTTACGTGTAAATGTCCTTTTTCCGAGTCTGACCCTGACCCCCGCCCTGAAGTGCTTTCTATCTATGAGCAACACACATATGAGAATACAGTACCGCAGCCGTGGGGTGGTCATTTTCCATGGATGGGAAATATTTTTACGGACGCAGTAATATACTACTCAAAGTTTGCTAAGCACAACATATTTGACACATCATAGTGAAATTTTCTTGTGACACATTTGCGATATTTTTGGTGGATATGATTGAGGGATGTATTGAGATGGTCCCCAGTGTTTACATTAGCTCTCTTGACAAGCAGACTTTTCGTGACAGTCATGGAAAGCATGTACCCCTTCATTTCCATGATGTTTTTGTGTACTGTCTACATGTCCATGAGATGTGTAGGGTATAAAGTCTTCATTTCAACACAAACCCTTGTGATTTAAGGATTGAATATGACAAATGCAAATGTAAGAAGACATTTGTCTGCAGCAGAAATGTGGTGGGCTGTAGGAATGGTGGAACACGGGGCTACCCATCGTCAGGATGGTGAAGCCCTTGGTGTGCACCATACGGTGACGACCTGAGCCTAGGCAAGATTTCATCAGTATGGCACACCAGTAAGACGGGCATGGTGGTGGCAGAGACAGGGCAACATCTGCAGCTGAAGACCGGTTTTTGATCATTCAGGCCCTTAGGAACCGCTTTGCCACAGCAACCCAGCTTCGCAGTGATCTTCAGAATGCATCCGGGGTAAATGTTTCGACGCAGACTATCCGAGCAAGGTTGCACGAAGGTGGTCTCCGATCGAGAAGACCATGTATTCGCATTCCGATGTCCCAGAACCACCGCCAGACACGATATGAATGGGCCATGGACCACGTTGGATGGACCAGAGAAGATTGGCAACCTGTCCTTTTTACAGATGAGTCAAGGTACTGCCTAGGCCACACAGATAGACGTTCTAGGGTATGGAGAAGACCAGAAGAGCGATTCCATGCAGCCAACATTGCTGAGCATGACCGCTATGGTGGAGGGTCAGTCATGGTCTGGGGCACATCAGCAGGGATGGGTGTACAGAGCTCTGTGTCCTTGAACGTGGTACATTGACTGCACAGCGGTGTATTGATGAGATCCTGGATGTCCACGTCAGATTGTATGCAGGTGCAGTGGGTGATAGATTCATTCTGATGGACGATAATACCCGTCCTCATGTTGCCCATGCTTTCGGTGAGTACCGACAGTGGGAGGGGATTAAGCGTACAGCCAGGAAGTGTCCAGGAGCTTGGTGCCATGCTGGTCCAAGATTGGAACAACATCCCACAAAGGACCATCTGGAACCTGATTGGGCGCATGAGAAGGCGTTGCCAAGCTGTAATTAACAGTAATGGGTCTCGTACTCGATATTGAACCCATACCAGTTCGCTCCGTCAACTTTTTGGCCAATTGAAAAATTTCCTCTTTTACCAATAATATCCATTTTCCATGGTTATCGTATTCAAAAGCTAAAAAATAATATCAAACACAAATAAAATCTTATTTCTGTACTTAAATCATCAAAGATATAATTAAATAAAAAATATATACACTTTTCATTACAATGTTTCAACTAAAACGTAAAACAGGTAGTTGGATATACTTGGTGCTTAGCAAACTTTGAGTAGTATACTATAATGGACGCCTAAGTCGAATTGGCCGTCGCGAAAGAATCTGAACATCCAGTGATGGATCTGATCGCATTTATGAAGAGAGTAGGGATTTCCGAAAGTGTCCCACTTTGTGTCAGCGGCACTAAACGGAAAATTCCAACATCTCTCACGATCTATGTTAACTCTCAACAGTTTGGGGGAAAGAGAGTAAATTTACGGAACAGCATCTATTATGAAGACTTAAGTCCCAGCAAATTAAAAGGATTTTTCCACTCACGATTACCGGGAGCTTTAATGTCTCGGCACCTTTCACACAATATTGGAGGCGAAGACTTTCCATTTCAAGCTTGGGAGGGGGAGGGATTTATTAGGTGGCTGTTTTCCTGTTTACATGAAGAACATCCCAACGTCAAGTTGCTTTAAGCCCATATGAATATTGTTTGCATGCCTTATAATACTCGAATCTGCAAATGTCAGGCAAGAGTTTTGATTCGACAACAACATGCGTCTCTTTCTACCTCTCAACTGAACATCTGCACTCTTCAATATGTATCTCATGGTCAGTCATGGATTCTCGTAACAGGACTGGCTAGTATCATGGACTTAACCCTTTACCCAACACAGACGATATCAAAATTTATTATTTTAAATAACATTTTTTTAATTTTTCAAAAAAATTCAACAAAACCATATCATGTGACCCATCGTTGGAACGAGCTCGATGAGCTCGTTCCAACGCGGGGTCACATGATATGGGTTATTTCAACTATTGAGTTTGCATATTACGCGGAAGGATGCGGCCGATTCGTTGGGTAATGGGTTAAAAGTTTTGATGCCGAGCTCAAGGAAATGGGCATAGGGTGTGTGCGTGGGAGGGGGTGTAACAGTTGGAAATTCAAAGCTCTAAATTGAAAAAAGTTGGAAATTTTAGACAGGACGGTAGCGGAATTTTTCTAAACATGTATAGAATTTCGTCGAAATATGGAGTTTTTAGACTGAAAAATAGTGGGAGTCCTCCAAATATTCATTGAAATGTATTTAAAAACCCCAAAGTACTCCTCGGTTGGTTAATTTACAATCAAGAAGGTGCACAAATGGAATCTGAATCTTTATTTTTTACCTGACGAAAGACATCCGTCCGCATCCGCCCGCATCCGCACAGGAAATTTACAAATTCAGGAGTTGACAAAAAATATTTCCCAAATTGCAACAAAATCATATCATGTGATTCCTCACTGGAACGAGCTCGTTCCAATGAGAGGTTACATGATATGTTTTTTGTTTAAAAAAATTGAAAAATTAAAAAAAAAATAATTAAAATAACAAAATTTGATATAGTACGTGTTGGGAAAAGGGTAAAAACCTGTAGTTGGAAAACTTTGATTCAGTGTGGGACGGTGGAGGAGTTGGTTGGTAATAGAATTTGCCACCTGTTGGAAATTATGTAGTGGTCGTCGGAACTTACCGAGGAGGGGGCGCAAATGATTAGCGAGAAGTGGACACCCCCTCTTTCCGGAATCCCTTTGCAACGCGCCCTTCTTGGTAACGAATATTTAACAGAATTTATACCATGATTACTTATTCTACTATATATAAAAAGCCTATGACATAAATTTTAGCTTTACACACCAACCGTGGTGAACATGCCAGCAATGGGATTATAATGGTTAAAATTTACACCTACAGTGAAATTGCATCCAAGTTAACCTTTGGTGACCTCGCCTTGAATTCAAACTTGTCTAAATTTAACACTCGTCGCCTCGTGAAGAGTGAAATGAAACCGACAATTATTTATTACTTTTTTAAATGCGTTTACCTCATAAGATACCAAAAATTAACAAACATACGTTGTCTCATGTTAATAAAGCATCCATAACTCGAAATAGTATGTTATTAAAATGAAAAAAGGCCTCGTAATTTTCGCGTTTCGTTTTCTCTTTCGTTTCGGCGATAAAATTGCCAGTGGAAGTTCCGCCCACCGGTGCTCATGTAAACAAAAGCAGAATCGCACATGTGAATATTGGTTTATGTAACATTTAAACTCTTATTAATCTGACGAGCATGGTATAAATAAAATATACCCCAATGTAGCTTGGTGCACCAAATGCCCACCCCTCGTGGTGAAGTGGTGTTAACCGCGCGCCAAAGGCTCGCGGTTAACACCACTTCAGCACTCGTCAGGCCTGGCATTTTCAGGAGAGCGATTTATTCGCTCGCCTACTCCTCGCCTTAAAAAAATTAAGGAGGGCGAAAACTAGCCCTCCTGGCCTTAGAAAATAATGATTACCATAACATCCTATTTCTAAAACCCGCATCTTTTTCGGATCTCTGCTATGTTAGTGGTCTCTTTAAGACGGCCACACTGCCCCGTCCACACCCCCGGGCCTTGCCAAGGTCCGGAGATGTGGGAGGAGCAGTGTAGTCACCTCGCATAGACTACATTGTCAGCAGCACCAAATAAAATGTACAAAGCCCACTAGGCAGAATTCATTAATAGTAAAACTTAAGTTTGCCACATTTAGCTTTTGTAAGCTTGAGGAGAGCAAAGCGCTCCCCTAGGCCATGCAAGGGAAGCGATTGTTAGCCCTCCTGCATTTTCAAGAATGCCAGGCCTGACTCGTGGTGAACATTTGATACACCAAGCTACTATTGGTATATTCTATATACAGAAGATATGATGCTGGGTAATGATATAATAAAATCTATGATTTCTGTTTATGTTATAAAGTAGAATATCTATCACACCAACACACTAAAAACTAAAGTGTTAAAACTGACACTTTTAAGGTGTTAAACCCATTCTAACTCTTAGAGTTTGATTTTAACACTCAAAGTACAATGCTTTAAGCACTTAGACATTACAATCGTCAGACATCTGAAACTTGAATGGATGGTACTTCTCATGTGTCTAGCATTGGTGGTTCTTCCAGAATCGTCCATAATTTCATTTGCGCTTGGTGGATACATAATTAAAAGGACACAACGCAGATGACGCGGATCAGGCTCGAGAGTTCGAGCCTGATCCGCGTCATCTGCGTTGTTTCCTTTTAAGTGTCGCGACATTACACTTGTCAAGTGGCATTATTGTAACACCTGTCAAGTTCCGGGATATCTACACTTCAACAAAGTGCTAGTTCAGCTCCTGGTAAGTGTTAAATACAGCACTTCAAGTGTAGTTTTTAACACTTTAGTTTTTAGCGTGAAGAGATCATGTTTTTTGTAGACAATCTCTTGGTCGTAAAGTTAATATAACTCCGTCTTTTGGATGTAGTGTGAATACTTGATGTGCTCCAAAATCTTGATATGGATCTAGTTCAAAGTCAAACGTTTGTAAAAATTTAAGTAAAACCACCTTCGTTTCCATCTGAAAGATAAATAAGAAGTATTTGAAAGACTTAGTAGAAGTCAGTCAATATTCTAACAACCGTATCCTGTCAGCTTTATTCACAAAAAAATCGCCATTCAAAATAATAAAATTATTATTTTTAAAACGATTTTCCACAAACTATAGTTTATGATTACCCCACCCCCACACATACCCCGCAAACTCATACACCTTTGTTTGTCTGTGTGACCGAACGGGAACACACACCAAGCCTGAAAGTCCCCATTTGTTTGTAAAAATCCTAAATGTTGTGAGGAATTTCACCCCAGCTCAACACGCAATTCTAACAGAGGTCTTTGTCACTAATTTCTGCTTTTTGGCCGTTTTTAAACAGAATTTTAAGCCTAAAACAAACGGGGACGCGTGAGAAACGGGAACGTCCCCATTTAGGTTTTTAGAGTGAAAATCGTTCCTGACTGCAGGCAATTACTAACGCTCACACACACAGAGCAGCCGACTGAAAGAGATCGTCTGGTATATACCTATGAATACTGGTGTAAAGCTAGTCTGTGTGTTTCTGTTCAGTCTCTTTTTGTTATGTAACGGTTGAAGTATATATTACACCGACATATTGAGGTGTGTCTGGCCATGGAGATACCACAGTATAATCCTGAGGTATCCCTAATATTTTAACATGTTAGTCTGAACCATTTCTGTAATCGCTTACAGGGACCTCCAAATACCGATGTAAAATTACCTCAGTACCTTCCGGGATCTTGGTATATTGGAATGTTCTTTTATGACCCACCTCAGAAGGATAGCTGTACCAACGCTCACACACACACATCCACACACACACGCACTTGCGCCAGTTCTTTCCAATAAGGGGGCATAAATTGAGTTTTTGAAGCAGAAGATGAACATTTTAAGTTATTCAAAAGAACAATTTGTAAGTGTCGCCTGTTACTCGTGTTAGATGAAGGGATAACAAATAGCCAGATGTGCTTTATGCAGCAGCAGCATGCAAATCGATGGTGAGAAATGTTCAAGGACCCTTTTCTAATTTTCAAACACTTTCGAGAGAGAAACCATTTGCATTGCCCTGCAAAATGTTAATCTTGGAGTTCGCTTGGGGTCATCTTGATACCTTTCCTCAGCTCAAAAACTTCGATAAGTGTGATATACCTACGGCATAAAAAGACCCCGCCCCACCGCGCCCCAGCAATATGGATATCAGACGACACGCCAGGTTTTAACGCTTTACCTAACATGAAAAGCACAACCCAACACATATGTCACAACAAATAACATGATTTACTAATTAAACTTTTAGCTTTAACAGGATCTGAAAAAAAAACTCAAACCGTTTTTTTTTGCACAAGACTTGTGTTCCAAAAGCCTGACAAAAGCTGTGCACGACTGCGTGCTATCCCCAAGTGTGTGTACCAAAAGCGTGCCATGCGCAATGCACTATTTGCACTTCCCATATTCGAGAAAGAGATAGATACTTTATTCAGCAACATGCGTGTTTTTCACAATGTAACAAATTTCAAACAAACGACATATAAACGACTTATAAGCAACAACATATAATACATATTGCTGAGAGATGACATAGCCAGACTGGCTGTCTACCTGCCATATCCCCCACGTTAGAAGAATGTTTCAATGGATTCAGACCAGTGTACACCAAGTGAGGTACATTATCAGTGAACTATCTGCAATACTGCGGATTTAATAAAGAATGCGATAGAATGTGCGACTGTGGACCGGGCATTAAGATTTTCCAAAAAATTTGGCTCCCACCATCCTCCAAACCAATGAAGACCAGAAGCAATGATGCTAAGTTGTTTGATATGACAATGGGTGAGATATACTGTCCTGACACCACGGTGACACCTACATCACTGTGATACTACTTATCAGCAGTGGAATGAGTGCCTCGCTGGAATCAGAACAGTTAATTTTGCTTGTTAAAAGTATAGCCTCTGGTTCCCATGTGTTTTCCAAGTGTTTTGGGTGGTCGTCGCAAAAAAGGAAAGGAGATGAAGTGTCTTGCTCGTAAAGTTCAATGCAAACACGCCCAACACACTAACCATTGTTGCCATCGGTAAACCCTTATCGTACTCCCCATACATAGATTCGCTTTTCCGACCAACTGAACTATTGCAGACGGTAGATTCTAAAAAGAGACAATGGACTGTGTTAGTGCTAGACTGGTTCCAGGCCATAACAGGGTCAGATTTGTTGAAGAATTTTATTGGTGACTTGAGAACTTGTTGTTGGATACGTAGATAAAAAAAAATAATACACACCTTTGCAAAGTGTTGTCCTATGCAACTCCTGGGTCCAAGGGAAAATGGAAAATAATTATAAATTGTGTGTGTTCTGAAAAATAAACAAAATGCAACTGAAAACCAAACCGATGCGTATTGGTACAAAAACGCCACATGAAAATCGAATATCCACTGACCCATATTCGTTAGCCTAGCGCCCCCTAATACGAACAAACTGGACTAAAACTGAAGGTAACGTACACGAATGTTACCACTAGATAGGAATGTCATACCCATGACCCATCATAATGGAGATAATTTTTCGAAATATTTCACAGAAAAGCTCCAAATCCAACCAAAAGTATTCGAAGGGCGAACAATTAGATCCATCGGTCGAACGGGTTACCGCGAAGCCAGGATTTTATAATGCGGGATGTACTGGCCATTTTTTTTTTCTTGGAGGGGATGGCGGCAAACATGATATTTGGAAGGATGTATTTTGATTCGGGGACCTCTCCTAGACTTAAGAAGGACCCTCCGGTCGTTACCCTCTCCTCCCACTTCACAATATGGAAGTGGAGGAGAGGGTAATGACCGGAGGGTCCTAGTTAGGAGTAGACCCCCCCCTCCCCCCCCCCCAGCCCCGCCTAGAAAAGTTTTCAAAATTCAGTACTCTAAAAGCGAACCTGAAGCATTTATAGCGTGTGTAGCATTATATCGGAGACCATGTTAGGGTTCTATATATTATTGGGACAATGTTTTGGAGGGACAGCGATAATTGGTGGAGGGGCATCCCCTCCGTGATTGCGCCAATGCCACCGGGAAATCTCGCTATGTGCCAAGCTTTCTTCTCCAAATTTTATGAAGGTTTAGCTTTGCTGGTAATCTCAAAAGCAGTAGGTTTCTTTACTAAACAACACGCAGCAGGAGAACATGGTTTTGTAAGTGAACCTCGGGGCTTGCAACTCTGAATGCTGACACCGCGTACTTATCATTGCGTCTGCAGAACATACGCTCTCTCAACAATAACTATCATTTGTTTTTAAAAATTACGTATACATTTGGTTCAATGAAGAAACTTTAAAAAATTCAAAATTAATTTCCAGAATATTCTATCCCTTTGGTCGAGCGAAAATTGTTCTCTTTCCTTTTATGTGTAAGCAAAAACACACCCTCTCTCGTCAGAGTATTTATTTATTTATTTATTTATTTATTTATTTATTTATTTATTTATTTATAGGGGTTTAACGACACTTTCGACAGCCAGTGTTACCTCGTTTCGGAGAGTTTTACAGGTAGAGGAAGCCAGAGTACCCAGAGAGAATTAACGAGCAACTATCAGACTTACCAATGTACTAACTCCGCATAAACAGGGTTAGTATTGATTGAAGACAAGTGCGTCAACGACATACAGTACGCCTTAGTACACAACGCTACCGTGTCCCCACGTAGGGTATGGGGATTAAGTGCCTGGCTCAAGGACACAACGCAGTTACCCCTCGTGGGGATAGAGCCGTGGACATTTCGGTTTGAAGTCCAATGCCGTAACCACTGAGCCACCGCGCTCTTCTCTCCAGAGGGAGCAGTCATTTCATGTCCATTACCAGAGTGGGTAACAGGCTACAAGATAATTTAACCTTTACCCACGTAACGACAGTGCCGATCTGAGCTATTTGAAAAACTACCATACACATTTCACTATTTTTTTCAATTTTTACCTCGAAAAAGTTACGTCCACTCATTTGTAAGATCTCGTTGAACTCATTCCAATGAGATATCACAAGCAAAAAATAAAAGTTGTAAGTATTTAACCCTTTACCTAACGTTCACAAAAATCGACAATTAATTTTCATTATTTTTTCATTTTTTGTCTCAAAACATAGTTTATGGCCCCCTCTTTGGAATGAGCTCCTCGAGCTCGTTCCAATGAGGGGTCATATCCTATGTTTTTGAGACAAAAAATGAAAACAATTACTTATTCAAGAATTTTGTTTGGAAGTGTCGTCTGCTTTTCGTGTTAGGTAAAGGGTTAAGAGAACAATTTGAATCGTTCTTCGCTGATACACCCACAGCTGATACTGACATACATGATTTGGTCAGTCTGAGAATATCCCGATCCAGGATTATTTTTTTTTTGAGAGAGATACCAACACACTTAACCCGCCAAACACACCTATACAAGATATTCTTCCGAGTGAAGATATTTATCACACAATCACCATCAAATCACTCATTACGGAAAATGCCGTTCACAACACGTCTAATACGAGGATGACGTCAGACGTCAGCGTGGTAATGTTGTGAGTGGGTTTCGGAAGTAGAACTGAATTAATCTTCTCAATTAACTGTCTACCTGAAGCAAATATCAGACGACATTTCAGTCCAGTCAAAGTTTGATAGACCTAGAAAATATTTGTACAGAACGTTTTCGGATTCTATGAACATCCCTCAAAAACAGAACAGAAAATCTGATCTCGAACTCTTGCGCGTTCCCTCAGAAATCCGATATGGCGTCGAAGATGGCCGCCAAAACGAACAAAAAACGCATTACGCATTTAACTCCCTTATTTCATATTATAGTATGACAATGTACGCTCATTTATACATGTATCGCGATCTACAGACGAAACTCCATCATATGCCGCCAAAACGAGACATTGAAATGTTAAAAAATACGTTTTCAGACGAATTCCGCTAAATATTCAGTCTATATGCAAAGTCTGTTAATATCTGTCTCTCCACCATGCAGGATCTAGATAAAAACAAGTGCTGAGGTATTCAAAAAGTTCTTCATGCCTGGCTATCACGTGGTTCACAATGATGACCGGTATTGGGGTGGACTAACTGGACTTTCGACGGATCTGGAGAAAGAGCAACAATTAATGAGAAGTCTTAAAACGTTTGGGGATATCACCAGAGATGGTGGGATGACGGAATATGAACGAGCCATTTATGTCCTCTCCGGACCTGCTTGTTCTGAAATTAATGATGCCATGTATAATGTATCTGGCTGTTCGTATACCATAAGTGAGCAGCACAAAGATTGTGGAAAGACAGGAAAATCCTGAGATGAGCACGATACAATAACAGCATAGAGACATTTGCAGGAGAGAAACCCCTTCGCATGTGTGTCTGGGCTGAGGAATATACAGACGGCCGTTGTTTCCAATCTCAGTAACGTCGATAAAGCACATGATATTGGTGAACGAGTTGTATCTAAAATAGTTGGCATGGACGCCAGTGATTACACATTTAAGAAGAAGGATCAAGTTATCCAAATGAATGAATAATATGGATTGAAAGTGGGCGGTGTATGAAAATAGATCCACAGCTTCTCTTCCAGCGGTTGCTGTTACTCTGAGAACAATACCCGGCGACGAGTTGTCGGCTATGTTCTCTTATGAGTTGAGTACATACCCGATGTCTTTGTTCGAGTCTCCGTCTCCTGACAGATAACCCTGCGTTGGCGGAGGCTATCCGTTAATAATCAAGCCAAATGCACATTTTGACTGCAACTCTGTTCAATATGTTTTAGACGGTTGAATGTTGTTGCATTGGATCCCGTGGGCTATGGGCAAAACCTTTGGACAAATTTGCGTGGCATATGTGGACTTTCTCAAGTCCCATTATCCGAGGGCAACTGTGGTGTTTTGATGGCTACACAAGTGGTGCGTAAACTAAGGATAATACACACTCCCAACGACTTGGATCGAGGGGCTGTGTAGAGATCAGTAGTGTAGGCTGTCACTATAGGGACAAGCATTTAACACTGAGTTCCCCATACCCCAATGTTGTCACTATAGGGACAAAATTAACATAGGATTCTCCATAGGGTTTTGTCCCTATAGTGACATTTTTGTCCCTATAGTGACAACATTGGAGGCAGGAAAAAGAACATCTTTTTCCTGCCTCCAATGTTGCATGATGTCATCAAAAGGACTTGGTCGATTTTTCACAATCGGCTGCTATCTTGGACGCAATCTTGAATTTTTTAAAAACGCGGGGGATTTCGAGCTCGGGTTTTTTCTTTGTTGTTGAAGAAGGTTCATAGATTCCAAAAAAGTTAAAACCAATTCTGTACAATTTTTTTCTAGGTTAATCGATTTTGGTCGTATTTTGACTGGGCTATTTGTAGAACACATTTCATGAATAACTAAACATTTTCATGTTTTCTCGAAAACGTAGCTTGTGGCCCCTCAATAGATGGTGCTTGACGAGTTCGTTCCAATAAGGGATCATAAGTTATGTTTTTGAGGTAAAAACTGAAGAAAAAAAAAAAAAAATATGGCTGGCGATTTCTGTGAGCAGCCCTGGCCAGCCTTTGTCGTTACGTCAGATAAAAGGTTTAATTACACATTATGTGATAAAAAGAAAATCAAATTCGTCCCGATTTGACATAAAAGTTATGAACCTCGTTCACTAAAATCGATCTGAGCCCAGGTAAACCTCGGCTCAGATCGATTTTAGTGAATTGCATGGGTTCAGAAATTTCATACGAAATCGCAGCTTTTGAGATCCTGTATATGTGATATGGAGGACGATTACAACTACGAAACTGCAGAGATCTATGAGTCTTCGATCTACAATTAGGTTTTATTGGGGGGGGGGGGGGGGGGGGCGTGAAAAACAGGGATGTCTAGTAAACAGTCAGTTCATAGACCACCATGGGTTCGTGCGTTCACTCGGCGGTCTATGAACACAATGGTTGAGATTACTTCCTTTGCCTTCTTTCCGAAACTATCAGGAACTCTCGAGTGGAAATATTACCGTCCGTTATAATGGAAAGAAAAGGGTAACATAAATCTGTACAATAAAATTCTCAACAGGTGTGACACCTCCAGTGGTAGTGCCCCTCTCACTTTAGACAATTGTGTGAGAGGGAGGACACAGAGAAAAAAGTTGCCAATAACACATTGCAAAACTTAATAACAGAAAAGTCAAGAAAGTGCCTCTAAGGCCAAACAAACTTAAATAATTGATTCTTAGGCATTTTTTTTTAACGAATGAGGGAGGGCGGTTTTTATTTTTTTTTTTATTCCTGATGATAGAATGGTCGCCGATGCCTAAAATCCAATTGTGAGAGCCTAAAATTAAATACTAGAGCTTCAATGTTGATTTCGCTGATAGTTGTTTTTTTGGGGGGTTTTTTGGGGGTTTTTTTGTAACAGCGATCACACAACACAAAATCAATATAGAAAAACTAAAATGGAGATCAAAAATAATAAAGAATTTTTTAACTGGTTGAGTGCTAAAAGCCACAACCAGGCCTTTCAAAAAATGAGGGTACCAGTGCAAATGTAACATTTTCCTTACCTATGTTTCGTATTCAGTTAAACGTAAATAATAGTTTGTTTATACAAATTTGTTCTATTACAAATTATTGGAGAGTTTCTGTTTTGTAATAGAACAATTTTTGATGAACAAATTCAGACTACCAAAAATAACCTAGTCCTCAACCAGTTAAATAATTATTTATTTTGTATACATATGAGAATAGTGTCACATTTTGTGAAGAGAATAACTATACTGTATCAATGTATACGACATAATGCATCACAAATCGCGATGTGATACCGCTAAAATCAGATGGTAGTTTTGTACATTTTGAATTTTGCTTCCGAAATAAAAATGACGAACGCGGGCCGAAAAATGAACGCGCCGGTGCCTGAGAATCAAAAGACTAATCTTCTTTAACCTAAAAGTACCAAATTACCTACTTTTCTGAATCCTTCGTCATGAACCTATCGGGTTCAAATTTTTCTGGATTAGGAAACGCTTTCTCCAGTCGACTGGCAACATACATGCTTACCTTGAAAACAAAAAAGAAAATATGACTAGCGTCCACATTGTTTCTGTCTGGAAACTATCAACACGATAATCCACCACAGGAGCATGTTTTCTTACTCATAGTCATTGATTTTTTATTACTGGCCATTGGGAGCGAGGTGGCTCAGTGGAAGACTGTTGGACTTCTATGCTAGAGGTCCCGAGTTCGATCCCCGTCCGGAACTACCCGCGGTGTGATGGCAAGGCACTTTATCTCGGTTGCACGATGACGCCGTGTACTAAGGCGTACTGCACGTCGATGGTACACATGTCTTCAACCAATGTTACCCTGCTTGAGCGGAGATTAAACAGAGTTAGAATGTTGAGGAGCTGACAGTTGCTCGTCGATGCTCGGTGGTTCTCTCCGGGTACTCCGGCTTCCTCCACCCGTAAATAAATAATAACATAAAATTTGTCACGATTATCATTCTCTCATGGAAAGCGGGATTTATTCCAGTTCCAATCTCTTCGTGATGATATAACGCTTCCACATCCTCTGCCAGATTATCAATCACACACAAATCATACCAGTTAACCCTTTACCTAACCTGAAAAGCAGACGACACTTGCAAAATGCAAAAACTATTTTTTTCATTTTTTGTCTCAAAAACATAGGTTATGATTTTTGAGAATCGCGCTGGCCGGTTTTGGCCGTTACGTTGGGTAAAGGGTTAATTAACTTAATCAACCATTTACTCAGCACGAATAGCAGACGACTCTTGCAAGAGAAATTCTTGAATAAGAATGATTTTTAATTTTTTTGTCTCAAAAACAAGAATTATAACCCTTCGTTAGAACGAGCCCAACAAGCTTGTTCCAATGACGGTTAATAAGCTATGTTTTGAGACCACAAAAATGAAAAATAATAAAATTTGAATGACAATTTTTAGGAATAGTGATGGTCGGTTTTGATTGTAAGATTACGAAAAAGGTTAACTATAGTATTTATTATACGCTTTCATATGGGATAACACGAAAACGCTGCAAATATTTCTCCATATCCTTCGACTCTTTGGATTCAAAGTTTTATTATACGTCCTCCATAAAGAGTTCTTCAATACCGCCGTGTTTTTTCCATCCAAGTTGGTTCGTCAGAAAACGAGAATTTCAACTTTTTCACATTCATATCATGTCTGTCACAAACGAGGCTTGCGCAGAAAGTCGGGACGAAAATTTTACAAATGCGAAATAACAACTTAAGTGTTTCGTTGCTGACACTCGGAACAAATATTCTATTTGAGGTTCGTTTAAAAATGCTTCACCCAACAATTTTCATGAAGCTAGCCCACCAAAAACCACATAAGAGATCTGTAACCTTGGAAACGATTGATAAGAAAGTTAAATTCAGACCTCCTGATAGTGTAAGATATTTATACAAGAAGGATAATTCTAGTTTCAGGGGTTTGTTTTATTTTGCCGCCAAAAGATGCCTCTGGGGGTCATCGCTAAGATTACTAGTTGGTGAGGGAGTGTAAACTTGATTTGTCTCGACTGTGATGGCTTGAGCCCCGACTAATATTGTGCCAACATCATCAAGACATTCCTTCGTCGAAGGCATACACTGATAGTGTAGTTGGAACATTAGTCAAACGGAATGGTAGCTACCAAACTCAAGATTTCTTGGAATTAGTGAATAAATAAAATATACATGGAATGTCCGTGACGCAACATCTTACTTATTTAACACGTACTGTACTGATACTCCAATGGATCGCGGTGGCCCAGTGGTAGACTGTTGGACTTCAATGCTAGAGGTCCCGAGGTCGATCCCCGTCCGGGACGTTGTGTCCTTGGGCAAGGCATTCTGTCCCGGTTGTCTACATGGGAGGCACGATGACGCCGTGTACTAAGGAGTACTGCACGTCGATGGTGCACATGTCTTCAACCGCTGTAACCCTGCTTGATCGGAGCTTGAACAGAGTTAGAATGTTGAGGAGCTGACAGTTGCTCGTCGACGTTCGGTGGTTCTCTCCGGGCACTCCGGCTCCCTCCACCCGTAAAACTGTCACGGTCATTGTGCATAAGTATGGAATCTTAAGCACCAATAAATAAATAAATAATAAATAAATAAATAACTGATACTCCAAACTGGTCATGCTGGGCTCCCTACAACCCAAATCGGGTACAGACCTTTATTGGTAAGGTCGACTGTGTATGTGACACAAGTCCAGGTATCAAATCTAGTCCTTCAAGAAAGTACATGATTACTTTCAAGAGAGAACTGACATCTTACATTATGACCGCCGTGAACTGGTCACTTCTCATGGGTGGGCAATATGTCCCCGGACGCAATAAAATTAGAGTTCAAACACTAATTATAGGAATAATCATCAACAATTTAATTAATGAAGCACCGGGTACAACCCGATGCTTCATTAGTTAAAAGTTTGCTGATGAGGAGTTTTATAACCTGATAAACGCATCACTGCCCACGCGTAGATTACGACCAGTCCACGGCGACTGTGCTGTAGACGCTAATATTGACAAAAATGTCCCGACTGGAAAAAACTGTTCATGGAGGGCGTAACCCGCCCCTTAGCGACACCCTGCCCACTGACAAGGTATTTCAACATTAGTTTTTAATTTCTTTACTAAAAAAAATCATTCACCCTCATCGGCGTGTTTGCAGGAACAACATAGCCACCAACTGCAATGTCCATGGTTGATTGTCTGGACGTTTCAAGTCCCACGGGGAAAAGTCTCAGTGTTTCTTTCAATACTGCGTCGAGATATTCTAGATCCATTATATCACTGCAGGAGACGTGTGATTTGGTTCCAACCTTTTCATCTATTTCATCTCGTAATCTACAAAGCAGAAAATTGAAATAATAAATGCTTAAAAAAAGAAACACGAAAACAGTTCAGCTGATGAGTACTTCCATAATTAATTAGCATTTTTGATTAATTAGTAGAGTGTGGAATCCTATGAATCCCAATTCCCCTGTTCCCGGATGTTGTGACGCTTCAACCCTGGAGGTTTTGGCTCACAGATATTTCGAGCTTTTTATTTTTGAAGTTCCTAAATTATTGATATCCATAATTTTTTTTTCTTTTTATGTGTTCTGTTTTGTTCTGAAGTCACATTTTTTCTTATAAATGTTATATTGCTTCAATTTACTAAAGCATTCAATTTTCAATAAAACCATACAAATGCAATTAATATGGATGGTTACTATGACATCCATATTTGTATGGTTTGCTGACAACGTTCCAACCTGTTGTTTTGGGGGTTTGGAAGGGTGGGGGTGACTTTTGCCTGTTATTGTCAGTGTTATTGGGATTTTTTTTTCATTGTGGGAGTAGAGGGTAGGGTGTCATGGTAAATGTTAGTCTTTTTTTATTTTTTTGTCGTTTTGTCTTTGTTTACAATTTCCAATTTTTTTATTCAAATATACAGTATAAATGGAATAGACCGGAACCTTGATAAAAAAAAAAATGTTGCCGAAAAAAAATGGCCCGAAACGTTAGAGAATCGAAACGTTCTACGTTCATTTCCCAACCCTTGGATTTAACTTTTGAGTGAAATTTGAACAATTGTTTAGTTCAATAGAGGATATACCAAGCAGGGCCAACATGAGGAATTCTGGGCCCCGTGGAGAATTCTACAACGCTTCCCGCGCCTTTGAAAGTTTATCGCTCATGGTGTCGAGCATATGTGCTGAGTCTCGATGGGGGAGAGAGAGGGAGAGGGAGAGGAGGAGGAAGAGAGAAAGAGAGAGAGTGTTGGTAGGGGTTACCGGGGAAAAGTCTGATGTCCTTGGCTTTTGCAGTGCGGATTAGGAAAATTTTCCGAATTTGGAATGCAAAAATCTCAACAACCTTATCCGATCCCCGCGCGCGATGAAATAAATTATGTAGACATACCAAGCGTCTGAAAGGGCCCTAAATTTTCATTTGTAAATGGGTGACTGGCTGCTTTTATGAGCCAATTCAATGGGCAATTTGTATGCTAGTTCAGGGTCAGACCCGGGCGTCCGAATGCTCATGCCTCCGGATTACCACTTAGGTTCCCCTGCCATAGGACCTGATAACAGGTGAATACGTATGGGGGGAGGGGGGAAGGGCTCAGCGTGCTAATGTTTATTCTAGATGATCTGCTTCGTGGGGGCAAGATTCCGCTGTGTACTAAGGCGCACTGCATGTCGACGGTGCACTTGTCTTCAATCAATGCTAACCCTGCTTGTGCGGAGTTAGTCCGATGGGGAGTCTGACAGTTGCTCGCCGCTGCTCGGCGGTTTTCTCAGGGTACTCCGACTTCCTTCACTCGTAAAACTGCCCGTTACGACGTGGTCTTGGCTACAGAAAGTGTCGTTAAACCCTAATAAAAAACGATCTGTTCCATGATAGGACTACAAAGAATCCGTACGTTTATAGTTCTGTAAACGGAATGACAAAGTCGTTATTTTGAGATGAATTTTCAGGTTTTCATTTCTATTAGAGCCCATGCAAGTATTGTATAGTGGTGTGTTGCGGTAAATATACTGGATGGTCCCTGGGGAAATTTATGAGACCATGACCTGCCATGGCTGATAATTTTCGTCATTGAAATAGATTTACAAGAAAGTTACCTCACCTTAATTCAGCAGCTGCTGTCAGTGAATTTGACATTTAGGGTATGAGAATTTCATATAAAAATTGAAATTTTGAAATGTGAGAATTTGAATTATCGATGTGAGCATCATTTTGCAAACCTCGGGCATTTTCCTGAAGAGTATTATAAAAATACAGAAGCTGGCTTTTTACAATTTTTCCCCAGTCAGTTTGTGAACGTTTTAATATTTTTCTCTGTTGAAACCCCAGCATTTAAAAATAAGAAAGCGGCGATTTCGCGATCTTTTGATGATCCGTAGTTCCTTTTCTGTTCATAATATCGATAGTGTGCGCATCGTGACATATAATACAGATACTGCCCTTTCCATTAAAAGTCTTGGGGTGAGATTGATATTTCTTTTCCTGGGAAGAATAAAAACTTGCAAATGACTGTAAAAACACACTCGATAAACAAAGAGCCACGGCGGACACTTTACTTAGTGTTGGTAAGTGTGATACTGATAAATATTCTAAATGACAGATTATCTGTGATGTGGTTGCTTCTAATTTGCTTGTCATAAAAGCAAAGGTTTTCTTCTGTAACTTTTAATAAACGAAAACAACAGACAGCTCAGAGAGCTGTCTGTTGTTTTCGTTTATTGAAAGTAAGGAAGTGAAACTTGGCTTTATTTTCCACCAATGTCATTTAGGTGTTTTCTCAAGAAATACTTGCTTTTTAATTGGACCTTCAAAATAATTTCAGGAGAGATAACTTTATCGAAAATCGATTCGATTTTTGTGACGAAAAAGTCAGGGATTCGATGTGGATTCAACAGTATACAAAGATTCTGCCACGCCTACGTATATGTATATACAGACTCTTCATTGTGAGTTGTGGGGGCATTTAAGACGAAGAGAAAACAGTATTGGGTAATGCGAAGCCGAAACCAATATTTCTTTTTTGAACCTGTTAGGATACTGTTTCACTGAGCTAAACAACCTGTAATGTATTTATTAGGAGAGGCATACTTATTTTGACAACAACGATAGGAATACGACTAAAAACAACACAGATGACGCACGTCAATGATCAGATAGGTGTACTTAACCCTGAACAGATCCATTGGCGAATTCATGGGGGCGGGAGAAGAGCGCACTTGGTACACCCATTTTTGTAACTCAATTTTTTAACAAGCATCGAGGCAAGGCGACACGGTATTATCCCTTATAATACATGGACTACACTACACCTGGATAGTAACATACCCCATGCATTGCCTGTTGTGTGGGCTGTTATAAATTGGCTTTCGACTGGGAGGGGGGGGGGGGGGTATGCTAGTCCCTGAACTTTCGCTACTTGGCTGAAATGTGCCCCATCTCTCCCGAAATCTAAAACTCATGGTTCCGCTAATATAAACTTCGGGAAGATGAATTTCAAAAAAATATTTGGATCTAGCGACCAATACTGCAAAAATGTTAGATGCTAAGATAAAGCAGACGATGTTCAGCAAGGGCAATTACTTTCATTGCATTATTAATTAGATACGACGATTGTATCCGAGGTCTCGTGATTTCTGCCTACCTCGATACATGATTGAGTCTCGGCTGATATATAGTACTCCAAAACTCGACCGCAGCGCGTTCTAACTCGGTTGATACAAGTTACCGGGAGTAGTAGTGCTAGCACCTCTTACACCATTTCTGGTAGCTCCAGGTGGATGACCCAAGGAGTGACATCATGTAAATGAAGCAGTCCTTTGGCCACGCGCCTACTGACCGATAGCCTTGATTGCTACATAGTGAACTGCGTTGTCCTTAGTGTGGTTGTGATTGGCCTTGGAGCGCCCATTGAGAAATTTTCAGATAACATATATGGTTGGTTCTCTACCAGTAAGTATAGAATGGGGCGCCCCATCTTCTTCCTTTTGAAGGAGCTACTCACGTAACCCAGATTTTAATATTACCTTTTCAAATTCTGTGGGTGTTGTCCTAGCATTAAGACAGCGAAAGATAAGATAGCAGCAGTCGTTTCATGACCTAAAATATAAAATTCATCGAAAAAATGTCATTGGTGTTGAAGTCTAGTATTTTCACGAAGGACGAAGGACGTGTGAAGTTAATAGTTGATTACAGAGATTCGAGTGGTAAGATAAACGGGCCTTGGGTTCATGTTCTGAATAAAAAAAAATCGGAATTTAGGAACAATATTTTTCATTTATTATATACACTAATTTAAGGAAACATAGGGTTGCCCTGCCTTCGGGACTGAAAATTTCCAGTTGAACAGCGTATCAAGGGAGATAATCAAGGCTTGAATTTCTAGTTTGGCGGAATTTGCCCTATTTATTCAGAAAATAGATTGCACTCTTCAGATAAAATCTTGTCTTTGACTGGACAAAACAGTGACACCTGCTTTAAAATCCACATATGAATGTTCGCAGAGTCGCCTGCAATAGAATTTGTAAAGAAACTTTGGGCAGATGAAGTCATCGACACGATTCGTGAGAAAGCGGAGGCGGAGCAGAGAACTTCCATTGATGAAAAGCGCACGTTATGTTCAAGTTTATCACTTTATTAGAGTAGAAGTATCCATATGGTATTGTGATACGATATGTTCTGCAAACAAATACACCAAATCTGCCGAAGATCCTGAATTGCTGGAGTGGGGCGATATCGGAGGACAGAAGCCAACAAGATATATTCAAGAAAAAGAACATTACCTCTCGGTACTTTGTCTCCGACTTTGAAACGTTGGTTGCACAATTTATTTATTTATTGGTGTTTAAGGTCACATACATATGCACAATGGCTAATCATGACCGTGACAGTTTTATGGGTGGGGGGAAGCCGGAGTACCCGGAGAGAACCACCGAGTAATGACGAGCAGCTGCCAGCTCCCCAACATCGTAACTCCGTACTGCAGCACAGGCAGGGTTAGATTGGTTGAAGACACGCGCACCATCGACGTGCAGTACGCCTTAGTACACGACCTCATCGTGCCCCCATGTGAACAATCGGGGTTAAGTGCCTTGCCCAAGGACACAACGCGGGAGTCCGAATCGATCGCTCAGACGGTCACCCATCCGAGGACTAACCGGGCTCGACGTTGCTTAACTTCGGTGATCTGACGAGAACCGGTTACCACAACGCCACCGCGCCCCTAGTTGCACAATGAATTGTGACTAGAGTACGTTTTTTTTAAATCCCACATCAGCAGTTCGGGTATATTCCTATCAATAATATATTTTCAATTTAGATCTTTCATATTGCAGTAATGGTTTTTAATCTGTCGCCAATTTATTTTTAGTAGCCTTCAGTAAATATTTTATGAATTACTAGCGGGCCCACCCATCCCAGGGCGGAATGCGACGTAAACTTTCTTGTTGCTGTGCATATCAAAGAAGATACCCAAAGCTTCAATTTCTAGCTGGACACGGACTGAGTAGCGGAGTCACCAAGTCACGGAATCAAACCCTCTCCATTTATACAACGGATAAGCGCCAGTGGCCTTATACAGTACAGTCACCGTGACAGTGATGTCCACGCATGCGTTTACCAGGTAATAAAAATCAACAGCAGCAAAATTTTAATTAATGAAGCACCGGGTTATACCCGGTGCTTCATTAATTAAATTGTTGATGATTATTTCTATAATTTGTGTTTGGAATCTAATAATATTGCGTCCGTGGAAATATTGCCCACCAGTGGAAAGTAACCAGTTCACGGCGGCCGTACTGTAAATTCTGTCGAAATCAAAGCCGTTGTATGACTGCCGATTACATCGCATTTTTCACACTTTATGACGAGCTCTCATGCCACCAGTCTATTTCTGAAAGAAATTCGACGCTGTTATGTAATAGTTACTAATCGAGCTGGAGGTGAATTTTAACAATCCCTCCCGTGCGTTGAATGACGCCGATTTATTGGGTTTTTTTTTTAACGGCAACAGCATTTTTCATCCCCATCTGATTATCCAATCACTCAAGAAAATTTCTTAGACAGTACAGAGAGCAATGACATTTTCCGTATTCGTCGAAATTAGCTTTCTCAGAATAACAAAAGTGTACACGTGCTCTATTTATAGAATATGCGTCCATGTAATTTGATTTCGGATTGTCGTAGTCAATACACGTACAGTGGGTTTTATTGGAGACATAACTGAGCTTTATTTAAAATTATATAAAGTTGTTGATCTTACAATACCCAATTATTGATAAAATAATGCACATTTGTTGTTCAAGATGATCGATAATTCGGACAGCAGCGAAGGTAAAATTATTTCCGCATGTATTCAGAACTTTATTTTTCGTCAGCTAAACTCGTAGACATATCTTTACCTCGTTATAATAAATAGTAAAAATGCAAATCCATACAGACAAAATAATTTTACTGCAAAGATAATATGAAGCACATCCAAAGAATATGATGTCTTTAAGTTGTGGCACCTGCCCTTTAGGATAAAGCCCAAATATGGGTTTCCAGCACTCTACCAATTACTCTACCAGTTAACCCTTTTCCTAACGTAACGTCCAAAACCGGTCAGCGCTATTCTCAAAAATCGTCAATTAATTTTCATTATATTGTCATTTTTTGTCTCACAAACATAGGTTATGACCCCTCTTTGGAACGAGCTCGTCGAGCTGTTCCAATGAGGGGTTCATAACCTATGTTTTTGAGACAAAAAATGAAAAAATAGTTATTCAAGATTTTGTTTGCATGTGTCGTCTGCTTTTCATATTAGGTAAAGGGTTAAGTAATTTCGCTTTGCTTCTTACACTTTGTATACAGTGGGTTCTTACATGCTCTTTCGCGTATAAGCAAAATCTGAGAGTCGACATTTCTTTTAAATTAGCGACTAACTGTCCCTTTAAACGGATTGAGATACTGGTAGTTTTAAAACACTTCTAACATGTAACTTACCGGCAATAAATAACGCAAAATAATCGTCAATCATTTCATCTATAGTTATATTGGGCTGCTCCTCTGAAATCACAAACAATAATTAGAAGAAATATTACAAACATATGATTAAAAGAAAATGCCTCTTCTCTTTCAGGCCAATTTTAGCACTGTAGATGAAATAATGCTTCTCATCATGAATATATTTATTTATTTATTACGTTTTAACCCTTTACCCAACGAATCGACGGCATCCGCCCGCGTAATATTGAAATTCAGCAGTTGAAAAAATATTATTTTTCAAAAAATTTCAACAAAACCATATCATGTGACCCCTCGTTGGAACGAGCTGGACGAGCTCGTTCCAACGAGGGGTCACATGATATGGTTTTGTTGAAATTTTTTTAAAAATTTAAAAAAAATGATATTTAAAATGATAAATTTTGATATCGTCTGCGTTGGGTAAAGGGTTAACGACACTTTCAACAGTCGGGGGTCACATCGTGTCGGAGAAGTTTTATGCGTGAAAAGGTGAAGTGGAGTGACCGACGAGAACCAGTGAGCAGCGATGAGTAACTGTCCAAACTCTTCTACTTACTAAACCCTCATAAGCATCCTATAGCCTCGGTTGAAGAGATATATTCCATTGATCTGTATAACGCAGTCGAATTGGGTTGAATATTGCACAGTAAAATGTCACGTGGCATATAATGAAAAGAAAATCAACGGTATTTTAGTGAATATCTCACTAAAATAGCGTTGATATCTTCTATTTATCTGTATATTTCTTGAAAGGGCAAAACAAAATAAAAGAAATTTACATTTGATGTTCAAAGAATCCACTCGTCGGCCAACAACCGGTCGATGTAAAACCACTCGGAAGATCTCATTTTCAATCTTTATTGAATTTTATGAGCTCAAATCCGCCTGCACTTCATCCCTTGAATGCACCAAAAGCATTGCAGATGGCGCCTCGAAGCAACAAAGGGACGACAATATCAGTTACCCAGGCGGCAAATGTATATACATCAGTGTGAAACGCATTTCATTCGTGGATTTGTTTTTTTCACAACAGAAGTGTGTGCATGGCTACTTAGAAGTGATCGTTTAAAAACACTTCACTTTATTTCTGTGCACACGGGTATGTCCTGCAGAAATCAATATTAAATCTGAGTTCAAAAGAAAATAACTTTGTTTCGAAATTACACAGTCTGAAAATTCTGCAGTCTGCGCAAGTCTTCTTGCGAGGTATCATTCATTAGAAATATTATCAAATTCGTTGTACATACCTCGAAGGAGTAACCTGCACAGTGCACAGGCGAGAATTCTATGTGCAAATCAGAAGCAAATGAGCGAAGGGAGATAATTTAATTACAAACAGCGGGAAATTGAAAATTTGAAGGTGTGTGTGTGCCCATGTAAAAACTCAGCAAATCTCGTTTTCAATCTACCTTGAATTTCATGAGCTCAAATCCGTTTATACTTTGGCCTTTGAGTGCACCAAGGGGTCATCTGCAGTGATAATTTCACCAAAACTTGTTCAATGACCTAACAGGAGATGGGGGAGACGACTTATATAAGCTATCACCTTCATGTGAATCCCTTCCCTCATTATGCTAACAACTTATATCTGCCGCTATTTTGTGTACTTATGTATTTTATCTATAACCTGTATTGTCTAAATTGCCACACATTTAAACTCTGTACGCAAATAACAAAATTTTTTGAATAAATATTGTTTAAACTGAGAGATGGCACACAGGCATTTCAAATAAAAATTAATAAAAATATTAGTTTAACCCTTTACCCAACGTAACGGCCAAAACCGGCCAGCGCTATTCACGAAAATCGGCAATTAATTTTCATTATTTTTTTCATTTTTTGACTCAAAAACATAGGTTATGACCCCTCTGTGGAACGAGCTCGGCGAGCTCGTTCCAATGAGGGGTCATAACCTATGTTTTTGAGACCAAAAAATGAAAAAATTGGTTATTCAAGAATTTTGTTTGCAAGTGTCGTCTCGTTTCGTGTTAGGTAAAGAGTTAAGAGAGAGTAAGTCACTTGAAAATTGGCTTAACTTGAAAAATATAGGAGTTGCTACACAACATCCCTTGAGTGCACCAAGGCTCCATCTGTAAAGCTAAAGCTAAACTGCATTGCAGATGGCGCCTTGCTGCATTCAAGATACGATATCTGCATGCTTGTGATAATGATTATGCATGAGGGGTTTCATCAAAATCGGGACATAAACATCGAAGGAGTTGCACACACAAAACTTATTCTTCCCCTGATGGCTGATAGAAGTACCTGTAGCGGTAATTTAGGTACAAAACGTTACATGACGTCACGCAAAATTGAAAGAAAATATTTTATGTTATCCATTTATATTGTCGGTGTGTTTGTGGATTTAGACTGGTTTGAAAACTAATAGACTCTGAAGTTTTCATACACCTTTGAGTATTATAAACTCTTCATTATCTTTGAATACAAATCAAAAAAATTATAACCTACTTTGCCTGTTTGGCAAAAACTCAGAGAGGTGTGTCAAACAAAATGTGGCAGGTTATATTCCTTAGGTTGATGAGTCTGACCAGGGCTGCTGACAATTTATAAAAGTTTCCATTGAACGGAAAAAAATAACTGGTCCTGGTCAGACTCAGCAACCTAAGGCACATAACCTGCCACATTTTGTTTGACAGAGCTCTGTGGGTTTTAGCCAAACACGAAAAATAGGTTATAATTTTTTTGATTTGTATTCGAAGATAGTGAAGAGTTCGTAATCAGCGTGTTCAATATAATTAATGGTTTCAGTAAATCACGTGATGAAGAAGACTTAAACAATAACTGTCAAGTTGATCTTACCTTAAAGTCTGCAAATGCTACCTTAGCGGAGGCTCGAGTGCTTGAAACAGACGCCTGCTTGAAGAAAACGCCTACGTCCCTGGGACGGCGATGGGCGGAGTGGCTTTGGGATTGTTTTGGGTTGTTGTTTTTTTAGTGGGATTTGGGTTGTAGTTTTTTTTCTTTTTGTTTTCTTTGCTTTGAAATGGGATTTGAAGGATTTTGATTGATTGTATGCCAAGAACTCCCCCACCCCCCCCCCCCACCCCCCAATCCAATTGAAGTTTTTTCCTTTTCATAAGACAACTTGAAATCCTTCGACTTCATTTTAAAGAAAAACAAACCCCGACCTCACACCATCTCCCACTCCAGTCAAACTAATGAAAAACAAGAGGCCCCAAGGAGTCTTAATCGCTCACCGGCCAAAGTGGTTCAAAGAAGTATTTGGGGTCACATTCAGTTAGACATGGTTCATCAACACTACAAAGGAATGAAGTCATGAGAGACAAATTTTATGGAACTAGGGACATGGCTTGAACAAACTTGTATCTTTCCCCCCTAAGGATGGTGCTTACCAAATATGAAAAGCATTCATCTGCTGGATCTGAAGAAGAAGATGTTTAAAGAAAATTCCTCATTTTGAACTAAGTTATCATTCGGGCTCCCACAGTGAGCCCAAATATGAACCTAGGGACTTGTCTTGAACAAACTTGAATCTCACCCCCTAAGAATGCTGCATGCCAAATGTCAAAACATTCCGACTGCTGAATCTGAAGAAGAAGATTTTTAAAGAAAAATTCCTCATATTGACTATGTTATAAAGGGGGCTCCCACAGGGAGCCCAAATATGGACCCAGGGACTTGGCTTTAACAAACTTGAATCTCACCCCTAAGGATGCTACACACCATATATCAAAACATTCCGACTGCTGGATCTGAAGAAGAAGATTTGTTAAGAAAATTCCTCATTTCGAACTAAGTTACAATTCAAGCTCCCACAGTGAGCCCAAATATGGACCTAGGGACATGGCTTGAACAAACTTGAATCCCCCCCCCCCCCCCCCCAGCCCTCCCCCTAAGGATGCTGCATACCAAATATCAAAACATTCCTACTGCTGGATCTGAAGAAGAAGATTTTTAAAGAAAATTTCTCATTTTGAACTAAGTTATCATTCGGGCTCCCACAGTGAGCCTAAATATGGACCTAGGGACATGGCTTGAGCAAACTTGAATCTCGCCTCCCTAAGGATGCTGCATACCAAATATCAAAACATTCCGACTGCTGGATCTGAAGAAGAAGATTTTTAAAGAAAATTTCTCATTTTGAACTAAGTTATAATTCGGGCTACCACAGTGAGCCCAAATATGAACCCAGGGACTTGGCTTGAACAAACTTGAATCTCACCCCCTAAGCATGCTGCATACCCAGTATCAAAAGATTCTGCCTGCTGGATCTTGAGAGGAAATTTGCCTGAAATGCACTAAGTTCAAATTTGGGCTCCTATACTGAGCCCAAATATGAACCCAGGGGGCCGATTTGAACAAACTTGAATCAGATCCACCCCACAATGTTGCATACCAAATATCAAAAGATTCTGCCTGCTGGATCTGGAGAAGAAGATTTTTGAAGAAATTTGACTGAAATGCATTAAGTTCGAATTCGAGCTTCTATAGTGAGCCCAAATATGAATCCAGGGGGCCAATTTGAACAAACTTGAATCAGATCTACCCCACAATGTTGCATACCAAATATCAAACGATTCTGCCTGCTGGATCTGGAGAAGAAGGTTTTTTAAAGAAATTTGCCTGAAATGCACTAAGTTCGAATTCGGGCTTCCATACTGAGCCCAAACATGAATCCAGGGGGCCGATTTGAACAAACTTGAATCAGATCCACCCCATAATGCTGTATACCAAATATCAAATGATTCTGCCCACTTGTGCGGGAGAAGAAGATTTTTTTAGTAATTTCTCTAATATACATAGGGTGCTATCGGAGTTATGCCCCTTATGGAGCCCCACGTGGGCATGTCCATTTCATTTGAACAAACTTGAATTTACATATGGTAATGAACATCCATACCAAGTTTCGAGCAAATCAACCTAGCAGTTTCAGAGGAGAAGTCGTTTGAAAAATGTTTACGACGCCGGACGGACGACGACGACGGACGGCAAGTGATAAGTTTAGCTCCCTTCGGTGAGCTAATAATGGGTATAAAATAATTTGAAATCCTTCAAAACTAATTATAAGCAAAAGCAAAAACAATTTCACACAACATCCCTACTTCCTTTCCCTCTGCAAAACAAAACATAGTGGAATAATTGCGATTGTGACATACCATATCATGGGGGGGTACATCCCTATAGAGTATGCGTATAATACTGTACAATCTTCAGTCTAAAACAAATACCCCACCTGCACAAATACCCCATTCATTATGTTCGTTGTTTGAATCCATATTATTTTTTACCTCTAACTATTTTGTGACCTGTAAACGAATTACCTAAGAAATTGTAAAGTACTTGCACTGTTATGTTGCTATAATAACAACTTCTGCAAGGGGGCAGCATGAAGACGGCCTAACTGGCCATGTTGCCTCCCTGCAATGTATGTAAAATTGTGCTTTGTGTATAATATTGTTTAAACCTAGGTACATTGTTGAATAAAGATTGATTGATTCATTGATAGAGTTTCATAGAATTATCTTCAACGGATAAAAAGTTATAGTCAATTGAAAAGCTTGACCAGAAAATTTAGACATGACATGAAATTTTGTTTTAGTAACAGTGATCTTGACCTTGAATCTAGTGGCAAGTTTTCGATTGTGACATATGACCTTATGGTGGGGTATAATCCTATAAAATTTTTGGAAAATATCTTCACCGTTTCAAAAGTTATAGCCCAGTTTTGACGCCCGTCGGCCCTCGGCAGTCGGAATTAGTAACGCCCTTAAAATGCGATTGATAACTTCCCACTAAAATAGTTCCATTACTAACTGGCTTCTTTGTTTCAGATAACAAAATAGTAGAGTTATTACTTTGACGCTAGTAGGCCTACTTTGACTACTCTTTTATATATGTTTTATAAAATAAGAATGTCATTTTTGCAGATAAAAAGACACATTATTATCATATTTCAGTTTTAGGAACTATTTTCAAAATTAATAACATTTCTTCCATGTTCATGTTTTAGACAGGGCTAGAGGTCGAGCACGGTGTAAAAATTCAAAAACAGCGAGGAGTAATATTTTGCTCGGATTTTTCATCCAATGAAATCACGAGATTTTCATCTTTTACGAAATAAAATCTCGATATCCACAATTCGTCTATTACCTTCTTCTAGATGCCTATAAGGAAACATACGGCAAACGTTGTCACCCTTCCATATCGGTTTCATAAAATCATACGTTTACCATGACCCACCCTTTAATACAATTATTTCCTGACCAAGAGCGCCGGAAGTGAGGGGCAGGGGGTAGCTGCCCCGACTGTCCTGAGACAAGGGGGCAATGGGAGAGTGTGTGCCCTTTTTCGCCAAAAGTGCACAAGTGGGAGGACTTTATTTTGCAAGAACTGTAATAGAGGGAGCCTCTAGTATTCATTTCTAACGTACTTTACGTGTGTCAGTGCCAATGGCGGCGGAAATCAGGTATAATGACGGAGGTTGACGATAATCACCAAACAAAGAAGATATACAATCGGTGGGGTATGTTCTAATGCTTTTTTATATATAAATCGTCCCTTGAGTGGGACAAGGTGCAAAATTTGCAATGCTTCTGCAGATGTCACCTTGTCCACTTAAGGGACGATATATAATGTCAATACTAATGAGTGTCATATTACGATTTATTATTCGTCGTAAACTTCCGGTCTTAACCCTTTACCCAACGTAAAGGCCAAAAACCGGCCAGCGCTATTCTCAAAAATCGCTAATTAATTTTCATTATTTTTTCATTTATTGTCTGAAAACCATAGGTTATGACCCCTCGTTGGAACGAGCTCGTCGAGCTCGTTTGAACGAGGGGTCATAACCTATGTTTTGAGACAAAAAATGAAAAAAATGTTATTCAGGAATTTTTTTTTGCAAGTGTCGTCTGCTTTTCATGTTAGGTAAAGGGTTACTCATACCCAGAGTTGAGTGCTCCTTTTAATGCACCCTCCCTCTCCTTTCGTTCGGATGTTTTCGGCACTCTTGCTCGTGACTTTTATGGCGTAGATTTTAGAATCCAATAAAATTATTTGACAACATTAATAATAATCTCACCAAGTATATTGAGAATGACAGAGATAAAATCATTGGGGATGACTTTGCCATTTTCTCTAGCTTCACGTCTTGATTGCATCAGCTGTTTGCCATTATTCCGTATGAAGCTTACTTGATCTCTGACCAGTGATCGGTACTGCTTGTACGATGGATTATACTGGAAGTATATTATAAATGATTCAAATTCCGAAGAGCAAGCATACTTGGGTGGACTGGATCTAAGAAGGGCTGCCGGAGATTACGGATCGAGAGGCCAACAATACTCTCGCCAATGTTATGGTGCGAGAATTTTTCACGATTGCATTTCTAAAATTCCTCCCATTGTGATGATCAAAACCTATGAACTCTGAGTCAACTGCATTCAAAGTTCTGGGAGAGAGAAGTCCCAAAATTTGTCAGGCGTCTCATATCTGTTGGCCTCTCAAAGTGTTCGGATTAAATCCTGATACCATCCAAACTTACCGTTTAACCCTTTCAGCAGGGTGTGCATAAATGTATGCGTTAAGAATAAATTGGTAGTGGACGAGCAGACGATGTGACGAGCTAAAGATCTGGAGCGAGGCTCGGTAATAATTTAATCCAACAGCTCGGCAGAGCTGTTGGATTAAATTATTACTGAACCTCCCAGAAAGCCAGGATGGTTTCGCCCATTTCGCAGGTGACAGTATTGACTGAAATGATACCTCCCAAGGCGCCAGTCTTGAAAAGGTGAAGCACGGACTAGTGTGATTCAGCCTATTCTTGGTTATTTGAGACCGGGCAAGTGGTTTAAAGATCTTTCCCGAGCCGTGTTTTCTAAAAGTTTCAAACTATTTACGGATTTATTTTATTTCCCAGAAACTGGATTTACGAATTTCAAATGCTCACGCCCCGTGAAAAAGCATTACTGGATTCATATTTAGGTCAGACTCACCAATGTACTAACTCCACACAAGTTGGGTAGGCATTGGGTGAAGACAAGTGCACCGTCGACGTGCTGTACGCCTTAGTACACAACGCCACTGTATCCCCGTGTGGGAAATCGGGATTAAGTGCCTTGCCCATGGACAAAACGCAGTTACCCCTTGCAAGGATCGAACCGTGGACATTTCGAATTAAAGTCCAATTCCGTAACCACTGAGTCACCGCGCTCCCTATTTTTGGATTACATTTCGGTGTTATATTATACAGTTAAAACTAGAAGTCCTGTCATGAAATGCGCACAAATAGCACGTCGATCTGCGTGTTAATATACGCGTTATGACCATAGTAAGGTTATCAAATTCTGTACATATGGCCTGTGCACAAGCAATGTTTCAGCCAATGGACCTCCGGGTAACCCGGAGGTCCATTGGCAGAAACATTGCCTGTGTTTGCTATGAGTAACCAGGAGAACATGCCATGCTTTGGATGCCATTCGATATGGCAATTGCGCGCAAGTTCTACGCGCAATTAAGCCTAGATACACGCACAGTTCGTGACAGGACTTCTAGTTTTAACTGTATGTGAACGATGAGTATTCTCATCTACTTATCATTTGGGTTTGATTGGGATTACCGTGAAACAATGTTTGAAACTTCTTTTTCTATTTTGAATTAAATTCTTTCTTCTTATTGTCAGAAGCATTTATTTGTTTTCCTTAAACAACTTGAAGGGACAAATACCATCACACTTTACAAAGATTCGAGCCAAAATTTATACGTGCCGCCCAATGCGAAGATGGTGGCTATAAGAGAGCAATTAGATGGAGGATTTACCCGTGATATATCGTCTAACCTCACTAATTGTTTGACATAGTGGAAAGTCATTACCGAGACATTTACGGTTGAAGCAACGGCAACTGGTTGCCGATAGTTACACCTTAAGTTTAACGTTACTTTCTTACACTGTGAAAAAAACGAGTCGCAACGACTAATAAACAGTTTTATCGTACTTACATCAATACCGGGAGTGAAGAATTTTTTGTGAATTCCATTTAACAAATCATCGAACGCCGAGTAAAACCTGGAGTTCTTGTTGTTGATCGTCTTTATATCCATGTTAAATGCTACCTGAAATCACAAAGAGCTATACATAAGTGTTTGGTCACTTTTGAAAAGCGAAGGGATAACATTCTATTGGTGACTAATGAAACTGAAGAAAACTTAACCCTTTACCTAAAACAAAGGACAGACGATGCTTGCAGACGAAATTTTTGAATGACCAATTTTTTTTTTTTTTTTTTACGTCAAAAGCATAGCTTATGGCCCCTCGTTGGAACGAGCTCAACGAGGGGTTGGTTATAAGCCGTGTTTTTGAGTCAAACATGAAAAGATAAAGCAAGTTGTTAGTGATTTTTGTGAATAACGCTGGTCGTTTTGACAGTTAAGTTGGGTAAAGGGTTACCGTTAAGAGTAAAGATTTACATAAATATTACAATAAGACTGAGAGAAAAAATTAAATGGTTCAGTTTTCCCGACCGATCCAAATTTTGGTGCCTGAACCTAATATTTTTATGAGTTCCTGGCAAAAAGTTATCTATTTAAAACACTTTCTGAAGATACTTAAGGACCATAGGACAAATATATGTACATCACGGCTATTATATATTAGGTAATACATTTTAACCCTACACCTAAACCGAAGAGCAGACGACATTTGGTAAAAAACACAGCTGGTGAGACAAAAAACATGAAAAAAATAAAATTTTAATGGCGATTTTTGTAGAAAGCACTGGCCGGTTTTGGACATTACGTTGGGTAAAGGAATAAGTACCTGTATGAGAAAATAAAATATTAAAATAAATAAAATTAAAACTCCAGACCGAACGAGCTTATTTTGATTGCATGTAACCTGAACCAAACCATTTATTGTTTATTTTTTTTGCTCAAGAAGAGATTACCATAAGAGAAAGGATTGACATGTTGAACGCACATCATTTTCGCGAACTGTTGTGGTTTATGTAATGCAAAAACAGCTGAGAGGATTTTCATAAATTATCAGATTTTTTACTCCAGTTATCTAAGATTGAGTAGGCATTATAAATTGGTCTCGAGCTCATCAAGACAGTCTTTGCAAAACGTATTTCGTTCGTACAAGAAAGGAGCACGGTGGCCTATCGGTTTCAGATTCCAGATTGAACGGTTGGAGGCAAGGAACTTAATCCTTTTACTGCCACGCCCACCATTTCCATATATGGGGGACATCTATAGTGTATGTGAGGAAGTTTAATAAAATTTATGACACATTTGAAACTCTGTCATCTGATTAATTGTCGGAAAGGGCTTTCTGAGCCCTTTCCAGCAATTAAAAAGATGGTAGGCTTGGTCTGCGCATACCAGAAAGTACAGATAATCATCATCAAATAGGCGACAATAGTCGCTTTCGGCAGCGAAAGTGTTAACCCCATATGCCGTATTAGGAGTATGGCGACTATGTGTGCTAAAGCGTACGTACTACACGTCGATGGTACACATGCCTTCAGCAGATGTTAACCCTGTTTACGTGGGATTAGTAGATTGGGGAGTCCGTCAGTTACTCGTTGCTTCTCGGTGATTCTCTCTGTGTATTACGGCGCCCTCCACCAGTAAAACTGTCCGAAACCATACGTCCCTGACTGTTGAACGTGTCGTTAAACTCCAATAAATGAATAATAGATAGCAGCGACGAGTAACTATAAGTAGGAAGAGCGTGGGAGTCGATTCCAAATCTTCGAGAAGTATGTGCCGCTAAAGTTCTCCTTAAAGATGGGGAGTTCTGCATGTTTCTTACAGAAAGGTAGCATGGTACCCCCATTGTATTGTCCCAGTGGAACAAAAACATGGGATGCACTGCTACATTCTATGCACATCAACCCTGATACATCAGGATATCTGAGAACTATAAATGAGAGACTGTGATAACGGGGACTTTGGTTCATTACGACCATTTTATTCCACATGGTGCTTCGGGCATTGGGATGTATTAAGAATAAAACTTTGTTTGCAAAAATACATGTCAATATTATATCGATTTGTGAGTGCAACACGGCTCCAGGTGCATGCTAAAGCATTGCAGATGGCGCCTTGTTGCCCTCAATGGACGATATAAGAATTGAAATGAATTATCTGTTCCTCTATCTGAGGATAAATGTGGGTGGGCTTGTTAAATTGTATGAAGTGGTTAACACTACACTCAAAACCTAGCACGCCAATCCTACATTCACACGCCGACAAAACTGAAGATAATTCATTTAAATTCTTATAATTTAGTTTAGATTAGTTGCTAGTGCTATGATGTTCCCCGGGGCAGTCGACGTCTCCGCATTTATATCGAGGAAATATCAAACGATGTATTACAGGCTCTGAATTTGCTTCTGTGCGAACGACAATTTTATACTTTTCAACATAGTCTAAGGCATACTGTCTCGAATGTTAAGGAGGAAACACCAGTGTGAACAATTCACGTGAATACTTATTTGGAAATGAATTTATCAATTTCATAATGAAAGATACTTTGTCTAGTTTCAGCACCGGCTCGGTAGACAATTGTGAATGATTGTTTCAGGCGCATAGCCAGGTTTCCATATGGGGGCGCCCTAGTCAGTCTTTTGTTTTGGGGTTTTTTTTTTGGGGGGGTGGGGTGGGGAGTGGCTAAGATGATATTTGAAAGACCGTTATGTGGGGTGTCGGGGGCCTCCCCTAGTTGCACAGGGACCCCTCCAGCAGCAGGGTCCTAGTTAGGGCAACGATCAGAGGGTCCTAGTTAGGACTAACCCCCCCAACCCCCACCCACTGCCACCTTCAAGAACATTTTGCAATATTTAGCGCTCTGAAATCCAATCTGAGGCATTTGCAGAGTGTGTAGCCCGTATTTTGGGGCTCTAGGTTGTGCGAAAGTTACATTGGGCCAATGTTGTTTGGGGGGAGGGGGCGAAATATTTATTGGGAAAAAATTGTAAAAAAAAGCCAGCTTCTGTTTTTTCACCACAACTCTATAGAAAAATGCCGGAAGTCCGTGAAATGATGCGCACATCGATGATATAACTTCACCAACATTTCAAAATTTCACTTTTTATATGAAATTCCCATACCCCTTGTTTCAAATTTACCTACAACTTCAGAAAAGGAAGAGGAGCTAACTTCCTGTAAATCTCTTTCAGGTTCCGCACCACACTTTTCCAGGCATTTCGAAAAATGACACCCCATACGCTCTCTTTAAACGCAAATATTTTTAACTTAGTTATCTAACCCATAACATGTATTCCATTTTCCAAATCCATTAAAAACATACAACACTATTTGATTAAGTAGAAATAAACAATCTGTGGGTGAAATAATTTACTGTCAAATGTCAGGCCCCAACCTTGAAAATTGCATGAACAAAAATACCGAAACCAGTCATTTCCAGCCACCCAGCAGCCCCAAAAGCAGAATTTTCCCACTACCCCCACTTACCTACCACTGGAGCATAGCACCATCTGTTTAAAAAAATCCCCCCAAAATTATATGTTTCCATTTCATTTTTAGTTACATGCCTGGTAACAACTCCGTGTAAAAATGACATTTTAAAAAGTAGTCAATTTTTCGAAGCCACTGTTTCCCATAATTCCTCTAGTAATTTACCCCTAGACTTGTGGGCGCGGTGGCGTTGCGGTAACCAGTTCTCGTCAGATCACCGAAGTTAAGTAACGTCGAGCCCGGTTAGTCTTCTGGTGGGTGGTCGTCTGAGCGATCGATTCGGACTCCCGCGCTGTGTCCTTGGGCAAGGCACTTAACCTCCATTGTCCACATGGGGGCACGATGACGCCGTGTGCTAAGGCGTACTGCACTCGATGGTGCGCATGTCTTCAACCAATCTAACCCTGCCTGTCCTGCAGTGCTGAGTTACGATGTTGGGGAGTTGGCAGCTGCTCGTCGTTGCTAGGTGGTTCTCTCCGGGTACTCCGGCTTCCTCCACCCGTAAAACTGTCACGGTCATGATTAGCCATTGTGTATAAATATGTGAGCTTAAACACCAATAAATAATAATAATAATGCATCAGACTCCAACTCTGTGACCAAAACTTCAAATTCTCTTGTCCAACAAATAGCCTAATGCAATCATATATCTGATTCTAAAAATACCTCTCCAATTTACATTGCAGTAGTTTCAACATATGCCCATAGTTTAGAATTTTACCCCTGTGCAGAACTTGAGTGCGAAACTGTCGAGCGGAACCTCAATGACGAAAATTGTCAGCCATGTTTATTTAACTTTCATATTTGTTCACTAATATCACACAATAATTATAAGACTGTAAAAAAACAGTCGATCTTGAGAAATTCTGAAATTATATACCTGAGCTATAATATCCAATGCAGCTCTTTTGAATTCTTCTAACATTGTGATCTTCGTTTTGCCATCGGCGAATGAATATAGTTTGTCCATCAGTGTGTCGGCATTTTTCACAAAATATTCGTATTTTCTTTGAATCACACTGAAAATATAACAGTAGTGTCCTTCACTGGGAATAGCAGGGGGTGAGGTTACTTTATGTAGGTACTTCTCTGTAAACTTCTTAACAAGAGTGTCATTATAGGGCCACGAGATTATAATCAGGAACGCAGGCATCATCTCGAACTTTGGTGAGGGGCACTGTCCTACAAGTGTACACAAACACTGATCAGTGGCAGTTCATATGCCTTAGTGGCATGATAGAAATACAATATAAAGAGTTATGCTTTGGACTCACGTACCTCTACATTAAGAAAAAATGCCTATTGTTTGCTTTCAATTTAACAAGTAAAAAATTTGTTAAATATAGAATCAAAAATGTTCATTTTGATCTACTTTAAAGGTCGTAGTAGACACAAATCAAACGAGGGGATCTTTGGTCATATTCTTACAAGCGCGTAGCCAGGATATCAAAGTTATGGGGGCAAGAGTAATATCTATGGGTAGGGGGGGGGGGGGGGGATACAGAATATGATTCGCTGCATCACCCGAGCCCTTCAGCAAGATGTGGCCGAGTACAAAAGGAGGTGTCTACCTCTCGTTCGAGGGGGGAAAATTTTGAAATTCGAGACAAAAAACACAATTTCCTTGAATCTGAGTCCATAATTTATAAGTTGTGAAAGGCATCAATAATAAGGCCGCAATGTGGACTAACAAGTTGTGAAAGGTATCAATAATTAGGCCACATTGTGACCTAATTATTGATGCCTTTCAAAACTTATAAATTATAGACGCAAACGGACTCAGAATCAAGTAAATTGCTAGATATTAAAATTTCTTGCCTAAGGCAATAATATGGGTGAAAATGGAGGGGGCATGACTGCATCCCCCCTCAGGTCCCCAGCCCCCAGCCCCCACCCCCCCCCCCCCCCTCCCTGGCTAGCCACTGCATTCTTATAGAGCTGAGAGGTTTCGATTTATTCAGATTCGGTTTGGTTTCAGAAAAAAACCAAACCGCATTAAGAACATGTACAGTACGTGGAGATTGTAACTAAATCACCCACGGAGTGGAGTTATCACCCAAAGTATCTCTTTCAAATTCTGTACATGTGGACAAAAAACACAAACAATGTTTCAGCCAATGGACCTCCGGGTTAACCTGGAGGTCCATTGGTTGGAACTTTGCTTGTGATTGTTATGCTTTGCAACCAATTTGCAATTGTTGCTTGGGTGGAATTTCCACTCTATGGGTGGTTTAGTGATAATACACTCTCCTAATAAATAACACCCCGGGCTCCATGACATGGAGAAAATCCGCATTAGTTTTTACGACACAACTCACCACAAAAAGCCCACTCTGTAAGTATCCCCAGGGTTCAGCCTAACTTTCCTTTGATCATTTTTAGGGATTCTAGAGAATCAGTTTTTAAGCCTTGTGAGTTAGAAAAAAAACATAAATTTAATAAGGTAACCAATGAATAATGTTCATCTGATCTACGTGGGTTCTCAACTTCTCATTGACACATTTTCTCCCTTACTGACTTGTCCACCGGATGAGTCAATAAGGGAGAAATGTGACAATGAGAACATGAAGTATTCGGCGGCTTTGCCGGATAGACGAGGTGACAAAGAGTACATGCATGCCTCAAGTCTAGTTCTCTGCCAGTAAGACAGTTTGATAAGTTTGTGCACAAGCACAGTAAAACCGTTTGCCCATTTTTTGCTGTGTCTTACGCTTCAGTTTTTCGGTTTATCCCAAAAAACTGCAACCAAACAGGAAAACTAAAGTTCGCTGAGCTCCTATCTTCAGAGTAAGCAGTCCGCGCACTACCTAAGTGCTTATTCCTAATGAGATTGCAATGACCGTTTTGTAAGATAATGTTGACCTACCTAAGCCTCTCTCTCTCTCTCTCTCTCTCTCTCTAATAATAGGGCTGTCACGATTAATCGATTAGTCGATTGTCGATCGGTCAAGCCGAAATCGATTAATATTTTTCGTGGTCGAAGAATCGGTAATTTTTACCCCGTTCTAGACGTTTAATAATTAAAAACATTGAATGAAAAAAACATTGTTTCTAAAGGTAAAAGGTCGA
Organism: Pictodentalium vernedei; assembly: GCA_031216915.1. NCBI lineage: Eukaryota > Metazoa > Mollusca > Scaphopoda > Dentaliida > Dentaliidae > Pictodentalium > Pictodentalium vernedei. The sequence goes on from CM062292.1 coordinate 353,586,663, forward strand.
GAGCGTCGACGTTAGACCTCAAGAAGCCGGAAGAAGCATTTGTCTTTTAGGTACATTCAAAGCTTTGATGTCCTGGACTTTTGAACCGTCAGTGTAATAATAAAGACCGGTCGTCAGTTGCGAACTTGCAAAGTTCGCAACTGACGACCGGTCTTGATTATTACACTGACGGTTCAAAAGTTCAGAACATCAAAGCTTTGAATGTTCCTAAAAGAGGATCGTCTTTGTTGTTTACTTATTTATTTATATTTATTGGTGTTTAAGGTCACATATTTATGCACAATGGCTAATCATGACTGCGACAGTTTTACGGGTGGAGAAAGCCGGAGCACCCGGAGAGAACCACCGAGCAACGGCGAGCAACTGTCAGCTCCCCAACATACGAACTCCACAAAAGCAGAGTTAGACAAGTGCACCATCGACGTGCAGTTTACTTAAGGTACGTTAACTGACTTGAACTTCAGTTTTAACGACTTCAAAGACAGGGAGGGTCATCTAGGTACGATTAATCGATTATTATCGATTATTTCCGACGATTAATCGATTCCTAAATTAAAAAATCGTGACAGTCTTAGTATTCCAATTGTCATATTGAAAAGGTGTGTCAAACAAAATACCCAAATTTTACATGTGATTGGTGTGTTCTATTGAGAATGCTCATTTTGCTTGAGTACCCGGCCAGTTATCTTCATTTTCAGCATTGTCGCCTGTCGGTGATGGGAGGAGCTTACATCGTAGAATTGTAGGATGTTAATCATTCATGCAGGATAGAATACAAGAGCTAAAAGTTTGAGATTGATTAAACAGTGCCATGTTTGAACAGTTCTTTTGAGTTTTCCCCCGAAGACGTGCGCCCGTATTTAACGGCGGACGACCGATATGATATAACATTTGAAAGAGTAATCTATTCAGATTATCATGATAATGTGCATGTCCTGTGGTTTGTATCAGATTCGAGGGGATGTCCAGAATGGGATTTCAATGAGCCGGCTTTGCCGGCGAGTTGTGATCCCATTTTTGGACACCACCGAGAATCTGATGCAAGTCACAGGACATGCATGTACATTATCATGACAATTCATTTATCTAACAATTCTGTCACATAAACAGATTAATCTTAACCCTCTTACCCAACGTAACGGCCAAAACCGGCCAACGCTATTCCCAAAAATCGCCAGTTAATTTTCATTATTTGTTAATTTTTTGTCTCAAGAACATAGGTTATGACACCTCGTTGGGACGAGCTCGTTCCAACGAGTGGTCATAACCTATGTTTTTGAGACAAAAAATGAAAAAAATAGTTATTCAAGAATTTTTTTTGCAAGTGTCGTCTGCTTTTCATGTTAGGTAAAGGGTTAAATTATTTTTAAACATTTTTGGGACATAATGTTCGGTTGATCACTGAAACGCACATAGAATGTATCCATGCGCCTGTTATGAAAGCCCGTAGCGCTACCGGAAACGAGTCGTCTATATGATACGGAATCAGAATGAGTCGTCTGTATGATACGGAATCGGAACACATTATGTGATACGTACCATTTCTCGTGGTTTTCAGGTCAAATTCTAAATGATTGTTGGATAAAAAGAGAAACCAGGATGTTATCAAAACAGGAAAGCCCTAAAGTATCTAAAAAGCAAGGGCTCTGAGAAACATCGAAGTTCGATTCGAGTCGAATGCGTCCGGATGAAATTTTCGAATCGTCGACATGTTCTCAAAATCCTCCAAGTGCAAGCACTTGAACTCTTCTTCTATCCTCAGGTCTCTCAATGGTTACGGCATTGGACTTTAAACCGAAAGGTCCACGGTTCGATCCCCACCAGGGGTAACTGAGTTGTGTCCATGGGCAAGGCACTTAATCGCAACTGTGGGGCACGGTGACACTGTGTGCTAAGGCGCACCGCCCATCGATGGTCCACGTGTCTCAATCAATGAAAACCCTGCTTGTGTGGAGTTAGTACGTTGGGGTAGTCTGACAGTTGTTCGCCGTTGCTCGGTGACTCTCTCTGGGTACACTGGCTTCCTCCACCCGTAAAACTGTCCTACACGAGGCGACCTTGGCTGTCTAAAGTGTCATTAGACCCCAATAAATAAATAAATAAATAAATAAATAAATAAATAAATAAATAAATAAATAAATAAATAAATAAATACTCACGGACTGTCAGCTTTTGCTTTACTTAATAATTTATGCATACACTTTGCAAAGAGCTAATTCCATTTTACGTTTGAGAAATGGGGTCATTTTTTTTGGAAACTTGATGCTTTGACGTTCATCAGTTGAAAGAAAGGACTAAATGCAGCTGTTACTTACTTACCTTCTAGTGAAAAGTGGGTTGTAATTTAGTCTTTTCCAGGACCATAGCGAGTGATCAAGTTCCGTAACAATGCCATACCCAAATATTCTGAAAGATATCAACAAAGGATAAATTCTATTTTTTTAACACTTCAACCCAATAATATTTATATGGTTTACTGAATGAAGGTACTCCCTTCAACCACAGGTTTCTGATTTTTTTTCAGCGACTTTGTTCCAATGGTAGGGGTCATAAGCTATGTTTTTGGCGCAATGATCCATCTCTGACTTTTTCATGAAAATCTACTTTCGATAAAGTTATCTCACTTGAATATATTAGATGTGCGAGGAAGGTCTTATAAGAAAGGAAGAAATCGTTGAGGAAACCTCTATGACATCACTAGAAATTGAAGTCAGGGGGATGGTGTGGGGGGATCTAGCAATCGGGTCCGTCCGTTCGTTCGTCCTTCCGTCTGTCTGTCCGGACCACGCAGATGGCCTTGCGAGGTGACCGTACTTGTACAGTCGTTAAGTGCGAACGGGGATTAAACCGTTAGTACACCGGTGGGTGGGTGGTCAAGTGCCAAAAAATGTACGAAATTAGTTAACGCATTTTATTTTTCCTTTTTCACTGTTATGGCATCTTTTGTGTCCCAAACTGTAACAAAATATCATCAATTGATCATGAAAGCCTATTTAGAAGCATTATTAACACAACTAACCCCCTCAATATAAAAATATTGGAGAATTTGATCCAAAAACTGACTTATGGATGGGGGTAGGTGCCCAATATTGAACGGAAAAAAAATGCCCGACAATTTTCTCCTAAAGTCAACAAAATTATCCATTCACAACATAATTCGTTCATGTCAAGTTTTTTTTTAATGGAACATTCTTTAAAATAAAGCATAGTATATATAATATGGTCTAATGAGTCATAATAGGTAGGTGGGACTGATTTTTCAAAATGAAAAAATTGAAAATATAAATTTTTATTTCAACAAAAAACAACCAAAGGTTCAAAAGAGCCTGTAATCGCTCACCTGGAATTACATATAAAAATGTGATTTCCCATAGGCTTTCCATGGTAACTGTGAGTTGCAGTTGTGGCCAATTTGCAACATTACATCATCATTACATAAGGATCATTGGTAGAAGGTGTCCCAGTTATCATTTATGTGAAGTTTCAAAACATTTGGCCTGACAGTTTCAGAGGAGAAGATTTTTGAAAATCCACCAACCAGAATAAAAGAATGCCTCTGGCGGCAATGTTTTTCAACACACGGGAACAAAATGAGGATCGTTTGTAAAGACCTCTCATAGACGATTCCTGACAAGTTTGGTTCATGTCAGCTCAATAGTTCCAGAGAAAAAGATAAAAATGTGATTTCCCATAGGGTTTCTATAGTAACTATAAGCTGCAGTTGAAACCATGTTTGCAACCCGATCAATATTAAATGAGGATTGTTGGTAGAGGAGATCCCAGTCATCAACCATGCACAGTTTTAAAACATTTGGCCCTGTGGTTTCAGAGGAGAAGATTTTTCAAAATCCACCAATCAGAATCAAAGAACCAAACCCATGGGAACAAAATGAGGATAGTTTGTAGAGGATCTCACATAGACTATCCCTGCCAGGTTTGGTTCACGTCGGCTCAGTAGTTCCAGAGAAGAAGATGAAAATGTGACTTCCCATAGGGTTTCTATTGTAAATGTAAGCCGCTATTGCGGCCATGTTTGTAATCCGATAAACATTAAATGACTATCGTTGGTAGAGGGGGCCCCAGTCATCATTTATATGAAGTTTCAAAACATTTGGCCTGGCAGTTTCAGAGGAGAAGATTTTTGAAAATCCACCAACAAGAATCAAAGAATGCTTCTGGAAGCCATGTTTTTCATCCGACGGGAATAAAATGAGAATCGTTTGTAGAGGACCTCCCATAAACACAAGGTTTGCCCTTCTTGAGCCAGAACAAAAACAAGTTCCCATTTACTCAACCAATATTTGCAACATATGCACGGTTACAGTATAAGCAGCAGTAAATTAATTATGGGCACAATAGGCACAGTGCTCACATATGCCATGATTTACAGAAATTAGACTGTTCGTGGTGCATGTCACTCATATCAGAGATAAAATTATGAAAAGCTTATATAAATTTGGTTTAAAATCAAAGGTTTCTGGGAAAAAGAGTAACTGAGTTCCATTTGCAAGGTAAACAACGAGAAACCAGATTTGTAAGAATATTACGGTCGCCCTAAACACCGGAATCCCCCGAAATACCCCGGATTCCCCCAAATCTCCCGGAATCCCCCTAAAACACCCAGAATACCCTCGAAATATCCCAGATTCTCCATGGGAATGTCTTTTTAAAGCACAATAGAAGACTTTTAAAAATATTTTCTGGTATGTTTACCTTTTAAAGTGATGTTTGCAGCTGACGAATGGAAATTGAGGATATAAAAAGATTCTGCTGTGGTTACCCAGAAGCAGCATTCACTGTGCTGGGTTTTGATAAGACTTTTAATTTGGGTGACGTACACGTCACAATTGGATGCTTAAAAAACATGTCAGTTGTCAACTAAAAAATTTCATTTTCTGCTTCCAAAACGTTGGTTGTGACCCCTCAGTGGAACGAGCGCGACGTGCTCGTTCCAATGAGGGGTCACAATTTATGTTTTGGGAGCAAAAAATGAAAATATAAAAACAGTAAGAAAAGTAATTCAGAATGCATGATTGTAATTAAACATCATACCTTCGGTTGCTCGTAAAAGTCGTAAAAGGGTTAAAACCTTCACGAAATTGACAAATTAAATGAGGATTCTGGGGGGTTTAGGGGGATTTGGGGGGGTTCCGGTGTTTAGGGCGACCCGAATATTAAGCTACACATTTAATTTGTCTCAGTTGTCTGAAATGGTTTGATTGGGGTTTTACATCGCTTTCAAAACTATGGCTACATGAAGCCTATATCATAATGCTGTTAGTTCTCAAGATGAAGGTAGAATTATTCAAACAGATCCACTGGATGCCCTGAGAAATCCACCAACAACTGGAGGAAGTAACAAGCTCATCCAGACAGACACATCAATATAAGGATAAAACAAATTCCTTAGAATTTGCTACATCAATATAGTATTAAAATGGCTGTATGGACAGCCAGGCCATCGCTGCTGTGCGTCCAAATGTGGACCTATCATACACGGGTCCACAGGGGGTTCAAGCAAAACAGTAATGTGTCTTTGTGAACTGATGTGAATCCTGTAAGTCTTGAAAAATGCACCTGATAGAGTAAACGGAAACATGTTTGGACATATTAAAATATGCACTGAATCAGTGTGCATTACGCGTTTTGAGTTGGTGTTCGAGTGCCAAAGTTTTGTATATGAAATGTATGAGAAGGAGGTGGGTCCCCCAAAAATGCCACGGAAAAAATATGCAGGAAAGGGGTGGGTAGGTCAAATGAAAGTGTCAATGACACTGTAGCTTAACTTGTGTGTTGTGTTTGATGAAAAGGATAATGTTCAATGTTTATGAAAGGATTATGAAATAAGAATTGTGATAATTGGGAATATGTTCATTTCTGTTCCCTGTATGATATGTTTATGATAAAAATAATATGAGGTGTACACTGTACTAAAGAGCTGAGGGGTGGGTTAATATGACCTCACAGTTAATGTATGTGGCCCTTACAGTTAACGTATATCAACAAAAGTTACCAAGTTACAGTGAAATTATTCCAAAACGAGTCATCCTATCAAGTTACATTAAAATCCCTTCATAAATATGGCCTGTAGGCTGTGCTAAAGGTTTTCTGGCTTCGGGCTCCTGTAGCCGTCAGTTTCCCAATTGCGTCCAAAGGGGACGTTTTCATCTAGACATCTAGTCAACCTACCAAATTACAATGAAATCCCTTAATAAATATGACCTGTAGACTGTGCTAAAGGTTTTTGGGCTTTGGGCTCTGGCATGGTTGAATGATCGCAACCAAAAGGGGACATTCCCATCTGGGCATCATCTGGAGTGATCCTACAAAGTTACAATGAAATCCCTTCATAAATATGACCTGTAGACTGTGCTCAAGGTTTTTGGGCTTCGGGCCCCTGAAGCCGTCACAGTTGACCAATCACGACCAAAAGGGGATGTCATCATCTAGGAATTATATGGAGTCAAACTTACGGGTTACAATGAAGTCCTTCCATAAATATGACCAATAGACTATGCTAAAGGTTTTGGGGTTTTGGGTTCGGGCAGCCATCAAGGCTGAATGATCGCGACCAAAAGAGGAAGTTCTCATCTAGACATTATTTAGAGTCATCCTACCAAGGTACAATGAAATCCCTTCGTAAATATCACCTGTAGACTGTGCTAAAGATTTTCGGGCTTTGGGCCCCTGTAGCCAACACAGTTGCCTAATGGTGTCCAAAAGGGGCTGTTCTCATCTAGACATTACATGAAGTCAACCTACCAAGTTACAATGAAATCCCTTCATAAATATGATCCGAAGACTGTGCTAAAGGGTTTCGGCCTTTAAGCTTGGGCAGCTATCATGGTTGAATGATCACAACCAAAAGGGGACATTCTCATCTGGACATCATCTGGAGTAATCCTATGAAGTAACAACGAAATTGCTTCATAAATATGACCTGTAGACTGTGCTCAAGATTTTCAGGCTTCAGGCACCTGTAGCCATCACAGTTGACCAACCACGACCAAAAGGGGATGTCATCATCTAGGCATTATATGGAGTCAACCTAACAAGTTACAATGAAATCCTTCCATAAATACGACCTACAGATATGCTAAAGGCTTTTGGGCTCGGGCAGCCATCAAGGCTGAATGATCATGACCAAAAGGGGACGTTCTCAACTGGACACTATTTGGAGACATCCTACCAAGCTACAATGAAATCCCTTCATAATTATGACCTGTAGACTGTCCTAAAGGTTTTCGGGCTTTGGGCCCCTGAAGCCGTCGCAGTTGCCCAATCGTGTCCAAAAGGGGACGTTCTCATCTAGACATTATATGAAGTCAACCTACCAAGTTACAATGAAATCCCTTCATAAATATAACCTGTAGACTGTGCTAAAGGTTTTCGGCTTCGGCTCGGGCAGCCATCATGGTTGAATGATCGCAACCAAAGGAGACAATCTCATCTGGGCATCATCTGGAGTGATCCTGCAAAGTTACAATGAAATCCCTTCATAAATATGACCTGCAGACTGTGCTCAAGGTTTTCGGGCTTCGGGCACCTATAGCCATCACAGTTGACCAATCACGAACAAAAGGGAATGTCATCATCTAGGCATTATATGGAGTCAACCTAACAGGTTACAATGAAATCCTTCTGTAACCTTTTGCCTATGCTAAAGGTTTTGGGCTCGGGCATCCATCAAGGCTGAATGATCACGACCAAAATGGGACGTTCTCATCTAGACATTATTTGGAGTCATCCTACCAAGTTACAATGAAATCTCTTCATAAATATGACCTGTAGACTGTGCTAAAGATTTTCGGGCTTCGGGCACCTTTAGCCATCAAAGTTGCCCGATCATGTCCAAAAGGGGACGTTCTCATCTAGACATTATATGAAGTCAACCTACCAAGTTACAATGAAATCCCTTCATAAATATGACCTGTAGACTGTGCTTAAGGTTTTCGGGCTTCGGGCTCGGGCAGCCATCATGGTTGAATGATCGCAACCAAAGGGGACAATCTCATCTGGGCATCATCTGGAGTGATCCTACGAAGTTACAATGAAATCCCTTCATAAATATGACCTGTAGACTGTGCTCACGGTTTTCGGGCTTCGGGCACTTGTAGTCATCACAGCTGACCAATCACCACCAAAAGGGGATGTCATCATCTAGGCATTATATGGAGTCAACCTAATAGGTTACAATGAAATCCTTCCATAAATATGACCTTTTACCTATGCTAAATGTTTTTGGGCTCGGGCACCCATCAAGGCTGAATGATCGCGATCAAAATGGGACGTTCTCATCTAGACATCATTTGGAGTCATCCTACCAAGTTACAATGAAATCCCCTCATAAATATGACCTGTAGACTGTGCTAAAGGTTTTCGGGCTTCGGGCACCTTTAGCCGTCACAGTTGCCCAATCATGCCCAAAAGGGGACGTTCTCATCTAGACATTATATAAAGTTAACCTACCAAGTTACAATGAAATCCCTTCATAAATATGACCTGTAGACTGTGCTAAAGGTTTTTCGGGCTTCGGGCTCGGGCAGCCATCATGGCTGAATGATCGCAACCATAGGGGACAATCTCATCCGGGCATCATCTAGAGTGATCCTAAGAAGTTACAATGTAAGACCCTTCACACATATGACCTGTAGACTGTGCTAAAGGTTTTTCGGGCTTCGGGCTCGGGCAGCCATCATGGCTGAATGATCGCAACCATAGGGGACAATCTCATCTGGGCATCATCTGGAGTGATCCTAAGAAGTTGCAATGAAATCCCTTCATAAATATGACCTGTAGACTGTGCTCAAGTTTTCGGGCTTCGGGCACTTGTAGCCATCACAACTGACCAATCACGACCAAAACGGGATGTCATCATCTAGGCATTATATGGAGTCAACCTAACAGGTTACAATGAAATCCTTCCATAAATATGACCTTTTGCCTATGCTAAAGGTTTTTGGGTTCGGGCATACATCAAGGCTGTATGATCGCGATCAAAATGGGACGTTCTCATCTAGACATTATTTGGAGTCATCCTACCAAGTTACAATGAAATTTCTTCATAAATATGCCCTCTAGACTGAGCTAAAGGTTTTCTGGCCCCTGTGGCCGTCACAGTTGCCCAATCACGTCCAGAAGGGGACTTTCTCATCTAGACATTGTATGAAGTCAACCCACCAAGTTACAATGAAATTCCTCAATAAATATGACATGTAGACTGTGCTAAAGGTTTTCGGGTTTTGGGCTCGGGCAGTCGTCACGGTTGGCAGATCATGCCCAAATGGGGAAATTCGCATCTAGACATCATAAGGAGTCATCCTACCAAGTTACAATGAAATCCCTCCACAGTAAACATGACCTGCAGACTGTGCTAAAAGTTTTTGGGTTTCGGGCTTGGGCAGCCATCACGGTTGATAGATCATGCCCAAAAGGGGACGTTCTCATCTAGGCATTATACAGAGGCATCCTACCAAGTTACAATGAAATCCCTTCATAAATACGACCTGTAGACTGTGCTAATGGTTTTCGGGTTTTGGGCTCGGGCAGCCATACTGGTTGCCCAATCACGACCAAAAGTGGACGTTCTCATCTAGACATGACCCCAAACCTGCATATGAAATTTCGTGACGATCAGACAAGAACTGCGGGGTGTAGCCCGTGCTAAAGGAAAATGTGAACAGACGTCACAGACTCACAGACTACATGTAACAGACTCACAGACTAACAGACTTCCGCACGCGTGATGGCAATAGCTTATCTTGACTATGTCAAGTTAAGCTAAAAATCAACAAAATAAAAATTTCCACCTATATTCATACATCCCCCTCCCCACCCCCCCCCCCCCCCGAATCAGTTAAACCCATTTAAAAATAAGAAAACGATGCTTTCACCATTTTTTGATGGTCAGCAATTTTGGGGGGTTCATTATATCAACGCTGTGAGCATCATGACATACAATAAAGGCACTGTTCTTCCCATTAATACAAAAGTTAGGGGGTAAGATTTGCTATTTCTTTCCTGGAAGGAATAACAACCTGCAAATTACTGTAAAAACACATTCGCTGAACAATAAGCCCAAGTGGTCACTTATTAATGGTTGGTGTGATACTGATAGATATTCTTAATGAAGGATAATCTACGGACTGGTTATTTCTTATGTGACTTTTAATAAATGAAAACAACAAACAGCTCCAAGAGCTGTCTGTTGATTTCGTTTATCAGTAATAACAAAAGGAAACTTTGTTTTATTTTCTGCTAATGTCATGCGTGTTTTCTTAATTGGACCTTCTTCCCCCGTCTGATAATTTCAAGGGAGATACCTTTATGAAACGTCGATTTTCACGACGATACAAATCAGGGATGAGACTTCCTTTGTAAATTCGGAGCTTCGCACAATTCGGATATTTGCGCATGCATTCCAAAGGGGAGAGAAAAAGTTGTTCATGTTCATCATGAAATACGGCCAGAAGACTACGCCCGTGCAAACATATTTCTTGAAGAACTGAAAAAAAATAATTTTAGCTTAAAAAATAGCGTGTGGCCTCTCATTAGAACAAGCTTGTCCAAATGGTGGGTCATCAGCTATTTTAGGCAAAAACTGAAAAATTGTAATGAAATGGCATTTTATGTGAGTATTGCTAGCTGGATATGACCTTCACCTTAGACAAAGGGTATGAGATTATCTGATAGCATCAACTCATAAATGTTTCATAAACGAAAAAAAAACTTACCTCGCACCAAAAACAAAACGAATTCTTTCGTATTCTTTAGATTTCGCATGACCTCCCGTAACCAGAAGATTCTGAAATAATGTGTATCATTGCATCTTTAATCCTTTTAGTTTAAACGATGTTTTTATTTCTAAGCACAAACATGTTATATGTATACATCATATTGAATAAAAAGGAAGATGTAACGACGCGGACTCTAGATCAATAGTACGTCACACAAAATAACAGAGAAAATAAACTTGTAAGTGTCGGATACGACTTCAAGCCGGAAGCTTTTCTGAGTTGTCCCCCCCCCCCCCCCCCTGTAAACTGATTGATTTATTATTATTATTTATTTATTCATTTATTGGTGTTTAAGGTCACATACTTATGCACAATGGCTAATCAGGCCCGTGACAGTTTTACAGGTGGGGGAAGCCGGAGTACTCGGAGAGAACCACCGAGCAACGACGAGCAGCTGCCAGCTCCCCGACATCGTAACTCCTACTGCAGCAAAGGCTGGGTTAGATTGGTTGAAGACACGCGCACCATCGACGTGCAGTACGTCTCGGTACACGGCGTCATCGTGCCCCCATGTGAACAATCGGGTTAAGTGCCTTGCCCAAGGACACAACGCGGGAGTCCGAATCGATCGCTCAGACGGTCACCCATCCGAGGACTAACCGGGCTCGATGTTGCTTAACTTCGGTGATCTGATGAGAACCGGTTACCACAACGCCACCGCCCCGCCCCCCCCCCCTCCCCCTGTAAACTGATATATTTCCACAAGATAAATAGAGGCTCAGATCAATTTTCGACATTATAAGAAATTGTTTAAACTAATATGGAGAAATAAGAAGTTTAGGCGATCAGAGATGTGGGATGCAATACTAGCTCAGCGGGGGTGCAGGTGGATACACAATATTAGATTGCCTTCTCCTCCTGTTGGTAAGGAGGGGAAGTCGTGACAGTGAGGCGAGGGTGGGGAAAGTTTTTACTTTTGCAGTTCCCTTTTTTATTGTCAAGACTAGCACTATCGCCTAGAAGTAGGGGTAAGGGGGCAACTGCCCCGGGGTTTGTTTGGTGTTTTAAAAATGTGTAGGTTGACCTATCGATACGTCTGAGCTGAAAGTCGTGGGAAAGTTTTTAGTACAGGCCTCCGACGCTGGTGGGGGTGGCAAGAGTACGTAGTTGCATTACTTACAAGGCTCCATTCATATAAAAAAACATTTGTTCTAGTTTAGTGGTTTTCCACCGGTCATTCCTGCTTCGTGGTGGTCACTATTATCTTTGAAGAAAAAGTACCCCATACACACAGAAATACAGGTAATAAATTACCCAAATTGTAAGGAAATAATTGAGTAGATATTGACCCTTTACCTAACATGAAAAGCAGACGACACTTGCAAACAAAATTCTTGAATAACTAATTTTTTTCATTTTTTGTCTCAAAAACATAGGTTATGACCCCTCGTTGGAACGAGCTCGACGAGCTCGTTCCAACGAAGGGTCATAACCTATGTTTTTGAGACAAAAAATGAAAAAAATAATGAAAATTAATTGGCGATTTTTGAGAATAGCGCTGGCCGGTTTTGGCCGTTACGTTGGGTAAAGGGTTAAGAAAAAACACAAGAATACTTCTCCTAGCACTAATTTTGAAAAAAAATTCGGGGGGAGAAACCTCCACCAAACCCCACCCCCACCCCGCTTATCGATTCGAGCCTTCGGCGATCGTAGGGCCCGTACCGACCTCTCTACACACTGCACTCGGACCCGTCCGCGCCCTCGGCGGGCTTGAAGACTAGAGCTCGAAGGAGAAGGATGGTAGGAAAGGACCCACAGTGGACTAATTGTAGAAACACTGTGTTACTACTATATGAGCATTCGCATCAAATCTTTGTATGTCACACTAGCTGGAGGTTGGGAGTAGTCCTACATCCCATTAGAGAATTAGTTTAAGGAGGTAAAGTGAAACAAAGACAAGAAAAGAAACGGAAAGTGTAGGAGAATAATACTAAGCCATCTTAAAGACAGTGTGTAAACATATTATGACATTCCACTTGACAGTAATTAGTGTAAAGACGATATAAAGAAGAGAATGTGAACAGCGTGTTATGATATAAGAACATGATTTAGGATCTATTGGCCCCAATGGCTCAAATCAGAGCAGGTTCTCAAACAGTTGCAGCATCTGAAGTGACCGCTTAAATCTTTTTTTTACCTAACACATCGACCATAACCCCCCAAAAAATTGAGCTATTGAAAAAAGATAATTTTAAAAAATGAACATAACCATATCATGTGACCACTCATTGGAACGAGCTCGTCGAGCCCCTTCCAATGACGGGTCACATAATATGGTTTTGGTGACATTTTGTGAAACGTTTAAAATGAAAGTGTCAATGACACTGTAGCTCAACTTGTTAAGACATGTACATGTATAGTATGTGACACAGCAATAACAAACATCTAGGTAATGACCTGATAACAAAGGTACATATAAAATACTGTAACGGTCTGTACATAAATACTGACCGTAGCCTGTAACAAATGTATAGGTAAAGTATTGTAAAGGTGGGTGACACTCAGATGCTAAACTAGAAACAAATCTTTGAGTCCTAGAGTGGGTCTGACTGAACCCCAAAATATTTGTTCTCATAGCACAGTGATAACAAAGGCACTCCAAAACACACTCGTTCCTGTCCCAAGGTGAAAACAAAGGTACCCCAAGAAGTTTCGTGAAGATCAATTCATAAATACGAGCTGTATAGAAGTTGTGACAAAAAACTGATTGGACCTAATTTCGGTACAAAATGGTCACTGGCATCCATCTTGAATTTTGGACCGCACCCAGAAACACTCGTTCTCGTCCCAAGATGATAACAAAGGTACCCAAGAAGTTTCGTGAAGATCGGTTGATAAATACAGCCTCTAGCCCGAGCCGTATTGGCATGTGCACTTACAGTCTATAAGTAGCACTGAATAAATCAAAGTTCATCTAATTTGCATAATTTCTGCACGAGAAAAAAACCCGTACAATATGTGATGTATTCATGTTACTAAACATTCATACAAAAATTTATTCAAATCAGGACTTTCATACAGAAGTTCTGTACAAAAGACTGATTGCACTAATTTTGGTACAAAATGACTGCTGGTGGCCATCTTGAATTTCGGACCACACCCCAAAACACTCGTTCTCATCCCACGGTGATAACAAAGGTACCCAAGAAGTTTCATAAAGATCGGTTCATAAATACGGCCTCTAGCCTGAGCCATATAAAAGTTGTGTACAAAAATTGATTAGACCTAATTTCGGTACAAAATGGCCACTGGCAGCCATCTTGAATTTTGGACCGCACTCAGAAACACTCGTTCTCGTCCCAAGGTGATAACAAAGGTACCCAAGACGTTTCGTGAAGATCGGTTCATAAATACAGACTCAAGCCCGAGCCATATTGACATGTGTACTTACTGTGTGTAAGTAGCACCGAAATCTAGCTCGAGCCATATTGGCATTTGCACTTACAGTGCTGAAAGTAACACTAAATACAGCAATGTTAGTCTAATTTGCATGATTTACGCACGAGAAAAAAACCCGTATTATATGTGATGTATCCCATGGTACTAAACATTCATACAAAAAATTATTCAAATCCGCGCTTTCATATGGAAGTTCTGCGCAAAAATCTGATTGCACCTAATTTTGTACAAAATGGCTGCCAGCGGCCAACTTGAATTTCGGATCGGACCCCAAAACAATCGTTCTCTTCCCACGGTCATAACAAAGGTACCCAAGAAGTTTCGTAAACATCGGTTCATAAATACGGCCTTTAGCCCGAGCCGTATTGAATTGTTGACGGACAGACGGACAACTGGCCATGGCATAAGATCAAATTTGGCTTCGCCAAAGTTGAGCTAGAAATAAAAATAACGTTCGGTAAAAGGGTAAAAACATTTCGAACAAGTACTTTGCGCCGAATACACGTGTAGAAGAAACTTAGAAACGCAGACGATAACATAAACATTATATTAAACAATCAATCACTGCTTCCCAAATTGGTGATGCTTGAATGTAATTCTGTTAATATGTGATTTTGGTAAAAAAAATGCGATAAGCTCGGTGTAACATATTTATTTATTTATTTATTTATTTATTTATTTATTTATTTATTTATTTATTTATTTATTGTGGTTTAACAACACTTTCGACAGCCAGGGTCATCTCGTGTCGGGCAGTTTTACGGGTGGAGGAAGCCGGACTGCCGGGAGAAAATCACCGAGCAATGTCGAGCAATTGTCAGACTCCCAAAGTACTAACTCCACACAGTCAGGGTTAGATTGGGTTGAAGACAGGTGTACCATCGACGTGCAGTTCGCCTTAGTACACAGCGCCACCGTTACCCCCCGTGGGCAATCGGGATTAAGGGCCTTGCCCAAGGACACAACGCAGTTACCCCTGGCGGAGAACGAACAGTGGGCCTCTCGGTTTGAAGTTCAATGCCGTAACCACCGAGCTACTGCGCTCCCCAGTGTTGCATATATGGCTTGTAACACCATGCACTAGTTTCTGTGAAACGCTTTGGCACTTTAATACTTTTATATGGCCGGAGCTATAAAAATATCAAAGTAGTGCCTAGGCGTATCACAGAAACTACATGCAACGACAACATTTATGTTCTAAAACAACTTACCTCGATACATCGTGTTCTATGTAGCTAGGCCACAGAGAGTAGGATGTATCGGGTTAAGGAGGTCGTTCCATCTTATCATCATTTTCAAATCGTAAATTGGAGACAGTCCCTCAAGTTGGACTCCAATTTTTGTGGGGAGGTGCGTTCGCCTCGTTGCACCTCTTATGGCTACACGCCTGTATTTTTAGGGCACGATCAGGCACGATGGCAGGTTTGCCTGGTAGAGTGTTAAGTTAAATGCGTGTATATATTTCAATTGGGCGAGAATGACACTGCCACATTTTCTGAATTTGGACGTCCAGTCATTAAGCTCCGTCGAAAATAAATAGAAAACAAAAAGGTGTCTCACCTTGATAGAGTCTCTGTCCACGGTGTAAACAAATACTTCGTGAAAAACGAAGAATTTGATTGTATGACCGTACTGTCTTATTCTGAAACAGAGAAAGAAAAAAACATAGTCACCACAGAAACAGAGGGTATCTTGTAAGTTTTTGTATGGATACCAACAATTATCCCAAGAGTTTGTTGTTTTGCTTTAAGCTTTAACCCTCTACCTAACATGAAAAGCAGATGACACTTGCAAACAAAATTCTTGAATAACTATTTTTTTTCATTTTTTGTCTCAAAAACATAGGTTATGACCCTTAAAGAGGGGTCATAACCTATGTTTTGGAGACAAAAAATAATGAAAATTAATTGACGATTTTTGTGAATAGCGCTGGTCGGTTTTGACCGTTACGTTAGGTAAAGGGTTAAGCTTATTTGTTTTACAAGGACTGGCGAGCAAGTTATACAACTTATATTAACTCCTCCTCTTGGTCCAATGGCGCAGATGTGAGGGATGACCTCCGTAGCGGAAATTTCGTGGCCTCGTTCTTCTCAAATACTATGGAGGGATCTTTAGCCTGCATGGAGTGTGTCTCTCTCCGCACAGAGGATAGCCATTTTACGTCCACATTCGACAGGATGGAACGATGTGACAGCATCGACACCACAACTAATGCTGACAGAGAGTGTTCGGACACCTCGAGAACTTTCCCCAAGAGTTAATTCGATAAATATATGTGCCCACGACCGACTTGGCAGCGAAAGTTAATACATAATTCTCCTATCGAGAATTTAAAAATTTGTTCAATTTTGAAGAGTACTTTAGAAGCACAACATCGATAGCTGCTAGTATGTACTTATCATGTTATGTCATGTGCATATTTGAATGATGTTTATAGCAGTAATTTGTACATTTTAGTCTTATCTTATCGAGAATATGCCGTGTTTGTCGCGAGGGGGTGGGCAGACGGAACATTGCTTTTTCATCGACTGTACGGAGTACGTATTAATTAAAGTGCACTTCTAAGGAAAAACCGAGTTCGAATACACAGGTTTTGAGTGGTTCTGGAAAATTTATATTCATGATGAAGAATGAAATTCTGTCTTTATGTGGTATCATCTGTAATATGATTCTCAAGTTCTTTGAACAGAGAGAACAGTCCCTTGCCTAATAATGTAGCTTTAAAATAGATGTCATAGTTAGTCTGTGTGAAAGACACAGACTTTATAAGTTATCTTGGGCAACATCCAGGGTACATGGAGATTTAATACCTGGATGTCGATTTTCAACCATGAGGCGCAAGCCTCATGGTTAAAAAGGAGACATCCAGGTATTAAATCTCCATGTACCCTGGATGTTGTCCGAGATAACGATTTTGTCCCGCCTCCTAACACAGAAATAATTCCGAGATGTAAAATATGATTCCACATTAAGACTCAGGCGACGAAGTGTAAACCCCACACTGAGCCTCAGGTTTTGAACCAAACAGCGAATAAACGTCACAGCAAAACTATAAATAGACCGAGTCTATTTCCGAATCGTTGTTTATAAACCAGGTCACACATGGAGAAGTTTTTCACTTTGGTGAAGTTTTAAAACCGAATCAAATTCAGTATCAAAGTCTTTCTCTGACAAATACTCTCTAAAAAGCCGTGCGGCAGTATTAGTTGATTGGACGGTGGATTTAGGCGTGAGTTCAATCCGTTTGCGAACGATGTCTCCATCGGAGTGACAAGCGAAGAGAGAGATGGACATTTTGTATTCTGCTCAAGCGATATCGAAGAAAAACAGATGAGTTGCTCCCCTTGATGTTCTCACCCCGCAAAGTGCAAAAGTATATTTGCGAACACGATTCAATCTGTTCAGTTCTCATCGAACAACAAGTGCTTCTACTCATAGGGCTGTAACGATGTTTTTTAATTTGTATCAGTATTCACTGCAATACGACAATAAGTTGCATATAACTTAACAGTTCTAATAGGAGTTTCTGCAGTCGATGTGACCCAGTCGGGGTCAAAGGTTATTTTTATCACCTGGATGTTTCTCGAGTGACAAACGGGGAACAACGGCGCGCGCTCTTATCACCCGCATGTTTGAAGACAGCCGATACCATGGCTATTTGTTTCGGTCACGTGGGGGTGACCAATTAGAAGACGCGATGCATACTGATACAGAGACAATTGTTTTCGTACGGTTTCTTTTTCTTTTTTCTTTTTTTTTTTTCTTTTTTTCTAATTTTTCTTATTCTCCTGATTTCTGTCTTCTTTTCACTTCCTTGTCAGCACGATAATTCGAAAACGAATTGTTCTATCTCACTGATTTTTGGCATACTGACAGACAGTCACAAGTTCTCGGCATCCTATGTTTTTTTCAGATCGCTAGGGACCTTGAGTATGGCCCAGTCGGCCACATGGTTTTCACAGCCTCTAATTTCCTGTAACAGTAAATTTTCCTGAAGCAATACTATGTTGTATTTACTCATAGTGGAGACAATGTAAACAGAAGTGGCGATAGCTGTTAAAGATTAAATGTCATCTGCTATTCCAATAAGATGTCAGCTCCTCAAACCAAGTTGAGAGAAACCCTTTGCTTTACAAGGAAATAAAGTATAAATTATTCAGTTCAATGCTTTTAACACTCTCAAGATTTCAATGTGGGTTCCAAAGATTTCCATGCAATGTGAGAATAATCATAACCCTTTCCATACACAAATTACTGCTATAAACATCATTCAAATAAGTGCCAGAGCAAAAAATGTCCATTTCTGATTCCTTGACCGAACCCCTTGAATGCTGTGAACATATGCGCTTTGTCTGTTTTCTTGGAAAATTTATCTGATTCCTGTATGAATATCTTTAAATACAATTAACGAAAACCTATTTCTGATTTCTTTAAAAATACTTCACCCCCCCCCCCCCCTCCCCCAAAATAAGCCCCCATATTGCATAAATTCTCTTTCTATTTTGTTTATTTCTGATGCTTTCTTTCACACAGACTCGAATTTACTGGATGCAGTAAATTCTATTTCTCGAAATTAGTTTATAAACATTTTTTATTCCCATTTCATTTGCAAAGGGGACTGGAGAACAAGTGCTTATCACTTAGAAACACTCCTCTCCCAGTACATAAACGTAACATAATAATAATCATAATAATAATAATAATAATAAAAATGCCTTTATATCATCGTAAAAATTAAAATTATTCATGTCATTCTAATTAGAGCTGTGAGGTTTTGATTTTTCAGATTCGGTTTCGCTCCCGGTTCGGTTTCAAAAAAAAAAAAAAAAACGGTTTCGGTTCAGTGTTTGTGTGCGGAACGGAAATCGTTGACGGACTATTTTTATAAAGAAGCAAAATTTCACTGGAATTTTCTACAAATCGTGCACCGCAATTACAATTTGAATCGCTAGCGATAGCTAAAAACCATGCCCAGAGTTCCAATGTGTTCTGTGTGCCTAATGGCACATAGAACACATTGGAACTCAGGTGACGAAATAGTAACACGGGTTCCCCTCGCAAATTTGGTTGGCGATAAAATGTGTTCTTTTTGTTGATAGTTGATAACTGAATTGCTGAGTGTCCTTCTAATAATTGTTTTTATAGACATGAAGGCGTGTAATAAACACAGAACGATACGCGTGTGTGAATGGGTTAATCGACAGGGCACTCGTGCCATCGCTGAAGGATAAAACTCTAGAACTCAAATTCTATCATTCCGTGCTGGCACTCGTGCCATATCGATTAACCCATTCACACAAGCGTGTCGTTCTGTGTTTGTACGATGATAACTCACCACACAGCCCGTGTATGTAAATATCTAAATTGGGTTACGCCAAACTTCCTTATAGGGGTCCTAAGGGGTCAGTTTCGAAGTCTATTGATTAGGGTACCAAATGAGTAAAATTCATCTGATCTATGTTGTGTTCTCATTGTCACATTTTCTCCCTTATTGACTCGTCCAGTGGACGAGTCAATAAGGGAGAAAATGTGACAATGAAAACACAGCATCTTCATCCCATTGCTTGATAGACTAAGTCTGGAGAGTCCACAGGGCCCGTAGTCCAGTTCTCTACAAGTAAGAAGTTTCATTAGTTTATACACAAACACAGTAATACCTTTCAGTCGCTTTTTGCTGGGTTGGTTTTCCAGTTTACCGCAAAAACCGGAACCGAACCGGTAAATAAAAAAAACGTTCGGCTTCAATTCCAATCACCTAATACTTTATTGGTTTTATTACGAATGAGCATCAATTGTACCCAGACAAAATAATAATCAATTGTTATATTATATACATTTCATTGCTGTGGACACGATTTCGGTAATCAAATCTCTCCTCCAGTGTCAGATGGAGTGTGGTACTGTTGATACTGAAAAACACCCGCAGTGTGATACTTCAAAATCGAAAATGAGGCTGGGTAAGAATTTCTTCTTCCACCTCGCCCATATAAAATGTGCTCTAAATTTACGAAACAACCAGGGGTAGTCCTGAAAAAATGACAGGAAGGTATGCCGTTTGGGTTTGTGGTTTTTTTTTTTTGGTTTTTTTTTGAGTTTTTTTTTTGCATCTGCCTATTTCGAGGCACCACCACCCCAAGACCTATTTTTACACCCAAATTTTAGGGGCCCACCTCCCAACTTTCACTAAAGTTTATGCTAGTTAGTATCAAGCTGGAAATAAACAGACTGCCATCTGCAAAATGAGGTCCCCAGAAGGTGAATTCGGTGATGCTACAGCAGGGTGGCATCACTAAATTTACCCTATGTGGACTTGAATCTCAGGCCTAAACAGAAAGAGGTACCTAGAGGATAAATTGGCCCACTGTATGGGATAGCATAAGCAAATTCACACTCTGGGGACCTCATTCTGCAAATGATAGATTGCTTATTTCCAGGCTTGGTTAGTCTGCACCCCGAAATATGGAGTTCCTATCCCCGAACAATGATTCAAATCAATCTTCATGACAATCTTAACTGAAGAACACAGAGATACATGTTCTATCAAAGGGAGTCACTGGCCTATTATGGTCACCCACTGCCTTTGCTTATTATGGCATAAACATTGTTCCGGGACTTTGTTTCTAGCAACCACTGTAACAACAGCTAAAGCTGAAAGGAAAACGTCCAGTTGTCAGTGACAGAGCCTTCTCAATCTATTGATCTTATCTTCATAATTTCTAAATCAGTCTGGGTCAGTCCGTCAACCTGTGCATAAACTTAAAGTGTCAACTAATCGAATTTTAATCGCCCACCTGATCCACTGGATATCCAATGATAACACAGCTGGGTGACAGGTTAACAAACAGTCCTTGATTCCACCTGACAGTGGAATTCGAGACAGAAAACAGTACGCCACTCCCCACGTGGAGAGGTAGTACCTTTCATGAGAAGACCTCCTTTTACTCTGGTCCGCAACCGAGGGAGCCAGGATCAATTCCCGCGATGAGAGAGAAAGAGAGAGATGAGAGAGAGCGAGAGAGAGAGAGAGAGAATGAAGAAAAAAAATAATAGTCTTTCAATCAAGCGTCGGGATACCCGACGCCTGGAAGCTTTCCAGAAGAGAAAGAGAGGTAAGGGTAAGGATAAGAAATCAGTTGAAACAACCACCACACCCCTTCCTACTCCCATTGATCAACCCATCCAGCTTCTGCCCCCCCCCCGCCCCACCCCGGGGCCAGTGGATGTGGAATGACCTCTGGAGACTGAGGTGTTATTGAAAGTTGCTTTCTCCCCGCTTCCCGTTCCTCACTCGCCGCTCCCTTTACGAGCCTCCTCCCGAGATTGTTGATCAACTGAAGGATATGATGGATCAAGTAGCTGACAGATTACGGAAGATACCAGAGCACTCAGTAACAAACTAAATGGAAACAACACTCCAGTCTTACTGCTCCGTCAACAGCTACCACCAACCAAACCTAAGCATAAACAAAAACCGAAACAAAAGAAAAAGAGTCCATACCAGCGACGATATGACCTCGCTTCTCCTGCTTCTTCTTCTTTACACCTCTCAGACATGCCTCGAAAACCTCTAATATTCTGTTAAAAGAGGTGAAAGGAGATATCCCGCCCCAGTACCGTCCCTCACCATCTCGTCGCCTGAGTGCTAGAATGTTCTATGTCCCCTATGAGACATAGAACATTCTAGCACTCAGCCGACGATCTCTCTGCACCAAAGAATATGAACATGCTAAAACGCGTTCTATAGCAGTGTCAGGGAACACCTAAGGCCCCGTAAGGCCTGGGCTGACGTGGGGTTATTTAGTCCCGCTGATGAAGTTGCGGGAAAATTAGACCAACGTGGAGGGTCGGAATCCAAGTGTCGCGAACTCGGCGCAGAGAGCTGAGTTAGACCGACGCCGTGATTCCTTCTCTGCCAAATTGTCCTGAAATAGGTTCGATTTCCGTTAGGTGTGATTCCTAATCACTTCAGGCTGTATAATGGAAAGAATGATTTAAAGTAACAACGATTCTTTTATTTACACATAAAAATAAATCCGTTTCAATATTTCAGCAATCAACAATTCAATTCTTTTCACAGAAAAATGGGTCACTACGGTTAAATAATTCAAAAAAATCATATAGTCATTCTATAGCCCTGTACTGGCACTATAGTCTACACACTGGAAATGTTACTACCGTGAGCTCGCCATAAGAGCTTCACAAATCTGAAATGTTATTACTGTGAGCTCGCCATAAGAGCTTCACCCGCTTAGGCTCAAATGTCAACGTCTGCGCGTAACTGTACCTCTGGCTGTCGGAGGGTTCCGACCAGCAATGTTCGTCATCTATAAACCACCGTACTTCTGATTTGGCTCAGATATTGTCTACTCATACCTTATGTGCCTTTTGAAAGTCCTCCGTGAAAGTCCTATTGAAATATCCACCGTTCCTGGTTGAATTCACGATTCACAGATGCCCCTTTTTGTGCTAGGGCGAAATTGTCACTCACACCGATCTCCAGTCGGTATTACGATGTTCCGACAGCAAAATAAACTACTCAGAACGCAATCAGGCTGACGCTTCAAAGGGTTAATACGCACAATACAATTAACCTACACTTCTGACTATTGCAGGACGATACCTGCTACTCGACAATCTAAACTTTAACGTTCCACCTGGGGTGTTCCTTCTCACGAATTCGGCCCCGTAGCCGCCTATCAACTTTAAGCTAAATCAATCATGGAATGCCCTCTCTGGCGATTCCAGCCGTTTCAGGGTCCTGTGATCGAAGGTACCCTTATGCCAGGAAACAGAGTCCGCCTGTCCTGGACTTCACCAACGCGTGTGTGACCCCAAGTGTGTGTCTAATGCTCTGCTCTTCCAGGTATATATACTTTTTACCCTAAACTGTCAGGTGGACCGACGCTCATCTGTCCACCTGTCAAAACGGTGGGAGATGACGTATATCGAGGCAGAATCAATACAAGTCATCTCACGCGTGACTTCACTTGTCGAGAAAACCGATTCGTTCTTGCCATGATTGTTATAACTTATGATGACACGACATTTCTATCTTTTAGAATCTCGTTTCTCAATTTACCGTGACGACATCTTGACATCAACCGATTACGTCTCGTAAGACTCCGACTACTGTATAAATTAAACGAGATGATTAGACCTTATCTAACATACCGTTTCTCCCCTGGGTCCCTGCGCTAAAGCTGGATATACACCACGTGTGTTTTTTCTATGTCCAGCTTTACAGAGAAGTGAAATTCACGTGGGTTTTTCGCCTTGATGCGGAATATATTTTGAACTTACAATATCTTTAAATATGAGGCCCCTTGCCCCTATATTTAGGCTGGCTTTGCCCTGACAACTCCCTTCCCGAGAGAAACACCCTGTGTATCTCTTAAAACGCAAGGGGCAAAGCCACGCACGCTCGCCTCTCACACCCTTTTACAATCTACCATCATGTTCAAGACTACAAAACTGTACCCTAGTGGTCGTGGGGGGTCATGACCGGGCTCATGCGTCGGCCATGTCGATTCCCACGACACACACGCTACCACATGCTCCCGTCTTGCGGGTTTACATATGATATGGGGAGTAGCCTTATCCTCAGATTTGCAGCACTCTCTCTCTCTGTAATACTATATATTTACACCTAAACATACACATTTTTATACACGTTCGCCCATTTTGCAAACAGTTCACTTGGCACTCACTCCGACGAGTAACACCGTCCGCGCCTTTGCGTCAGATGGGTTAATTCCAACGGAGTGTAACTTCGCCTCCCGTTCCCCTATGTCTTGTGAAGGGGCAAACGACCCCTGCATTATGTTGAGCCTCACCCTCGCAAAGCTCAACCAGGGGATTAAAATTGTGCCTCACACACTCACACATTCAACACACAAATTTCCCGACCGCGCCTTTGCGACAGACGGGGTGAGTGTGCCTCACACTCACAACAAACTCTCGTCAATAAAAACAAGCGCGGTTTCCCCCGGGCCTTAACACCGGGTTTGTGCATCCCATACTTACAAAACTCGACACACAGGCTCCCCGTCCACGCACACGCGACAGACAGGGCAGTGTATCTCACATTCGTACTCACAACCAACTCTAGACAGCAGTCAGAGCAATAATAATACTAAAAATAAGAAAATTTCTTCCGGGCCTTAACACCGGGTTTACGAAACTCATCACCTCACCCACAAAAATATTTGCGACTGGAGCCCCCGTCCCAGACACCAGGCCCACAGCCACCCAACTATTGCTTCTTTATAACCACCGACCATTGGTAGGGGCCCGGTTCCCAGTATCCCCTTGGGTAACCCTTGACACACCCCTACTTCTCGCCCCGCCA
This sequence comes from Pictodentalium vernedei, assembly GCA_031216915.1. Taxonomy (NCBI): domain Eukaryota; kingdom Metazoa; phylum Mollusca; class Scaphopoda; order Dentaliida; family Dentaliidae; genus Pictodentalium; species Pictodentalium vernedei. The sequence goes on from CM062292.1 coordinate 353,611,206, forward strand.
TTTCTACGGGTATTCCACCAGGGTCCCCATACCCTGTCGTTGTCGCATTCCCAAGAGCTTCCCTTGGCGCTATATCCCCCAGGCTCACTCGTCCCGGCGATTACCGTCGTTCGAACGACACTGGCCGTCCTTGGCCCTTGTGCCGTCGACCCCCCGGTCCATTGCGACGACTTCTTGCGCATATTGGGCACTGTGCGCCCCCGGCACTCTCTACGTGGTCTCCGCCACCTAGGATGCTTCTCCTTTGATTTGTGGACCCTTTTCTCGGTCCCCTGGGCGCCCACCTTAGCGGTCCCATCCACTTTAACATACTCAACTTGTGTTGACCCGTGCCCTCTCAATTCTGGGGAAGTTTGCCCAGCCATTTGCGTGGGTCTGGCCTCCCCTCTCCACACGGGTGACACCGACTTCTTGGGGCGCTCAACTCCCCCACATAAATTTTCTTGAGGGTCTTTCCCCAATGATCCCATCGGTTTCCCTCGCTGTTTGGCGTTTAGCCTGGACCGCCTGCGGCCCCTTCTCCCTAATAGGACAGGAGTCGTCCCTCCTGAAACTTCCCGACATTTCGTCGTGTAGGGGCCATCCCCTGGACCATCGGATTGGTTCCCCCTGGGAACCTTCCCTTCATTACTCGTTGGGCCCTCACTTGGCCCCCTATCCCTGGACCATAACTCATCAGGGCTTGCCCTCACCCCTGGGATATTACCTATGACCAGGTCATACACAGGTGATTCAATGCACATGGCTTCCACTTCGCCACAATAAAATGGGGTATCCACAGTTATCCTCGCGATGGGGAACCTTCTAACGGTCCCATCTATCAAAATACACAAATGGTCGCGCCCCAACAATTGCTTGTCGTCAACCAGTTGCTTTCTAACCGCTGCAGAGGAGCACCCAGAATCCCGGAGCAGACGAATCTCCCTTTGTCCCACATACCCTGGGTACACTGGCATATCAACCTTCTCCTGCGAAGTTGTGAGCCTCTCACACATGCCACTTATTATCGGGACAACCTTCCCGCCTTCCAGCCTTAATTCTCCCTCTTGTATACATTCCCGGAGGGGGTTGTGTTCTGGACCGATGGTTTGACAGAACGCTGCCGTCTGTCTACTGGGCCCTGGATCTACGCGGTCACCTTGCTTCCAACCCCTTGGTGCTGCGTTCCAGGCCCCCTGCTGGGGTGGCCTAATGTTCCCAGTGGTCCTTACCTGTTTCTGCCAGCAGTCCCTGGCAATATGACCCCGCTTGTTGCAGATAAAACAAGTGGTGTCCTTGGGAGCGCTCCCCTTCCGGCTGGCCTGCGACGCAGGAGGGTCGGGGTGGTGTTGCCTTACGGGTGCCATTGCCAACCCGTTTGCCCCACCCCTAGCCGATTTGGGTGCGTTCACACTCCCACCGTGGGCCTCGATGTAGCGTTCTGCCACAATTGCCATCTCATCATAGGTGGGCGGACCCCTTTCCTTGATGAACAGGCCCAACTCCTTGGAGCATGTAGTTAAAAACTGCTCCCGGAGAAATAGATCTCGCAGGGCTCCATACGACTCATTCACTTCTGCGAGATCAGTCCAGCGGTCAAAGTACCGCCTAGCTCGGGCAAAATACTGAGGTACTGTTTCTCCCTTCTCCTGCTTAATTTCTCGGAACTTGGTCCGGAATCCTTCTTCAGTGAGCTGGTATCTCCGAAGGATGGCATTCTTCAGCTCACTGTAGTCGTTAAGAAGTGCAGGAGGCATACTGGTATAAGCCTCGAGGGCTTTACCTGACAACAAAGGGCTCAAGCACATAGCCCATGTGTCTTCTGGCCACATTTGACTGGAGGCAAAACGCTCGAACCTCTCCAAGTACGAGTCCAAGTCATCTGTGTTTTCATTGAAATGAGCGAGATGGGGGCGTGGGGCATGAATTGCTACCCCTGCACTCCCATCCCCTGAGCGCCGACTTTCATTCTCCACATCGGCCCTTGCTCTGAGGAGCTCTAATTCTCTCTCGTGCCTCTGTTGTTCGAGCTCTCGCTCTGCCTCCCTTGCCTCCCTTGCTAATTGGGCTTCCCTCTCTCTCGCCTCATTTGCTAATTGAATCTCTCTCTCTTTCGCCTCTCTTGCGTCTTTCTCACGCTCTCGTTCTAATTGGGCTTCTCTCTCCCTCGCCTCTCTTGCGTCTTTCTCACGCTCTCGTTCTAATTGGGCTTCTCTCTCCCTCGCCTCTCTTGCGTCTTTCTCACGCTCTCGTTCTAATTGGGCTTCTCTCTCTCTTGCGTCATTACGTAAGGCAATCTCCTTGGCCTCACGTTTCTGCTCATCTTTAACGAACTTATGAAGTTCGGCCCCCTCAAGGCCCATTTCCTTGCCTAATGATACCAGTTGGGCGAGGGGTGTAACAACATCCATTTTGATTTTTTCTTTCTATCTTCAACACTCGTCAGAAAGAACGAAGAAGGAAAAGAAAAAAAAAATATGGCAATTAATCTTAATTTACCTCTGTAATTTAACGTAATTAAACGCACCAAATATTCTGAAACCTACCGCAGTTATAGTGGCTATTAAGTATCCTTTTGGGGACTACTGTATTGCGATATTAAACCCTTGAACGGCATCAACTGACCGAACTCGTCAAAACCTAAACAGAACCGCCATTAAAATAAAACAAAATTTCCATATAGCCATTTTTTACCTTTTAGAAATATCCTGGTAGCCTCGCCAATCAATGTCAGGGAACACCTAAGGCCCCGTAAGGCCTGGGCTGACGTGGGGTTATTTAGTCCCGCTGATGAAGTTGCGGGAAAATTAGACCAACGTGGAGGGTCGGAATCCAAGTGTCGCGAACTCGGCGCAGAGAGCTGAGTTAGACCGACGCCGTGATTCCTTCTCTGCCAAATTGTCCTGAAATAGGTTCGATTTCCGTTAGGTGTGATTCCTAATCACTTCAGGCTGTATAATGGAAAGAATGATTTAAAGTAACAACGATTCTTTTATTTACACATAAAAATAAATCCGTTTCAATATTTCAGCAATCAACAATTCAATTCTTTTCACAGAAAAATGGGTCACTACGGTTAAATAATTCAAAAAAATCATATAGTCATTCTATAGCCCTGTACTGGCACTATAGTCTACACACTGGAAATGTTACTACCGTGAGCTCGCCATAAGAGCTTCACAAATCTGAAATGTTATTACTGTGAGCTCGCCATAAGAGCTTCACCCGCTTAGGCTCAAATGTCAACGTCTGCGCGTAACTGTACCTCTGGCTGTCGGAGGGTTCCGACCAGCAATGTTCGTCATCTATAAACCACCGTACTTCTGATTTGGCTCAGATATTGTCTACTCATACCTTATGTGCCTTTTGAAAGTCCTCCGTGAAAGTCCTATTGAAATATCCACCGTTCCTGGTTGAATTCACGATTCACAGATGCCCCTTTTTGTGCTAGGGCGAAATTGTCACTCACACCGATCTCCAGTCGGTATTACGATGTTCCGACAGCAAAATAAACTACTCAGAACGCAATCAGGCTGACGCTTCAAAGGGTTAATACGCACAATACAATTAACCTACACTTCTGACTATTGCAGGACGATACCTGCTACTCGACAATCTAAACTTTAACGTTCCACCTGGGGTGTTCCTTCTCACGAATTCGGCCCCGTAGCCGCCTATCAACTTTAAGCTAAATCAATCATGGAATGCCCTCTCTGGCGATTCCAGCCGTTTCAGGGTCCTGTGATCGAAGGTACCCTTATGCCAGGAAACAGAGTCCGCCTGTCCTGGACTTCACCAACGCGTGTGTGACCCCAAGTGTGTGTCTAATGCTCTGCTCTTCCAGGTATATATACTTTTTACCCTAAACTGTCAGGTGGACCGACGCTCATCTGTCCACCTGTCAAAACGGTGGGAGATGACGTATATCGAGGCAGAATCAATACAAGTCATCTCACGCGTGACTTCACTTGTCGAGAAAACCGATTCGTTCTTGCCATGATTGTTATAACTTATGATGACACGACATTTCTATCTTTTAGAATCTCGTTTCTCAATTTACCGTGACGACATCTTGACATCAACCGATTACGTCTCGTAAGACTCCGACTACTGTATAAATTAAACGAGATGATTAGACCTTATCTAACATACCGTTTCTCCCCTGGGTCCCTGCGCTAAAGCTGGATATACACCACGTGTGTTTTTTCTATGTCCAGCTTTACAGAGAAGTGAAATTCACGTGGGTTTTTCGCCTTGATGCGGAATATATTTTGAACTTACAATATCTTTAAATATGAGGCCCCTTGCCCCTATATTTAGGCTGGCTTTGCCCTGACAAGCAGTTGCTGTGGCAAATGGGGGGCATTGTTACCATTCACATTTGAGTGTCAATGGCGATTAAGGAGTTAAAGAGAACATTTGTTTACAAAACAGGAGACAGTTTATGGGTGTAATGCGTAATAATGGAAATGCACCGAGCGAGTACCATGAAAATATTTAGTAATCTATCTTCCTCGTTTTTGTGTTGTATATATCAAGTTTCATCAATAAAACTGACTTATTTCGACATGCGAAGTGCATTATTCGCCATACAGCTTGTAACGTATTCAATGCCATTCAGGCCCGAAGCTAGCGGTGTACCTTGGGCGGGCCCCTAATGAACATGTCTCTCGAAAAGTTTTATTGTCCGTCAGAAAAATTATTGGTTGCTTGAATGAAAGCATTTTCTCTGAAAACCCCTAATCCGAAAAAAGTTGATCATTTGGCGAAACCACGATTTTTATTATGAAAAATCCCCTTAAGTTTCAAATATATTTTGTATGGAAGTTCTTGTTTTTAACATGAGTTTAACCCTTTACCTAACGAATCGCCCGCATCCGCCCGCGTAATATGCAAACTGAGCAGTTGGAAAAATTATTTTTTTTCAAAATATTTCAACAAAACCATATCATGTGACCCCTCATTGGAACGAGCTCATTGAGCTCGTTCCAATGAGGGGTCACATGATATGGTTTTGTTGAAATTTTTTGAAAAATTTAAAAAAATGATATTTAAAATAATAAATTTTGATATCGTCTGCGTTGGGTAAAGGGTTAAATAATTAGCATTCCGACACTAGGTGACCCTGGCTGTCGAAAGTGTTGTTAAACTCCAATAAATAAATAGATAAAGAATTGCTTTCGTGAAACGAAAGTAATTCTTTAACCCTTCACTCAACGAATCGGACACATCCGCCCGCGTAATATGCAAATTCAGCAGCTGAAAAAAATATTATTTTTCAAAAAATTTCAACAAAACCATATCATGTGACCCCTCTTTGGAACGAGCTTATAACAAAATGATACATAAAATAATAAATTTTGATATCGTCTGCGGTGGGTAAAGGGTTAAAATAATAATAATCAAGGAACGTTTACGATCTGTTTCGTTTATTATATTGTTTTAAAAGGGACAGTCAAGGGCGGATCCAGAGGGGGGGGATAGGGGGTCTAGCCCCCCCCCCCCCCCCCCCCTCCGAGCCCACTAAAAAAAGTCATGCTCTTATTCCACACAATCTTGTCCTATAACGCCCCACCTTAACTAATGACATAACGTTGCCAAATAGGGGACATGATCCTCTTTTAGAATTCGCAGAATATCGGTAATTTATATAACTGACGGCAGTCACGTCTGCAAGTATCCGCAGTATTAGTATTCCATAATTTGACTGGACAGCAACAGTCACATGGCTCATTATAATATTAATGTCAATAAGGTAAAATGGTCATTGTGCAAGATGTTAACCTCGCTATTCCCGCTGCATGTCCGCAGTTACTACGTTCTTCTATAAAACCAATGCACCTTGTAATTTGTTTTATGTTCCATCGTTATCTGACCCACCTATAAAATAATTTGGCTATATAAACATCTCTCTCTCTCTTTCTTTCTCTCCCTCTCTTTCTCTTTCTCTCTCAGACGTACACACATTTACTTGCAGTATACCAAAAATCCAATATAAATTATTATCACTTGGGTTCCTTTTCAAATTATGTCATGGCTGCTTCTCAGCAGTCGTGACATAATTTGTCAAAGAATTTAAAATGATTTAACCAATCTGAAAATCAGCACCAAAAGAGTCAGTGGAAATATTGGCCCAATAGACCAAGAATGCCAACAGTTTCCCAAATTTGTTGCCACTATACAGCCAGAAAATGTAAGGTAAAAGAGGTTTCTTGTTTCTGCGTTTCCGACGATTGATGCTCCCATGATGTCAAAGATCACTAATCTGTCGTGGACAAAATATGACAGTCACCTATTCGCGAAAGTCACTTTCGCAAATATGAGACTGTCATATTTTGTCTACGACAGACTAGCTCTATGACCAGAAGCAGTATGTGACAGTGTATGTGATGTATGGTTTGATAATTTTAACTTTTACAACGAAAAATGTGTGTTTTGAATTTCCTTTCATCATATTCAATTGGAGGCCAGAATGCATTTAGAAGCCACCCCAGGCACCTGAAAATCAAAAAACGCACGTCCCTTTGGCACTGGTGCTAGGACTCTGTCGGATCACGTCAGCCCCCCCCCCCCCCCCCCCCCGCCCCCGTATTTTAATTCCACGACCCGCCCATGAGGGTATACACTAAGTTAGGTTTAAAGTTCGTACTGACCGTCAACAACCCGAGAACACTGTCAGGTAATTTTAACTCTCACCCCACCATGTTGGAAAAAGTTGAGATCTTGCTTCGGTTCTGACGATATTCCGAGTTCGTCTAAAAAATATCATTCACCAACAGGATATTTCAAGTATAATATTATTATATGTTGTCGGTATCAGACACCAACTGGCTCACGGAGCATTTCCAGGTAGACTCGACGACCCATTTGGTAAGGTCTATGGAGCAGTACTTGGTCGGACTGGAAATGTTTCTGTAAAACGTTTTGAGAAACTGTCGCCCCACGACGTTTCAAATATCAAACTGACATTATTTACCACAGCGGCGTAGTCACCGGGGTAGATGCTGGGTATTTGCACCCTCTAAGATATTCATGCCCCCCCCCCACCCGCCCCACCACCCCCCCCCCCCCCCAAAAAAATAAAAAATTGGCCCGGTGCAACTTTCACACAACATAAAACACTAAAATGGTCTCCAATATAGGACTACGCGCGCACAAATGCCTTAGATTCGATTCGCTCTTAGATCACGGAATTGTTCAATAAGTTCTGTGTGTGTGTTGGGGGAGGGGGGGGGGGTCAGGCTAAGTATGACCCTCCGGTCGTTACCTCCTCTTGACACTTCCCTCAGGTCCTAATTTCCCCCCCCCCCCTCCCACCCAAACAAAAATAAATAAATAAAAAAACTAGCCAGGACACCTCCTTTTATGGAGGAAATGGGAAATAAATAAACTATATTCTATTCAAAACGAATAAATGAATAATTAAAAGGTAAATCTGCACAATTCTGTTATCTGCTAAAAACTAGGTTACAAATGGAACTATATTTTATTAAGTAGTTATCAATCAATCCTAATATTGTAACCAGACCGGTCATCGCTGTTAACAAAACTCGCAGACAGATTTTATTTTGTTCTTTGGGTTTTGGTTTTTTTGCCTTAAAATGTACGGCAGCGTATTAGGGTCAGGATCTTTTCATTTAATAAACTGTTTATACAGTTTAATAAACTGTTTTTACAGATTAATAAACTGTATTTACAGTTTAGTAAACTGTATTTACAGTTTATTACGAGACTGTTTTTACAGTTTATTACGAGACTGTTTTAACAGTTTATTAGTTGACTGTTTTTACAGATTAATAAACTGTATTTACAGATTAGTAAACTGTATTTACAGTTTATTACGAGACTGTTTTTACAGATTATTACGAGACTGTTTTTACAGTTTATTACGAGACTGTTTTTACAGATTAATAAACTGTATTTACAGTTTAGTAAACTGTATTTACAGTTTATTACGAGACTGTTTTTACAGATTATTACGAGACTGTTTTTACAGTTTATTACGAGACTGTTTTTACAGATTAATAAACTGTATTTACAGTTTAGTAAACTGTATTTACAGTTTATTACGAGACTGTTTTTACAGATTATTACGAGACTGTTTTTACAGTTTATTACGAGACTGTTTTTACAGATTAATAAACTGTATTTACAGTTTAATAAACTGTATTTACAGTTTATTACGAGACTGTTTTTACAGTTTATTAGAAGACTGTTTTTACAAATTAATTAGCCATTCGACTATTGGTTAGTAGTATAGCATGTACCCGATCGTGCGATATTACCCGGACTTTTGGGGAAGCTGCTAGTGTTAAATTCACATAGGAACCGGACTTTGTAGCAATGTTTCTGTGCGAAACTTCGGCGCCATCTGGCTAGATCCGGCAAGTGGTATACGAACTGCATATATCGCCTACAATAGTGCTTCAAGTCGGTAGTAATGGCACAACGATAGAAGAAGATTATAGTACAGAGGACTACAGAAGAAGCTAGTCATAGCACAGAAAGCTGAAACCGATGGTAAGATCACCTGTATAGGAGCTATATAGGGCCTTGGAATCTCACTAATGGAATCCTACTTATAGAATACCTTTTATAGAATCATTATGGAATCCCCTTTTGAAAACGTCTGGCCTTCAGCTCCACTTTTTGCAAGATGAGGATTAGAGTCGAATGTGGAGCCACTCGTTCGACCAATTACTCTATGGCTTATTTGCTCGATGGGATTCTAGTCGTTTGATCAATCGGAGATAGTTAGCAAGCCTGTAGTAGTGCTACAAGTCAAATAGTAATAGTACAAGGAACTAATGGTACAAAGCTTCGAGGGTGGTAGAAATTTTAGTATTGGTCGACTACGAACGAGGTTATAGGACAGGAAGTGGAAGACAATATGTGAACAGATGGCAAGGCTATCTGTGTAGGAACTGTGAGATGATCGACTCGTCGCGGGGGGGGGGGGGGGGGGGGAGTGGATCTGATGAGCACCAAAAAATCATGTTTTAGAAAGGTTGTCGTGTGATACATCATTTTAAAGGTCTCGATGCGTGTATTCCGATTATTTGGAATTTGCCAGGTCCCTAGGGACTGAGACTTAGGTGCATAAAAAATTCAAGTTTTAAAAAGGTTTGTTGTCATGTGATACATCATTTTAGCCCGAATATTTGGTTTTTGTGTCTCCTCAAGGGGGTGGGACTGAGGGTTGGGACCTCAAAGCCCAAATTTTAGAAAGGATGTCGGGTGATACATCATTTTAAAGGTCTCGATTTGAATATTCCAAATATGAAGTGTCCAACCCTCTCTGAGGAGGTGGGGCTGAGGGGCAAAACAAATTAAAGTTTTAGAAAGGTATTCGTGTCATATATCATTTTAAAGGTCTTGACTTAAATATATCGAATATGAAGTATCCGACCCTTCCCGAGGGGTAGGGCTGAGGGAAATTAAAAATACGTTTTAGAAAGGTAGTCATGTCACAATTCATTTTAAAGGTCTTGAGTCGAATATTTCGAATATGAAGAATCCGACCCTCCTCGAGTGGGTGTGGTGGGGCAAGGTCGTAAAACCTTAGGCGATGCGAACGACACACTCTCCAACATGTGACAATGTGTGAAAACGTGTACTTTTTAGTGTTTTATCAAAGGATTTCATTGAATTGGCGGTGATGTCTCGTATGTGAAATAGTCCAAATTGACTGAAGTTGCAAAAAAACATATTTTTCCGTCGGTGTTTTCCAGTATCTCTTCGTCGGATGCGATTGGTTTGGTGAAGATCTCTCAGATGGGAAACATTTTCAACCGCACGATATCTTGGTTTATTCCAATCAGTCTGTTACAGACGAAAACAGCTTAAGGTAGTGCGCTTTTCAACGGATCTGATTGATTCGACAGATTCGACGAGATCTGTCAAATGAGAAAGAGGAGATTTCCAACTGCGTGGCATGCTGCGTGGCATGCTGCGTGGCATTTAGTATGCAAATGTATCTTACCGTTAACCTGCCTCGGCTCGACGGTGTTATTTGCCATAGTCTTATCAGAGTTATGTCCTATTAAAGAGTTGATATTTTTCGCAAATGTGTTGGTACAATTAGGCGAAATGGTGTCATATTTGGTGTGCAAGTGAGTAGTATATCGTGTACCCGATCGACCCTGATAACCCGAACTTTTGCCGGAGCAGCTCGTGTTAAATTCCCATAGGAACCGGACTTTTGCCGAGCATTTTTTCCTGAGGAAAACGTTTGTTCCCTCCAGCTAGATCCGGCAAATGGTGTACTTACAACATATGTAGTATACTGTGGTGTGTATAGTGATATACGTACACATTGGGCTTTGGGTATATATTATGGGTAAGTGGTGGGAAGATGATGGGAAAGTTGGGTTTTCTTGAAAGTTCTATTTCGCGAAATGGTTGACGTTGCTATTGACGTCGTGACGTCCTGATGCGCACGCGACGTAACAGAGGTGTTGACCTCTGTTGTTGTCTACTATACAATCTGACATAATGTTATTCGGGTCAGGGGGTGTCGGGTTTCTCGTATGGGGCGGGGTGTGTGATATGGTAATGGCGGTATATATCAATGTTGGTATACTATTACCCCATTGGGCCTTCATGTCATTATTATTATTATTATTATTATTATTATTATTATTATTATTATTATTATTATTATAGAACGGCAGTACAGTATGGGCGATATATACCTCTGTGGCCCCCGCCCCTCCGCGAAAGCCATTGGTACTACAAATCGACTTAATGCTTTGTGTCATCCCATGAATGGGTTAGCTAGTATGTAATGCGGTGGCAGACGTTATTTTGGGGTGGGAGGGTGTAATGCAAGGTCGCCGAGTGTGTTATCGTATAGGATGTTCGCGTTGTACCGCTACAGGGCCAATGTTAGCTCTTAGTACTGTTATCCACCTGGTGTTATCCTATGACTGGTATAGGTATTATGTAATTCTAGGCCAAGCGGTATTGATGGTACAGGCAATGCCTGGCAGTTTAGAACGGTAGTATAACATGGGCGGTATATAACCCTGTAGGCTCCCTGTTAGTGCTTGGTACTATTAATCAACCGACTGATTTATTTTATTATATGGCTGGTATAGGTAGTACGTTATAGTAGGTCAAGTGGTATTATGGGGTTGGGGTAATGCTTGGTAGCTTAGAACGGCAGTATAGCATAGGCTGTATATACCCCTGTAGGTCTCTTGTTAGTCCTTGGTACTACTAATTCGCCAGATGCTTCATATTATCGAGCGGTATTGTGGGATGGGGTTAATGCCTGGTAGTACAGAAGAGCAGCAGAGTATGGTTGGTATATGCCATGTAGGCCCATTTTAACCGTTGATAGAATTAACCTACCGAATATTTGGTGTCATCCTATCACTGGTGAGGTGGTACGTAATCCTAATTCTTCTTACCCTTTTCCAATTATGGAAGCTGATTAACCAATCATATTGCTTCATTTTCCGTAATTTATACTTATTCATACAAAGTTGTCTCCCTTGTGCATAACAAAAGCATATATCATTTCCAAAGGAAATAAGCTATCAACCGAGTGACTCGCACATACTGCTCGAACGACTCAAATCCCATCGAGCAAATGAGCCATATAATAAAACAAACCAATCGGTTGGTTAATAGTACCAAGCACTAACAAGGGGGCCTACAGGGGTATATATGTCAAGGTGATAGCTTGAATCTTCGATTTTGTTGTTTAAAAGTGTACATATTTTCGATAATCATTCTCACTGGGCTAAATATAAAGCATACGGATAAGGACATTGCGGACCCCGAAAACCGATTTGTCACTTAAACAGACCTGCAGTAATTCAAGCGCTGGTAATGAGGCATGCAATTTAATGTCCATTATGACGCATTTATTGAACGCTACATGGGCGGTCTGGATAAAATATTAAAGGTAGTAAATCCAGTGTCATCCTGCAGTCGTTATCTGTGTAATTATGACCAGTTAATAGGTAATTATTGTAAATACAGTACATCACACATGTTCTAGACACACACCCATATTATGCATCTGGTCTGTCACGAATGTCAGGATATACCGAAATGCAAGACTTAAAGGAACTTAAAAGCGAATATTAAATTAAGATAGATCTAAGCGGCCAATATCAAGAGAAGCAATTAAAATGAGAATTAATGTTCTGGCTATCGAAATAAAAATCAATCGGGGAAATTCATTCCAGCCATTCCACTCTGAAGGTGTGTAAGGCTGTGGGTCGCTGAGAGTAGATGGGGATGTCCCATGCTTAGAGGAGGTGCCGCATCGGGGCGAAAGTATAGACACGTTGTGATATAGGCGAGTCACAGAGCTCATATTTAGAATAGGAGCACCTATGTTTATCTCAGAACAATGTTCATACAGGCAAGCCTACTCTGCGTACGTACGTCTTGCCTTCTACAACAGATATGTCGTCTTCCTAAATACTAATAGTTCCCTGTGCTCCGTACTTCCTATTTCTGATCCTACATTCAGAAATGGCCACTGACTTGGCCGCGACGGAGAGTTTAGCCCCACTGTTGGCGACTGCTTGAGTGAAAAGCGTCCAGTCAAGTGACAAAACGCTACTGGCCGTGCGACGACAGTGTAAGAGTGACATTTCGTCACTTGTTGGAGGGAAGGCGACATACTAAAGTGACAATACGTTAGCGGCCGTGCGAGTGCAGTTGTAGAGTGATATTCTGTCACATGTTGAGTAAGAACGTCCGTTAAAGTGACAATACGTTAGTGGCAGTGCGACGGCTGTGAAAGAGTGAAGTAAAGAGGCGACCAAAGAACAAGCGCCAACGAGAAGGAAGGAAAACCAGCAAGAACAGAGAATGCGGGCCCGCAAGTGACTCAAAAAACTGTGTGGGTAGGGGTGATTAACGTTTATTCATTTGATTTCATGTAAGTCACAAATTACCACATTTATTTATATGTATATGTATTAAAAATTTTGTTTCCAGTGAACCACAATTGATTCATGCTTTTTGACGAAAAGTCACATACCCTTTCGGGATAAGGATCGCCCGATCAAAAGTGAAACAGTCGGGTTCCTCACGGTGAGACATACGTTCACACACGGCTTCAGGCAACATTCCTTGTTTCATATTCCACTCCCCTGCAATGTCGAGGCGATAGCGGCGAGATGTCTCTATCATAAAATGTTTACGAATGACTTGCTCAAACGTTTGCTCAAACGTTTGACATGTTTTACTCTCTCTAAATATTGTAGTAATAGCAGCAAGATCTCTCTCTCTATCTCAGTACGTTCACGAATCACTTGCTCGAAAGTTTTGTCATATCCCACTCCCCTGCAATATCGAGGTGACAGCAGTTGGATCACTCTATCACAGTATGTTCACGAATCACTTGCTGGAAAGTACTCTCATATTTCATTCTTCCGTAATGTCGAGGTGATAGCAGTAATATCTGTATCCCAGTATGTTCACGAATTACTTGTTCGAAAGTTTTGTCATATTCCTTGACATGTTGAGGTGATAGCACTTGGATCTCTCTATCACGGTGTGTTTATGAATCACCTCTGCAAAAGGATTTCCACATTTCATTCTTCCGTAATGTCGAGGCGATAACAGTAGGATCTCTCTATCGCAGTACATTCACTTGCTGAATGTTTATCTTATTCCACTCCATTGAAATGTGGAAGTTGTCAGATCTGTATTGTGTCACAATACCTTCACGAATCTCTCCCGTCAAAACTTATTCCTCTTTAATCGACTCGTAAACTTAATATTACATTCAAAAACGTTGATGAGTTCTTCGAGTAGTGTCGAGCTTCTGATCAACGAGAAAATTAGTTGTGTGCTATTGTTTTTAGAGGGTACGTGCAGCTTCCTCAAAATGTATTCGTGAAGACGTCGTGTTGGTGTTTTGGGTTTCCTTCTCGAGAGGTTTCATCAGACACTTTAATGTATCATAATACTTTCACTCATTTCATTTGGACTCTCTCTCGTTTAGCGTGATATCAAGCTACACTTCAGCATGCCACGCAGTTGGAAATCTCCTCTCTCTCTCTCTCATTTGATAGATCTCCTTCGAATCTGTCGAATGACCCACACCCGTCGAACAAGCACACCACATAAAGCTGTATTCGTCTGCCACATACTGATTGGAATAAACCAAGATATTATGCGGTTGAAAATGTTTCTCGTCTGAGAGATCTCTACGAAACCAATCGCATCCGACGAAGAGACACCGGAAACACAGAGGGAAAAATACATGTTAGTCAGAGCAAAGCCAGCCTAAATATAGGGGCAATGGGCCTCATATATAAAGATATTGTAAGTTCAAAAGATATTCCGCATCAAGGCGAAAAACCTACGTGAATTTCACTTCTCTGTGAAGCTGGGCATGGAAAAACACACGTGGTGTAAATCCAGCTTCAGGGCAGGGACCCAGGGGAGAAACGGTATGTTAGATAAGGTCTACTCTCATTCAAGTTATACAGTAGTCGCGAGTCTTACGAGACGTAATCGGTTGGTGGCATGTTATCGTCACGGCCAATTGAGAAACGAGATTCTAAAAGATAGAAATGTCTGTCGTGTCGTCACCTGATCATTAGTATAGCAATGAGTGGCAGGAACGAATCGGTTCTCTCGACAAGTGGAATCACTGTTAAGTCACGCGTGAGATGACTTGTATTGATTCTGCCTCGATATACGTCATCTCTCACCGTTTTGGCAGATGGACAGATGAGCGTCTGTCCACCTGACAGTTTAGGGTAAAAAGTATATATATACCTTGAAGAGCAGAGCATTAGACACACACTTGGGGTCACACACACGTTGGTGAAGTCCAGGGCAGGCGGACTCTGTTTCCTGGCATAGGGGTACCTTCGATCACAGGACCCGGAAACGGCTGGAATCGCCAGGCAGGGCATTCCACGATTGATTTAGCTTAAGGTTGATAGGCGGCTACAGTGCCAAATTCGTTGAGAAGGAAAACCCAAGGTGAAACGTTAAAGTTTAGATTGTCGAGTAGCAGGTATCAGCCTGCAATAGTCAGAAGTGCAGGTTAATTGTATTGTGCGTATTAACCCTTTGAAGCGTCAGACTGATTGCGTTGGTAGTAGTTTGTTTTGCTGTCGAAGCATCGTAATACCGACTGGAGATCGGTGTGAGTGACAATCTCGCCCTAGCACAAAAAGGGGCATTTGTGAATCGTGAATTCAACCAGGAACATTGAACATTTCAATAGGACTTTCACGGAAGACTTTCAAAAGGCACATGAGGTATGAGTAGACAATATCTGACCCAAATCAGAAGTAAGGTGGCATTGTAGATGACAAACATTGCTGGTCGGAACCCTCCGACAGCCAGAGGTACAGTTACGCGCAGACGTTGACATTTGAGCCTAAGCGGTGAAGCTCTTATGCATAATGGCGAGCTCACAGTAATAACATTTCAGATTTGTGAAGCTCTTATGGCGAGCTCTCCGTAATATAATTTCAGATTTGTGAAGCTCTTATAGCGAGCTCACGGTAGTAACATTTCCAGTGTGTAGACTATAGTGCCAGCACAGGGCTATAGAATGACTATATAATTGTTGAGAATTATTTAACCCTAGCAACCCATTTTCTGTGAAAAGAATCGAATTGTTGATTGTTGAAATATTGAAACGGCTTTATTTTTATGTGTAAATAAAAGAATCGTTGTTACTTTAAATCATTCTTTCCATTACACAGCCTGAAGTGATTAGGAATCACAGCTAACGGAAATCGAACCTACCTTAGGCCAATATGGCAGAGGAGAAACGAAATCACAGCGCCGGTCGAACTCAGCTCCCAGCGCCGAGTTCGCGGCACTAGGATTCCGACTCTCCACGTCGGTCTAATTTTCCCGCAATTTCATCAGCGGGACTAAATAACCCCACGTCAGCCCAGGCCTTATGGGGCCTCAGGTGTCCTGACAATGTTTTTGCATCTTCTGTCAATTTGGACTGTTTCACATACGAGACATCACCTCCAAATCAATGAAATCCTTTGATGAAACACTTAAAAAAACCCAGCTAAAACAGTACACGGTTTCACACATTGTCACATGCTGAAGAGAGTGTCGTTCGCATTTGCACGACTACCTTTCTAAACCTTAGGTTTTGAAACCCACCCCTCGGTTCCATCCCATCGGGAATGCTGGATACTTCATATTCGAAGTATTCAAGTCGATGCCTTTAAAATGATGTATCACACGCCTACCGTCCTAAAACTTGAGTTTTGAGGCCGCACCTTCGGCCCCCACCCACTCAGGGATGGTCGGATACTTCAAATGCGAAATATTCAAGTCGTGAACTTTAAAATGATGTATCACATGGCTACCTTTCTAAAACATGGGGTTTGAGGCCCCCACCCCTCAGCCCCACCCTATCGGGGAGGGTCGGATACTTTATATTCAAAATATTCAAGTCGAGACCTTAAAATGATGAATCACCCGACAACCTTTCTAAAACTTAAGTTTTGAGGCTCCACCCCAGAGCCCCCTCGGATAGACGCAAATAACAAATATTCGGACTACATGTGTCAAGACCTTTAAAATGATGTATCACATGCCAACCTTTCTATAACTTGAATTTTATATGCCCCCAGCAAACTTCCCCCCCCCCCCCCCACCCCTCTCGGGGAGGGAAAAATACCAAATAAACACGCGTCTAGACCTTTAAAATGATGTATCGCTTGTCAACCTTTCTAAAACCTGAAATTCTTTATGCCCCTCAGCCCCCATCCTCTCGGTGAGGGACAAATAACAAATATTCGGACTACACGCATTGAGACCTTAAAATGATGTATCTCACGAAACCTTTCTAAAATATGAGTTTTTGATGACCCTCAGACCCACCCCCGAGAAGAGTCGATCACCTCATTTAACCTTTACGCGCTCAAACTCGAACACGGTTCCTAAACAGATAGCCTTGCCATCTGTTTCCATCTTGTCTTCAACTTTCTGTTCTTTAACTTGCCTCGTTCGTAGTCATTCAATACTATAATCTTCTACCACCCTCGCAGCTTTGTACCATTAGTTTTTTGTACTATTACTAATTGACTTGTAGCACTATTGCAGGCTTGCTAACTATCTCCAATTGAACGAACGACTAAAATCCCATCGAGCAAATAAGACACAGAGTAATGGGTCGAACGAGTGCATCCACATTCGACTCTTATCTTCAGCTCGGGAAAAAGTGGAGCCGACGGCTAGACTTTTTCAAAAAGGGATTCCGTAGGGATTCAATAAAAGGTATTCTATAAGCGGGATTCCATAAGTGAGATTCCAAGCCCTATATAGCTCCTATAAGGTGGTCTTACCATCGGTTTCAGCCTTCCGTCCTATGACTAGCTTGTACTGTAGTACCGTATTCTATAATCTTCTTCTACCCTTCTACCATTACTGCTGATTTGAAGCACTACTCTAGGCTTGCTAACTGCCACATATTACCTCTACCCAAGGCCAAGTCCTACAATGTCAAAGAACCATCCATACCCTGCTAGGAGACTGGAAACCAAGCATACACCACACAGCAGTACATTTCATACAACCTATACTATGTATGGGATAGCACACCAGCCCAGGTGGATTGTTGTTCCAATGGTTAACATGGGACCTAAGTCGGTATATACCGCCCATACTATTCTACTGCACTACAGAAGACATTACCCCCGCCCACAATAGCTCTTCTCCTATCATTACGTTCCACCTATACCAGCCATAGGATAACATGAAGCATTAAGTCGATTACTAGTACCAAGGGAAAAGTTGAACCAACAGGGATATAAAAAACGTCCTTTACTTCCTAACAAGACAACAATGGATTACCCCTACTCAACAATACTGCTTGGCCTTTCATTAGGCAATACCTGTACCATCTGTGGGTCAGCACACCGTCCTAGGTAGATAATGGTGCTGCTATCGTTCTAAACTAACAGGCCTTACCCCTACCCACAATACTGGTTGTTCTAGCGATACGTACTATCTATACCAGTCAGAGGATAACTTGAAGCATTAGGTGGATTAATAGTTCTAAGGGCTAACATGGGACCCCTAGGGTGAGGAGCGAACATCCCATACTGCCATACTAGGCGACCATGCATTACCACCACCCACCCTACAATACCGCCTGGCCCAGCATTACATACTCCCTATATCAGTCATAGGACAGTACAAAGCAATCGGCAGGTTGATACAACAAGGATTAAGATGGGATCTATAACGCTCATACTATACTACAAAATCCAAACCACCAAGGACTATTTCGCAATACCACACGAGACGACAACCATGCATTACCCCGACCCACAATACTGGTTAACCTAGCATTTCGTACTACCTATATCAGTCATAGGATAGTACAAAGCAATCGGCAGGCTGATACAACAAGGATTAAGATGGGATCTACAATGATATATTACGCCCATACTATACTGCAAATCCAAATCTCCAAGGACTATTTCGCAATACCGCACGAGACGATGACCATGCATTACCCCACCCGACAATACTGGTTAACCTAGCATTACGTGCTATCTATACCAGTTGTAGGATAATATGAAGGTTGATTAGTAGTACCAAGGGCTAATAGTATACTTAAAGGGGTATATACCACCCTTACTATACTACGATATCAGTCAAGTACGAGAACCCCGACATACCCTGACCCGAAAGATGTCATACCACATTGTATATGGTTCAACAACAGCGGTCAACGTTTTCTGACGTCATGGTGCGCATAATGACGTCACGACGTCCATAGAAACGTCAACCATTTCGCGGGAATTTTTTTCTCGAGAAACCCCACCTTCACCATTAATTTCCATCATACCCCACACTATATATCTATAGCCCTGTGTGTACATATATCACTGCACATGTCATAGCATACTATATATGCAGTACGTACATCGCGTGCAGGATTTGGTCAGGTTGCAACCCAAAAAGTCCGGCTCCTATGTGAATTTAACAATAGCAGCTTCTCCAAAAGTCAGGGTAATAGAGCACGATCGGGTACATGCTATACTACTAACCAATAATCGAATGGCTAATTAATTTGTAAAAACAGTCTTCTAATAAACTGTAAAAACAGTCTCCTAATAATCTGTAAATACAGTTTACTAATCTGTAAAAACAGTTTATTAATCTGTATAAACAGTCTCGTAATAATCTGCAAAAACAGTCTCGTAATAATCGGTAAAAACAGTCTCGTAATAAACTGTAAATACAGTTTACTAAACTGTAAATACAGTTTATTAATCTGTAAAAACAGTCTCGTAATAAACTGTAAAAACAGTCTCGTAATAATCTGTAAAAACAGTCTCGTAATAAACTGTAAATACAGTTTACTAAACTGTAAATACAGTTTATTAATCTGTAAAAACAGTCTCGTAATAAACTGTAAAAACAGTCTCGTAATAATCTGTAAAAACAGTCTCGTAATAAACTGTAAATACAGTTTACTAAACTGTAAATACAGTTTATTAATCTGTAAAAACAGTCTCGTAATAAACTGTAAAAACAGTCTCGTAATAATCTGTAAAAACAGTCTCGTAATAAACTGTAAATACAGTTTACTAAACTGTAAATACAGTTTACTAATCTGTAAAAACAGTCTCGTAATAAACTGTTAAAACAGTCTCGTAATAAGCTGTAAAAACAGTCTCGTAATAAACTGTAAATTAAACAGTTTATTAAACTGTATAAACAGTTTATTAAACGAAAAGATCCTGACCCTAATACGCTGCCGTAGTAGCGATCTTATTGACCACAAGCAAACAGAAAATGTTACAAGCTTAAGAATGTAAATGTAGGAGAAGTGGAGATCGGCCCCCATTGGGGGACATAGTGGGGGGGCTAGGAAGTGACGTCATGTCACGTACCCTAGTGACGTTATGTTTGGTTGTCATGGTAAACCCGCGTGAACGGCCATCTTGTGACGCATCTCCATAGTGATACGTGGTCTTAGTGCGCATGCGCAGCGCGTGTTGTTAGGGTGATACGTGTTTTCGTTGTCCATTTTGTATGCTGGAGGCCGCCATCTTGGTTTCTATGGTAGCACGTGGTTGCTATGAGTCTGGAAGGCTTCTTATATTTATTTATTTATTTATTGGTGTTTAAGGTCACATATTTCTGCACAGTGGCTAACCATGACCGTGACAGTTTTACGGGTGGAGGAAGCCGGAGTACCTGGAGAGAACCACCGAGCAACGGCGAGCAACTGTCAGCTCCCCAACATACCAACTCCACACAAGCATGGTTAGCATTTGGTGAAGACAGGTGCACCATCGACGTGCAGTACGCCTTAGTACACAGCGTCACCGTGCCCCCACGTGGACAATGGGGTGAAGTGTCTTGCCCAAGGACACAACGCGGTTGCCGCAGGTGGGATTCGAACCGAGGATCTCTCGGCTTGCAGCCTGCACCTCTCCCAACTGGGCCACCGCGCCCCCGGAAGGCTTCTTATAGCACAGGGGTGTGTTCGGAGGGTGTGTTGAAGAAGAGTAGCTTCCCGATTTGTAGAATTACCCAAATAAACCCGACAATCCTTCCAAAGCACCAAAATCCACCCAAAACGACTTCACTTGATACGGACTTGTATTTCCCCATCTAGGATCTATTATAGTAGGACGTATAGCCCAAGAACATTAGGTTTCACTAGGGAAAAAAATCGGAGAAAGCTGATTTTTTCAGGGAATGTCGAGTACATGTCACTGAACGATTAGACAAAAGTCCCCTAAAATCCCAGTTGAGCTTTTTTTCTACAGCCTTTTTTCGAAAACGCGTTTGAAAAAAATAAAAAAAAATTGCACGAACTTTGTAACCTCGAATTGATCCAACTGTATTTTTTGTTTACGCGTATTTCGAACTACATAATGTCTAATATACATTTACCTAGAGGAAAATGTGCATTCTGTGACAATTTCTGCGAAAAATTATTGAAAATTCACAAAAAAGTATCGGATTTACGCAAAAAATGACGATTTTCCTAACGGATTTGCCCAAAGGGTCGTAGTACAGAACGGGATGTTAGTTGGACAGACGATAAAAAATCCACCACCATTTGAAGACTTTTATCATTGCTTACAAAATAGACATTATGGAAGACCCCCTCTGCTTCTGGCCGAGTTCCCCTTTTGGCATAAAATTCGTCAGCATGAGAACTCAACTATTTTCGGGCTTGGGACCGAACAGACACGTCTGTGTCTGGCTGCATTAGATCAATAAATAATATTTACAGAATGTACAAAAATCAATAAATAATATTTACAGAATGTACAAATCAATCAACATGGATTAAGTTACATTGACTATTATCAACGCTATATACAGAAATGACATGACCTATATACATATTATTCATCGAACTCAGAAATTTCCGACAGGACAGTGTTTCTGTGGTTGTTACAAGAATCCGAACTGCAATTACACAATCCTGAGCAAGAGAGTCCTGCCTTCTTACACCCACGCCTTTTTGTACAAGCACTCTTGCAACCACAACTCATCAGATTCAGTAGGTTATCGGGGGCACATGGCTTTGTGGCTGCAGTCGGTACAAGAAGTCCATTGTCTAGCGACCACCCCCAATCCGTCGGAGGAAGCGAAGTGCCCAGCCATTGTTGGACCTGGAGATAACATCTGTAGACATGTTGTTGTGCAGCATCGCTGCTTGGTGGGAGTGAGGCTAGGTCGATGGGTTTATTCAGTTTAGATTTTGCTACATAACGCTTGTAAGTGACATATCTATATTGGTCGAGAGAGGAAACAGTTTTACTCCCGTATAAGATCAGGAGAAGTTGTTCCCCGGCAGCGGCTACTGCACTTGGTGTACTGTCATCCGCCAAAATTGTGTTGACATACTGTTGTGAGTCGCTAGTAACATCGGAGAAAATTGTACTGAATACTTTCTTCTTACCAACTCGAAGAGTGCAGAAGTAGTGTCACAACCACTTATAGAATGTGCTACAAGGAGGTTGCTTCTATGGTCACCCATTTTGGTTGCTATTTCACTAACTGAAACTAGTAAGTTTGGGGTAATGGAATACATCATGTGAATATTACATCCCGGTTGAACTCGAGAGGTAAGAATGTCTAACAAGTCTGTGTCTGTTCCCACAACGACAACATTGTTGTCATCTTGAGCGATGTCAAGTGCAGTTTCGGCTATCAGTACATCAGCATCAGCCTCGGCCTGCTAGGACTGAATATTGATAGCAGATAGCTCCTGCATTAGAAGATCGATCAGTTGGGTTTTGTTCTTGGCATTTGCAAGGAAATCGGATTGGGGTGTGGTGGCTGGTAACTCGGGTGAGATATTGATATCAATGGAATACCTGTCTTTAGATCTATTAGATCTACGGGCTTGTTCCATGCCCTTTGTCGACATTGTACAAGCATAACCATCAAAAACAACCACGACGTTCGCCCCAAAATGTCTCACTAGATAATTGGAATATGATGTACATATGTCCTTATATGACGACTGTTTAGGCCATACAACTGCCCTCAATAAAAATCCACCATCTACAACAAACAGAGAATGTTCTGGGATTTTAGTTTGCTCGGAACCGTATGTTTTGAGGATCTTACCGAGCGTGCTTTTCTGTGTCTTCCTCATTCCAGCAGAATCAAACAATGCTGCTGGTTTCGGGGCGAGTTCATATTTGAGATACTCTTCCATCTCTGCTTGTGACTGAATAACACATGTGATGCGGTTGAACAGAATTGTGGGGTCAATCACTACCTTACTTCCACGGACTTTGATGCTATTTGCCATCGATGCGAAAGACTTCACAGTGTCAACACGTCGTAGTTTGATGCTGTTGAACGTTTTGCTTACAACATTCGATACGCAACATTCACCAATTTTGCGAACTTGGTCACAGTTCACAGTTTCGTCGGCCACAAGCCCGGTCGCTATCTGAGCCAGTTCAATAATTTGGTGATATCATTGGCATCAGTCAAATGTGAACTTTGACGGAGATCCCGATGTTGTTCGCCATGACCAGTGTGAACATGAACAAAATTTTCGAGAGCATTACATATCGGAAGGCAAAGAGGTAGTCCATGTACCCATTTCGCAACAGTGCTATCAGTTATTCCCCTGCCATGTGTGAGACCACCAGGGAGCTTGAACATTCTCATTAAACACTGCTCTATGGTCTGATCAGAATATATCCCGTCCCAGAATTTATCTGAGCGCCTTATGGTAAAGTAACCTTTCTCAGTGAACAACTTCAAATCATCCTGTTGCATTATTTCTGTTAGCTCATTCATCTGCTGCAAATAGAGATGAGAACTTTTTGCGTATGCAAAATGACCACCTGCGTGAAATACTGGAATCATATTGCGAACACAATATGTGTGGAGTTCCCAGTCGCCTGTGCGCTCTGCTCTCAAGAACAACTGGAGAAGACCTATTTGCTCGTAGTATTGTACCCAAAGCTTTCCTGTGCGTCCTACGGACGCATTCTGGAGCAGTTCGTGTAATTTTGACAGTAGATGGTTGACACTTTCTTGATTGACAGCGTCAGCTGTTGTACAGTCACCTCTGGCAAGTCCACAGAATATTTCATTGACTTCTGTGCAGTCTATGTTATCTAGTGTTCGGCTTTCTTCAAACACAAGTTTTGTAATGGCAATTTGTGTTAGCAAATGGGCACGAACTGCTCTTGAATATGCATGACCACTGATCAAATGATGGATTGACCCACCAGCATAAACAGTCCCCCAAAGTTCATCCAAGCCGCTACCATATATGATCGAACCAATTGCCCCTAAATATGACATAATCATATGGAAGCCGCCGAGTCTAACGAAAACTTTTGTCAACTTATCTGACGAAGACACAATCTCCACTGCTTTGATATAAAGTGGTTGGTCAAACGTCACTGGACAAACGTTCAGTCCCTGTTTCTGCACACATTACATGCCAATGCATCTTGAGTGTAGGCGAACACCACATTATGTGATTTAATCGAACATGGAAATTGAAACAATGATGCTATAATACGGTATTTGAATGAGAAAAGTCGATGCCGTTTGAATTTGAGTTTAGGGGGTATGGTTAATATTTCACACGTTTCACCAGTTTATTATCGAATAAATGACTATTGTTATATATCATTATAAAGCCACTGCTTTTCTGCAATTTTTGATATATAATTTAACTCCCAAAGTAGTCGTAGATTTGATTTAATGGACGTTGTGTACCGTTGTGTGTATGAAAACAATAAATTTTTTTTCGTAATTTTGTACATTTTCGTGAATATTTCACCATTGAGTGTGAGGATTGGTACAAAGTTGGCATTTTCTGTTGGGGATATGTATTCTCAATATAATTCAGCACGATATTTATGATTCTCACCCTACTAAGGCGAATAAGAATGAGAAATATGGAGCTGGGTCGAATTTTTTTTTAATTTTTTTTTTTCATCAAAAAAACGCTATAACTAAAAAAGCTCAACTCGGATTCGCAGGGACTTTTCACACTTTATCCGCAATGTGTGTCCCGGAAACATATACAAAAATCAGCTTTCTCCGATTTTTGTCCTTACTTTCTCATTTTTATGTCTAATGTGCCTGGACTAGTAGTGCTATAAGATCGAGAGGTCTCCTGGGGTATGTTCTATTACACTGGAGTATTGGTTCAGATTTTCCCAGAATCCCATTTTTCTGCCTATGACGTTAACACTAGCAGTCCAAACTATCTCCTGTTCTCTCGTCCAAGTCTTATAATCACCAGTGCTTGGTTTCCTATAACCTGTATGCAGAGTTATATCCCTTGTGTACAACGAAAGCCTGTATGATTCCTAAAGCCAAGAATCTATCGAGCAGTTACTGATAAGTCATTGCTCGAACGACTCGAATCTCATCGAGCAAATGACCTATCGAACAATTGTTCGGCCGAGTGACTCCACATACTGCTCTTCGACTCATCTGGGTATTTAAGGATACCAACAGCATGGCTCCTATACGGCTCCTAACTCCTATATGGCTCCTAGCACCTATACAGCATCTAGACCACCCATCATCTCCAATGCTCCAAGGCCACCACTTACCCATAGTCACTTCCACTGTATTCACCTAATACTATAGTGTTCTATCAATATTGCAGTCTTGTATCATTAAGGCTTTGTACCATTAATATTGACTACGACTATTCTGTCCGTGTCTCAACCATTGCTAACTTGCGGTACTACTACGGCTCTTAGAACATTAATGCCGCTAAGGTCCCAGTTCATATCACTATCATTCCAATACTGCTTGCTCGAACCACTTTTTCATACCTATTACAAGTTCCCCTAATGAGCCATCGAGCAGTTACTGAAAATTTCATTGCTCGAACGACTCGAATCCCATCGAGCAAATAAGCCAAAGAGTATTTGCTCGAACGAATGTCTTCAAATACCAAAAAGGGATTCTATAGGGATTCCACAATGGGATTCCATCAGTGGGATTCCATAAGTGGGATTCCAAGCTTCTATACAACTCGTATACAGCTCCTATACAGGTAGTCTTACCATCGGCTTCCACCATATCCTATGTTGACTGTCCTATGATCGAATGTATTCACCTATTAAATACTATTGTCTTCTTGTAAGATTACAACTGACTTGTATCATTACAACAGACTTGCTAACTATCTCCGATTGCTCGAACGACTCGAATCCCATCGAGCAAATGAGCCATTGATCAATTGCTCGAACGAGTGACTCCGCATACGACTCTTCAACTCACTTCAGAAAAAAGGGATTCCATTGCAACAGACATATCCTAAAAAGGGATTCCGTAATTTTCCGTGAAATGGAACCGGAGGGTTTGGTCTAGACAGATTGATAGTGTTAGAGTTGCATTTGAAATAGGCAGAAAAATGGGATTCTGGGAAAATCTGAACCACTACTCCAGTGTACTTAGAACATACCCCCAGGAGACGTCTCGATCCTATAGCACTATGTGCTACTATTATAAACCCTAGATGGGGGAATACAAGTCCGCATCAAATAAAGTCGTTTTGGGTGGATTTTTGGTGATTTGGAAGGATTGTCGGGTTTATTTGGGTAATTCTGCGAATCGGTAACTACTCCTATTCAATCGAACTCCCCCTCCAACATACCTCTGTCCTATAAGAAGCCTTCCAGGCTCATAGCGACCACGTGCTACCATAGAAACCAAGATGGCGGTCCCCAGTATACAAAATGGACGACAAAACACTATCACCCTAACAACACGCGTTGTCATGCGCACTAAGACCACGTATCACTATGGAGATGACGTCAGAAATTGGAGCCGATCTCCACATCTCCTACTACTAAAGTGTAAACAATTATTTAAGAATGTTTTGTAGATGTCGTATTGGTGCAGTGTTCAGTTTAAAAGGAATATAATTTATTGTGGTTGAGTTGTGTGTCTTTAATTGTACCAACACTCTTGCACTGCATGTCGATGGTGCACTTGATTTCAACCGCTGCTAACTCTGGTTGTGTTTAGTTAATAAGTTGGAGAGTCAGACAGTTGTTTGTCGCAGTCCTGTGGTTCTCCACGGGTACTCGGCTTACCCCACCCGTAAAACTGTGACCTTGTTGTTGAAATTAGCGTTAAACCCCCATAAACAAACAAACAAACAAACCGACACTCTTATATCTCATTTCGGTATTTTGGTGAATAAAATAATCACCGAGACAAAACCGAATGTTGTCATTGCATTCAGGGACGTTCGGACGGCACAAGTCCACCCCCCCCCCCCCCCCCAGAACTTTTTTTTCAGGAAATAGAGTAGAGAGAGAGAGAGACAGGGGAGAGAGAGATCGACACAGAGAGAGATAGAGAGAGCGAGAGAGAGAGAGTGGGTGAACAGACTCTTTACTCTCAAGATGTGACCGAAGATTCCCTCATTCGATTCGATTCGTCTAAACTACGGCCTCTAAAGTCGAGAAAATGCACATTTTGGGCTCTGTACTTAAGAAATTTTATAATCGAGTCGAAACATTTTTTCGGCCCGATGAGGAAATTTGTTAAATATGGAACCAAAAAGGTGCATTTTAATTAATATAGAGGTGCGCAATTTCCAAACACAGATTTCTGCATTGTTTTCTCACGATGTCAGTAACGAACATGGGCCATCACTAATATATCAGTGTGTGGGCGTAGTTGTATGACTGTGCTATTCCACCCTCCCCGCCAAGTTCTAGATGTTTCCACGCCCCTGACAATAATACTCACATATCTAAAATGGCGCCATACATGTGACCATTCTTTTTCATGGAATCCGCAATCAAGTTCAGATTGCCCGCCCAGAAGCTGTAAATAGACAAAGACTTTAAATGCATTAACACTGTCCATCCCTGACATTTTTGTCATGAAAATCGACTTTTGATAAAGTTGTCTTCCTTGAAAACATTAGACGCATGAAGAGGGTCAGATCAAGAAGCATGTAATTGTTGAAAAAAAACACCTATGACATCAGTAGAAAATAAAACCAAGTTTCCTTTTGTTACTTTTAATAAAGGAAAACAAAATACACAGCTTTCGGAGGAATGGAGGAATCGGTCATTAAAAGTTACAAAAAGAAACTCGGCTTTTGCGGCAAGCTAATCTGAAGTAACCGGTTCACAGATAATGCGTCATTAAGAATATCTATAGGTTTCACACCTCCAAACACAAAGTGTGCACTTTGTTTAGCGAATGTGCTTTCACATTAACTCCTTGCATGCTGCTGGTGGATATTCCTGCACAGGACAAGAAATAGTTGCCAGAAAAATAACTAAAGTTGGAGCACTTTTATCCAAATTCTTCCTTGTATATTGGATTATCTGTTTGACCAATGATTTCTTTGAGTTAAATTTATATGAATTTTTCATTAAATCTAGTCATGGCTGCTTCATAATATCCATGACTAGATGTGATGAAAAATATTTTTTAAAAAACTCAGCGAGTTAAGAGTTAATTCGTAAGTGTTTGTTCTTCCCGGGAAAAAAATAGCAAATCTCACCTCCTAGATTTTATATTAGTGGAAAAGACAGTGTCTTTATTAAAGGTCGCAATGTGCACACTGTTGATAAAATGAACAGAAAAAAAGTTACAGAACATCAAAAGACAGTGAAAGCGCAGTTTTTTTTATTTTTAAAATCGGGTTTCAACAGAGAATTATAGCCAAACCTTTAAACCAAACTGATCGAAAAAAAATCTAAAAAAGCCAGCTTCTGTATTTTATACGGCTCAACATAAAAATGCCAGATATTTGTGAACAGATGCGCAGATTGGTGACACAAATTCGCTAACATTTCGAAAATCCTGTCTTTATTGTTAGCCATGAAAGTTGTCGTCAAGTAGGAAGCCAATACTTGGGCGTCACGAAGATGACGGATGAGGATGAGGGGGGGGGGGGGGGACTGATTTATCTCAGTGTGATGGCTCAAGTCCCGACTGATATCATTTTCCAACTGCATTACCAAGGCTTCCCTTCGCATGACCAACTATTTTTACCCCCTTTCGTACGCAATGCACCAAAATCCGTGTAAAGCGAAGCTCTAAATGGCTATACAGCTCTCTGGAGAAAATAACTAAAGTTGAGATTTTGAAAAACAATGAATAGATCTGGAATATCCGCCGATTATCCAGAATCAGTTCATAAAGTCCATGACAAATTATTTACAATAATGTGTTCTTTAAATCCATTTTTATTTGAAGCTAAGCACATTCCTTCCTGTACATTTCAATGTAAAATGTTTAAAAACGTCCTACGAGAGCTTCTTCAAAGTGAAATTATTATATTTACCGTCAGTGCAAAAACCTGAACGTGTATCATTTCAGAACAAGTAAAGATTGTATTTTTATAAATCAAAAGTAAAATACAAAAAAGTGTTTTATCTTCTAAATCTACTGGGTTGAGTGAATATGAATCCGATTGAGTTCATATTTACTGAACCCAGTTGATTTGGCTTGATTTTTAACACGACTGGTTTCAGAATGTGTAGATTGGCGGCGCCGGACTATTGTTGATGTAGCAAGGATGGTACAAATTCTCCACCAGGAGGCAGATTTGTGTGCGGGGGCAACTGGAACGATGTGTATTTGATACCAGCACCCACTCAGAAAGCATAAGCGCTTGTACAGAACAGTAGTCCGGCAGCTTCGCAATAAGGTCGAGCGAAAATGGATCCCCCTCCCTCCCCCACACACTATATGAAGGGTCTTCTCTTAGCACTAAAACAGTTAAGAAATGTGTTTATACAAAATACGGAACGAAAAATTCGACATACCAGAGGTTATCGCGGGCATTATTTTGTGCTATTGAAACTTATTAAACAGAACACGAGACATTTTCAGATTGAAGGATATTACTCTAGTGAGCAACTATTTCTGTTTCCGCCCAGTCGGCAGTGCGTGAGTACCAGAAGTAATAAGGAAGTCCGGCGATTAGTAGGACCACGTGACTAGCAAATACAATAGCAGATCTGTTTGTTATTATGACTTCGAATCAGATCAACCTATATCCATTGGTTTTTGTGTCTGCCTTTCAGTTCCTTCATAGTTAGGCCTACTGGTTTAGCTCTTCAACCAAACCGAATAGCAGGCGACACTTTCAAGAAAAACTTTCCTGAATATAACTGAACGTTTACATTTGTTGTATCAAATACAGAGCTTACGAGCCCTCATTGCAACGATCTCAACAAGTTCGTTCCAATGAGGGGCGATAAACTATATTTTGAGGAAAAAAATAAAAAAAATTCTAAAAGATTTGATGGGCGTTCTTTTTTGGTAAATAGATAGTGCTAGACGGTTTGGGCCGTTATGTTTGGGTTATAGATCAAATGTTATGATGTTCGAATTACCCCCAAAGACCGTAGAGTGACTTACATTCAACGAAGATCAAAAACATTTAACAACAGGTCAAAGTATATCCTTCATTAGAGGTTAGAATATTGAGAAAGGTCAAAGTATATTATTCAGTACAGGCCAAAATATCTTTGAGATAGTTCGAACTACATCATTCAATATAGGTCAAAATGAGGTTACGACTGATTGAAGTACATTATGCTGAACAGGTCATTCAGTATTGGAATATCCTAAAGTGCCCCATGAAGTATATTTTAAAATGCATTTTCGAAAGGTCAAAGTACATCATTCAATCGAGGTCAAAATGAATTTATGATAAATCAAAGTATATCATTTTAATTAGTATTGGTCAAAATAAGTTTACGACTTGAGTACATTATTCTGAACCGGTCATTCAATGTTAGAAAACCAAAAGGACATCATCCAGTACAGGTCAAAATGAAAGGTCAAAGTAAACCATTCATTATTGGTTTAAAAATTTGACGACAGATCGGTCAAGGTATTTCATTCAGTATAGATCAAAATGAATTGTTGACAGATCGTCGCCTGATTGCTAGAATGTCCTATGTCCCCTATGGGACATAGGACATTCTAGCACTCAGGCGACGAGATCAAAGTACATCAATCAGTGCAGGTGAAAAGTAATTCACGGCATACCAAAGTATATAATTCAGTACCAGTCAAAATGAATTTACACTAGTTCAAAGTTAACCATTCGGTACAGGTTAAAATTCATTTATAACAGGTTTAGTTAATCATTCGGTACATGTTAAAATGAATTTACGACAACTCAAGGCATGTCCTTCAGTACAAATAGATTTATTGGTAGTTCAAAATAGGTCTATATCATTCAGTAGAGGTCAAAATAAATTTACGGTAGGTCATCGTACATCGTTCAGAGCAGGTGAAAGCATATTCTTCAGTACAAATACATTTATTAATAGGTCAAAGTAGGCCCATATCATTCAGTTTAGGTCAAAATAAATTTACGACAGGTCAACGTACAGCGTTCACTGCAGGTCAAAATGAATTCTCGACAGATCAAAGGATATCATTCATTACAGATCAAAATAATTCTACGATACGTTGAAATACATCATTCAGTATAGTTTCAAATAAATTTAGATAAGACACAGAACATTCGAAAATGATTACTTTAAATTGCACCAATACAGTCACATTCAAGACAGAAAAATACAACCGTATGGTGATTCATCTTATAATGAGTATGTATTGGGTTCGTAATTACCTGAATGCATCGCGTATTTGAAGACTCTGAAACAAAATCTGTATCTTATAACTACATGATACAAGCGCGTGCGTTTGTAACTATTTGTTTGCGTTTTTATTTATAGAACATTACACGAGTTGGAAAGGCATTTCCGAGAGACCGTACACGTTTCTATATGGGAAGTTTGGAACAGGGAAATGTCTTCTCAAAAGTATAATTATCAAATTATTAACCCTTTACCTAACACGAAAGGTAGACGACATTTGCAACAAAAGTCTCAAATAACTATTTTTTCGTCAAAAGCATAGCTTATTACCCCTCATTGGAACGAGTTCAATGAGCTCGTTCCATTGAGGGGTCATAAGCTATCTTTTTGAGACAAAAAAAATGAAGAAAATAAAGAAAATTGAATGGTGATTTTTGGGTATGGCGCTTGCCGAATGTTTCCAATACGTTGGGTAAAGGGTTAAACCACATTAATTTTATGTGTCTGTGTCTGAATTGTTAGGAAGTATTCGAGTTGAAATATTTAACAGCGCATAGTCTTTGGGGTGATTGTGTGAAACAAACCCGCAGATTAAATTTATCTGGGAACCGGGGAAGTTCAAGGTAGCCATATAGTATAGTCCCTAGCGAAACGACCTGCGTTTTTAGAGGAAATGAAATCTTAACCCTTTACCTAACGAATAGCCCGCATCCGCCCGCGTAATATTCAAATTGAACAGTTGAAAAAATTAAATTTTTCAAAATATTTCAACAAAACCATATCATGTGACCCCTCATTGGAACGAGCTCTTTGAGCTCGTTCCAATGAGGGGTCACATGATATGGTTTTGTTGAAATTTTTTGAAAAATTTAAAAAAATGTTATTTAAAATAATAAATTTTGATATCGTCTGCGTTGGGTAAAGGGTTAAACTGAAAGGCTAGCTAATAAAGGTATTGATACTACAACTGGGAATTGAAAGATAACTCTATCATCAGCATTATGTTTATATACAAAAATGTATTGTCTCGCACTTGTTTCTCGTCGAGACATGGTCTTACAAACAAGAGCTCAACTCTGATGCAAATTGTGTACATAAACATAATGGTGCACATCAGGAAAACCTGAGTCTCGAGTTAGGTAAAGGTATGAAATTGGTATCCCTCTCGCGTTGGTGTGGTTGTTGGAGTATGTTAATAAAAATGAAAAATTTTGAAAAATATGCCCCAAATGGCGCAATTTGGAGACATTTCGACACTCGAAAGAACGTCAAGCGTGATGTGTCGTCTGCAATTTCATTCGTTGATGCACAGTCCAGATCGCAGAATTCTTAATTTTGGGGGCGGTAGGGATTTGGGAGGTTCAGGGTGCCCCCCCCCCCCC
This sequence comes from Pictodentalium vernedei, assembly GCA_031216915.1. Classification (NCBI taxonomy): domain Eukaryota; kingdom Metazoa; phylum Mollusca; class Scaphopoda; order Dentaliida; family Dentaliidae; genus Pictodentalium; species Pictodentalium vernedei. Next base: position 353,643,613 of record CM062292.1, read on the forward strand.
CCGGCTACACACGCCAACGGTGGATACTGGTGCTATTTCGCTTGATGTCCGGCAATGTAGGCGATCAAAACGCGATCGCCACATTTTATTTTAGGAAAACAAGAACGATCGAAGAACGATCGAAAATCCCTACAAGCCTCCCTTGCACTTTCATTTGATATTAACCATTTACCCAACATAACGGTAAAAACCGGCAAGCGCTATTCACAATGAAAGTATCAAAGTATCAATGACACTGTAGCTTACCTTAACTGTGTGTAGTGTTTGATGAAAAGGATAATGTTCAATGAGAATAATTTCAATGTAGACTGTACTAAACAATTAAGACCTGGGTTGATGTGGCCCTAACAGTTTACGTATGTCAACCAAAGTTACCAAGTTACATGAAAATCATTTCAAAACGAGTCAGCCTACCAAGTTACAATGAAATCCCCTTCATAACTATAACTCGTACACTTTGCTAAAGGAATCTAAGTAACATGACGGTTCGGCGGTCACGGTTGACCGATCATGACCGAAATAGGAGAGTCTCATCTAGATATCATACCAAGTTACAATGAGATCCCTTCATAAAAACAACATGTAAGCAGTGCTAAAGGACTCTAGATCAAGTGACCAGGTGGCGGTGGCGGCCTACCGATCGTGACCAAAATACGACAGTCTCATCTCGACATCATACCAAGTTAATCTTCCAAGTTACAATGAAATTGCTTCACTAAATATGAACTGAAGACTGTGCTAAACAAATCTAGGTCACGTGCCTGTGCGGCTATCACGGTTCACCGATCACGCCCAAAATAGGACATTCTCGTCTAGACCTTATACAGTCATCCTACCAAGTTACAATAAAATCACTTCATAAATACGACCTGTAGATTGTGCTAAAGATTTTCCGGCTTCGGGCTCTCCCAGCCGTCACGTTGGACCGATCGCGGCCAAAAGGGGACGTTCTCATCTAGTTATTATATGAAGTCATCCTACCAAGTTGTAATGAAATAACTTTATAAATACGACTTGTAGACTGTGCTAAAGGTTTTCTAGTTTCGGGCTTTCGTCGTGGTTGTCGTATCACGAGCAAATGGGGACGTTCTCATTTGGACATGACGCTGAACCTGCATAAGAAATTTCGTGATGATCGGACAAGAATTACGGGGTGTAGCCTGTGCCAAAGAAAATGTGAACAGACACAATGACTCTCAGATTCACAGACTTCCGCTCGCGTGATGGTAACAGCTTATCTTGAGTTTGTCAAGTTAAGCTAAAAATTACCATTCAATTTTCATTATTTTTTCATTTTTTATTGTCTCAATGACAAAGCTTATGACCTCTCATTGGAACGAGTTCGTTGAGCTCGTTCCAGTGAGGGGTCAAAAGCTGTTTTGTTGTGTCCTTGAGCAAGGCACTTAATCCCGATTGTCCACTTGGGGCACGGTGGCGCTGTACTAAGACGAACTGCACGTCGATGGGGCACTTGCCTTCAAACAATGTCAACTCTGCTCGTGCTGAGTTAGTACATTGGGGAGTTTGACAGTTGCTCGCCGTTACTCAGTGGTTCTCTCCTGTTACTCCGGCTTCTTCCACCCGTAACACTGCCCGACACGAGGTGACCCTGGCTGTCGAAAGTGTCGTTAACCCTTCATCCAACGCAGACGATATCAAAATTTATTATTATTATTTTTTTTAATTTTTCAAAAAATTTCAACAAAACCATATCATGTGACAAACCTCAATAAATAAATGAGACAAAAAATTAAATAAACTAATTATTCAAGTACTTTGTTTACAAGTGTCGTCTGCCGTTCGTGTTAGGCAAGGGGTTAAACAGACAATAAGCGGCGAAATGGAAAAGAATAAATTTTCGTTATGAACACGTACCCTTGTGTTTCAATATAGCATTCGTATGAACACGTTCGTATCGATTAAATAAATCAACTTGAAGGCGAGCCTTTATTGGATTTATTAAAAGACTAAGCATTTTTTCATCCCGATCAAGTTATCCGATCCTTCACGGAAATTTTCGGGACACCGAAAATTGCAAGGTCATTTTCCATTTTCGTCGAAATTAACCTTCTCAGGAGTAAGATTTAATACCGAGAACCTGGAATATGAATATGACACTGCGACTCCCGGTTCTGAAAGTCAATCACTATACCCGGGAAATTCATAGACCATGGTATTAATGATTGCTAGAGTTTATGAGATTACGGCGAATATCAATTTCTTCCGAGACCAGCATCGCCGTTGGAGCTATGGTTTAATCTCGCCGACGGGAATTTCCCGGTTACCGGTTCAGAAAATCAATGCTACTTCATAGACTGAACGCAATCCTTGATTCCTGGTTCAGTCCTATGAATTTCCCGGGTACTGGGACTGATATTCATAAACGAGAACCGGTAAATCCCCAGTATCGTGACTGGCTTTCAAAAATGAGAACCAGAAAATTTCCGTGCCCAGGATTAATCCCCTACTCAAAAGGAGAAAGATGAGGTTTGTGTACACGTGTTTCTATTTATAACGTAAGCGCCCATGCAATCTATTTTGGATTGCTGTTGTCGACATACATTATGTGTGTTTTATTGGAATTATAACTAAGCTGTATTCAAAATAAATCTGAGTATTTGATCTCATAATGCCCAATTAATACTAATAATACACTGTTGTTGTTCGTGGCGATTCGTCATTCGGAAAACGGCGAAGATGTTAAATTATTTCCGCGTGTATCAGAAATTACCTCACGCAGTTGTATATACTTCCAATCATTTCGGGCATCTTGGTTAATCATTTCTGTAATTTCGTGTTTCATATCACTTATAACAATTTGTACACAGTGGTTTTTTAACATGCCCTTCCACGTGAAAGTACAATCAGTGAGTCGACACTTTTTTAAAAATTAGCGACTTATTGTCACTTTTAAAGGGCATTTGTCCACCGGGTGCGATACGAGAGTCCCAAACCTTGCGATTGTGTAATAATACCTAATTGTCTTCTCAGATTGTAATCCGAAATAGTCTGGTGGCTCTGGTTGCTACGGCAGCGTACAGCTGCCACCGATCTTGACTTATTAACTTGTAATTAAAAGATGCTAACATGTAATTAAAAGACACTAACTTGTACTAACAAAATATTAAATTATAATAACAATTTACTAATTTGTAATTTCATTTTACTAGCTTGTAATTACAAGTTACTATCTTGATAAGTTGAAGCTTTGACAGCATTTCTTGTGATTCTTTCTGGGAGAGCTTCCCAAGAAATAATGTCAAAGCTTTGAATAACCGATAGAGTACGAATCATTGGTTACTTTGCCACAGATCATTAGAGCGTTGATCACCACATGCTTTCACTTTTACCGCAGCACAGCCGTCTCGGGAGTCTTGGGATCCTGGAGTTACAAACGCGCGGGGCGTCTGGTCTACCTGGCCGACCGTGGTTTAAAGTTAAAGTGTCACAGAGAGGCTCCGAATGTGCTCGTGTATTTACGCATACAAAGAAAGGAAAAAAACGTTTTGTGGACGACATTTCGTGGTCTCGGATAGCCCTAGATGTATGCTTCTTTTGGAGGCAAGTTACCACCAGAACCGGAATGAGGATATCCAAGAAATACTCTTGGTATGTAGCAAATTTGGGTGGCCTCGCTGTATTGACTTATACTGACAGGTATTTTGACAGGTCAGTACTCTCTCTCTCTCTCTCTCTCTCTCTCTCTCTCTCTCTCTCTCTCCTGCGTGATATACACATCAAGACAAAATATCTCCGGAAATCTCGATGCCCCCTCCAGGGTCAGGTGCCTCTCCCAACAGGGTGAGCCGCTCCTGATCCACAGTGGGTAGTCTTATATCTGTTTACGGTGTACTTGTTTTTAATAACGTATACTGGAACAGCATGTTGCTGTGGATGTCCGATAACAGTGCGAAACAAGTACAAGGATCACTTCATTTACGAGTACGTACAAATATAACTGTAAAAGGACTGGCAGTTATATCGGGAAAGGACGTCCTAGTTTTTAATTATGACTCGAGGAAATGATAATATCAGGCAACGCCGTTAATGCATTGTGTTTCACAACTCTGAGGTTTGTGACAATACCATCAGTAACAAATATATGTGCGCACATATAACTTGTATATCCTGCTCAAAGTTTGCTAAGCACCACATATTTGACACATCATTGTGAAATTTTCTTGTGTCACATTTGCCATATTTTTGGCGGATATGATTGAGGAATGTATTGAGATGGTCCCCAGTGTTTACATTAGCTCTCTTGACAGGCAGACGTTTCGTGATATGATGGAAAGCATGTACCCCTTGATTTTCATGATGTTTTCGTGTACTGTCTACATGTACATGACATGTGAAGGGTATTCAGTCTTCATTTCATCACAATCCCTTGTTATTTAATGATTGAATATGGCGAATGCAAATGTAAGAAGACATTTGTCTGAAGCAGAAATGTGGTGAGCTGCAGGGATGGGGGAACAAGGGGCTACCCATCGCCAGGTTGGTGAAGCCCTTGTGTGCACCATACGGTGATCGCCAGAGCCTGGGGAAGATTTCAGCAGTATGGTACACCAGTCAGACGACATGGTGGTGGCAGAGACAGGGCAACATCTCTGCAGATGAAAACCGGTTTTTGATCATTCAGGCTCGTAGGAACAGCTTTGACACAGCAACCCAGCTTCGCAGTGACCTTCAGTATGCATCGGGGTAATTGTTTCGACACAGACTATCCGGGCAAGGTTGCACGAAGATGGTCTCCGATCGAGAAGACCATGTATTCGCATTCCGCTGTCCCAGAACCACCACCAGGCACGATATGAATGGGCCATGGATCACGTTGGATGGACCAGAGAAGATTGGCGACCTGTCCCTTTTACAGATGAGTCAAGGTACTGTCTAGACAACACAGATAGGCGTTCTGGGGTATGGAAAAGACCAGGAGAGCGATTCCGTGTAGCCAACATTGCTGAACATGACCGCTATGGTGGAGGGCCAATAATGGTCTGGGCGGCATCAGCTGGGTTGGACGTACAGAGCTCTGTGCCATTGACCGTGGTACATTGACTGCACAGCGGTATATTGATGAGATCCTGGATGCCCACGTCAGATTGTATGCAGGTGCAGTGGGTGATAGATTCATTCTGATGGACGATAATGCCCGTCCTCATGTTGCCCGTGCTGTCGGGGAGTACCGACAGAGGGAGGGGATTGAGCGTATGGACTGGCCAGCAAGATCCCTTGACCTCTATCCAATCGAACATGTCTGGAATGAGTTGCAGCTTGCAATTTCAGTCCGTCCAGTCCAACCAAGAAGTGTCCAGGAGCATGGTGTCATGCTGGTCCAAGAATGGAACAACATCCCACAAAGGACCATCTGGAACCTGATCGGGGGCAAGTGAAGGCGTTGTCAAGCTGTAATTAACAGCAATGGGTCTCATACTCTATATTGAACCCATATCAGTTCGCTCCGTCAACTTTTTGGAAAATTTGAAAAATTTCCTCTTTTACCAATAATATCCATTTTCCATGGTTATCGTATTCAAAAGCTAAAAAATAATGTCAGACTCAAACAAAATCTTAATTTCTGTACTTAAATCATTAAAGATATAAGTAAATAAAAAATATATACACTTTTCATAACAATATTTCAACTAAAACGTAAAACAGGTGGTTGGATATACTTGGTGCTTAGCAAACTTTGAGTAGTATACATCTGTTACTAAGTCAATGATCCGGCGAAAAATTATGTTGAAATGTTACATCCCTGTGCATTGTGGAAAATCAGGCACGTAGTTAGGTATCCATATTGGAGGGGGGGGGGGGGGTACATGGTTGGGGGAGGAGGGTCCAAGTATTTTTATGTCACAGACATATCACAAAGATCGAAGTCTTGAGTTTGGGAAAAGGGTCGAGGTGGCGCCATTTTGAAACTCAAAGGGTCAAGTGTGGTACGTCATCTGTAATTTCATTGGTTCATGCCCCATGCACATCGTAGAATTCTGGAGTTTTAGGCGCTGGTACGGACTTTGTGGGGAAGATTCCACCAGGTACCCGCCCCCCCCCCCCCTCCCCCATGGCTACGCCACTGTGGGGAATTATCGTAAACAGGTTGGACATTTCTAAAATATAAGGCTAACTCTTAATTTGACAAGTATTTCTTGAATTTCACATAAAATCACACTCGAAGAAATTCGCGCCAAATTTGGTTCCATGTAGAACCAAAACCAATCGAAGAACCAAAACAAATGAGTCTTCGTGTGATCTTGAACCAGATAATTTCATATAGAGTTTCCTGTCTTGTTTATATAAAAAAAAATCGGCTGTCACGCAACTAAACCTTTTACCTAATGAATAGTAGAATCAGCCGTAATTTACCAATATTTATTATTTATTACTGTTTAAGGTCACATATTTCTGCACAATGGCTAATGATGACCGCGACAGTTTTGTGGGTGGAGGAAGCCGGAGTACCCGGAGAGAACCACCGAGCAACGGCGAGCAACTGTCAGCTCCCCAACATACTGACTCCACACAAGCAGGGTTAGCATTGGTTGAAGACAGGTGCACCATCGACGTGCAGTTTAGTACACAACGCCACCGTGCCCCCCCCCCCCCCCCCCCCGTTTGCAGTGGGGGTGAAGTGTCTTGCCCAAGGACACAACGCGGTTGCCGCAGGTGGGATTCGAACTGAGGACCTCTCGGCTTGCAGCCTGCACCTCTACCTACTGAGCCACCGCGCCCCCTTGCTCTCTGATAGCCATCATCTTCGCATTGGGCGGCACGTAGAAACTTTGGCTCGAATCTTTGTAAAAATCTATTTTTCAAAACATTTCAACAAAACCTTATCATGTGACCTCTCGTTGGAACGAGCACGTTCCAATAAGGTGTCACATGATATGGTTTTGTTGAAATGTTTTAAAATATTTTAAAAAACAATTGGAAATGTGTGTCTGACGTTGCTTCGTCGTGCTTCCATATAACAATATTTCGTTCTCCTACCAGGACAAACAGAAGAACCAGTTTTGGTTCCTCGAGGAACCAAAATTTCTCTGTGTGGAAGTTGTGCCTGCACCGAAAGAGCCATCACTTGATTTGATGAAAATTTCGATAGAGTCTGGAAGTAATCATTCATTGAAATGGATTTTTTCCTAGTATATGGAAATTTTGTATTAACCCTTTACCCAACGCAGAAAATATCAAAATTTATTATTTTAATTACTATTTTTTAGAATTTTTCAAAAAAATTCAACAAAACCATATCATGTGACCCCTCATTGGAACGAGCTCATCGAGCTCGTTCCAATGAGGGGTCACATGATATGGTTTTGTTGAAATATTTTTAAAAATTTATTTTTTTTAACTGTTCAATTTGCAAATTACACGGACGGATGTGTGCGATTCGTTAGGTGAAGGGTTAACAAGAGCGAGTAACAATATATTTGTTCTAGGCGGGAAATACGGTCTTTTCAGCTGGTAAAGTTGAAGGCCTTACCCGACAAGAGAGTAGCAGACGACAAGGTCGACATTCTCTTTTTCTTGAATACAGCATAGGCCACCCGAGAGGGTGGGCCCAATCCCTTCTCACCGGAGAAAGAGGACTTACTTCATTCTGGTCGTCGGACGGTGTGTAATAAAGTGTTTTATCGAAGAATCACCATTTTAAATTTCACCACGGTAATGTCGTTCGCAACTTGAGTAAAAAAGGCATGGAGTCAGAAGTGACGACTAGTCACAATTGTTTAAAATGCGGACACGCCCTGCAAACTGAATATATGAATGGTCTAGCGAAATTATGAACAGCATTTGGTTCTTCTGAAATATCGCCGAATTGTGATCAGCGAATTGGAGAGCGAACAGTGCCACCCCACTGACATATTTATATTTCACATTCTTTCGGTGAAAAACAGTCGATGTTCGTCAATTTCGTGTTTTATTTATTCTCTAAATTTACACGATCAAAGGGCAATGGGAATTATTCATCTCGTAACAAAAAAATGGAGAACTATTTTGGGCTTTCTTCCATGATCGCGTAGGATTGTAACATTGCCAGTGAGCTGTACGATGGAAAGATGGTATTAACCCTCATGGTGTCTTGCAAGTCAGTTTTATGACAACAATTGGAAGAGTCCATATTCATTACCTGGGAGTAGATCTTTCAATATTGTCTGGTTACCCCACGCATTCACTGAGCAGTCATCTCACTTGGAGAAATTATGATGTATCATGTTCCTGGACCGGAAAAGCGGTCTTTATGGTTCAAAGGGATAAGTGGTATCAACACTTTACCCAACGTACCGTCAAAACCGGCCAGCGCTATTCACAAAAATCGCCAATTAATTTTCATTATTTTTTGTCTCAAAAACATAGGTTATGACCCCAAGTTGGAACGAGCTTGTCCAGCTCGTTCCAATGAGGGGTCATAATCTATGTTTTTGAGACAAAAAAAAAAAAAAAATGAAAAAAATTAGTTATTCAAGATTTGAGTTTGCAAGTGTCGTCTGCTTTTCATGTCAGGTAAAGGGTCAAGGGCTAACAGTATAACATTGTACGATTACTACTGACTTGTACAACGACTGCAGGCTTGCTGGCTATCTCAGATTACTCGAATCTTATCGAGCAAATAAGCTGCCGAACAATTGCTCACTCCACATACGAATCTTATGCTCGTCTGGTTATTGGAGGATATCCGTGGCATGGTGATATACTATAGGGGGGTGCCTTTTGGGGAATAATATCAGGAGGATACTTATCGGAGGATGTCTATCTGAAGGTAGTTACGGCTCCTAGCGTCGTCTTGGTTCCTGGCATCTACATCACCCCATGGCCTTCATAGGTGTAAGACCATTAGTGCTGATATATCCATAGTCACCCCCATCTGTCCTATGATTGGCTTCCACGCTTTACTGACACTGCTACTGGTCTATACCACTACTATTGGCTATCAAGCTTACAGCCTTGTTCGATTACTACTGACTACCGTGAAGCTAAGTGCCTATCACTGCACTATCACTGCTACTGTTCCCAGTTCATATCACCACCATTCTTGGCTTTGACTACTACTACTATCAGTCGAATACAGTCTGCTTGCTTGAACGACTCGAATCTAAACGAGCACATAACCTGTCGAGCAATTGAACGAACTAGTGACTACATATACGACTCTTATCCCCATCTCGGAAATAAAGGATTCTAAAACCACAGACGTTTTCCAAAAAGGGATTCACTTAGTGGGATTCCGTGAAAAGGATACCTTTTGGAGGACATCCATTCGAGGTTAGTTAGGCTTCTGGTTTCTAGACCACCACAAACCTCAACAGGTCTAAGAACACTACTGTTGACTTATTGTCGTCTGAGTGCTAGAATGTCCTATGTCCCCTATGGGACATAGGACATTCTAACACTCAGGCGACGTTATCCATAATCACCATCATCTGTCCTATGATCAATTTCTACTGTAGTCACCCAATACTATAGTTTCCTACCATCATTACAGTCTTGTACGATTACTACTGATTTGTAGTACTATATCAGGTTTGTTGGCGACCTCTACCCTCTACCAAGTCTTAGAATGTCCATAAGACCACCCATACTCAACTACGATACTAGAAATCGGGCATTAACCACACAGCCAAATGATCTTTTATTCCGAACAACCCATGAGATAGTACAAATCATTAGGTTGTTTTGTAGTACTAAGGGATAACAGGAGACCATCAGGTCGTCGGCTGAGTGCTAGAATGTTCTATGTCCCACAGGGGACATAGAACATTCTAGCACTCAGGCGACGAGGTGCAAATATCGTACAGTGAAAACTACCTTACTAGACAACAAAAAATACACCAACACACCGTATGACCAGTAGAACAACGGAATACATGGAGTACTCCCTATATTAACGTACTTGAAACCCATGCATGCCCAACAACACTGCATGACCTAGTATTACGCACTACCTATATCAACTTAGGATCAACGCAACACCTTAGATGAATAGTGGTATTAATGGCCAACAGCAGACATATGGGATACAGACAGTTCACCCTATATTACTGTACCCTACAACCAAGGATAATACTGCATGACCTAACATTACATACTACTCATACCATCTACAGGACAGTATAACACATTGAGTGACTCAGTAGTTCTAAGATGATAATAGACCAACAGAGGTACAGACCGTGCATCCTATACTACTGCACCACGTAACACATTGGAACCCAGGGGACGATTTTCAGCTATCGCTAGCGATTCAAATTGTAATTGCGTTGCACGATTTGTAGAAAATTCCAGTGAAATTCAGCTTCTATTTAAAACTAGTCCGTCAATGATTTTCGTTCCGCGCAGATGTGCGGAACAGATTTTCATTTTCCGCATGGTTTAGTGTCAAGTTGCTGTAGATGGGGATTTCATAGAACAGGCGTGTAATAAAACACCTTGAGTGAATGAACAGTACCAAGGGCTAAGAGGGGACAACAGCGGTATATTCCACCCACACTATACTACCATATCAGTCCACTACGATAAGCTCGACACACCCTGACCAGAACGACGTTATGTCGGGTCGCAGAGTGGACATCAGCAGCGGTCAACGTCTCTATGATGTCGAATACGCACTGTGACGTCATTAGCAATATCAACAGTTTCGCGCGTTGCTTCTTCCATCACATAGCCATGCTATGTACCCAAAAGCCATATAGTTGTATGTGTACATCACTATACATACCATAGCATACTATATAGGCAGATCATATACCACTTGCCAGACCAAAATGGATGGCGCGTAAAACACGTCTCGTGTCTGCTCCACCAAAAGTCCGGTTCCTTTGGGAATTTAACACTGGAGACTCCACCAAAAGTCCGAGTGATGAGAGACGTTTGGGTGCATGCTATACCATTCGGGTTAAATGAAGTTGGGAACAAAATATTTTCTTTTTCCACACATTATCTGGCCCCGTAATGAGTTGGGAGTGTGTATCTCACATAGTTGACGGTCCAGGGTCTTCCCATGGAAGCAATATCAACTTTTTATGACATTTGGAGCCTCTCAAGTACATTTTAGGCTCAAGTACCCAGAAAGTAAAGGCATACGTGTAACAAAAATGACGGTAATGACGGTAAGAAATATCGTTGATATTTTTCGGTAAACGTGGGGGGGGGGGGGGGGGGGACTCGTCCCCAAATTCTCCCATGCCCACGCCGCTTCTGCTCATTTTCGCTTTATGTAAAAAATATCCATAGCTGGTCGAAAGGATTGATGTTACAAAGATTTGCAGAAGATAGTATCAATCAATTCTTCCAAGTAACAAAAATCTTTCAGTTTTTTTAATTTCCAAATTATAGCTTTTGACATCTCATTGGAGCCAGTTCGATGGACTCGTTCCACGGAAATTTCATTAAGCTTTAATTTATCAGCAAAAAAAGAAAAAAAAAAAGAAAAACGAAAATTTAAATGGCTATTTTGGTTTCCTGTAGACATTCGTTGGGTAAAGGGTTAACCTTTTACGTTACGACCATAAACTGCCAGCGTTAGTGACAAACATCCGCATTCAAGTTTTGTTATTTCTTTAAATTTTTACCCCAAAACCTAGTTTATCATCTCTTACTGGAATGAGCTCGTTGAGCTTGTTCCAATGGGGGTTAACTCTTTACCCAACGAATCGGCCGCATCCGCCCGCGTAATATGCAAATTCAGCAGTTGAAAAAATATTATTTTTCCAAAACTTTCAACAAAACCATATCATGTGACCCCTCGTTGGAACGAGCTCATGGAGCTCGTTCCAACGAGTGGTCACATGATATGGTTTTGTTGAAATTTTTTGAAAAATTTGAAAAAATGATATTTAAAATAATAAATTTTGATATCGTCTGCGTTGGGTAAAGGGTTAAACTGGTTTTTTTTCGGTCATTTTAGTCAAAAAAGACACATTTTATTCATTCAGTTTTTTGTTTGTAAAGTGTCGTCTGCTGTTCGTGTTAGGTAGGGTCCGGCGAATGTTCGACATTCGTTTCGAAACCATCTCGATTATTCGAAAAAATCGAAATCCGGAGAGATATGGATTTCATACAATTCTTTGTTATCTGTAGATAAACAACTCACACTGAAGTTTTCTGAAAAATAAGATTGAATATAGCCAGTCTAACTAGAGAGCACAAATTCAGTTGGAAAATTCATAAAAGTCACATTTGAAGCGATAGTGGAGATTGCGTTACGGCTCGTTTGCGAAATATATCCAGAGGCGGACTGACCATGTGGTCCACCGGGAAAATTCCCGGTGGGTCCCATATTGGCGGTCCCCCTGGGGCCCCAGAATTGATGCAACCCAACACGTGTTGGTGCATGAAATTTTGTGAAAATGACCAACAGGCGAAATGGATCTGATTACATAGTCTGCCGGTATACCGAAATGCTGTCCACACAGAGACATTTCGATATACCAGCAGTCTAGTCTGCATTTGATCGCCCAGATGCAAGGAAACAGCGTTCTGTCAATTTGATGGGTCCGCCTCCCGGTGCAACCATATTTTCCGAATGAGCGACGAAGATGAAAAAGATATGCCATAGAAACGTCCTCTACATGGACTGCAATTGATCGCTCATATGCAGGGAAGCAGCGTTCTGTCAGTTCTAAAAACCAAAATTTTGTCCGGGGACGAGCCCCCTTGGTGCATTTCCCCTTCACTTTTCTTGGCCCAATCCACCCCTGAATATATCGTCCGTTAAGTGCACCAAGGTCCCATCTGCAATGCTTTAGCATTGCCAATGGCATCTTATTGTGCTCAAAGGACAATAAATGGCTTTTTCTTCGACCATCTTTGTGATGCCTGTCAATTTATTTATTTATTTATTTATTTATTTATTTATTTATTTATTTATTGGTGTTTAAGGTCACATACTTATGCACAATGGCTAATCGTGACCGTGACAGTTTTATGGGTGGAGGAAGTCGGAGTATCCGGAGAGACGAGCAACTGTCAATTTTCTGATAGTCTTGTATGCCTACAGACAGCACCAGTAGGCCGTATTATCGTAACAATTGAAAAATGGATTCGATTCTAGATTCGATTCGGTTTCGAACCTTTTGCTTAGATCGATTCGAGAGAAACATCGTGATTCGCCACCCAACGTAACAGCCAAAACCGGCCAGCGCTATTCTAAAAAATCGCCAATTAATTTTCATTATTTTTTCATTTTTTGTCACAAAAACATAGGTTATGACCCTCATTGGAACGAGCTCATTTCAATGAGGGTCATAACCTATGATTTTGAGACAAAAAATAACAAAAAAAATAGTTATTCAAGACTTTTTTTGGCAAGTGTCGTCTGCTTTTCATGTTAGGTAAAGGGTTAAACGGAGTGAGTCTGCTAAGCCGCTGTTAAGATTCAGAGGATATAGTCAGCTGTAAAATTAATTGTCCAGACTACCCAAAAGCTGAGCAAAAAGTTGCTCTCCCCCTCCCAAACCAGCAACGAATGACATTTTTAAAAACTTTTGGATTCAGTTAGCACAAGCAATACGCAGTGCACACGGCGTAGGCCCTTACATAAATCAGTGACATATATATATTGTCAAACAATAAAAGTATGTTACCTGTGTCTTGGCGGGCCTGGTATGTGGTCGTATTTGTAATGTTGATAGCGTATGTACCCTGCATAGCAAACAACTGCCGATATCAATAAAAGTAGAGCGTATTTGCCGCACAAAATCAGAAACTCCCAAAACATGTCGTCTGTCCAGGTAAACTGGGCTGTTGGGCTACACGCCTAACACACAATGACAAACTTCCGTCTCATGATGTCACCGAATGGTGCAAGTGATGTAATTTCATGCAAATGACCAAGGCTGGTCTCCCATGTGGTGCAGAGGAGTATAATTCTAAATGCAGGTATATTCACTTTTCACAGTGCGAATGAAATCTGTATTTACATAGGAAAAACCATTAGTAGAGAACGCTGAGATTGAATAATTGTGTGCGGAAATATGAATAATCCCATAGCCGACTCACTGTCACTCACGTTTCCATTCAACATTTCCAAGATCTGAAAATCCTTAATTCACTTATCCGTTCATGTTATGTGATATCGCACTTTTGATGACAGTTTTTAATAACCGTCTCCAACTTAATAATTCAATCCCATTTAAAGCAGGACAGTGATGATTGTGAAGGCTAAACGTAAATACAGCTATTCGCAAAATACAATTAACGCACCTTTAAATGCCCTGCTGATATATTCGTGCTGGCCTTCAACAGGTGCAACGAAGCATGTTTTTTGATAATTCTGTTTTAGCCAGAACTGAGGAAACATTGTAACTGTATTCCAGATATGCCTCTTATCGATGTGGCGTCACCTTAGCGGAGAGGGAGAGAGGACGCGCAGAAGTCCCACCACTGTACGTTACTTTTTACCTAACACGGCTAAATTTGGAAAACAAAGTTCTGAATAACTATTTAGATGTTTTGTCTCCAAAATAAAGCTTATGGTGCCTCGATGGAAAGACCTCGACGAGCTCGTTCCAATGAGGCCCCATAAGCTATGTTTGGGGGCGAACGTTAAAAAATAAGGAACTCAGAAGAGCTGTTCGGGTGTTTTCGTTGCGTTAGGTAAAGGGTAAAACCATGAAGGGGTGAGGGGGATAAATACAGCAAAAGTCGCGGTGTTGGGCAGTTTTACAAATGGGGAAACTGGAGTACCTGATGAGAAACACCGAGCATCGGCGATTTGGCCAACTGTTGGGACTCTACTATTTACTAAATCTGCAACTAACCTCGTACACTACCACTCTCCCATGGGCAATGGGAGTTAAGTGTCTTATCCAAGATCACAAGACAGAAGATGAAGGTCAACATTATACAAAACATGACACATTCACGCCAAAATAATAATTCTTACGCAACAGTAACATCCGAGCAGCGCTATATATATATTTTATACTTATTTATTTTTTTCTCTCATAAAAACGCAGCTTACAGTATTTGGAGAGTGGATTGTAACTAAATCACCCGCGGAGTGGAGTTATCACCCAAGCTATAACTTTCAAATTTTGTACATATCGACAAAAAAACACAAGCAATGTTTCAGCCAATGGACCTCCGGGTTTAACCCGGAGGTCCATTGGCTGAAACTTTGCTGGTGCTGGTTATGCTTTGCAACAAATTTGCAATTATTGCTCGGGTGGAATCTCCACTCTGCGGGTGATTTAGTGATAATACCCTCCCCACGTACTGTATGAGCCATCCTGGAGCTCGTTACAATTAAATGGTCTTTATCTATGTGTATAGGACAACATTTTTTAGTGATTAATAAACTGTTTGGCAGTTGTTGACTGCTTGTCATGCTATGTAAAGGGTTCAATTCAAGACGATAGCCACTTTCAGCCTTGGGTCTGAAAATCTTCGGTGCGCCATCTGGGCAAAACCTGAGTTCGCTGCTCCGTCCCAACGCGGCGAATGTTAAATTAAACACAAATATCGAAGAAATTTGTTTGATTTAAATGAATATTATCCCGGTAGTCTCAGCAGTCACCATATATGAGAGACATTCAATCTCCTATACAAAGTGGGATTTGCTTTTGAAATCCCCCCCCCCCCCCCCCCACACACACACACCCACACATACACACACACCAGAAGGCAAAAACATTTTCAAATTGTTCTATAGTTTCTTCTTTGGCTTCGCGGAGTGGCTAAAGTGGTCCCCATACTCTTGACGTGGGAAGAATGAAAAATAAGAAGTCTCAACGTGTTCCTAACAAGTTTGTCGGAGGGAGATGAAACATAAATCCAGTAACCTGTATTTCCTACTTTGGCTTCGAGAGCGTAGAGTGGCTAAGGTAGTCCTCGTACCCCTGATTTGAAATGAATTCTCTCTCTCTCTCTCTCTCTCTCACTCACTCACGCTCTCTCTCTATCTCTCTCCCTCTCGCTCTCTCTCCATCTCTCTCACCATGGGCTGGGGTTTCGTCATCCAATGATACAACACTGCCTTTAGACATTTTTCTTTAAAAAATGCAGAGTTAATCGTATGGGATTAATATAGAGAACGGATTGGGTGATGTTTGAGAAAACACTTTAGTTTTGGGACTTTCTACCAAAACAAGCTCTCACATTCTCTGGATACGATATTGGAATCCGAAGCCATGTTTTAGTTAACTACTGCTTCTTTCATTTGGTAGGCAGCAAAGGGTTTTCACGGGCTGACGGCCAGTTGGGAAACTTATGGAGCTACCCCCTCAATTTAACCCTTTGAACCCTGGTGATATCTTCTCTGTCGGTTCAATGGCAGCTATTGGAAGAGTCCATATTCATTATTTGAGGATAGGCCAATTAATATTTTCAACGTGCAGTCTTAAGACACCCACTTAGCAGCCAGCTTAGGCCTACTTCATGAAATTATAACGCATTATATTCCTTGACGTAAAATCGGCCTCTCGGATTCAAAGGGTTGAGAGTCACATTGGCGGTATATTGGATTCATAATTAGCAGATGAATGAATCTGAAGAATATAGGAGAAAACCACCGAGCAGGGGAAAGCATCTATCAGATATTCGGCATACTAAACAAGTACAGGGCGGAACTGGAGAGACCAGGTTCCATTGGTTAAAGGAATACAGTGTCCGTGCGCTCTCAATGTTGCAAGCAAGATTATAGGAGTCTTGGTCAAAAGACGCGGTTTACATAGGAACTCGTGATCTCAGGTCCGCACTAACTACTGATTACAGCGCCCTCTTATGCTTTCTTGCAAGGTTCGAATCAAGCTCTCGGACCACCAGTCCAAGTCTGTTCAGAATTCGACGATATTATGGGGTGTTTGCTTATCCTCTTTTAGTGGGCATTTGCACGCAGACGACTGTTGGTTTAATGTGGTGTACATTTGTTTACAAAAACATACGGGTATTCTTTCCTGCCCCAGTTCTGAATATTCCAGTCAATAAGTATTTATTCCCTTTGAAAACATCAAGATATTAACATAATTTGTGGAAACTTCCCGGCGTAATCATAACGCTACGGATGTGGTGAGTCTTCGTTTCTGGTTTTAATGTCATCAAAATGTCGATCAAATCAAGTCTCGATTGGGCAATATTTCTAGCTTTGATTCACGGAAAATGAACCTTTATGAAATTCAACAAATTCAGTGAGCCGGCATATATCAGTTGGTCGGAAGGGCGAACCGTACATTTGCTTTTCCAACCAACTGAAATATTCCAAACGAGTGAATCTAAACATATAGGCGCTGTCCTATTTGTGAGCTAGATGGATTCCAGGCCATAACTGCGTCGACTATTTTACTGAATTAGACTGATGGCCTAGGAACTAAGGTTCGAATGTTATTATCTGGGCTTTAGTTGAACCACTCCAGAGTTTAAAATTCATAAGCGAATCAGAATCGATTCTCGCAAACAATGAGAATCAACTTTGATTCCCGCAAAATGTTCATTTGATTCTCGTCATAGATTATGAAATTGTCATTAAAGGACTGGAGAATTCTCTGTGCCTTTTGCTCCCTCATAGTAAGGTAACACTGTGTCTTCTATAGCAGCGGTGTCTAGTGAAGTCTTGGCTGCCTACACAGGCAGCCAAGGCTTCACTAGAAACCTCTGCTAAGGTCCTGTAACTACTGAAAGCAAGACCACCAAACACCTGTATGTGGGAACAGTGTTCTACATGGACAGAGAAGAAAAAAATCACCAAAAGTGAGACTAGGCCGTCAAGGGTTGAAAATCTGGAAAATTTATAAATTTGAGGTTTGATTTTAGCTATGGAA
This sequence comes from Pictodentalium vernedei, assembly GCA_031216915.1. Lineage (NCBI taxonomy): Eukaryota > Metazoa > Mollusca > Scaphopoda > Dentaliida > Dentaliidae > Pictodentalium > Pictodentalium vernedei. Next base: position 353,661,375 of record CM062292.1, read on the forward strand.
AATGTACTTTTTAAATTCACAAGGGAATAATAGTATTCTCGTATTATCTAAAAACCGAAAATTGATTCTCGCGGTATGGGTTTTCAAGAATCAAAGCCGATTCCTCAACGTAGTGCACAAATCAAAAAGCAGATTATATATATATATATATATATATATATATATATATATATATATATATATATATATATATATATATATATATATAGTGTGTCATTTTTTTAATTCCACACATCACGTTTTCTACTGTTTACGGTTTAAAAGAGACGAGACTAACGATAAAACGTATAACCCTTTGGCCAACAGGAAAGGAAAATGCCACTTGCAAAAAAATTTGGAATAATGGAACATTTTTATTTTTTGCCGCCAAAACTTGATAGCTTATTACCCCTCGTTGGAACGACCACCTTCCAACGAGGGGTAATAAGCTGGGTTTTGGCGTCATAAGATATGTTTGTGAATAACTTTGTCAGTTTTTGGTTGTTACTTTAGGTTAAGATTATGTGTTCTTGTTTATCACTACAATATAACCAGTGACGGTGCCGGAAATATTTCGGGGGGGGGGGGGGGCAAGTGGGGAACAACTTCCCCACGAAGGGAGGGAGGGGGGCGCAAGTGGCCTTTTATGATCACAGCATCGTAGCATTGAAGTGAGATACCGTAGACATCTACACAAGATCGAGCAATTACAGGAGGTTTGTTTCGGTGATGGGGTGGGGGGGGGTTGTCTCCTCTCAGAAAAAAATGTCTTGTGCTTTCAAATGAAGCCTTTTGGTGGCTTTTGTAGGAAATCTCCACTTTTTTGATATTGAAAATGAAGAAACGCGAGTACGGTTGCACAACTTTTACATGAAGATGTGTCTGAAGGGCTGAAGCATAATTTGGATGCCTGCTATGCTTCGTAATGCGAAAAATACTATCCATATTCTATTCTGAAGACAAAGTGCATGAACGTTCGGCTCATAATTATCTGTTTCTGAGCTTGTAAATTATTACTGGATGTCTTCATCTGTTGCATGGGTGTGTATGGGAATACAAAAAAGAGAGACAGTGGGAGGGGGCGTGTAGTGGACGGAGGAGGAGGTGAAGGGCGAAGTCTATGTTTAGGGGGACCAATGCCCCCTATGCCGCCAGGAGGGCAACCATTGACTATAACAGAAATATTGCGTAGCAAAGTCTATGTTGAACACATACACCTACGAGAAACGTTTATTACCACAGTATGGGGATAAAACAAAAACAAATTTCAAATTTATTATTCGGAAATTTATGGAATTAAAATACACATATATCTCAATGATTTTGAAGACCCTTTTAGGAGAATGGAAAGAAAGAGAAACACAATGATTCCCCATGCACGGGGTAATGGGTATACCACGCTCACAACTTTTGAGTATCGTATAAAAAAGGTTGTACAAACAGAAATGTCAGTTTTAATATAACTGCTTTCGTACTTTTAAAACGCATATCGGGATTCTTTTTTCAGATAAATTTCTATCAAACGAGTATTCGTCAAAAACAAAGCTTATCCTGACTTTCCAGCGCAAAGCTCAATGTAACTTGAGTCAAGTCAATTTTCCTATCCGGTCCACCCAGGGAGGGGGGGGGGGGGGCACCAACAATTTGCAAGACGAGACGTGGGGGTGGGTGGGTCTTTTGAGTGCGCCAAAAATGTGCATTTCCAACTTGAGAAATTTTTGTAATTTTTTAAAAATATATCAATATATCAGCTAATATATACCATCATTTGTGTTTCAAACCATAAAGATGATGTTGTACATCACACTCTTAACATAAATACAGCATCAGAAGGCTTTATTTGTGAGAATATTGGGCTTAATCTGGGAAAATGTCGCACGTTGGTAGGGGGTGGGTGTCTTGTTCGAAATGTAGAAAATGTGCAGACAATATTTTGGGAAAATTCTCTCTGATGCACTAAATTCAACCCAAGTTATTTATTTATTTATTTTTATTTATTTCTTCATTTATTTATTTATTTATTTATTGGTATTTAACGACACTTTAACAACCAGGATCATATCGTGTCGGTGACAGGTTTACGAGTGGAGAAAGCCAGAGTACCCGGAGAGAACCACCGAGCAACGACGAGCAACTGTCAGCTCTTCAACATCATAACCCACGACTGTACTACACACTGCGCAGCGGTACTGCATACTACACAGCACAGACAGTGTTAGATTGGCTGAAGACATGTGCACCTCGGCGTGCAGTACGTCTGAGCACACAGCGTCATCGTGCCCTCACGTGGGTAATTGGGGGTAATTTTTTTTATTTTAATTGGAGAGTGTGGGGGGGGGGGGTATTGTCTGAGAACGGTAGTAGAAAATTTGCACGTAGTGGGTGGGTGGGTGTAAAAAGGAGCCGAATAAAAAATAGAACGTCACGTCTTGCAAATTTTTAGTGAACCCCCCTCCCCCCCCCCCCCCTCCCATCCTGGTCCACCCGTCGTTTTATGTGCGCCATGGCCGCAGTATGCATTACTTCTCTAAAGTAGCTTGATTGCTATAGCAGTACAATGTAGTATGAATGTTGTGGTAAGATTCACGCTCTCTAAGATGTGGAAACGGTACTTATAACCTGGACAGAAAATATGGAAAATAATTTGACTGCACCATATTTAACAATTGAAAGTGATATTACCTAGTGAGGTAATATGAAAACTAATTTCACTTCATCGTACGTAAGTTGTGTCATTGCGTTCTAAACGCGTCCATTGCGCTATAGAAATGGGAACTATGTTTAGTTCACAAATTATCACCAGCTAGTGTTTTTTCCCGTCCAACCACTGGTCCAACCGATTCAATGTATTTTTCTGTTATTATTTTTAGTTCATCTCTTTTTATTGAGATCGGCTCATGCTTGCCTTGAGTGCCACCCCTCAATCACTTTATTTCTAAAGGGTGGTGCGTCGCATTGCGGTTTTACTTAGAGCGCCATCCAGACATGCCACATCATATATATATGTATATTATAATGAATTAATTATACCATGTAATGCAGATGAAATCAGTGAGAATCAATCTCTTTTTCAAATTTCCTGCTTAAGGTTTAGAATACAGAATTCGGCACTTCTGTTATGCATTTTTTAGGATGAAAGACTCTGACGCCGATGGGGATCGAACCACTGCCTGATGAGAGTACATTTCTGCCGCACCAATCGCCAAGCGAAACTGAACCAGCACCATAGACCACTCGACTACCGACAAGCCCCAAACATGTCGAGCGTCCATGGAACTGGCACAGTCCACACGAAATTACTCGGTATCCCCCAGAATTAGTTGTTTACAATGAATTATACCATGTAATACAGATGTTTAAGTGAATAGGTATATATATGTGTGCATATAAGATTGAGTGACTGTGTGTTGTTGTTTATAGCCAGGTTCAAGCACGAGTGAAGAAGCCAGGCCGGATCGAGGGCAATAGAGCAAAACAAAATAAAAATAATCCGGAAATTACAAAATACCATTATATATTTAGTCCACACAAAGTAGATCTTTTGTTTCTCAGGCCATTATTTGTAAAATTGCATGCGGGCGAGCGATTTTTTCTTTTCTTTTTTATTTCTGTAATTATATCTTTTCCATCAAAGTTCATGTTCTTGGTTTATGTTTTAGGCCTCATAATCTACGGAACAGCATGGGTGGTGATATATTTCGGCCCTTGAGAGCAAGAAGGCTTTGCAATGCTGAAGCATTGCAAAGCCTTCTTGCACTCAAGGGATAAATTTATCAATTTTTTTTTTAACTTGGGTAAAATATCAGACATAAACCATTTAATCTTTATTCTTTTTAAGTTTACATTGGTTAAAGAAGAGAGCATGCGGCAGCCAAAAGGACCATGCGGGAGGGCCTGAGAAACAGATTTTTAATTTTTTGGCCTTATCATTATGCTATAAAAGAACTTTATATTGTGGCATGACAGGATGTTTTATAGCTGATGATCTTTATGCCAAATGTTCTTAATTATTGTTCATTATCTCTGTATTATTATCCTTGCAATCTGCCCCAATGCGGGTGATTTATTGCAATAAACTTCTAGTATATTCTATAAAAAGTAAGGATGAGGCATTTTCGTTACAGATTTAGCTTGTGAGACGTCAAAATTTGATTCACGAACAGGAAAAGTTTCAATTTTCCCATGCAACTTGTTCGAATTACTTGTGACGAAGCATTCATTAGCGTGTTTCTCTGATGACAGTTGTTACATGGATGAGGGTATAATTAATAAAATGCCTTTTATTCTTTTGATAACTTGGAGCAGACAATATCCTTTCATCCTTTTCAATTTATGTATTCTTTCTATTCTTGTTATCATGTCCTTTATGTGTTTTTCCCATACACGTTCCGGTTTTGCATTGCCTTTCTTATAGATGATACTCATTTCAATAGCTGCAAAGAATTAACCCTTTAATCATTGGCGTTCTCAATCTTATTGTATAATGTACTACTTACTTTCAACATTGAAATTGGGGAGTCTATTTTGCACTGATAGGAGGTTCAGTAATAATTTGATCCTACAGCCCCTTTTACTGACCCCCCTCCCTCCCAGGTTAGTATTTACATTTTTGTTTGATCACGGACGACCAATTTTTTCTTCACGCAAAAATTTATGCACAAGAGTTTGAAAAAGGTTAATATCTCTTCTGCATGGGGTCTTTTCAGACTGCACAAAGCCTTTTTATTCACTGTCTATAATATTCGACAATTATAACTTACATCCCCCGTCTATACGAACAACATTCGAGTGATTATTAAGTGATGGGACATTGACTGAATAACAAAAAAGCAACCTTTATAATTTTCAAGTGGAGAGATGTTTTCAATTTCCAGCTGATTTTTGTATAATTGCGTCTATACGAATTATCCTAAAGAAAGTGAATTATGGCTTTTAAAAGCTTGAGGGTATTTCATAATCTTTTCCAAGTAATTTTTGTCCCGCTGCACATTAGTCGGCTAACAACGTTCCCGGTGTTTGTGGGACCAGATATTCAGACAGAGGCGGCGGGTTCTCCATGGAAGACAGGGAGTGTGTGCGTGTGTGTGGGGGGGGGGGGGGGGGTCACAAATTCCAAGAGGAAGCAGACCTTCTATGGCTCTGTCCAATGGTAAGGTATTTGGAAAATGGTTCCACATGCATGCCATTTCCCTGATTCTAGTGTCTTTAGAAATGAGACGGGGACGTGGGAGGGGGGGGGGGGGGGGTTAGAAATAAAAGAGAATCAAGAACTTTTTCGCTCAAAAAACCTTCTAAGTGGATGACGTCTCCGTTCGCCACCCACCCCTGTTTAGTTTAGGTTTAAAATTTTGTTTGAAAAAATGGCCAAAGAGCTGAAACAGAAAACTCTCAAGGGAAAGGACCCTTTAGGATAGTTTGTTGCAATGGAGAAAAACCTGGCATTTGAGACTCCTCTGGAATTTTTTACAAACAAATTGAAACCTCCGGTTTGAAGTGTGTCCCCGTTGTTACACACACATACAATATGTGTGTGTGTTGGGGAGGGGCATAGGAAATATATATTAAACATCCGAAACAGCTGACAACTGGCTGAAAGTAGAATTAACTGGCCCTTAATGCAGCTTAATTTGTTTACACCCATAGATAATATATTACATGAATGCCTATACATAGACAGTATTAGCATGCTCTCAAATTTTTAAATTCACATTTTTTCAGCAAGACCATATCATGATGCCCTTTATTGTAACATTTCGCTTTTCCCATCAACTGATATATTTCAGGCGCTTGATCTAAGAAATAAATACCATAAACCTTCATTTTCTTTGAATCAAGGCTAGAAATATTGCTCAATCGAGACGTGATTTGTGCGACTTTTGATGACATTACCACCAGAAATAAAGACTCCCTACAGCCGCAGTTTTATGATTACTCCGTGCAGTTACGCTAATTGTAATAATATCTCATGGTTTGAAGATTAATTAAATACTCATTGAATAGCAATATACATAACTGGAGCACGAAAGAATATCTGTATATCTGTGTAAGTAACAGGCCATCCATATTACATCAACGGTAGACTGCGAGCATACCTCACGAAAATGGATAAACAAACATAATAACGTCGAATTCCAAACAGAATTAACCCTTTACCTAACATGAAAAGCAGACGACACTTGCAAACAAAATTCTTGAATAACTAATTTTTTTCATTTTTTGGTCTCAAAAACATAGTTTATGACCCCTCATTGGGAACGAGCTCGACGCCCCCCCCCCCCCCCCATCTCCACCGATTGGAGAGGGACACCTATCAAACTCCCCCATCTCGGGCTTCGGCCTTCGAGACATGCATGTTTCGGCATGTCATGGTGAGGCAGCTAGTGCTAGTAAATGTCCTCTCCCTGGGGTCTGACTCCCCCCCCCCCCCCCCCACTATCCTGAAGTGTTTCCGGCGCCCCTGGTTAGTTCAGGGTCCACTTTTACCAATCAAGCAGAGCTTGTTTACGGCAGTACTTAAGCACTACCTCACTTTCCGGGCTTTCCACATAAAAATATATTCTGTTGAAGGCAGGAATATGCCAATTTCTGGTGACAAATGTATAGGTGGGAATTTCAAGCATGCAAAGAGTTTACTAAAAATTTGCATTTTTATCTTCGAAACGTATCGAAAACATGAACTTTCTCCAATAGGGAGTCATAATTTAATTGTTGTAGAGATACAAATTGAAAAAAATGTATCATATAAAAGTTTGAATGACAATTTTAGTTTTAAATAGTGTTGGCGATGACTATGTCTGTTACGCCCCAAGGGTTAACAGAGGCTTTAAACACACTTAAAAATGGGTCGGAGAGCAGCCAGGAAACTCACCCTTTCTAACAGATAAGGCTCAAAGGTCCTTGAATCTGACAAAAATATAAACGGAAGTTTGTATTGTTTTATAAAAGGCTATCTTGATTGAAAGGTCATCAATTTTGGTGTCCTGTGTCAGAATGTTTGAATAAACCGAACTGACACCAGATCAGTGTTTCGTGAATAAACCTGAATATGTGCACAGGTATTTAGATATCTAAACTAGTTCGCCCTCCGTGTCATGGCAGCATGTCGACATGCAGTCTGGGGAAACGGAGACATATGACAAAAAATACCTAACGTTAACCCCACACCCAACGTCACGGTTACAAAAGAACAGCGCTATTTCCGAGTCACTATTTTTAACAAGCGGCATAGACACGGGGTGGGAGAATGAGGACGAGGATTAAAAATCGGTCCCCCGCGCCACATTTTCTTACACCTAAAATATATCTTATATACACACTTGTGTGTACATTCATGCTTGAAATTCCTAAAACTGGTTCGAGCACTATCACCCCGATATTTATTGGGTCATTTTCTGGGTACATCAAAAAGTACTCAAGGTGCTCCGCCAGTTGGCATAAAAATACTTTTTTCTCCCCGGGAAAAACCCTAGACTTTCACTTATGGGGATACATACTCTAAACCCAGCACGAGGTGGAATGAAGTGGGGTGGGAATATATTGCCTCCCTCCCCCTTCTCTCTCTCTCTCTCTCTTGTTTAGTCTGGCTTCGCCATTGTAGCTTCCAAAGAAATTTAGACCTCTATATTTTAAACGATGTAAACGTTATTTTCACCAGTTTTTACTCCCCCATAACTATTCCGAGGGTCTATCAGGCCGAAAGAGCAGTGTGATGAGGCAGTTAATTTGTTTTCGTGGAAATATTTTTACATGCATTCATTGCACTAAACAAAAAAAATGGGCGGTATTTTGGATCGGTTGCGGTTTTGGGGGCAAACTGGAAGCCGAATTGCAATACCCAGCGAAAACTGGCCGCACAGTTTTACTGTGTTTTCGAGTTAACTCTTCAAACTTGCTCACTGGGAGGGAATGGAATTGGATCAATGACCCATATGGACTCTCGCCAGTTAATATATCTGACAATTGGGCAAATACGTCGTGTTCGCGTTCTTACATTTTCTCCCTTTTTGACTCGTCCACCGGACGAGTCAAAAAGGGATTAAGTGTCACAAGAGAACACAACACAGATTAATTGAACATTATTCATTTGTTATCCGAATTTGTTTTATATTTTTTTTTATGACTCATAATGCTTAACAACTGGACCCCTAAGAATTGTCAAAGACAAGTTGGGCTGAACCCAATGGACAAGGTTTTTTGTGGTGATTGGTATAGAAAAAAGGGGATTTTTTTTCAAAGTTAAGGAGCCTGAAGTGGTATTTATACATGTTGTTTACACATAGAAAAACCGCGTTTTTTCCGAAACCGAACAGAAACCGAATCGGAAAAATCAAAACTTTCCTTCTCTACTATGCATATAACCGATTAGCTTATCGGTAGTTCAGTGCTCGTCCCATGGTGCAACTTCAACTATCACTGAATGTCAATGATACTCCCTCAAATTTTTAGTGGTCTTTTCCAATGGCAATAACTCTGTGTGCCAATAAATGGAGCCACAGCACAAAGGCCATACACACCTAAAGTTGACATTGATGATGCACACCATGTAAATTTCAAAGTATTGTCTTAACCCTTTACCTAACATGAAAAGCAGACGACACTTGCCAAAAAAATTCTTCAATAACTATTTTTTTTTTTCATTTTTTGTCTCAAAAACATAGGTTATGACCCCTCGTTGGAACGACCTCGTTCCAACGAGGGGTCATAAACTATGTTTTTGAGACGAAAAAATAATGAAAAATTAATTGGCGATTTTTGAGAGAAGCGCTGGCCGACTTTTGCCATTACGTTGGGTAAAGGGTTAAGAATTAAACAAGCAGTTTGTTTATTGAGGTTTAACGACACAAGATTTCAACAGATGGACGAATTTTCGAGTAACTTAAGGACTTTAACTCGATGATACTTAAATCAAGCTGCAGAAAATTTGTATCACGATAGAAAATCTGTTGATGTTTGTGAGTAAAAAAAGGACATCATATTACATCAACCCGTGGTAGTCAGCACGGAACACGCTAAAAACTAAAGTGTTAAAAACTACACTTGAAGTGCTGTATTTAACACTTACTAAGTGCTGAACTAGCACTTTGTTCAAGAGTAGATATCCCAGAACTTGACAGGTGTTGACAAATATACCACTTGACAAGTGTAATGTCGCGACACTTAAAGGAAACAACGCAAATGACGCGGATCAGGCTCGAACTCTCGAGTCTGATCCGCGTCATCTGCGTTGTGTCCTTTTAATTATGTACCCACCAAGAGCAAATCAAATTATGGAAGATTCTGGAAGAACCACCAATGCTAGACACATGGGAAGTGCCATCCATTCAAGTTTCAGATGTCTGACGATTGTAACGTCTAAGTGCTTAAAGCATTGCACTTTGGGTGTTAAAATCAAACCCTAAGAGTTTAGAATGGGTTTAACACCTTGAAAGTGTCAGTTTTAACACTTTAGTTTTTAGTGTGAAATTTTCACGAAAAGTTGGTAAATAAACAGCCCATAACAGCATCGCATTCCTAACAGAATTAGATTGGGAGCCCGAGAGCTTGTCTCTGTACTTGACATTGGGGACCCCAGTCTAATCCTATAAGGAATTCCATGCTGTATGGGGTGTTCGTTTACTCACTTTTTGTGGTGTTTGCACACAGACGACCGTTGTATAATGCAGAGTGCCTTTACTTACAAAGGTATACAGATAAGTTGTTCGTGCTCCAGTTACAGATATTCCAATTCATGGGCACGTAATTCACCTTTATACCATCAAGATATTAACACAACTGGTGGAATTACGTGGCGTAATAATTAATCATAGTTGTGATTCGTCTTCATTTCTAATGGTAATATCACCAAAAGTTTGGTCCAATAAAGTCTAGATTGAGCAACATTTCTAGCGTTAATTCTAAGAAAATGAATGTTTATGAAATTTTTGAACTCGTCGTCTGGTCGACGGTTCACTTATCTGACTAACAGGAATATTCCAGGCGAGTGAATCTAAACATAAGTGGTGGGACTATTTGGGGGGGGGGGGGGGGGGGGGGTGGGGGGCTAGACTGGTTCCAGGCCATAACAGCGTCGAATTCCGAACAAAATCAGTTTGGTGGTTTGAGAGATTGACATTGAGTGTGCGAACGAAGTTTCAAACCAATATTTAAAGAAATATGGTAGGCAGCACACGAAATTTCATCGATCGACCGACAACCCAACAACCTCAGTGACTTCAGTGTACCCCTTAAACTATGACTGCGAGGGTATGAAGACAATCGCTTAGCCGAGTGTCTATGGGACATATAATCCTCATCTCCCAGACAAACACAAACTGGAATTTTTAGAATGCATTGAAAAATTTGTCCCCAAAAGTATTCTTTCTTTTGAGAACTCAAGCTGTAACTTGCATTTAATACGAGTGTTTTACTTCATTGTTGGCTGCCATTTAGAAATACCGTTAGGTCGTCTGCACCTGTGTACATGGATGTACGGTAATAATTATTGTAAAATTAAGCTGAGGCTTTAAGGGTTTGGATGGAATCTTGCAATATTGCGGCACATGATCTACTGGTAGATCAAAAGTTGTTTTTTATTCTTTCTTCACGTGACAGAGAGCATAACGAAATACAGCTATACTGTGTCGTCAATTTATTTATTTATTGGTGTTTTAAGGTCTCATATTTCTGCACAATGACCAATCCTGACCGCAACATGGATATAAAGTTCAGTCAATCGTTTATACCCATACTGCCGATTTTAGAACCTCCCCCCCCCCCCTCCCCCAGGCATTGGTTACCGGATACTATTTTACACAGTAAACAAAGTTACAAACACTACTTTACTCCCTGTGGTTCACTGGGGTAACTGTAGACGACATCGGCATTTCGTATGGTGGAGTAACGGGGATGGTAGGGGATTGAGCCACATAATTATAGTCTCATCTAGAGATCATTATCGTCCTGGTCACACCCAATGCAGTAAAGTGTAATTAGGATATTCGGCAGGAACGTTTATCCTGAAGGGTGGGGGGGGGGGGGGGGGAGAGAAATTCGATGCATGCGCCATGCTTATCATAAAAGTAACAATTGGACACGGACCCAAAGTTAAAGCACACGTTCCTGGATAGCTACCAGCGGGGGTGAGACATGTCCAAATACACACCACTTTCCTGGAAAATGTCGACTTTATACACATGTACGGCTGAAAAACCCAAACTGGTTCATATACTTTCTTCATGGTATTTTTGTGTCATTTTCCTAAAGTTATGCCTTCACTTTCTGGGTACTCAAGCCTTTAAATAAAGTACTCAGGGTGCCCCAGTTGGCATGAAGAATTAATTTTCCTCCCCGGGAAGACTCTGGATCTTCATCGATAGGGTATATACACTCTGGACCAAACACAAGGTGAAATGAAGTAGAAACAAGAGGCCCCTTAGGTGCTTGCTCACAGAATGTTCCATACTGTTAAGACACAAATTTCATCAAAAGCTATTCTTAAGGTTCTACAGAGTAAATCTATACTCTCTGTGGAGCTAAAACATCAACAGGACTGAATGGGACAATGCTGCTGATCAAATATCAAAAGATTCTGCATGATGGCTCTGAAGAAGATTTTTAAAGAGTTTTCCTTGAATTACACAAAGTAAACATTCACACCCCCATAGTGAGCCCCAATATTGATCAAAAGACTCAATTTGAACAAACATGAATCCAACCCATACCAAGATGCTGCATACCAAATATCTAAAGATTCTGCCCACTGGTTCTGGTGAAGAAGATTGTTAAAGATTTTTTCTTAAATTGCACTAAGTAAAAATTCACACCCCCCATAGTGATCCCCAATATTGATCGGGGGATTCAATTTGAACAACACTTGAATCAGACCCATACCAAGATGCTGTATACCAAATATCAAAAGATTCTGCCCATCGGTTCCGGAAAAAAAGATTTTTAAAGAAATTTTCTTAAATTGCACCAAGTAAAAATTCACACCCCCTTTAGTGAGCCCAAAAATTGATCGAGGGACTCAGTTTGAACAAACTTGAATCAGACCTATACCAAGATGCTGTATACCAAATATCAAAAGATCCTGCCCATTGGTCCTGGAGAAGAAGATTTTTAAAAAAATTTTTCTTAAATTGCACTAAGTAAAAAATTCAGGTCCCCATAGTGAGCCCCAAAATTGATCAAGGGACTCCATTTGAACAAACCTGGCTCAGACCCATACCAAGAAGCTGTATACCAAATATCAAAAAGATTCTGCCCACTGGTTCTGGAGAAGAAGATTTTTCCTTAAATTGCACTAAGGAAAAATTCATGCCCCTATAGGGAGCCCCAATATTGATCAAAGGACTCGATTTGAACAAACTTGAATCAGACCCATACCAAGATGCAGCATACCAAATATCAAAAGATTCTTCCCATTGGTTCTGGATCCCCAATATTGAACGGGGGATTCAATTTGAACAAAACTTGAATCAGACCCATACCAAGATGCTGCATACCAAATATCAAAAGATTCTGCCCATCAGTTTCGGAAAAGAAGATTTTTAAAGAAATTTTCTAAAATTGCACTAAGTAAAAATTCACACCCCTTTAGTGAGCCCCAAAATTGATCGAGGGACTCAATTTGAACAAACTTGAATGAGACCCATACCAAGATGCTGTATACCAAATATCAAAAAGATCCTGCCCATTGGTTCTGGAGAAGATTTTTAAAAAATTTTTTCCTAAATTGCACTAAGTAAAAATTCAGGTCCCCATAGTGAGCCCCAAAATTGATCAAGGGACTCCATTTGAACAAACCTGGCTCAGACCCATACCAAGATGCTGTATACCAAATATCAAAAGATTCTGCCCACTGGTTCTGGAAAAGAATATTTTTTTCCTTAAATTGCACTAAGGAAAAATTCATGCCCCTATAGGGAGCCCCAGTTTTGATCAAGGGACTCGATTTGAACAAACTTGAATCAGACCCATATTAAGATGCAGCATACCAAATATCAAAAAGATTCTGCCCATTGGTTCTGGAGAAGAAGATTTTTAAAGAATTTTTCTTAAATTGCACCCCCATAGTGAGCCCCAATATTGGTTGAGAGACTCGATTTGAATAAACTTGAATCAGACCCATACCAAGATGCTGCATACCAAGTATCAAAAGATTCTGCCCACTCGTTCTGGAGAAGAAGATTTTTTAATAATTTTTCGATAATTCATACGGTGCTATCAGAGTTATGCCCCATACAGACCTCCCAAGGGACATGGCCACTTCATTTGAACAAACATGAATTGCCATATAGTAATGAACATCCACATGACGTTTCGTGAAAATCGGACCAGTGGTTTCAGAGAAGTCGTTTGAAAAATGTTCACGACGACGACGGACGACAGGCAGCAAGTGATAAGTTGAGCTCCCTTCGGTGAGCAAAAGAAAATTCCTCATTTCGAACTAAGTTACAATTCAAGCTCCCATAGTGAGCCCAAATATGGACCTAGGGGCATGGCTTGAACAAACTTGAATCTCACGCCCCCCCAAACCCCCACCCACCCCCCCCTCCCCCCCCCCCCACCCCAGGATGCAGCATACCAAATATCAAAATATTCCGACTGCTGGATCTGAAGAAGAAGATTTTAAAAGAAAAATTCCTAATTTTGAACTAAGTTATAATTCGGGCTACCACGGTGAGCCCAAATATGAACCCAGGGACTTGAACAAACCTGAATCTCACCCCCTAAGCATGCTGCATACCCAATATCAAAAGATTCTGCCTTCTGGATCTTGAGAAGAAAATTTTTTAAGAAATTTGCCTGAAATGCACTAAGTTCGAATTCAAGCTTTTATAGTGAGCCCAAAATATGAATCCAGGGGGCCGATTTGAACAAACTTGAATCAGATCCACCCCACAATGTTGCATACCAAATATCAAAAGATTCTGCCTGCTGGATCTTGAGAAGAAGATTTTTTTAAGAAATTTGCCTGAAACGCACTAAGTTTGAATTTGGGCTTCTATACTGAGCCCAAATATGAATCCAGGGGGCCGATTTTAACAAACTTGAATCAGATCCACACCACAATGTTGCATACCAAATATCAAAAGAGTCTGCCAGCTGGATCTGGAGAAGAAGATTTTTTCAGAAATTTGCCTCAAATGCACCAAGTTCGAATTTGGGCTTCTATAGTGAGCCCAAATATGAATCCAGGGGGCCGATTTGAACAAACTTGAACTAGAAAGTGTTTTAGCACACTAAAACATATGTCTCCCCTTCCTTTCTATTTTATGCACTACAAATTATATATACATAAAGATATTGACAATCATACCAGATATGTAAGGTCTAGCTCTAAAGAGAAATAAGTTATGTTCTTTTTTTTTACTTGAGTAAAATGTTCTGGTCAAGACAACTGTCTACCACAGTGTTGACATGAAAATGTGCACTCTCGGGCTGCACGTATTTTTACTTTATGATATTTATAAAAAAAGGGGGTACAAGTAAATACCATGAACCACATACATGGAACTTTAAGCAGATAGCCACAGTTCATTAGTTGCACCTTTGACTTTTCAAAATACCTGGGCAAGGGTAAAATAAAAGCAGTCACTTTAAGAGCGATGACAAATTTTGTCACAGACAGACGAACACGCATCCCACAATATGACATATATGAAGCTTTTATTAAAATATCAAATTGCTGGGATTAAAAGTTGCTGAGAAAAATGTGCAAAATGTTGTTATGGACAGACTGTCAGACACAGACAGAGGTAAACAAGTATGTCCCAACTTCCCCTTTGGGGAGTGGGGTTATAAATATCTATGATCTAGCTCAACATCCACATGTCAAAAGAAACCAAATTCTGGTCTGGACAATTACTCCCTATTTAAAGTACATAAATTTTACCTTGAGGTCAAGGTCACATGAAGGTCATGATGACATGTGGTCTCATTGTGATACATCCACATGTTAATCATCTAAGTCCTAGGTCAAAAAACAAAAAAAGTTCTGATCTGGACAATTATTCCCTATTTGAAGTACATAAATTTGACCTTGAGGTCAGAGGTCAAGGTCACATGCAGTTCATCAAGGTAGCAGACATGTGGTTTCATGGTGACACATCCACATGTCAAAAAAAAAATTCTGGTCTGGACAATTACTCCCTATTTCAAGTACATAAATTTGACCTTGAGGTCAAGGTCACATGAAGGTCATGATGACATGTGGTCTCATTGTGATACATCCACATGTCAATCATCTAAGTCCTAGGTCAAAAAACAAAAAAGTTCTGATCTGGACAATTATTCCCTATTTGAAGTACATAAATTTGACCTTGAGGTCAGAGGTCAAGGTCACATGCAGTTCATCAAGGTAGCGGACATACGGTTCCATGTTGACACATCCACATGTCCAAAAAATAGGCCGATGAAATCGTCAGATGTGTACACATATGCGCAACTAGTAGAAAGCTGTTTGATGGAGGGCCACCACGGATGCTGACATTATGTACACCATACAAGGTATGGGTACATATAGAAATGGATTGGAGGAGTGTCTATTTTGATGGATAAAGGGTTAATATCTCCAGATCAAATTATCAGATTTACATAAAAAACTATACAGCACAGCACATCAGTAACCTGAATAAATATATAAAGAAACATGACAATCGGATTGATCTTTTTTGAGTTATCTCATGCCAAAGGGATTGGAGGAATTTTCAATTTGAAGGATAAAGGGTTAATATCTCTGGATCAAATTACCAGATTAACACCAAAAACTATACAGCTCGGCACATCAGTAACCTGAACACAAAAATAAAGTAACTCGACAATCCAAGCAATATTTTTCAAGTTATCGAATGCCAAAGGGATCGGAGGAATTTTCAATTTGAAGGATAAAGGGTTAATATCTCAGGATCAAAATAACAGATTTACACCAAAAACTATACAGCTCGCCACATCAGTAACCTGAACACAAATATAAAGTAACTTGACAATCCAAGTAATATTTTTCAGGTTATCGAATGCCAAAGGGATTGGAGGAATTTTCAATTTGAAGGATAAAGGGTTAATATCTCGGGATCAAATCATCAGATTTACACCAAAAACTATACAGCTCAGCACATCAGTAACCTGAACACAAATATAAAGTAACTAGACAATCCAAGCAATATTTTTCAAGTTATCGAATGCCAAAGGGATTGGAGGAATTTTCAATTTGAAGGATAAAGGGTTAATATCTCAGGATCAAAATGACAGATTTACACCAAAAACTATACAGCTCAGTACATCAGTAACCTTAACACAAATATAAAGTAGATTGACAATCCAAGCAATATTTTTCAAGTTATCGAATGCCAAAGAAATGGATACGGATGCCGGATGGACAGACGGATGGATGGACAGATGGACGGACAGACAGACAGACGGATGGACAAAGGATGGACGAACGACGGATGGTCACCCCGGATGCCGGCATTATGTGTAAATTTGACCTTGAGGTCAAGGTCACATGAAGGTCATGATTACATGTGACATGCAGACTAATTGCGATACATCCACATGTCAAATATCTAAGTCCTAGGTCAAAAAACAAAAAAAGTTCTGGTCTGGATAATTATTCCCTATTTGAAGAACACAAATTTGACCTTAAAGTCAGAGGTCAAGGTCACATGAAGGTCATCGAGGTAGACGACATGCAGTATCATGGAGACACATCCACATGTCAAATAACCAAGTTCTATGTTAAAAAACAAAAAAATTCTGGTCTGGACAATTACTCCCTATTTGAAGTACATAAATTTGACCTTGAGGTCAAGGTCACATGAAGGTTACAATGGTATGTGACACACCGGCTCATGGTGATACATCCACGTGCCAAATATCTAAGGCCTGGCTCAAAAGACAAGTTTTGGTCCGGACAAAGTTTCCTTGAAAAAAGCACAAATCTGACCTTCAGATCAAAGATCAAGGTCACATGAAGGTCACAATGGTACGCTACACACCGGCTCATGGTGATACAACTACATGCCAAATATCTAAAGCCTGACTCGAAATACAAAAAAGTTCTGGTCCAGACAGTTTCCCTTAAAAAGGCGCATAAATCGGACCTTCAGGTCAAAGGTCAAGGTCACATGAAGGTAACTATGGTACACTGCACACCGGTTCATGGTGATACATCCACATGCCAAGTATCTAAGGTGTAGGTCAAAAGACAAAAAAGTTATGGCCTGGACAAAGTTTGTGTGATGTTTCCCTTAAAAAAAAACACATAAATCTGACCTTCAGGTCAAAGGTCAAGGTCACATGAAGGTCACTATGGTACACTGCACACCGACTCATGGTGAAACACCCACATGCCAAGTATCTAAGGTATAGGTCAAAAGACAAAAAAGTTATGGCTCGGACAAAGTTTGTATGAGAAGAAGGAGAAGGAGAAGAAGAAGAAGAAGAATATGCACTAAAACAATATGTCTCCCTTCTGGGAAGGGGAGACATAATCAGACCCATACCAAGATGCTGCATACCAAGTATCAAAAGATTCTGCCCACTGGTTCTGGAGAAGAAGATTTTTTAAGAATTTTTTATATAATTCATACGGTGTTATCAGAGTTATGCCCCTTACAGAGCTCCCAAGGGACGTGGCCATTTCATTTGAACAAACATGAATTGCCATATAGTAATGAACATCCACATGAAGTTTCGTGAAAATCGGACCAGTGGTTTCAGAGGAGAAGTCGTTTGAAAAATGTTCACGAGACGGACGGCAAGTGAAAAGTTGAGCTCCCTTCGGTGAGCTAAAAACTATTTTCCTGCTGCTATTAAAATGAAGTGGATGGGACAAAAATATTTTCCCAGGGAATCCAGCACTACTGAATGGGTTACTGGGTCCCTATAGGCATAAAACTGTAACGGGTTGCTGCTAGTTCGGTTATATGTGTGTTGGGTAGGGACAGCTCTCATTAATTGGCCATGGCGACCAGCAATGCTGCAGTAAAGGTTGTGGCATTGCCAATCTCCATAGCTAATTTTGTTGCCTGCCAGTCTGAACATATTGCTAAAAAAGGCAAAGATATATGCACATAAGTACGGTCGGGTAACTTCATGTTATGGTCCCCCCCCCCCCCCCCCACACACACACACCCAAATATCTGGAGATAGTTATGGGACCCGACAATCATATAATCCAATATCCAATACATGTATTCTTATAATCAACCTTTGGCCATCAAACCCACAATCTCTGTTCAACACGATAGGGGAGATTAAATATACTTAGCCTCATATTGGATTCAGTTAAAAATCAGGTTATAGTGAGCCCAAATATGAACCCAGGGACTTGATTTGAACAAACTTGAATGTCAAAACCACTAAGGATGTGACATACTAAATATGAAATGATTCTGACTGAAGTATCTGAAGTTGATTTAAAAAAAATATATTCCACATGTTACACCAAGTTAAAATTCAGGCTCTCACAATGAGCCCAAATATGTCTCCAGTGACTTAATTTGAACAAACTTAAAAGCTCCCCACGTGCAAAGATCCAGTATACCAAATATCAACATATTCTGACAGGTAGATCTGAAGATTTTTAAATAATTTTTTGTTCATATTGCACCAAGTTAAAATTTGGCTTGATTTGAACAAACTTTAATCTCACCCCACCAAGGATGCCACATACCAAATGTTAAAATATTCTGACTGATAGAACTGGAAGATTTTTAAAAATATATTCCTCATGTTACACCAAGTTAAAATTTAGGCTCCCGCAGTGAGCTCAAATACGACTCCAGGGAGGGTCTTAATTTGAACAGACTTCCAAGCGGACTGCTCCCACACCAGCCCAAGGATGCAGTATACCAAACATCAAGAGATTTTGACAGGTAAGATTTGGAAATAAATTTCTTCTTGTTGCAGTTAAAGTTTGGGCTACCATAGTGAGGCCAAATATTAACCCAGGGACTTGATTTCAATAAACATGAATCCCCCCCCCCCCCCCCACCACTAAGGATGCTACATATCAAATAACAAAAGATTCTGACTTATGGATCTGGAGAAGATTTTTTTTAAACTATTCCTCATGTTACACTAAGTTAAAATTCGGGCTCCCACAGTGAGCACAAATATGACTCCAGGGACTTAATTTGAAGAGACTTCATGATGACTCCTAAAGATACAGTATATGAAATATCAAGAGATTTTGACTGGTGAACCTGACGAGGATTTTTAAATAAATTTCTTTATACTGAACCTGTCTTGAGAGACCACCCTTTTACCAGGCAAAAAGTGGTCTCTCAAAAATAGGTGGTCTCTCATGACAGGTCTATTACAGAGTAAAACAACCAAATGGCAGATGGTTACAGCGGTCTCTCAAGACAGGTGGTCTCTCACAACAGTGGTCTCTCAAAAACAGGTTTTACTGTATTGCAGAAAGTTAAAATTCTGGTTCCACCAGTGAGCACAAATATGACTCCAGGGATTCAATTTGAACAAACTTCATGCTGCCCCCCCCCCCCCCCCCCCCCCCCCAAATAAAAGATGCAGTATACCAACTATCAAGAGATTTTGACTAAGTTAAAATTCAGGCTCCCACATTGAGCCCAAATACGACTCCAGGGACATACTTTGAACAAACTTCACGCTGCCCCCCACCTCCCCCCCACCCCCAAAATATGCAGTATCCCAAATATCAAGAGATTTTGGCTGGTAGAACTGAACATTTAAAAAAAACAAATTTCTCATTTCACACTAAGTTAAAATCCGGGCTCCCACAGTGAGCCCAAATATAACTTCAGGGAAATATTTTGTTCAAATCCCATTCGATCCTTCCCACCCCCCACAAAAAATGCAGTATATCAAATAATGAGGGATTTTGAGCCCAAATATGTACACAGGAACTTGTTTCGAACAAAACCTGAATCTGGCCCCTCAAAAAATGTGGTATATCAAGTATCAAAAGATTCTAATTGGTAGTTCTGGAGATTTTTTTTAATTTAAAAAAAAATGAAAGTGTCAATGACACTGTAGATCAACTTGTGTAAGACATGTACATATATAGTATGTGACACAGAAATGACACACATCTAGGTAATGACCTGATAACAAAGGCACATGTAAAGTATTGTAAAGGTCTGTACATAAATACTGATCATAGCCTGTAACAAATGTATAGGAAAAGTATTGCAAAGGTGGGTGACAGTTAGATGCTAAACTAAAAAAGAAATCTCCATGGGGTTAATGTTACAATGGGGATCCTTGTATGGTGCATCATAAGCCAAATGTTAGCAATTGTTTTGGCCTGTTTCATTCAAACCCTTCTACGGTTGATTCCTACTAATTAATAAATATTTTTCCAGTCCCTCTTAAAATATAGGTATTTGAATTTTTTATCTTTAGCTCATAGGGTTCCCACGGGTGAGGAGGTTTTATTTTTCTCATTCGAAACAGAAAACTGGGTTGTGCTAATAATGTTTACTCTCCCCAAACAACACCAAATATTAGCCCCAAACCACTAGTTACCGTCCCATGATGATAACAAACGTAGTCCTAGAAGTTCTGTACAAAAAACTGATTGCACCTAATTTTGGTATAAAATGGCCGCTGGCAGCAATCTTGAATTTCAGACCGCACCCAAAAACAATCGTTCTCATCCCAAGGGGATAACAAAGGTACCCAAGAAGTTTCGTGAAGATCGGTTCATAAATACAGCCCCTAGCCCGAGCCTTATTGACATGTGCACTTACTGTGTATAAGCAGTGCTGAATAAATCAAAGTTCATCTAATTTGCATAATTTCTGCACAAGAAAAAAACCTGGATTATATGTAATGTATTCCTTGTTACTAAACATTCATACAAAAACTTAATCAAATCATTACTTTTATACAGAAGTTCTGTACAAACAAGAGGCCCCATCTTGAACAGAACACAATATAAACAGAGTCCAAGAATGAATCTACATTCAGCAATCCATCTCTATAGGCTACACTGTCAATCCTTGAGGCCCTCAGGAGTGACCAAAATAATCCGGGCATCATGCCTTTTCTTCAGTTGATCATAATGTAAAATGTAGAGCTCCCCTAGGAAGCCCCTTGATACAACCTATGTGGATTAATCTTAGTTACAGACCTCTAGAGGGTAAGGAATACAAAATTTTTAAATCTTCAGCAAAATGGCCAATTCCGGCAACCCATATGGAGCCCAAATATTAACCCA
Source organism: Pictodentalium vernedei (assembly GCA_031216915.1). Lineage (NCBI taxonomy): Eukaryota > Metazoa > Mollusca > Scaphopoda > Dentaliida > Dentaliidae > Pictodentalium > Pictodentalium vernedei. The sequence continues at coordinate 353,682,541 of CM062292.1, forward strand.
GGCTCTCGATTTGAACACAGTTGAATCTGACCTTCCTAGAGAAGTTGTGTACCAAATATGAAAGCATTCCGACTGTTGGATCTGAAGAAGAGAAATTTTAAAGAAATTTCTTCATATTGCACTAAGTTAAAATTTGGGCTACCATAGTGAGCCCAAATATTACCCTATGGATCCGATTTGAACATACTTGAATCTGACCCCCCTAGAGATGTTGTATACCAAATATGAGAGCATTCTGACTAGTGGATCTGAAGAAGATTTTTGAAGAGACTCCCTCATATTGTATTAAGTTAAATTTCAGGTTCCCATATGGAGCCCAAATATTAACCCAGGCTCTTGAATTGAACAAACTGGAATCTGACCCCCACCCCCCCCCCCCCCCTCTCCCTAGAGATGTTGTATACCAAATATGAAAGCATTCCGACTGGTGAATCTGAAGAAGAAGATTTTTAAAGAAATTTCCTCATTCTGCACTAAGTAAAAATTTGGGCTACCATAGCGAGCCCAAATATATACCTAGGGATCTGATTTGAACAAATTTGAATCTGACCCCCCCCCCCCCTAGAGATGTTGCATACCAAATATGAAAGCATTCTGCCTGGTGGATCTGAAGAGTTTTAAAAATTATCCCCCACATTGAACAAAGTTAAAAAAAATTTAAAATATTAACCTAGGGACTTGGTTTGAACATTCTTGAATCTGATCTTCAAACCAATGATGTATACTAAACATTAAAAGATTCTGACTGGTGGTTCTGAAGAAAAGGATTTTTAAAGAATATTCCCCATATTACCCTATGTTAAAAATTTGGGCTCCTATATTGAGCCCAAATATGAACCAATGGGCTTTATTTTAACAAACTTGTATCTGCCCCCCCCCCCCCCCCCCCCCCCCCCCCACCCTATGAGTGCTGTATGCCGAATATCAAAAGATTCTGATGATTGGTTCTGGAGAAAAGATTTTTTAAAATTTTTGCAAATATGCTGACTCAGCATTTTTTCGATGCCCATTACAGAACACCCTAACATAACAATTTCTTTTTGCCACTCAATTCTACTGGTCCTAAGGATACTTCAAACCAAATAACAGCTCTCTGTTCCGTGAGGTTTTGGAAATATGGGCGTTTGAAAATATTTCTATTTTTAGCTCCCAGGGTTCCGATGGGGATGTGGACATTTTTTTTTTGCATGGGTCAAGTACTTATGATCCAATACTACCACAAACCAAATTTGGTTCAATCCGGACCATCGGTTCAGAAAATAGAAATTTTGGGCGGGGCCAAAATCTTGCCCCTCCCATTACAAAGCCAAATATTGCTTCATGAACTTAGTTTGAACAAACTTGATTCTACACCTCAAAAGGAAGCTCCTTAGCAAATATCAAGTCATTGTACACACTGGTTCATGAGAAGATTTAAAAAAAATATTTTCGGAGCATTTTCCCCCCACTACCTCCTTATGGGGCAGAGCATGTTGAGTTGAACAAAAATGCAATGCCCCCTCGGGACCATCACACACACAAACTTTCACTTGAATTGGCCCAGTGGCTTTGGAGGAGAAAACCAAAACATGGTGTTGACGGACGACGGACGGAGAGAGACGAGATTAGCTCAGCTTGACTTTGTCAAGATGAGCTAAAAATTGTTTGCTCATGGCATCAATAAAAATCTTTGGAACTCCCTGCTACAGACCTGCAGTCTTGAGATGGTTAAATTAAAGACATGCATACAGGAATCAGATAAATGTTTTCCAGCATATAAATGGTTCATGCAACATGAAATAACTTATATGTGTACAGTAGAGGAGAGTCCATCATGAGAGAAAACAATCTTTGGAAAAAAACACAATGAAGCAATGAGAGGGTTAAATTAAAGATATTCAGACAGGAATCAGATCAATTTTTTCCAAGGAACCAGAAACAAATACATCTACAGTATTGAAAGGGTTTTTTGTTTGTTCATGGCATCAACAAAATTCTTTGGAACCCACACTGCATTCTTGAGAGGGCTAAATTAAAGACATGCATACAGGTATCAGATGTTTTCCAGCTTTGAAATGGTTCATTCAACATAAATAAAAATCTTTCTAAAATGAACAAAAGTCCCACAGAATTGACAGATTGGAATAGATTGGAATAACAAGATAAAATGTTCATAACAGAATTTTTGTTAATTTAAGAACACTATGTCAATCAAAAAGTTCTGTGAATGAAAAATCCTCCAGGATAAAACTATTGCAAAAATGCTGACTCATCATTTTTTCAATACCCTCTACCGGTCACTCTGATTGAACTGGTAACCTTTTTTTTTAACAAATCCCTTCTTCCGGTCCTAAGGATGTTTCATACCAAATACCAGTTCTCTATTCCTTCTGGTTTGGGATATATGGGCTTTTGAATTTTTTTGTTTTTAGCCCCTGGGGTTGTCACAAGGCTGTGAAAAATTTTTTTTGGGGCATCAATCAATTTCTTAAGACCCACTTAAACTACATGCCAAATTTGGTTGAAGTTGGCCCACCGGTTCTTGAAATAGAAATTTTGGGTGGGGCCAAAAATCTTTCCCCTCCCATTACAAAGCCAAATATTGCTTCACAAACTTTGTTGAACAAACTTGATTCTACACCTCAAAAGGAAGCTCCATAGCAAATATCAAGTCATTGTACACACTGGTTCATGAGAAGATTTTAAAAATATTTTGGAGCATTTTCCACCACTCCCTCCCTATGGGGTTGAGCATGCTGAGTTGAACAAAAATGCAATGCCTCTTTGGGACCATCACTCACACAAACTTTCACTTGAATTGGCCCAGTGGCTTTGGAGATGACCAAAACATGGTGTTGACGGACGATGGATGGAGAGTGATGAGATTAGCTCAGCTTGACTTTGTCAAGATGAGCTAAAAACCGATTGCACTAATTTCTGTCCAAAATAGCTGCCGGTGGCCATCTTGAATTTCCGACTTCACCCCAAAACACTTGTTCTCGCCCCACGGTGATAACAAAGGTACCCAAGAAGTTTCGTAAAGATCAGTGCATAAATATGGCCTCCAGCCCAAGCCGTATAGAAGTTCTGTACAAAAAACGGATTGTCCCTAATTTTGGTACAATGGCCACCAGCAGCCATCTTGAACTTTGGACCGCACCCGAAAACACTCGTTCTCATCACAAGGTGATAACAAAGGTACCAAAGAAGTTTCGTGAAGATCGGTTGATAAATACAGCCCCTAGCCCGAGCCGTATTGACATGTGCACTTACTGTGTATAAGTAGCACTGAATAAATCGAAGTTCATCTAATTTCCATACTTTCAGCACGAGAAAAAAACCTGTATTTTATGTGATGTATTCCATGTTACTAAACATTCATACAAAAATTTATTCAAATCAGAACTTTCATACAGAAGTTCTGTACAAAAAACTGATTGCACTAACTTCGGAACAAAATGGCTGCTGGTTGGCCATCTTGAATTTTGGACCACACCCCAAAACATTCGTTCTTGTCCCACAGTGATAACAAAGGTACCCAAGAAGTTTCGTAAAGATCGGTTCATAAATACAGCCTCTAGCCTGAGCCGTATTGAATTGACGCCGGACAGACATCCAGATGGCCAGACAGACGGGGCATGGCATAACCTCAAATTTGACTATGTCAAAGTTGAGCTAAAAATTGTGAGTTCTAACAGAATTATGCCTCTTTTGGTGCCCCCTGTGGGCGTGGCAACTTTATTTGAACAAACTTGAATTGACATATGATAAGGAATATGCATATCAAGTTTGATGCATTTCAACTTTGTGATTTATGAGAAGTCGATAATGTAAAGATCAAGCCAGATAGATGGACGACAAATTTATTTATTGTTATTTATTTGGTGTTTAAGGTGACATACTTCTGCAAAATGGCTAATCATGACACAACATGGAGATAAAGTCAAGTTTATACCCCATGCTGCCTATTTTAGAGGACTCGCACCCCAATCATTAATGACTGGGTCCTATTTTACCAGTCGGACGACAAATGATGGATGGACAATTGACAGAAAGAAATCTTTAAAGCACCCCCTGAGCTTTGCTATCTCTATCAATTTCCGGATGGGTATTTCTAACCTTTTTTGGACTGGAGTCTGGTAAATTCGATTTTCTTGCATTTTAAGATGGGATTGAGATGGGAGATTGGATAACTGTATCACATTTGTGACCACATCTCTGAATGCAGATGACTTCCAATGGTGACAAAACTCCAGTAGCAGATGACAAATTTCTTGAGTAACTTGAAATTTTCATTGTTTTTGACAAAAGTGCCGAACCCCCCCCACCCCCCCCAACAGCCTATACACCTCTCAATGGAATGAGCTCATCGATCTCATTCCAATGAAGGGCTGTTAGCTAATGCATTGTTTTTGAGGCATAAGTTTTAAAAAATAATGAAATTTGAATAGCAATTGTTGTGAAGAGCATTTATTTAGTTATTGGGGTTTAATGACACTTTTGCCAGCCAGGGTCACTTTGTGTCAGACAGTTTTATGGGTGGGTTAAGCTGGAGTACCCGGAAAGAACCACCGAACCACAGTGAGCAATTGTCAGACTCCCCAATGTACTAACTCCACACAAGCAGGGTTAGATTTGGTTGAAGACAAGTGCACCATCGCCTAAGTACATAGTGCCACCGTGCCCTCAAGATTAAGTGCCTTGCCCAAGGACACAATGCTGTTGCCCATGGTGGGGATCGAACCATGGACCTTTTGGTTTGAAGTACAATGACGTAATCACTGAGCCACAGCACTCCCATTGTGATGAGTGCTGGTAGGTTTTGTCAGTCTCCTTATGTAAAGGGTTAACCCTTTACCTAACGAATCGGCCACATCCACCCACAAAATTACAAAGTAAGCAGTTAAAAAGAACATATTTTTCAAAAAATGTCAACAAAACCATATCATGTGCCCCCTTCATTGGAATGAGCTTGTCCAGCTCATTCCAATGAGGGGTAACATGAAATGGTTTTGTTGAAATATTTGATGAAATTGTGTGTGTTGGGTAAAGGGTTAAAAGGATTATCTATTTACATCTCTTTATTTAGTGGTGTTTATTGTCACTTTCAGCATCTATGGCTATATCATGACATCAATCTAGCTATAAAGTAAAGCTCATGCAATCATTTCTATCAGTGCTGCCCATTTTAGAGGACTTTTACCCCAGGCATTTCCATGTCCATTTTTACAAGTTAGACAGAATCTGTTTACCACAGTAAACCAGCATTGAAATACTTACTGGGGTTCCCATGGGGAAATGGATTATCAAAACTTTGAATGGTGGGTATATACTCGAAACAAAAACTCTGTATTTTTATTGTTTATTCCTTTCAGGAATACAGTATGTGAACATTTGTTTTTCCTTTTCCTAACAAAACTGTTCTAAAAATAAAACCATTTAACCCCCTAGAACACTGATAGTGCAGGAGAATTTTCTCCAATCTCTCTGTTTTTTTCTTGTTTAACTATGAAATTAACCAATCATATCTTATTTGACAGAGCTCACTAACCTCTGTCAAACAAGGTATAATTGGTTAAATAGCAAATTGCATTATGGGAAATATTTGCTACTGAAAATTTTGCCTTTTTGACATAAGAGTGCAGGGGGTTAAAGTTTCTTGAAACATTTTTACAAATGAGCAGTCACAAGGTGCTTTTATTTATTCATTTATTGGTGTTTAAGGTCACATCTTTTTGCACAATGGCTAATCATGACCACAACATGAGTATCAACTCAAGACAAGGGGTGAGCGTTAATAAGCCATGTTGCCCATTTCAGAGTAAGTTTGCACCTCCCAAGCATTGGTGACTGGGTCCTATTTTACCAGTAAAACAGAGCCTGTTTACCGCAGTGAACAGGCACTGTTTCACTTCCCGGGGTTCCCGCGGGGAACAAGATGCTTTTAAAAAAAATTTATTAAGTGCTTTTTCTTCAATTCTTAAAGAACAGTTGGATTTTTTTTTTTCCATTTTGTTAGGTGAAGGTACGTGATTTGAGGTTCAACATTTACAATCATGTACCTTTACACTAACAAAATGAAAAAAAATCAATCTGTTCTTTAAAAATTGAAGAAAAAGCACTTTGGTACATGATTTTAGGTTTAACATTTACAATTGAAGAAAAATATGTCAATCCAAACTAACAAATATTCATTTATTTCTTGGTGTTTACGATCACATATTTCTGCACAATGGCTAATCGTTACCACAACATGGATATAAAGTAAAGTCCAGTCAATCATTTATACCCATGTTGACCAATTTAAAGGACTTCCACCCCTGGCATTGGTGCCTGGGTCCCAGTGTTCACACTCACCGGAAATTTTTTAGCCATTCTGGATATTTTAGTGTCAAACAAAGTGTTTTAGTTCCAATACTTTAATGGGAGGGGCGAAGTCGCTGTCTGATCCATATGGCTATTGCACTTAGATAATAACAGATTAGTCGACTAAACACTTTCAATCCACCGGGTTTAGCAGGAGGCGATTCTTTACAAAAAGTAGTATTCACTTGAATACCTCATTGTTTGTTTACCTCAAACAAGCACTGCTTCACTTCCCATGGGGATTGCGACGATATGAATATTTATCTAACTAAATGCTGCCATTTGTAAAGTTGATAATCTACAATGTTTCATTGTTGAAAAAAAAACAATGCATCCTTACCCTCATTGACAATTAACCCTTTGAACACTGGTGGTATCTTCCATGCCAGTTAAATGGCAAAAATTGGAAGAGTCCATATCCATTATTTGGGGGTAGAGCAATCGATATTTTCAACGTGCAGCCTCCTGGCTGCACATTGAAAATATTAATTGTTCTTACCACACATGTTCACTTAGTAGTCATCCTACTTAATGAAACTATTGCTGGACCGGAAAAGCGGTCTCTCGTGTTGAAAGAGTTAATGCTGAAAGTCTGTCCAAACACGATTTCTAACATGTAGGCAATCACCAATATAATAACATTGACAAAATCATTGGATTTGAGTTTCATGACAATCGACCATTGATTCTGCCTTTACTGCCAGCTGACAATTTCCTTGTACTTGCAGGTATTTGAAGTAAAACTAGAGCAAAATGCCGAGGGTGGCATATGCCCCCGCCTGAAATACCATGGATAGCATTATAGAAATGAACCACTCATTTCTGTGTGATGGATGACAGATGACGGACCTGCGACAGATTACAGACCATTGGGGCTTTATAATAAAAACTATTAAGTGTCACCATAGTGTGACACTAAAAGGTACCCCCACCTCTTTATCAAATGTAAGAGCGCCTTGATTCGATTTGATTTGATAATTTTTTGAAAAAAAAAAATATTTCCGCAAGCTTTATATATGTTGCACATCTTCATTGTGTGTGTAACCATATCATAAACTTTAAAATCTCCACATTACAAACTGTGAAAGGAGTTGATTACACCATGAAGGTACCCTTAATTAAAAAACACTGAACATTTTCCAAGTCAATAAAGGCCAATAATTTTGTTACAAAATATTTTTCCTGCAAACATTAAAGATGTTGCATATCTTCACTGGATGTGTAATCATGTCCTAAAGTTTCAACTCTCTACATTAGAATATGAGGAAAAAGTTGATTACATGATGAAGGTACACTTAATGAGGTATCCTCAATTAAAAAAAAACATTGGAAATTTTCCAAGTCGATAAAGGGTAATAATGAAAAATATTTATTTTTTCAGCAAACTTTATAGATGCTGCATATATTCAAGGCATGTGTAACCACATCCTAAAGTTTCAACTCTCTACATTAGCAACTGTGGGAGGAATTGATTACACCATGAAGGTACCCTCAATTAAAAAACATATGAAATTTTCCAAGTTGACAAAGGGCAATAACTCTGACAAAAACAAACAGAGTCGTCTGACCTTCTACGATGGGATGAATGTAGTTTTGCATTGTGCAAAATTTCATATGGCTGTCTTGAAAAGTGTGAGTGTAGTGTATCATACAACTTTGGGAAGGATGGACAGATGGATGGATGGGGGATGGACAGACTGATAGACACAAGGAATATTATATACCCCTGCCAGGTACTGTATACCTCTGCTCTTCACAGCTGCAATGGCTTCACTTCACAAGTGAAAGGAACTATTTTTGTTGCCAAATCAAATTTTTTAGTGCAACTGTCTAAATTTGCACCTGACAGCATGAACACTGCTGGGTCCTATTTTATCAGTAAAACAGACCTTGTTTACCAAAGTAAACAAGTACTGCAGCACCTTCCGAGTTTCCCACAGAGATGATAACGAATAAAATCTAACATATAAAATAAATCTATAAAACACCCTTATATGTCGAGTAATAGATTATTATTTTGGTAGTCTTAATTTTTTCATCCTTAATTCTTCACAGCTGCAATGCATTTCCTTCATAAGTGTAAGGAAGTTTTTTGTGCCAAAATTTTAGAAGATTTGGCAAAATTGGCACCAGACAGCATGAAGTTGCTGTGAACACTGCTGGGTCCTGTTTTATCAGTAAAACAGAGCTTGTTCACCACAGCAAACAAGCACTGCTTCAGCTTCCTGGTTTCCCACAGAACTGATAACAAATAAAACCAAACATGAAATAAATCTATATGACACAATTATATGTCGAGTGATAGATTTTTATTTTCGTAGTCTTAATTTTTTCATCCTTAACTGCTGTTAGAGTTTATTGAAGAGTGCCTTTTGGCACTCTTCAAAAAGTTAAAAAATTTATAGTAATTTCTATATTTTTTATACTTACCAATGACCCAGACATAGCTGGTGCTAACTCTTAAAATATAGGGCCAAACACAAATTTTGCCCCCCAATCCCCAAAATTTGCATCTAAAACCAAAGAAAACATGTCCTGAAAGGCCCTCCACACCTCGCCCCCACTGCGCATGCGCAGTGTCAAGGACGTTCCGAAATTGGCGCCATTAATCATTCTAATAACCAGTGCCTGGTAAGCGCTATGTACTCAGCGGGGAGGCAAGAGTTCCCAACTCCTGGGAGGGCCATCCCCATCTGGGTCATTGGTAAGTATAAAAAATATAGAAATTACTATAAATTTTTTAACATTTTTATACTGTACCAATGACCCAGACATAGCTGAATAGTAAAAAGGCTGGAGGGCCAAGGACATAGAGCAAAATGGAATACGCTCAATAATATAAAAAAGAGTCATCCCCTGTAGGGAAAAAGAAGTAATAGGCCTTACATGCATCTTTCTTATTTAAGATAAATTAGAAAGATACAACACCTTCCAAAATTGAGCTTCATACATCCATGTACTCTATTAATATCCAATATAATCCTTATACTAATAATTTTTAAAGTAAGCCAATAAATAAAGTAAGTCTAAAGAATAGAGACTCTTATAGTCCTAAAAGTGTCTGAGGATTGCATAATCATGTCCGTTGACATATGCAATAATCAAAAGCTATACTTTAAAAACTAAGACTTGAATGAATTTTCCAGAAATCCCCCCCTCACACAGAGGGCTGTTGAAAATGTAAACAATGAGTGTAAAAACACTAAAATAAGACTCCAGGCACCCAGGCCCGAAATCAGTTACCAAAAATACACTATCTGATGCAAAACAGAGACTTCCAGGGAAGAAACTGCATAACATCAGATGGTAGATGCAGAACACAACACCTAACCACCCGTAGGTGAAGACGTAAACATGGGAAAAAGAAACAGAATTCATTCTGTTATTCAGCTAAAACTCCCAAGAAAATTTAGTAATAATAATTACAAAAATTATGCCAAAAGCATGGGAGAATAGCAAGGGGGGACTTAAAGGACAGGGAGAGAGGAAAACACTTAAAAAACAGTGTAACTAATTAATCAGAATGACAACAAAATGGCTGCTGCCTCGAAAATAGGTAACTTAACATAATTTCATTAAAAAATTTTAAGTTACAGCCCTGATAATATTCTGTCACACATTTTTTCCTCTCCTCCTTCTCTATCCTCCTTAGAATCACCATTTCACTAATATTTATGTGTCTGGCATTATTTAAACTGAGATTTACAAGCACAAAGATCAGTCAGATGTTAACTGATGAAGGGCCAAACTTAGAATGATTAATGGCGCCAATTTCGGAACGTCCTTGACACTGCGCATGCGCAGTGGGGGCGAGGTGTGGAGGGCCTTTCAGGACATGTTTTCTTTGGTTTTAGATGCAAATTTTGGGGATTGGGGGGCAAAATTTGTGTTTGGCCCTATATTTTAAGAGTTAGCACCAGCTATGTCTGGGTCATTGGTACAGTATAAAAATATTATATCAAAGCAAATTCTCTTTAACAAAATACACAGGCTTCCAGCTGAATGTGAAACATACCAACAATATGAAGTCTTTGCAGTAGCAACTACGCTTACTATCAAAAGCCCACATATGGGCTTCCAGTACTGAGCCAATTAAAATGGTTGTGTGCAAGAATCCCTTATTTAGGCACCATTAAAAAGAGCTAAAACCACCCTCAGAAGGAGTTATATATTCGGACGTGCTTAAAAATAAGATACAAATCAAAAAATATTGTCATCATGAACTGAAAAGGGCCACATTTACTTATTATTCCTTTATTAGTGTTTAAGGTCACATATTTCTGTACAATGGCTAATCGTGACTGCGCTTCAGAGATAAAGTAAAGTTTACTCATTCCACCCTTGGTTACCAGATCCTATTTTATCAGTAAAACGGAGCTCATTTACCACTGTAAACAAGCACGGCTTCTCTTCACAATTCCCATGGGGAGGAGAGTGCCATAAAATGTAACCAAACAAATCCACACGAATAAAGAAAGTGAACTAGCCCAACACCAGTCAAAACAATATAATTTCACATTTCTTCAACAATGCTGCTGCAACCCGCAATCTCAAACTGGGATGAACAATTAACAAAAATAAAAACTTCAGACTTTTTTTAACACAGTAGGTTCATCAGAGCCACAGGCATTACTTCTATTTATTTATTGTAATGTTACTTTCAGCAACAATGGCTATATCAGAATTCACCCTAGGCTACAACCTGTACATTCATGTCAAGTTGCTTAGTAGTGATTTCTAGTCAAGTCTTGGTTGTCTGTTAAGGAAGCCAAGACTTTACTTGAAATCATCGTCCATATGATTTTTATACATTGTGAGCAGGAACTCCTAGCAATAACATATTAGGGGCACATGCTCTGAGATAGCAAAAGTCTGAAGAAACCTTTAATAGTTAAGGTGTGTTTGGAATAAGTCACACAATTACTGCAGACATTATTTGTATTGGCAAAAAAATGCCTGTGTTAAGCTCATTGGCAGTGCCATTTGTGGTGCTGTGGTAGAATGATATAAGAACCTGACTGAGATTTGCTGATAGAACCAAAGGGAAGTTCACACCAGGAAAATACAGAATAAGGCTATAAAAAAATTTCTTGTTTCTCAGACAATTTTTCCTCAATTTTATGATGCGGGAGGGGTTTTTTTTTGTTTATTCACAAAACAGTTCTGAAAATGGTTGGAACCAGTAATTTAACTACTTACACTATTATGTGGCAAACCAATGTTTTCATCAGTGAAATTGTCCCAAATGTAGTTGAAAATTTAACCAATTGTGTCTTGTTTGACAGAGCTCTGTGAGAACTGTCAAATAAGATATAGTAGGTCAAATATTTGTCCAAGTGCAAAATAGTGTCATAGAATGTCATAGAAGAGATTGCCTGAGAAACAAGAATTTTTTTAATAGCCTTATTCTGTATTTTCCTGGTGCGAATTCCCCTTTGGTACTATCAGCAAATCTCAGTCAAGTTCTTGTATCAGATACCAAATACCAAATGAATATCACAATACACTCCTCCAAAATACTAAAACCGATACCAAACTTAAAATTTCATTACTGCCCATATCTTCAGGCCATATCTTACCAGTAAAGCAGTACTTCTTTACAACAGTAAAGATTCACTTCTCCATTTCCTGGGTTCCTACGTTGAATAGACATTGTATGTAACCATACAGAATTACATATCACACTGCATAAGCCACTAAAGTTGCTTGCAACACATTTCAATAGAGCTACAATCGTGGGTTTTAGCACTCAGGACAGCTAACATCGTTTGCTTTGTTATTACAATTTACTGAAAACTTCCAAAACTGCACCATGATAAATTATAACAAGGTCACATGTAAAATTAACCCTCTGCGCAGGTCAAAATACCAAAATTTCAAATGCGAAACTTTCCCATAATGCAACTAGAAATTTAGTCAATTTAATCTTGTTAGACAGAGCTCGATGAGCTCTGTTAACCCTTTACCTAACAGAAAAAGCAGATGAAACTTGCAAATAAAATTCTTGAATAACTATTTTTTTTACTTTTTGCGTCAAAACCATAGCTTATGATCCCTCATTGGAACAAGCTCAATGAGCTCGTTCCAACGAGGGGTCATATGCTATGGTTTTGAGACAAAATATGAAAAATATAATGAAAATTGAATGGTGATTTTTGTGAATGGCACTTGCCAGTTTTGGCTGTTAATTTGGGTAAAGGGTTAACTCTTTGTATGCTGCTGGTTGATATTCCTGCCCAGGACACAAAATCTCTTCACTGAAATAAGTATGATATTGGCACATTTAACCCTTGACCCAACGCAGACGATATCAAAATTTATTATTTTAAATATCATTTTTTAAATTTTTTCAAAAAATTTCAACAAAACCATATCATGTGACCCTCATTGTAATGAGCTCGTTGAGCTCGTTCCAATGAGGGTCACATGATATGGTTTTGTTAAAATTTTTCGAAAAATAATATTTTTTCAGCTGCTGAATTTGCATATTACGCGGGCAGATGCGTCCGATTCGTTGGGTAAAGGGTTAACCAAATTTCCTTCTGTAAATTGTATGAACTTTTTTGAAGAATTTCTTGAATTAAATTTGGACGAATTTTTTTTTTTTTTATCAAATCTAGTCATGGCTGCTTCACAGCAGCCTTCATTAGATGTAAAATACTTGGAAAATACCTCAGCAGGTTAAGAGTAAAACAAGATTTATTTATTGGTATTTACAGTTAAAGCAGAATTTGTTTACCACCTGAAAGCTCCATTTCCTGGGGTTCCCACAGGGACTTCATTTTTGAAAGTCTGGAGCTCTGATACAGTGTTGCAGTTTTAATTCATTTTATAAAAATAATGTTTTTGTTTATTTTATTTTTGTAAATTAAACAATATCAAAGGAGACTATTATTTATATACATTAATTTCAATACCTCAACAAAAAGTGGAGCTGAACTTTCAAAAAATAAAAATTCTTTATTTTGTTGCATTACCTCTCTGAATGCTCTAAAATTAACAATAGTGAAGCTGACTACTGAAGTGCTGTGATTTATACAAAAAGAGGGATAACATCTTCACATCCTTGAGTTTTCTGATCTAATGCTGTTTTGTCTCATACCCACAACTGCCACATCTTCAGGAATTGTTCATCAGAAAATTGCATCTAAGTACTTAATTCTTTGAACTGTACCTCAGAAGAAATCAGAGACACTTGTCTTTTTCAAATTTCGTGGATGCCATAGAATTAAGAAAGGATGCTTGTTTTGTTTACATTGGCATGGCGGGGGTTCGAACCCACGCCGAGAGAGTTTCCTTCGGCACCAACAACCTAGCGAAACTATACTGAACCACGCACACCACTCGGCCACTCGACGAGTTTCCTTGAGCACCAACCGCCTAGCGAAACTATACTGAACCACGCACACCACTTGGCCACTGTCGAGTGGCCGAGTGGTGTGCGTGGTTCAGTATAGTTTCGCTAGGCGGTTGGTGCCGAAGGAAACTCGGCGTGAGTTCGAACCCCCACCATGCCAATGTAAACAAGTTCAGGAATTGTATTTAGGGCTTTCAGGGACCTATTCATTTGTTTGCCCTGGTTCAATGACACTTTCAACAGCCAGGGTCACATTGAATCAGAAGGCGCCTATTTAGTAGTCAAGGGCGATATCAGAAAAGCCAGTAACTGATACTACTTGTATAACACCGTGTCTGTTCACATAGTACCGGTTTTTACCAACACAAAGCCTGCCATATCCCAGAGGACTGTCGGCCTCATTGGATATGTCTGACTGAGGGTAGGTAACAATCTGTACTATGGGAACAGTCACAGGGTGATGATTAAATCCATTGCCATTTCTTTTTCACCGTATCATCAGAAAACGGCACACCAAGACATTTTATCATCTGTACAACACTTCCACCATCAGAGCATGCAGATAACCTGGAAATTAATTTTCAGGAACAGAAAATAAATCCATATCACGTAGATGGGTCTTTCCTGAATGATAGAGGAAATTTCTAAGTGGTTCAGTGGAAATATCGTGAGACAGCTTTGTATCACCTTGCTACTGACCAATCGTATTAAAGAATGCAACGTAATCAAAAGATACTTTCCTTTGCAATATTGATCATACCGATTCAGAACTGTGAAAATTGCAAATGGCATGAAAATATCATGAAAATGTAATGAAAAGTAGTAATGATATTTTGTACTATCTTACTTTCAAATTGAACTTCGTTCCCAGAGTAAAAGAGAACTGCTGAACCTCTCGGGGCTGCTTTGGGTAAATTTTTCTATCAACCAATACAGCAAAACTGGTCCACCACAGTAGTGAAACACTACTCAACATCATTTAAGTTCTTGCAGATCAATTTTTTCATATGACACTAGTTGAATATGGCCATTTTTGTAGATAAAATGTTATTATTATTTATTGTTTATTATCACTTTCAGAAACTATGGCAATATCATGTCCACAATACAAACACAAAGTCAAGTTTAGCCAATCGTTCAAACTTCTGCTGCCAACTTAAAGAGGCCATCAACACCAGGTATTGGTTACCAAGTCCTACTTTTCCAGTAACCACGGTTAACAACAAGCACTACTCCACTTCCTGGGGTTCCCATGGGGTGTTAAATAAAAAGTTGAAGCACAAATCATATGCTATACAACTTTATGATGATATGTACATAATATACATAATGTTACTGATGACAGCAATAATTTATATGACATAAAATTCAACATCAATGCAGTTTTATGAATTATTTCTAAAACAGTCATACAAAACAAACAAGTTAAGCATGTGTATTGTTCAAATTTCTAATTTGACATTAAAAGCATGACAATAAATCTTTTGTAATAGTTTAACCACAATTTTGCAAACAGATATCGGTATCAATACTAAATCAACAGGTATTTTCTTGAATTTTTCATTTAATCAAGACATGGCTGCTGCAAAGGAATCATGACTTGATTTGATGAAAAATTCAACAGAATTTTTCATCGAGGAGTCATTATTAAGAAAGGTATTTTGTTAAGAGCCACTATTTATTATTTATTTATTGGTGTTTATGGTCATTTTCAGCATCTATGGCTATCTAATGACCACAACTAGTGTTAAACCGATTACCAATAATGGTCGCTGACCGATTACCGGTTATTTGAGCTCACAATCGGCCGATTCCGGTTCCAATTGTAATACCGTGCACCACAAGACAAGTCGAGACTTGAAAGAACTACATTAAACTGAACATTTTTCACAGTGTTAAACTTCGGTGACTGGGGTCGCCGTAAAATTACCAGTCGCACGCATTTGGGTGGTAAACGTGGTTCTTTTACCGCCCAAGTGTGTGTGATTGGTAATATTACTGCGACCTGAGTCACTGGTGTGCAGCCTTCACTTTTCCAGTTTGAACTGGCCATTGCTGCAAGTATGCTCAATTGTAAGCTTTACATGTCGTTTAACTTGTATATCCCGTAAAGGTGCATCTAGAGAGATTAAGAATACACGCTGTGGCTGTTTCTCAACTTTATTGAATGAATCATCACAAAATGCTTCGCAACAATCGGTTGAACCGATGTTCCAGGAGCCGTTGCCGTTGTTATCCGATTGCCCACAATCGGCCAATTGTGGTGGCCAGTTCCGATAATCGGTTGAACACTAACCACAACACAGGATTGAAGTAAAGTTCATTTATTTATTTATTTTAATTATTTATTGGTTCTTAATGCCACATCAGCCACTAAGGCTATATCATGGCAAGAAAACAGTAGAAAGTAAACATGTCATTCACAATTATGAAGGTGCTGTGTACTAAAGTGTACTGAATGTTGAATGGTGCACTTGTCCTCAACTAATTCTAACCCTGCTGGTGTGGAGTTAGTACGTTGGGGAGTCTGACAGAAGTTTGCCGCTGCTCGCTTGTTCTTTCCGTGTACTCCGGCTTCCTCCACCCATAAAACTGTCCAACATGAGGTAACCCTAGCTTTTGAAAGTGTCTTTGAAACTCCAAAAATAAATAAAGAAAATACCAGGTCCCATTTATCAATAAAACATAACGGGATTAACTTTGAAATCAAACAGAGCTCCACTTCTTGGGGATTCGACAAGGAATTAACTCTTAATCCACTGAGTAATTTTTAAATATTTTTCATCAAATCTAGTCATAGCTGCTGTGAAGCAGCCATGACTAGATTTGATGAAAAATGAATGGACATTTGAAACAAGAAATCACTGGTTGAATCATCTACACAACTTACAGGGGAAAATTTTACCGAACTTGAAAAACACACAACACTTGCAAACAAAATTATTGAGTAACTATTCTTTTTTTCATTTTTGCGTCAAAAATATAGATTATGGTGCCTCATTGGAACGAGCTTGTTCCAGTGAGGGGTTCATAAGCTGTAATTTTTAGGCAAAAAGAGGAAAAAATATTGAAAATTGAATGGCAATTTTTGTGAATAGCGCTGGCCAATTTTGGCCGTTATGTTGGGTGAAGGGTTAAATATCCTCAAATTTGACTTCTTGCAGTAACAGATTTCCTGTCATGGCAAGAATATCTGTCAGCCGCATGTAAGGAGTTAATTATCAATATGATCGAAGAAACTCTACAGTCAATCTGCGATAATAATTTGGTCAGTCTCATGGGGGCATGGTGGTGCTGTGTACTATGGAGCACTGCACGTTGATGGTGCACTTGTCTTTAACCAATGCTAACCCTGCTTGTGTGGAGTTATTATGTTGGGAAGTCAGACAGTTGCTTGCCAATGCTCTGTGGTTCTCTCCAGGTAGTCTGGCTTCCTCCACCTGTAAAACTCTCTGTCACAAGATGACCCTTGGGGTCAAAAGTGCCCTTAAAATCCAATAAATAAATAACAAATTTGGGCAGTTAAAACAGTTGCCATTTTAGGTAAGATTTTACAGAACATACACAGAAAAATGTGATACAATTTCTTAATCCAATAGGTTTCAAAGCATCAACATTGTGAGTTTTAGCAATGACCTCAGCAGGTAAGACCGGAGCAATATTCTGTCTGAAACATATAAGAAAGAAGTTATTTGTTCCAGAACACAGACTATGCCCAATCATGGCATTGAGCATGTCAAGCTCATTTTTGTTGGCACTTCAAAAGGTGAGCTGAAAGTCAGAAATGGATGCTTGAAAAGTGAATGACAATCTTGTTATTCAGAGCCCCTCCCCCCCCCCCCCCCTCCCTATTGTAGAAATCCAGAATTCCCAAATAAAAACAAAAGCAATGATTTTGATTCACATAGAAAGCAGATTTTTATATATTTTACATATTTTATAACTTCTCAATCCATCTAGGTCGACATTGATATCTAACAGTAGAAAATGAATAGGATAAAATTTGATTTTATCTCTACAATTCATTTCCGATGTGTGTCAAATATTTTTCACAATGACTATTCTTTATTCAACGCAACTTCCAACAAAAAATATCAATTTTTCGTTTCTCAAAGAAACAAATTCAGTTGGCATAATAGATCAAAGGATACGTTTTGACGAAGTTGAACAATAATGGCACATTTTTTTTATCCAGCTATATCCGTATATACAACACAATAATTTTTCTGGTTTTTCTCCATTTTTCTTCTAAAAATACAATTGATTAGTTCTTTATTAGTAGACCATGCTCATGCTGACAATGGGTCATTATTTTTCTTTAGAAGTGGGAAAATATTTCTACATTTTTTGTGCGAATTCCCAATTCTAACTAAGAGGAAATTCTGCAAGAACAGTCTTTTGCAATTGCAAAACTTGCCATAAAGACAAATTGCATCTGTACATAGGCCCATTCAATATTTAAATGTGACCGAATCGAATACCAAATTGAATACTACATATTATTTGCGAATCAAATCGAATCGAATTGGATACAAACAAATCAGAAGAACTTCAATTGAAAAAAAATCAAATTTAAACCCAATGTGTTCAGTTAAATTAACCGGTCACAAATTAATATTATTAAGTTGTCTTTTCAATGTAGACAGACCAGAATTGGATAATGCAAATTCTCCGGTGGGAAGATTCATGCAAACATTCTGCAGCTGGTGCCACATTATTACAGAAATAACCAAATTTTTTGTGCATCTCAGTAAGTCTAGGTTCATTTAAAATATGGAACATCTTGATCCTGAAGGATGTCCAAAACCAAACTCGGATATTTATAATCTTTGCTCAAGTTGGCTGTTACTGAGAAATGACACATAATTGCATCGATGCTGATGAACGCCAACATATTACACATTGCATTGCATTGCATTTGGCGCTAATCGATTCAACAAAGAGAACTGAATGATGACCATCAATGCAGGCTGGTATGAACTATGAATCCAGTCTCTTTAAGTAATGGTAGACACAGGATTGGAAATAGCTCGGTAAGGTTGCAGCAAGCATTTACCATACTGGAAATCGGAATGTCATCAATGGTTGATGATTATTAAATATTTTATAGATATTTGGAACCGATTGTCGAATTCAAATCGAATATTGTGATCGAATCGAATATCATTTCGAATACTGAATATTCACAGGGGACTACCAGTATATGTTTACATCCCAAGATGATGGTTAGAAATGATGTTATGAAAGCGATGCTGAAGTTAAAAAATTTATAGTAATTTATATATTTTTTATACTTACCAATGACCCAGACTTAGCTGGTGCTAACTCCACAAAAACCAGGGCCAAACACAAATTTTGCCCCCCAATCCCCAAAATTTGCATCCAAAACAAAAAGAAATCATGTCCTAAAGGACCTCCATAGTACGACTCTACTGCGCATGCGCAGTGACGCAGTCGTCCCGAAATTGGCGCCAAATATCATTCTTACTGGCAGTGCCTGGTCAGCGCTATGTACTCAGCGGGGAGGCAAGAGTTCCCAACTCAGGGAGGGCCATCCCCGTCTGGGTCATTGGTAAGTATAAAAAATATATAAATTACTATAAATTTTTTAACATTTTTATACTGTACCAATGACCCAGACTTAGCTGAATAGTAAACAGGCTGGAGGGCCTAGGACATAGAGGAAAATCCAATAAGCTCAATTATAAAATAAAGAGATAACCCCTTAAGGAGAAAAGGAGTATTAGGCTTTACATGTATCTTTCTTATTTAATATTTAAATTAGAAAGATACACTACCCTTAATAATTGAGCACAATAACATTCATGTTCTCTATTAATATCCAGTATAACCTTTATACTAATTATTATTAAAACAAGCCAATAAATAAAGTAGTCCAGAGAATTGAGACTCTTTATAATCATTTAAAAGTGTCCGAGTATTGTATATTAAAGCCCGTTTGACACTTGACATATACAAATGCTTCACACCGAGCTACACTTTAAAAATAAGACATGAATGAAATTAAACATTAATATTACACTTTAAAACCATCCCGGAAGCGACTCAGAAATACTGTCTTGGAGGAGGCATTCCCTTGCTTTTCACTATAAAGCAGGTGACCTAAGGGAACACCCGCCCCCCCCCCCCCCCCCCCTTCCCCTTGCCCTGGGTCAAATAGCCCAGAGCGAAGAGGGCAGCCGGACGGAGTCACTGCCGGAACAGAAAGCCTGCATAACTATAGTTGCAACTGTTTAGTGGACGACATTCTGAGCAACAGATAACGGACCTAAACAATGCAGGTCTCCAGAAATGGACTCAATATTTCTGAGATAAAAATTAGTAAATGTGGATGGCTGAGACCAATAAGCAGCCTTCATTAAATCTGTAATAGCAACACTATTAGCATAAGCCCAGGAAGTAGAAAGAGCTCTTACTTCATGAGCAGAAATCTTAAGCACAGACTGCTGAGAAGAAGATAAATCTTCATACGCAGTACGGATAGTTAACTGAATCCATCTAGCAATAGAATGGACTGAAATGTCCTTTCTATTAGGCATCAAAGACAGAAAGAAACGTTTCCGTCCCTTTCTGATGAACTGAGATCTCTGTTTATAGATACGTAGTGCTCTAACAGGACAGAGTAAAGGCCTACGCCCGTCTGAAGACGGAAGAGCCTTAATAACAATAGGTTCCGGATATTTATTAGGAGCCTGATTCTTAGCTAAAAAACCGACGTTAGTAGTGAAGGTGATAGTGTTCCCAACACTACGATAATGAGAATCATCCACCGATAGTGCATGAAGCTCACTGACTCTTCTGGCAGAAGAGAAAGCTAAGAGAAAAGCTGTCTTATAAGATAAGAATTTGAAATCTACTGTCCCAAGAGGTTCAAATGGCTTTTCCTTCAATTTAAGGAGAACCCAAGCTAAATTCCACTTAGGAATTAATCTAAGAGTTCTGGGTCTATTTATCGAAAAGTTTCTAACCAATTTCGATAAAGAGATATTAGATCCAATTTGTAAACTATCATGATGTGCATAGGTATCAGATAACATAGATCTATAACCCTTTATAGTAACCGGTTGCAGTTTGATTTCGTCAAACAAGTATACTAGAAAGTTAGCAATGTCTGGTATAGAGGGATCAAATATATCAACAGAATGATCCCTACACCAACGACGGAAAACCTTCCACTTAGCCGCATAGTTTAGCGAAGAGGAGGTCCTCCTACAGTTAGAAATCGCGTCCACTGCTCGTCCTGTAAAGTGCTTGCCATGCAAGAAGGACCGCACAATGGAAAAACGTGAAGGTTGAGACCTTGCGGGTTGTGATGCAGTTGGCGCGATTTCCCCTGCCAAAGAAGATCCTCTCGTGGAGGGAGCTTCCGCGGTAGGTCCCACAACAGACACCTGAGTAGATTTATCCACGGTCTCTGTGGCGACAGAGATGCTACCAACAGAATCTTGCATTGAGATTGTTTTATCTTTAGCAATACTTGTTGAATTAACGGCGCTGGAGGATACGCATATCCTATCATTCCGTCCCAAGGGATCGATAGAGCGTCTACAGCAAATGCTCTTGGATCCGGACACGGGGACACATACGTCTGCAACTGAATGTTGAGATGTGTCGCAAATAAGTCTATCATTGGCCGTTCCCATTGGTAGCAAATCTGATTGAATACTTGTTTGTTGAGAGTCCACTCCGACGGCAACAAGCGACCCTTTCGAGAAAGGGAGTCTGCTAGCACATTCAGACGACCCGGTATGTGACGGACCGAAAGAAGAACGTGATGTTCCAACGCAAACAGAAGGATTCTTTCCGTTAGATTGAACAACGGAACTGAATGAGTGCCTCCCTGATTCCGTATATACGCCACTACTGTCGTATTGTCGGATAGGATTTGGACATGAGCATCGTGAATAATGTCCATCCAGTGACGTAACGCAAGCCAAATTGACATCATTTCCTTGATGTTTATGTGCTTGCACAGGAATTGCGGATCCCAAAGACCCTGGCATCTCGAATCCGTTGGGATTAATGATGCACCCCAACCTGTTTGACTGGCATCCGTCATAATGGTAAAACTCGGATCCGGCAACTGCAGCGGAACTCCTTGAGTTAACCACTGAATGTTTGCCCAAGTCTGAATCTCTTGTTTCACTTGATCTGACAAGAGAACGTCTACATCGAGCGAATGAATTTTCACACTCCAATTCTGAGTCAAGAAAATTTGAAGAGGCCGTGTGCGTAGCCGTCCCATCGGAATGAGATCCGCAGCGGCTCCGCACAGACCTATCAGTCTCATAAATTCTCTCGCTGTGACTTTGTCTGTATTTAGACAATAGCGAGCGTAACAACTGACTAATTTCGCTCTGGTTAACGGCAGACGAACGAGATTGTTGTGCGTCTCGAAGCTCATTCCCAGATGAGTGAATGACTTGGACGGCACCAGATCCGACTTCTCCTCGTTTACTATGAAACCGAGACGTCGGAGCAATAGAAGAAGATTCTGAACATCGTTCTGAAGCGTTAACTCGTTGCCGTACCTCTGAAGAATGTCGTCCAGGTAGGCCGACGTTACCGCAGACGAATGAGCTCGGAAGTAAATCATTACCGAGTTCATTACTCGAGTGAAAGCCCAGGGTGCTAGATTCAATCCGAAGCACATGGCCCGGAACTGATACACCACTCCTAGGACTGCGAAGCGTAGATACTTTCGGAATGTCGGATGTACCATGACGTGAAAGTACGCATCTTTGAGATCTATGCTCGTTGCATAATCGTTCACCCGAATACTCGCTCTGACCGATCGAATCGTCTCCATATAAAACTTCGGAGCGATGATCAGCTTGTTTATCCAGCTCAAATCTATGACTGGACGGAACGAGCCGTCTGGTTTCGGAACCAGAAACAGATGGCTGTAGAATCCCAGCGATTCCTGGTTTTCTACGACCTCTACCGCGTTCTTCATTAAAAGAGACTGCACCTCTGATAGCAGAGCGTCTCTTTTCTGAGGGTTTGACGGAAGATGAGTCCACTTTGGACTTCGAGTTAATGGAGGCTTTCGTTTGAAGGATATCTTTAGACCTTCCGAAGTCACTCCTCTCACCCAAGGGTCGTCCGTAATCGACGCCCACTCTTGAGAAAAACTCGACAACCTTCCGCCAACCGGAACGCGATAGAGGTTTGAGCCATCACCTCCTGGATCTGCGAGGCCTGCGGTAGGAGAAACCACGTCTTCCACGACCCGCACCTCGCCTCGTCGACCTCGGGGCGTCCGACCGATTGTCCCGGCCTGAAGGACGTCCCGAACGAGAGTCGCTATCCTGACGGTCTCTCGAATAAGAGCTAGAGGACGCACCGGAACCTCTATAGGAACCTCTCTTGGGCGGATAAGACCCAGAAGTGCCCGCCTTATTCGTGTCTGCTGAATCCGACCTTTTAGGAGCGGATCTAAACAACAGAGAATCACTAGCTTTCTTTTTAATATTATCATAAATAGCGGAAAGCTTGCCGTCAAAGAGAAGATCTCCTGAGACCGAAGCGACTCTAAGAGAGTTCTTCACCTTAGAATCCACTAGTGTGGATGTAGACAGGGCTGCGTCACGTCTAACCAACTCCAGATTAGCCACTGAAAGGGCGGAGTTACACGTGGAATAAGCTACTGCCCTTGAAAGAAGTCTTAAGGAGGATTGTATATCCTGAAACTCTTCCCCTTGAAGACGCAGTGATAACGCCTTCGTAAGGTGATCTGCGTAAGATAAGGCATCTAAATTGGCTCTGTTAGACGCAATAGCTGTTTCCAACACTGCGGTTGGAATAGAAGCTGACGACGGTAATGATAGCTCTAAGTCTTCCGCCTCGTCGTCCATACGCAGAGAAACTCTCGGTATACCCTGACCTGCCGTGTCGAATTTATTCCTTGCATTAATGAAAGGCAGGTTGAGAGTATTTGCGGACAAGAAGCCTGCTTTCCCTGTCCTGGAAGCAAGTTTAAAAATAGCGTCGTTCAATAATTCAAATGTTCTTGCAACATTATTGGACTGCGACGGAAACTCGGGAGCGATGTCCCTGAACCGCTCGAAAAAATCAGAGTCCAATGACGCTATAATTCTCCTGTCCGGAAGCGCAGCAGTCTGGCCCGACGGAACAACTTGAGGAAGAAAGTGCCGGATGAAGTCTACGGCAGCTTTGTGTTGTTCCGAAAGGGATAGCTCCAATTCATCCGTATCCCTTTCACCATCCGGTCGGACCTCCCGATGTTCCCGGTCGTCCGCCCCCGATGCTTCGGCGGAGCGTACCGACCCAGCGCCGTCGGATAATTCTCGATCCGACACCGTCTCTGTCGGCTGCTGGGATGCTGCGATAAGCTGTGCTATCTGCACTAGAATGTCCGACGTCGAGACCTGCGGAGGAGCGGTCTTTCGCTGCTTTGCCGAGGGCAGCTCCGCATCGGATGGTTCCCGCATACTTTTCCTATGCGAACGTCCGGAGTCCATCGGTCTCGAGTCCCTGGCTGCCGGATGGTGTGACCTGGTCGCCGAATAATCCTTCCTCGGCGAAGCTGGCAAGATATCGGAGGTCACGCAGCCAAGGTGCGGTCGTGTGCGCCGGCGAGAAGAGGAAGCCTTAACAGTCTCTGCGGACTGCTTATACAACGGAGCGTCCCGAGCGACGGACGTATGCTCCGCTAAAGACACATTTTGTACCACAACATCTGGTCCCAGATGTTGTTGTACGAGAGAGGGGCCTCTCTCGCTCGCGGCCCGGCTGGACCTGGACGAGCTAGGAACCGGACTAAAAGGCTTCCTCCGTTCTCGTTCACTATCCGCCGTCACTGGGTGTGCATCTATTATTTTTATAGTGCTCGCATCACCCAAAATTTCCTCTTGGACCGCATCGGACGAACCCGGCTGCCGAACCATTCGGTGAATGGACGCTACACCGGGCGAGCTAGCGGACGACATTTGTCTAATCTCCATGAGCACTTTTGCCGCTAGCTCTGTATTTAATTGTGACGACGGACGCACACTTGAAGAAG
Source organism: Pictodentalium vernedei (assembly GCA_031216915.1). NCBI lineage: Eukaryota > Metazoa > Mollusca > Scaphopoda > Dentaliida > Dentaliidae > Pictodentalium > Pictodentalium vernedei. The sequence goes on from CM062292.1 coordinate 353,707,290, forward strand.
ATAACATGGAAACATCACCCTGTTCTGGTTCCTCTGAAATAGAAACTGAGAGAGTAGAGTGACCTTGTGGAGAAAGAGCCGGCATCGCTCTTTCTCCAGAAACAACATATCGTGACACACGTTTCCAATGTTTCTCATCCCAATGTTCACATACAGGACAGGGATTAATGCGAGAACACTGACTACAATTTATGCAATAATCATGAAAGTCAGAGGAAGATTTCTTCCTATTACAATTTGAACAAGTTCCTTTCATTGTGAAGGAACAACAATAAGTCCTAGTTACTCGCAAAAACCCCTGACACAAAGATACATAATAACATGATCCATTAATAAATGAAAAAACAATTGCAAAACAAAATAATTTTGAAAAAATATTTTTTCAGAGAAGCCCAAGTTGCTGAAAAGTAACGTTGAGCCCCGATGGATCCGATGGCAAAGTGTGGTCAAAAATTTTAAAATTATATAAAATAATTAATGAGACACTTTCGGATAATATAAATGTATCTTATAATGAGATAAACTACCTCAAAGACAAACAGCCCCCCTCAAAAAAGGCTGTTGCCAATGAAAACAAACAGTGTAAACACAGAAGAAAACATGACTCCAGGCACTGAAAAAACTGGCCCGGAATCAGTCCTCAATTACACTCTATCTGATGCAAAACAGAGACTCCCAGGGGAGAATCTGCAGAACATCAGATGGAAGATGCAGAACACAAACGTTATACACCCATGGGTGAAAACGTAACTATGGGGAAAATAACAGAAAACATTCTGTAACCAAGCAACTCTCCCAGGGAAATTTTAGAAATGAAACTTCTCAAAAATATGCCAAAAGCATGGGAGAATTGCAAGGGGGGACTTTAGAAGGTTAGGGGAGAGGAAACACTGAATAAGCAGTGCAACAATTAGCAAGAATGACAACAAGAGGCGTTTGCCTCGAAAATAGGCAACTTAACATAATTTTAACAAAAAATTTTAAGTACAGCCCTGATTATTTTTTGCCACTTCTTTTTTCCTCTCCTCCTTCTATCCTCCTTAGAATCACATTTTCTCCAAGAATTACGTGTCTGGCATCCTTTAAACTGAGATTTACAAGCACAAAGATCAGTGAGATGTTGACTGATGAAGGGCCAAACAGAGAATGATATTTGGCGCCAATTTCGGGACGACTGCGTCACTGCGCATGCGCAGTAGAGTCGTACTATGGAGGTCCTTTAGGACATGATTTCTTTTTGTTTTGGATGCAAATTTTGGGGATTGGGGGGCAAAATTTGTGTTTGGCCCTGGTTTTTGTGGAGTTAGCACCAGCTAAGTCTGGGTCATTGGTACAGTATAAAAATATACGAATTTATGACAAAGATGCTGCAATACAGAATGATAGATGCAGTTTGGTATTTACAAGCAAAATGATGAGCTTGACACAATTCACAATTATAGCAAATATTCAACAACTTTACGGCCAATCAAAAAAACCCCATTTATTTCAGAGGCTTACTTTTTCAAATCAATGAGGGAGGGAGATTTTTATTTTTATATTTTGATATTTTTTATGCACTTTTTTGAAAAATAAATACTATCCACATAATGTTTTGAGTTATTTTCTATAGAAACAGAGCAAATTGGATGTTCACAAAACCATTAGTTTAATAGTCTGCTCCACAACCAATAGCATTAACCTTTAGGTTAACCCTTTACCTAATCTGAAAAGGAGACGACACTTGCAAACAAAATTCTTGAAGAACTAATTTTTTTCATTTTTTGTCTCAAAAACATAGGTTATGACCCCTCATTGGAATGAGCTCAACGAGCTCGTTCCAATGAGGGGTCATAACCTATGTTTTTGAGACAAAAAATGAAAAAATAATGAAAATTAAGTGGCGAATTTTGTGAATAGCGCTAGACGGTTTTGGCCATTACGTTGGGTAAAGGGTTAAAACAAGAGGGCTTGGTGCAGATTGTTTAGTATCCAAGATCCTGATTGCTTCGCTCGTGACACAGAACAAAAGAGTAGAAACAGAGTTCTTCTGCACTGTGCGATGAATTACCAAAGATAACAGTTTGGTCACTGCCAACAAGTTCAAGGACAAACCACCTAGATGTAAATATGTCCCCACTAACCAAAAGAAATAGGCAGTTCCTCGGTTGAGCACTACTATGCAATTGAAAGACTTCAAAAGCACCCATCATGTGACAATGTTTACTTTAGGAATGAGTTGAAACTGATCATCCTAAAGGTGTCACAGGTTTACTTTTAATATCAACCGCAAAACAATTCAGAGTGGTTGTATTTTGTGGTTTTTCTATGTATTGCTGACTGCTTTGAGGTTGTTCCTTGGTTAAATGGACTGTTTTTAAATCATTAATTCCAAGTTTTTTTAACGCTTTGCAGAGTTCCCTATTCTTCTGCTTCACCAGCTAATTCTAATGTACACTCATAAATGCAAATCATCTTTTCATTACATGCTTTACACATAATTTCCATTAAATCTTAATAAGAGCAGAAATAAGAACAAAAATGTTACATGCTTTTACAAAAGCTGTAAGGCCTTATAACTCAATATCCTTAGAGTTTCGTGGATATCAAGAAAAAAAATTTTTCTGCGTTTTCGAATTCAACAAGAGTGGAAAAAATAAAAACATTTTACTTTAGGCCATTCCAAAAAAATTCTTGTTTCCCCGACAACTTTCCCTGAATTGTTTGCTGAGGGAGAAAATTTATTTTTCCCTGAATACCTAAAGATTTTTATACATTAAAATCTTGGGAGATTTTAAAACCTTTTTGCTACATTTTGACAGATTTCATCCCGTGGCTTTGAAGTTGTTTCTGGGGAAGTCTTGGCTGCCTATAATGGGGAAGTCTTGGCTGTCTATATAGGCAGCCAACACTTGTCAAGAATCAACTGGAAAAGTATTTAGAATGTAACTTGCAAGTTTCCCCATCATAATTGTTACACATCAAAATTTGAAAAGAAATGGCTTTAGTCAGTGAAGATTCTGACTGGTTAAAAATAAATTTGAAACAATTTTTTCTTTTTGTGTAATTTCAATGTTTTTTACATTATTTTAATGACAAGGGATGTTTTTTACCGAATTTTAACAAGAGCTGGTCATGGCCCAGTACATATACCCCAACCAATCCCCCCTCACCCTTCCCCCCTGTTGCATACCACCTTGCCACATACAGAATTTCATTGAAATCCATTCACTCACTGCGGAGATATGGATCTGGGTGGATGGACGGTCAGATGGAAGGACAGACAGTAATACCTCCTCAATCTTTTTGAGAGAAGGGGTATAATGACAAGAAATGTACTTAAGAAACAAGAGTTATACTTTATATATGAGTTATAACAACATGTGTATATTACAATTGGCACGTCTTACCCTGTTTTACAGAGTAAAACTAAAATGAATGATTTCAGTCAATCAGGTTTTCTGACAACAAAAATGATGCATGATTCTCCTGAATATTTCTTCAAGACATACAAACTATTGAATGCTTCTTTCTAAAACTGTTTTTATTCTATATTCAATTTTTTTGATTTTGCTAATCAAAATGTTCAAGTGACGTTTTGCTGCAAGTCAAAACACAAACTAAAATGTTTCTTCCTCATAAAATCATTATAATTTCATCTGTTCCATTGCAGTGTGATCCTGGTGTTTTTCTCATAACCCTTCACTTGGCCTGGCACTGTGAGAATATCATTCTTATTTCATTAATACAAACACAAGTAAAGAATCACTTGTTAAATGCCTCTTGTGGAATTTTTCCCTGTACCTGAAAATATTAATGAAAATTTTATAGTTACCCATGAGACATTTCACACTACATGCCCTAAAGGGCCTAATTGCAACTTGGACAAATTCAAGGACAACAATAAAATTTTTTCAATTTTTAAAAAATTTTTCCTCAATTTTATGATGAAGGAGGGAGGCTTTTTTTCTGTCTATCTACAAAACAGTTCTAAAATGGTTGGAATCATAAATTTAACTACTTACACTCAAGCCTGAACATAAGCAACCGGTCAATTGCAAAATGAGGTCCCCAAAGAGTGAATTTGCTGATGCTATCCCATACAGTAGGCCAATTTATCCTCTAGGTACATCTTACTGTTTTGACTTGAGACCTTGATTCAGACTGAGATTCACAGAGGGTAAAATGCTGTGCAGGGTAGCATCACCAAATTTACCCTCTGGGGACCTCAGTTTGCAGATGACAGTCTGATTATTTTCAGGCTTGCTTACACTATTACATGGCAAACCAATGTTTTTCAGCCGTGAAAATTTTCCACAATGTAGCTGAAAATTTAATCAACTATATCTTGTTTAGTTTAAACAATATTTATTCATGAATTATAATATAATACATACAGGTAAACGATAATTACATAATGTTCATGGGGACTTGTAATACAGGTGTATGCATAAAGGTAGTTCAACATAGTTGATGTACAAGTTGTATGGGTGGGATTCAGCAGTAAGCTGCCTATATTAAGCGGTCTCCCAAGAAAATCTGAGAAAAGTTAAAAAATTTATAGTAATTTATATATTTTTTATACTTACCAATGACCCAGACATAGCTGGTGCTAACTCTTAAAATATAGGGCCAAACACAAATTTTGCCCCCCAATCCCCAAAATTTGCATCTAAAACTAAAGAAAACATGTCCTGAAAGGCCCTCCACACTTCGCCCCTACTGCGCATGCGCAGTGTCAAGGACGTTCCGAAATTGGCGCCATTTATCATTCTAATAACCAGTGCCTGGTAAGCGCTATGTACTCAGCGGGGAGGCAAGAGTTCCCAACTCCTGGGAGGGCCATCCCCGTCTGGGTCATTGGTAAGTATAAAAAATATATAAATTACTATAAATTTTTTAACATTTTTATACTGTACCAATGACCCAGACATAGCTGAATAGTAAAAAGGCTGGAGGGCCAAGGACATAGAGCAAAATGGAATACGCTCAATAAAATAAAATAGAATCATCCCCTGTAGGGAAAAGAAGTAATAGGCCTTATATGTATCTTTCTTATTTATGATAAATTAGAAAGATACAACACCTTCCAAAAATTGAGCTTCATACATCCATGTACTCTATTAATATCCAATAATCCTTATACTAATAATTTTTAAAGTAAGCCAATAATAAAGTAAGTCTAGAGAATAGAGACTCTTATACTCCTAAAAGTGTGTGAGAATTGCATAATCATGTCCGTTGACATATGCAATATTCAAAAGCTATACTTTAAAAACTAAGACTTGAATGAATTTTATAAACTTAAACTTCTCACTAACAACCATCCCAATAACAGCTCAGAATTACTAACTCCGGAGGAGGTATCCCCTTGTTTTCATAGTAAAAACAGGTGACCCAAGGGAACACCCTCCCCCCCCCTTTTTCTTGCCCTGGGTCAAATAGCCCAGAGCGAAGAGGGCAGCCGAACGGAGACACTGCCGAAACAGACAGCCTACCTAGCTATAGTAGCAACTGTTAAGTGAATGACATTCTGAGCAGTAGATAATAGACCTAACAATAGAGGCCTCCAGAAATGGACTCGATATTTCTGAGATAAAATTCATGAATGGATGGCTGAGCGCAATGAGCAGCCTTCAAAAATCTATAATAGCAACACTATTAATGTAAGCCCAAGAAGTAGAAGAACTCTTACTTCATGAGCCGAAATCTTAAGCACAACTGCTAAGCCAATGATATACCATAAGCAGTGCGCTAGTTAATAGAATCCATTAACAATAAAATGGAGCGTAACGTCCTTCTACTAGACATCAAAGACAGAAGAAGCTTACGCCCTTGTAATAAACAGATATCTGTTTATAAATACATAAACTGTACCCGGAAAGAGTAAAGGCCTATGCCCATACGAAGACGGAAGGACCTTAAAATAATAGGTTCCGGATAATAGGAGCCTAACTCTTATGCAACAATCCAACCTAAATAGTAACGGAAGTATTGATTCCGAAACTATGAAAGTGAAAATCATCCATCGATAGTGCATGAAACTCACTGACTCTACAGTAAAAGAGAAACCAACAGAATTACTGTCTAAAAGGTCAGAATTTGAAAACTACTGTTTCCAGAGGCTCAAATGATTACTTAGCTAAATAAGAACCGGAGTTAAAATCCGTATAGGAATTTAATCTAAAGATTCTAAGTCTATTTATCAAAAAGTTACTAACTGACTTAGATAAAGAGACAAAAGACTCAATTGTAAACTATCGTAGAGTGCATAGGTATGAGGTAACATAAACCTATAACCTAAATAACAACAGGCTGCAGTAGATCTTGTGAAACAAGTATACTAAAAAATAGCAATGAGTAGTATGGAGGGATCAACCATATGAACATAATGATCCCTACACCACGACGGAAGAGCCTCCACTTTAGTCGCATAGAATAGCGAAGAAGAGGATCTCCTATAGTAAGAAATCGCGTCCAAAGCTCGTCCAGTACAGTGCTTACAATGCAATACGGACCACACAACGGAATACATGAAGGTTGCGACCTTGCTGGTTGTGATAAAGATGACACGATTTACCCAGTGAAAAAAGATCCTCACATAGAGGAAGATTTCACGTTAAGATCCACAGTAGACAAGAGAGTAAATTACTCATGATCTCTGTGAAGATAGAGATGCTATCAACAGAAATGTATTGTGGTTGTTTATCTTAGCAATATCTGCTAAAACAACAGCGCCGGAGGATACGCGTATCCTATCATTCCGTCCTATAGATCAATAGAGCGTTAACAGTATTAGCTCAGAGATCTGGACAAGCCAACACATACGTCTGCAATTTATTAGCAAGCTGTGTCATAAATAAAACATCATTGGGCGCTCCCATAGATAGCAAATCTGAATGAATACTTGTTTGTTGAGAGTCCATTCTGACAGCAACAAGCGACCCGTAAGAGAACGGGAGTGCGATAAAACAATCAGACGACCCAGAATATGACGGACCAAAACTGAACTTGGTGTACTATAACCAACAGATGGATTCTTTCCATTAAATTGAATAACGGAAACGAAAGAGTGCCTCCCTGGTTCCGGAGATACGCCACTACTGTCGAATTAAAGGACAGGAATTTGGGCATGCGTTTCTGAATAATGTTCATGCAATGACATAAAGCAAGCCTAAAAAACATTATTCCGCGGAAGTTAAACTGATAGCTAAAAGACTGCGGAACCCAAAGACCCTGGCACTTCGAATCCGTAGGGATCAGTATATATCCCAATCTGTTTGACTGGCAACCGTCATAACAGCCACACTCGGGTCCGGCAACTGCGGCGGCACTCTCTGAGTCAACCACCGAATGTTTGCCCCAGTCTGAATCTCTTGTAACATTAGATAGACAAGAGAATGTATAAATCAAGCAATTCATGGATTGCCGGAAAGTTGCCGTCGAAGAGAAGCTCCTCCGAGAACGAAGCGACTCTGAGAGAGTTCTTAACCTACTATCCACGCATGGATGTAGCTAGGGCTGCATCACGTCTAACCAACTCCAATCAGCCACTGAAGGGCGGAGTTATACGTGAACAAACTACTGCCCTCAAAAGAAATTACATTGAGAATAATATCCCGTAAATCTTTTCTTGAAGACGTAATGATAACGCCTCAGTAAGGCGGATTACGTAAAATAAAGCGTCTAAGTTAAGTCTACTATACATAATGTCGTTCCCAACATTGAAATTGGAAAAGACATAAACGGCGAAAAAGAATATATATGCAGTCTTTAATCACACCGTCTAGACGCGTATGAACTCTCGGTATGCCCTGCTCTGCCAAAATAAACTATATGTAAAAAAGATAAAATGGCAGAAATGAGCCACGCGGACAAGAAACTAAACTATCATGCTTAGTAGCAGGCTTGTATATATATATAAATATATAGCGTCGAAAAATAAAACACATGTTGTAATGACAATATTGGACTGCGTCGGTAAGTCAGGGACAAAGTCCCTGTACCGATCGAAAAATCTGAGTCCAATGACGCTATAAGTCTCTTATTCAAGATCGCAGCAATGAAGTCCGAAAAATAATCACTGGAAGAAATGCCAGAAGATATGAAAGGCATCTTCCGATACTACTAAAGGGAAAACTCGAAATCTTTCGAATCCCTTTCGCCATCCTGTCGGACCCTATAAAGCGTTCGGTCGTCCGTAGCTTGATGCAACCGCGGACCGCACCGATCCAGCGCCGTCGGATAATTCCTGATTCGACCGAGAAACTGTCAATTGCTGGAATGCTGCGAAACAACTGTGCTAACTCGGATAGCACGTCCGTCACTGAGGCCTGAGGAGCAGCGGTCTTACGATGCATTGCCGCAGGAAGCTCCGAGATCGTTACCCCGTGCATACTTCCAATATGCGAGCGAACGGAGTGTATAGGCCTCGTGTCCCTTGGCTACCGGATGGCGCGACCTATTCGCTGTGGAATCACTGAATGCCGAAACTGATCGGATACTCGAGGTCACGTAGCCAATGTGCGGTCGTGTGCCCTGCTGTGAGGATGAGGAAGCATTAAAGACAGTCTCTCGGACTGTCAATATAACGGAGCGTCCCGAGCAACAGACATATGCTCCGAATGTAAAATATCTGAACCACAACATGCGGTCCCCTATGTTGTTGGCTTCCTCCGATCTGTCCTCAATCTGCCGTCACTGGGTGAGTACTAAAGTAATTAAAGTGCTCGCATCACCCAAATCTCCTTCCTAGACCGCAACGGACGAACCCGGCAGCCGAACCATTCGATGAATGTACGCTACACCGGGTGAGCTAGCGAATGTCACTCCGTAAGCGATAGACATATTCCATGAGCACTTATTGCCGCTAACTCTTCATTAACTATGACGACAGAGGCACACTTTTGAAAGACATCTCCATAATTCTTCGAACAAGAAACCAGAAATGCTTGGATAGCAAGCATAAAATAATAATATATATAGCGTCGTTCAATAATTCGAAAGTTTGTGTGACATTATTGGACTATGTCGGAACTGAGGGACGATGTCCCTGAACCGAACCAAAAATTTCTAAGTCCACCGACGCTATCGGTTTCTTATCCGGCATCGCAGCATATTTTGTTCCGAAAGGGAAAGCTTGAAATCCTCCGAATCCCTTTCGGTATCCCGTCGGACCGGATGAAACTTTCGGACGTCCGTACCCGCTTCCGCGGAGCGTCCCGACCCAGCATCGTCGGATAAAATATATGCGACAGATTCAGTTGATGCTGGGATGCTGCGATAAACTGTGCTATTAAGGAAAGCACGTCCGTTCCCGAGGCCTGTGCAGTAGCGGACTTACGATGCATTGCCGCTGGAAGCTCCGTGTACGTTGACTCCCGCACACTTCCTATGCGAACGTCCGGAGTCTGCAGGCCTCGAGTCCCCGGCTACCGACCCAGCGCTGTCGGATAATTCTCGATCCGACACCGTTTCTGTCGGCTGCTGGGATGCTGCGATAAGCTGTGCTATGTGCACAAGAATGTCCGGCGTCGAGACCTGCGGAGGCGCAGTCTATCGCTGCTTCGCCGAGGGCAGCTCCGCATCAGATGGCTCCCGCATACTTCCTATGCGAACGTCCGGAGTCCATCGGTCTCGAATCCCTGGCTGCCGGATGGTGTGACCTGGTCGCCGAAGAATCCTTGATCGGCGAAGCTGGTAATATATCGGCGGTCACGCAGCCAAGGTGCGGTCGTGTGCGCTGACGAGAAGAGGAAGCCTTAGCAGTCTCAGCGGACTGCCTATACAACGGAGCGTCCCGAGCGACGGACGTATGCTCCGCTAGCGACACATTTGTGCCACAACATCTGGGGCCAGATGTTGTTGAACGAGAGAGGGGCCTCTCTCACTTGCCGTCCGGATGGACCGGAACGAGCTATGAACCGGACTAAAAGGCTTCCTCCGTTCTCCCTCCGATCCGCCGTCACTGGGTGTGCATTAAGTTAATTTTATAGTGCTCGCATCACCCCAAAATTCCTTCTAGACCGCAACGGACGAACCCGGCTGCCGAACCATTCGGTGAATGGACGCTACACCGGGCGAGCTAGCGGACGTCAAAGGCCGTCGAACCTACTAGGGTCCTCTTAGGCAATTGGCGTATTACATGAGCACTTTTCCGCTAGCCCTTCATTAATTGTGACGACGGAGGCACACTGTTGGAAGACATCACAGATACATCACCCTAATCTTGATCGTCTGAAATAGAAATTGATAAAGTAGAGCGACCCTGCGGGGAAAGGACCGGAGTGTCCAAATCCCCAACAACATACCGTGACATACGCTTCCCATATTGTCATCGAAATCATACGATACAGAACAGGAGTTAATGCGAGTACACTGACCACATATAGAATGATAATAAGGTCAGAGGAAGACTTCCTCTTAAAACAATGTGAAAAGAAAACAAGTCCTGGTACTCGCACTAACCCCTGGCAAAATACATAATAATAATATGATCCATTAATATAGAAAAAATAATTGAAATCAAAATATTTTGAAAAAATATTTTTTCAGAACAGCCCAAGTTTCTGAAAAGTAACGTTGAGCCCCAATGGATCCCAAGCCTAAGTGTGGAAAAAAATTTTAAAAATATTTTAAACAATTTATTCAACACTTACGAACAATAATAATGTATCTAGTTATGATTAAAATAACATAAAGATATTATTATTTAGAAATCCCCCCCTCACACAGAGGGCTGTTGTAAATGTAAACAATGAGTGTAAAAACACTAAAATAAGACTCCAGGCACCCAGGCCCGAAATCAGTTACCAAAAATACACCATCTGATGCAAAACAGAGACTTCCAGGGAAGAAACTGCAGAACATCAGATGGTAGATGCAGAACACAACGCCTAACCACCCGTAGGTGAAGACGTAAACATGGGGAAAGAACAGAATTCATTCTGTTATTCAGCTAAAACTCCCAAGAAATTTTAGTAATAATAATTACATAAACTATGCCAAAAGCATGGGAGAATAGCAAGGGGGAACTTAAAGGACAGGGAGAGAGGAAAAACACTTGAAAAAACAGTGTAACTAAATAATCAGAAAGACAACAAAATGGCTGCTGCCTTGAAAATAGGTAACTTAACATAATTTCATTAAAAAATTTTAAGTTACAGCCCTGATAATATTCTGTCACACATTCTTTTCCTCTCCTCCTTTTCTATCCTCCTTAGAATCACCATTTCACTAATATTTATGTGTCTGGCATCATTTAAACTGAGATTTAAAAGCACAAAGATCAGTCAGATGTTAACTGATGAAGGGCCAAACTTAGAATGATAAATGGCGCCAATTTCGGAACGTCCTTGACACTGCGCATGCGCAGTAGGGGCGAAGTGTGGAGGGCCTTTCAGGACATGTTTTCTTTAGTTTTAGATGCAAATTTTGGGGATTGGGGGGCAAAATTTGTGTTTGGCCCTATATTTTAAGAGTTAGCACCAGCTATGTCTGGGTCATTGGTACAGTATAAAAATATTGCAGGTAGTTGCTTGCATTATGTAAAATATTGTTTAAACATGAAATGGAGGTATACAAAAGGGAGAAGAGAGAGAGAGGGAGAGAGAGAAAGAGAGAGAAAGAGAGGGGGATAGAGAGTTTCAACCAAACTGTTTGACAGAGCTCCTGAGTTTACTCAATAACTGAAGTGCAACTACAGTAGAACCTGTCTTGAGACCACTCTTTTTGTCAGGCAAAAGTGGTCTCTCAAACCAGGTGGTCTCCCCTAAGGGGTCCATTACTGAGTAAAACAACCAAATGGTACAAGGTCATAGCAGTCTCTCAAGCAGGTGGTCTCCAAAGACAGTGATCTCTCAAAACAGGTTTTACTGTAACAGGAAAGCCTGGATATAAGCAATCTATCATTTACAGAATGAGGTCCCCAGAGGGTGAATTTGCTGATGCTATCCCATACAGTGGACAAATGTATCCTCTGGATACCTCCTTCTGTTTAGGCTTGAGACCTTGCACAAGTAGGATTAGTAACCATCTACATACTGTCCTACTACATAATTTTCTCACCTGTAATTCTGAAAAATTCTGCCATGATTTTTCATAGTTCATATCATTTTGTTGCAAGCACCTGTAAATAAATGAAAGTGTCAATGACACTGTAGCTTAACTTGTGTGTTGTGTTTGATGAAAAGGATAATGTTCAATGTTTATGAAAGGATTATGAAATAAGACAAGAATTGTGATAATTGGGAATATGTTCATTTCTGTTACCTGTATGCTATGTTTATGATTAAAATAATATGAGGTGTACACTGTACTAAAGAGCTGAGGGGTGGGTTAATATGACCTCACAGTTAATGTATGTGGCCCTGACAGTTAAAGTATATCAACAAAAGTTACCAAGTTACAGTGAAATTATTCCAAAACGAGTCATCCTATCAAGTTACATTAAAATCCCTTCATAAATATCACCTGTAGACTGTGCTAAAGGTTTTCGGGCTTTGGGCCCCTGTAGCCGTCAGTTTCCCATTTGCGCCCAAAGGGGACGTTCTCATCAAGACATTATATGAAGTCAACCTACCAAGTTACAATGAAATCCCTTAATAAATATGACCTGTAGACTGTGCTAAAGGTTTTTGGGCTTTGGGCTCAGGCAGCCATCATGGTTGAATGATCGCAACCAAAGGGGACAATCTCATCTGGGCATCATCTGGAGTGATCCTGCAAAGTTACAATGAAATCCCTTCATAAATATGACCTGTAGACTGTGCTCAAGGTTTTCGGGCTTCGGGCACCTGTAGCCATCACAGTTGACCAATCATGACCAAAAGGGGATGTCATCATCTAGGCATTATATGGAGTCAACATAACAGGTTACAATGAAATCCTTCTATAAATATAACCTTTTGCCTATGCTAAAGGTTTTTGGGCTCGGGCACCCATCAAGGCTGAATGATCACGACCAAAATGGGACGTTCTCATCTAGACATTATTTGGAGTCATCCTACCAAGTTACAATGGAATCCCTTCATAAATATGACCTCTAGACTGTGCTAAAGGTTTTCGGGCTTCGGGCCCCTGTAGCCGTCACAGTTGCCCAATCACGTCCAAAAGGGGACTTTCTCATCTAGACATTGTATGAAGTCAACCCACCAAGTTACAAGGAAAGTCCTCAATAAATATGACCTGTAGACTGTGCTAAAGGTTTTCAGGTTTTGGGCTCGGGCAGTCATCACGGTTGGCAGATCATGCCCAAATGGGGAAATTTTTCATGTAGACATCATAAGGAGTCATCCTACCAAGTTACAATGAAATCCTTCCACATTAAACATGACCTGCAGACTGTGCTAAAATTTTTGGGTTTTAGGCTCGGGCAGCCATCATGGTTGATAGATCATGCCCAAAAGGGGACGTTCTCATCTAGGCACTATACAGAGGCATCCTACCAAGTTACAATGAAATCCCTTCATAAATAAGACCTGTAGACTGTGCTAATGGTTTTCGGGTTTTGGGCTCGGGCAGCCATACTGGTGGCCCGATCGTGACCAAAAGGGGACGTTCTCATCTAGACATGACCCCAAACCTGCATATGAAATTTCGTGACGATCAGACAAGAACTGCGGGGTGTAGCCCGTGCTAAAGGAAAATGTGAACAGACGTTACAGACTAACAGACTCACAGGCTAACAGACTTCCGCACGCGTGATGGCAATAGCATATCTTGACTATGTCAAGTTAAGCTAAAAATGAAGAGGATAATGTTCAATGTTTATGAAAGAATTGTGAAATAAAACAAGAATTGTGATAATTGAGAGTATGTTAAGTTCTGTACTCTACATGCTATGTTTTCAACAACAATAATTTGAGGTGTAGACTGTAATAAAAGAATTGAGGCCTGGGTTGATGTGCCCTCACAGTTAATGTATGTCAACCAAAATTACCAAGTTACAATGAAATCATTCCAAAACGAGTCATCCTGCCAAGTAACAATGAAATCACTTCATAAATATGACTCATAGACTTTGCTAAAGGAATCTAGGTCATGTGCCAGTCACAGTAGACCAATCATGACCAAAATAGGACGGCCCCATCTAGATATCATGCAGAGTTATCCTATCAAGTTACAATGAAATCCCTTCATAAAAACAACTTGTATACAGTGATAAAGGAATCTAGGTTATATGTCCAAGCAGCGGTAATGGCTGACCAATCGTGACCAAAATACGATTGTCTCATCTAGACATCATCCCAAGTTATCCAACCAAGTTACAATGAAATCACTTCATGAATATGAACTGTAGACTGTGCTAAACAAATCTAGGTCACGTGCCTGTGCGGCTGTCATGGTTGACCGATCGCGGCCAAAAGATGACGTTCTCATCTAGACATTATACGGAGTCATCTTACCAATTTACAATGAAATCCCTTCATAAATGCAACCTGTTGATTGTGCTAAAGGAATCTAAATAATGTGCCCTTGCAGCCACCATGGATGACTGAACCTGACCAATTCAGAAAACTCTGATCTGGATATTACACTGAGTCAGACTACCAAGTTACAATGAAATCCCTTCATAAATACGACCTGTAGACTGTGCTAAAGATTTTCAGGTTTCAGGCCTGGGCGGCTGTCGCGATTGAGACCAAATGGGACGTTCTCATCTAGACATGACCTCAAACTTGCATATGAAATTTTGTGATGATCGGACAATTAACTACAGGCTGTAGCCTATGCTGAAGAAAATGTGAAAAGACTAACAGACTTCCACGTGATGGCAATAGCTTATCTTTACTTTATCAAATTAAACTAATAAATGCAAACGCAGTTGAATAATTGGAGAAAAACTAGGTAAATTCAATTTCATAGACAAAGGAAAAAAGTGTTGCATGAAAAATTACTGATAAAAAAATATTAGCCAGCTTGGTAATTAACTTATTGGTGTTTAAGGTCACAAGTTTCTGCACAATGGCTAATTGTAAGTGCAACATAGAGAGGAAGTCAAGTTTAGTCAATTGTTTATATTCCGGTTGCTCATTTTAGAGGACTTTCACACGAAGCATTGGTGACTGGGTCCTATTTTACAAGTAAAACAAAGGCTGTTTACCACAGTAATCTTCCTTGGGTGGCAGTGGTCATTCTTAACCTGTTAACCAATGCAGGTAGATGATACTTGCAAAATAAATTCTTGAAAATACCAAACGTTTTCAATTTTTGTCTCAAAAACATAGCTTATGACCCCCTCTTTGGAATGATCTCAATGAGATCATTCCAATGAGAGGTCATAAGCTATGTTTTTGAGACAAAAATTGAAAGCATAATAAAATTTGAATGGAGATTTTTGTGTCTAGTGCAGGCTGTTTTTGTTCATTGCACTGGATAAAGGGTTAATGCTGTAAATCATCAACAGTACGGCAATTATACAGCTACCTATTAGTGTAAGTGATTAATCAGTTTAAACAAGGCTAATCTATGTGATTTATCAATTAAGAAATACATAGAACGACACATGCATGTGAATGGGTTAATCAGTGTGGCACGAGTGCCAGCACGGAAGGATAAAACGAGAGGTTGCATGCTTCAAGTGCCATAATGATTAACCCATTCACGTGCTTGTGTCATTGTGTTTATAACACGTCTTCATGTCTATAAATAATTATAAGAAGGACACTAAGCAATTCATTTGACAACTATTAACAAAATCCACACATTTTATCGCCAACCAGATCTGTGAGGGGAACCTGTGTTACTACTTTGTCCCTTGATTTCCAATGTGTTTGATGTGCCTACTGGCACATCAAACACATTGGAATGATTTTCAGTTATCTAGCGATTCAAATTGTAATTGCATTGCACAAAGTGTAGAAAATTCCTGTGAAATTTTGCTTCTATTTAAAAATAGTCTGTCAACGATTTCCGTTCTGCACATATATGTGGAACAGATTTTCATTTTCCACATGGTTTAGTGTTGCTGAAGATGGGGATTACATAGAACAGGTGTGTAATAAAACCCTTTAACCAGTACAGTTCTATCCAATTGGCATGAAAAAAGTTTTCCCAACAGAAGACCTTAGACCTTCACCTATAGGAGATAAACACTCTTGACTCGATACAACATGAACTAAAGCGGAGAGAAAAAATATTTTTTTCCTCCCCCAGACACACACTTCATTTAGCCTGGCTACAAATCTAGCAGGAATCCTGTGAAGTCAATTTTAACTTTCAATTTGTAAAAATCGTGCATTTTCAAACGACTTACTTATCAGACAATAATTACAGATTCCATTTTTCCCAGTCACAACTGCCTCAGTCAAAACTGAATATGACAACATTATACACCATGCGACTCTCCAACCCAAACTGCCACAAAAGACACAATGGAATACATGGATTTCAAACTTACTTCAAAGACCATTCTTCATTCATTCCCGACTGCATTGAAAACTGCTGTACTATTTTCTCTCTCTCATTTGAAGAAGTTGATGCACTTTCCCCTGCAGACAGAAGAGGTGTCGATGTTGCCAAGACTGGACTGGATGATGGTGTTGGTGCTAAACTTTTGAATGCTGTCTGTAACAAAAACATAAAAATTGTGAGTTTGCACCTAAGCTGTGACAGATGGTAAAAATGAAACAAATTCCAAGTCCATAAAGGGCAATAACTCTAAAGAAAATACTCCAAATAACACCTGTATTGAACACAAGGCTAGATGTCAGTCAGATAGACTTGCATACCATATATGATGTAATTCCACCAAGTATTTTAAAGGCCATCGAGTTCAATGGTAAAAATGAAAGAAATTCGAATTCCATCTGGGGCAACAACTCTGATTAACAAAGCTCTGAATACCACCTGCATTGGACAGGGGGATAGACATCAATAAAATACACTTGCATACCTTATACTATATCATTCCACCCTATATTTTAAAAGTTATTGAGTTTTAAACTTGTTGGTCACATTTCAAGCAACCGACTGACCAACCGACCGACCGACCAACCAACACTGCCATATACAGAGCTGCTTGTCACAGCAAATTATTTATAGGTTTCCCATCACAATAATCACTCACCACCCTCACTAATGTTATTTCCTGTTACTGATGACAAATACAACACAACAGAGATCTTTTTGTGATCAGATTTCGATTTGATCATGACACACTTACACCACAGATCAAGATTTCCTAAATAATTTTAATACAGTGGAACCCTGTTAATTGAATAGCCACTTTGCCAATGTAAATTATTCAATTAACATGAGTATTCAATTAACAGGGATTGTGTCACTTTCCTGTATTCTAGAGATAAACTTAGCATTTATTCTATTATATCTTGTTTGACAGAGCTCCACGAGCTCTGTCAAACAAGATATAATAGATTAAATGCCTGCATTGGATGTACTGAGGCCAAATAGGTCTATACACTAAGGAAAAGTGGGGAGAGTCAGGGTAATTTCTTGACATGTCACATAATTTTTTTTTCAATTAACAGGAGTTTACTCTAAAACCTATATTCACTTAACAGGTCAAATTTGTACTGGAGGTATGGTAAATGGTTTTGTGTTGGGAAATTATATTCAATTAACAGGGATATACAATTAAGAGCTATCCAATTAAGTGAGCTCCACTGTACTGCAAAATCGAGACACTATCAAGAAAATCAAATAATAATGCCTTCTCAGATCAAAAGTTTTTAAATTTCTTTTCACCAATTCTACAGTGTTACAGACAGAAAAGCGGACAGAGAATTTCAACAAGATTGAGACTATTGAAACCAGTCAAAATGTTCTGTCTGCTTTTGTTATCACAGAAATGTACTGTACACAATGTTTCATTCCTCGAGTGAAGAAAGTTGCAAACTCTAATGTTTGGCATATGTTTTCGAGGACCGATTCATACCGAAAAACCGAAGTGATACTGATATCATTGGGATACCAAAAAATACCGAACCAAATCTATCACTGGAATATCAAAACTATCTGTATTTTCAAATTTTCCAACATTCGCTATTTATAAGGCCTTAATGAGGCTTTAAAGCAGTTGAAGTTCATTTTCATGAAAGTAACTACGATTTTCTTTTCAGTTATGTTAACCCTAATGGGACTGGTAAATTGTCCTGAATTCCCAATAACCCACAACCAGCACATGTCCAGTTGCTTCCCAGTGATTTCTAGTTAATGTTAAGGCAGCCAAGACTTGACTAGAAATCAATCAATGCTTAGGTGATTTGTCTATTGTCAGCAAGACTTCCTAATGATGGCATGTTAAGGGCACCTTTTCTGTGAACGTAAAAGCCTGAAATAGGCCTTTAGAGGTTAAGGCGTGTTTGGAACAAGTCACAAAATGACTGCAGATATGATCTGTGTTGGCAAAAGAATGCTGATGTTGAACTCACTGGCAGTGGCATTTGTGATCCTGTGGTAGAGAATGATACAAGAACAACTTATTCTGTAATTTTCTGATGTGAATTCCATTTTGGTACTATCAGCAAATCTCAGTCAAGTCAGCTACTGAATACCGAGCCAATACCACAATAGACCCCATAAAAACACTGAAACCGATACCAAACCCATAATTCCAATATTGCCAATCTCTATTGATTCATTATCTGCAAAAACAATACCTCACAATATTTGCTGTGAAGTGGGATAACAAACCTGACCATGGGACTTTCTTTAATCTCTGTGCAGATACCAGTTAACAATGTTAATTCATATGTACCAAACCATTGTTATTCATTTGAGTTTAATGACACTTTAACTAGTAGAGTGCTAAGTTTTTTTGGTTGTCAAAATTTGTTCACATGTTATTGCCTTGTTACAATTTATGGGAGAGTGCCTACAGGAACTCTCCCATAAATTGTAGCAGGGCAAAACCACCCAAACTAAATAATATCACATCAAGAATTAACTGAAGCCCATCCACAGGATACGAAGCCTTTAAGCTGTGGTACCTGCACATCAGGATACAGCCCCAAAATGGGCTTCCAGAACTCTACCAGTTAAGCAGCAGGGATACATGGCGGCACACAGTTTTATGTCTGGAGGAAACTGGAGTGCCTTGAGAACCATCAAGCAATGGTGAATAACCTTCACACTTCCTACTTATCTATCTTAGCATGAGCAGGGTTTGCACCAGTTGAAGGCATACTGTCATTGTGCCACATGCCTTCGTATAGAGCATCAGCATGTTCCGACACAGAAAATCAAGATCAAGTGTTTTGTCCAAGAACACAACACAGATGATACAGGACAGGATCGATCTTTTTATCTCAATTCAAATGCTTTAACCAATGAGCCACTGCATTCCCTATTGCAAATATATGTGCCTGATGCCAATTCCTCTCAAAAAGGATCCCAAGGATCAGGATCATAAAAACCTTGGAGCCATACAAACCAGAACAAAATATTCTACTCAAAGTTTGCTAAGCACCAAATATTTGACACATCATTGTGAAATTTGCTTGTGACAGAGATATTTTTGGTGGATATGACTGAGGAATGTATTGAGATGGTCCCCAGTGTTTACAGTAGTTCTCTTGACAGGAAGACTTTTCATGACAGTCATGGAAAGCATGTACCTCTTGATTTTCATGATGTTTTCGTGTATTGTATACATGTACATGACATGTGTAGGGGATTCAACCTTCATTTCAACACAAACCCTTGTGATTTAATGATTAAATATGGCAAGTGCAAATGTAAGAAGACATTTGTCTGAAGCAGAAATGTAATGGACTGTAGGGATGGTGGAGCAAAGGATTACCCATCGCCAGGTTGGCGAAGCCCTTGGTGTGCACCATACGGTGATCACATGGTGATGGCATGGTGGTTACCAGAGACAGGGCAACATCTGCAGCTGAAGACCGGTTTTTGATCATTCAGGCCTGTAGGAACTGCTTTGCCACAGCAACCCAGCTTCGCAGTGACCTTCAGAATGTGGGGTAAATGTTTCAACGCAGACTATCCGGGCAAGGTTGCACGAAGGTGGTCTCCGATTGAGAAGATCATGTAGTCGCATTCTGCTGTCCCAGAACTACCGCCAGGCATGATATGAATGGGCCATGGACCACGTTGGATGGACTAGAGAAGATTGGCGACCTGTCCTTTTTACAGACGAGTCAAGGTACTGCCTAGACCACACAGATAGGCGTTCAAGCATATGGAGAAGACCAGGAGAGCGATTCCATGCAGCCAACATTGCTGAGCATGACCGCTCTTGTGGAGGGTCAATCATGGTCTGGGGCGGCATCAGCAGGGATGGACGTACTGAGCTCTGTGTCCTTGAACGTGGTACATTGATTACACAGCGGTATATTGATGAGATCCTGGATGTCCACGTCAGATTGTATGCAGGTGTAGTGGGTGATAGATTCATTCTGATGAACGATAATGCCAGTCCTCATGTTGCCCATGCTGTCGGGGAGTACCAACAGAGGGAGGGGGATTGAGCGTATGGACTGGCCAGCAAGATCCCCTGAATCTCAATTGTCTGGAATGAGTTGCAGTTTGCACTTTCAGCCCAACCTGTCCACTCAACAAGTGTCCAGGAGCTTGGTGCCATGCTGGTCCAAGAATGGAACAACATCCTACAAAGGACCACCAGAAACCTGATTGGGAGCATGAGAAGGCATTGCCAAGCTGTAATTAACAGTAATGGGTCTCATACTCGATATTGAGCCCATACCAGTTCGCTCTGTCAACTTTTTGGCAATTGAAAAATTTTCTCTTTTCCAATAATATCAATTTTCCATGGTTATCGTAATGAAAAGCTAAAAAATAATGTCAAACACAAATGAAATCTGAATTTCTGTACTTAAATCATTAAAGATGTAATTAAATAAAAAAATATATACACTTTTCATCACTATATTTCAACTAAAACGTTAAACAGGTGGTTGGATATACTCAGTGCTTAGCAAACTATGAGTAGTATAGGATAGATGGGATGAGACAAGACAAGACTGACAGTCATGGAGTGGAGTTATCACCCAAAGTATCACTTTCTAATTCTGTACATATGGACAAAAACCACAAGCAATGTTTCAGTCAATGGACCTTGGGGTGTCCATTGGCTGGAACTTTGCTTGTGGTTGTTATGCTTTGCAACAAATTTGCGATTATTAAATTAAGTGAAATTTTCACTCTGTGGGTGATTTGGTGATAATACACTCTCCACGTACTGCATATTGTTCCCACTTTGGAAAAATTGGGGTGTAATTATCATGATTTTTATTTCTTGCGATAGGTTCCAACACTAAGACATTCTTACCTGCATTTGTTCTGATGTAGCATTCGTTATCAACAAGGTATCATTAACAATAACCATTCTGAAAAAGAAAGAAAAAGATATTCAATGATCATTGTTTCAATGATGAGATTAATTCAAGAATTTTAAAGGATCTTTCTAAAGATCTTTCAAAGTTTGAAACTTCTCCAAACTATTTGCATATAGCATTGCGAAACCTGATGATTAACCCTTTACCCAACTCAACACAAAAGGCAGAGGACACTTGCAAGCAAAATTCTCGAATAACTAATTCTTTTCATTTTTTGCATCAAAGACATAGCTTATGACCCCCTCAAAGAGCTCGTTCCAATGAGGGGTCATAAGCTATATTTTTGAGACACAAAATGAACAAATCTCAACATTCAATTTTTATTATATTTTTCACTTTTTGTCTCAAAAACATAGCTTATGATCCCTAAATTATTGGAATGAGCTCACAGAGATTTTTCCAATGAGGGGTCATAAGCTATGTTTTTGATGCCAAAAATTATAAATTCATAGTAATTTGTATATTTTCCATATTTACCAATGGCCCAGACTCAGCTGGTGCTAATTCCAAAATATCGAGGGCCAAACACAAATTTTGCCCCCCATCCCCAAAACTTGCCTGCAAAACTAAAAATTAGAAGTCCTACCTGGCCCTCCATACATTTACTCTCCGTGCATCCACGGATGACAGGAAGTGACCGGAATTGGCCCCAACATCATTCTTTGTAAAAGAGAGTACATGTATTATAAATAATTCAGTGGGGAGGTATGAGTGCCCACTCATGGGAGGGCCATCCCCATCTGGGCCATTGGTAAGTATGGAAAATATACAAATTGCTATGAATTTATAATATTTTTCCAACTGTACCCAATGGCCCAGACAAGCTGAATCGTAAAAAGGTGGAGGGCCTAGGACTTCCGAAATAGAAGATCAACATAGTTCCAATATTGCAATCCATGATGAAAGGAAATTAAAATAATTAGGAATTACACGTATGTCTCTCTATACAGTAATAGAGGAGACATATTCTTAATAAGGAGCCCAAATTAAGTAATTCCTTATTGTAAGCATTTTTTCCCAATTTTATTGTTCCCAATTTTTCAGGCTAGTCTGGACTAAGCCCCAAAAATTAGGATGGCGTATCTGAGAATGAGTGAAAATCCGCCACAAACATATGCCATACAATAACACTTCAGCTGAATGCAGGATATAATTATGGATAAAACCACTTCCTTCATAGTTACATACTCTTTAAGCCAGAGATGAGGTAAAAATCCCCCCTTTCTTTTGAAGGAATCTTCAAAAGAAAGAGGGGAGAGCTCTGGAATCAATAAGAGCGGTATCAAAAAACAAAATAAATAATCGTCTAACAGGCACTCAGGTGTTAATTCATGATTAATAAATGGTGCTTAATGCCACTTCAGAAGTTAAGGCTATAGCGACGATCCTGGTAATTAATATTGCCCGCTATATAAACGTACATCGCAGACGGCGTACACAGATACATCTAAAACCGGTGATAAAAAATATAACATACACATGTCCAATCGAGCCACACTGAACGATCCCTAAAGAGAAAGCACACTTCCTAGGTAATCCACAGGTGGCCTCTGTACAATAAATTCCAGTAACAACACTCTCCAATGTGTACAATCCAATATCTATGATTGTAAACACATGGGAAAATGCGAAATGATTACTGCCACAATAGAAACCTCGATTTAGAAATGAAAGTAGGCATGATTAACAGGCTCCAACATGGACCGCCCCCGAAATAGATTATGATTTCAAGGTCCACAAAATACAATAAAGCTTTAGCCTAATAATAAAATGTGCAAGAGCATTTATATTTAGCATGTAATCATCTTAATACCAGTTAACTGATTATGCAGCCTGCGAGGTACTCAAGATTAGCAATTTAATTGTGATGATTTTTAAATAAGCACTCATATATAACAAATCAAGAAATAACAACAGGAAACTAAAAAGCGGATGTGCCCGTGAGGTCGCCATAGAACATGACCCAAATGCACAGTATGTATGTATTAAATTATATGAGGCTTGCGGGAAAAAAACTACTACGCCTGGTAATTGCCTCTATACACATTGGCAATGCGTGTGAGGGTGGGGGGGAGGGGAATTTGAAGTCATATCGAAATCTCCTCACCCACATTATTCAATCGTTCCTGTGCCAGTTATCAAATAATATAGGAACCGCGATGGTTCCCTCACGTCTAACCGAGTCCATTATGCCACTATGGGTGGAGAAGGACGTGAAGAATAAAACTTCCCCTGAAAGAAGGCCCTCGCATGGAGGAAGCTTCTGGGGAGCGTCCTATAACAGACACTTGAGAATACTGATTCAAAGTTTCTGTAACAGCAGAGGTGCTAATAGTAGGATTCACAACGAGACTGTTTAATCTTATACGCAATCTATTGAATCAAATGAATTGGAGGATACGCATATCCTATCATTCATCCCCATGAATTCTGCAGAGTGTCTACTGCATGAGCTCAATGGTTTGGGCATGGCGATACAAATGATGGTGACTAATTGTTCCAGTGCATTGCAAACTAAACTATCATGGGGCGATCCCACTGGTAGCAAAACTGTCCAAATACTCGCTTGTTGAGCGCTCAATGCAAATGAAACAGGTGACCTTTCTGAGGAGCAAGACTGCTAGAATGTTCAGATGACCCCGTATATGATGGGTAGAGAGATGAACATGATGAAACATGATGAAATAGAAAAATCTTCTCCGTTAGTTATAACAGAAATGAATGAGTGCCGCCCTGGTTCCTGATGTACGCTACCACTATCGAGTTGTCCAACAATATCTGAACATGCGTGTCCACAAATAAAGATGTAGCGCTAACAATATTGACATCATTCTTTGATGTTTATGTGTTTCTCCAGGAACCGAGGGTCCCAAGACCCCTGCATTTCGAGTCTGTCGGACTCAGGGTCGTGCCCCAAACTATTGACTCACACCCGTCATAATCGTGAAGCCGGATCTGGCAGTTGCAGCAGAACTCCTTGAGTTAACCACTGAATATCTGCCCCAATATGGACCTTTTGTTTACTAGATCCGTTTAAAATAATAATGGTCTTGAGCAAATGCGTCTTCACACTCCAGTTCTGGGTAAAGAATAACTGGAGGGGACGCGTGTGAAAGCGGTCTTCTATTCTGGCCGCCAGCTGCTCCCGGGACAGTGTGTCCGAGACGGCTCTTTTCTCTGGATGTCCCGATATATGAGGCCTTGTCTCTTAGCTACTGAATAGTGCTACTTTCATTCTGATTCTCAGGAACGAACTCCGGGAAGTATTGATGCATTAGATCCATTGTCACCCTGTGTTGTTCTGAAAGGGAAGGGTAATTCTTCTCTAAATCCCTTTCACCATCCGACTGAATCATATTATACTCACGATCATCTGAAGGCGCAGATGACTGAACTGTCCCAGCACCATTAGACAGCCCAGGTTCTGAGACTGCCGTCGACTGCTTCTGCACTTGCTGGGATGTTGCAATGAGCTGTGCAATCTGCGACAGCAAGTCCGTTACGGAGGCCTGAGGAGCAGCGGTCTTCTGTTGCTTGGCCGCCAGCTGCTCCTGGGACAGTGTGCCCGAGATGGCTCTTTTCTGCGGACATCCCAATGAATGAGGCCTCGTCTCCTTGGCTACAGTATGGTGTGACTTCTTTGACGAAGAGTGGATCTTCTCGGCGATGCAGGCTGGATATCAGAGGTCAAGTAGCCAAGGTGCGGTCGAGTGTGCTTGGTCGACGCTGAAGAAGAAGCCATAACTATAGCTGACCCTGGCTGTGAACTGAACGGAGCATCCCGGATGGGAGATGTGGACGTATGCTCCGACTGCCGCAAGTTCCGTACTACAACATCTGACCCCAGATGTTATGAAAGAGAGGGGGCTCTCTAGCTCGCGGTCCTTCAAACCGCGCCGAGCTTCCAATTGAACTTGACGGCTTCTTCCTCTCTCTTGCCAGGGTAAGTCCGTTATTATTTTATAGTGCTCGCTTTACCCTTTCTACTCTCCTTGACCACAATGGACACACCCCCGGCATCACGGTACCCATGGACGGTGTAATCGCTTCACCGGTCGAGCTAGCTGGCGACAGGGAGCTGAAACCCTATTGCCCTGTCTAATATTCATGAGCACTTTAGCCGCTAGCAATGACTGACTATCTAAATGTGACGACGGAAGCACACTCTCTGACGGCGTCACGTAAACATCAACATGTTCTTGTTCCTAAAAAATCGCGACATCGACGCCGTAGCTGTGACGGGTGGTGCAATCTCACAAAATTCTAAGTTCATCAAGGGCCATAACTCCAAGAAAAATATTTGGAACAACACATGCATTGAACAGTGGCTACACATCAATAAGATACACTTACATGCCAAATATAAAGTCATTCCATCAAGTATTTCAAAAGTTATTGAGTTTTGAAACTCGTTGGTCACAGACAGACAGGCCGACAGACAGACCGCAATTGCCACTTATTGAGCTGCTAGTCGCAGCTAAAAACTAGAGCAACCTTTTTGACAAGAGCCCAAGTTCCCAAAGGAAACGATGTACCCAAATGTATCCCGATAGAGCCCAAGTGTGGACAAAAATTATTTTCTATCCAAAAAAATTAACTGCTACACTACCTGAATATTTAATTATCTTACAACAGTCCTACCATATAATAAATAGGAAACTACACATATAAAAAGAGCGTCGTCGATGTAAACAACGTCAAAATGAAAAACGGAAACGAGACCCTAGGCAACACGGCCTGAAGTCAGTAACAGATTTTTGAACTATCCGATGTAAAGCAAGATCTTCATCAGAAGGAAAAACGATACATCGGATGTATAATGCATGACCAAAATACCTAAACACCCCAAGGGTGTGGACGTAACCATGGGGGAAAAACAAAATAAACATTCTGTGTAACACGTTAAAACTCCCAAGAAATTTTATAAGAAAATTTCAATAAAACAAGCCAAAAAGCGTGGGAGTTTAACTGTGGGGGGGGGGGGGGGGGGGGGGGGAGGGGTCAAGAGATGGTAGGGAAGGAATACTTAACAAACAGTGGAAAAATCATTATCAACAAGTGTTTGACCACCGAGGTGGTATTAGTCCCCTACGCCGCTTTTGTGACATAAGGTGTTTTTGTCACAGAAGACACTAGAGTATATAAGCATCTTGGATTTTGAAAAAAAAAAACTGAGCGTGCATAATCCCCTCACAACTCTTTATCCATGTACCATATATGAAAGGCGTAGCTTGAACCATGTTGGAGGGAGTGGTGGTAACATAAAATAGAGAAAAGATTAAAAAACACAACAAAAATGGCCGCCATTCTGCCATCTTGGATTTTGAAAAATAAATATTGACTGTGCATCATCCCCTCAGAACCATTTATCCATGTACCAAATATGAAAGGTGTAGCTTGAAGCATATTAGAGGGAGAGGTGGTAACATAAAAACAGACAGACAGACGGACAGACAGACAGACGGACAGACAGACAGATGTTAGATTTTGAAAAAAAAATATTGAGCGTGCATAATCCCCTCACAACCCCTTTATCCATGTACCATATATGAAAATGCAGCTTGAACCATGTTGGAGGGAGCAGTGGTAACAAAAATAGAGAAAAAAGCTTAAAAAACACAACAGAAATGGTTGCCATGGCGCCATCTTGAATTTTGGAAAAAAAATATTGAACGTGCAACATCCCATTACAACTCTCTATCCATGTGCTAGATATAAAAAGTGTAGCTTCAACCATGTTAGAGTGAGGGGTGGTAACATAAAATAGAGAAAAAAGCTTAAAAAACACAACAAAAATGGCCGCCATCTTGGATTTTGAAGAAAAAATATTGAACGTGCATCATCCCCTCCCAACCCTCTATCCATGTGCCAAATATGCAAAGTGTAGCTTGAACCATATTGGTGGGAGGGGTGGTAACATGAAAATAGAGAAAAAAAGCTTAAAAAACACACCAAAAATGGCCGCCATTCCACCATCTTGGATTTTGAAAAAAAAATTTTGAGCGTGCATCATCCCCTCAGAACCATTTATCCGTGTACCAAATATGAAAGGTGTAGCTTAAACCATGTTGGTGGGAGGGGTGGTAACATGAAAATAGAGAAAAAAAAGCTTAAAAAACACAACAAAAATGGCCGCCATTCCGTCATTTTGGATTTTGGAAAAAAAATTTTGAGCGTGCATCATCCCCTCAGAACCATTTATCCGTGAACCAAATATGAAAGGTGTAGCTTGAACCATGTTGGTGGGAGGGGTGGTAACATGAAAATAGAGAAAAAAAAGCTCAAAAAACACAACAAAAATGGCCGCCATTCCGCCATCTTGGATTTTGAAAAAAAAATTTTGAGTGTGCATCATCCCCTCAGAACCATTTATCCATGTACTAAATATGAAAGGTGTAGCTTAAAGCATGTTGGAGGGAGAGGTGGTAACATAAAAAACAGACAGACATACAGATGGACAGGCAGATGGACAGACGGACAGACGCATGGACGGACGGACGGAGTGCAATCCTATAGTCCCCTTACGGTTCCCGTAGGGGACTAATAATGATGACATCAGGCCCATGTCCCAAAATTGGGGAACATGAACTAATTTTTATAAATATTATAAAGTTACAGCCCTGAACGTTTCAAACCACCGTTTCTTCCTTCCTTCATCCAGTTGTGTCCTTGGATCCACCAAATTAACCATTGATTTGTGTCTGGCATCATTAGAAACTGAGATTTAAAAGCACAGAAGTCAGTTTGTTGTTATCTGACTGAGGGCCAAACAAAGAATGATGTTTTTGCCAATTCCGGTCACTTCCTGGCATCTGCACATGCGCGGTAAATGTATGGAGGGCCAGATAGGACTTCTAATTTTCGGTTTTGCATGCAACTTTTAGGGATTGGAGGGCAAAATTTGTGTTTGGCCCTGGATATTTTGGAATTAGCACCAGCTAGGTCTGGGCCATTGGGTACAGTTGGAAAAATATTACTTATTTGAGAATTTTGCTTGCAAGTGTTGTCTGCCTTTCATGTTCGTGTTGACCGACAACAACCAAAGTTGCAATGAAATCCCTTCATAAATATGACCCGTAGAATGTGCTAAAGGTTTTCAGGTTTCAGGTTTGCATAGCTGTCATGGTTGACCAATCACGACCAAAAGGGGATGTTTTCATCGAGACATGACCTCGAACCTGCATATGAAAGTTTGTGGTGATCGGACAAGAACTACGGGGTGTAGCGTGTGCTAAAGAAAAAGTGAACAGACTCAGAGACTTCCACACACGTGATGGCAATAGCTCATCTTGACTTTGTCAAGTTAACCTAAAAAAACACTGTTTTTGAAAACAAATTAACAAATACTAGAGCAAAGTCCAAGGTGGCATATACCCCCGCCTGCAATACCATGGATAGTATTACAGAAATGAAACATTAAGTATTGGGTGACGATGAAGGATGACAGACCTGTGACAGATTACAGACCATTGAGGAATTATCATACGAACTATTAAGTATCACCATAGGCCTTGGGTGACACAAAAAGGTATCCCTGCCTCTTTACCAAACGTTTGCTATAAGCAAGCATTGCCAATCACGTAACAGAACGCTGGGGTACCTATTTTTAGCAATACTGAGCAAAAGAAATTAAAACTGTGACATATCCTTAAAAATCAAGGACTTTCAAGGCTAATGCACAAATTTCAAGTACCTTCAAAGTCTAGAACCGGATCGGGAGGTTTCGATTTTTCCCCATGCAGGTCTATCAGCATACCAAAGGAGATCCAAATCTGACTGATGGCTTTGAAATTACACTCAAAAATGTTGGTATGGACAGAAGGATGGACAGAAATCTCCACTATATACCCCTGAATCCTCCTTTGGAGGTTGGGGGCATAATAATACTCCATACCAAATCTAGTTTAAATTGGTAATAGAAATTGTGGGCAGGGCCAAAAGTCTTGCCCCTCCCACAACTGAAAATAGTGCCCCTCACACATCCCTTGAACAAACTTCAGAGTAAACCTCAAAATGAAGCCGAGTACCATATATCAAGTGATTTCATTCATCGGATCATGAATTTAGGGCAAATTTCTTCCACCGCACCCCCCCCCCCCCCCACCCCCACCCCATGAGGGAAAGGGACATCAATTTTAACAAAACTAGATTGCCCCTCCCCAATCATTACGCACAAGAAATTGTATTGGAATTGGTTCAGCCGTTAGGGAGAAGACCCAAACACCACCTTTTTGTTGGACAATGGACAAAGACAGTTCAATGTAGCTCGCCCTGACTTTCAGTCAGGAGAGCAAAAGATACTGGGATTCATTTGTTTCACACAATAAGTAAAGATTTTATGCAAGTTTCTACATACCCAGTTCCACATGGCACTGTAATAAATACCCTGCTGAATGCTCGAATGGGAGGTTTATCTGATCTGCTTTCAGCTGTGGAATACAGAAAATAACTGATTATGACAGTTTTTACATGCAGTAATTAGTTGAGCTGGAAAGTATTGAATATTTTCACTTCAGTTTAACTTTTGGTATTTTGGGAGTAATTTGTCTCTGTATAGGTAGAATAGTTTTGGTATTGACACAGTGTGGAACAATATGATCAGCATACTGCCCAGTTCTATGCCAAGTCTGGAAATTTGATTTGATTCAAAATCATTCAGATGATTCGATTCACACTGGTACAAAAATTTTCCAATCATCAAAATGTTCTAAAAATCCCACCAATGGTTTCCTCTTAACTGGTAGAGTGCTGGAAGCCCATATTTGGGCTTTATTCTGAAGTGCTGGTACCGCAATTTAAAGGCTTCATATTCTGTGGATGTGCTTCATATTATCTTTGAAGTGATATTATTTTATCTGTTAGGATTTGCCTTGTTACAATTTATGAGAGAGTGCCCACTGGCACTCTCCCATAAATTGTTACAAGGCAAAGATGCACAAATAAATTTTTAGGACCAAAAATAATTTAGCACTCTACCAGATAACTGGTAGAGTGTTAAAAGCCCATATTTGGGCTTTAATTTAAAGGGTGGGTACTGTAACAAAAAAAGCTTCATATTCTCATTGGCACACTCCCATAAATCATTGCAAGGCAAAGACATGTGGACAAATAAGGAATGATGGTTTGTTTCCATCTATTTCTTGAGTTATGAACCCCAAAAAACAAATGGTCAAACTGTTTAAATGGGTCTATCCCATTTACGCTATGCTGGCCATGATTTTTTGGGGGGGAGGGGGGGGAGGGGGGGGAATTCATAACAAGAAATAGACAGAAACAAACCATCATTCCTTATAATTAAACTTGAGGGGCAATAAATTTAAACACTCTGTACTTTGCAGAGTTAAAATAAAAACCAAGTTGCATCATGCTTCCTAGTGATAACTGAATAAAAGAGGCAGAGTTTTCCAAAATTCTGTTTGAAATAACGATACATTTCACTGAAACATATTCTTGTGTCATTAAAAATTTTATTGATCAATGAATTGCATACGTTAAAAGGAACGTCATAGGCCATGCCCCCACAAAACTTCATTTTCCTTTTCCACTTGATGGGAGGGTGCTGTCATTCAAAGCAACACTTGATTTAAATTTAATTCTGATTTTGACTATTTCCTGAGAAATGAAAACACAGTTTGTAAATTAAACTCGGATGACCTGAAGTTGGTTGAACTTTGCCTCAGAAAGAGTTCATTCAGGCTATTTGGAAATTAGAAAGTTTTGTTCACATGAGTAGCGTTTGTGGATGTCATCATAATTATTATGACTGGCCTTGTTTGCATTTGATTTGGGTAAAACGATGAATGCAGACGATCACCTATTACCTATAAAAAAATTGAACACGGAATAAAAAGCATGATACATTGTTTATTAAATTATATTTTGAAAGTTTTCTTAATATGAGAAATTTTTTTTTTTGGTTCATTGTATTATGAAAAGAAAAAAAAAGAAGTTAAAAAATTTATAGTAATTTATATATTTTTTATACTTACCAATGACCCAGACTTAGCTGCTGGTGCTAACTCTAAAAAATCCAGGACCAAACACAAATTTTGCCCCCCAATCCCCAAAATTTGCATCCAAAACCAAAAGAAATCATGTCCTATAGGACCTCCATACTTCGCCCCTACTGCGCATGCGCAGTGTCAAGGACGTTCCGAAATTGGCGCCAATTATCATTCTTACTGGCAGTGCCTGGTCAGCGCTATGTACTCAGCGGGGAGGTAAGAGTTCCCAACTCCTGGGAGGGCCATCCCCGTCTGGGTCATTGGTAAGTATAAAAAATATATAAATTACTATAAATTTTTTAACATTTTTATACTGTACCAATGACCCAGACTTAGCTGAATAGTAAAAAGGCTGGAGGGCCTAGGACATAGAGGAAAATCCAATAAGCTCAACTATATAATATAGAGGCAACCCCTCAAGGAGAAAAGGAGTATTAGGCTTTACATGTATCTTTCTTATTTTATGTTAAATTAGAAAGATACAATACCCTTCATAATTGAGCACAATAACATTCATGTTCTCTATTAACATCCAGTATAACCATTTATACTAATTATTTTTAAAGTAAGCCAATAAATAAAGTTAGTCCAGAGAATTGAGACTCTTTATATTCTTTTAAAAGTGTCCGAGGATTGTATATTAACGCCCGTTTGACACTTGACATATACAAATGCTTCACACCCAGCTACACTTTAAAAATATGACATGAATGAATTTTTAACATTAATATTACACTTTAAAACCATCCCGGAAACGACTCAGAAATACTGACTTCGGAGGAGGCATTCCCTTGCTTTTCACTATAAAGCAGGTGACCTAAGGGAACACCCTCCCCCCCCCCCCTTCCCCTTGCCCTGGGTCAAATAGCCCAGAGCGAAGAGGGCAGCCGGACGGAGTCACTGCCGGAACAGAAAGCCTGCATAACTATAGTTGCAACTGTTTAGTGGACGACATTCTGAGCAACAGATAACGGACCTAAACAATGCAGGTCTCCAGAAATGGACTCAATATTTCTGAGATAAAAATTCGTGAATGTGGATGGCTGAGACCAATAAGCAGCCTTCATTAAATCTGTAATAGCAATACTATTAGCGTAAGCCCAAGAAGTAGCAAAAGCTCTTACTTCATGAGCGGAAATCTTAAGCACAGACTGCTGAGAAGAAGATAAACTCTCATAAGCAGTACGGATAGTTAACTGAATCCATCTAGCAAAAGAATGGACCGAAATGTCCTTTCTATTAGGCATCAGAGACAGAAAGAAACGTTTTCGTCCCTTTCTGATAAACTGAGATCTCTGTTTATAGATACGTAACGCTCTAACAGGACAGAGTAAAGGCCTACGCCCGTCTGAAGACGGAAGAGCCTTAATAACAATAGGTTCCGGATATTTATTAGGAGCCTGATTCTTAGCTAAAAAACCCACATTAGTAGTGAAGGTGATAGTGTTCCCGACACTACGATAATGAGAATCATCCACCGACAGTGCATGAAGCTCACTGACTCTTCTAGCAGAAGAGAAAGCTAAGAGAAAAGCTGTCTTATAAGATAAGAATTTGAAATCTACTGTCCCAAGAGGTTCAAATGGCTTTTCCTTCAGTTTAAGAAGAACCCAAGCTAAATTCCATTTAGGAATTAACCTAAGAGTTCTGGGTCTATTTATCGAGAAGTTTCTAACCAACTTAGAAAAAGAGACATTAGATCCAATTTGTAAACTATCATGATGTGCATAGGTATCAGATAACATAGACCTATAACCCTTAATAGTAACAGGCTGCAGTTTGATTTCGTCAAACAAGTATACTAGAAAGTTTGCAATGTCTGGTATAGAGGGATCAAAAATATCCACAGAATGATCCCTACACCAACGACGAAAAACCTTCCACGTAGCCGCATAGTTTAGCGAAGAGGAGGTCCTCCTACAGTTAGAAATCACATCCACTGCTCGTCCTGTAAAGTGTTTGCCATGCAAGAAGGACCGCAAAACGGAAAAATGTGAAGGTTGAGACCTTGCGGGTTGTGATGGAGTTGGCGCGATTTCCCCTGCGAAAGAAGATCCTCCCGTGGAGGAAGCTTCCGCGGTAGGTCCCACAACAGACACCTGAGGAGATTTATCCACGGTCTCTGTGGTGACAGAGATGCTACCAACAGAATCTTGCATTGAGATTGTTTTATTTTTAGCAATACTTGCTGAATTAACGGCGCTGGAGGATACGCATATCCTATCATTCCGTCCCAAGGGATCGACAGAGCGTCTACTGCAAATGCTCTTGGATCCGGACACGGAGACACATACGTCTGCAACTGATTGTTGAGATGTGTCGCAAATAAATCTATCATTGGCCGTTCCCATTGGTAGCAAATCTGATTGAATACTTGTTTGCTGAGAGTCCACTCCGACGGCAACAAGCGACCCTTTCGTGAAAGGGAGTCTGCTAGTACATTCAGACGACCCGGTATGTGACGGACCGAAAGAAGAACCTGATGTTCTAACGCAAACAGAAGGATTCTTTCCGTTAGATTGAACAACGGAACTGAATGAGTGCCTCCCTGATTCCGTATATACGCCACTACTGTCGTATTGTCGGATAGGATTTGGACATGAGCATTGTGAATAATGTCCATCCAATGACGTAACGCAAGCCAAATTGACATCATTTCCTTGATGTTTATGTGCTTGCCCAGGAATTGCGGATCCCAAAGACCCTGGCATCTCGAATCCGTTGGGATCAATGATGCACCCCAACCTGTTTGACTGGCATCCGTCATAATGGTAAAACTTGGATCCGGCAACTGCAGCGGAACTCCCTGAGTTAACCACTGAATGTTTGCCCAAGTCTGAATCTCTTGTTTCACTTGATCTGACAAGAGAACGTCTATGTCGAACGAATGAATTTTCACACTCCAATTCTGAGTTAAGAAAATTTGGAGAGGACGCGTGCGTAACCGCCCCATCGGAATGAGATCCGCAGCGGCTCCGCACAGACCTATCAGTCTCATAAATTCTCTCGCCGTGACTTTGTCTGCGTGCAGACAATAGTGAGCGTAACAACTGACTAATTCGCTCTGGTTAACGGCAGACGAACGAGATTGTTGTGCGTCTCGAAGCTCATTCCCAGATGTGTGAATGACTTGGACGGCACCAGATCCGACTTCTCCTTGTTTACTATAAAACCGAGATGTCGGAGCAATAGAAGTAGATTCTGAACATCGTTCTGAAGCATTAACTCGTTGCCGTACCTCTGAAGAATGTCGTCCAGGTAGGCCGACGTTACCGCAGACGAATGAGCTCGGAAATAGATCATTACCGAGTTCATTACCTGAGTGAAAGCCCAGGGTGCTAGATTCAATCCGAAGCACATCGCCCGGAATTGATACACCACTCCTAGGACTGCGAAGCGTAGATACTTTCTGAATGTCGGATGTACCATGACGTGAAAGTACGCATCTTTGAGATCTATGCTCGTTGCATAATCGTTCACCCGAATACTCGCTCTGACCGACCGAATCGTCTCCATATAAAACTTCGGAGCGACGATCAGCTTGTTTATCCAGCTCAAATCTATGACTGGACGGAGCGAGCCGTCTGGTTTCGGAACCAGAAACAGATGGCTGTAGAATCCCGGAGTCTCCTGGTTTTCTACGACCTCTACCGCATTCTTCATTAAAAGAGACTGCACCTCTGATAATAGAGCGTCTCTTTTCTGCGGATTTGACGGAAGTTGAGTCCATTTTGGACTTCGAGTTAATGGAGGCTCCCGTTTGAAGGGTATCTTTAGACCTTCCGAAGTCACTCCTCTCACCCAAGGGTCGTCCGTAATCGACGCCCATTCTTGTGAAAAGCTCGACAACCTTCCGCCAACCGGTATGCGATAGAGGTTTAAGCCATCACCTCCTGGACCTGCGAGGCCTGCGGTAGGAGAAACCACATCCTCCACGACCCGCACCTCGTCCCGTCGACCTCGGAGCGTCCGACCGGTTGTCCCGGCCCGAAGAACGTCCCGAACGTGAGTCGCTACCTTGACGGTCTCTTGAATAAGACCAAGAGGACGCTCCGGAACCTCTATAGGAACCTCTCTTGGGCACATTAGACCCAGAAGTGCCTGTCTTACTCTTGTCTGCCGTGCCCGACTTCTTAGAAGCAGATTTGAACAGCAGAGAATCCGAAGCTTTCTTTGTAATTTTATCATAAATTGCAGAAAGCTTGCCGTCAAAGAGAAGATCTCCGGAGACCGAAGCGACTCTGAGAGAGTTCTTCACCTTAGTATCCACGAGTGTGGATGTAGCTAGGGCTGCGTCATGTCTAACCAACTCCAAGTTTGCCACTGAAAGGGCGGAGTTACACGTGGAATAAGCTACTGCCCTTGAAAGAAGTCTTAAAGAGGATTGTATATCCTGAAATTCTTTCCCTTGAAGGCGCAGTGATAACGCCTTAGTAAGGTGATCTGCATAAGATAAGGCATCTAAACTGGCTCTGTTAGACGAAATAGTTGTTTCCAACAGCGCGGTTGGAATAGACGCCGACGACAGTAATGATAACTCTAAGTCTTCCGCCTCGTCGTCCATACGCAGAGGAACTCTCGGAATACCCTGTCCTGCCGTGTCGAATTTATTCCTTGCATTAATGAAAGGCAGGTTGAGAGTATTGGCGGACAAGAAACCTGCTTTCCCCGTTTTGGAAGCAAGTTTGAATATAGCGTCGTTCAATAATTCAAATGTTCTTGCAACATTATTGGACTGAGACGGAAACTTGGGAGCGATGTCCCTGAACCGCTCAAAGAAATCAGAGTCCAATGACGCTATAATCCTCTTGTCCGGAACCGCAGCAGTCTGGCCCGACGGAACAACTTGAGGGAGAAAGTGCCGGATGAAGTCCACGGCAGCTTTATGTTGTTCCGAAAGGGATAGCTCCAAGTCATCCGTATCCCTTTCACCATCCGGTCGGACCTCATGATGCTCCCGGTCGTCTGCCCCCGATGCTTCGGCGGAGCGTACCGACCCAGCGCCGTCGGATAATTCCCGATCCGACACCGTTCTGTCGGCTGCTGGGATGCTGCGATAAGTTGTGCTATCTGCACAAGTACGTCCGGCATCAAGGCCTGCGGAGGCGCAGTCTTTCGCTACTTCGCCGAGGGAAGCTCCGCATCTGATGACTCCCGCATACTTTTCCTATGCGAACGTCCGGAGTCCATCGGCCTCGTGTCCCTGGCTACCGGATGGTGTGACCTGGTCGCCGAAGAATCCCTGATCGGCGAAGCTGGTAAAATATCGGCGGTCACGTAGCCAAGGTGCGGTCGTGTGCGCTGACGAGAGGAAGAAGCCTGAGCAGTCTCCGCGGACTGCCTATACAACGGAGCGTCCCGAGCGACGGACGTATGCTCCGCTTGCGACACATTTTGTACCACAACATCTGGTCCCAGATGTTGTTGTACGAGAGAGGGGCCTCTCTCGCTCGCAGCCCGGCTGGACCTGGACGAGCTAGGAACCGGACTCAAAGGCTTCCTCCGATCTCGCCTACTATCCGCCGTCACTGGGTGTGCACGTTGAATGTTTATAGTGCTCGCATCACCCAACATTTCCTCCTGGACCGCATCGGACGAACCCGGCTGCCAAACCATTCGGTGAATGGACGCTACACCGGGCGAGCTAGCGGACGACATTTGTTTAATCTCCATGAGCACTTTTGCCGCTAGCTCTGTATTCATTTGTGACGACGGAAGCGCACTTGCGGAAGATAACATGGAAACATCACCCTGTTCTTGTTCCTCTGAAATAGAAACTGAGAGAGTAGAGTGACCTTGCGGAGAAAGAGCCGGCATAGCCCTTTCTCCACTAACAACATATCGTGACACACGTTTCCAATGTTTGTCATCCCAATATTGACATATAGAACAGGGATTAGTGCGAGAACACTGACTACAATTAATGCAATGATCATGAAAGACAGAGGAAGATTTCTTCCTATTACAATTTGAACAATATCCTTTCATTGTGAAAAGTCAACAACAAGTCCTAGTTACTCACACAAACCCCTGACACAAAGATACATAATAACATGATCCATTAATAATGAAAAAACAATTGCAAATCAAAATAATTTTTGAAAAATATTTTTTCAGCGAAGCCCAAGTTTCTGAAAAGTAACGTTGAGCCCCAATGGATCCGATGGCTAAGTGTGGTCAAAAATTTTAAATTTATATTAAATAATTAATGCAACACTTACGGATAATAAAAATGTATCTTATAGTGAGATAAACTACACCAAAGGCAAACAGCCCCCCTCAAAAGAGACTGTTGCCAATGTAAACAAACAGTGTAAAACACCAGAAAACATGACTCCAGGCACTGAAAAAACTGGCCCGATATCAGTCATCAAAATTACACTCTATCTGATGCAAGACAGAGACTCCCAGGGGAGAATCTGCAGAACATCAGATGGAAGATGCAGAACACAACGTTTATACACCCATGGGTGAAAACGTAACTATGGGGAAAATAACAGAAAACATTCTGTAACCAAGCAACTCTCCCAAGAGAATTTAGAAATGATCTTTCTCAAAAATATGCCAAAAGCATGGGAGAATTGCAAGGGGGGACTAAGAAGACCAGGGGAGAGGAAACACTGAATAAGCAGTGCAACTTTTTAGCAAGAATGACAACAAGAGGCCCATGCCTCGAAAATAGGCAACTTAACATAATTTCATAAAAAATTTCAAGTACAGCCCTGATTATTTTTTGTCACTCCTTTTTCCTCTCCTCCTTCTATATCCTCCTTAGAATCACCATTTCTCCAATAATTACGTGTCTGGCATCCTTTAAACTGAGATTTACAAGCACAAAGATCAGTGAGGTGTTGACTGATGAAGGGCCAAACAGAGAATGATAATTGGCGCCAATTTCGGAACGTCCTTGACACTGCGCATGCGCAGTAGGGGCTAAGTATGGAGGTCCTATAGGACATGATTTCTTTTGGTTTTGGATGCAAATTTTGGGGATTGCGGGGCAAAATTTGTGTTTGGCCCTGGATTTTTTAGAGTTAGCACCAGCAGCTAAGTCTGGGTCATTGGTACAGTATAAAAATATACTTTACTCATTTTGCTTGAAAATGGATGAATGGAAAAAAGGTTTAAATATATTCTGAAGACCGAAAATAATTTAGCACGCTACCAGTGAAACTCTTCTTCTATCATCAGGACTCTGTAATCAGGTCTCCTGTACAAGAGACCTGACAATAGAAGAGTTCAGGGATGTTTCACTTCTGAAACTACTTTCATTTCATTCTGGAATATTTCACATTTTTATTGGTTTGTCAGATAAGTCATCTTTGTAATGATACATACAGGCCTGAAAATAAGCAGTCTGACATTTGCAGAATGAGGTCCCCAAAGGCTGAATTTGATGATGCTATCCCATATAGTGGGTCAATTTATCCTCGGGAGTACCTCTTTCTGTTTAGTTTTGAGACCCTGATTCAGATTGAGGATCACAGAGGGTAAATTTAGTGATGCTACCCTGCTGTGCAGGGTAGCGTCACTAAATTCACCCTCTGGGAACCTCATTTTGAAGATGACAGTCTGCTTATTTTCGGGCTTGGATACAAAAAGAATTAGGTTAGTGAAAGAGATACAAACATTGACATGTGATAAAATACTTGAGTGGATACGGAGATTAAGAAGGTGCAAAATCAACAACTTGAAGAGTGTACAGATTCTATTTGCGATTCTTCAATTCAGTTTGAAATCTCCTGTCTGGTTCAATTCAGGATTCAATTGGCCCCTCCTCTAGGTCACCATTCAAAAGTGGTCAGGTACTAATATCCAAGGCATGAAGGTACGCTGCAAATTTATTTCTTTATTTATTTACTTATTGATTTATTTATTAGCTTAAAATAAATAGGGTTCTTCCTCTCATCATACCCAACCCACATGTCAAGTTTGGTTTTAACCGGCACCGCGAAACGTTAGAGATAGGTAACCATGGAAACTTGTAAGTTGACCTCTGGCACGATGCCCCCCCACCCCGCCCCCCCCACCCCCCCCCCCCCCCACTACACAAACACAAAATTTCTTCCTCTCAGCATACCTAACCCATATGTTGAGTTTTGAGAGGCCAAGAGGAACTTTAATTAGAGAGAGGAAACCAAAACCAACAGATAGAGAGATGGATAGACTATGCCATGGCTATATCCCACTAAATAATTGGGGGTGGGGGGGGGGGGGAGGATAAAATTTGGCATTCAAATTTTTATTTTTTTATTTAACATGTTCCTCAAAACCCAAGTTTATGACCCCCTTACTGTAATGAGCTCGCTTAAGTGAGAGGTCATAAGATATGTTTTCAAGGCTAAAAATGAAATTTTGCAGCTATTCCGGTGTCATCAGCTATTCATGTAAAGAGCTCACCCTTTTCCTAACAAATCACACTAAGTCCCATTGTCAAGAAAAGTTTTATTTATTCCATCACCCCCACTTCCACATATTTGAAAAAGAGGGTTATGGGTTAAAGAGAAATCACCTGATTGTCTGTCCATCCCCTCCCATTCTATCCTGTTTAGTCTTGCGTAATAAGAAAAATTTCCAAAGTGATATACACCACAAAATAACAATAAATTATCTTCAATAATTTGTTTCACTTTCACTAAAATAAAGGGAGGGGGGAGAGGGGATGGGGGGGGGGGGTACAATGGATTTTGTAGGTTTTTAAGCTGAAAAACAAAATTTTTCAGGTCAGGACAACTTCCTGATACACTTCCGTGTCAGTTCAGCAAAAAGTGAAAAGATCCTATGTTTAAAACAAATAGTATGTACATAGAACTTAGCAGAGATTGAAAAATGCACTTACTTTCTTTGAAGACTCCAGATAATGTGAAATTCAAGTATGATGACTGTAATGATACAAAAAGAATTAGGTTAGTGAAAGAGATACAAACACTGATAGATAGGAGGCCTGTCCTAACTATAAATTAATTCTTAACCCATTTACCCAATGCACAGGATATCAAAATTTATTATATTAAGGCCTCACAAAGTAGATCTTCTGTTTCTCAGGCCATTTTTTTGTAAAATTGCACGTGGGCAGGGAGGGGGGGGGCAGTAAAAAATTTGCATCCATCATGTCCCATTTTTCGGTTACCCCTTTTTTACACCCAACCACCCCCTTCTGCAATTTTTCTACTGTCATTTTCTGACACCCACATCCACTTTCCCATTGAAATTACGAATTGCTTAGACAAACATCATAATAGGTAAGGAAAGCAGTATAGTTCGCTGATTAGTTTGATTCCATCAGTGTTTCCAGGTAACTGTTAACAATTTTTTTTTATCCAGAAAGGTTAGTTTCACTTCCTGTATGCAAAATCAGGCTTCAGAAAATAAATATGTTTAAATTATTCCCCTGATTTGTACCATAGGAGTAAGCTAATGAAAGTGTCAATGACACTGTAGCTTAACTTGTGTGTTGTGTTTGATGAAAAGGATAATGTTCAATGTTTATGAAAGGATTATGAAATAAGACAAGAATTGTGATAATTGGGAATATGTTCATTTCTGTTCCCTGTATGCTATGTTTATGATAAAAATAATATGAGGTGTACACTGTACTAAAGAGCTGAGGGGTGGGTTAATATGACCTCACAGTTAATGTATGTGGCCCTCACAGTTAATGTATATCAACAAAAGTTACCAAGTCACAGTGAAATTATTCCAAAACAAGTCATCCTATCAAGTTACATTAAAATCCCTTCATAAATATGGCCTGTAGACTGTGCTAAAGGTTTTCGGGCTTTCGGCCCCTGTAGCCAACAGTTTCCCAATTGCGTCCAAAGGGGACGTTCTCATCTAGACATTATATGAAGTCAACCTACCAAGTTACGATGAAATCCCTTAATAAATATGACCTGTAGACTGTGCTAAAGGTTTTTGGGCTTTGGGCTCTGGCAGCCATCATGGTTGAATGATCGCAACCAAAAGGGCACATTCTCAGCTGGGCATTTTCTGTAGTGATCCTACAAAGCTACAATGAAATCCCTTCATAAATATGACCTGCAGACTGTGCTCAAGGTTTTTGGGCTTCGGGCCCCTGAAGCCGTCACAGTTGACCAATCATGACCAAAAAAGGATGTCATCATCTAGGTAGTATATGGAGTCAAACTTACGGGTTACAATGAAGTCCTTCCATAAATATGACCAATAGACTATGCTAAAGGTTTTGGGGTTTTGGGTTCGGGCAGCCATCAAGGCTGAATGATCGCGACCAAAAGGGGACGTTCTCATCTAGACATTATTTAGAGTCATCCTACCAAGGTACAATGAAATCCCTTCATAAATATCACCTGTAGACTGTGCTAAAGATTTTCGGGCTTTGGGCCTCTGTAGCCAACACAGTTGCCTAAT
This sequence comes from Pictodentalium vernedei, assembly GCA_031216915.1. NCBI lineage: Eukaryota > Metazoa > Mollusca > Scaphopoda > Dentaliida > Dentaliidae > Pictodentalium > Pictodentalium vernedei. Next base: position 353,748,997 of record CM062292.1, read on the forward strand.
GGTGTCCAAAAGGGGCTGTTCTCATCTAGACATTACATGAAGTCAACCTACCAAGTTACAATGAAATCCCTTCATAAATATGATCTGAAGACTGTGCTAAAGGTTTTCGGGCTTTAGGCTTGGGCAGCCATCATGGTTGAATGATCACAACCAAAAAGGGACATTCTCATCTGGACATCATCTGGAGTGATCCTATGAAGTTACAATGAAATCCCTTCATAACAATGACCTGTAGACTGTGCTCAAGATTTTTGGGCTTCAGGCACCTGTAGCTATCACAGTTGACCAACCACGAACAAAAGGGGATGTCATCATCTAGGCATTATATGGAGTCAACCTATCAAGTTACAATGAAATCCTTCCATAAATACGACCTACAGACATGCTAAAGGTTTTCGGGCTCGGGCAGCCATCAAGACAGAATGATCGTGACCTAAAAAGGACGTTCTCATCTGGACAATATTTGGAGTCATCCTACCAAGCTACAATGAAATCCCTTCATAATTATGACCTGTAGACCGTTCTAAAGGTTTTCGGGCTTTGGGCCCCTGAAGCTGTCACAGATGCCCAATCGTGTCCAAAAGGGGACGTTCTCATCTAGACATTATATGAAGTCAACCTTCCAAGTTACAATGAAATCCCTTCATAAATATGACCTGTAGACTGTGCTTAAGGTTACCAATGACACATGTGGTAAAGTCTTAATACACAATAATAGCAAGTTAAACTATAATGAATATTATATTGTGACCAGGTCATGCAACAATATTTGAAATTTGAAAGCGTGTTGGAACTGTTAACCAAGCTGAAACAGGGCAGTTGTCACAATCAATTCACTAGCACTCTTTTCCATCAGAACAGGTGCCCCAACATGCAGTCTGTGTGTTAACTCACAAGTTACATTCTAAGTATCTTGACAGCTGTTTTTAGGCAAGTCTTGGCTAGATATCAATGGAATTGATATTAGCAAAAAATTAAAACTGCCCTGAAGGGAGAAAACTCCCAATGATGACAACAACTTTGTTATATATAATATACATATATGTAGATTATTACAATCGTCAACTGATCTTGGTTGTAAAATTCAGTCAAGTTAACAAAATTGGATCATCCATATCAAATGTTGATTTGGCTGATATGGTCTCATTAACGTGACAGTACATGACAAACCCAGGATGATTTTTTTTTTTGTTTTAATACATTATTTATTTTATGGCAGTGAATATAATCAAATTTAATATGACACCCGAAATGTAAACAAAAAGGAAATGATGAAATGTTTGTTCAAAGTGTTTGTCACAAAGGCACTGAAGTTATCACTTCGTATTTATAAAATGGTCACCTCAACAAGAGGTGCTCATCGGAGATGCAGGCATCGAGTCGTGGTGGCAAACAGAGAGTGTTGCATGCCTACAATCCAGTTATCAATCATATCCCGGTTGTCAAATCTGCAACTTTTGCTCAAGTTATAATTCTAACAAGTTCAGAAATTGTAAAAATTATTTAATTAGGGCACATAACTCTGTAACAAGAAATCGGACCAGAGTAGTTTTCAAACTAGCTTGAGATATTATTGCAAAATACCTGTATGGCAAATATTAGTCAAATCGGAGAAAGCTTGTTTTTTTTATTTATTTATTCATAAAGCAGTTCTGAAAATAGTTGGGATCGAAAATTTAACAGCTTACACTATTATGCTGCAAACCAATGTTTGCAGCAATGAAAATTTCTCATAATGTAGTTGAAAATTTAACCAACTACATCTTGTTTGACAGAGCTCTGTAAGCTCTGTGAAACAAGGTATCGTTGGTTAAATGTTAAAAAATTTATAGTAATTTATATATTTTTTATACTTACAAATGACCCAGACTTAGCTGGTGCTAATCTCCTTAATTCAGGGCCAAACACAAATTTTGCCCCCCCAATCCCCAAAATTTGCATCAAAAACCGAAAAATACATGTCCTATATGGCCCTCCATACATCCACTCCTCTGTGCAGTGTCAAGGAGGTCCCGAAATTGGCGCCAATTATCATTCTTACAACCAGTGCCTGGTAAGCGTTATGTACTCAGCGGGGAGGTATGAGTTCCCAACTCCTGGGAGGGCCATCCCCGTCTGGGTCATTGGTAAGTATAAAAAATATATAAATTACTATAAATTTTTTAACATTTTTATACTGTACCAATGACCCAGACTTAGCTGAATAGTAAATAGGCTGGAGGGCCTAGGACATAAAGAAAAATCCAATAAGCTCAATTATGTATAATAGAATATCCTCTCCAGGAGAAAAGAAGAGATAGGCTTTACATGTATCTTTCCTATTTATAATAAAGAAGAAAGACACAATACCGATCAGTAATTGAGCATAATAAACAATGATCTCTATTAACATCCAGTATAACCCTTTATACTAATATTTTTAAAGGTAAGCCAATAAATAAAGGAAGTCCAGAGAAATGAGACTCTTTATATTCATTAAAAGTGTCCGAGGATTGTATATTAACGCTCGTTTGACACATGGCATATACAAATGCTTCACACCGAGCTACACTTTAAAAATATTACATGGATGATTAAACATTATCTTTACACTTTAAAACCATCCCGGTACCGACTCGGAATTACTGACTCTGGGGGAGGTATTCCCTTGCTTTTCACTATAAAGCAGGTGACCTAAGGGAACACCCGCCCCCCCCCCCCCCCCTTCCCCTTGCCCTGGGTCCAATACCCCAGAGCGAAGAGGGCAGCAGGACAGAGTCACTGCCGGAACAGAAAGCCTACATCACTATAGTTGCAACTGTTTAGTGGACGATATTCTGAGCAATTGATAACGGACCTAAACAATGGAGGTCTCCAGAAATGGACTCAATATTTCTGAGATAAAAATTAGTGAATGTGGAAGGTTGAGACCAATATGCAGCCTTCATCAGATCAGTAATAGCAATACAATTAGCATAGGCCCAAGAAGTCGAAAGAGCTCTTACTTCATGAGCTGAGATCTTGAGTGCCGACTGCTGAGAAGATAATTTTTCATAAGCAGTACGAATAGTTAATTGAATCCATCTAGCAATAGAATGAACCATAATATCCTTTCTATTAGGTATCAAAGACAGAAGGAAACGCTTACGTCCCTTTCTGATGAACTCAGATCTACGTCTGTAAATACGTATTGCTCTAACAGGACACAGTAGAGGCCTACGCCCATCAGATGATGGACGGGCCTTAATAATAATAGGTTCAGGATACTTATTAGGAGCCTGATTCTTAGCCAAAAATCCAACATTGGTGGTAAAGGTAATAGTATTACCGACACTACGGTAGTGAGAATCCTCCACAGATAGTGCATGAAGCTCACTAACTCTTCTAGCAGAAGAGAAAGCTAAGAGAAAAGCTGTCTTATATGTTAAGAATTTAAAGTCAACTGTGTCAAGAGGCTCAAAAGGCGCTTCTTTTAGCTTAAGAAGAACCCAGGCCAAATTCCACTTCAGAATTAATCTAAGGGTTCTAGGTCTATTTATCGAAAAATTTCCAACTAACTTAGATAAAGTGACATTAGTTCCAATCATCAAGCTATCATGATGTGCATAGGTATCGGATAGCATAGACCTATAACCCTTAATGGTGATAGGCTGCAGATTAATCTCATCAAACAAGTATACTAGAAAGTTTGCTATGTCTGGAATGGAGGGATCATAAATATCTACTGAATGATCCTCACACCACTGACAAAAGACCCTCCACTTAGCAGCATAGTTTAGCGAAGAGGAGGTCCTCCTGCAGTTAGAAATCGCGTCCACTGCTCGTCCTGTAAAATGTTTTCCGTGCAAGAAGGACCGCACAATGGAAATACGCGAAGGTTTAGACCTTGCAGATTGTGATGGAGGATGCGTGATTTCCCTTGCGAAAGAAGATCTTCCCGTTGAGGAAGCTTCCTCGGCATGTCCCACAACAGACACCTGAGTAGATTTATCCACGGTCTCTGTGGAGACAGAGATGCTACCAACAGAATCTTGCATTGCGATTGTTTTATCTTGAGCAATATCTGCTGAATCAACAGCACTGGAGGATACGCATATCCTATCATTCCGTCCCAAGAGATCGAGAGAGCGTCTACTGCAAACGCTCGAGGATCCGGACAAGGTGACACATACGTCTGCAACTGATTGTTGAGATGTGTCGCAAATAAATCTATCATTGGCCGTTCCCATTGGTAGCAAATCTGATTGAATACTTGCCTGTTGAGAGTCCATTCTGACGGCAACAGGAGACCCCTCCGTGAAAGGGAGTCTGCTAAGACGTTCAGACGACCCGGAATATGACGGACGGAGAGAAGAATCTGATGTTCTAGTACAAACAGAAGAATTCTTTCCGTTAGATTGAGCAACCGAATGGAATGAGTGCCACCTTGGTTCCGAACATACGCAACTACTGTCGTATTGTCGGACATAATTTGCACGTGTGCATTCTGAATAACATCTATCCAATGACGTAGAGCAAGCCAAATCGACATCATCTCTTTGATGTTGATGTGCTTGCTTAGAAACTGCGGATCCCAAAGACCCTGGCACTTCAAATCCGATGGGCTCAGTGTCGCGCCCCAGCCTGTTTGACTGGCATCCGTCATAATCGTAAAACTCGGATCTGGCAACTGCAGTGGAACTCCCTGAGTTAACCACTGTATGTCTGCCCAAGTCTGAATCTCTTGCTTCACTTGGCTTGACAAGAGTATGTCCGTTTCGAGCGAATGAATCTTCACTCTCCAATTCTGAGTCAGACAGACCTGGAGAGGACGAGTGCGTAGCCGCCCCATCGGAATGAGATCCGAGGCAGCTCCGCACAGACCTATTAGTCTCATGAATTCCCTCGCTGACACTTTCTCTGAGTGAAGACAATAGCGAGCATAACAACTGACTAATTTCGCTCTGGTTAACGGCAGATGAACAAGATTGTTGTGCGTCTCGAAGCTCATTTCCAGGTGGGTAAATGACTTGGACGGCACCAGATCCGACTTCTCTTCGTTTACTATGAAACCGAGACTTCGGAGCAATAGAAGCAGATTGTGCATGTCGTTCTGAAGCGTTAACTCGTTGCCGTATCTCTGAAGAATATCTTCCAGGTAAGCTGACGTTACCGCAGACGAATGAGGTTGGAAATGAGTCATTACCGAGTTCATTACTCGAGTGAATGCCCAGGCGCTAGATTCAGACCAAAGCACATCGCTCAGAACTGATAAACAACACCTAGGACAGCGAAGCGAAGATACTTTCTGAACGCCGGATGTACCATGACGTGAAAGTACGCATCCTTGAGGTCTATGCTCGCAGCACTCGAATGCTCGCTCTGACCGATCGTTTGGTCTCCATATAAAACTTTGGAGCCACGATCAGCTTGTTTATCAAACTTAAGTCGATCACTGGACGGAACGAGCCGTCTGGCTTCGGAACCAGAAAAAGATGGCTGTAGAAACCTGGAGATTCCTGGTTTTCTACGACCTCTATCGCGTTCTTCGTTAAAAGAGACTGGACTTCTGATAGAAGTGCCGTTCTTTTCTGACAATTTGACGGAAGCTGAGTCCATCTTGGACTTCGAGTTAATGGAGGTTTGCCTTTGAAGGACAGTTTTAGTCCTTCCGAAATAACTCCTCGAACCCAAGGGTCCTCCGTAATTGATTCCCAATTGCTTGAGAAACTCGACAGTCTTCCGCCCACTGGAACGCGACAGAGGTCTAGACCATCACTTCCTGGATCCGCGAGGCTTGCGGTAGGAGAAACCACGTCCTCCGCGACCCGCACCTCGCCCCGTCGGCCTAGGGGCATCTGACCGGTTATTTCGGCCAGCATAACGGCCCCTAGTCGAGTCGCTACTCTGCCGGTCTCTAGATTAAGACCTAGAGGACGCATAGGAACTTCTATAGGAACTTCCTCTGGACGAACTCGTCCCGGAAGTGCCTGGCCTACTCCTGTCTGCTGGTTCCGATTTCTTGGAAGCAGACTTAAACAACAGAGAGTCCGAAGCTTTCTTTGTTAATTTATCATATATATCAGAAAGCTTGCCACTGAAGAGAAACTCTCCCGAGACCGGAGCGACTCTAAGAGAATTTTTCACCTTACTGTCCACGCATGTGGAAGTAGCCAGGGCCGCGTCACGTCGAGCTAACTCCAGATTTGCCACTGAAAGGGCGGAGTTATAAGTGGAAAAAGCTATGGCCCTAGACAGAACTCTTAAAGACGTTTGTACGTCTTGAAACTCTGATCCTTCAAAGCGTAATGACAATGCTCTAGTAAGGTGATCTGCGTAGGAAAGAGCGTCTAAACTAGCTCTGTTAGACGATATCGTCGTTTCCATCGTAGACGACGGAAGTGACATAGACGACGGCATGGAAATATCAAGGTCTTCAGCCTGGTCGTCTAAATGCAGAGGAACTCTCCGGATACCCTGACCTGCCGTATCAAACTTGTTCCTTTGATTAATAAACGGCAGCTGTAGAGCAGATGCCAGTAGGAAGGCTGACCTGCCCGTCTTGTTGGCAAGTTTTATCAATAGCGTCATTCAATAACTCAAAAATCCGAGAGACATTCTTGGATTGTGACGGAAATTCCGGGACAATGTCCCAAAACCGATTAAAAGACTCGGTGTCCAGTGGCGCTATCACCCTCCTATCCGGCTGCGCAGCATTTTGGTCTGGCGGAACAACTTCTGGAAGGTAATGCCGGATGAATTCTACGGCTATTTTATGTTGTTCCGAAAGGAAAATATCTAATTCATCAGAATCCCTTTCGCCATCCTGTAGGACCTCATGTAAATCTCGGTCGTCCGCACCGGATCCAGCGGCGGAACCTACCGACCCAGCATCTTCTGACATTTCATGTTCCGACAGAGGCTCTGCCGGTTGCTGGGATGCTGCGATTAACTTTGCTATCTGTGATAGCACATCCGTTACAGAGGCCTGGGGAGCGGCGGTCTTACTGGATTTAGCCGCCAGAAGCTCCCTGGACGTTGCATCCTGCATACATCTTTTATGCGAACATCCGGATGAAGAAGGCCTCGAATCCCTGGCTACCGGATGGCGTGACCTGGTTGCCGTGGAATCCCTGGTCGGCGAAGCTGACTGTAATTCACTGGTCACATAGCCAAGGTGCAGTCGAATGTGCTGCTGAGAGGATATGGAAGCCTTATAGGTAGCCTCGGTGGACTGCCTATATACCGGAGCATCCTGAGCGGCGGACGTATGCTCCGACTGCGTAACACTACGGACTACAACATCTGGTCCCAGATGCTGCTGTATGAGAGAGGGACCTCTCTCGCTTGCAGCCCGTGCCGAACTGGACAAGCTAAACACAGGACTGTCAGGCTTCCTCCGATCCATCCTCCTTTCCGTCGTCACTGGGTGTGCACGTGGAAGTTTATAGTGCTCGCAACACCCGACTCTCTCTGCTGGACCGCAATGGATGAACCCGAGTGCTGCCCCATTCGGTGAATGGACGCAACCCCGGTCGAGCTAGAGGACGTCAACCCCTTCGGGTTCCTTTCAGGGAATTGACGAATCTCCATGAGCACTTTTGCCGCTAGCTCTTCGCTTGTATGTGACGACGGAGGCACACTTCTGGACGACATCATGGAAACATCACCCTGTTCTTGTTCCTCTGAAAAAGAGAGTGAAACACTAGAGTGACTCTGAGGAGAAAGAACCGGAATGGACCTTTCTCCAGGAACAACATACCGTGACACACGTTTCCAACGTTTTTCATCCCATTTGAAACACACAGAACAAAGATCAGTGCGAGTACAGAGAGAACAATTAATACAGAGATCATGAGAATCATAGGAAGATTTCCTCCTATTACAATTTGAACAATAATCATTCATTGTGAAATGTAAACAATCAAAGTACTCGCACTAATCCTTGAAAATAAAGATACATAATACAACAATCCATTATATTCATTAATAAATAATGATTTGAAAGGAAAAAATTTTTTAAGAAAAAAACATTTTTTCAGAAGAGCCCAAGTTCCCAAAGGGAACCCTGAGCCCAATGGATCCCAAAAAAGCCTAAGTGTGGACAAAAATTTAAATTCATTTTGAAAAAATTAATGAGACACTTACGGACAATAATAATGTATCTTACTATGAATAAGAGATGCAGAAGACAAATAATCACTATCAGCAGTAACTGTTGTCAATCTAAGCAAAAGTGTCAACAAACCGGAAACATGACTCGAAGCACTGAAACAAACATGGCTCGAAATCAGTCACCAATTAAAACACTATCTGATGCAAAACAGAGGCTTCCAGAGAAGAAACTATAGAACATCAGATGGTAGATGCAGACCAAAACGCCTAAACACCCCTAGGGTGAGGACGTAAACATGGGTAAAAAACAGAAATAAATCTGTTACCAAGCCAAATCTCCCAAGAAATTTTAGTAATAAACATCACAAAAAAAATAAGCCAAAACATGGGAGAATAGCTAGGGGGGAATAAGGAAGGTAGAGAGGAAACACTGATCAAACAATGGTACTTCATAGCAAGAATGACATCAGGGCTATGCCTTGAAAAAAGGCAACTAGAAATAATTTCATAAAATAATTTTAAGTTACAGCCCTGAACATTTTCTTGCACTAAATTTTTTCCTCTCCTCCTAATGTATCCTCTTTATTTTCACCATTTCTCTCATGAATATGTGTCTGGCACCATGAAAATTGAGATTTGGAAGCACAAATAACAGAGAAGTATGACTGTTTTGAGGTCCAAACTAAGAATGATAATTGGCGCCAATTTCGGGACCTCCTTGACACTGCGCATGCGCAGAGGAGTGGATGTATGGAGGGCCATATAGGACATGTATTTTTCGGTTTTTGATGCAAATTTTGGGGATTGGGGGGGGGGCAAAATTTGTGTTTGGCCCTGAATTAAGGAGATTAGCACCAGCTAAGTCTGGGTCATTGGTACAGTATAAAAATATTTGTCCTACAAGTGCAAAATAGTGTCATAGAAGAGATTTAAAGGTGAAAAAAAGGTGATCTTCTATAACGAAGGAGGAGCCTGAGAAACAAGAATTTTTTTTAATAGCCTTAGGGAAAAGTTTGCTGCCTGAAATTTCTGTGTTTTGACATCAAAGTGCAGGGAGTTAATAAAATACAGTGTCAATTTATTATATTTTTGTAAACATCCAGTTTGAACTGTTCTGCAGAAAATAACTCCTATATTACATGGACAGTATTTATATTCTGAAAAAGGTGGATTGTTTGTTTTGTTTGTTGGTTGTTAACGTCACATATTTATGCACCATGACTAATCATGACACAACATGGAGATGAAATCAAGTTTAGTCAATCATTGATCTACATGTTGCCCATTTTAGAGGACTTTCACCCCAAGCATTGGTGACTGGGTGAAAAAGGTGGATAAATATCACAAATAAAAAAATAATGTGTCTGAGCGACATTATGACTTGAATGAAATGCTTCGAAACAATGTCAAGCAAGAAAGTTATCAGGCCACCAAAGGTTGATATTTTTCTTTAAAAATATCAGTTTCAATCATTTAATTCAAGTTAACTTGCGGTAAAAATACAGAACACAACTCGGTAGAATACAGGAGGACAGGAATCAACTCCCTTTGGTGGAGTTTTTCTCTGTATTTCACATGCGATGAGAGCGTATGTGAAATACAGGAAAAACTCCACTTCGAGTCGTTGATTCCAGTCCCCCATATTCTACCCTCATTGTGTTGTCTTAAAACAACAATTTCTTTCCCCAAAACCTAATTGAATAAATAATGACATGAAAAACTGCCATAATGGCTGGAGAAGTTATCAAGAGTACTAAAAAGGAAGAGAGGGACATTAGCGTTATATATTGAGTAATCCTGATTGAGACACAAGTATTAAAATTAAATTTACCTGAGCAGTGGTGACATCCACTTTGAATGAGCTAGGATCATGAGTTGTCTTTGGCAGTTGACAGAGTTCTGAGACTATAGACAACTTTCCATGTTTCACAAGCCTCTGCCTTTTGCCTGCAAAGAACAATGAGAGTCGCATTCAGGCTTGACATTTACAAGGTGTGTAGGAGTGCTGCATGCCAAATGTCCACCTAAAGATTTTCAGGTAGGGCAATTTTTAGCATGCCTGTAAGTGGAGCATAATTCTCAGTGAAAGTATTCACCAATGTTTTTGAAAAAGCTGCAACTGAATTCCATGAGTTTGTTACATGAGTATTTTCCTTCAATCCTACAAGTAACTGGAGCCCCATTTTTTAAAGATTTTTCTTGAATGTTAAATAATAATTGTTTTGTTACAATTTATTGATGAGTGCCAATTGGCACTCATCAATAAATGGTAACAAAACAGTTTTGTATGAACTATTTTTTCCACTGTTGAGAATGAAACACAAATGCCCACACTCTAAATCCCCTCAAGTGACTATCAGCACTTTTTAACAAATTACCCAAAATGGGGATGGGTCATCCCAGTAGTTAATTATACATTGGTTATTAAATTTTGGGATAATTAGGAAGCTTACAAAAAGTTATTATAAAATTCCTCTATTGTCTTTTTGTATTAAGTACTGCCAAAGAAAACTTTTAATCATTGAGCTCTTGCAAGCAAGCTGATACTGAATTAACTTTATTCATTTATTGGTTCTTAACCCTTCAGCCACACGATATCAAAATTTATTATCTTAAAACATCATTTTTTCAAATTTTTCAAAAAATTTCAACAAAACCAAATGATGTGGCCCTCACTGGAATGAGCTTGGCGAGCTTGTTGTAATGAGAAGTCACCTGATATGGTTTTGCTAAAATTTTCTGGAAAATCCTTTTATTTTAACTGCTCAGCTTGTAAATTACACAGGCAGATGCTGTTGTTTTTTATTAGTTTAAACAATATTTTATTTCCTTAATTTGACAGAAAATTATGATACATTTCATCAAGATACATAAATGTGAAAGAGGAAAGAGGATTCAGCAGCAAGCTATAGCTTATGTAAGCTGTCTCCTTGTAACAAATTACTCATACGAAGCAACATAACGAAGGAAGTTCAAACACAAACGATGAAAATGTGGAAATAAATTATCATACACGAGTTGAACATAACAAAAAAGAGTAAGAGATATAATGAGATGAGGGAGTGTTAGGAAAGGAATGTAGTGTGAAAGTATAAAGAAGTTGATTTATTAGGTAAAGGGTTAATGCAACACCAACAGCTGAGACTATATTGTGGCGACAAACGGTAATATAGGATAACAAGATTTCATCAGAAAACATGCGTTTAAAATCACGACAAATGAATGAACATTAAGATGATAGGGAAATAAATTGCAAAGATGGTAGTGAATAAGGATACCAAAATTCGAACAAATATCATGTAAATCAACCAAATGACAGAATAGTTTTCGTATATGAGATGCAGATGAAAGAGCAAAAGCAACTAAAACTTGTTAAAAAGGTTGATTTCTGTGAGAAACGATAGAATCTGGTGGGAAGTGATATTGTAAAATTGTTCTCCCATTGACAGTATATTATAATGTCGCCACCTGATGTTATTAAAATCAGTACAATCTAATAGAATGTGCTCAACCCTCAAATGATACGGACAGGGAACACATTCTGATTGCATATTACCCTCTAACATAAACAAGAGGCCTCTCAGCCAAGATAGCTCTGCCCAGGGCAACTACTTTCAGGGTAACATTTGATCCCCAATCTCTGATTCTGATAACCCTTTACCCAACACAGAGAGCAGACAACATCATCATTTTTTGTCTCAAAAACATAGCTGATGCCCCCTCATTGGAACAAGTTTGTTGAGCTTGTTCAACGAAGGCCAATTAGCTTTGTTTATAAGACAAAAATTGAAAACATAATAAAATTTGGCATTGAAAACATAATAAAATTTGGCAAATACATTGGTGTTACTTTGACCAGGTAGTCTGTGACTTTAATGTTGACCGATACAGACCTTATTGTGATTGTACACTGTCTATTGACAATACATACTGTTATAAATTTTCGTTCAAAAATACACAGTGGTTAAGAAATTATGGCTCAGAGAAACAAAATGTTGATGCCGGATGATGGATGGCTAGACGGACGGATGATACAGACCTTATTATGATTGATGGCACACTGCCTAGTGACAATACATAATTATGGTAAAGAAAATATGGCTCAGACAAACAAAATGTTGACATTTTCCTGAGTGTTACCTTTACCATGTCGCCTGTGACCTTGACCTTGATGGATAGAGACATTTTTATGATTGATGGCACACTGCCTAGTGACAATACATACTATTATAAAGTTTTGTCAAAAAATATCCAGGGGTAAAGAAATTATGGCTCGGAGAAACAAAATGTTGACGCCGGATGACAATACATACTGTTATAAAGTTTTGTTAAAAAATATCTAGTGGTAAAGAAATTATGGCTCGGACAAACAAAATGTTGACGTTTTCCTGAGTGTTACCTTTACCATGTTGCCTGTGACCTTAACCTTGATGGATACAGACCTTATTATGATTGGTGGTACACTGCCTACTGACAATACATACCATTATAAAGTTTTGTTAAAAATATCCAGTGGTAAAGAAATTATGGCTCGTACAAACAAAATGTTGACATTTTCCTGAGCATCACCTTTACTATGTTGCCTGTGACCTTGAACTTGATGGATACAGACCTTATTGTGATTGATGGCACACTGCCTATTGACAATACATACTGTTATAAAGTTTTGTTAAAAAATATCCAGTGGTAAAGAAATTATGGCTCGGACAAACAAAATGTTGACGCCTGATGACAGACAGACAGATGACAGACAACTGGATATTAGAAAAGCTCTACTGACTTTGTCAGGCGGAGCTAAAAATGTGCAAGATTTGAAAGACTAACAGGACATTGTGTCTACATTACATGGACTACCAAATTAAATACTCATTTCATCACCACAGTTTGTTAAATGAATATTCCTGCTAATGGCATACTTTTCGCAAGCAAAGTTGTTATTTCATTTGCAGAATTCAACAGTACTGACCTAAATCTGCCACTCGTGTCAAGTTTCTACTCTTCTCAATATAGTCACTGATTCGTCCCTGATTGCTGAAATTTAAAAAAAAAATGTATCTCATATTTTTTTAACAAATATTATTTGCACAATAATCTCTACATAGAGGAATTAATATAGGATATTTGTTTTCTAATTTCTAAAAAAAACGAAAACAACTTCAAGCCAAGAGAAAACACTCCAAGAGCTTAACTGCATTTATGAAAAGCAGTACCCTTCAAGTTTAACTACTCAATCAATGATCCAACATTGTGAGAGACATCAAATGTGTCCCACTAATATATGGAATTAATGGAATTAAGAGACCTAATGCATGAAATCCGATTTGAGCCTCGCTGGCGCTCAAAAATCAAGCCGACATTCAAATCAAGTTTAGTGGACAGGGTTTGTAACTTTGTTATAAAACATGATATTTTTGCTCTCTTTTATCACATGATTGTGTAAACAATGTATAAGAATCATATTTTGCCAAAACAATGTACATTTTATCTTGACATTCTCCAATCACATGAAGAGTGCATGAGGCCATTGCACATGCTGAGAATATTTATTTCCTGGTGTTTAAAGTCACATACTTCTGCACAAAAATAATCAAGACTGCAACATGGATTTAAAGTAAAGTCCAGCCAATCGTTTATACCCATGCTGCCCATTTTAGAGGACTTCCACGACAGGCATTAGTTACTAGGTTCACAGTAAACAAGCACTGCTTCACTTCCCAGGGTTTCCATGAGGATACTCTTTAACTTTTATGGTTACAGTACTTTAATGTGCACATTGCAATTTGTACAGACAAGAAAGTGAATTTGCTACATTGATGATGATGGGTTATATAATGTACATAGTATAATTATTGACAAAGACATTTAAAGATGTTACTTTCTTAAAATACTCTCAATGAAGTTTCATAATTGACTTTGTGTTGTATACTTCTTGTGCTGATGCCAACGACAAATAGCTCGAGAAAGCATGTATTATAGTGCACCACAAATATGGACTTACCAAAGAACAGGGTTAACAATTCACTCAACAAAACCTTTGTTATTTATTGATTTATTAGGGTTTAATGACACTTTAACATCCAAGATAATATCATGTCGGTGACAGTTTTATGGGTGAAGGAAATCGGAGGTCTCAAAGAAAACCATCGAGCAAGCTGCCAGCTCCCCAACATCGTAACTCTGCACTGCACACAGGCAGGGTTAGATTGGTTGAAGAAATGCGTACCATTGACATGCAGTACGCCTTAGTACACAGGGTCATCGTACCCCCGAGGGACAATTGGGGTTATGTGCCTTGCCCAAGGACACAACGAAGACAGTCCGAATAGATCGCTCAGACGGTCACCCATCAAAGGACTAACCGGGCTCAACGATGCTTAACTTCAGTGATCTGACGAAAACCGGTTACCATGCCACACCCCCAACCAAACCTTTGAAAGCAGGGTTAAGTGCAAGCACCAGTGATATCTCTATACATCTGGAACGACTGAGAAAAACGTAGCCACTTCGACTGCCCCCCCCCCCTCCCACCTATTCCCCCAATGATGGCACTAAGTTAATCAATTTGGTAAATTATCCCAAGCCAGGATGTTTAATGATGTGAAAGCTATTACGCTACGGCATAACAGCTTTCACCTCATCAAATGCAATGTGGTCCTACCTTGCCTGAAAACTAATAACACTCCAATCGTGGAACTTGTTTTTGTCAATAATAACTAAAATATGTTGTAAATATCCAGTTTACATTTTCATAAACAAAAGCAATGCAAAGCATGGCATGTGCCCCCATCAGTGTCATAAATGGGTAGGTATTTCTCTCAGGGGGCACAACCAAAATCAAAAGGAAGCTTCCTCTAAACACCAATAATGAATCACAAAAAAATAAAATTGATTTGAGTTGGCATTACTCAGTTATTGGACAGAAACCAAATTCAATATGGCCATCATGGTGGCCATATTCGCATTGGCTAGCTGATCCAAAATAAAAAGGAAGCTGACTCTAGACACCAATAATGCATAACCAAAAACTGAAATTGATTTGAGTCAGTATTCATTGGTTATTGGACGGAAACCAAATTCAAGATGGCCACCATGGAAGCCATAAAGAATTGTGCACTTGTGGCCATCTTGGTTTAGCTGACTGGTCCAAAATCGAAAGGAAGCTTCCTCAAGACATCAACAATGCATAATTAAAAAATACAAATGATTCGAGTCAGCATTCACTAGTTATTGAATGGAAACCAAATTCAATATGGCTGCCATGGTGGCCATATTGAATTGGCTAGCTGGGCCAAAATCGAAAGGAAGCATTATCATCCACAAGGTACCCCTAAAATTATGATTTGATCAAATAAGCGGTTCTTTAGCTATATGACGGAAACCAAAAGTTAGCGGATGGATGCCGGAGGGACATGGTGAAAACATAATGCACCCTGGGAGGTTCTTGGGGGCATAAAAATGTGAAAATCATCCACATATTTATTTTTCATAGACATCAAAGTATATTGTTTAAAAAGCGATTGAAGATTGTGCGACGTCAGAAAGCTAAAAATCTTTGGAGAATTTTTTTTTGTTGTGTATTGTTTACTCATGGCATGTTTCACACCCCCTCCCCTCTCCCACCCAAGATGCAGTTATTTTTAATCCAGTTGTAGAGATATTAGTGGCCAGCCTCATATGGCTCAGATTCAAAGGCCATCATCAGGCAGGGACCAGCCGTGAGGGCGACTAGGGCGATTAAGTCGCCCTTCTAAGCCCAAAGTCGCCTAGAAAAATAGTCGGGGCGATTACAAGTCGCCCTCTAAAAATTGGCCAAAATGAGAAAAGGCTGAACTGAGTGATGCGAGGTTTACATGAAAACGAGTCTTTTCAAAAATCGAATGTGCTCGAGTGTGATAAATGGGCATTTTAATTCGTCAAATAAACGTCCATTTATTTGAAATCACACGACAAGCAATTGTTCATTGTCACTTTTGGCGGATTTTTTTATTTCTATTTTGTTGCGTTCCAGTCGGAGCTTCAAGTGTCGAAACGAAAATAGGTGACTTACACGACTCAACAAATTAACCCAGTTTGAAAGTAGGTTACGTCGCTTAGGATGCCGAAAATGTATACACAACGGACGTATTTTATAACACATTATTTTCATTTCGATTTGCTGACGACTGTTAACTGTTGGGCTGTCTATTCCCAGAAAAACACGAATGGAATTGAAACATGAAAAAAAGTTTTAGTGATGTCAAGAAAAGCTTTGTACAGGACACAACTTCACACAAGTGTGCATGTGGACGATCTTGAAAAAGGGTCCTCCTAAACATCGGAATGACATGAAATGACGTGGAATGACACCGGAATGCCATAAAAATGATGCGGAATGACATTTCTTTTACAAAATACTCGACCCCAGAATGTATTTTGTTTATTAACTAACAAAGTACCTCCC
This sequence comes from Pictodentalium vernedei, assembly GCA_031216915.1. Taxonomy (NCBI): domain Eukaryota; kingdom Metazoa; phylum Mollusca; class Scaphopoda; order Dentaliida; family Dentaliidae; genus Pictodentalium; species Pictodentalium vernedei. The sequence goes on from CM062292.1 coordinate 353,765,510, forward strand.
AAGCAACCTTCTTACATCTGGTCCTTTTCACACTTTCAGACTTAGGAAATTATTAGCTTAGTAGACTTTGTTGAAAGGCAACCACAGGAGGGTGATGGGGGGATTGGCCCGAAGAAGAGGTGAGGGGTCATGAAGGAGAAGGTAGCAGTGGGGGATTTTCAGTCAATAATTACATTGTGATTTTTTAACCTGGCACAGATGCATCATAGACAACTGGACCTGGATTATTTGTACATTAATGGAGGACCATAAATTGAAAATATGAAGGGGCGGCAGGGGTGGTACATGAATATTCTTAATTTTCTCCACTTGCCTATGAAGTCTCCCTACATGACTCTGCAGTCTCCCTATTTTTTCTGGAGGGAGACTTGAAGTCTCCCTAAAATTCCCCCCTAGGCTGGTCCCTGACATCAGGTATTCTGGAGGATAACATGGAAAACCAAGTGCCAAATGAAGGTTAAAATCTTATCTAGCTCTCTGGTTAGCTCTTTACCTAACCTGCTAGGAAAAACTGGACACCACTATTCATAAATACTGTCATTTCACATTTTATGACTGTTTTTAAATTTTTGCTTCAATCTCACACTGGAACAAGCTAGCTGAGTTCATTCCAGTGAGGCATATGGTACTTTTTTGCAACAAAATTGAAAACATTCAGTTATTCAAAATATTTTTAAAGCAGGCGTCATCTGGTTGTGTTAAATTCTTGTAAAATGTCTGCAGAAACTACCAGAATGGTTTGGTGTTTCAAAATTACATACAATTAACATGGTTATTTAATCATTTAGGGACCTGTTGTACTAGAACAACATTATAGCCCACTTAATTGGATATTTCTCAATTGAATAATCTTGTTAATTGAATATAATTTCTCAACACAAAACCCTTTACCATACCTCCAGTACAAATTTAACCTGTTAATTGAATATAGGTTATGGTATAAACTCCTGTTAATTGAATAAAAAAATCTTGTAACCTGTCGAGAAAAACCCGACTCGCCTCAGTTTTCCTTTGTTTATAAAACTATTTGGCCTCAGTACATCCAATCCAGGCATTTAATCTATTATATCTTGTTTGACAGAGCTCTCTGTCAAACAAGAAAAAATAGAATAAATGCTAAGTTTATCTCTAGAATACAGGAAAGTGAATTGAATTCTCCTGTTAACTGAATAATTTTCACTGGCAAAGTGGCAATTCAATTAACAGGGATTCACTGTATCAGCAACAAAAAATTATCTTGCATCTCATCTGAATGGTACAGTAAACTGTGAAAAATATATGATTAATTAATTATACTAACTTATATCCCATGGAACTGTTCATTGCCGCTGCCATTGAGAACATAGCCTGAAAGGATACAAAAAATGCCTATCCAAAGTCGAGTTGTGACAGCACAAAAGTGGGTTCAATCATTATCAACTTATCGTCTGGACACCAATTGTTTACAATTTAGTATGTGAAGGGTCACTGTGACATTGATCTTTGACCTAGTGATTCCAAAATAAATAAGGCTCTTTCTTGCACCAATGCCAAAACCTACCTATGAAGCTTCATGAATGTGGGTGGAACCACTGTCAAATTATCATCTGGAAACCAATTGTTTACGATTTATTATGCTCAAGGTCACTGTGACCTTCACCTTTGACCTAGCGGCCCAAAATAAATAGGGGTTTTCCACTCACCTAGGCCAACCTACCTATGAAGTTTCATGAATGTGGGTCAAACCATTATCAAGTTACCATCCGGAAACCAATTGTTTACGATTTACTATGTTGAAGGTCACTGTGACCATGACCTTTCACCTAGCAAGTCCTTAATAAATAGGGTGCTTCCTCTCACTGATGCCAACCTGCCTATAAAGTTTCATGAACATGGGTCAAACCATTATCAAGTTATCATCTGGAAACCAATTGTTTTGATTTACTATGTTCAGGGTCACTGTGACCTTGACCTTTGACCTAGTGAGTCCAAAATAAATAGGGTTCTTCCTCTCATGAAGGTCAACCTAGATATAAAGTTTCATGAATGTGGGTTGAACCATAGTCATGTTATCATCCGGAAACCAATTGATTACGATTTACTATGTTCAAGGTCACTGTGACCTTGACCTTTGACCTAACGAGTCCAAAACAAATAGGGTTCTTCCTCCCACAGATGCCAACCTTTCTATGAAGTTTCATGAAAGTGGGTCAAACCATTATCAAGTTATCATCTGGAAACCAATTGTTTACGCCCGCCCAACCGCCCGCCCGCCCGCCCGCCCAACCGCCATTCATCAAACTATATGTCGAGTTTGACTTCGTCACAACTCGACTAAAAATCTGTAATTTATATGTAGAATAACATAGCTTATGGTGTTTAACCCATTGCAAACTAATGCCAAAATATCAAAAATTTCAACCTGTAATTTTATCTCTTTAAGCAACAAAGAATTTAACCAATTCAATCTTGTTTGACAGAGCTCAGTGAGCATCGAAATTTCAACCTCTATTTTTATCCCATAATGCAACAAGGAGATTAAGCAATTCAAACTTGTTTGACAGAGCTCACTGAGATTGAATTGATCAAATTCCAAGTTGCATTATGGGAAAAAAAAAGAATCCTGACATTTCAGAATTTTGACTCCAGTGTGCAGATGGTGAACTTTGTCGTAGACTCAGAATAAGACCAATTTCATCAAAATTTATCACTGGACCCAAGATTAAAGTTTGTGCATAATATTTTGGATTTGCACAAAACAGCGATGGGATTACCAAAACTAAAAACAACTGTATTTTTCGCAAAGCTCTCAAGCCACCAGACAAATTTTTCAAGAAATGTGATGCTATTATGGCCTGGAACCAGTCTAACCCTGAAATAGGTCTTTGCTTATTTTTAGATTCACTCTGTGATTTACTTTTCACACCAACTGATATATTCTACATGACTGAATCTGAAAAATTCCATAATGATTAATTTTCTGTGAATCAAAGCTAGAAATATTGCTCAATCGAGATTTGATTTAATCAACATTTTGATGACATTACAATCGGAAATGAAGAATCACCACAGCCATAGTTTTATAATTATGCCATGCATAGTTCCACAAATTAGATTAGTATATTGATATTTTCAAAGGGAATGAAATACTTATTGAGTGACATATCTATTGGGAAACTGGGAAAGAAAAGAACACCTTGTAGATCTTTGAAAGTAAAGTCACATCACATTCCATCATCACCCATCGTCTGTGCACAAATTTCAAACACAAACTGGGTAAACAAACAGCCATTAACAGAATAGAATTTCAAATAGAATTAGTGGCCTGATAGTATGATTTTTTGTCTTTGAGCCCACGAGTTCAATAACTTAATAAAATAGTTCCCCATTTTGTGAAGAACCTGTTACATGTTTGCATGCAGGGATGAGATTCAGAGAGTTATATAAAAAATGAAAGTGTCAATGACACTGTAGCTCAACTTGTCAAGACAAAGACATGTACATGTATACTATGTGACACAGCAATGACAAACATCTAGGTAATGACCTGATAACAAAGGTACACATAAAGTATTGTAACGGTCTGTACATAAATACTGACCGTTGCCTGTAACAAATGTATAGGTAAAGTATTGTAAAGGTGGGTGACAGTCAGATGCTAAACTAGAAAAAAATCTTGGAGTCCCAGAGTGGGTCTGACTGAACCCCAAAATATTTGTTCTCATAGCACAGTGATAACAAAGGCACCCCAAAACGCACTCATTCCTGTCCCAAGGTGAAAACAAAGGTACCCAAGAAGTTTCGTGAAGATCAGTTCACAAATATGAGCTGTGTAGAAGTTGTGACAAAAAACTGAATGGACCTAATTTCGGTACAAAATGGCCACTGGCAGCCATCTTGAATTTTGGACTGCACCCAGAAACACTCGTTCTCGTCCCAAGGTGTTAACAAAGGTACCCAAGAAGTTTTGTGAAGATCGGTTCATAAATACAGCTTCTAGCCCGAGCCGTATTGACATGTGCACTTACAGTGTATAAGTAGCACTGAATAAATCAAAGTTCATCTAATTTGCATAATTTCAGCACGAGAAAAAAACCTGTACTATATGTGATGTATTCCATGTTACTAAACATTCATACAAAAATTTATTCAAATCAGAACTTTCATACAGAAGTTCTGTACAAAAGACTGATTGCACAAATTTTGGTACAAAATGGCTGCTGGTGGCCATCTTGAATTTCGGACCACACCCAAAAACACTCGTTCTCATCCCACGATGATAACAAAGGTACCCAAGAAGTTTTGTAAAGATCGGTTCATAAATACGGCCTCTAGCCTGAGCCGTATAGAAGTTGTGTACAAAAAACTGATTAGACCTAATTTCGGTACAAAATGACCACTGGCAGCCATCTTGAATTTTGGACCGCACCCAGAAACACTCGTTCTCGTCCCAAGGTGATAACAAAGGTACCCAAGATGTTTTGTGAAGATCGGTTCATAAATACAGACTCTAGCCCGAGCCGTATTGACTTGTGTACTTACTGTGTGTAAGTAGCACTGAAAAAATCAAAGTTCATCTAATTTGCATAATTTCTGCATGAGAAAAAAACCTGTATTATATGTGATGTATCCCATGGTACTAAACATTCATACAAAAAATTATTCAAATCAGCGCTTTCATATGGAAGTTCTGTGCAAAAATCTGATTGCACCAAATTTTGTACAAAATGGCTGCCATCGGCCATCTTGAATTTCGGACCAGACCCCAAAACACTCGTTCTCGTCCCACGGTGATAACAAAGGTACCCAAGGAGTTTCGTAAAGATCGGTTCATAAATACGGCCTCTAGCCCGAGCCATATTGGCATTTGCACTTACAGTGCTGAAAGTAACACCAAAAAACATCGAAGTTAGTCTAATTTGCATAATTTACGCACGAGAAAAAAACCTGTATTATATGTGATGTATCCCATGGTACTAAACATTCATACAAAAAATTATTCAAATCAGAGCTTTCATATGGAAGTTCTGTACAAAAAACAGATTTCTGCATCGTTGGTACAAAATGGTGGCTGGCAGCCATCTTGAATTTTGGACCGCACCCAAAAACACTCGTTCTCGTCCCACAGTCATAACAAAGGTACCCAAGAAGTTTCGTAAAGATCGGTTCATAAATACGGCCTCTAGCCCGAGCCGTATCCAATTGTTGACGGACAGACGGCCAGACAGACGACGGGCCATGGCATAAGCTCAAATTTGGCTTCGCCAAAGTTGAGCTAAAAATCTGAACAACTTGTGCTTCCTTGCAAAAAACATTTTTAAATCCTACTTTTTTTTCTGTAAACAAATGAAATTTGTTAAAAAAAATACTAAAGTGGATGTTTTTTTCTTCGAATTTACACAAGTTTCTCATGAATTTGAATAAAAACAATTGAATATGTCAGTTACTATGTCGCCTGTGGACAGCATGCTCTATTTTCTGAAGTGTAGATCAGCATGACCTATAAAAAATTATGCTATTTACTCTCCCAAAGAAGAGTGTGCATACCCAGTTTGATTACCTCCTTCATATGGTTTTGGAATTATGGGTCTTCAATGTCCTGAACATGACAAAGTTTCTAAATTTTAGATCACCAAAGCCCATGCATGGTATGTGCCACTCCTCATCCTCAAGATGTATATGCATGCAAACAAGTTATACTGATACAACTTAAACTAACACTTCTCCTTGGTTCAGTTGCGTGGATATGTAAGATGACCTCAGTAGCAGGAAGTCTGCAGCCTCACTCTTTTGGAATACTATGAAGGGATTTTTAGTCTGCCTGGAGAGTGTCTCTCTCCATACCGGGGACAACCATTTTATGTCCTCTCCTGGCAGGATGTGTGCTGTGAAAGGCCCACAACCCCACAATCTGACACCTTGAGAACTTCTCTAACCGAGGATTGATCCCAGGACATGAGAGACTGGTGCACGCATCCACTATGCAATCACTTTCTATTTGAATTATGAGTCTGCATTGTTGTCTGGACAGAGATGACCATAGTTTGACCAGTTTTCTAAAATGTTTGTCAGTGTGACTTACTAAAATGTAAGTGTGACTTAAAGTCTATGAATTCCTCCAACCTCACCCACCAAGTTGTACATGTATGCCATGTTTGGTAACCATAAGCCAAATGAAAGTATTATGAGCATTCCTGGACAGGCAGACATAACACATGCACTGACAGATACACCCAACTGGATAGTAAGATGTCTGCCCATGGTGCTATGGCATGTGATAAGAGAAAAAGGGCATCTGGATGTGCAATAATAAAAGTACAACCATTTTCAAAGGAATAAAGAAATGAATGAATTAATTCTCTGCATACTGATACCAAAATACCAGAATTTTTTTTTCCATAATGCAATTAGACTGAATTTGTTAAATGCCTAGTTGCATTATACAAAAGAGTTTTGACTTGAAATTTCTATACTTTGACGTCATGTCTGCTGTGGGTTAACTCCTTGCATGCTGGGGGATATTCCTGCCCAGGACATGAAATCTCTTGCCACTGAAATAAGTATTATTTAGAGATATTTCGTCAAATTCCCCCGGTAAATTGAAAGGACTTCTTGACCAATGAATTCCTGATTCAACTTTAAATGAATTTTTCATCAAATCTGGTCATGGCTGTTGTGTCACCACTAGATTTGGTGAAAAATGTTTGAAATATATGGAAAATATTCAGCGTGTTAAGAGTTAATATCTCTCAACTTTAAGAGAGATATTAATTCATTCATTCATGTATTCCATTTTTTCATTTCTTTATTATATGCCATACAATGAGAAAAAGAAGTTTCTCTTACCTGATCATGATATGCCTCCAACAATCCTTGCCGTGATTCGGAGTCATACACAGAGTAGTACTGCTTGAGAAACTCAACCAATAAGTTCTGTATCTCTTCATTCAGGAAATAACTTCCACGACTGTCTGGAAGTACTGAACCAGACTCAATGCCAAAACTTATAGGTGGTGGTAAATCATGTCGATCCTGAAATCAATGTCAACTCTATTGTAAAAATTGTTTCTCATTTTTTGTATGCTCAGATGCCATATATTATATTTATATCTATATATATATATTATATTTTCATTACCATTTTTTCAAAAGTGCCAATATTCGAAAAATTTTCGTCTAGAAAATTTTCTTAGATGAAAATTTACAAGGCAACAAGAAAATACCAGATAAATAGAAAAATAAATAAAAAGTCAGTACAGTGGAGCCCCACGAGTATGTTGGATAAGTGGTTAGAGCACTGAACTTCAAAATGAATGGTCCACGATTCGATCCTGACCAGTGCTAACTTCAACTGCTGCCAACCCTGCTTGTGCAGAGTTAGTACACTGGGGAGTATGATAGTTGCTCACCACTGTTTAGTGGTTCTCTTCAGGTATTCAGGCTTCCTCCACCCTAAAACCTTTCGAAATGAGGTGACTCTGGCTGTTAAAAGTGTGGTTAATTTCCAATGAATAACAGAGGAGACCACTTAATTATTAATATTTATTTTAGGGTGTTTAAGGTCACATATTTCTGCACAATTGCTAATCATGACCACAACATGGAGATAAAGTCAAGGTTGGTCAATTGTTTATACCCTTTGTTGCCTATTTTAGAGGACTCACACCTCAAGCATCAGTGACTGGGTCCTATTTTACCAGTGAAACGGAGCTTGTTTACCATAGTAAACAAGCACTGCTTCACTTCCAGGGGTTCCTGAGGGTGAGACCACTTAATTGTATATTGAAAATTTGCCTCTGGAGGTCTCACAATGCTGACATATTACAATGTTTTTTACCCTTTAAGGGCCTGGATAACTGTCCTAATTCACACCTGACCACAGCCTGAACACATCCAGTGGCTTAACAGTGATTTCTAGTAAATCTTGGCTAGAACCACTGCCTGTGTAATTCGTTTATTGTCAACAGGACCAACTCATGATGGCATGTTAAGGGCACCTGTTTTGAAGTCATAACAGTCAGAAATAGGCCTTTAACCCTCAAGTGCCAGCACAAGTGTCTTGAATTTCCACCAGCCCATAGCCTTTATACATCCAAAGGTTTAGAAGTGATTTCTAGTTACGTCTTGGCTGCCTTCACAGGCTACCAAGACTTTAACTAGAAGCCACTGCCTAGATAATTAGCTTATTGCTGGCAGAACCTCCTCATTATGGCATGTTAAGGGCACCTGTTCTGAGGTTGTAAAAGTTGGAAATAGGCCTTTAAGCTTTAAGGGTTAATTCAGGTTCTCATTGATATCAGAGAATCAAATTTTAGCGCTAAGTAAGCACCAAGGAATTTACAGACCATTTTCAAGGACTATCAGGGTTGTACAAATTGGGTGACCAATCATTTCATTTGCCTTCTGGTCTCCTAAAATGCAAATAAGGTGACCAATCTTTCATTCACCTATATCCATAGACCTTTTACAAAAATCTTTACATGAATTGCCATTTTATTAATGTTAACTCTTTCAGAACCATGATCAAGTTTGTATTGATAAGACCTACTGTTATGATGAGATGACAATGGAATGCTGCTCTCGATGTCCTTTCAATGTATTACATCACAGCATATTTAATATGATGTGATATAATACACTGTTGGAAAGGGCTCCTTATATTATTATCCAATTATTGACAGAAATTCATGAAATAAACAGCAGCGGTCTTTAATCCTTTACCTATCATGAAAAGCAGACGACACTTGCAAAAAAAATTCTTGAATAACTAATTTTTTTCATTTTTTGTCTCAAAAACATGGGTTATGACCCCTCGTTGGAACGAGCTCATCATAACCTACATTTTTGAGACAAAATATGAAAAAACTTAGATGTGAGTCATCCATGGAAGACGTGTGTCGCCTGCACTATATTTTAATATTTCAGACAGAATTCTAAGTGGAAAAGGGGCATAACCTTTGAAAAAATACAGCGGATCAAAAAATAAAATAGAAGGTGCACAATGCCATTATGTGATAAAGAATCACTGAAAGTTTCATCAAAATCCATTCATAGGTTAAAGAGGAGTGGCGGATAAGAGAAAGTGTGACGCGGACGGCACGGACGACGATGCAGACGACGCGGACGACAAAAGTAATCCCTACATGTCGCTCCCCACTTCGTGGGGCAGCGACACAATAATGAAAATTAATTGGCGATTTTTGAGAATAGTGCTGGCCAGTTTTGGCCGTTATGTTAGGTAAAGGGTTAATCTGTACATAAGACTGAGGCTTGTTACGATAAAATTTTTTGTCTCAGAGTTATAGGCAAACTGAATTCAGGTACTTTTCAAGGGAGATACTTGAAAATTAAGTATTTTCAAGGATAGAAATAAATTCAAGCACTTATCAAGGAAGGGGACAATATTCACGGACTTTTTGAGTGGGAGCCCTGTTAACTATCTACAAGGCGAACGAAGATTCAAATAATGTTTGTACACTTACACTGAACATGGCTGTGGCATTTTTTGTTTATATACAGTGGAACCCACTTATTGCACATCTTTTAATTGTATAAAGATGTTCTCTGCATATAACTTACAAACACCAATCTATTTACTATACCTTCAACCACGGAATTCCCCACATTTATTTATTGGGGTTTAAGGTCATATACTTCTTTGTCAAAGATTTGAAGTTCGATTCAAAATTCGATTTGAAATTTGATTCTTTTTCTCCAATTCGATTTGGTATTCGATTCGATCAAAATTGGCAATTCGCAGGACCCCAGTTGATGCCATTTTGGAATCCAATAAATATCTTAGCTTCAACCTCCAATAACTACACGATGCCAAGTGTGAGGGCTGTGTCAATTCCAGCTTTGATTATCCCCCTTGATATGCAATGCAACTAGAAAATGTCCTGACTTGTGGGTGCTGCTACCCTGTCCTGGGATGGGTCGGCCCACTCCTTAAGTATAAACAAGATATGTCCATTACAACAGCCCATTATGGAATGAACTTAAACAGCATAACCCTATGTAAGTCCTCCTGCCAGTGACCTTGACCTTAAAGGCAGGCCCTTGTGGCAAGGTCAAGACACACTTTTGAGTAATGGCCAACAAATGAGTACAATATCAACAAAACCGTCAAACGCATTAGATGCCATCGATAATAATAACAAAATCATCTGGCATGTAACCTTGTGCTTGGAGCTTCAACCTTTGGACAACAACTGCACAATATGAATGAAACTGTTAATTATATCCAGTTCTATGAACTGGACAAGTATTGTATAATGTTATCAGTGTTTTCCAGTTCCTGTCTGTGAAAATGACCTTGTAGGTAGATCCTTGGTTCAAGACTGTGACACACCCTTTGGTTATGGGCAACAATTGAGTGAGGTATGAACAAGATCTGTCCATTGAATCTGATTATACAGTACGGCACCATGGACTGGTCACTTTTCCAAGGGTGGGCAATATTTCCACGGATGCAATATTAGATTCCAAACACTAATTATAGGAATAATCATTACAAATTTAATTAATGAAGCATCAGGTAGAACTTGGTGCTTCATTAATTAAAATTTTGTTGATGATGCATGGACATCACTGCCCATGCGTGGATTACTACCACTCAACGGCAACTGTATTGTATGTGCTGGACAGTGATGGTATGGTAATTTCATATTTGCTTGCTATGAACCTTACCACTGAAGTATGAGGTTTGGTCATGGTCCTGACATACTCTTTGACTCTTTAGTAATGTATCGTAATTAATACAGATTAGAAACAAGATCTGTCTTTGGATCAAATTTTAAGGATTGACAACAAGGTTTGGGTGATGAACAAAAGAATGGATGGATGGACAAATGTGACAGTGGTATTTATTTCATATAAATATATAATAATTATCAAAATATCTTCATAACAATCCTTCTATCTTTATTTAGAATTATTAACTCAAAACTGCATGTTGCATGTGTACTAATTCACACCAGCACTTATTCTGCCTGAGCGCATTGGCCCCTGTCCATGTTTCGTCAATTGTCGCCAATGTTTATCGATCCGTTGTCATTGGATTTGATTTTCCCGCCGTTTCTATTGTTTTACCGCTGCAGTTTTTTCCCTTGCATTGTTGTTCGGATCGAGTTGTTAGTCATTCAGAGTTATCAGTCCAAATATATCTTCTTCTTCGTTATTTATAATTATGAATAAATCCGGACCGAAATCGTCTTGATTTGGTAAGAAATTTATAATAATATCTTTGGGAATTATCACGTAGAATAATGTATATATTGTTTGATTTTATAAAAATGTTTCATGTATTTTCATCTCCTCGATCGTCATGAATTCCGTCATGACTGTCCTCTGTTTCGGTTATTTTGGAACAATGTTTATTTTATTTACAAATTCTGTAATTCATTCCATCTGTATGTAAATATTGTTTAATGATTCACGCACGTTCAATCGATCGTTGTTATGCAACTCGATTGTTCCGTGAATAATCAAATAATACTTGGCGTTGATCAGAATTGTTTATTCTGTTAGGAAAAGGCCTAACCTCTTCCCTATTCCATACTGTACTATTCATGCTGTACTTATGCCATTGTAATTATATATTACAGGGTCTATATATACACACTTACATGTAACTTATGTCAACCTGAACGAGAAAGATGTAGAGTTATTTGAATTTACATGGAATAAACATTACAGAACCATAATGTATGTATGGAACTTTTATTTATTTGAATGAAGTCAATTATATATTGAAACACCGCTCGTGCTCGTAAGAAGCCCCGTTTCAATTGGCGCCCAACGTAAAAAAATGAATCCATTCATCTGAGGATACGTATTTCTACTGACTTGTCTGCAGATTGACACTCTTTCATTTGTGACGTCATCAATGTTTGTGTTTCGTTTGTGCTGTTTTTTCTGTATGCATGCATGCATGTACTGTTGTCATCATGTTCAACTTCATTGCCTGTGCCAGTATTTTTATTCATGTTTGGAACTGTAAGTATGGAGCCAGTAAATAACTTTTAAACTTAGTGCTGACAATAACATAGTATTCCCTGTGTTGAATTGTGTGTGGTGTCGATTTACACCAATGATTTTCATCGCCAATTCGCGCTGCTGTTTTCCACGAGGCCTTCACATCGTCCATCTCTGACTGTGACAATTGAATAATTTTCATTTACAAAACATTTTTTTGAACTGTGCATATAATCCTCGGAGACTTGTGTGAAATAAATTAATTGACAATTGAAAAAAAAAATTAACTGAAAATCCATTTTCATTTGACTTTTTCATAGCGTTTGTTCTGTGTGTATTTTCACTTATTTTCATTATGAATTGAAATTATCTCCCTTCATGTGCAAGTAATTTCAGTGACGTCATTGGGATACCCTATCTATAAATACATCAGTTATAAACAAGTTATCTCCCATTGCGAATTTCCACGGAATTTCTCAATGCTGTTGATAATTTCTTTATTCTGATTTCTCACTGTGGAGTTGATTTGAATTAATTTTGCAGGTACATAAACTAATATACTTGTACAGATGATTTAAAAAATATATTATTGGAGTAAATAATGCTTTGATTTCACTTGCCAAAAAAATTATAGCTACCAGTCCACACTGAGGTTGAATTTTGTATTGTTGACAGATTGAACTTTTGCAATGTTGAATTTTTACAGTCAATGTATATTTTATTATCTGTGATTGTAAATTAATTTCATTGAATTTCGGTCCAAATTTAACCCTTTGTTTTGAAGAGTTATGGTGTTGTTAAGCATTTTTTTTTCTTTCACTGGTACTTTATTTTTTTTGAGGGCTGATTGATCTTGCCCCTTCCATATTCCTATCCCACACTACCCCACCCCACTGATACACAGTTTAAATGCATGTTTTGTTTTTTGTTTTCCCATTGATTAATTCAGCACACTAACGTAAAAAAAAAAAAAAAAAACTTGAAAAAAGGGGAAACAGATTAAATTTATTTTCAGTGAATTATTTCAGGGGGATTAACACTTTATCCAAAAACTGAGAAATTAAAATCTTTCATTTTTTTCAAATGCATTAATAAATCACACATCTTTTGAATGTTATTTCATAATTTATTGATCCTCTTATTCCTAAGTCAATTTAAAATGGCTGCTAAGGAAGATTTTTCAGATGAGGAGTTGAATAATATGTTACAGGCTTTCAAGAAAATGGGTGTGAAGCCAAAAGCAAAGACTCCTGAAGATTTTGAAAATTGGTTTAAAGGCACTATAGCGGGGGAGGAATTCGTCACATACAGGTGAATTGTGCACTTGGTGATACCTTCTTGAAATTTGGCACACTGTTAGTGTAGGCTATGAGGTTCTCAAAAACGATCGGCTACAAGTTGACACCGACCGGTGGCGACCAGTAGCGGCACAATCCAAAATGGCCGCCAGCGGCTGAAGGGAACCTCCTTTTCGACGGTCTACCGACTATACATCCGATTGTAAGGGCGCGAAAGTGAACTCTGATCCACGCACGTGTTGGAAACAGACGTGGGAGATGATGTAGAATAAAACGAGATTCTCTATACGGACGCATCAATTTCTTGGAACTTGAAAAGAGCGTTGTTTCTCCGGGATCAGCGTCATTCAGGCAAACCTGAATGACGCTGATCCCGGAGAAACAACGCTCTTTATGAAGCAGTCTCTTTGCCATACAATCTCTTGTTTGGCGTAATTCCGCAAGCAATTCTGATTTGTCTGTCGAAATTAATTCGAGAACGCGATTGTTCACAAAAATCATTCACAGAATGAGTGAGAATCCTCTTCGTGTACGGACTAGTACTGACTGGGAACGTTGTTGCTTTTGCCAGCAAGACAGTTCCAAGAAATTGATGCGTCCGTATAGAGAATCTCGTTTTCATGACGCCTATAAAGCTATTGAGGAAGACATAACGCGCTTCCTAGATAATGGCGTTGAGCTTCCATATAATTTGACCATTGATTGTTTGATGAGAGAGAGTGATGAGTGTATGTCGATGTCACTGTTGACGAATAAGGCAATATATCATAAGACATGCCGTGACAGTATTCGGACTCACATCGTACAGCGCGTGCTACACAAGCGAGAGCGAAATGAGGCAGTGGCATCCTGCTCCACGCTGAGTCCTAAAAGAACACGGACAAGTTTTGAATCTGGCTGTGACAGGAAACTGCCCCAGTGTGTTTATTGTCACAAACGCGAAGGTGACAGCAGTGAGCCTATTTGCAGATCAATGTCTGATAACAATAAACTCAAAATTATGGCAAAGGAAGCCGAGAACTGGGTTGTTTTTTCTCGGGTCAATGCAGCATTTGATTCCGCTGCTAGTGATCTTTACTATCACAAAACCTGTTATTGTAAGCTTGCCAATGAAGCACGAGCGGCTAAATCTAAAAAGTCGAAGAACGCCGAACATTCCGCGTCAGGCCTGCCCTATGACCCTCTCGTTATGGCAGAGCTCATAACATTTGTTGAACACAACGATTCCGCGATGAAGCTTGTCGATCTCAAGAATCTGTACAGTCGGAGGTTGAAGCAAGTCGGTTCTGATTGGCTTAGTGAAGAAATACATTCCACTCGATTCAAAGAACATTTGTTGCAGAAATTGGGCGATGGCTGGGACGCCTTCACACAGGGTAGAGATGTGTTTATTTCAAGTAGGTTTCGAGTTGGCTCCTTGTTGTCCGAATCTTTAACTCGTATAGTGTCTGAGGAAGAGGCAAAAAAGATAGTTGATGTGGGTCTTCTTCTGCGTAAACACATACTCATATCTCAAGCTCCTTTCACGGGATCATTTTCATCTTATTGCTTGAGCGAGCCTGTACCCAACTCACTCCTGACTCTTCTTAGAGTTCTACTTGAGGGCACATGTAGTATACAGAACTTAGGCGATGATGAGACTGTTAATGCCAAGACTCGAGTGGCTTGTACTATTTCACAGATGTTGATCAGCAATTCAGCGAAACGCTCCGAACATGCACAAAATGTTCACCAGAGACGTGACAGAGAAACTCCAATGCCTCTTTATGTGGGTTTGAAGTTGCATGCCCATGATCGTATGAAAAATCTTATCAGAGATTTTCATCAAATGGGACTCTCTGTCTCTTATGATCGCGTAATGGATGTTCGCAGGAGTTTCGCGAGAGCTGTTTCACTGCGGTTCAAGAACGAAGGTGTTGTAGTCCCAGCTAACTGCAAACGTAATGTTTTCTCGATAGGAACCACTGATAACATTGATGTATCTGGTAGATCTGATATGCATGGTACGTCCATCACACTCATTGGTCAACTGAGCAGGGACAATGTGGGTACTGATCCCCCACCACTGAGTTTAGATGTTCCAGAAGACACACAAATTGAACTCCCAGACGACTATGCATTTGTTCCTTTCGTTGAAGACTTTGGTGGGGACATCAGGCTTGAATCTCCAGATGAATGTAATGTACGGCCCAATGAATATGCAGATTTGAACGTGGGAGAGAATGACTGGTTGTCTCATGTGTCACAGATCAGCAATAAAGGGAAGGTTGATGGCAGCTGGCAGCTTGATGAAGTCCCTGTGACCTTTTCAGGCTTCTTTTCAAAACATGAAGATCAAGACAATGTCAAACCTCGTGCAGTTATTGGGGTATTCCCTGTTTTCAGTGAGCAGAAAGCGGACTCACTCAGTATGCAGAAGCATGCTATGTATGTGGTCAGGGAAGCTACTGCTTTCGTAAACCCCGGCCAGATACCTGTCATTGAAGGTGACTGTCCGTTGTATGCCAGGCAGAAAAAATGTCAATGGCTGTTCCCAGAGGAGATAGGTGAGGATCGAATGGTGTGTATGATTGGATTCCTGCATCTTGAAATGTGCACCCAAGAAGCTGGTGGTAAGCTTATGGGTGGTTCTGGTTGGGAGCGAATGTTTCACCTCGCAAAGATATTCACACCCGGTGTAGCATCATCCCTACTTGGTGGGAAACATGTCAAGAGGACGCGACAGGCATATCTTCTCACTCTAGCTTGGCTTGAGATCCTCAGAAAGAATGCTTATGAGATTTACTGTCAGCAGACTGGGCCCCATGAGTCATTTGAAATGTGGGAACAGAGGATTCTTTCACAATCTCCAACTGCGCGCTATTGGGGTGAAATCGTTCGGAACTTTCTCTTGACAAGCTGTCAATTCGTTCGGAACCAACGAATCGGTAACTGGCCTGGTACACTGTGTTCTATCGATGAGTTGTGCAGTTACTTTTTTGCCCTAGGACATACAAATTATTGTCGGTGGGTCCCCGTATTTCTGAGAGACATGTCTCAGCTACCCAGGCGGCATCCTTCAATCCACAACAAATTCATGGAAGGCCATTTTGTGGTCCAGCGTAGTGAGAGGAAGTTCAGTGTGATGGGTTTAGATCAGAGCCAAGAACATAGTATCCAACTACTCAAAGAAGACAGTGGTCCAAAAGGTCTCTATGGCCAGGCTGAAGAGAAAGTCGTTATTGAGCTTTCAAGGTCAGAAGTTCTGCGTGTTATAGATGAGTATGAATATGCAAGTTTCCACACAACATCATCAGATAACACGGAACACCCGGAAAGTTCGGTATCAGAGCAGAAAAAATTTCTGAATCAATTGAAATCTCTCCTCGATCTGGTGAATCAGGGACTCATTATCAACCCTTATGATGAAACTAGTGGTCAGCTGGTGACATTAGATACTGGTGAATATATGGACCCCGAAGTTAGTAAGAGTTTACGGTCATTACCCGAAAGGGGCAAGCATTTATATTCCACTTTCTTGAAGGAAAGGCTTGTGGAATGCACCGTACCCCTGAATGATGTTATTCCCAAGGCAAATATATATATACCTTCCTTAACCCACCCCCAGCCAACCTGGACAAAGGCCGAGACAAACTCATGTCAAGTAAAGCAACTGCCGCAATAGTTACCCAGATGTTCGTTTCACTGCAAGCCCGGCCTGATTCAAACATGGATGAGTTTTTCATGCACGAGAATGCACGTGATCCGCCAGCATTATCCGATAGAGGTAAGCTACGGAGTGGGACAAAATCTCAAATTCTCAATTGTTTACCAGCTATTCCTGCACAAGGGAAGAATTCAGCAGCTAGACAAGCTTCAGTTGTCATCTTGGATATGCCTGCTGTAGTCCATGTAATCAAACCACAGAAAGCGGATCTGTTTGGAGAATATGCTCGATTGCAATTATTGCCATACATCGAATCTCTGATTAACACGAACACCACAAGGGTTGATGCGATCTATGACTGTTACCCCGAAGGCAGTTTGAAGAATCAGACGCGAGCAAAACGCCTCGGTGAGACAGCAGTTAGGTTGATACGGGTGTCCGAGAACGTCCCTTTACCTAAAGGGAAGAATTGGCAGGCATTCTTGAAAGTTAGTGAGAATAAAGACGAATTTTTCAAGTTCCTGTCTGCTGAACTGCTGAAATTAACATCAACATCCGAGTACCAGTTGTTAACGACATCAGGAGAATATGTACTATGCAATAAGGATGTTAGCTTATGTGACATATCTCCATCGAACCACGAGGAAGCAGACACGCGCATGATGCTTCATCTCAACCATGCAGTCTCACAAGGTCACAAAATAGCTTTTCTTCGCACGGTTGATTCTGATGTCGTCATTCTGTCTTTGCACCATTTCGCAACATTCCGTGACCTTGGACTCAGTGAGCTGTGGATTGGGTTTGGAATTGGAAAGGCATATAAAGATATGCCAATTCATGAGATAGCTTCACAACTTGGACCTGATTACTGTAAGGCCCTGACTTTCTTCCACGCCTTCACAGGTTGTGATGTAACATCCAGCATGCTCGGCATTGGGAAGAAGACAGGATGGAATGCATGGATGAATTTTCCCGCATCAACTGAAATGATGATAGAATTGACTGAGAATCCGCAAGTCTTTTCAGAGGATTCCCCTCATATGCAGCATATCGAAAAACTCACCATACAGATGTACAGTAACAGTTGTGTCAGTACACGTGTCAATGATGCGAGACGGCATATGTTCACACATGGCCTTAAGTCTATGGAAAACATCCCGCCCACCAAAGCAGCTCTGTATCAACATGTAAAAAGGGTAATTCTTGTGTCATCTTTCATTTGGCATCGTGCTCTGCAGAAACACTTATGTGTGCCAGACCCATCACAGTACGGATGGGAGTGGAATCCACGTCTCAATATTCTGGTCCCATTTTGGACTCACCTAGGAGACGCAAGTGCTGCATGTGCACTGATGCTCCACTGTAGTTGTGCCAAGGCCTGCAAGGGCAATTGCAAATGCTTGAAAGCTGGATTAAGGTGCACACCTTTGTGTAAGTGTGAAGGTGGCTGTTGTAACAATATTGAGTAGTATACTGTCATGTTAGGACCAGTCATCTCCTATTCTGGTATTTTTTTTTCCATTTTCGGCCAGTTAACACATGTCATGTTTCTAGTTGAGTTGATTTTGCTAACAAATGTTCATCCCATGTGGCTTGCTACATTGTCCGGGGTATAGGAATACAGTTTTAGATTTCGGAAAATAGTCTGTTATTTACTGCACAAGACGGTGTTAATTCATGCATAGCATGATACAATATCCCCAACTATTTTGCCTCTGTACAACAGTTGATACCTTCGTTCACCCGTGTGTTCATCTATGGTATCCTTGTCTTT
Organism: Pictodentalium vernedei; assembly: GCA_031216915.1. Classification (NCBI taxonomy): domain Eukaryota; kingdom Metazoa; phylum Mollusca; class Scaphopoda; order Dentaliida; family Dentaliidae; genus Pictodentalium; species Pictodentalium vernedei. Next base: position 353,784,183 of record CM062292.1, read on the forward strand.
CTCTGGCCATAGGCCACATGTGACTAGTCAATTCCTACTCCATAGCAAATCAACTTGGAAATCCTTCATCTTGTAGCGCACTCATGTCTCAATGAATCCATACCTGAGTTGATCTAATAAATCTAACGTAAGGTATCAAATTGCCATACCGGATCATATTTCGATAAGTTATTCGCTAAAACATTTCGACCACTCATCGACATCAAAGGTCATGTTTTGGCTCCCAGTGGTGGCTATATCTCTATATCCCTGGTAAAGTAGCATACCATGAGGGATGGGCATTAAGTGTCGGCAACATTAATCCTGACTTGGAACACACCACATCTTAACTGGCCGAAAATGAAGAATACTACTTGTAGTCAAAAAATATTCCTGTACCTCGAATGACTGCAAACATACACTCACCCCTTCTAGTCCCATTTTGCCAATGTTCTATACTGGCAAGATAACATTGTATAATTAACAACGGGAACTAATGCATCCCGAGTTCATTCCAGCACTGCCCTTGCTGGCAGACGTGTCGCTATGGTGTTGAGATTGAACCAGAACTCCTCTAGAAATTTGATAGTTTTATTTTCTTAGAAAATAAATCTATCGAAAATGCCGGAAGTTGAGAATAGACTGTCACTTTAATTGGATTATCAAATGTCCAAGTATCCCCACTGCTGCATACTATCGAGTACCCTTGTTCATGTGTTGACAGGAATCTCTCATACCATGTTCATTTGACCATTGCATTCCCGAGAAACATTCAACACTAATTTATCTACGGACGGACGATCATACTGACAGTCAGACACACAGACGCACACATCGACGGAAATTCTGATCCCATTATCCATTAATCTTCCCCCCAACTTGTTCCAAGGGCTTCACTCCATCATTCACATCAATTACAGCACATGTATGGTGTTAGGTTTGGAGCTTCAGTTGTGCGATCGGCGAAAATAGCTTTTTTTCGATCCGCTTGGCGGCCATTTTGGATTTCGCTGCTAGTGGTGGCTAGAGGATGGTGCCAACTTGTAGCCGATCGATTTTGAAATCTCTGATGCCTACCCTTACATCATGCCAAATTTCAGGAAGGTATCACCAAGTGCACAATTCTAGCGAATTCCTCCCCCGCTACTATCAAAACAGAACCTGATGGTGATACGGTACCACAGCTGCCTGATACATCTGTACAGACACAACCATATGTCTTGAAAAATTCTCTTAGGTTACCTACATTTTCAGGTGATGCTAAGTCTGAAGCTGAATATGAGTTGTGGAAATATGAAATTAATTGTTTGATTTCAGGTAAACATTCTGAGTCTGACATTTTGTATTCCATTAGGAAATCTTTAAGAGGTGAAGCTGCTAAAGTTTTAATGAGACTTGGGGAAACGGCCACAATTAAACAAATTCTTTCAAAATTTGATGCAATGTTTGGTTTGATAGAGACTCAAGAAAATATTTTAGGTCGTTTTTTCAGTGCACGTCAAGAGGAAAATGAATCTGTTGTTAACTGGGGATGTCGAATTGAGGATCTTATGTCAAAAGCTATTTCATTAAAACAAATTTTACCAGCTTCTGCTAATGATATGCTTAAGACTAGATTTTTTGAAGGTTTACATCAAGATTTGAAAGACATTAGTGCATTTAAATTTAAAGACTGTCCTAAATATGAAGATTTATTAACAGCTTTGAGATTAATTGAACAGGAACATAAAAAGCCAGATGTTAAGCCTATTTCAAAAGCTGCACAGCCAACAACTTCACAGTATGAAACTTTGCTTAAAAAAATTTCAGATTTGTCTTCAGAAGTTGCTGAATTGAAGAAACATTGTCAGCAATCTCAGCCATCCAGATATAATTCTAATAGTTCTAATTTTAGGCGTGGACGACAAAACTATCGCAATAGGTCTGATAACAGTAATAGATTTAACAATGCTAATTATTCTAAAAATTATTCGACTAGCCATTGTTTTTCAGATTCCACAAGAAATTCGCCGCATCCAAATAGTTCCGATTCAAATTTTTCAGGTTCAAATATTCGTTGTAGAAATTGCGGGCAGCTCGGACATGTACAGAAAGGCTGTAGAAATAAGCCGGCTAGTAATTATGGACGAGAACGTTTAAACTAGCACGCGTCTATAGTGATAGGTCGTCTGTAGGCGTTGATGTAAATAGTGGTCGACCTAGTTCAATAGAACATGAACCCGTAGGTTTACATGGTGAACCTACTGAATCTGACATTATTATTTCAGGTATTAATGTTAACTGTTTATTGGATACAGGTTCAACAATTTCAACGGTCAGCGAAAAATTTTATTTTTCAAATTTACACCATTTACCATTGAATAAAATTGATAAAATTTTAAATATTGAATGTGCCGATGGTAAACAGCTTCCATATTTGGGATATATAGAAGCAGATATAGCTATTCCAAGTATCAGTGAAAGTAAAAATACCCCATGTGTATTTTTAGTTGTTCCAGACAGTGATTATAACTTAAAAACACCAATTTTACTTGGAACTAATATACTCACTGTTTTTATGAATAAATGTAAGCAGGTAAATGGTGATAAATTTTTACAAATTGCAAAATTGACTACACCATGGTATATGTCATTTAGGTGTATTTCTTTAAGAGAGAGACAACTTGCTAAAAATAATTTTAGCCTTGGTATTGTAAAGAGTGCAGAGAATTGTAACATAATTTTACATCCAAACAAAACTAGAGTTATTGCTGGTGTTGTAGATCATAAGATCCCTTATCATTCAACTTGTGCTATTTTACAACCCATATTGGGTAATTCAAAATTGGAAAACTTAGAAATTGCTCCATATATTTTGAGATATGATTTTACAGACAAACACACAGTTGATGTACACATTAGCAATCACTCGTCAAGGACAATAAATATTGAACCCAGATCTGTATTATGTGAAATACAGCCCATTTCAGTGGAGCAAGAGATCAAATTGCCAAGTGATAAAAATGTCGTTAATGATTCTTTTCTTCAGCAAATTAATATTAATTCATCCAGGTTAACACCAGAAGAATTGAAAAAAGGCATTAATTTGATTTCGAATTTTTCAGACATTTTCTCACATGATGAGCTTGACGTTGGTTTATACAGCGATGTTAAGCATCGCATTGACTTAACAGATGATAAACCTTTCAAACAGCGACCTAGACATATAGCACCTGCATTACTAGATGAAGTGAGAGATCATTTGCAACAGTTGCTGGCAGCAGGTGTAATCAGACACTCATACAGTCCTTATTCATCAAATATGGTTTTGTGTCGGCGAAAAAATGGCAAACTTCGTGTTTGTATAGACTATAGAGATTTAAATAAGAAAACCATCAATGATTCATATGCATTACCACGTATAGATAATATTTTAGGTTACTTATCAGGTTCCAAATTTTTCAGTTCCTTAGATTTAAAATCGGGATATTTTCAGATAGAAGTTTTGGAAGAACACAAGGAGCGTACAGCATTTACTGCAGGGCCGCTAGGATTTTTCGAATTTGTCCGAATGCCCTTTGGTTTAAAAACAGCTCCAGCAAGTTTCCAGCGAATGATGGAGCATTGTTTAGAAGGTTTAAATTTAAAGATATGTCTGGTATACATGGATGATGTAATAATTTTTTCGGATTCGTACGAACAACATTTAGAGCATCTTTCTATGGTTTTTCAGAGACTTAGGGAATGTGGCTTGAAGCTATCACCTGATAAATGTTCTTTTTTTAGGGATGAAATAAAATATCTTGGTTATATTGTTTCAGCCGAGGGTGTAGCAACAGATCCAGACAAAATCGACAAAATTACAAACTGGCCTACACCGAAAAATGCTGATGAAGTCCGCCAATTTTTAGGTTTTTGTGGATATTACAGAAAGTATTGTAAAGACTTTGCCCGAATAAGTAAACCACTAACTGATTTACTTCCGCCCACTAATTTAGGTAAACAGAAAAGTAAAAAGAAATCTAATTTTTCAGGAAAATGGTTTTGGGGAAAAGAACAAGAACAATCTTTTTGCAGGTTAAAAGAATGTTTATCTTCACCACCCGTTCTTGGGTTTCCTAATTTTTCAGATCCATTTGAGCTGCATGTTGACTCCAGTAGTCTTGGGCTTGGCACAATTTTGTACCAGAAGCAAGATGGCATACTACGTGTGATATCTTATGCTAGTCGTGCTGTTACCGCCGCTGAGAAGAACTATCCAGTCCATAAATTAGAATTCCTGGCACTGAAGTGGGCAGTAACAGAGAAATTTTATGATTATTTGTATGGGCATAAATTTATTGTTTATACAGACAACAATCCTCTGACTTATGTTTTATCGTCGGCAAAGCTGGATGCAACTTCTCACCGCTGGCTCTCTGCTTTAGGTGCATTTGATTTTGAGATCCTATATAAACCTGGAAAATCCAATATTGATGCCGATGCTTTATCAAGGTTGCCACAATATTCAAGAATTAGTACAGAGAAAATCACAAAGGATATTATTAAGGTTATTTGTAATTCATTACAGGTTCAGCAACCTTATGTCCACTCTTTATGTTTTTCAACAGATATTTTGGAGAAATTAGATGATGGTATCAGTACCGAGATGGATGATATGTCTCCCAGTGATTGGCGAAAATTGCAAGGACAAGATTCCATTTTAATTCCTTGGTTGAAAGCTGTTCGTCGTGGCAAACGGCCATATCGTAGTTCATTGCCTATGAGTAAGGAACATTCTGCTTTTTTCAGGCATTTCAGCTCTTTGAAACTTAAACGTGGTGTACTTTATCGAGAGACTACTCATAATTCAGTGACACAATTACAGCTTGTTGTACCGTTTTCTCTCATTAAGCGGGTTTTGTCTTTACTTCATGACGATATTGGTCATCCAGGGAGAGAACGATGTATTTCCCTTATCAAACAATGATTTTATTGGCCCGGAATTGACAGCTTTGTGGAAAATTACATAAAGAACTGCCCACGTTGTTTACGACGAAAGTCTCCAACAGACACGAGAGCTAAACTTGTATCAGTCAAAACATCATGTCCTTTGGAATTGCTTTGTATTGATTATTTAACTCTAGATGTTTCCAAAGGAGGTTTTCAATATGTTCTTGTTGTTACAGACCATTTCACCAAGTTTTCACAGGCTTTTCCAGCAAGAAATATGACAGCGAAGACAACTGCTGATATTTTATTTAATAATTTTTTTATTTACTACGGATATCCACAAAGAATTCACAGTGATCAAGGTGCTAATTTTGAATCTAATTTAATTAAAGAGCTTTGTAATTTATGTGGCATCAAGAAATCTAGGACCACCCCTTACCATCCGATGGGCAATGGTGTTTGTGAAAGGTTTAACAGAACGCTTTTAGGTATACTTGGTACGTTGGAATTAGACAAGAAGAAGAACTGGAAAGAATTTATTGGTCCATTAGTTCATGCATACAATTGCACCCGCCATGAAACCACAGGCTATTCACCGTATGAATTAATGTTTGGCAGACAACCAAAATTACCTGTTGATATTTTATTTGGCTTAGATAAACTGAAAAATGAAACTAATAAAGAAATTTCTTTTTCAGATTACATTTTAGATTTAAAAGGCAAACTTTCTCATTCTTATCAGCTAGCGTCATCTGCTGCTTTGGCTGCTCAAAAACGTCAAAAGAAAAATTTTGATAATAAAGCTAGGGCTTCTACTATCCATGTTGGCGATGCAGTTTTAGTCAAAACTCTAGCATTTGAAGGCAGACACAAATTAGCTGATAAGTTTGATTCAGAAATTTACTTTGTTTCAGAACAGCCAAATATTGACATTCCAGTGTACGTAGTAAAAAGTGAAGATGGTAATAAAACAAAAACTTTACATCGTAATCATTTGTTGCCGATTGGTTCATTACCATTAGATGTTTCAGGGCAAGAAGATATGGTAGAGAACACTGTTTCTCCTGATGTTTCTCCTACTGTTCAAGAGATCCCTATTCCAGTCAAAAGAAAAACTGTCCCTGAAAGACCAATTCCGGCTAAGAGAAAAATTAATAATCAATCTTTTATTTCAGACTTAGGTTCTGAGGAGGAGGAAAATGATATTGTTGTTTGTCTTCCACGAACATCTGCAGTAAAACCTATTGCTAATGATGTGGAGGTTTCTACACCATCCCAACGGAGTGACGACTCGCTGAGGGAGGTGGAATCAACATTTATTTCTTTGGTAGGTGACGACCAACTTTTTCCAGGGGAAAAACCAAGAAGTAATGTTGATGTTGTTTTGCCTAACATCCCAGCTCAATCTAGTGTTGAAATTGACGAGGAGGCTGTGGAATCTGAGAATGTCACTAATAGTGAAAACAAAAATGTACCGGTACAATCTGTAATAGATTCAGAAAATATATTAGATTTACCATCTGATAGTATTTCACGAACAGTTCCTCCAGTTCCAGAACCACGTAGATCAACCCGACCAAGAAAGCCGCCACCCTGGATGGAAAAAGGAGACTATATTGTAAATAGATTACAGGATTGTCCAGCAGGATTGGTGAGCAAGGAAGAAATATTAAAAAAATTGACTGACAAACAAATTCTGTCTTCATTATCACCAGATGTAATGCATAAAATATTTTCTTCTATACTTGACTAATAACCTATTAGAATGCCAACTAATTTTATTTTGAAGAAAATATATAACTTTCAGCTTCTAATTGTTGAAAATTGTTTTTGTAATTTTCAGCTGATGGATTACCTTGTATACACAGTTTCAGCTGATGACTAATTTGTACATACTAATAAAAATGATATTTGGAAATTTATTTAAATGGTTTTAATCTACAATATTAAACATATATTTAAATGACTGATTGAAATGACTGCACAACAACATATACCATTTTTTTTTTCTCCATCAATAACTCATTATAATAGCTCTAATTTAATTTTGTATGCTCTATTTACCACTATAGGTTGGGAACGGAATCCTGATGGATATTTTTGAAAATGCAATTGCAAAAACATTTAGGATTGACTAATAACTATTTCATAAATGTATTACAAGTTGATTACAGGTTGAACATTTTTTAGCTTGTAGCTTGATTTTTCAGGCATAGATTGAGTTAGTATGAAAGAGTGTGTGATATATTCAATTAGGTGTAGGTGTTGGAGTGTGAAAATGACAAGGATGCCATTTTTTTTTCGTGAGGGGGGAGAATGTGACAGTGGTATTTATTTCATATAAATATATAATAATTATCAAAATATCTTCATAACAATCCTTCTATCTTTATTTAGAATTATTAACTCAAAACTGCATGTTGCATGTGTACTAATTCACACCAGCACTTATTCTGCCTGAGCGCATTGGCCCCTGTCCATGTTTCGTCAATTGTCGCCAATGTTTATCGATCCGTTGTCATTGGATTTGATTTTCCCGCCGTTTCTATTGTTTTACCGCTGCAGTTTTTTCCCTTGCATTGTTGTTCGGATCGAGTTGTTAGTCATTCAGAGTTATCAGTCCAAATATATCTTCTTCTTCGTTATTTATAATTATGAATAAATCCGGACCGAAATCGTCTTGATTTGGTAAGAAATTTATAATAATATCTTTGGGAATTATCACGTAGAATAATGTATATATTGTTTGATTTTATAAAAATGTTTCATGTATTTTCATCTCCTCGATCGTCATGAATTCCGTCATGACTGTCCTCTGTTTCGGTTATTTTGGAACAATGTTTATTTTATTTACAAATTCTGTAATTCATTCCATCTGTATGTAAATATTGTTTAATGATTCACGCACGTTCAATCGATCGTTGTTATGCAACTCGATTGTTCCGTGAATAATCAAATAATACTTGGCGTTGATCAGAATTGTTTATTCTGTTAGGAAAAGGCCTAACCTCTTCCCTATTCCATACTGTACTATTCATGCTGTACTTATGCCATTGTAATTATATATTACAGGGTCTATATATACACACTTACATGTAACTTATGTCAACCTGAACGAGAAAGATGTAGAGTTATTTGAATTTACATGGAATAAACATTACAGAACCATAATGTATGTATGGAACTTTTATTTATTTGAATGAAGTCAATTATATATTGAAACACCGCTCGTGCTCGTAAGAAGCCCCGTTTCACAAACAACACACTTGCAAGGCCACTACTCCCCCCCCCCCCCCCCAAAACCTCAAGATATCTCGGGGAAGCAAAAGAAAAAACAAGTGTTTGACCACCGAGGTGGTATTAGTCCCCTGCGGCGCTTTTGTGACATAAGGTGTTTTTGTCACAGAAGACACTAGAGTATAAAAGCATCTTGGATTTTTAAAAAAAAATATTGAGCGTGCATAATCCCCTCACAACCCTTTATCCATTTACCATATATGAAAGGCGTAGCTTGAACCATGTTGGAGGGAGGGGTGGTAACATAAAATAGAGAAAAAAGCTTAAAAAAACACAACAAAAATGGCCGCCATTCTGCCATCTTGGATTTTAAAAATAAATATTGACTGTGCATCATCCCCTCAGAACCATTTATTTATGTACCAAATATGAAAGGTGTAGCTTGAAGCATATTAGAGGGAGAGGTGGTAAAAACAGACAGACAGACAGACGGACAGACGGACAGACAGACAGATGTTAGATTTTGAAAAAAAAATATTGAGCGTGCATAATCCCCTCACAACGTCCTTATTCCATGTACCATATATGAAAACTGCAGCTTGAACCATGCTGGAGGGAGTAGTGGTAACATAAAATAGAGAAAAAAGCTTAAAAAACACAACAGAAATGGTTGCCATGGCGCCATCTTGAATTTTTGAAAAAAAATATTGAACGTGCAACATCCCATTACAACCCTCTATCCATGTGCCAGATATAAAAAGTGTAGCTTGAACCATGTTGGAGTGAGGGGTGGTAACATAAAATAGAGAAAAAAAGCTTAAAAAACACAACAAAAATGGCCGCCATGCCGCCATCTTGGATTTTGAAGAAAAAATATTGAACGTGCATCATCCCCTCCCAACCCTCTATCCATGTGCCAAATATGCAAAGTGTAGCTTGAACCATGTTGGTGGGAGGGGTGGTAACATGAAAATAGAGAAAAAAAGCTTAAAAAACACAACAAAAATGGCCATCATTCTGCCATCTTGGATTTGGAAAAAAAAATTTTGAGCGTGCATCATCCCCTCAGAACCATTTATCCATGTACCAAATATGAAAGGTGCAGCTTGAACCATGTTGGTGGGAGGGGTCGTAACATCAAAGTAGAGAAAAAAAGCTTAAAAAACACAACAAAAATGGCCGCCATTCCGCCATCTTGGATTTTGAAAAAAAAATTTTGAGCGTGCATCATCCGCTCAGAACCATTTATCCATGTACCAAATATGAAAGGTGTAGCTTGAACCATGTTGGTGGGAGGGGTGGTAACATCAAAATAGAGAAAAAAAAGCTTAAAAACACAACAAAAATGGCCGCCATTCCGTCATCTTGGATTTTGAAAAAAAAATTTTGAGCGAGCATCATCCCCTCAGAACCATTTATCCATGTACCAAATATGAAAGGTGTAGCTTGAACCATGTTGGTGGGAGGGGTGGTAACATGAAAGTAGAGAAAAAAAAAGCTTAAAAAACACAACAAAAATGGCCGCCATTCCGCCATCTTGGATTTTGAAAAAAAAAATTTGAGCGTGCATCATCCCCTCAGAACCATTTATCCATGTACCAAATATGAAAGGTGTAGCTTGAACCATGTTGGTGGGAGGGGTGGTAACATGAAAATAGAGAAAAAAAAGCTTAAAAAACACAACAAAAATGGCTGCCATTCCGCCATCTTGGATTTTGAAAAAAAAATTTTGAGCGTGCATCATCCCCTCAGAACCATTTATCCATGTACCAAATATGAAAGGTGTAGCTTAAAGCATGTTGGAGGGAGAGGTGGTAACATAAAAAACAGACAGACGGACGGACGGACGGACGGATGGTGTGCAATCCTATAGTCCCCTTACGGTTCCCATAGGGGACTAATAAACAAAAGAATGGGTGGATGGACAAACAGCACACTTGCAAGGCCACTACTCAACACCCCCCCCCCCCCCCCCACCTCAAGATATTTGGGGAAGCAAAAAAATATGAGATCAGATGACTAGATTAGAGGATTAATCAAATGTTCAATACACCATTCTCTGCCCTAGTTTTTCTGCATTCAGGGATATCAAGGAGGGCATGACAGCACCCCCCCCCCCTCCCCCCCGCAACCTCAATAATTTTGCCTGTCAGGAAAATTTCTTCTGTATTGGAGTGTTTCAGATTGATTTGGTCTTGTTAGTAATTATGTACTTTCATTTTAGACTGCATTTGATGCTTGGAGTATGACTCACACATAGTTGGTCATACAAATGAAACTCAAGACTATTGGGCACCCAGCATGACTAATTTGGGAGTCTTCCCACAGGTCGTGTTAAACCTTTACCTTAGGAATCTGCCACATCCATCTGTGTAACATACAAATTGTGGTGTAGTTGAAAAAAATAAATTTCCAAAAATTTCAAACAAACCATATCATGTGACCCCCTAACTGGAACGATCTTGTAGAGTTTGTTCCAATGAGGGGGTAACATTATGTGGTCTAGTTAAAATATTTAGAAAACTATGACAAAGCAATAATTAAAATAATAAGTTTTTATACTGTCTGCATTAAATAAAGACTTAACTTAATAAGAAGTTATGGCTAGTGTTCAACCGATGATCGGCACAGGCCACCACAATGGGCCGATTGTGGGCAATCGGATGACAATGGCAATGGCTCCTGGAACATCGGTTCAACCGATTGTTGCCAAGCATTTTGTAATGATTCATAAACCACATTTTATTATCTTCTGTAATTGTTCAGTTGTTAATGTAAAATGATGTCAATGACACAATTCAATAAAGTTGAAAAACCACCACAATGTGTATTTTCAATCTCTCTAGATACCCCTTTATGGGATATACAAGTTAAACGACATGTTAAGATTACAACTGAGCATACTTGTGGCAATTGCCAGTTCATACCAGAAAAGTGAAGGCTGTACTCCAATGACTCAGGTTGCAGTAAAAGTTAAAAAATTTATAGTAATTTATATATTTTTTATACTTACCAATGACCCAGACTTAGCTGGTGCTAACTCTAACAAAACCAGGGCCAAACACAAATTTTGCCCCCCAATCCCCAAAATTTGCATCTAAAACAAAAAGAAATCATGTCCTAAAGGACCTCCATACTACGCCTCTACTGCGCATGCGCAGTGACGCAGACGTCCCGAAATTGGCGCCAATTATCATTCTTACTGGCAGTGCCTGGTCAGCGCTATGTACTCAGCGGGGAGGCAAGAGTTCCCAACTCCAGGGAGGGCCATCCCCGTCTGGGTCATTGGTAAGTATAAAAAATATATAAATTACTATAAATTTTTTAACATTTTTATACTGTACCAATGACCCAGACTAGGACATAGAGGAAAATCCAATAAGCTCAACTATATAGTAAAGAGGTAACCCCTTAAGGAGAAAAGGAGTATTAGGCTTTACATGTATCTTTCTTATTTAATATTAAATTAGAAAGATACACTACCCTTAATAATTGAGCACAATAACATTCATGTTCTCTATTAACATCCAGTATATCCCTTATACTAATTATTTTTAAAGCAAGCCAATAAATAAAGTAGTCCAGAGCATTGAGACTCTTTATAGTCATTTAAAAGTGTCCGAGTATTGTATATTAAAGCCCGTTTGACACTTGACATGTACAAATGCTTCACACCGAGCTACACTTTAAAAATAAGACATGAATGAATTTTAACATTAATATTACACTTTAAAACCATCCCGGAAGCGACTCAGAAATACTGACTTGGAGGAGGCATTCCCTTGCTTTTCACTATAAAGCAGGTGACCTAAGGGAACACCCCCCCCCCCCCCCTTCCCCTTGCCCTGGGTCAAATAGCCCAGAGCGAAGAGGGCAGCCGGACAGAGTCACTGCCGGAACAGAAAGCCTGCATAACTATAGTTGCAACTGTTTAGTGGACGACATTCTGAGCAACAGATAACGGACCTAAACAATGCAGGTCTCCAGAAATGGACTCAATATTTCTGAGATAAAAATTCGTAAATGTGGATGGCTGAGACCAATAAGCAGCCTTCATTAAATCTGTAATAGCAACACTATTAGCATAAGCCCAGGAAGAAGAAAGAGCTCTTACTTCATGAGCAGAAATCTTAAGCACAGACTGCTGAGAAGAAGATAAATCTTCATAAGCAGTACGGATAGTTAATTGAATCTATCTAGCAATAGAATGGACCGAAATGTCCTTTCTATTAGGCATCAAAGACAGAAAGAAACGTTTCCGTCCCTTTCTGATAAACTGAGATCTCTGTTTATAGATACGTAATGCTCTAACAGGACAGAGTAAAGGCCTACGCCCGTCTGAAGACGGAAGAGCCTTAATAACAATAGGTTCCGGATATTTATTAGGAGCCTGATTCTTAGCTAAAAAACCCACCTTAGTAGTGAAGGTGATAGTGTTCCCAACACTACAATAATGAGAATCATCCACCGACAGTGCATGAAGCTCACTGACTCTTCTAGCAGAAGAGAAAGCTAAGAGAAAAGCTGTCTTATAAGATAAGAATTTGAAATCTACTGTCCCAAGAGGTTCAAATGGCTTTTCCTTCAATTTAAGAAGAACCCAAGCTAAATTCCACTTAGGAATTAATCTAAGAGTTCTGGGTCTATTTATCGAAAAGTTTCTAACCAACTTAGATAAAGAGACATTAGATCCAATTTGTAAACTATCATGATGTGCATAAGTATCAGATAACATAGATCTATAACCCTTTATAGTAACAGGCTGCAGTTTGATTTCGTCAAACAAGTATACTAGAAAGTTTGCAATGTCTGGTATAGAGGGATCGAATATATCTACAGAATGATCCCTACACCAACGACGAAAAACCTTCCACTTAGCCACCTAGTTTAGCGAAGAGGAGGTCCTCCTACAGTTAGAAATCGCGTCCACTGCTCGTCCTGTAAAGTGTTTGCCATGCAAGAAGGACCGCACAACGGAAAAACGTGAAGGTTGAAACCTTGCGGGTTGTGATGGAGTTGGCGCGATTTCCCCTGCGAAAGAAGATCCTCCCGTGGAAGAAGCTTTCGCGGTAGGTCCCACAACAGACACCTGAGTAGATTTATCCACGGTCTCTGTGGCGACAGAGATGCTACCAACAGAATCTTGCATTGAGATTGTTTTATCTTTAGCAATACTTGTTGAATTAACGGTGCTGGAGGATACGCATATCCTATCATTCCGTTCCAAGGGATCGACAGAGCGTCTACTGCAAATGCTCTTGGATCCGGACACGGAGACACATACGTCTGCAACTGATTGTTGAGATGTGTCGCAAATAAGTCTATCATTGGCCGTTCCCATTGGTAGCAAATCTGAATGAATACTTGTTTGTTGAGAGTCCACTCCGACGGCAACAAGCGACCCTTTCGTGAAAGGGAGTCTGCTAGCACATTCAGACGACCCGGTATGTGACGGACCGAAAGAAGAACGTGATGTTCTAGTGCAAACAGAAGGATTCTTTCCGTTAGATTGAACAACGGAACTGAATGAGTGCCTCCCTGATTCCGTATATACGCCACTACTGTCGTATTGTCGGATAGGATTTGGACAAGAGCATTGTGAATAATGTCCATCCAGTGACGTAACGCAAGCCAAATTGAAATCATTTCCTTGATGTTTATGTGCTTGCACAGGAATTGCGGATCCCAAAGACCCTGGCATCTCGAATCCGTTGGGATTAATGATGCACCCCAACCTGTTTGACTGGCATCCGTCATAATGGTAAAACTCGGATCCGGCAACTGCAGCGGAACTCCCTGAGTTAACCACTGAATGTTTGCCCAAGTCTGAATCTCTTGTTTCACTTGATCTGACAAGAGAACGTCTACATCGAGCGAATAAATTTTCACACTCCAATTCTGAGTCAAGAAAATTTGAAGAGGACGTGTGCGTAACCGCCCCATCGGAATGGGATCCGCGGCGGCTCCGCACAGACCTATCAGTCTCATAAATTCTCTCGCCGTGACTTTGTCTGCGTGCAGACAATAGCGAGCGTAACAACTGACTAATTTCGCTCTGGTTAACAGCAGACGAACGAGATTGTTGTGCGTCTCGAAGCTCATTCCCAGATGAGTGAATGACTTGGACGGCACCAGATCCGACTTCTCCTCGTTTACTATAAAACCGAGACGTCGGAGCAATAGAAGAAGATTCTGAACATCGTTCTGAAGCGTTAACTCGTTGCCGTACCTCTGAAGAATGTCGTCCAGGTAGGCCGACGTTACCACAGACGAATGAGCTCGGAAATAGATCATTACCGAGTTCATTACCCGAGTGAAAGCCCAGGGTGCTAGATTCAATCCGAAGCACATCGCCCGGAATTGATACACCACTCCTAGGACTGCGAAGCGTAGGTACTTTCGGAATGTCGGATGTACCATGACGTGAAAGTACGCATCTTTGAGATCTATGCTCGTTGCATAATCGTTCACCCGAATACTCGCTCTGACCGATCGAATCGTCTCCATATAAAACTTCGGAGCGACGATCAGCTTGTTTATCCAGCTCAAATCTATGACTGGACGGAACGAGCCGTCTGGTTTCGGAACCAGAAACAGATGGCTGTAGAATCCTGGAGATTCCTGGTTTTCTACGACCTCTACCGCGTTCTTCATTAAAAGAGACTGCACCTCTGATAACAGAGCGTCTCTTTTCTGCGGATTTGACGGAAGATGAGTCCACTTTGGACTTCGAGTTAATGGAGGCTTTCGTTTGAAGGATATCTTTAGACCTTCCGAAGTCACTCCTCTCACCCAAGGGTCGTCCGTAATCGACGCCCATTCTTGTGAAAAGCTCGAAAATCTTCCGCCAACCGGTACGCGATAGAGGTTTAAGCCATCACCTCCTGGACCTGCGAGGCCTGCGGTAGGAGAAACCACGTCCTCCACGGCCCGCACCTCGCCCCGTCGACCTCGGGGCATCCGACCGATTGTCCCGGCCTGAAGGACGTCCCGAACGAGAGTCGCTACCCCGACGGTCTCTCGAATAAGACCAAGAGGACGCACCGGAACCTCTATAGGAACCTCTCTTGGGCGTATTAGACCCAGAAGTGCCTGTCTTATTCGTGTCTGCTGTATCCGACTTCTTAGGAGCAGATTTGAACAACAGAGAATCCTTAGCTTTCTTTGTAATTTTATCATAAATAGCAGAAAGCTTGCCGTCAAAGAGAAGTTCTCCTGAGACCGAAGCGACTCTAAGAGAGTTCTTCACCTTAGTATCCACGAGTGTGGATGTAGCTAGGGCTGCGTCACGTCTAACCAACTCCAGATTTGCCACTGAAAGGGCGGAGTTACACGTGGAATAAGCTACTGCCCTTGAAAGAAGTCTTAAAGAGGATTGTATATCCTGAAACTCTTTCCCCTGAAGGCGCAGTGATAACGCCTTAGTAAGGTGATCTGCGTAAGATAAGGCATCTAAATTGGCTCTGTTAGACGCAATAGCTGTTTCCAACACCGCGGTTGGAATAGAAGCCGACGACGGTAATGATAGCTCTAAGTCTTCCGCCTCGTCGTCCATACGCAGAGGAACTCTCGGTATACCCTGTCCTGCCGTATCAAATTTATTCCTTGCATTAATGAAAGGCAGGTTGAGAGTATTAGCGGACAAGAAACCTGCTTTCCCCGTCCTGGAAGCAAGTTTAAATATAGCGTCGTTCAATAATTCAAATGTTCTTGCAACATTATTGGACTGCGATGGAAACTCGGGAGCTATGTCCCTGAACCGCTCAAAAAATTCAGAGTCCAATGACGCTATAATTCTCTTGTCCGGAACCGCAGCAGTCTGGCCCGACGGAACAACTTGAGGGAGAAAGTGCCGGATGAAGTCCACGGCAGCTTTATGTTGTTCCGAAAGGGATAGCTCCAAGTCATCCGTATCCCTTTCACCATCCGGTCGGACCTCATGATGTTCCCGGTCGTCCGCCCCCGATGCTTCAGCGGAGCGTACCGACCCAGCGCCGTCGGATAATTCTCGATCCGACACCGTTTCCGTCGGCTGCTGGGATGCTGCGATAAGCAGTGCTATCTGCACAAGAATGTCCGGCGTCGAGACCTGCAGAGGCGCAGTCTTTCGCTGCTTCGCCGAGGGCAGCTCCGCATCAGATGGCTCCCGCATACTTTTCCTATGCGAACGTCCGGAGGCCATCGGTCTCGAATCCCTGGCTGCCGGATGGTGTGACCTGGTCGCCGAAGAATCCTTCATCGGCGAAGCTGGTAATATATCGGCGGTCACGCAGCCAAGGTGCGGTCGTGTGCGCTGACGAGAAGAGGAAGCCTTAACAGTCTCCGCGGACTGCTTATACAACGGAGCGTCCCGAGCGACGGACGTATGCTCCGCTAAAGACACATTTTGTACCACAACATCTGGTCCCAGATGTTGTTGTACGAGAGAGGGGCCTCTCTCGCTCGTGGCCCGGCTGGACCTGGACGAGCTAGGAACCGGACTCAAAGGCTTCCTCCGTTCTCGCTTACTATCCGCCGTCACTGGGTGTGCATCTATTATGTTTATAGTGCTCGCATCACCCAAAATTTCCTCCTGGACCGCATCGGACGAACCCAGCTGCCGAACCA
The DNA here is from genome assembly GCA_031216915.1 of Pictodentalium vernedei. Classification (NCBI taxonomy): domain Eukaryota; kingdom Metazoa; phylum Mollusca; class Scaphopoda; order Dentaliida; family Dentaliidae; genus Pictodentalium; species Pictodentalium vernedei. The sequence continues at coordinate 353,800,917 of CM062292.1, forward strand.
TTCGGTGAATGGACGCTACACCGGGCGAGCTAGCGGACGACATTTGTCTAATCTCCATGAGCACTTTTGCCGCTAGCTCTGAATTCATTTGTGACGACGGACGCACACTTGTAGAAGATAACATGGAAACATCACCCTGTTCTGGTTCCTCAGAAATAGAAACTGAGAGAGTAGAGTGACCTTGCGGAGAAAGAGCCGGCATAGCCCTTTCTCCAGAAACAACATATCGTGACACACGTTTCCAATGTTTCTCATCCCAATATTCACATATAGGACAGAGAGTAATGCGAGAACACTGACTACAATTAATACAATGATCATGAAAGTCAGAGGAAGATTTCTTCCTATTACAATTTGAACAATGTCCCTTCATTGTGAAAGAACAACAATAAGTCCTAGTTACTCGCAAAAACCCCTGACATAAAGATACATAATAACATGATCCATTAATAAATGAAAAAACAATTGCAAATCAAAATAATTTTGAAAAAATATTTTTTCAGCGAAGCCCAAGTTGCTGAAAAGTAACGTTGAGCCCCGATGGATCCGATGGCAAAGTGTGGTCAAAAATTTTAAATTTATATTAAATAATTAATGAGACACTTACGGATAATATAAATGTATCTTATAGTGAAATAAACTACAGCAAAGGCAAACAGCCCCCCTCAAAAAAGGCTGTTGCCAATGTAAACAAACAGTGTAAAAACACCAGAAAACATGACTCCAGGCACTGAAAAAACTGGCCCGGAATCAGTCATCAAATTACACTCTATCTGATGCAAAACAGAGACTCCCAGGGGAGAATCTGCAGAACATCAGATGGAAGATGCAGAACACAAACGTTATACACCCATGGGTGAAAACGTAACTATGGGGAAAATAACAGAAAACATTCTGTAACCAAGCAACTCTCCCAGGAAATTTTAGAAATGAAATTTCTCAAAAATATGCCAAAAGCATGGGAGAATTGCAAGGGGGGACTTTAGAAGGCTAGGGGAGAGGAAACACTGAATAAGCAGTGCAACATTTAGCAAGAATGACAACAAGAGGCCCATGCCTCGAAAATAGGCAACTTAACATAATTTCATCAAAAAATTTTAAGTACAGCCCTGATTATTTTTTGTCACTTCTTTTTCCTCTCCTCCTTCTATCCTCTTTAGAATCACATTTTCTCCAAAAATTACGTGTCTGGCATCCTTTAAACTGAGATTTACAAGCACAAAGATCAGTGAGATGTTGACTGATTAAGGGCCAAACAGAGAATGATAATTGGCGCCAATTTCGGGACGTCTGCGTCACTGCGCATGCGCAGTAGAGGCGTAGTATGGAGGTCCTTTAGGACATGATTTCTTTTTGTTTTGGATGCAAATTTTGGGGATTGGGGGGCAAAATTTGTGTTTGGCCCTGGTTTTGTTAGAGTTAGCACCAGCTTAGTCTGGGTCATTGGTACAGTATAAAAATATTACCAGTTGTGTGCACATGGGTGGTAAAATGTGGCTCAGAGCCATGTTTACTGCCCAAGTGTGCGCGACTGGCAATTTTACTGGACCTGAATCAATGGAGTTTAACACTGTGAAGTATGTTCTATTATGTGTAGTTCTTTTGAGTCTCATAGTAGTGAATGGACTGTAAACACTGTAAAATATATTCAATTTAATGTAGTTTTTTGAGAGCCTCGACTTGTCTAGTAGTGCACGGTATTACAATCAGAACTAGCATCGGAATCGGCCGATTTGGAGCTCAAATAAGCAGTAATCGGTCAGCGGCCATTTTTGGTAATCGGTTGAACACTAGTTATGTTACGAATGCTACATGTATATCTTATTCATCCACAAATAATCTCCAAATTTCAACTATAATCCCAACAGAGTATTATTCCAACTACATCATCAAGGCATGCCTTCTACAAAGACATGCCTTGATGATGTAGTTGGAATATTTACCAGTCGGAACTACAGCATTAACAGTTGGGACAAATCAGGTTTATAGTACCCTCTCCCCCATCCCCAATTGATCATCTTCACGATGCCACTGCCTATACAGTACTGACAAATAAGCACTGCAAACGGTATCCCAGTTCCCACAGAAATAAGACAAATACAACTTATAATCTTTCAAATTTATAGAAATTGTAACTTACCAGCTTCATGCACTTGGGAAATCTTTTCCGAATGGCACTGGAAGATTAATGCAAGTTTACATAATCATGAAATGACAAGAAAAGAAACTGAATTATCAATATGAATTCAAATTATTGCTGTGATCTTGCTTCGAATAATACCAAAAACAAAAATTTATCATGCTTGATAACAATGTTATTTATTACCATCAGGTATTATCGGTCAGATTTTCAAATGTTCACAAAACATTTACAGTTTGAGATACAGATCCATACCAAAAAATTTACACTAGCTTAGAAGGGATAAAAAAAATACCTGAAAATAATGCTTTTTGATTGAAGACAAATGTTGTTATTAAAAATAACATGAATGATATTTTGTGTGTGTGTGTGTGGGGGGTGGGGGGGGGGGGGGGTATAATAATACTTATACTGCAGAACAATCCACATTATGAAGGTACATTTTCAAAGTTAACTGACATCCTAATAACCAAATAAGCTAACAATGTCCCAGGCTGCTAATTCCATCCAGCAGCTGTCTGTGAGTTAATTCATCAAACAAACATTGCATGTGAGAAAATCTTCATCTTTTAGAAAAAAAATTCAAAAGTTTTCCTTTAGGCCCCATAAAGTTGATCTTCTGTTTCTCAGGCCATTTTGGGTAAAATTGCATATGGGTGGGCAGTTCTTTGTTTTATTTTTTGTTATTATTTCTTTGCCATCAAAAGTTCATGTTCTTGTTTTGTGTTAGGCCTCGTAATCTACAGAATAGCATTGGTTGTGGTATATTTCATCCCATGAGTGCAAGAATGCTTTGCAATGCTAAAGGTACAAATTTATCAGTTTTATTAATTTGGGTCAAGGGACAAATTTATCAATTTTATTAATTTGGGACAAATATCAGACAGAAACCATTTAATTTTTATTTTTTTAAGTTGGCATTGGTTATAAAAAGAGAGTATGTAGATGCCAAAAGGACCATGCGGGAAGGCCTAAGGAACAGATTTTTTACTTTTTTAGGCCTCATTTACAACAAATCAATGCAAGTTTCAGCATAACAAGGGTACTATTAAGACAAAAGTGAAAAGTAAGTTTAGAGATTGTTTCTGTTATCTACAGGCTTTCACGTCCTAGGCTCCAGACATCAGTTACCACTAACACTTTACCTAACCCATACAATACCAACAATTATATTATTTTAATTTTTTTTTTTTTTTTTCAAATTTAAAAAAAAAAATTCAAAGAGAACCATACCATGTGACCCCATCATTGGAATGAGCTCAACAAGCTTATTCAAATGAGGGGACACATATGGTTTTGTCAAAAATTTTAGAAATTTTTTTTTTCACCAACTGTTCAATTTATAATATGCAAGAGGGAGTGGGCAAATTGCTTGGTAAATGGGTAAGTTTGGAATGAAAGCAGTACTTATCTGAAACTGAAGTCTCAGCCCACGACAAAGATTATGCACCCCTAACTGGAATGAGCTTAATAAGAAGGTACAAGTGTTATAAACTTTACTTAGGGTGAATAACAGAAAAACTGTGAAATTTACCAACAATTTTTTTTTTTATATTTAACATTGTTAGAAAGGCTGTAAAATACCAAGAAAGTTAGTTACCTGAGCAGAGAAAGACAGACTACACAGAAAAATGACAGCATAGTGAAGATCAAGCCATCAGACTTCTCGACATACAAACTGGACACAAGCAGGGAATGGATCTTAGCCAGAGCCCATAAGGAAAATATTTTTAATCAGTGACATATGTCCAAGCTCTCTACACTACCATAACCTCAACAGGATACATGCGGTGAATATTTATTTATTTATTGATGTTTAAGGTCACATATTTCTGCACACTGGCTAATTGTGACTACAACATGGGTATGAAATCAAGTCTACACAATCATTTATACCCAAGCTGACCATGTGTGATGAAGCATCTTGCTTAAAATCATAGGAAGTGTCATTCACGATCACAGCTAACTGCAGTTCTCTCTCACACATAAACCCTAAAGTGTAGTGCAAATTCTGCAGAACTACCCAGAGCACCAAGGGTTAATTAGAGGACCAACCGAAAGAATGGCCACCTCTGGACTATTGTCAATTACAGTTGATTTCTTGTACACACTTGGGAGTTTGTTATTTATTTTGAGTACATATTAGATTCTGTGTTTTGAAGTTTACCCTTTACCCAACATGAACAGCAATGACACCTGCAAAAAAAATAAAAAATCTTCACAATCTAAAAAATTTCTTTTTTTTTTTGTTATAAAAACATTTAAAAACACATCTCCTTTTCCATGACTGTAAAGTCCTGGAATTTAAAACCACTAAATTCCAGGACTTTTATGATTCCAGGACCCACATGCATCCCCCATACTCCAGTACTATTAACCCCCTACACACGGATGTCAAAATATCCAGATTTGAAGTAAACCATTATTCCCATAATGCAACTGGGAATTTAACCAATTCAATCTTGTTTGACAGAGCTCATTGAGCTCTGTCAAACAAGATTGAATTGGTCAAATTTCTAGTTGCATTATGGGAAATATTTGCACCCTGAACTTTAGATATTTCGACATCAGTGTGCAGGGGGTTAAAGCAGAAATTGTTTACTGCAGATCACATACAATGCTCCACTTCATGGGGTTCTCATGGGAAGCAGTCTAACAGTGCAATCAACATAGGGAGAAGGCATTTATGCATCAATGCACCAAAATGTTTAAGCATAATGATGCAGATTGTTTTTAATAATAGGCTTAAAAAATTATAAATCTATTAGAAATCACAAAATATAGTAAATTTCTAATGATAAATTAATAGCAAGTAGAGTTAACCGGTGATCATATCACTCACAAGATAAATGAAAGCTGTTAGGAAGCTAGGTAGTGTGATGCTACCACTGAGAACTTCTCTTACTCAATGTGAAATCAAAAGTTCAAAATAGTTCCTCAAAGATTCTATGATTGAAACTAGTGTCAATCTGATACATATAAGATAATCCAAGAATGTGTTCAACTCAATAAAATACAGGTTTTAACTCTTCAACTACAGGAGAAAATACACATGCCAAGAACCAGAAAATCAAACGTTGCTCGCAGTTATGGAGGATAGATAAATAAACAATCCATGTACAATTAACAGGACCCTAGATGATAAACTTAATGGATGCATCTCTGATAAATAATCAGTAATTCTGATCAATATTTCACTCTGTGCTCTACTCTACAATCCACACTAAATGATACTTGCACAAGATGATGGTCCAAGAAAACAGATTTGAATCCAAATGTATTTGTGAAATCAAACAAGAATAAAAATAGACAAAACTACTTGTTTCGAGGAATATTTACAACATTCCAATTAACCCATGAAAATCATAAGATTCGTAACACATGCTAGTGAAAAGAATAATCTGATAGAAACTGTATTCAGATTATTGATTTGTACAATGAGGGAGGGACAAGTTGTTTGGTACAGTCAGGTAAGGTGGACAAATGAAAAGAAGTAAATATTTTATTTTTTTTAAGACTTGCTATTCCATGCCCCTTTCAACCATTGTGTTTTGAAGCTTGGTACAAAGTCTCATTTGCAAAGAAACGTTACTCAATAGACAGAGAGAGGGGTGGCAGTGCCGGGGGGGGGGGGGGGGGGGGGGGGAGTATGGGTTTATCACCTGATAACATAAGAACATCTCACAACCTTTCAGCTCTTGGACCATCAGGTACAACGTGGTGGTCCATGAGCGGAAGAGGTTGTAAATGCATCTTGTGCATTTAGTGCAAATAAATCAACTGGGTAGAAAATTTCCATGACCCACTCAGCATCAAGTCGTGTTTCCTAGGATTCTTGAACATCCCCCAAATACAATAAAAGTTTGGGATTTTAACCACTCAAAAAGGAAAAGAATCAGTTTGACTGATTCACAAAGGTAAATAAACCAACACAAAACAAAGCCAGCTGTGAATAATGCAAGTGACAAATATATCAATCAAGTATCTCTGATAGCCATCATCCACACAACACTTCTATATATAATGTGTAAGCTGTCCCTGTCTTAGGTTGTCTCCCTAAGAGGGAGATCTTACCCGTCATTGGGACTAACCATATCACATTGTTTTTCCTGTGTGGTTATGTTGTAGCAAAGATCAAGGCAAAGTGTATTTTGGGGTCCACAGTATCTAGCTTCCTATACATAATGCTCAATTTTAAAAAAGATAATTTTGTTAAAAAAAATAATTTGCATTGACAAAACTGTAATTCAAAATTCTAAAAGCTCAATTTTCAAGTTAATATTTGCCCAAATGAATTCTACTTGCTTAGTAATTCCTGCATCAAGGCAATGCTGGAAATGAATAAAATTGACCGGTGCAGTTTTAAACTCCCGTGAAATAAGAGACGAGAGTCAATTGCACCCGTAAAATGTTAGTATATGAATTTTTGAGGGAATACTGTCACCAGACACCAGAAACTTTAACCCTTTGTAACCGAGTGGCCACTTTTCCGGCCAGGATTATGATACGTCATAACGTCATTAAATAGGATGGCTGTTCAGTAAATGTGTGGGGTAGACCATTCAGTATTTTCAAAGTGCAGCTCTAAGGCTGCACGTTGAAAATATTGATTGGTCTACCCCAAATAATGAATATGGACTCTTCTAATTGCTGCCATTGAACTGGCATGGCAGATACCACTAGTGTTCAAAGGGTTAAATGTATAAGGAATTGCTGAACATGACAGTAACTTGCCACTAGCCACAGAGTGCTGCATTCTCAAAACAACACACATTTATATGCCCTCACAGTATATTAGAACTCCACAATATTTTTTAACAAGTGCATTTTTTAGTTCCTGTAAAATAGAAAACACGGGTGTCTACAGGAGCAATTGCACTCGTCTCATTTTCAGGACTGCAAGGCATGTTTTTTGAGCAGCAAAGAAGACCCTGAATAATTTTCCAAAACCACTACTAAAATATGACCAATAGATCTAAACTAAAACCTGTTTGTCTAGTTGCTAAAGGCATAGCAATGAAGCGTTAACAGCAACAACACTGCACACAACCAAGAAATTCCTATAAAAAAGTAATGTCGTTATCTGAATGGTATGTGTGATTGTGTATAGTTATGCTACATGGTTGGTGCAATGGAAACTCCACACATCCATTCCAGTTGTGATAGAGTCAGGATGTTTTCATTATTTTCCTTCTTCTTCAAAAAAGATGTTTTCAATCATTTTGAGTGAAGTTTAATATGTACTGTCAAGTGATGAAATCATCCAAAATTAAATGTATGATTGGTGTTTGTTCAGTTAGTAGCCCTACAAATACTTTCAACAGCCACAACTATATGATTTGGAGTATAACTGTAATGTGGGATTTATTTACTTATTACAAACTCAACTTTAATTTGGAGGCAGCCAAAACTGATTATATCTAGTAATTCAAGAAATTTTGATACAAGTATCAGATGCAAATACAAGCCATGTTATGTAAAGGGTAACTAACAACCAGAATTTGAACCTAGATACCTTGGACTACCAATGGTATGATAAGATATTAGAGACTATATAAGTGCCACATAGCAAGCAGGGAGTATATTGAATGAGTCGGTTCCAATGACATCCATATTTGTAAGGCTTTATTGGTAAATATTGTTTATTTTTAAAAAAATTATCAAATACAGTTTAAGTTTTAAAAATTAAAAAGCTGTGCTAAGTAAAGGGTTAACATGTGTTATCAGTATACAACAGGAGTTCAACCATGGTGGCATCATGGGCTACTGGGACACTCACAGCAGATATGGATTCTCGCAACCATTTTCACGAGAATCCAAATGGATTCTCCCAACAATAATTCTGGAAGAAATACTTGAACACAGCTGCTTCACAACCCCCTTCATGTTATTATCACTAAAGAGCTAAATGTTAAATTTAAAATTTTGAAAAAAAATCTTGAAAGCTTTTCTTTGAAATGTGAAGACAAGAAATTGTAATGAGATGAAAAGAAATTCCAAGTCCAACAAGGGAAATAACCACTTGGACACAGATGTCTTGCAATTTTATGCCTGATATTATCACTAAAATGCTATTTATTGGGATTCAACGACACTTTCAACAGACAGGGTCGCCTCGTGTCAGACAGTTTTACAAGTGGAGGAAGCCGGAGCACCGACAGACTCTCCAAGCAATGGCGAACAACTGCCGAACTCCCCCAACTTACTAACTCCACACAAGCAGGGTTAGAATTTGTTGAGGACAAGTGTACTATCGATGTACAGTAGTAGTACACATTGCCACCGTTCTTCCCACCACCCCCCCCCCCCCCCCTACGTATTTAGGATAAAGTGCCCTGCTTAGGGAAACAATGCATTTACCCCTAGCAGGGATTGGACCATGGACCTTTCGGTTTGAAGTTCAATTCCGTAACCACTGAGATACCCGCCAAAATGCTAAACATGTACATTTTGTATATCAAATTTGGGAAAAATATTTTGAATAGTTTTCTTTAAAATGTGAGGACAAGAAATGGGGAAGGATTGACAGACTGAAGGATAGACAAATAAACAAACAGATGGACAGAAGGATGGATAAAATCCATTTCTATATCCCCCTTGTTGGCCTGAGCTCATTCCAATGAGGGGTCATAAGCTATATTTTTTAGCCAAAATTTGGTAAAATAATAAAATCTGAATGGTAATTTTTGTGACTTGTGCTGGCTGGATAAATGCCCATTTTGTTGGGTAAAAGTTTAAGGCAATCTTCTTATAACATAATCATCATACACAATAGTAAAACCCAACAAAGCAGACTTTCTGTTTCTCAAGCCATTTTCTGCAGAATTGCATATGGGCAGGTGTTTATTTTATTTTTGTAATTATTTCTTTGCCATCAAAAGTCCATGTTATTGGTTTGTTTTATGTTTTAGGCCTCATAATCTACAGATGGTGGTGTATTTTGTCCCTTGAGTGCAAGTGGGCTTTGCAATGCTGAAGCATTGCAAAGCCTTGTTGCACTCAAAGGGCAAATTTATCAATTTTATTAACTTGGGTAAAATATCAGACATAAACCATTTAATTTTTATTTTTTTAAGTCTGCATTGGTTATAAAAAGACATCATGCGGCAGCAAAAAGGACTATGTGAGAGGGCCTGAGAAACAGATTTTTTTACTTTTTTTAGGCCTAACTTTCAAACAGCAGCAGTGGACTGAATAGATGTAACAGTTTATAAAATAAAATAACCCATTTACCCAATGAGTCTGATAAAAAGAAACATACTATACACAAATTCTGTCAATAAAATACTTAATTTTTTTATTTTCTTTGGAAACACTAGTTTGTGATCCCAGCCTGCAAAAGCTCATTTCACACAGGGATCATACCTTAAGAATTTGAAGCAACAAGATACATTTCTCAGTTGTTTATTTTATAAACAATATTAGTCTGGTCATTAGTGAAACGAGTAAGGCAAAGAGTGGAAGTTTGGAATGAATTATTAACATTACCTTAATCATTAATATTACCTCATTAAATTTTCAATTGAAAATGTTTTCAATCTGCACAACTATGCATTTTTGGTAAATTCTTACTTCCAGAAAACTGACATGACCATTCCATTCCAACCAATAACATTCCTAGTCCTCTCATCTAATGAAATAATCAACCATCTGAGCAGCCAACACTTGTGTCAAAATCCACGCCTTTTTTTGCTTATGGAGGATGTTTCTTCAAAGGGCCCCTTTCAATGCTTTTTTTTTTTTCAAGAATCTTTTTGACAATTTTTTAGATTATTCAATGTTTTTCTTTTAGTGTGAGTAAATTTATGACTCAGAATACAAATATCGCTGAAAAAAGGACTGTTTTTTTATAATGAAACAAAATAGACATAGAAATTTGCGAAATTAGTGAATGGTGGTAGTCCTGGGGTTGAACAGATATTTTATCATGTCCTGCCTGGATGAGCAATGATTTAGTAAGTGAAGTGAAAATATTCATTGCTCTTCGGACAGTCTCCATGAAGATAGGAAGTGAGCAGGGTTTTTTCTCTCTGGAACAATTCCTCTCGGAGCTGGGTGATATGTAATATCTGAAAATTAATTAAAAGCTTAACTGCCCTGATCACCTCATGTCTTGGAGGACAAATTGGGAGCAGTTGGAATTGAAAAGAATTTTATCTGCCTTCATTTCTGTACACTCAGCGCGTCTTCAGAAATTTGGCGTGAGTGATCGTTAAAGACTTATATTTTTTTTTCTTTATTATTACGCTCATATAATTTTGATATTCTTCTGTGCTATTTCATGGGAGATTTATGGACCTCTCAGTTGAGAGCTTACTAACCCTGCACAAGGGAGGTTAGCAGAGGTAGTACTTTTCAGCCTACTGTATCAGTGCTCCCACTTAAGCAATCTGCCAAAAGATGCAAGACAACATGCAAGCATATCATCCAGTGATCTGATTAGCAATATCCACTGTGGATACCACTAAGTCAGTATCATAAACAGCAACCAATCAATGTGTAATAGCTCTGCCACACAGTATAGTCATGTTTATAACTTAACACATCTCTCCACTCGGTGCCATCCAACCAGCTGCTGACTTGCCCATACGTAAGCAGCCACCTGAACAGCCACCAAATCTTCCATGGTAACCCAGGGATCAGAATTCTACCTTGTATTACCTAATATAAGCATGTTCCTCAGTGAACTTATCACATAGATCATTGCCATCAAGAATGATCTCTTCCAGCTGCCATTTTTTTATCTTGTCAAGTTCTTCAACAGAACGAAGCTAAAAGTAGAAAATGAAAGTGTCAATGACACTGTAGCTCAGCTTCTTTATGACATGTTCATATATAGTATGTGACACAGCAATGACAAACATCTAGATAAAGACCTAATACCAAAGGTACATGTAAGAGAATTGTAATGGTCTGTACATAAATGCTGACAGTAGCCTGTAACAAAGATATAGATAAAGTATTTTAAAAGTGGGGTGACAGTTAGAAGCTAAACTAGAAGAGAAATCTGAGTCCCAGAGTGGGTCTGACTGAACCCCAAAATATTTGTTCTCATAGCACAGTGATAACAAAGCCACCCAAAAACACTCAATCCTGTCACAAGGTGATAACAAAGGTACCCCAAGAAGTTTTGTGAAGATCAGTTCATAAATACAGACTCTAGCCCGAGCCGTATCGACATGTGCACTTACTGTGTATAAGTAGTACTGAACAAATCAAAAGTTCATCTAATTTGCATAATTTCTGAACGAGAAAAAAACCTGTATTATATGTGATGTATTCCATGTTAATAAACATTCCTACAAAAATTTATTCAAATCAGAACTTTCATACAGAAGTTCTGTACAAAAACTGATTGCACTAAGTTTAGTACAAAAAGGCTGCTGGTGGCCAACTTGAATTTTGGACCGCTCCCAAAAACACTTGTTCTCGTCCCACATTGATAACAAAGGTACCCAAGAAGTTTTGTAAAGAACGGTTCATAAATACAGCCTCTAGCCTGAGCCGTATAGAAGTTGTGTACAAAAAAATGATTGGACCTAATTTCGGTACAAAATGGCCACTGGCAGCCATCTCGAATTTTGGACCGCACCCAGAAACACTCATTCTCGTCCCAAGGTGATGACAAAGGTACGCAAGAAGTTTCGTGAAGATCAGTTCATAAATACAGACTCTAGCCTGAGCTGTATGGACATGTGCACTTACTGTGTATAAGAAGCACTGAATAAATCAAAGTTCATCTAATTTGCATAATTTTTGCTCGAGAAAAAAAACCTGTATTATATGTGATGTATTCCATGTTACTAAACATTCCTAGAAAAACTTATTCAAATCAGAACTTTCATACAAAGTTCTGTACAAAAAACTGATTGCACTAACTAAAGTACAAAATGGCTGCTGGTGGCCATCTTGAATTTCGGACTGCACCCAAAAACCACTCGTTCTCGTCCCATGGTGATAACAAAGGTACCCAAGAAGTTTCGTAAAGATCAGTTCAAAAATTATGTACTCTAGCCCAAGCCGTATTGGCATTGGAAGTTACAGTGCTGAAAGTAACATTAAATAGAAATAGATCAAAATTAGTCTAATTGGCATAATTTATGCACGAGAAAAAAACCCGTATTAAATGTGATGTATCCCATGGTGCTAAACATTCACACAAAAATTATTCAAATCAGCGCTTTCATATGGAAGTTCTGTGCAAAAATCTGATTGCACCAAATTTTGTACAAAATGGCTGCCAGTGGCCATCTTGAATTTCAGAAAGGACCCCAAAACACTCGTTCTCGTCCCACGGTGATAACAAAGGTACCCAAGAAGTTTCGTAAAGATCGGTTCATAAATACGGCCTCTAGCCCGAGCAGTATTGGCATTTGCACTTACAGTGCTGAAAGTAACCCTAAATAAATCACAGTTAGTCTAATTTGCATAATTTACACACGAGAAAAAAACCTGTATTATATGTGATGTATCCCATGGTACTAAACATTCATACCAAAAATTATTCAAATCAGAGCTTTCATATGGAAGTTCTGTACAAAAATCTGATTGCACCTAATTTTGTACAAAATGGCTGCCAGCGGCCGTCTTGAATTTCGGACCGGAGCCAAAAACACTCGTTCTCGTCTCACGGTGATAACAAAGGTGCCCAAGAAGTTTTGTAAAGATCGGTTCATAAATACGGCCTCTAGCCCAAGCCGTGTGTACGGCGTGATGGATGGACAGACGGACAAACAGACGACAGGCCATGACAATACCTCAAAGTTGGCTTTCCCAAAGTTCAGCTAAAAATAATCTCCTTTTTAATAAATCTTCCCTTAGGCCAATAAAAAAGATCATGTTTCTCAGACACCTCCTTTCTTACCAAAATTTCACAAAAATCATCTCTTCAAGTCCTCAGATTAATTTTATGTTAATAACTACTGTATAAACAAGTACACAGCTGCAGATGGCTTAACAATGTTTCTACACTATCGTTAGCTACCTTTAAAGGAAGCCAACAATGATATAAAAACAGTGTAAAGATAAAGGCATCCCATCTGTAGAGTTATCAAGGAAGAATTACAATTGGGACATTTTGAGAGCAATATAAAAGGGGCTGTTTGTGGCTATAAGGGGACTTACAGATTTAAATTCTGGAATTTTTTTTCTTTTGTTATCCATTTGATTTTCAGGCAATATCCACACTAACAAAAGCAAATTATTTTCAAACTTTGATATGTTAGAAGTATGATGGAAAATTTGACATGCCAATAAAAACTGTTGAATGACTAATAATTCCCAAGAGTGTGACAAATCAAATTTCTTAGACATTTCAAACTATTTTCAGGAATTTGAAGAAAGCATCCCTCCCTCATCACAAAATTATAGTAAAATTGCATGAGAAACCCAAACTTTTTTCTAAAGCCTTAACATACATGTTATGCTGACAAAAGTGACAAATTTCTTTAACATAAACAGGGGCGGATCCAGGATTTTATAAGGGGGGGGGGGGTGCTATTGTTGGTCGGCAAGCACCGAAGGCACGCAGCATGACGGTGCTCTGCGCCGAAGGCGTGCAGCGTGACGGTGCTCTGCGCCGTTTTTGCGATCGCCGAAGGCGCGAAGCAATTAGTGGGTGGTCTGGGGGGTCCTCCCCCAGAAAAAATTTTGAATTAGGAACCCATCAGATGCTATCTGAGACGTATCCTGGTCATATATTTGTCTTTTCTCTTAAACCTATTTTCTGCCGATTTGGCTTGAAATTTGGTAAAAACAATTATGGTACTGACACTGCCCAATGAAAAACAAAATAATCATTCGAAATTGTTACCTACCAAGAAGCAAATATAATCACCCCTGGATTTTGCATCAAATTAACTGAAATGCGGGGATTGCCTGGAAGAAACATAATAATTTTCACCATGACATACCTATTGTACGCAGGGGCGACAGAAGTTCCAAGAAGTATGAGTGTGTGTGGGTGGGTGGGTGCCACTGGGTGAGTGGCTGAGGGGGAAGGGGGGGTCACATTTCTTCTGGTCAACTTTGAGATGCATATACTATTTAAATGTTAAACACCCCAAAGGCAGATTTAGACTGGGGCGCACATGGTGTGCGCCCCTCTATTTTCTCAGAAATCATTTAATCAATTAATCAGATATAAAAAGTATATGTCATTGAAAATTATTTTGTTAGAATTGACTGGAGCGTGCCAAAGGCAAAGGCACGCTCCAGTCAATTCTAATAAAATAATTGAAGCCAGTGCATACTATAAATTAATAGTATGTGCACACTTGCATCACAACAGTTTGTGACCATATAAGTATAGAGGGCAACGTCCCTTTATTTCAAAATCCTGGATCCGCTTCTGAAACACCCAAGTCCTGTCTCAGTTTGTGCGCTTCTACCATGCTATGTGAACGCACAAACTTGTACACTGTGTAAATACATTGTTCCATCAACTGATCTTAACTGGTAAGTAGCTTAATTATTTTATTCATGTTATCGAAGAAATAAGTCTGGATGCTAGATGTCCTGTTGCTCTGTAACATTAAACTGTTTCAGTTTACTAGAGAATGCCTGTAGGCATTATCCAGCAAGTTCAACTGTTGCGACAATTTAATATTTAACAAAGAGCATTTAACATTGGTGAATCATTCACCAATGTTAAATGCTCCTTGTTAAATATTAAATTGTCCCTTTCAATCATCTGTCATAGTGTAAAACTATTGCTGAAGGCGAACGTCACTATAGCATCACTGATTTCCACTGAACAAAGATATATTTACGAACAGAGCTGATATACGTGGAAACTTTATCCATAAGACCATAAATATATGGATGACATTGGAATCAGCTCATCAACTGATTCAAATGCCATCCATATTTGTATGGATATTGGCATATTTTAAATTTTTTTTTTAAGAAATTCACAATTTTGGGAAAAGCTGTGATTGGTAACTGGTTAAATTCCAGGCACATTCTTATAACAATTACATTTTATTGAAATTAAATCTTCAAGATAGATTATTGGAGGCTGGATCGGGAATACAGTAATCGCGTATGCTTATTACAGTAACACTTGTGATTGGGATAAAGTTCTCACTCTTTCAGAATGTCTGCAAATTCAAGTTTTCTTGGATGGCGTCTAGCAAATAAGTCAATAACTTCATCTGTGGATATATTCATCTCGTGGTGAACATGTAATAACGCCAAGCCAGAAAGGCGTTCTTCTGTCATTGTTGATCGTAACCAAGTTTGTAGGCGACGCGTTGCGCTGTTGCATCGTTCAGTTTCACACATTGTAATGGGTATGGTTGCTAGTATTCGAAGTAGCACATGTATATTCGGAAATGAGTTTTTGTCACAATTTTTTAATGTGGCTTGAAATGATGATGGTAGGGCCGTTTTGTCTGCTTGCCACGACAATTTCAAACGTTTCTTCACCTGGGCCATATCATTACATGTTAACATTGAGGATGTGGACTGTTCTGCTATAGGTGTTCCCTGAGGTCTAGACGTCCATTGTATTTGCCATCTTAAAATTTCCATCTGTATGCCACCTATATTGGGGAGGTCGTCTTTATAAAGCTCAATTAGAGGAGCAGTCTCCTTTAGTAGATCAAGAGATCTGTCAACAATGTATTGCGGAACAAGAAGCATCCCTGATCGAATGACTGCCTGTTTTTTTTCGCCAATTCTATCATTTGGTCAATGTGTGGTATTGAAATGGAACGGAGAAAATACTGTTCCAGGTTGTCGGCAGGGACGTTGTTCCTAGTTGTTTGTTTTCAGCACGTACGTGGAACAGATGGCAACACGTTTATGTTGTTAGAAAGTTCAACAGCCTCAGCGTACCAAATTTTGTGAAATCGTTCAATGTTTGCACGTACATCTGTAAACACTGCTTGTACTTCCGAAATGTGTTCGTAGGCATTGCATATATCAACAGTACGACCCTGTAACTCTATACTTAGTCCTTTGGTAATACTCATGATGTTCTTAACTATGCAAATAGCAACAATGTTATCAAAACTAGTAATGGCACGTACGTAACTTGATGCATCTGACACACTATCGCGATTAAATAATTTTGGACTACTGGCAATGTAATTTTCAAAAAACACCTCAAACGCATTGTGTCGTTCGATAAACCTCGTGGTGCACAGAACTTTCAGTTTTTGTTTTTTTCCTGGTGTGCTGTCCCAAAATTCCATCAATGTATTTTCTCGTTTTGGAGAAAATTTGAAGTAATGCACTATCTTCCCTGTAGTGTCCATAGCATTTCGTACAATTGTATTTTGGGTCATTTTGTTTAAGCACAGGTTTAAGGCATGACTTGCACAGTGAAAATGTATTGCTTTTGGATTTTCAAGGAAAATGACTGTGGCAGAACCTTTCATGCATCCAGCCATACCGCCGGTCTTATCATATGTCTGGTCACGGCACATTTTAGGATCAAGTCCCCAAGAATTGAGTGCTGAGAGTATTGTGCTGGCTAATGCCATTCCAGTTGTTCCACCCGTTACGTCGAATATTTCTAGGAATTCTTCTCGGATATCACCATTTGCATCAACAAAACACAATACCACAGGCATCTGCTCTTTATTGGACGCGTCGCTGACTTCATCAGCTGTGATGCCAAAAAACTCAGCTTGCTTGATTTCGGAAATTAACCTCTCCTGGATAATCGATTTGAAGCACTGGATTAAATCATTTTGTATTGTCTTTGACCGATAAGTTGCATTTCTTGAAGCATTCTTGAAATGTTCTTCCAGTACTGTGCCTCCAGATTTTACGCGGAAATCCAAGAGAGCCTGGAAATTACCCACATTACCACGACCCTCGTCGACATGTTTGGAGTCGTCTCTGTGGCCCCGCAAAGCTATGTTTCCCACAAAATTTTACCGCCTCTACTATTCCAACTAAAATCTTCCGATTATATATATTTTGAATTTGGGTTTGTTTTTTAGTGTTCATAAGAATATCAATGGAAGTTGCCTTAATTTCTTGGACACTTAGGAATGCCTGCACTTTAGCGACTGCGTTTTTATGCGATTCCTTGGCAAAATAACTTTTTTGCTCCTAAAATGTTCATTAAATTTTTCAGCGGCTTTATGAAAGGTGCGAAATGCACTTGACGATAGCTGACCAAGTCGATTGTCACCAAACAGCAAACAATATCGACAGAATGCGCCATTCTGTTTCCTGGAGTACACCAGACCATCATATTCATTCAACCAGTGTCGTTGAAAGTGCCTTTTGAATTTCCCGTTTTCGCAATAAATATATGATGGAAATTTAAATGTCAGCGGAGGCACAAAGTTAAAAAATTTATAGTACTTTATATATTTTTTATACTTACCAATGACCCAGACTTAGCTGGTGCTAACTCTAACAAAACCAGGGCCAAACACAAATTTTGCCCCCCAATCCCCAAAATTTGCATCCAAAACAAAAAGAAATCATGTCCTAAACGACCTCCATACTACGCCTCTACTGCACATGCGCAGTGACGCAGACGTCCCGAAATTGGCGCCAATTATCATTCTTACTGGCAGTGCCTGGTCAGCGCTATGTACTCAGCAGGGAGGCAAGAGTTCCCAACTCCAGGGAGGGCCATCCCCGTCTGGGTCATTGGTAAGTATAAAAAATATATAAATTACTATAAATTTTTTAACATTTTTATACTGTACCAATGACCCAGACTTAGCTGAATAGTAAACAGGCTGGAGGGCCTAGGACATAGAGGAAAATCCAATAAGCTCAACTATATAGTAAAGAGGTAACCCCTTAAGGAGAAAAGGAATATTAGGCTTTACATGTATCTTTCTTATTTAATATTAAATTAGAAAGATACACTACCCTTAATAATTGAGCACAATAACATTCATGTTCTCTATTAACATCCAGTATAACCCTTATACTAATTATTTTTAAAGCAAGCCAATAAATAAAGTAGTCCAGGGAATTGAGACTCTTTATAGTCATTTAAAAGTGTCCGAGTATTGTATATTAAAGCCCGTTTGACACTTGACATATACAAATGCTTCACACCGAGCTACACTTTAAAAATAAGACATGAATGAATTTAAACATTAATATTACACTTTAAAACCATCCCGGAAGCGACTCAGAAATACTGACTTGGAGGAGGCATTCCCTTGCTTTTCACTATAAAGCAGGTGACCTAAGGGAACACTCGCCCCCCCCCCCCCCCCCCCCCCCTTCCCCTTGCCCTGGGTCAAATAGCCCAGAGCGAAGAGGGCAGCCGGACGGAGTCACTGCCGGAACAGAAAGCCTGCATAACTATAGTTGCAACTGTTTAGTGGACGACATTCTGAGCAACAGATAACGGACCTAAACAATGCAGGTCTCCAGAAATGGACTCAATATTTCTGAGATAAAAATTCGTAAATGTGGATGGCTGAGACCAATAAGCAGCCTTCATTAAATCTGTAATAGCAACACTATTAGCATAAGCCCAGGAAGTAGAAAGAGCTCTTACTTCATGAGCAGAAATCTTAAGCACAGACTGCTGAGAAGAAGATAAATCTTCATAAGCAGTACGGATAGTTAACTGAATCCATCTAGCAATAGAATGGACTGAAATGTCCTTTCTATTAGGCATCAAAGACAGAAAGAAACGTTTCCGTCCCTTTCTGATAAACTGAGATCTCTGTTTATAGATACGTAGTGCTCTAACAGGACAGAGTAAAGGCCTACGCCCGTCTGAAGACGGAAGAGCCTTAATAACAATAGGTTCCGGATATTTATTAGGAGCCTGATTCTTAGCTAAAAAACCCACATTAGTAGTGAAGGTGATAGTGTTCCCAACACTACGATAATGAGAATCATCCACCGATAGTGCATGAAGCTCACTGACTCTTCTGGCAGAAGAGAAAGCTAAGAGAAAAGCTGTCTTATAAGATAAGAATTTGAAATCTACTGTCCCAAGAGGTTCAAATGGCTTTTCCTTCAATTTAAGGAGAACCCAAGCTAAATTCCACTTAGGAATTAATCTAAGAGTTCTGGGTCTATTTATCGAAAAGTTTCTAACCAACTTCGATAAAGAGACATTAGATCCAATTTGTAAACTATCATGATGTGCATAGGTATCAGATAACATAGATCTATAATCCTTTATAGTAACAGGCTGCAGTTTGATTTCGTCAAACAAGTATACTAGAAAGTTTGCAATGTCTGGTATAGAGGGATCGAATGATCCCTACACCAACGAACGACGAAAAACCTTCCACTTAGCCGCATAGTTTAGCGAAGAGGAGGTCCTCCTACAGTTAGAAATCGCGTCCACTGCTCGTCCTGTAAAGTGCTTGCCATGCAAGAAGGACCGCACAACGGAAAAACATGAAGGTTGAGACCTTGCGGGTTGTGATGGAGTTGGCGCGATTTCCCCTGCGAAAGAAGATCCTCCCGTGGAGGAAGCTTCCGCGGTAGGTCCCACAACAGACACCTGAGTAGATTTATCCACGATCTCTGTGGCGACAGAGATGCTACCAACAGAATCTTGCATTGAGATTGTTTTATCTTTAGCAATACTTGTTGAATTAACGGCGCTGGAGGATACGCATATCCTATCATTCCGTCCCAAGGGATCGACAGAGCGTCTACTGCAAAAGCTCTTGGATCCGGACACGGAGACACATACGTCTGCAACTGATTGTTGAGATGTGTCGCAAATAAGTCTATCATTGGCCGTTCCCATTGGTAGCAAATCTGATTGAATACTTGTTTGTTGAGAGTCCACTCCGACGGCAACAAGCGACCCTTTCGTGAAAGGGAGTCTGCTAGCACATTCAGACGACCCGGTATGTGACGGACCGAAAGAAGAACGTGATGTTCTAACGCAAACAGAAGGATTCTTTCCGTTAGATTGAACAACGGAACTGAATGAGTGCCTCCCTGATTCCGTATATACGCCACTACTGTCGTATTGTCGGATAGGATTTGGACATGAGCATCGTGAATAATGTCCATCCAGTGACGTAACGCAAGCCAAATTGACATCATTTCCTTGATGTTTATGTGCTTGCACAGGAATTGCGGATCCCAAAGACCCTGGCATCTCGAATCCGTTGGGATTAATGATGCACCCCAACCTGTTTGACTGGCATCCGTCATAACGGTAAAACTCGGATCCGGCAACTGCAGCGGAACTCCTTGAGTTAACCACTGAATGTTTGCCCAAGTCTGTATCTCTTGTTTCACTTGATCTGACAAGAGAACGTCTACATCGAGCGAATGAATTTTCACACTCCAATTCTGAGTCAGAAAAATTTGAAGAGGACGTGTGCGTAACCGCCCCATCGGAATGAGATCCGCGGCGGCTCCGCACAGACCTATCAGTCTCATAAATTCTCTCGCCGTGACTTTGTCTGCGTGCAGACAATAGCGAGCGTAACAACTGACTAATTTCGCTCTGGTTAACGGCAGACGAACGAGATTGTTGTGCGTCTCGAAGCTCATTCCCAGATGAGTGAATGACTTGGACGGCACCAGATCCGACTTCTCCTCGTTTACTATAAAACCGAGACGTCGGAGCAATAGAAGAAGATTCTGAACATCGTTCTGAAGCGTTAACTCGTTGCCGTACCTCTGAAGAATGTCGTCCAGGTAGGCCGACGTTACCGCAGACGAATGAGCTCGGAAGTAGATCATTACCGAGTTCATTACCCGAGTGAAAGCCCAGGGTGCTAGATTCAATCCGAAGCACATCGCCCGGAATTGATACACCACTCCTAGGACTGCGAAGCGTAGATACTTTCGGAATGTCGGATGTACCATGACGTGAAAGTACGCATCTTTGAGATCTATGCTCGTTGCATAATCGTTCCCCGAATACTCGCTCTGACCGATCGAATCGTCTCCATATAAAACTTCGGAGCGACGATCAGCTTGTTTATCCAGCTCAAATCTATGACTGGACGGAACGAGCCGTCTGGTTTCGGAACCAGAAACAAAAGAGACTGCACCTCTGATAACAGAGCGTCTCTTTTCTGTGGATTTGACGGAAGATGAGTCCACTTTGGACTTCGAGTTAATGGAGGCTTTCGTTTGAAGGATATCTTTAGACCTTCCGAAGTCACTCCTCTCACCCAAGGGTCGTCCGTAATCGACGCCCATTCTTGTGAAAAGCTCGACAACCTTCCGCCAACCGGAACGCGATAGAGGTTTAAGCCATCACCTCCTGGACCTGCGAGGCCTGCGGTAGGAGAAACCACGTCTTCCACGACCCGCACCTCGCCTCGTCGACCTCAGGGCGTCCGACCGATTGTCCCGGCCTGAAGGACGTCCCGAACGAGAGTCGCTATCCTGACGGTCTCTCAAATAAGACCAAGAGGACGCACCGGAACCTCTATAGGAACCTCTCTTGGGCGCATTAGACCCAGAAGTGCCTGTCTTATTCGTGTCTGCTGTATCCGACTTCTTAGGAGCAGATCTGAACAACAGAGAATCATTAGCTTTCTTTTTAATTTTATCATAAATAGCGGAAAGAGAAGTTCTCCTGAGACCGAAGCGACTCTAAGAGAGTTCTTCACCTTAGAATCCACTAGTGTGGATGTAGCTAGGGCTGCGTCACGTCTAACCAACTCCAGATTTGCCACTGAAAGGGCGGAGTTACACGTGGAATAAGCTACTGCCCTTGAAAGAAGTCTTAAAGAGGATTGTATATCCTGAAACTCTTTCCCCTGAAGGCGCAGTGATAACGCCTTAGTAAGGTGATCTGCGTAAGATAAGGCATCTAAATTGGCTCTGTTAGACGCAATAGCTGTTTCCAACACAGCGGTTGGAATAGAAGCTGACGACGGTAATGATAGCTCTAAGTCTTCCGCCTCGTCGTCCATTCGCAGAGGAACTCTCGGTATACCCTGTCCTGCCGTATCGAATTTATTCCTTGCATTAATGAAAGGCAGGTTGAGAGTATTAGCGGACAAGAAACCTGCTTTCCCCGTCCTGGAAGCAAGTTTAAATATAGCGTCGTTCAATAATTCAAATGTTCTTGCAACATTATTGGACTGCGACGGAAACTCGGGAGCGATGTCCCTGAACCGCTCAAAAAATTCAGAGTCCAATGACGCTATAATTCTCTTGTCCGGAAGCGCAGCAGTCTGGCCCGACGGAACAACTTGAGGGAGAAAGTGCCGGATGAAGTCCACGGCAGCTTTATGTTGTTTCGAAAGGGATAGCTCCAAGTCATCCGTATCCCTTTCACCATCCGGACGGACCTCATGATGTTCCCGGTCGTCCGCCCCCGATGCTTCGGCGGAGCGTACCGACCCAGCGCCGTCGGATAATTCCCGATCCGACACCGTTTCTGTTGGCTGCTGGAATGCTGCGATAAGCTGTGCTATCTGCACAAGAATGTCCGGCGTCGAGACCTGCGGAGGCGCAGTCTTTCGCTGCTTCGCCGAGGGCAGCTCTGCATCAGATGGCTCCCGCATACTTTTCCTATGCGAACGTCCAGAGTCCATCGGTCTCGAATCCCTGGCTGCCGGATGGTGTGACCTGGTCGCCGAAGAATCCTTCATCGGCGAAGCTGGTAATATATCGGCGGTCACGCAGCCAAGGTGCGGTCGTGTGCGCTGACGAGAAGAGGAAGCCTTAACAGTCTCTGCGGACTGCTTATACAACGGAGCGTCCCGAGCGACGGACGTATGCTCCGCTAAAGACACATTTTGTACCACAACATCTGGTCCCAGATGTTGTTGTACGAGAGAGGGGCCTCTCTCGCTCGCGGCCCGGCTGGACCTGGACGAGCTAGGAACCGGACTCAAAGGCTTCCTCCGTTCTCGCTTACTATCCGCCGTCACTGGGTGTGCATCTATTATGTTTATAGTGCTCGCATCACCAAAAATTTCCTCTTGGACCGCATCGGACGAACCCGGCTGCCGAACCATTCGGTGAATGGACGCTACACCGGGCGAGCTAGCGGACGACATTTGTCTAATCTCCATGAGCACTTTTGCCGCTAGCTCTGAATTCATTTGTGACGACGGACGCACACTTGAAGAAGATAACATGGAAACATCACCCTGTTCTGGTTCCTCTGAAATAGAAACTGAGAGAGTAGAGTGACCTTGCGGAGAAAGAGCCGGAATCGCTCTTTCTCCAGAAACAACATATCGTGACACACGTTTCCAATGTTTCTCATCCCAATATTCACATATAGGACAGGGATTAATGCGAGAACACTGACTACAATTAATACAATGATCATGAAAGTCAGAGGAAGATTTCTTCCTATTACAATTTGAACAATGTCCCTTCATTGTGAAAGAACAACAATAAGTCCTAGTCACTCGCAAAAACCCCTGACACAAAGATACATAATAACATGATCCATTAATAAATGAAAAAATAATTGCAAAACAAAATAATTTTGAAAAAATATTTTTTCAGCGAAGCCCAAGTTGCTGAAAAGTAACGTTGAGCCCCGATGGATCCGATGGCAAAGTGTGGTCAAAAATTTTAAATTTATATTAAATAATTAATGAGACACTTTCGGATAATATAAATGTATCTTATAGTGAGATAAACTACAGCAAAGGCAAACAGCCCCCCTCAAAAAAGGCTGTTGCCAATGAAAACAAACAGTGTAAAAACACCAGAAAACATGACTCCAGGCACTGAAAAAACTGGCCCGGAATCAGTCATCAATTACACTCTATCTGATGCAAAACAGAGACTCCCAGGGGAGAATCTGTAGAACATCAGATAGAAGATGCAGAACACAAACGTTATACACCCATGGGTGAAAACGTAACTATGGGGAAAATAACAGAAAACATTCTGTAACCAAGCAACTCTCCCAGGAAATTTTAGAAATGAAATTTCTCAAAAATATGCCAAAAGCATGGGAGAATTGCAAGGGGGGACTTTAGAAGGTTAGGGAAGAGGAAACACTGAATAAGCAGTGCAACAATTAGCAAGAATGACAACAAGAGGCCCATGCCTCGAAAATAGGCAACTTAACATAATTTCATCAAAAAATTTTAAGTACAGCCCTGATTATTTTTTGTCACTTCTTTTTCCTCTCCTCCTTCTATCCTCCTTAGAATCACATTTTCTCCAAAAATTACGTGTCTGGCATCCTTTAAACTGAGATTTACAAGCACAAAGATCAGTGAGATGTTGACTGATGAAGGGCCAAACAGAGAATGATAATTGGCGCCAATTTCGGGACGTCTGCGTCACTGCGCAAGCGCAGTAGAGGCGTAGTATGGAGGTCGTTTAGGACATGATTTCTTTTTGTTTTGGATGCAAATTTTGGGGATTGGGGGGCAAAATTTGTGTTTGGCCCTGGTTTTGTTAGAGTTAGCACCAGCTAAGTCTGGGTCATTGGTACAGTATAAAAATAACATGTTTTAAAAGTTTATATTTCATTTCATCGCTGACATTTTGTCCAATAAAATTAGAAATGTCAAACTCGGTTTCACTCTCAGTTGAACTATTTGACAAAGTTTCACTATGAGCAGTATTAATGTCAAGTTCACTTCCACAATCCCTTTCAGTTTTCTTTACTTTAAGTATAGGCTTAGTACTATAAAACTTGAGTATGGAACACTGGTTTGTTAATTTTGACAACGCCATATTTATTTCGAAAACATTGACCTCAAATACATTTGGTCGGGAAGGGTTGTCTGCACTTGGGATAACTCCAGATGATTTGAGCTAAAGTGTAGCGCTCCACACTCTCAAAAACTTATTTCTTTACATTCGAATCCTAAGCAGTCGCAGTGTGAGTAGTGAGTAGGCATGTGTGTGTGTGTGTGGTGTGTGTGTGTGTGTGTGTGTGTGTGTGTGTGTGTGTGTGTGTGTGTGTGTGTGTGTGTGTGTGTGTGTGTGTGTGTGTGTGTGTGTGTGGGGGGGGGGTGCTCCAGCACCCAGAGCACCCCCCCCCCCCCCCCCTGGATCCACCTGATCATAAAAGAATTCATTCAATTTTTATTTTTCAGTGCTTGATTCCTTGAATGTTGGATGGATGCTCCAACACATGAAAGCAAGTGTCTTTGCACTAAAATTAAGTATGATCTGATAATTTCTAGCCATATTTTCCCCAGTAAATTGAATCAAATTCTACACCACTCATTTTCTGAATTACATTTTTATGATTTTTTCATCAAATTTGGTAGCTTGGACATAAGGGGCATTTTGAACTTGGGACGGGGGGAATGGGAGGAAGGGACAATGTCTTAAAAGAGCACCCTCACATTGATATATATTATGGTGGGCTCACACACCCTAGACTTTAAGAAGAATGCACATTTTTGGGTTCCACATTTACCATATTTCCCAATCTGGCTGAAACATTGTTTCAGCCTGATAGAGTAATTTGTTTAATGTGGAGTCAGAAATGTGCATTATTCTTGACTTTAACCCTTAAGGGCCTAGAGATGTTTACATATTTTTGCTTCCCTTTGACAGTCTCCATCCTGTGATTTTTTGCTGCTGTTTTTGGCAAGTCTTGGTTGCCTATATAGGCAGCCACGACTTGCCTAACTACAACTACCAAGGTGCTTAGACTGTAATTTGTGTGTTAACACAAAGACTGCATGAAGGGGCACCTGTTCTGTTGCCAACTAAATGTGATCGAAGTCAGATTTAGGCCCTTAAGGGTTAAAGACCATACTAAGAAACAAATCAAATAAGGGAATCTTTGGTCACATCTTAAGAGTAAAGAGTCTTTTGTGTACCCACTTTCTGCTAATTCCCAATAAAATTGCAATGACAGGTTGGTAAAGATAATGTTGGTCTAGACTCTCTCCCTCTCAACTATACTACTCACATTTCGCTAAGGATCACTCCTGTCTGTCTACATATTTGATACATAAAACGTCAAATGTGTATAGTTTTGTGTTTATTTGTTTATTAGGATTTAGCGGCACTTTCAACAGCTTGTATTATATCATCTCATGTCGGACAATTGTACTGGTGGAGGGAGTCAGAGAACCAGGAGAGAACCACTGAGCAATGGTGAGTAACTCTCAGGCTCTCTAATTTACCATCCTGACACAAACAGTTAGCATTGCTTGAAGGTAAGTGTTACATTGACATGTTGTACATCTATGGTCGACGAACTGTATCCCCACAGTTCACTTGCCTTCAACTAATGCTAACCCTGTGTTTGCGAGGCTGATAAATTAGTTAGAGCAACAGTTATTCAGCATTGTTGAGTGCTTCGGCCTGAACAGAAAAGACTTCTAATGAAGTGGTTGATACAATAAGGATTATAGTTCAAAAACAGAAACGGGTGTGACAATCATCTGTTCTCTGCAATACACAAGGCAAGCCACCAGCAATAGCTCATCATTGATGTTGCTTGGAAAATTTAATGTTTTTTTCAACAGTGGTAGTGTTTTGTGAGACTGGAATTAGCATGGTGGCATAGGTACAGATGTTATTTCTGTTTAGACAGCAGAAACTACACTCAGTCTTTATTTTCAGTATTATTTATGCACAATTTCCACCTGAACTATACATATTGTGAGAAGATGAAGATGACCAATGACAAGCAATATTCCAATGAAAAGATTTGAATGGAAACAGATCTTGCGGCCGATTCCAATCGAACCGAATAGCAACTTAAGATTCCAACTCGAATCAAATCTCAAAGCTTAGCAGGGCACTATTTGAAACTGAAAACAGTAAATTGTATCTCTGTGTTGCTTACATTGTGAATTGTCTGCATTTCTGTTTTGTATTTCCTCCATACAACGCTCATAATTTGGGGACGTGGCTAGAGTTTGGGAACATCATTAGATGCCACGAATTTGGACTAATGTAAAGTCAAGTTTGAAATATGGAACCCTGAATGTTTTTTCACAGCTTGATAGGTTACAGTTTTGCACAAGCATATTTGACTACTTTTGGTAATACAGTGGAGCCCACTTAATTGGATATCTCTTAATTGTATATCCCTGTTAATTGAATATAATTTTCAAACACAAAACCATTTACCATACCTTCAGTACAAATTTGATCTGTTAATTGCATATGGGTTGTAGAGTAAACTCCTGTTAATTGTATATAAATTTTTGTAATATGTTGAAACAATTACTGTCACACACATCAAATTCCCCTTATTTATCAACCTTTTTGGCCTCACTACATCCAATACAGGCATTTATTCTATTACATCTTGTTTGACAGAGCTCTATGAGCTCTGTCAAACAAGATATAACAGAATAAATGCTCAGTTTACCCCAGAACACAGGAAACTGACCCATTCCCTGTTAATTGTATATTCCTGTTAATTGAATAATTTTCACTGACAAAATGGATATTCAATTAAGAGGATTCTACTGTACCACGCATGAGACTTTAAGACTAATAAAAAAAAAATGAAAATAGACTGAAATTGTGCTTGCATGAAGGGAAATGTATCAAAATCATCTATTATGCCCCCAATTATATGACAACCAGTTTGAATAATGCTTTGATGGGACCTTTTATTTCTTTGAATTCAAAGAAATAAAAATTTTAAAATAAATTTGAAAAAGACTGAAATCCGATAAAAAAAAAAAACTGAAAAGTGTCATCCCTGTAATACATACCATATTCTTCTCCAAATTGAGACACTTAATGGAAGGCGCCTTGTCAACCAAATCTGCTAAATAGTCCAGACGCAGCAACCTATTTTCACTGAGATCAAGAGCACATAACTGAAATAAGAAATGAAAGTGTCAATGACACTGTAGCTTAACTTGTGTGTAGTGTTTGATGAAAAGGATAATGTTCAATGTTTATGAAAGGATTATGAAATAAGACAAGAATTGTGATACTTGGGAATATGTTCATTTCTGTTCCCTGTATGCTATGTTTTTGATAAAAATAATATAAGGTGTACACTCTGCTAAAGAGCTGAGGGGTGGGGTTAATATGACCTCACAGTTAATGTATATCAACGAAAATTACCAAGTTACATTGAAATCCCTTCAAAAATATGGCCTGTAGACAGTGCTGAAGGTTTTCGTGCTTTGGACCCCTGTAGCCGTCATTTTCCCAATTGTGTCCAAAAGGGGGCGTTCTCATCTAGACATTATATGAAGTCAACCTACCAAGTTACAATGAAATCCCTTCATAAATATGACCTGTAAACTGTGCTAAAGGTTTTGGGGCATTGGGCTCGGGCAGCCATCGCAACCAAACGGGGACATTCTCATCTGGGCATCATCTGGAGTGATGCTATGAAGTTACAATTAAATCCCTTCATAAATATGACCTGTAGACTGTACTCAAGGTTTTCAGGCTTCGGGCCCCTGAAGCTGTCACAATTGACCAATCACGACCAAAAGGGGATGTCATCATCTAGGCATTATATGGAGTCAAACTAACAGGTCACAATGAAATCCTTCATTAAATATGACCTATATTAAAACTATGCTAAAGGTTTTGGGGTTTTGGGCTCGGGCAGCCATCAGGGCTGAATGATCGCAACCGAAAGGGGACGTTCTCATCTAGACATTATTTGGAGTCATCCTACCAAGGTACAATGAAATCCCTTCATAAATATCACCTGTAGACTGTGCTAAAGGCTTTTGGGCTTCAGGCCCCTGTAGCCATCAGAGTTGCCTAATGGTGTCCAAAAGGGGCTGTTCTCATCTAGACATTATATGAAGTCAATCTACCAAGCTACAATGAAATCCCTTCATAAATATGACCTGTTGACTGTGCAAAAGGTTTTCAGGCTTCGGGCCCCTGTAGCTGTCACAGTTGCCTAATGGTGTCCAAAAGGGGCTGTTCTCATCTAGACATTATATGAAGTCAACCTACCAAGTTACAATGAAATCCCTTCATAATTATGACCTGTAGACTGTTCTAAAGGTTTTCGGGCTTCGGGCCCCTGTAGCTGTCACTGTTGCCCATTTGTGTCCAAAAGGGGACGTTCTCATCTAGACATTATATGAAGTCAAACCTACCAAGCTACAACAAAATCCCTTCATAAATATGACCTGTAGACTGTGCTAAACGTTTTCAGGCTCTGGGCCCCTGAAGGCGTCACAGTTGCCTAATGATGTCCAAAAGGGGCTGTTCTCATCTAGACAATAAATGAAGTCAACCTACCAAGTTACAATGAAATCCCTTCATAAATATGACCTGAAGACTGTGCTAAAGGTTTTCAGGCTTTGGGCTCGGGCAGCCATCATGGTTGGATGATCGCAGCCAAAAGGGAACATTCTCACCTGGGCATCATCTGGAGTGATCCTACGAAGTAACAATGAAATCCCTTCATAAATATGACCTGTAGACTGTACTCAAGATTTTCGGGCTTCGGCAAACTGTACTCAAGATTTTCGGGCTTCGGGCACCTCTAGCCATCACAGTTGACCAATCACGACCAAAAGTAGAGTCAACATCTAGGCATTATATGGTGTCAACCTAACAAGTTACAATGAAATCCTTCCATAAATACGACCTATAGACTATGCTAAAGGTTTTTGGGCTCGGGCAGCCATCAAGGCTGAATGATTGCGACCAAAAGGGGACGTTCTCATTTAGACATATATTTGGACTCATCCTACCAAGCTACAATGAAATCCCTTCATAATTATGACCTGTAGACTGTTCTAAAGGTTTTCGGTCTTCGGGGCCCTGTAGCCGTCACAGTTGCCAATCGTGTCCAAAAGGGGACGTTCTCATCTAGACATTATATGAAGTCAAAGCTACCAAGTTACAATGGAATCCCTTTAGAAATATGAACTGTAGACTGTGCTAAAGGTATTTGGGCTTCGGGCTCGGGCAGCCATCATGGTTGAATGATAGCAACCAAAAGGGGACATTCTCATCTGGGCATCATCTGGAGTGATCCTACAAAGTTATAATGAAATCCTTTCATAAATAAGACCTGTAGATTGTGCTCAAGATTTTCACAGTTGACCAATCACGACCAAAAGGGGATGTCATCATCTAGGCATTATATGGAGTCAACCTAACAAGTTACAATGAAATCCTTCCATAAATACGACCTATAGACTATGCTAAAGGTCTTTGGGCATGGCAGCCATCAAGGCTGAATGATCGCGACCAAAAGGAGATGTTCTCATCTAGACATTATCTGGAGTCATCCTACTAAGTTACAATGAAATCCCTTCATAATTATGACCTGTAGACTGTTCTGAAAGTTTTCAGGCTTCGGGCTCCTGTAGCCATCACAGATGCCCAATCGTGCTAAAGGTATTTGGGCTTCGGGCTCGGGCAGCCATCATGGTTGAATGATAGCAACCAAAAGGGGACATTCTCATCTGGGCATCATCTGGAGTGATCCTACAAAGTTATAATGAAATCCTTTCATAAATAAGACCTGTAGATTGTGCTCAAGATTTTCACAGTTGACCAATCACGACCAAAAGGGGATGTCATCATCTAGGCATTATATGGAGTCAACCTAACAAGTTACAATGAAATCCTTCCATAAATACGACCTATAGACTATGCTAAAGGTCTTTGGGCATGGCAGCCATCAAGGCTGAATGATCGCGACCAAAAGGAGATGTTCTCATCTAGACATTATTTGGAGTCATCCTACTAAGTTACAATGAAATCCCTTCATAATTATGACCTGTAGACTGTTCTGAAAGTTTTCAGGCTTCGGGCTCCTGTAGCCATCACAGATGCCCAATCGTGCCCAAAAGGGGACGTTCTCATCTAGACATTATATGAAGTCAACCTACCAAGTTACAATGAAATCCCTTAATGAATATGACCTGAAGACTATGCTAAAGGTTTTCGGGTTTTGGGCTCGGGCAGTCGTCATGGTTGTCAGAACACACCCAAATGAGGAAATTCTCGTCCAGACATCATAAGGTGTCATCCTACCAAGTTACAATGAAATCCCTCCATATTAAACATGACCTGCAGACTGTGCTAAAAGTTTTTGGGTTTCGGGCTTGGGCAGCCATCACGGTTGACAGATCGTGGCTAAAAGGGGATGTTCTCATCTAGGCATTATACAGAGACATCCTACCAAGTTACAATGAAATCCTTTCATAAATACAACCTGTAGACTGTGCTGAAGGTTTTCGGGTTTTGGGCTCGGGCAGCCATACCGATTGACTGACCGATCGCGACCAAAAGGGGATGTTTTCATCTAGACATGACCCCAAACCTGCATATGAAATTTTGTGACGAGCAGACAAGAACTGCATGGTGTAGCCTGTGCTAAAGGAAAAGTTAGGCTAAAAATCAAGTGTTAGGCTATTAAAAAAAAATCATCTTTGTCAGGCAACTTCATCATTGAAAATCTGCCGCATCGCATTTTTTTTTACCTAGAAATCTCTTTGATGATACGACTGTGCACTTATAGGGTTCAAAATGTAACAAACATTATCCTGTTTGACATATATTGAGCATAGATAGTTGGTTAAATCTGCAACAGTATTATGGGGAAAGTTTTGATCGTGAAAAGTTAAAAAATTTATAGTAATTTATATATTTTTTATACTTACCAATGACCCAGACCTAGCTGGTGCTAACTCTTAAAATTCTAGGGCCAAACACAAATTCCCCCCCCCCCCCCCCACCCATCCCCAAAATTTGCATCAAAATCCGAAAAATCAATGTCCAATGTGGTCCTCCATACTTTTATCCACTGTGCATGCGCAGTGTCAAGGAAGTACCGAAATTGGCGCCAAATCTTCATTCTTACAACCAGTGCCTGGTAAGTGTTATGTAATCAGCAGGGAGGTATGAGTTCCCAACTCATGGGAGGGCCATCCCCGTCTGGGTCAATGGTAAGTATAAAAAATATATAAATTACTATAAATTTTTTAACATTTTTATACTGTAACAGTGACCCAGACTTAGCTGAATAGAAAAAAGGCTGGGGGGGCCTAGGACATAAAGGAAAATCTAATAGACTCAATTACATGTAAACAGAATTATCCCCTCAAGGAGAAAAGGAGAACAGGCTTTGCATGTATCTTTCTTGTTTATACCAAAAAGGAAAGACACAATACCATTCCGTAATTGAGCACAATAACATCAAAGATCTCTATTAACATCCAGTATAACCCATTATGCTAATTTTTTAAAGGAACGCCAATAAATAAAGATAGTCCAGAGAATGAGACTCTTTATACTCATTTAAAAGTGTCCGAGGATTGTATTTTAACGCTCGTATGACACGTGACATATACAAATGCTTCACACTGAGCTACACTTTAAGAATATTACATAAATGAGATAGACATTAGCTTTACACTTTAAAACCATCCCAGCACCGACTTGGAATTACTGACTCCAGAGGAGGTATTCCCTTGCTTTTCACTATAAAGCAGGTGATATAGGGGAACACCATCACCTCAAAAATCCAACATTAGTAGTCAATGTAATAGCATTAACAACACTACGATAGTGAGAATCAACAACAGATAGTGCATGAAGCTCACTAACTCTTCTAGCAGAAGAGAAGGCTAAGAGAAAAGCTGTCTTATATGATAAGTATTTGAAGTCCACTGTATCAAGAGGCTCAAATGGCGCTTCTTTTAACTTCAGAAGAATCCAAGCTAAATTCCACTTAGGAATTAACCTAAGGGTTCTAGGCCTATTTATCGAAAAGTTTTTCACAAACTTACATAAAGCGACATTAGAACCAATTTGTAAGCTATCATGATGAGCTCAAGTATCTGATTGCATAGACCTATAACCCTTAATAGTTATTGGCTGCAGTTTGATATCGTCAAACAATTAGACCAGAAAATTAGCAATGTCTGGAATGGAGGGATCATAAATATCAACAGAATGATCCCTACACTGAGAGAAAACCTTCCACTTAGAAGCATAATTTAGCGAAGAGGAGGTCCTCCTACAGTCAGAAATTGCGTCCACTGCTCGTCCTGTAAAATGCTTGCCATGCAAGAAGGACCGCACAACGGAAATACATGAAGGTTGAGACCTTGCGGGTTGTGATCCAGTGTGCGCGACTTCCCCTGCAAAAGAAGGTCCTCCCATCGAGGAAGCTTCCGCGGAATGTCCCACTACAGACACTGGAGTAGATTCATCCATGGTCTCTGGGGTGACAAGAGATGCTACCAACAAAATCTTGCAGTGAGATTGCTTGATTTTTAACAATATCTGTTGAATCAACGGAGCTGGAGGATAAGCATATCCTATCATTCTGTCCCAAGAGCTCGAGAGGGCGTCTACTGCTAACGCTCGAGGATCAGGGCATGGCGACACATACATCTGCAAATGATTGTTGAGATGCGTCGCAAACAAGTCCATCATTGGACGATCCCATTGGTAGCAAATCTGATTGAATACTCGTTTGTTGAGAGTCCATTCTGACGGCAACATACGACCTTTCTGAGAAAGGGAATCCGCTAGAACGTTCAGACGACCCGGAATTTAATGGACCGACAAAGAACCTGATGCTCTTGGACAAATAGAAAGATTCTTTCCGTTAAGTAGAACAATGGAATGGAATGAGTGTCTCCCTGGTTCCGAATATACGTTACTACTGTTGAATTGTCGGACAGAATTTGAACATGCAAATTCTGAATAATGTTCATCCAATGACGAAGTGCAAGCCAAATTGACATCATCTCTTTGATGTTTATGTGCTTGTTTAGGAACTGCGGCTCCCAAAGACCCAGGCACCTCAAATCTGTTGGGCTCAAAGTTGTGCCCCAACCTATTTGACTCGCATCCGTCAGATCATAAAAAACGGATCCGGCAGTTGCAGTGATACTCCCTGAGTTAACCACTGAATATCTGCCCAAGTCTGAATCTCTTGTTTCACTTGATTCGACAAGATGATGTTCGTTTCGAGTGAATTAATCTTCACACGCCAATTCTGAGTAAAATAATATCTGGAGTGGATGAGTGCGTAGTCGCCCCATCAGAATAAGATCCACGGCGGCTCCGCACAAACCTATCAGTCGCATGAATTCTCTCGCCGTTACTACATCTGAGTGAAGACAAAAGTGAGCGTAACAACTGACTAATTTCACTCCGGTTAACGGCAGATGAACGAGATTGTTGTGCATCTCGAAGCTCATTCCCAAGTGGGTGAATGACTTGGACGGCACTAGATCAGACTTCTTTTCATTTACTATGAAACCGAGAAACTATGAACGTCATTCTGAAGCGTTAACTTGTTCCCGTACCTCTGAAGAATGTCGTCCAAGTAGGCCGGCGTTACCGCAGACGAATGAGCTCGGAAATGAGTCATTACCAAGTTCCTTATTCGAGTGAAAGCCCAGGGCGCTAGATTCAGACCAAAGCACATTGCTTGGAACTGATAAACAACTCCTAGCACAGAGAAGCAAAGATACTTTCTGAACGCCAGGTGTACCATGACGTGAAAGTACGCATCCTTGAGATCTATGCTCGCAGCATAATCGTTCACACGACTGCTCGCTCTAACCGATCGGATGGTCTCCATATAAAATTTTGGAACCACGATCAGCTTGTTTATTCAGCTCAGATCTATAACTGGACGAAACGAGGCGTCTGGTTATGGAACCAGCAACAGGTGACTGTAGAAACCTGGAGATTCCTGGTTTTCTACCACCTCTATCGCGTTCTTCTCCAGAAGAGATTGGACTTCTGATAGAAGTGAATCTCTCTTCTGAAGGTTTGACGGAAGCTGAGTCAAACGTGGACTTCGAGTTAACGGAGGTTTATCCTTAAAGGACAGTTTTAGACCTTCGGAAATCACCCCCTGCACCCATGGGTAGTCCGTAATTGACATCCAATTGGTTAAGAATCTCGACAGCCTTCCGCCCACTGGAATGCAATAGAGGTTTAGACCATCACCTCCTGGACTTGCGGGAGGAGAAACTATGTTCTCCACGACCCGCACCTCATCCAGTCGACCTAGGAGTGTCTGATCGGTTGTCTCGGCCAGCATTACGACCTCTACCTGAGTCGCTACTCTGACGGTCTCTAAAGTAAGACGCAGAGGCTTTCTTAGTTCCTCTATAGGAACTTCCCTAGGACGTACTCGCCCCAGAAGTGCCTGCCTTACTCCTCTCTGCTGAGTCCGACTTTTTCGAAGCGGATTTAAAAAGCAGAGAGTCTGAAGCTTTCTTAGTAATCTGATCATAGATTATAGAAAGCTTACCGTCGAAGAGAAGCTCTCCGGAGACCGGAGCGACTTGAGGAGAGTTTTTAACCTTACTATCCACTTTTGTGGATGCAGCCAGGGCAGCATCACGTCTGACTAACTCCAGATTTGCCACTGAAAGGTCGGAGTTATACGTAGAATATGCTATGGTCCTCGAAAGAACTCCCCAAGAAAGTTTGAACATCCTGGAATTCTGATCTGAGGAGTGATAATGCTCTGGTAAGGTGATCTGCGTCAGATAGGGCATCTAAACTGATTCTGTTAGACAAGATTGTCGTCTCCAGAGTACTGGAGAGAATCGACATAGACGCCGGCAATAACAACTGCAAGTCTTCTGCCTGGTTGTCTAAACGCAGAGGAACTCTTGGCACGCCTTGTCCTGCCATTTCAAATCTATTTCTATTATTGATGAAAGGCAGCTGTAGAGCATGAGACGATAAGAAACCGGATTTGCCAGTCTTAGAGGCTAGCTTGAATATAAAGTTCAAATGTCCGTGTCGGAAACTCGGACACAATGTCCCTATTCCGGCCGAAAAAGTCTGTGTCCCTTGACGCTATCAGTCTCTAATCAGGTAACGCAGCATTTTGGTCCGGAGGAACAACTTCTGGAAGGTGTTGCCGGATGAAATCTACAGCCACCTTATGTTGTTCGGAAAGGAAAATTCCAGCTCCACTGATTTCCTTTCACCATCCGACTGGACCACACAAGAATCTCGGTCGTCCCTTTCTGACTCTGCAGGAGAGCGAACCATCCCAGCTTCCTCAGACAGTTCCTGTTCTGAAAAAGTTTCTAATGGCTGCTGGGATGCTGCGATGGGTTGAGCTATCTGTGATAGCAAGTCCGTCACGGAGGCCTGTGGAGCCGCAGTCTTACGTAATTTAGCTGCTGGAAGCTCCTGGGACATTAATTCCTGCATACTTCTTTTATGCGAACGTCCCGACTGGAAAGGCCTCGTGTTCTTGGCTACTGGATGGCATGACCTGGACGACGTGAAATTCCTGGTCGACGTGAAATTCCTGGTCGGCGAAGCAGGCTGGATATCTGCGGCCACGTAGCCAAGGTGCGGTCGTGTGTGCTGACATGAGGATGAGGAAGCAAATAGACTAGCCATGCTGGTCTGTCTATGCGACGGCGCATCCCGAGCAGGAGGAGTGGACGTGTGCTCCGATAAACGTTACGTACAACAACATCTGGGCCCAGATGTTGTTGTAAGAGAGAGGGGCCTCTCTCGCTCGCGGTCTGGGTAGACCTGGACAAGCTAGCTACCGGACTGACTGACTTCCTCTGTTCCATCCTCTGATCCGTCGTGCCTGGTGTGTACGATCCGTGTTTATAGTGCTCCCAACACCCGATCTCCTTTCCTGGACCGCAACGGACGAACCCGGCATCACAATCATTTTGTGAATGATTGCTTCACCGGGCGAGCTACGGGGCGACAAGGCCATCGATCCTACTAGGGACCTCTTAGGCACTTGCCGAATTTCACTGAGCACTTTGGCTGCTAGCTCTTCATTTGACTGCGACGACGGAAGCACACTTCTTGAAGACATCATGGAAACATCACCCTGTTCTTGTTCCTCTGAAAAAGAGACTGAAAAACTACAGTGACCATGTGGCGAGAGGACCGGCATGGACCTCTCACCACTAACAATATACCATGACACACGTCTCCAATGTTTGTCATCCCAATTGGCACACACTGAGCAAGACTTAGTGCGAGTACACTGACTACATGAAATACAACGAACATGAGAGTCAGAGGACGATTTCCTCAAATTACAATTTGAACAATATTCTTTCATTTTGAAAAAATATTAAACAGTCATAGTACTCGCACTAACCCTTGAAAACAAAGGTACATAATAATAATATAATCTATTACAAACATTTCAAAAAAGAATTCAAAAGAAAACATTTTTTGAAAAAATTTCAAGATGAGCCCAAGTTCCCAATGGGAACAAATGGATCCCAAAAAAGCTTAAGTGTGGACAAAAATTTTAAAACATATTTAAAAATTAATGTTACACTGAACGGGAAATATTAATGTATCTGGCTAAGACCAGAACTAAATAGAAGACAAGGAATCACTGTCAGAAGTAACCGTTGTCAACATAAACAAAAGTGAATAAAAACCGGAAACAAGACTCCAAGCACTGAAAATATGGCCCGAAGTCAGTAACCAATTTTAACACTATCCAATGTAAAACAGAAGCTTCCAGAGAAGAAAGTGCAGTACATCGGATGGTAGATGCATGACCAAAATGCCTAACCACCCTAGGGTGAGGGCATAACCATGAGGAAAAACAGAATAAACATTCTGTGACCAAGCCAAAAACTCCCAAGAAATTTCAGTAAAAAGTTAAAAAATTTATAGTAATTTATATATTTTTTATACTTACCAATGACCCAGACATAGCTGGTGCTAACTCTTAAAAATCTAGGGCCAAACACAAATTTTGCCCCCCAATCCCCAAAATTTGCATCTAAAACCAAAAGAAATCATGTCCTGAAGGACCTCCATACTTTGCCCCTACTGTGCATGCGCAGTGTCAAGGACGTTCCGAAATTGGCGCCAATCACCATTCTAGCAAGCAGTGCCTGGTCAGCGATATGTACTCAGCGGGGAGGTATGAGTTCCCAACTCTTGGGAGGGCCATCCCCGTCTGGGTCATTGGTAAGTATAAAAAATATATAAATTACTATAAATTTTATAACATTTTTATACTGTACCAATGACCCAGACATAGCTGAATAGTAAAAAGGCTGGAGGGCCTAGGACATAGAGGAAAATCCAATAAGCTCAACTATATAATATAGAGTCAACCCCTCAAGGAGAAAAGGAGTATTAGGCTTTACATGTATCTTTCTTATTTTATGATAAATTAGAAAGATACAATACCCTTCATAATTGAGCATAATAACATTCATGTTCT
Organism: Pictodentalium vernedei; assembly: GCA_031216915.1. Taxonomy (NCBI): domain Eukaryota; kingdom Metazoa; phylum Mollusca; class Scaphopoda; order Dentaliida; family Dentaliidae; genus Pictodentalium; species Pictodentalium vernedei. Next base: position 353,839,061 of record CM062292.1, read on the forward strand.
CTATTAACATCCAGTATAACCCTTTATACTAATTATTTTTAAAGTAAGCCAATAAATAAAGTTAGTCCAGAGAATTGAGACTATTTATATTCTTTAAAAGTGTCCGAGGATTGTATATTAATGCCCGTTTGACACTTGACATATACAAATGCTTCACACCGAGCTACACTTTAAAAACATGACATGAATGAATTTTTAACATTGATATTACACTTTAAAACCATCCCGGAAACGACTCAGAAATACTGACTTCGGAGGAGGAATTCCCTTGCTTTTCACTATAAAGCAGGTGACCTAAGGGAACACCCTCCCCCCTTCCCCTTGCCCTGGGTCAAATAGCCCAGAGCGAAGAGGGCAGCCGGACAGAGTCACTGCCGGAACAGAAAGCCTGCATAACTATAGTTGCAACTGTTTAGTGGACGACATTCTGAGCAACAGATAACGGACCTAAACAATGCAGGTCTCCAGAAATGGACTCAATATTTCTGAGATAAAAATTTGTGAATGTGGATGGCCGAGACCAATAAGCAGCCTTCATTAAATCTGTAATAGCAATACTATTTGCGTAAGCCCAAGATGTAGGAAGAGCTCTTACTTCATGAGCCGAAATCTTAAGCACAGACTGCTGAGAAGAAGATAAATCTTCATAAGCAGTACGGATAGTTAATTGAATCCATCTAGCAATAGAATGGACTGAAATGTCCTTTCTATTAGGCATCAGAGACAGAAAGAAACGTTTCCGTCCCTTTCTGATAAACTGAGATCTCTGTTTATAAATACGTAACGCTCTAATAGGACAGAGTAAAGGCCTACGCCCGTCTGAAGACGGAAGGGCCTTAATAACAATAGGTTCCGGATATTTATTAGGAGCCTGATTCTTAGCTAAAAATCCCACATTACTAGTGAAGGTGATAGTGTTCCCGACACTACGATAGTGAGAATCATCCACCAACAGTGCATGAAGCTCACTGACTCTTCTAGGAGAAGAGAAAGCTAAGAGAAAAGCTGTCTTATAAGACAAAAATTTGAAATCTACTGTCCCAAGAGGTTCAAATGGCTTTTCCTTCAGTTTAAGAAGAACCCAAGCTAAATTCCACTTAGGAATTAACCTAAGAGTTCTGGGTCTATTTATCGAGAAGTTTCTAACTAACTTAGATAAAGAGACATTAGATCCAATTTGTAAACTATCATGATGTGCATAGGTATCAGATAACATAGACCTATAACCCTTAATAGTAACAGGCTGCAGTTTGATTTCGTCAAACAAGTATACTAGAAAGTTTGCAATGTCTGGTATGGAGGGATCAAAAATATCAACAGAATGATCCCTACACCAACGACGAAAGACCTTCCACTTAGCCGCATAGTTTAGCGAAGAGGAGGTCCTCCTACAGTTAGAAATCGCATCCACTGCTCGTCCTGTAAAGTGCTTGCCATGCAAGAAGGACCGCACAACGGAAAAACGTGAAGGTTGAGACCTTGCGGGTTGTGATGAAGTTGACACGGTTTCCCCTGCGAAAGAAGATCCTCCCGGAGGAAGCTTTCGCGGTAGGTCCCACAACAGACACCTGAGTAGATTTATCCACGGTCTCTGTGGAGACAGAGATGCTACCAACAGAATCTTGCATTGAGATTGTTTTATTTTTAGCAATACTTGCTGAATCAACGGCGTTGGAGGATACGCATATCCTATCATTCCGTCCCAAGGGATCGACAGAGTGTCTACTGCAAATGCTCTTGGATCCGGACACGGAGACACACACATCTGCAACTGATTGTTGAGATGTGTCGCAAATAAGTCTATCATTGGCCGTTCCCATTGGTAGCAAATCTGATTGAATACTTGTTTGTTGAGAGTCCACTCCGACGGCAACAAGCGACCCTTTCGTGAAAGGGAGTCTGCTAGTACATTCAGACGACCCGGTATATGACGGACCGAAAACAGAACCTGATGTTCTAGAGCAAACAGAAGGATTCTTTCCGTTAGATTGAATAACGGAACTGAATGAGTGCCTCCCTGGTTCCGTATATACGCCACTACCGTCGTATTGTCGGACAGGATTTGGACATGAGCTTTGTAAATAATGTCCATCCAATGACGTAACGCAAGCCAAATTGACATCATTTCCTTGATGTTTATGTGCTTGCCTAGGAATTGTGGATCCCAAAGACCCTGGCATCTCGAATCCGTTGGGATCAATGTTGCACCCCAACCTGTTTGACTGGCATCCGTCATAATGGTAAAACTCGGATCCGGCAACTGCAGCGGAACTCCCTGAGTTAACCACTGAATGTTTGCCCAAGTCTGAATCTCTCGTTTCACTTGATCTGACAAGAGAACGTTTATGTCGAGCGAATGAATTTTCACACTCCAATTCTGAGTCAAGAAAATTTGGAGAGGACGAGTGCGTAACCGCCCCATCGGAATGAGATCCGCAGCGGCTCCGCACAGACCTATCAGTCTCATGAACTCCCTCGCTGTGACTTTGTCTGCGTGAAGACAATAGCGAGCGTAACAACTGACTAATTTCGCTCTGGTTAACGGCAGACGAACAAGATTGTTGTGCGTCTCGAAGCTCATTCCCAGATGTGTGAATGACTTGGACGGCACCAGATCCGACTTCTCCTCGTTTATTATAAAACCGAGATGTCGGAGCAATAGAAGCAGATTCTGCACATCGTTCTGAAGCGTTAACTCGGTGCCGTACCTCTGAAGAATTCGTCCAGGTAGGCCGACGTTACCGCAGACGAATGAGCTCGGAAATACATCATTACCGAGTTCATTACCCGAGTGAAAGCCCAGGGTGCCAGGTTCAATCCGAAGCACATCGCCCGGAATTGATACACCACTCCTAGGACTGCGAAGCGTAGATACTTTCTGAATGTCGGATGTACCATGACGTGAAAGTATGCATCTTTGAGATCTATGCTTGTTGCATAATCGTTCACCCGAATACTCGCTCTGACCGATCGAATCGTCTCCATATAAAACTTCAGAGCGACGATCAGCTTGTTTATCCAGCTCAAATCTATGACTGGACGGAACGAGCTGTCTGGTTTCGGAACCAGAAACAGATGGCTGTAGAATCCCGGTGTTTCCTGGTTTTCTACGACCTCTACCGCGTTCTTCATTAAAAGAGACTGCACCTCTGATAACAGAGCGTCTCTTTTCTGCAGATTTGACGGAAGTTGAGTCCATTTTGGACTTCGAGTTAATGGAGGCTTTCGTTTGAAGGATATTTTCAGACCTTCCGAAATCACCCCTCTCACCCAAGGGTCCGTAATCGACGCCCACTCTTGTGAAAAACTCGACAACCTTCCGCCAACCGGAACGCGATAGAGGTTGAAGCCATCACCTCCTGGACCTGCGAGGCCTGCGGGAGGAGAAACCACGTCCTCCACGACCCGCACCTCGTCCCGTCGACCTCGGGGCGTCCGACCGGTTGTCCCGGCCCGAAGGACGTCCCGCACGTGAGTCGCTGCCTTGACAGTCTCTTGAATAAGACCAAGAGGACGCACCGGAACCTCTATAGGAACCTCTCTTGGGCGCATTAGACCCAGAAGTGCCTGTCTTACTCTTATCTGCCGTGTCCGACTTCTTAGAAGCGGACTTAAACAGCAGAGAATCCGAAGCTTTCTTAGTAATTTTATCGTAAATTGCAGAAAGCTTGCCGTCGAAGAGAAGTTCTCCGGAGACCGAAGCGACTCTGAGAGAGTTCTTCACCTTACTATCCACGAGTGTGGATGTAGCTAGGGCTGCGTCACGTCTAACCAACTCCAAGTTTGCCACTGAAAGGGCGGAGTTACACGTGGAATAAGCTACTGCCCTTGAAAGAAGTCTTAAAGAGGATTGAACATCCTGGAATTCTTTCCCTTGAAGACGCAGTGATAACGCCTTTGTAAGGTGGTCTGCGTAAGATAAAGCATCTAAACTGGCTCTGTTAGACGAAATAGTCGTATCCAACACCGCGGTTGGGATAGACGTAGACGATGGTAATGATAATTCTAAGTCTTCCGCCTCGTCGTCCATACGCAGAGGAACTCTCGGGATACCCTGTCCTGCCGTATCGAATTTATTCCTTGCATTAATGAAAGGCAGGTTAAGAGCACTGGCGGACAAGAAACCCGCTTTTCCTGTTCTGGAAGCAAGCTTGAATATAGCGTCGTTCAATAATTCAAATGCCCTTGTGACATTATTGGACTGAGACGGAAACTCAGGAGCGATGTCCTTGAACCGCTCGAAGAAATCAGTGTCCAATGACGCTATAATTCTCTTGTCCGGTACCGCAGCAGTCTGGCCCGACAGAACAACCTGAGGAAGAAAGTGCCGGATGAAGTCCACGGCAGCTTTATGTTGTTCCGAAAGGGATAACTCTAAGTCATCCGTATCCCTTTCACCATCCGGTCGGACCTCATGATGCTCCCGGTCGTCCGCACCCGATGCTTCGGCAGAGCGTACCGACCCAGCGCCGTCGGATAATTCCCGATCCGACACAGTTTCTGTCGGTTGCTGGGATGCTGCGATAAGTTGTGCTATTTGAGCAAGCACTTCCGACAATGAGGCCTGCGGAGGCGCAGTCTTTCGCTGCTTCGCCGAGGGCAGCTCCGCATCTAGTGACTCCCGCATACTCTTCCTATGCGAACGTCCGGAGTCAACCGGCCTCGTGTCCCTGGCTACCAGATGGCTTGACCTGGTCGCCTAAGAATCCCTAGTCGGCGAAGCTGGTAAAATATCGGCGGTCACGTAGTCAAGGTGCGGTCGTGTGCGCTGGCGAGAGGAAGAAGAAGCCTGAGCAGTCTCAGCAGACTGCCTCTACAACGGAGCGTCCCGAGCGACGGACGTGTGCTCCGCTAACAACACATTTTGTACCACAACATCTGGTCCCAGATGTTGTTGTACGAGAGAGGGGCCTCTCTCGCTCGCAGTCCGGATGGACCTGGACGAGCTAGGAACCGGACTAGAAGGCTTCCTCCGATCTCTCCTACTATCCGTCGTCACTGGGTGTGCACCTTGAATGTTTATAGTGCTTGTATCACCCAACATTTCCTCCTGGACCGCATCGGACGAACCCTGCTGCTGAACCATTCGGTGAATGGACGCTACACCGGGCGAGCTAACGGACGACAGCGCCGCCGATCCTACTAGGGACCTCTTAGGCAACTGTCGTATCTCCATGAGCACTTTTGCCACTAGCTCTGCATTCAATTGTGACGACGGAAGCGCACTTGCGGAAGATAACATGGAAACATCACCCTGTTCTTGTTCCTCTGAAATAGAAACTGATCGAGTATAGTGACCCTGCGGAGAAAGGGCCGGCATAGCCCTCTCTCCACTAACAACATATCGTGACACACGTTTCCAATGTTTGTCATCCCAATATTGACATATTGAACAGGAGTTAGTGTGAGTACACTGACTACAATTAATACAATGATCATGAAAGTCAGAGGAAGATTTCTTCCTATTACAATTTGAACAATAACCTTTCATTGTGAAAAGTCAACAAGTCCTAGTACTCGCACCAACCCCTAAACACAAAGATACAGAATAACATGATCCATTAATAATGAAAAAACAATTGAAAATCAAAATAATTTTTGAAAAATATTTTTTCAGTGAAGCCCAAGTTTCTGAAAAGTAATGTTGAGCCCCAATGGATCCCAAGGTTAAGTGTGGTCAAAAATTTTAAAATTATATTAAATAATTAATGCAACACTTACGGATAATAATAATGTATCTTATAGTGAGATAAACTACTCCAAAGGCAAACAGCCCCCCTCAAAAGAGACTGTTGCCAATGTTAACAAATAGTGTAAAAACACCAGAAAACCAGACTCCAAGCACTGACAAAACTGGCCCGAAATCAGTCATCAAAATTACACACTATCTGATGCAAAACAGAGACTCCCAGGGGAGAATCTGCAGAACATCAGATGGTAGATGCAGAACACAACGTTTAAACACCCATGGGTGAAAACGTAAACATGGGGAAAATAACAGAATTCATTCTGTAACCAAGCTAATTCTCCCAAGAGAATTGAGAAATGATCTTTCTCAAAAATATGCCAAAAGCATGGGAGAATAGCAAGGGGGGACTTAGAAGACCAGGAGAGAGGAAACACTGAATAAGCAGTGCAACTTTATAACAAGAATGACAACAACAGGCCCATGCCTCGAAAATAGGCAACTTAACATAGTCTCATTAAAAAATTTTAAGTTACAGCCCTGATTATTTTCTGTCACTCCTTTTTCCTCTCCTCCTTCTATATCCTCCTTACAACCACCATTTCTCCAATAATTATGTGTCTGGCATCCTTTAAACTGAGATTTATAAGCACAAAGATCAGTGAGATGATGACTGATGAAGGGCCAAACAAAGAATGGTGACTGGCGCCAATTTCGGAACGTCCTTGACACAGCACATGCGCAGTAGGGGCAAAATATGGAGGTCCTTCAGGACATAATTTCTTTTAGTTTTAGATGCAACTTTTGGGGATTGGGGGGCAAAATTTGTGTTTGGCCCTAGATTTTTAAGAGTTAGCACCAGCTATGTCTGGGTCATTGGTACAGTATAAAAATATTACAAAAATTATACCAAAAGCATGGGAGAATAGCAAGGGGGGTATCAAGGAAAGGGATAGAGGAAACACTGAACAAACAGTGGAAATTTCATAGCAAGAATGAAAACATCAGGCCCATGCCCTGAAATTAGGGAACATGAAATATAATTTTGCATAAAAATTATAAGTTACAGCTCTGAACACATCCTTCCACTGTTTCTTCCTCTCATCCTCTTATTTCATCCTTAGATCCACCATTTCTTTCACGATTTTGTGTCTGGCTTCATTTTAACTGAGATTATAAGCACAGATATCAGTGAGATGTTACTGATTGAAGGGCCAAACAAAGAATGAAGATTTGGAGCCAATTTCAGTACTTCCTTGACACTGGGCATGCACAGTGGATAAAAGTATGGCGGAACACATAGGACACTGATTTTTTGGATTTTGATGCAAATTTGGGGGATGGGGGGAGTGGGGGGGGGGGGGCAAAATTTGTGATTGGCCCTAGAATTTTAAGAGTTAGCACCAGCTAAGTCTGGGTCATTGGTACAGTATGAAAATATAAAGTAATTGTAATCGTAATCATTACATTGTCATAGTAATCACTTCAGGAGTGCCAGGAGAGTGAACATTTCAAATTTCTGAGACACTTCAGGGATTAAAGAAAAAGAAAAAGAAAGCCTCTGTCCCTCGCCAAAAAATTCAGGAAAAATTCCCTGAGAAACAAGAAGTTTTCTTTTCAATAGCTCTGTCACTAAAAAAGATAATTTGGTAAATGTTTTACTTACATCAGGAATATTTTGTTGAATGATTTTTACGACAGCTGTCATAATCTGTGGTTTGTTTAATGCTATATACAAGCTATCCTGCCGTAATCCTTGAATAGATGAAAACAAAAAATTTGTAATATACAGTACAGTTACCATGGACTGGTCATATTCCACACGTGGGCAGTGATGTCCATGCATGCATTTACCAGGTAATAAAAATCATCATGAGCAAAATTTTAATTAACGAAGCACCAGGTTGAACCTGGTGCTTCATTAATTAAATTTTTGATTATTATTCAAATAATTAGTGTTTGGAAACTAATATTATTGTATCCGTGTAAATACTGCTCACCTGTGGAAAGGTGGCCATACTGTAGTGAGGTCAACTTACAGTACTTCCTACACTAAAGTTGAAACTGGCATACACCATTAGTATCTTATTTGCAACATACTGTCGCCACATTTACTTATTTATTTATTGATGTTTAAGGTCACATATTTATGCACAATGGCTAATCATGACCGTGACAGTTTTACGGGTGGAGGAAGCCAGAGTACCCGGAGAGAACCACCGAGCAACGACGAGCAGCTGCCAGCTCCCCAACATCGTAACTCCGCACTGCAGCACAGGCAGGGTTAGATTGGTTGAAGACATGCGTACCATCGACGTGCAGTACACCTTAGTACATGGCGTCATCGTGCCCCCACATGGGCAATGGGGGTGAAGTGTCTTGCCCAAGGACACAACGCGGTTGCCGCAGGTGGGATTCGAACCGAGGACCTCTCGGCTTGCAGCCTGCACCTCTACCTACTGAGCCACCGCGCCCCGTCGCCACATTTAGACACTGTGATATTCTTATAGCAGTAACGCATCAGTTAGTAGCAATTTCAGTGTCCTCACTGGGGGAAAATAAATGAGGTCATATAATAGGGCAACCAAGACTTGTCGCTACCACAGGCTGATAATGGTTCAGCCCATGTTAGGAAAATTTTAAATTCAGGGGTCCAAAATGCCCATTTTGTTGCATCCGAGGGATAATTTCAGGTATTTCAAAGCAATATTTGCATAGGTTTTCACATTCCGAGAGCCCTCAATTGCGTAATAAGAATAAGGACCAATCAATGAGGTGAAATTCAGGTGAAAAATCATTCATTTACCAATAAAAACCAGTGCTGTCGATTTGAGGTGCACTGTCGCACTCATGCTTTTTCGTGCTTCTAAATTGGAAACAAGTAGCTCTCTTTTCTACGTTTTTTGTAATTTTCAAGAAAATAGACTCGAACTTCCATTTCACTGATTAAAACACACAAATGCGGTGTGAACAGCATACCTGCAAACTGTTGTCATTTTAATTAATGCTGACAACGAGAGTACATCTACAGAAGTTTATGTGTTTTCAACACGTGCTTGTTTTGGGTAAATGTTGGGAGTAAAAAGATTGGTCAGAAGACAAAACATCACAATGATATACAGTACATGGAGAGTGGATTGTAACTAAATCACCTGTGGAGTGGAGTTATCACCCAATGCATCACTTTCAAGTTCTGTGCATATGAAAGTCTAGAAATGGAACTTATACAATCTGTGAATCAATTATTTATCAGGTAACAGAGTGAATTTTAACATGTTGATTAATGTGTGGAAGGTTACCTGGTGGGGGAATGTGGCTGTTTGACAGTTTATGACCCAGTGAGGGGTCATAAGCTTTGTTTTTGAGACAAAAATTGAAAATTTTTAGTAATTCAAGAATCTATTTTGCATGTATCGACTGCTACCCGCAGTGGGTAAAGGGTTTAGAATGACCATTTCCAGCTACTGACACAGTATAATGATCACGCAAGTGAACAAGTATGCCGGCACATAACTTGCATGCTTTACTTTGTCTCATACAAGAGTCTAATGACATCCATATCCCTGCCACCTTTTATATTATGATAGGAACAAGCATTTGTGAATGAAATTTTGCTATTACCATGGGCCATAACCATGCAAAATTCATTGAAAATTTCCTGACCACATGCGCATCTACACTTGCTACTGATACTTTAGGCCGAGTTTCGAAAAAATCCAATAAAAATGTAGAAGTTAAGCAGACAAGCCTTTAAGATGGAAATTTTGCTATTTCCAAGGGCCATAACCATGCAAAATTCACCACATGCACATCTACACTTGATACTGATACTTCTGACCAAGTTTTGTGAAAATAAACTGAAAACTGTAAGAGTTAAGCAGACAAAGTTTGTGGCAGATGAATGGATGAACGGACGGACAAACATCATTTCAATATCCCCATCCCGACTTTGTAGGCAGGGGATAAATCATTTAATTTCTTTAATCGCAACCGAAGATATCTTCCAAAAACCTGCAATTTTGGTAAATTCAATGTCGACAAGGGCGATAACTCTGGAAAAATTATTCAAATTGAAACTTCCTTTCCAATTGCACATGTACACATCATACTGCATACCAAGTTTCGTAAAAATCCAATGAAAAATGCAGGAGGAGTTAAGCGGACAAGCATTTGTGACAGAAATTTTGCTATTACCAAGGGTCATAACCACACAAATATGTCACATCAAAAATTCCTGACCACATGCACATCTCCAAAGCTACAGATTAAATCTGAAAAAGGTTGGGTGAGAAATGTGGCCTGTGTGATGTGCTAATGGAATTGTTGACAATTTAAGTGCCAAATCCAAGATGGCTGCTGGTGGCCATGTTTTTTCAACGAAATTCCAAAAAAATTTGATTGCTCCCATCTTGACATCACATCAAAGCTACATATGAAATTTGAAAGAGATCGGGTGAGAGATGTGACCTACAGGGTGCCCCAATGGAATTGTTGACAATTTATATGCCAAATCTAAAATGGCCGTTGGCAGCCATGTTTTTCAACAAAATTTGGAAAAATTCTATAGCTCCCATCTAGACATTACCCCAAAGTAACATATGAAATGTTGAACTAATCGTGTGAGAGATGCGGCCTGTTGGGGTTGCAAATGGAATTGTTGACAATTTATATGTCAAATCCACGATGGCTGCTGGCGACCATGTTTTTCAACAAAATGTGGAAAAATTCAATAGCTCCCATCTAGAATCACTCCCAAACTACATATGAAATTTGAAAAAGATCAGATGAGAGATGAGGCCTGTAGGGTGTGCCAATGGATTTGTTTGAAAATTTATATGCCAAATCTAAGCTGTCCACTGGCAGCCATGTTTTTCAATAAAATTCGGAAAAATTTGATAGCTCCCATCTAGACACTGTCCCAAAACCACATGTGAAATTCTGAAGTGATCAGGTGAGAGCTGAGGACTGTAGGGTGAGCTAAAGGAATTGCAGATGGCTGAATGCACATATGTGCGGACGGACGACGGATCGCTGCCCATCCCAATAGCTCATACTTGACATCAAGTAAATTGTAAATTTTTAGGCCTTTTCTTGGTAGAATTATTTAATGAAAGTGCCAATGACACTGTAGCTCAACTTGACAAACATGAACTTGGTAAGTTATAAGTGGAATGGCAAAATTGAAGATCATTGGTTCCAATGTTGTTTGGTGAAACTTCAACATAACCTCATTTTGTGTGCACAACATCACAGTAATCCATGCATTTTTAAATGTAAACTGTAAGGCTGGCTAAAGGAAAAATGTTGATACACAAATGCAGGAAGTTCAGAGGTCATTGTAAACAGCAATTTTTTTCACAGAAATGAATGCTAATCAATAGCTCTTATCTAGAGGTCTCGCCTAATGAGTACACAAAGTTCAAAAACAATTCTATGATAAATGTGCCCTGTAGGCCATGTCAAAGAAGAATGTTGATGCACAAATGCAATAAATTCAAAGATTATTGCTGACAGCAACAGTTTTTGATGAAAATGAGAAGAAAGTCGATAGTTCTTATCTTCGTCACCCTGAATAAGCATACCAGGTTTCAAAACAACCCAATAATGAATGCACCCTCTGAGGTGTGCCAAAGGAAGATGTTAATACACAAATACACTAAATTTGAAGATCATTGAAAGTAGCAATGTTTTTTTTATGGAAATTCATAAATATACCCTGTAGAGAGTGCAAAAGGGATAAGTTGCTGCACAAATGCTCTAAATTCAAAGGCTGGTGCTAACAACAATAATTTTTTTATGGAAATGAAAGAAAGTTAAAAAATTTATAGTAATTTATATATTTTTTATACTTACCAATGACCCAGACTTAGCTGGTGCTAACTCCAACAAAACCAGGGCCAAACACAAATTTTGCCCCCCAATCCCCAAAATTTGCATCCAAAACAAAAAGAAATCATGTCCTAAAGGACCTCCATACTACGCCTCTACTGCGCATGCGCAGTGACGCAGTCGTCCCGAAATTGGCGCCAATTATCATTCTTACTGGCCGTGCCTGGTCAGCGCTATGTACTCAGCAGGGAGGCAAGAGTTCCCAACTCCAGGGAGGGCCATCCCCGTCTGGGTCATTGGTAAGTATAAAAAATATATAAATTACTATAAATTTTTTAACATTTTTATACTGTACCAATGACCCAGACTTAGCTGAATAGTAAACAGGCTGGAGGGCCTAGGACATAGAGGAAAATCCAATAATTTCAACTATATAGTAAAGAGGTAACCCCTTAAGGAGAAAAGGAGTATTAGGCTTTACATGTATCTTTCTTATTTAATATTAAATTAGAAAGATACACTACCCTTAATAATTGAGCACAATAACATTCATGTTCTCTATTAACATCCAGTATAACCCTTATACTAATTATTTTTAAAGCAAGCCAATAAATAAAGTAGTCCAGAGAATTGAGACTCTTTATAATCATTTAAAAGTGTCCGAGTATTGTATATTAAAGCCCGTTTGACACTTGACATATACAAATGCTTCACACCGAGCTACACTTTAAAAATAAGACATGAATGAATTTAAACATTAATATTACACTTTAAAACCATCCCGGAAGCGACTCAGAAATACTGACTTGGAGGAGGCATTCCCTTGCTTTTCACTATAAAGCAGGTGACCTAAGGGAACACCCGCCAAGAGGGCAGCCGGACGGAGTCACTGCCGGAACAGAAAGCCTGCATAACTATAGTTGCAACTGTTTAGTGGACGACATTCTGAGCAACAGATAACGGACCTAAACAATGCAGGTCTCCAGAAATGGACTCAATATTTCTGAGATAAAAATTCGTAAATGTGGATGGCTGAGACCAATAAGCAGCCTTCATTAAATCTGTAATAGCAACACTATTAGCATAAGCCCAGGAAGTAGAAAGAGCTCTTACTTCATGAGCAGAAATCTTAAGCACAGACTGCTGAGAAGAAGATAAATCTTCATAAGCAGTACGGATAGTTAATTGAATCCATCTAGCAATAGAATGGACTGAAATGTCCTTTCTATTAGGCATCAACGACAGAAAGAAACGTTTCCGTCCCTTTCTGATAAACTGAGATCTCTGTTTATAGATACATAGTGCTCTAACAGGACAGAGTAAAGGCCTACGCCCGTCTGAAGACAGAAGAGCCTTAATAACAATAGGTTCCGGATATTTATTAGGAGCCTGATTCTTAGCTAAAAAACCCACATTAGTAGTGAAGGTGATAGTGTTCCCAACACTACGATAATGAGAATCATCCACCGATAGTGCATGAAGCTCACTGACTCTTCTGGCAGAAGAGAAAGCTAAGAGAAAAGCTGTCTTATAAGATAAGAATTTGAAATCTACTGTCCCAAGAGGTTCAAATGGCTTTTCCTTCAATTTAAGGAGAACCCAAGCTAAATTCCACTTAGGAATTAATCTAAGAGTTCTGGGTCTATTTATCGAAAAGTTTCTAACCAACTTCGATAAAGAGACATTAGATCCAATTTGTAAACTATCATGATGTGCATAGGTATCAGATAACATAGATCTATAACCCTTTATAGTAACAGGCTGCAGTTTGATTTCGTCAAACAAGTATACTAGAAAGTTTGCAATGTCTGGTATAGAGGGATCAAATATATCTACAGAATGACCCCTACACCAACGACGAAAAACCTTCCACTTAGCCACATAGTTTAGCGAAGAGGAGGTCCTCCTACAGTTAGAAATCGCGTCCACTGCTCGTCCTGTAAAGTGCTTGCCATGCAAGAAGGACCGCACAACGGAAAAACGTGAAGGTTGAGACCTTGCGGGTTGTGATGGAGTTGGCGCGATTTCCCCTGCGAAAGAAGATCCTCTCGTGGAGGAAGCTTCCGCGGTAGGTCCCACAACAGACACCTGAGTAGATTTATCCACGGTCTCTGTGGTGACAGAGATGCTACCAACAGAATCTTGCATTGAGATTGTTTTATCTTTAGCAATACTTGTTGAATTAACGGCGCTGGAGGATACGCATATTCTATCATTCCGTCCCAAGGGATCGACAGAGCGTCTACTGCAAATGCTCTTGGATCCGGACACGGAGACACATACGTCTGCAACTGATTGTTGAGATGTGTCGCAAATAAGTCTATCATTGGCCGTTCCCATTGGTAGCAAATCTGATTGAATACTTGTTTGTTGAGAGTCCACTCCGACGGCAACAAGCGACCCTTTCGTGAAAGGGAGTCTGCTAGCACATTCAGACGACCCGGTATGTGACGGACCGAAAGAAGAACGTGATGTTCTAACGCAAACAGAAGGATTCTTTCCGTTAGATTGAACAACGGAACTGAATGAGTGCCTCCCTGATTCCGTATATATGCCACTACTGTCGTATTGTCGGATAGGATTTGGACATGAGCATCGTGAATAATGTCCATCCAGTGACGTAACGCAAGCCAAATTGACATCATTTCCTTGATGTTTATGTGCTTGCCCAGGAATTGCGGATCCCAAAGACCCTGGCATCTCGAATCCGTTGGGATTAATGATGCACCCCAACCTGTTTGACTGGCATCCGTCATAACGGTAAAACTCGGATCCGGCAACTGCAGCGGAACTCCTTGAGTTAACCACTGAATGTTTGCCCAAGTCTGAATCTCTTGTTTCACTTGATCTGACAAGAGAACGTCTACATCGAGCGAATGAATTTGCACACTCCAATTCTGAGTCAGGAAAATTTGAAGAGGACGTGTGCGTAGCCGCCCCATCGGAATGAGATCCGCGGCGGCTCCGCACAGACCTATCAGTCTCATAAATTCTCTCGCTGTGACTTTGTCTGCGTGCAGACAATAGCGAGCGTAACAACTGACTAATTTCGCTCTGGTTAACGGCAGACGAACGAGATTGTTGTGCGTCTCGAAGCTCATTCCCAGATGAGTGAATGACTTGGACGGCACCAGATCCGACTTCTCCTCGTTAACTATAAAACCGAGACGTCGGAGCAATAGAAGAAGATTCTGAACATCGTTCTGAAGCGTTAACTCGTTGCCGTACCTCTGAAGAATGTCGTCCAGGTAGGCCGACGTTACCGCAGACGAATGAGCTCGGAAGTAGATCATTACCGAGTTCATTACCCGAGTGAAAGCCCAGGGTGCTAGATTCAATCCGAAGCACATCGCCCGGAATTGATACACCACTCCTAGGACTGCGAAGCGTAGATACTTTCGGAATGTCGGATGTACCATGACGTGAAAGTACGCATCTTTGAGATCTATGCTCGTTGCATAATCGTTCACCCGAATACTCGCTCTGACCGATCGAATCGTCTCCATATAAAACTTCGGAGCGACGATCAGCTTGTTTATCCAGCTCAAATCTATGACTGGACGGAACGAGCCGTCTGGTTTCGGAACCAGAAACAGATGGCTGTAGAATCCCAGAGATTCCTGGTTTTCTACGACCTCTACCGCGTTCTTCATTAAAAGAGACTGCACCTCTGATAACAGAGCGTCTCTTTTCTGTGGATTTGATGAAAAGATGAGTCCACTTTGGACTTCGAGTTAATGGAGGCTTTCGTTTGAAGGATATCTTTAGACCTTCCGAAGTCACTCCTCTCACCCAAGGGTCGTCCGTAATCGACGCCCACTCTTGTGAAAAACTCGACAACCTTCCGCCAACCGGAACGCGATAGAGGTTTAAGCCATCACCTCCTGGACCTGCGAGGCCTGCGGTAGGAGAAACCACGTCTTCCTCGGGGCGTCCGACCGATTGTCCCGGCCTGAAGGACGTCCCGAACGAGAGTCGCTATCCTGACGGTCTCTCGAATAAGACCAAGAGGACGCACCGGAACCTCTATAGGAACCTCTCTTGGGCGCATTAGACCCAGAAGTGCCTGTCTTATTCGTGTCTGCTGTATCCGACTTTTTAGGAGCCGATCTGAACAACAGAGAATCATTAGCTTTCTTTTTAATTTTATCATAAATAGCGGAAAGCTTGCCGTCAAAGAGAAGTTCTCCTGAGACCGAAGCGACTCTAAGAGAGTTCTTCACCTTAGAATCCACTAGTGTGGATGTAGCTAGGGCTGCGTCACGTCTAACCAACTCCAGATTTGCCACTGAAAGGGCGGAGTTACACGTGGAATAAGCTACTGCCCTTGAAAGAAGTCTTAAAGAGGATTGTATATCCTGAAACTCTTCCCCTTGAAGGCGCAGTGATAACGCCTTCGTAAGGTGATCTGCGTAAGATAAGGCATCTAAATTGGCTCTGTTAGACGCAATAGCTGTTTCCAACACCGCGGTTGGAATAGAAGCTGACGACGGTAATGATAGCTCTAAGTCTTCCGCCTCGTCGTCCATACACAGAGGAACTCTCGGTATACCCTGTCCTGCCGTATCGAATTTATTCCTTGCATTAATGAAAGGCAGGTTAAGAGTATTAGCAGACAAGAAACCTGCTTTCCCCGTCCTGGAAGCAAGTTTAAATAAAGCGTCGTTCAATAATTCAAATGTTCTTGCAACATTATTGGATTGCGACGGAAACTCGGGAGCGATGTCCCTGAACCGCTCAAAAAATTCAGAGTCCAATGACGCTATAATTCTCTTGTCCGGAAGCGCAGCAGTCTGGCCCGACGGAACAACTTGAGGGAGAAAGTGCCGGATGAAGTCCACGGCAGCTTTATGTTGTTCCGAAAGGGATAGCTCCAAGTCATCCGTATCCCTTTCACCATCCGGTCGGACCTCCTGATGTTCCCGGTCGTCCGCCCCCGATGCTTCGGCGGAGCGTACCGACCCAGCGCCGTCGGATAATTCTCGATCCGACACCGTTTCTGTCGGCTGCTGGGATGCTTCGATAAGCTGTGCTATCTGCACAAGAATGTCCGACGTCGAGACTTGCGGAGGCGCAGTCTTTCGCTGCTTCGCCGAGGGCAGCTCCGCATCAGACGGCTCCCGCATACTTTTCCTATGCGAACGTCCGGAGTCCATCGGTCTCGAATCCCTGGCTGCCGGATGGTGTGACCTGGTCACCGAAGAATCCTTCATCGGCGAAGCTGGTAAAATATCGGCGGTCACGCAGCCAAGGTGCGGTCGTGTGCGCTGACGAGAAGAGGAAGCCTTAACAGTCTCTGCGGACTGCTTATACAACGGAGCGTCCCGAGCGACGGACGTATGCTCCGCTAAAGACACATTTTGTACCACAACATCTGGTCCCAGATGTTGTTGTACGAGAGAGGGACCTCTCTCGCTCGCGGCCCGGCTGGACCTGGACGAGCTAGGAACCGGACTAAAAGGCTTCCTCCGTTCTCGCTTACTATCCGCCGTCACTGGGTGTGCATCTATTATGTTTATAGTGCTCGCATCACCCAAAATTTCCTCTTGGACCGCATCGGACGAACCCGGCTGCCGAACCATTCGGTGAATGGACGCTACACCGGGCGAGCTAGCGGACGACATTTGTCTAATCTCCATGAGCACTTTTGCCGCTAGCTCTGAATTCATTTGTGACGACGGACGCACACTTGAAGAAGATAACATGGAAACATCACCCTGTTCTGGTTCCTCTGAAATAGAAACTGAGAGAGTAGAGTGACCTTGTGGAGAAAGAGCCAGCATCGCTCTTTCTCCAGAAACAACATATCGTGACACACGTTTCCAAGATTTCTTCCTATTACAATTTGAACAATGTCCCTTCATTGTGAAAGAACAACAATAAGTCCTAGTTACTCGCAAAAACCCCTGACACAAAGATACATAATAACATGATCCATTAATAAATGAAAAAACAATTGCAAAACAAAATAATTTTGAAAAAATATTTTTTCAGAGAAGCCCAAGTTGCTGAAAAGTAACGTTGAGCCCCGATGGATCCGATGGCAAAGTGTGGCCAAAGATTTTAAATTTATATAAAATAATTAATGAGACACTTTCGGATAATATAAATGTATCTTATAATGAGATAAACTACCACAAAGGCAAACAGCCCCCCTCAAAAAAGGCTGTTGCCAATGAAAACAAACAGTGTAAACACACTAGAAAACATGACTCCAGGCACTGAAAAAACTGGCCCGGAATCAGTCATCAATTACACTCTATCTGATGCAAAACAGAGACTCCCAGGGGAGAATCTGTAGAACATCAGATGGAAGATGCAGAACACCAACGTTATACACCCATGGGTGAAAACGTAACTATGGGGAAAATAACAGAAAACATTCTGTAACCAAGCAACTCTCCCAGGAAATTTTAGAAATGAAATTTCTCAAAAATATGCCAAAAGCATAGGAGAATTGCCAGGGGGGACTTTAGAAGGCTAGGGGAGAGGAAACACTGAATAAGCAGTGCAACAATTAGCAAGAATGACAACAAGAGGCCCATGCCTCGAAAATAGGCAACTTAACATAATTTCATCAAAAAATTTTAAGTACAGCCCTGATTATTTTTTGCCACTTCTTTTTCCTCTCCTCCTTCTATCCTCCTTAGAATCACATTTTCTCCAAAAATTACGTGTCTGGCATCCTTTAAACTGAGATTTACAAGCACAAAGATAATGAGATGTTGACTGATGAAGGGCCAAACAGAGAATGATAATTGGCGCCAATTTCGGGACGACTGCGTCACTGCGCATGCGCAGTAGAGGCGTAGTATGGAGGTCCTTTAGGACATGATTTCTTTTTGTTTTGGATGCAAATTTTGGGGATTGGGGGGCAAAATTTGTGTTTGGCCCTGGTTTTGTTGGAGTTAGCACCAGCTAAGTCTGGGTCATTGGTACAGTATAAAAATATCAATAGCTCAAATCTAAAGGTCACCCTAAACAAGCATACCATGTTTCAAAGTGATCTGATCATAAATGTGCCCTGTGGGGCATGCCAGAGGACTGGATTGATGTCTGACTAAATTAAGTTTGAAGTTCGAGGGTTGTTACCAACGGCAAAGTTTTTGGATGGAAATGGAAGAAAATCGATAGCTCCCATCTAGAGGTCACCCTAAACAAGCATACCAAGTTTCAAAGCAACTGGATTATAAATGTGCCCTGTAGGGTGTGCCAAAGGGAAATATTGATGCCTAACTAAACCAATGGCAACATTTTTTGACGGAAAAGGAAGAAAATCAATAGCACCCATCTAGTGGTCACCCCAAACAAGCATACCAAGTCCCAAAGCGCTCCGATCATAAATGTGCCCTGTAGAATGTGCCAAAGGGAAATATTGAGGCCTGACTAAACTAAGTTAAAAGGTCATTGCCAGCAACAAAATGTTTTGACAGAAATGGAAGAAAATCAATAGCTCCCATCTAGAAGTCACCCCAAACCAGCACACCACATTTAAAAATGATCCAATCATAAATGTACCCTGTAGGGTGTGCCAAAGGAAAATATTGGTGCCTAACAAAACTAAATTCAAAGGTCGTTGCCAGCGGCTACATTTTTTGATGGAAATGGAAGAAAATCGATCGCTCCCATTTAAAGGTCACCCCAAACAAGCATACAAAGTTTCAAAGCAGTCTGATCATAAATGTGACCTGTGCGGTGTGGAAAGAAAATCATTGGTATTTGTCATATGTTATAAAACTGTCAATACGGTAAAAATTTGGTTTCCCAATCGGAAATCTGTCAAAAAGATTTATTGGTCTGTCTGAAAATTTTCAGCTTGTATACCCCTTCTATATTCCATGGCAAAAAGTTATCTGTGCCCCTGTTAATTTTGTTTTAATGATGAGGAAGCCATGCAATACCGAAGGAAAAAGATGATCTGCGGTTAGAAACTATTAGTCTCCGGCTCATTAACAAATTACAAAGAAATTGGAGTACAAAACAGTTACTGCTGGTCAAGATCAAACCGTGGACCATAAGGTAAAGGTATAAGTTAAGGACAAGATAAGAGAACCCCAAAAAACCTTCACTCAAACTTCATACTAGAGAGTGCAATTTGCATGAAAAATTCTTGAATAACTAATTTTTTTCATTTTTGGTCTCAAAAACATAGGTTATGACCCCTAATTGGAACGATCTCAATGCGCTCGTTCCAATGAGGGGTCATAACCTATGTTTTTGAGACAAAAAATAAAAAAATAATGAAAATTAATTGGCGTTTTTTTAGAACAGAGCTGGCCGTTTTTCCCCGTTACGTTGGGTAAAGGGTTAATTATATCCAATTCAGCACAAAAATAGTTAAAAGATTAACTGCACACCTTTATGTTTTCCCAATAGTTTGAGTTTTTTTGCTGCACTCCTATGCAGGGGCATCAGAAGCACTTCAAGGCAGAAAGGGGGGGGGGGGAGGGTCAGATCCTGGTATTTATTTGCACTAACAGCCCCGCCATGACATGTCAAAACATGCATGTCTCAAACATCGAAGCCCCAAGATGGGTGAGTTTGAGAGATGCCCCCTCCCAATGAATTTTCAAAGCTCTCAGAATGGATTTGAGGCGTATTTTAGCTTTACTTAGAGAATAACTCATTGAAAAAAATGAGTGACGAACCTGGGAAGGTCTGCCCCCTCACACCCACATGTTCCAAAGGCAGGGAGGGCAGATTCCCCCCTCCCTCTGCCTTCTTGCTTCTGGCATCCCTGCTCCTATGAAGGCAGAGGTGGAATGTAGAGTGGGTTTAGACAGGTGTTTTAACACCATAAAGTAATAAAAAAAAACAAGAGCAATGCGTGTGCTGATGCCCCCGAAGGTAGCAAAGTCGGACTTGCATGTAAATAAATAACTTCTGAATGTCTGAAGAGAATTGCTTCATCCAAACAACTTTGAATGAACGGAATTAAAAAACACTATGATTCTTGTGTCATCCTATTTATATGAATATATCGATATGTAGTAGGTTAAAATGACATTCAAACCTGCCCTGCAAACACTGGGCAGTACAGAAATAGTGGACTAGGAAACAGAGGGATAGTGGACTAAAAGAAAAATTGGGCAGCACTTCCCTCATAAGACATTTGCCAGTAAGAATAAAGCTGAAATTGGCATCCATATTTATATGGTTATATTGATATGTAGTTGGTTAAAATGACATGCAACCTCCCCACCAAGCACTGGGCAGCACAGAAATAGTGGACTAAAAAAAATTGAGCAGCACTTTCCCCATAGGCACTGGCCAGTAAGAATAAAGCTGAAATTGGCATTCATATTTGTATGGTTAAATTGATATGTAGTTTATAATGACATGCAATCTCCCCTGCAAGCACTGGGCAGTACAGAATTAGTGGACTAAAAAATCAATAGCTGCGCCATGAGCACATGATACGCTCATTATTAATTACAAGAGGGAACCACACAATATGAGTATACATGTGTACTTGTCAGGTTACATATACTTGCCACCAAAAAATCATGAAAATTGCTCAAAGTCCAACATGTGGAAAATTGCCTATATTTTGATGAATAAAGTCCCATAACTCTGGAATGACAAATCGGACAGCGACACAAATTGAAAGGGAGATTCCTTCTATCAACATATACTTGCAACCAAAAAATCATGAAAATCGCTCTAAGCATTTTCAAGTTATTGTTCAACATGTGAAAAATAAAGTCCCATAACTCTGGAATGACTAATCGAACGGCGACACCAACCGAAAGGGAGCTTCCTTCCATCAACATAAACCACCTACCAAAAAATCGTGAAAATCTCTCGAAGCGTTCTCGAGTTATTGTACGACGTGTAAAAAATCAACAATTTTCTAAGTAATAAAGTCCCATAACTCTGTAATGACTAATCGAACGGCGACACTAAACGAAAGGGAGCTTCCCTCCATCAACATAAACCACCTACCAAAAAATCAAGAAAATCTCTCGAAGCATTCTCGAGTTATCGTATGACGTGTATAAAATCAACAATTTTCTAAGTAATAAAGTCCCATAACTCTGGAATGACTAATCGAACGGCGACACTAAACGAAAAGGCGTTTCCCTCCATCGATATACACCACCTACCCCAAAATCACAAAAATCTCTCAAAGCGTTCTCGAGTTATCATACGACGTGTAAAAAATCAACAATTTTCTGAGTAATAAAGTCCCATAACTCTGGAATGACTAATCGAACGGCGACACTAAACGAAAAGGCGCTTCCCTCCATCGATATACACCACCTACCCCAAAATCACAAAAATCTCTCAAAGCGTTCTCGAGTTATCATACGACGTGTAAAAAATCAACAATTTTCTGAGTAATAAAGTCCCATAACTCTGGAATGACTAATCGAACGGCGACGCTAAACGAAAGACAGCTTCCCTCCATCGATATACACCACCTACCCAAAAATCATGAAAATCTCTCAAAGCATTCTTGAGTTATCGTACGACATGTGATCGGACGGACAGAGGCATACCATAATACGACCGTTTTTTCAAAACGGGCGTATAAAAATCGGACAGCAATTCCCCTATAGGCACTGGACAGTAAGAATAAAGCTGAAATTGGGGAAATTTGTGATTTTTTAATTCAAAAAGAGGCATAACTCTTGCAAGAATGGTCAGAGTGAATCTCCAAATCGAACTTGACCTGTATTTTGACATTAGTAATAAGCAAATAAAATATGAAATCGATTGGTGCGGTGATACAATTTTAAATGGTCTGGAACCAAAATCACTATAATTTTCCTTGTGTCATCCATATTTATATGGATATATTGATATGTAGAGGTTAAAATGTCATGCAACCTCCCCTGCAAGCACTGGCACTGGGCAAGCACTGGGCCGCAGAAAAATAATGAACTAAAAAAAAACTGGGCAGCACTTTGCCCTATAGGGTATGATACAATTTACCTTAGTCAATATCAGAGGCCAAAAACAAACAAGAGCCATAACTCTACCAAACATGAATGGACGAAATGGTAGGTATGAGGGCATCCTTTCCCCCAAGCTGCCCTATCACCATACCAAAGAACATTAAAATCTGACAACTGATGCTCGAGTTACAAGAAGGACGCCAACGGCCTATAGCTCACCAACATTCCTCTTTGACAGTAACTTTGGCAAACATAAGAACTGTATCAAACAGGCTCATAACATGTGACAAACTGACCCAAACACAACCTCTTAAAAGTAAAACACAGAAATTGACATAAACACAAAGTTAAACATGAAATTCTGAGCTAAACAGAAAACTAAACGCAACTAAAAATGTCAAGAAAAATGCTTAAAATGCAGGAATGAGGGGTTAATCATGGAACAATGATACTGAGGAATATGTATGATGAATATAAGTGCCATGGGAAAAGAAGGAGCACAGCAGCTGACCTAAACACTTAGTTAAACATGAAATTCTGAGCTAAACAGAAAACTAAACGAACAAAATTTCAAGAAAAAAGTTTAAAATGCAGAGTATGAGGAGTTAATCATGGAACAGTGATACTGAGGAACACGTATGATGAATATAAGTGCCATGGGAAGAGAAGGAACACAGCAACTGACCTAAACACTTAGTTAAACATGAAATTCTGAGCTAAACAGAAAACTAAACGCAACTAAAAATGTCAAGAAAAATGTTTAAAATGCAGGGTATGAGGGTTTAATCATGGAACAATGATACTGAGGAACATGTATGATGAATATAAGCGCCATGGGAAGAGGAGCACAGCAGCTGACCTAAACACTAAGTTAAACATGAAATTCCGAGCTAAACAGAAACTAAACGATACTAAAAATGTCAAGAAAAATGTTTAAAATGCAGTGTATGAGGGGTTAATCATGGAACAATGATACTGAGGAACATGTATGATGAATATAAGTACCATGGGAAGAGAAGGAGCACAGCTGCTGACCTAAACACAAAGTTAAACATGAAATTCCGAGCTAAACAGAAACTAAACGCAACTAAAAATGTCAAGAAAAATGTTTAAAATGCAGGGTATGAGGGGTTAAATCATGGTAGAATGATAATAATCATCATATAGCAGTATTATAAAGGCCAGGATATGGAAATAGAGCGAGTAAGTGACCTGAACAGAAGCTTTAACATTATTGGACATGTATGCTGATGCCGACCGATCGAGCCATACCATAAGATCACACAACTAAAGTTGGTGAGCTAATAATACAAAATATTTGTTCGGATGGACGGACACCTCGACTATATACCCCCGAAAAAAATTTTCGGAGGCATAATAAACTAAACTCACCTTCATCAGTGTACAAACAACTCAAATTCAGCAACCTTATAGATGAATCGTATCTTTTTTCCATTGCCGACTGAAAAAATAAAAAAAAAAACAATAAAAATTGCTTTAATGCAAAATATTTCAAAACTTTACAGCCACATTAGCATGAAGGTTTTTTTTGGACAATCAAATCTGTGAACTTTGAAAACTCAAATACCCCAAAATGGACTGGTTAACTTATGAAGTGATTTCAATTTTGATACATCTATAAACTTTGAGAGCTCATATACTTGCAATCTAATCTTCGTGTTATAAGTCATTTGTCAAACCAACGGATTAATCCAGTGAATAAAAGAGGCCAGCACAATTTGGGTGACCAATTGTTTCGATCACCTATGGTTTGGATCAGGAGAAACAGGGTAACCAATTTTAGGAAACCTTGAACAAGTAGTAAGAAAGTTTATTAAATCACTCTTGGTTTTCATTGGTTAACTCTTCCAGAAACATGGACTTTTTCAAGTTGCAGCACCTGCACTTCAAAAAAAGCTCAAATTTGAACTTCAATTTCAACTTTATTGAAAAAAAAAATACAATCCATATAATAGGACAAAAAAAATTGTTTTCCCTGACTGAAATTACATCCCCACATTAAGCGTTTTTTATTGCCTTTCAGTGTCTTCCAATTTTACTATAAACTCGGAAGTCTAAACTTTTTATGTTTTTTTATTGATGTATGAAACTCAAATCTTAAGAGCATAATTGAAAACAATAAATTCTGTGGCAGCAAAGACTTGCCTAAAAATGACTGACAAGGCACTTTGAATGTAACTTGCAAGTTTCCCTAGAGACAGCATGTTAGGAGACCTGCTCTGTTGCACAAAAAGTGATCAAAGTCATAATTAGGTCCTTGAGGGTTAAAATGAAATGAGTTAATTTGTATAATTATGTTCTTTCTGCATATTCTGTGTAGGAAAAGATGGCAGAAAGCCTCAGAATCCATGCTCATTATATGGGAGGAAAAAATAAAAATAAAACCCTCCTTCACTGGTTTGAAAAAAAAATTGCCTGAGATTTAATTTATTTTACAAGAACATATTCAAGATATTTTCGGTAGAACAGAGCAAACTGGATGTTTACAAAACAAATACAATAAATGGGTACTATATTTCAATCACATTGTTATTTATTTATTGGTGTTTCAGGTCACAATGTTTTGCACAATGGCTAATCGTGACAACTACATGGATATAAATCCAAGTCCAGCCAAGTCAAGTCGAGTCAAATAGTTATATTCATGTTGCTCATTTTAGAGGATTTTCATTTTCTGCACAATGGCTAATCATGACTGCAACGTGGATATAAATCCAAGTCCAGCCAATCCATTATACCAGGTTGCTCATTTTAGAGGACTCCAAGCCAGGCATTGGATACCAGTCCTAGTTCACCAGTAAAACAGAGCTAGTTTACCACAGTAAACAAGCACTGCTTCAGTTCCCAGAGTTCCGTCTGGGGAATCCAGCTCATCAGCCAACCCCGAAATTTTCCATGGGCTGAACCTGCTGAATCGCAATGAATAAAATTACCTTTAGTTTCTCTAATTCTTCAGCGGAAAGTGCCCTGACAGGTGGTTCTCCACTTCGAACATCAACTATAAGCTGGTGAGTAAAATAAAAACACTGCATTATAAACAAAACCTTATATTAGGCCCCACAAAGTAGATCTTTTGCGTCTCAGACCATTTTTTGTAAAATTTCATGGGATTGCGGGCAGTTTATTTTATTTTATTTTTTCATTTTTCTAATTATTTCTTTGCAATCAGAAGTTCATGTTCTTGGTTTGGTTTTATGTTTCAGGCCTCATAATTTACAGGATAGCATGGGTGGTGGTGTATTTTGACCCTTGAGTACAAGAAAGCTAAAGCACAGCAAAGCTTTGTTGCACTCAACGGACAAATTTATCAATTTTATTAACTTAGGTAAAATATCAGACATAAACCATTTAATTTTTTATTTTTTTAAGCTTGCATTGGTTATAAAAAGAGAGCATGCAGCAGTCAAAAGGGCAATGCAGGCAGGTCTGAGAAACACATTTTTAACTTTTTAGACCTTATTACAAATATAAAAGAAGCTATCAGTGCAGTTACCATAATTTATCTTCCAAATTTTGGAATATGCAGATGCTGATTTTGGGGAGTGTTAGTTAGTATTCCTGTGGGTTGTTGTTCACACTGTTTTTTTCCTTTCAGTATTGTAGTCTACTAGAAAAAAAACTATTGTGAGCACAAAAGCTGATATATGACTGAAATGACGCAAGTTACGGTAAACTTCAGCCCTGTTGGGATAACCAGGGGCACAATAACAACCACAGGTGGCAGACTGTACATGCCAGAAGAACAGCAAGATACCACTCTTAGAATCATCATCTATAACCTCCAGAGATAATCTAAACTTGTCAATGAGGAAAGTGGATGTGGGCCTTCTCAATGAGACATATGACTAAGTGGCAGATTTTACATGCTTGAAGAAGAAAACAAGGAATCTACTTCCGACTGCTTGGTAATGCTAAAGCATTGCAAAGCCTTGTTGCACGCAAGAGAAAAAAATTTTTCCAATTTTATTAACTTGGGTAAAATCTCCGACCTAAACCATTTAATATTTATTTTTTCAAGTTTTCATTAGTTATAAAAAGAGAGCATTTGGCAGCCTAAAGGACCATGCAGGAAGGCTTGAGAAACAGATTTTCAACTTTTTTAGGCCTTGTTTTTGTTTTGTTTTTTCAAATCAATTTTAGTTTTTTAGAATTTTTTATTCAGTCTCAGTTGTGAAAAACATATATATATAATATAAAATTATACACGTGTGAATTCATACAATCAAGGTTCTGTGGCTTATAAACATTGAGTATGAGTATAAAATTAACAAAGTAGGACTTAAATTCTATCAAGATATCAGATAAAAGAGTGTTGCAGATGCAGGTGTGAAAGCTTAAGGAGTAATGGTAAAGCACAAACTGCCACGCCACCCGAAGTTTAAAGCTCTTGAGCTTGTCACATTAGAAATGAAACCGAGCTGGACCAAACTGTGAACTATTATATGACAGCTGACAATCCGGCCCACCTCGCCTTCATCTCCAATGCCTTTTTAGATGAGTATACACCAATGGACATTAATTTTATATTTTTGTACACTTTCAATTGTTAAATGAAGCTTGTGAAAGCAGGAGAGATTCCTCTCATCTTGCAGGAATAAATGAATTTTTTATTGATAAGAATACATATTTTTTCAAATCCTGGTTTTCCTCATGGACCAGCTTTAATAACCTTTTCCTGGCAGCAACCCTGGTTGAAGAAATACATTTGACACAAGTAACAGAAAATCAGCCCTCAAAATTAAGAGAATTTCTCCATGACAACAAATTGCTGTGAACAAGTTTACAGCCCAAGGCAAACTCCACGGCAAGTTTAACGATCAGCCAACAGCACTGATTCACTGCTTCTACTGTTAATGTATCAGTTGAATAGATGATTTTAGATGAATTTACAATTGATTTCAAGTCTTGTGTTGTCTTAACCCTTTACCTAACATGAAAAGCAGACGATACTTGCAAAAAAACAAATTCTTGAATAACTAATTTTTTTCATTTTTTGTCTCAAAAACGTAGGTTATGGCCCCTCATTGGAACGAGCAAGGTAAAAAATCACATGGCATTTCTAGTTTTAAAATTGTAAACATGAGCGGTGAGGGGGAATGAAAATACTGAATACCTGTGGTAATTTCGACCAATGTTTGAATCATTAAAACCCCTAATAATTGATTAATGATAATACAGAATTCATTGAATATAACAAAGGGATACTTTATATTATTTCAAGTCGCACTGTTGAACAAACACACACGACATAAAATGTAAATAAAACTACATGGGCATGCTCATAAAAAATAAGCTGTATTCAATCGGACTGCCGTGGTGTGCTTAGAGACCCCCCAATGTTATAACCATGGAAGTGTCAATCACACTAGCTTAACTTGACTGTGTGTTGAGTTTGATGAAAAGGATAATGTTCAATGTTTATGAAAGGATTATGAAATACGACAAGAATAGTGATAATTGAGAATATGTTAATTTCTGTTCACTGTATGCTATGTTTTCAATAAAAATAATCTGAGGTGTAGACTGTACTAAAGAATTGAGGGGTGGGTTAATGTGGCCCTCACAGTTAATGTATGTTAACCAAAGTTACCAAGTTACAATGAAATTATTCCAAAATGAGTCATCCTATCAAGTTACAATGAAATCCCTTCACAAATACGGTCTGTAGACTGTGCTAAAGGTTTTTAGCTTCGGGCCTGTGTAGCCATCACGGTTGACCCATCGCAACCAAAAGGGGTCGTCCTCATCTACACATTATACTGAGTCATCCTACCAAGTCACAATGAAATCCCTTCATAAATACAACCTGTAGTTTGTGCTAAAGGTTTTCGTTTTTTGGACTCATGGTTGAACAATCGTGACCAAAAGAGGACATTCTCATGTAGACATAAGGAGTCATCCTACCAACTTACAATGAAATCCCTTCATAAATACAACCTGTAGACTGTGCTAAAGGTTTTAGGTCTTTGGGCCCCTATAGCCATCAAAGTTGACCAATCGCGACCAAAAGGGGATGTGCTCATCTACAGAAAATGGCCGCCTGGCCACATGTCCCCCAAAAACGTTTGCCTACTAAGTTACAATGAAATCCCTCCATAAATACGACCTGTAGACTGTGCTAAAGGTTTTGGGGTTTTGGGCTCGGGCAGCCATCATGGTTGACAGATTGCGCCCAAATGGGGAAGTTCTCATCTAGACAACATACAGTCATCCTACCAAATTACAATGAAATCCCTCCATATTAAATACGACCGGTAGACTGTGCTAAAAGTTTTGGGGTTTTGGGTTTGAGCAACCAGCATGATTGATAGATCATGACCAAAAGGGGACATTGTCATCTAGACATTATACAGAGTCATCCTACCAAGTTACAATGAAATCCCTTCATAAATACGACCTGCAGTGCTGGACCAATGAAGCAAAAGTATGATAAGGGCCATAGCTCTGGTGAAAAATATGTGGGCAGCTTGTTTATAACATGTCACAAAGCTCCCTCATACCAAATTTCATTGAAATCTATCCACTCACTGCTGAGATATTGCTGCGGACGGGCCGATGAATGGATGCAGGGGAAGCTAGATGCACAAATGGATGCATGTAATCCAGTATATCCACCCACCATACTCTTCAAGAGTGAGAGTATAAACAAGAGAAATGTTACTAAGGTAACACATCCCCCCCCCCCCTTGTGACCTTCACCATGCAGATGAGGCAGAAACTATTATACGCGACACACCTTCTGACTGTCCTTAACATCTGTAAAAAGATTAACAATTGTACTATGATTCGTTTCTGAGTTATGGCTGAGACACGAATATTGACAGATTTTTAGTGTGACCTTGAAAAGTGACCTTCGTGTGACACATCCTCCCATGGCCCTTTATAATTGTGTGAAGTTTGATGACTGTGGCCCTAACCGTGTTCAATGTGACCTTGAAATGTGACCTTGACCTTACGGACCTGGCTGTGGTGACACATCCACCCATTGTCCTTTATAATTGAGCGATGTTAGATTATTGTAGCCCTAATAGTTTTGGAGTTATGCTTGAGACACGATTTGTGACCCTGAACATATGAAGGTCAATTGTGACCTCCACCTTGCAGATGCGACGAAAAATATTATACGCAACACATCTTCTGACTGTCCTTAACATTTGTAAAAAGTTTAACAACTGTACTATGATTCGTTTCTGAGTTATGGCTGAGACACAAATATTGACCAATTTTTAGTGTGACCTTGAAATGTGACCTTGAAGGTACGAACCCAGCTATGGTGTGTGGCACTTCCTCCCATGGTCCTCTATAGTTGTGTGAAGTTTGATGACTGCGGCCCTAACTGTTTTCGAGTTATTGGCTCGGACACACACACAGACACACACACGCACACTTCAATCACTATATGCCATCCTGACTTAAGTGATGAGGAAGATTATCAATGAGGTGGGAGGAGCCCCAAAAATCTTTTTTTTTTTATAGATAGCCTAAAGTTAAGGTTTTATAATTACTAACCTTAAATCCATTTGGTAAGGTGATCTTTTTGTTCACTCTTCTTATAGCATCAGCACAACTTTTACCCTGCACATAGAATATAGCTTGGTGATTTACTTTTTGATACTGAAATAAAATTATTAAAATCATTACTGAGATATCACAAACTTCAGAAACATAATTTTCCAAACATTTACATCGAGTTCTCTCAACTGATAAGCAAACATTTACAAGCAATATTTGTCTTAAGTTAAAAGGAAATAAACACCTGTGCCATGAGAGCATAATACGCCCGTTATTAATTACAAGAGGGAAGCACACAATATGAGCATACATGTGTACTAAGCATTTTCCAAGTTATTGTTCGACATGTGGAAAATTGCTTATATTTTAACGAATTAAAGTCCCATAACTCTGGAATGACATATCGGACAGCAACACAAATAGAAAGGGAGAGTCCGTCCATCAACATATACTTGCCACCAAAAAATCATGAAAATTGCTCCAAGTCTGACGTGGAAAATTACCTATATTTTGAGGAATAAAGTCCCATAACCCTGGAATGACAAATCGGATAGCGACACAAATCAAAAGGGAGATTCATTCCATCAACATATACTTGCAACCAAAAAATCATGAAAATTGTTCCAAGTATTTTCAAGTTATCGTTCGACATGTGGAAAATTGCTTATATTTTGACGAATAAGGTCCCATAACTCTGGAATGTCATATCGGATGGCGACACAAATACAAAGGAAGATTCCTTCCATCAACGTATACTTGCCACCTTGCCACCAAAAAATCATGAAAACTGCTCCAAGCATTTTCAAGTTATTGTCTGACAAGTGGAAAATTGCTTATATTTTGACGAATCAAGTCCCATAACTCTGGAATGACAAATCGGACAGTGACACAAATCAAAAGGGAGCTTCCTTCCATCAACATATACTTTCCACCAAAAAATCACAAAAATTCCTCGAAGCGTTTTCGAGTTTATGTACGACGTGTGGATGGATGGACAGACAGATGGACGGACAGGGGTATACCATAATACAACCGTTTTTTCAAAACGGGCATATAAAAATTCCACAGAAAAGTTCAGTGGGAGATTTGAACATTTATTCAAAGCATTCATACAGTATTTGAAAATTTGCTATCCTTGCATGCAGTTTAGACAGCATTATTGTGGCCTTAATGTGAAACCTTCATTGAGCTCTGTCAAACAAGATTGTATGCTTGTATGGTATGAAAAAAGGTTGAGTAGACCTATAAGGATGTGATTTCAGTAGTTGTCAAAGTTCTACAATGGATTACAAAAATTCCTATTCAATCATCGTGGTAGCTCAGTTTTTAGAGCATTGAACTTCAAACCACAAGATCCATGGTTTGTTCCTGACGTATATGTTGTATACTAGGACAAGGTGCTTAATTCTGATTGCCTGTGCTGATTTTATTTTTAAGTACATGGAAATTAGCTCCAACATAATACAGTGGAACCCTGTTAATTCAATAGCCACTTTACCAATGAAAACTATTCAATTAACAGGAGCATTCAATTAACAGGGATTGTGTCACTTTCCTGTATTCTAAGAGATAAACTTATCATTTATTCTATTATATCTTGTTTGACAGAGCTCTATGAGCTCTGTCAAACAAGATATAATAGATTAAATGTTTGTATTGGATGTACTGCGGAAAATAGGTCTAGAAACAAAGAAAAATTGGGGAGAGTCAGGGTAATTTCTCGAAAAATTTGTGAGGTTTTTTATTCAATTAACAGGAGTTTACTCTGTAACCTATATTCAATTAACAGGTCAAATTTGTACTGGAGGTATGGTAAATGGTTTTGTGTTGGGAAATTATATTCAATTAACAGGGTTATTCAGTTAAGATGATATCCAATTAAGTAGGCTTCACTGTACTTTCAATACAACATATTTTAGGTGGTTATTTACAAATTTACCTAATTTCTGGGTACAATGTCTCTTTTTATTGATGGGAGAGCTAATTTCGCTGATCGAAGATATTTCATCACCAATGTTACCTGGTCAGATGGTCTGGTTTATACAGTAAATTCTTGTTGATGGAATTTATTTATTTATTGGGGTTTAACCACATTTTTGACAGTCAGGGTCATCTTGTGTTAGATAGTTTTACAGAATGATGAAGCCAAAATACCCAGCAGGGACCATCAATCAGTAGGGAGCAACTGTCAAGATTCCCCAACATACTCCACACAGGCAGGGTTAGCATTGATTGAAGGAAAGTTCACCATCAACGTAGTACACTTTAGTACACTGCACCACCATACCTCCACAAGGGCAATGATCGAGGATGAAGTGCCTTCCCCAAGGACACAGCTGTTATCGACTGGTCAGGATTGGAACATGGACCTTTTGGGTTGAAGTTCAATGCTCTAATCACTGAGTCACCATACTACCCCCGAGTCATAAGCAATTATTGTGTTAAGTATGAACAAACTTGGAAGGCTGAATAATTTTTTATGGAGAGGTCGAAGTTAGAATGGATGAACAAAAACATGAACATTGTGACCTTGACCTTGGAAACATGATCTTGGGTCAAGTTCACTACACACCCTTCAGTCAGAAGCAATCATACAGTTAAGGATAGGATGAACAAGATCAGTCAAATGAATAATTCTCTATGGGTCGGATAATTTAAGAATGGATGAAGAAACATGCAACCAGTCTGTGACTTTTATCTCAGAACTATGACCTTAGGCTAAGACCATGAACACCCTTGGGTCATAAGCAATCACTGAGAGGAATTCTAGATATTTATTTTCCAGGTCAGGTGATGTTCAAACTCCAATTGTGTCAATGTTACATTTTTAACTTTGGACGGCAGGAAGGGGAGGGGATTGGTGAATTGGGAGGGGAAAACAAGGTTTGGAGGATTTCAAGTGATGTTGTGCATAACATTTTTCATGCAAATGAGGTGGGAAGCAGATGGAAGAGTATGGTGACTTCTTTTTTTTTAAATACTTCAAAACTAATTACAAAACAAAAAAAAAAGACTTTCTTTGAAAAAAATGAAATCAGCCCCCCTCCCTCCCCCAAGGATAAGTATACCAAATATAAAAAAAATTGAACCCAGAGCCCTACTCCCCACACACACAAATACCCATCCACACACACCACACCCACACACCACATCTAAAATCAAAGATTCTGATTGTGGTTATGGAGAACATTTCTTTTCTTTTTTTTAAATAGTCTCTGGGTACTAAGAGAGTTATGCCCACCATTCTCATTCACATCCATGTAAAACAAGAAAAGAACATTTTGCAAAACTCAAACACTTACACAGTAAGGGATGAATGGAACATCTGAGTGATCAGTGAGACTTTGAAGAACAAATTTTTTCTCCAAATTTTTCCCATGTGGTATCTGAAAATAAACAATACATACACATGAAACACACACACTTCAGTATAGGCCTCTTCAAAACAGAAATTGAGGAGACTGAGTTGGACTTCTTCCTCTATAAAGCACCCTGAGCAAGTGATGAGAAAATCACCTGGAAAGTATCATAATTTAGTACCGAGATATGTGGTAGCTGACAAAATAATCACTTTTGATTTAAAACGAGAAATGTCAAAGTTAAGAAACATTCAGTTGAATAACTGCCTTTCTCTTGGTTCATAATCTAAAGGATGAATGAATTCACAGACTTTCAATGATCTTTTCCAGGCGTGTTCAAGGCTCTTTCAGACAACTTTTGAGACTATTTCATACTAGTTTCAAATATCTTTGCAGTGCTTAGAATCTCCAATCCATTGAGGTGTGAAAATCACACTTATTAGCAAGCCTCGAAAATAAAACTGACTGTCATCTGCAGAATGAAATCCCCAGAGGGTGAATTTGCTGATGCTACCCTGCACAGCAGGGTAGCATCACTAAATTATCTCTCTGTGGACCTCAATCTGAATGAAGTGAGGGGCTGTACACCTAGGCATTTAACAAACTTGTTAAAATCAATCTCTGGTGGAAAGTTCTTGAAGTCTCATTTAATTGTGGTTATTTATGATGGTTATGTGCATCACCCTATTGGCTGTACAGTTGGGTGCATTTTGTTTAGAGGTCAGGTTAACACAGGTTTGTTGAATGTGTTACTTGGACCATACTGTGAGCTGATTTTTCAAAGGTGAGAAACAGGACAATTTTTCATGGATTACCTTTGGTGTAGCTTCTTGAAAAAATAAGTAAGAAAAACGCCTTTGTTTTCCTGTTAGTTTGCAATTAACTGGGTCATTTGTTTTTTTATTGCTGTTTAAGGTCACATATTTATACACAATGGCTAATCGTGACCTTAAAATAGATAAAATGTAAAGTCCAGACAATCGTTTAAACACATGCTGCCCATTTTAGAGGACTTCCACCCCAAGCACTGGTTTCTGAGTCCTATTTTATCAGTAAAACAGAGCTTGTTTACCACCGTAAACAAACACTGGCTCACTTCTCAAGGTTCCCATGGGAAACTGGGTCAAGCCTGTATATTTGAATAATGTAGTAAGGGTTATATAATGTGATATCTGCTGGGTAGGACAGAAAGAGACCTTTTTGAAATTAAATAACTGTGCACTTTTCGTGTAGGGAACAGAACTCAAATATAAATCACTTCAGGCTGCAAAATTGGACAATTCTGATACTTGGTGAAAACATGTAACAAGACCTTTGATGGTCGTAAAAACCCAAAATGTGGCATCATCTCTGTCTTGTCGATATGCACGATTTGAGGTTTTGGGCTTGGGCAGCTGTCACGGTTGACAGATCATAACCATAAGGGGACGTTCTCATCTAGACATTATACAGAGTCATCCTACCAATTTACAATGAAATCCCTTCATAAATTTGACCTGTAGACTGTGCTAAAGGTTTTTGTGTTTTGGGCTCAGGTAGTCATCACAGTTGACCGATTGTGATCAAAAGGGGACGTTCTCATCTAGACATGACCTCAAACCTGCATATGAAATTTTGTGATGATCGGACAAGAACTACTGGGTGTAGAATGTGCTCAAGAGACTGAAAGACTAACAGACTTTCACACATGTGATGACAACAGATTATCTTGACTTTGTCAAGTTAAGCTAAAAATGTACTAGATTAATCTGCTGTGTATTTTGGGCTTTAATTTAAGTCATTAATTCATTGGTACATTGTAGCTTTGTTTTGACCAATAATAGTTGTTTGGTCCATGGTTTTTATCTTGTTTGCATTTGTATTGAAACATTTTCAGAAAAAGGATATTAAAAAAAAATTCTTGTTTCTCAGGCACCTCCTTCATAGAAAATCTGCCTCATCACCTTTTTTTTTACCTGGAAATCTCTTCTATGACACTATTTTGCACTTGTAGGACAAATATTAACCAACTATACCTTGTTTGACAGATCCCAAAGGGCTCTGTCAAACAAGGTATAGTTGGTTAAATTTTCAACTGCACTGTGGGGAATTTTCACTGCTGAAAACATTGGTTTGCAACATAAAGTTGCAGTTAAATTTCTGAATCCAACTATTTTCATAACTGTTTTGTGAATAAGCCAAAAAAAAAAAAAAAATTGGCTTAACTCACACACCATCAGGTTAACCCTTTACCCAACGTAACGGCCAAAACCGGCCAGCGCTATTCTCAAAAATCGCCAATTAATTTTAAAAATATTTTCATTTTTTGTCTCAAAAACATAGGTTATGACCCCTCGTTGGAACGAGCTCGTCGAGCTCGTTCCAACGAGGGGTCATAACCTATGTTTTTGAGACAAAAAATGAAAAAAATTAGTTATTCAAGAATTTTTTTTGCAAGTGTCGTCTGCTTTTCATGTTAGGTAAAGGGTTAAAAAGAAAAAGCATCAGCTAAATGATCTCTAATTAGTCTACCAATATGAGTTGATATAGCAACTGATCTTGGATCTACAATGTTGTTTTCATCGGGTCAGACTGATGATTATTAACTGACATGCAATCAATAGGGATTACCATGAAGTAAGTTCAAGTTCTAATCTCTCAATGGTTAATTTATTTTTTGATAGTAATATCTCAATTGCTGGCTGTCCGACTTTTAAAAATTCTCGATCTGCCCGCAAGCTAATTCAATATTTTCTTGGTTTGCCCACTTCGGAGAGAAAGTCTAACTATACTTTGTTTTAAATAAGTGAACAATGTACTGCTACCAATAATTACTATTTATTAAACCTATTACATCATTAACATTTGAAGTTAGTTTGCACTATATTCTGGAGTGCAGGTAAACACAAGTTAAAGGCTTCACATTACCTATGTATTTCGAATGTATGGATATGACTTGTTACAATTTATGGGATATCGCCTACAGGCACTCTCCCATATATTGAAACAAGGCAAAAACAAATCAACAAATTTTGACGACGGAGAATAATTTAGCACCCTGCCAGTTAATGTTTTCATATATACACACACGGAGGGCTTGTTTTGGGTCACTGTTTGTTTCACAGAAAATAAATAATACATTAGAGGTGTGACTGCCCCAGATGGGCCTATCGATACCCCCCACTGCTATGATTATTCTAAGACAAACAGGGGCACAACTCTTGTAAAAAAAAAAGTCTGATCAAAACTGTAATCACAGGTGCACAGGTTCCCATGGTAGTGAACATCCATACCAAATTTCAAAGGAATTGGCCCATAAACCTGTGAGAAAATCTCTGGGACAACATTTACGCATCTTAAGATGAAAAGGGGGATAACTCTGGCAAAAAAGTCTGATCAAAATAATAATCGCTGGTGCATATGTTCCTATGATAGTGAACATCCATACCAAACTATAATCACTGGTGTACAGGTTCCCATGGTAATGAACATCCATACCAAGTTTCAAAGGAATCGACCAATAAACATCCAAGAAAATCTCCGGACAAAATTCAGGCATACTAAGACGAAAAGGGGCATAACTCTAGCAAAAAGAATCCAATCAAAACTGTAATTGCTGATGCACAGGTTCCCATGGTAGAGAATACCCATACCAAGTTTCAAAGGAATCAACCCATAAACATCGGAGATAATCTCCAGACAAAATTCTAGCAGTCTAAGACAAGTGAAAAAGGGGCATAACTGTGGCAAAAATAGACCAACTGGAACTATAATTGCAGGTGCACAGGTTCCCATGGTGGTGAACAAGCATACCAAATTTTGATGACAATGGTCCATAAACATCTGAGAAAATCTCCAGACAAAATTGTCTACGGGTGGACAGGACAGACAAACAACAAGGTGATTCCAGTATAATAATAATTTATAAGCCTAAAATCCACAAAACTGCTCTTTGGCTTTACAGTTGCTAATAGAATGCCCATTGAAAGAGATGAGAAAGGCTGATAAAGTATGTTCAGATATCGGAAGTCTTTCGATATACCCAGTACTTTTTTGAATACTGATACCGGTATTCAGTTTAGAATATCGTGCAGCCCTAATAAACACCTTTCAATACACATGATGAACATGCCCACTAATTAACCTATTATTATAAACCTATTACCTGTGAAAAATGGACTCAAGACATTGTTGAGTTGTTTTTGCTCACTGACAATATTAACTGGACAACTTTTATTGGATCTACACAGAACATCACGATTTTTGTCGGGGATAATAAATTTCCATAACGATTTGTAATGCTTGATTGGAAAAGGGGAAGCTGTCAGTACCTTGAAAACTGCATCCATAACATGGAGTGCTTAATAGCAGGTAAAGTGATAGGATACATGTCTTTTTACATTTTTCAGCTGTCAACAAACATTTTATGACATTCTGATTCTAGCATAACATGAATAAAATTGCCCCCAATGCGTCCAAAACAAAATGTATGATACGGCAGAGTCCACTTAATTGGATATCTCTTAATTGTATATCCCTGTTAATTGAATATAATTTTCAAACACAAAATGATTTACCATACCTTCAGTACAAATTTGATCGGTTAACCCTTTACCCAACGTAACGGCCAAAACCGGCCAGCGCTATTCTCCAAAATCGCCAATTAATTTTCAATATTTTTTTCATTTTTTGTCTCAAAAACATAGGTTTTGACCCCTCTTTGGAACGAGCTCGTCGAGCTCGTTTCAATGAGGGGTCATAACCTATGTTTTTGAGACAAAAAATGAAAAACATTAGTTATTCAGGAATTTTGTTTGCAAGTGTCGTCCGCTTTTCATGTTAGGTAAAGGGTTAATTGCATATGGGTTGTAGAGTAAACTCCTGTTAATTGTATATAAATTTTTGTAATATGTTGAAAAAATTACTGTGACACGCACCAAATTCCCCTTATTTATCAACCTTTTTGGCCTCACCACATCCAATACAGGCATTTATTCTATTATATCTTGTTTGACAGAGCTCCATGAGCTCTGTCAAACAAGATATAATAGAATAAATGCTCAGTTTACCTCCAGATCACAGGAAACTGACCAAATCCCTGAAAATTGTATACTCCTGTTAACTGAATAATTTTCACTGGCAAAATAGATATTCAATTAAGAGGATTCTACTGTACTTCCTCTCCACAACACATATAACTCTGGTGACATATGTCTGAGATTAGGCAATTGGGCAGTTTCATAGTAATTACATGAACAAATAGCACATGCATGAATTAATAAATGAATCCAAAACAATTGCACTGAACATGTGATAGGTAAGAAGGAAACATCCCTTTTAAACAAAAACTGAAAGTTTGCACCTAAGGTGCGACAAATGGTAAAAATGAAACAAATTTAAAGTCCATAAAGGGCAATAACTCAGAAAAATATTCTCTAGATAACATCCACATTGGACATGGGTCAAGACTTGCATACCAAATATGTCATTCCACCAAGTATTTTAAAAGTAATTGAGTTTAAAAACTGGGTCACAAACTGACAGACCTACCGACGTAGACACTGCCGCATGT
Source organism: Pictodentalium vernedei (assembly GCA_031216915.1). Taxonomy (NCBI): domain Eukaryota; kingdom Metazoa; phylum Mollusca; class Scaphopoda; order Dentaliida; family Dentaliidae; genus Pictodentalium; species Pictodentalium vernedei. The sequence goes on from CM062292.1 coordinate 353,877,920, forward strand.
AAAAAGCACTGAACAACAATAGATTGTCACTTGGAAGTGACTATGCCCCAGATATGGCAACTCGCTGATAAATTGATACGCTGAATTGACACATTGTCATCCTTAGCTTAATCACTAAGCACAATTTCATTTGCACCACATGACAAACGCAAAAGCTGTGGAGCAGACATGAAAAGTAGAGTTTCTTGATTCAAATAGAATTACAACCTGCGACCTTGACCTTCAATGAACAAAAGAAATTCTTGTGATTGACACATCGTCTCCCTTTAAGGAACAATTGTATCCCATGTTTCAATGAAAACCATTCAAGCATCTCAAAGTCATGGAGTGGACACAAAAATCTTCCTGACGGACAGAAATGAGGTTATATCACGACACACCAGCATCCTTGGCTTGATCACTATGCTCAATTTCCTTTGCATCTGATGATTCCCACAAAAATTATGGAGCAGACACGAACAGTAGCATTTCTTGATTTGGTAATGAGAATGACCTTGATCTATGGCCTTTGACCTTCAACAGTCGGAAAAAAATTGTGCGCAGCACATCATCTCCCTATAAGGAACATGTATGTCAAGTTTCAGCAAAATCCAACAAAGCACCTCAAAGTTATGGAGAGGACACAAAAATTTACCTGTGCAACCAACATCCAAGTTTGGAAGCACCCTGTGACCTTGACTTTCAACAAATGAGAATGAGGTTATATCGCGACACACCATCATCCTTAGCTTGATTACTACACTCAATTTCCTTTGCATCAGGTGATTTCCACAAAAATTATGGAGCGGACACGAACAGAAGCAATCCTTGATTTGAAAATGAAACTGACCTTGATCTGTGACCTAGAGCTCCATCAAACAAACAAAAGTTTTGAGCACAGCACATCGTTTCCCCATAAGCAACATGTATGCCAAGTCTCAACAAAATCCAAGGAAGCATGTCAGAGTTATGGAGCAGACACGAAAATCTTTCTGATGGATGGAAATGACACACACTATATGCCCCCGAAAAAATTAATTTTTGGCAAAATAAAAATAGAAAGTTTGAATGGATAAAAGCTTGTCTCATCAAGGGAGTGAATATGGCTCTTACATACCAAAATTTTAAACCACTCTTTTGCAGGATCACGTTCTTTCCTTCCATCATAAAATGGCACACCAAGCCTTTTAACTGCATCACCAGCTGAAATCAAAGATAAAATGCTAAAAGGTTTTAACCCTTTATACAACACAAATTGATGACACTTGAAAAAATATTTCTTTAACACTTAAGGGCCTAATACCAACTCTGATAACTTTTTAATGCAAAGGAACAGGTGCCACAACATGCATTGTTTGGGTAAACTCAAAACTTGTTTTCAAAGTAGCTTGTAGGACTTCACGGTATTTTGATATTTGTACTGAAACTCGATACTTTTTTAAATACCGATTGCATCCTGAGAAAATTTTCACTCATTCAATATATCAAAATTTTCGGTCTTATAGATTGATATTTTATTAAAGTCCCAAACTAATGCAGAAAATGGACATTTTTCTCTTGTTTGTGTTCAAATATCACTCAAACATACGATGAAGTTGCAAAATACGACACATGTAGAGCAGCTATCCAATTTTACAGATAAAGATGACATGTGTAAAGCTAGTCAACTATATTGAGTAATTACCTAGCACACAAAAGATAACCACTCCAAGTTATTTAATTTTAATTCCCTGACATTGCAGACATATCATGGGTTTGCTGAACTTGGCTCCTGCACATGTGCTAATAAATCCTGATAGCTTTTTATTAATGTGAATCCTGTTTCGATGATACTTACATCACTGACAGCAAAACAACATGGTAAATACAATGCATCTCTATAAGCACGCATTCTGTCCCAGTGTGTAGCTTGCAATATACTGTTATTTAAGATTTTAGTGTATCATGATTTATTTAAGAATATATGAATTTGTTATGAGTAAAGACTTTTTATGTTATTTTTACACCCACAAGTTTTCAAAGTCGTAAGCAACTATTAATTACATTCGAAAGTGACACTCTCCATCGACAATGCTGAATAATGACTTTTCCTCAACAATTTTTCAGGTAATTTATTGTTGTAATGTAAAAATATTTAACCAAAGTTTTAACGATTCTGTTGTCAAATATTTGTACATTTTATAGTGATATTCGGAATTTGGTAATAATCGTATATTATGTGTGTGTATTATATTGCTAATATCTCGGAATGTACAAAAATTTTACCAAAGTTTTTGCAGAAACTGGTCAAATATTTGTATGTTCTGACGATATTTGATATTCAGTCATACCACAGTATTTTTAAATTACTGAAACTCGGTATCGAAAATTGAATACCGTGAAGGCCTAGTACCTTGTCAGTTTTTCCTAGGAAAGTCTTAGTTACCTTTGTAGGCAGCCAAGACTTGACTAGAAGCAACTGCAAAGCCACTGGCGGTAGATTTTCAAAGCATTATGAAAATGTATGAAAAATCTCTAGGCTCTTAAGAGTAATATGGCAAGTAAATAATAAATTTACTGTTTCTCAAGCACCTCCCACGTCACTGAAAACCCACCTCATCACTTTCTTATTACAGGCTTGGCAATTTCAGGAGAGCGATTTTTTAGCTCTCCTTACTGCCCTCCTGAAAGAATTAAGGAGAGCGAAAAATTGCCCTCCTAAATATTTTGGTCTGGGATGATTGAGATTACATGTATTATGCTCACATTAAATTTTTGTTGTAAAGCAAAAATGTAATTTAACTTCGAAGTCACATAACATCACGTGATTTCATTTTGAAAGTGGTTTAGTGGTAAAAGGTAATGGCTGCAACCATACCCAAACACAGTTGCAATCATTTGAAACAAAATGGGTCACAGCAATATTTTTTTTCTGTCAGTTTCAAGTTCAACAACTGACATCACAGTTTGAGGGGTAATTATTCAAGGAATATTGACACTATAATATACTACCATTGCTACTATCCTGTCACTTGAAGCACTTGCACCAGGATGTGACTGTAGATTCAAGCAGACCTGTGTCCAAGAAAGTCATACGCCTACTACTACCACCTTCAACCCCCCTTGGGGGGTTGAAGGTGGTAGTGGTAGGCGTATGACTTTCTTGGACAACAGGTCTGGGTACACACACAGGTCTTGTCAAGTGTGTGTTCGGTTGTTCAGTGAGACATCTAGATGTCTAAGAGATTTCGCTTTACCTTAGTAAAGTTAATAAAATCAATGATGTAATAGTCTGTTGGTTTCAGTTTCAATGAGTTCGTTTAACTGGATACTTAAAATGCTGTGCAAAGCTAATTGCTCTCCTAAGCTGATTGATGAGAGCGATTTTTTGCCCTCCTGCATTTTTCAGAATGCCAGGCCTGTTATTACCCGGAAATCCCTTCAATGATACTATTTTGCACTTGTAGGACCACACATTAACCAACTATATCTTGTTTGACACAGCTCACTGAGATATATCAAACAAAATCTAGTTGGTTAAATGCGCAATTGCATTGTGGTAAATTTTCACTGCAAAAAACAAAAAAGATTTTTCCACATAATCGTGTTAGGCATAACATTTCTAACTCCAACTATTCAGGACTATTTTGTGGATGAACAGAAAAAGAGGTTCACTACTACTGAAACTAGGAAATGATCTAAAGGTACAGGACAAATTCGGTAAACATCGGATAATGTTATATAACTGTTTAATCCATGTATTTTGAGCTTTTGAAATTTTTATTTTTCAAGAACAAAAAGTGATGCCTGCAAGTCACAAATTAAAAATAAAACAATGTAAGAGGCATAACTCCTGAAAAAAACATTGGGCAGGGCTGATTTTCGAACTTATCCAAAACATTCCCGAGTAGAACACATAGATCAAATTTTGTAAAAATCACTTGTTCAAGTTATCGTGTTGACATTGCAACACAGACAGACAGAAGATGAACAACCAAAACTTAAGAGCTAGTTTTAGACGTTATTCAGAAATTACATCACAAATTGAGCCATTGTAAATTTGTGAGAGGAGTGTCAATATGATTCTTCTGGGTCATGACTAGTGTACTCTAAGTCGACTAATGGTCACAACTCGCACACTTGAAGATTTCTAAGCTGTTTCAATATCATTTCCCCAAACACAAGCTTCACTCAAATCAACTCACAAATATAAAACATCTCAATCTTAAAGTCTGTAGACAGTACTGAGTGTCTTTGCATGGATACCGACGATTATCTCATTAGTGAATACGAGAAATATTCATTTTCACACATGAATTTGCAAATATCCATGCTTGTTATCTAATTTCAAAAATAATCTGAGAGACAGATACACCAATACTATCTCTTTAGGTTGTTTCAAAAGCCAAAATACGATAATTGTACAAAATTTGACTATCAGATTACCCCCATGACGGGACCCTAAAGCCGTAAAATAACTTTTTTGGTGTGGCACGTCCTTAGGCATGGGACATCTCTCTGGGAAACTGTCAGTGACTCAAACTCCAACACATCATTTGAAGAAATGTGTATCATTTATGACAACTGCACATTACATAGCTGTGCTCCCATTTGGGCATTTGGGATTTAGTGTCTTTCTCAAAGACACAATGCAGATGGCATGGGTCAGGATCAAACTTTTGACCTTTTGATCTTTAGTCCAATGTTTTAACAATATGTCACTGCACTCCCTTCAAAAGAAACATCAGTACACACAACCTGTATGTATGTAAAAGTTCTGTTGTTTTTTTTTAACCTTAACCCTTAACCACACTGATCTTGAAATATCAAAATATCAAGCTGCAAATTTTTTTCTTAACCCTTTACCTAATGAATCGATCGCATCCGCCCGCGTAATGTGCAAATTGAGCTGTTGAAAAAAATTAAATTTTTCAAAATATTTCAACAAAACCATATCACGTGACCCCTCATTGGAACGCACTCACTGAGCTCGTTCCAATGAGGGGTCACATGATATGGTTTTGTTGAAAGTTTTTGAAAAATTTTAAAAAAATTATAGTTAAAATAATAAATTTTGACATCGTCTGCATTGGGTAAAGGGTTAAAGCAATAAGAAATTTAAACAACTCATTCTGATTGACAGAGCTGAATGACAGCGTTTCCGCTAGGAATAAATTACTGGGTTCGGTGAGATGGGAAAATCACAGATCGCATGGCACAATCATGGTTCACGCCACGCAAAGAGAATTTTAGAATTGAACACTGCAGGAAGGCCATTTCCTTGCATCGGAGATGGCGATTCATGTTTTAGTATGAACGATTTTGTGAGGCTAAGTATGTTTAATCTTTGGGGAAACACCCAAAGCTATTGCAGTTCCTTCGCTACAATCAGCATGTGACCTCTTACCCAACTGGAAATGGCGATAGTTTCCGAATGACACTTGACAATCTTAAGTTGCAGAATGCTAATTCCGGAAACGATGCTCCTAAAAAAATGTGTCAACTTTGTTGGGAGAATGACCACATCTTGAATAGAATTTTACAGCATCCTGTTGTTTTGTTTTTTCGACCAGACTTTATGCTTTATCAGTAAATGATCGGCAAGGGAGGGGGGGGGGGGGGGGGGGGTCCGATTGACAGACACTAGTACAGTGAAACCCTGTTAATTGAATAGCCACTTTGCCAATGAAAATTATTCAATTAACAGAAGTATTCAATTAACAGGGATTATGTCACTTACCTACATTCTAGAGATAAACTTAAACATTTATTCTATTATATCTTGTTTGACAGAGCTCCATGAGCTCTGTCAAACAAGATATAATAGACAAATGCCTGTATTGGATGTACTGAGGCCGAATAGATCTATAAACAAAGGAAAACTGGGGAGTGTCAGGGTAATTTGTCGACAAGTTATAAGATTTTTTATTCAATTAACAGGAGTTTATTCTATAACCTATATTCAATTAAGAGGTCAAATTTGTACAGAAGGTATGGTAAATGGTTTTGTGTTGGGAAATTATATTCAACTAACAGGGTTATTCAGTTAAGAGATATCCAATTAAGTGGGCTCTACTGTAGCTTGAAATATTTATTTATTTATTTGTTTAAGGTTACATATTTCTGCACAATGCCTAATCATGACCAGAACCAGGGACCAGCCTAGAGGGTAATTTGAAGAAGTCACTTCTCCCTCCAATGACTTTAGGGAGAAGTCAGATGAAACAGGGAGAAGTGAGAAAATGTAGCGTGATGATTCTGCATTCGCATGATCTACCGGTATATTATATTTTCATTTCTCACAAAATTAAATCACTACAACTGGGCAAGAACACATCTCCATGTGTGAATTTATTTGTACAAAGAATTGTTTATGAGAAAAAAACATGCCTCTGTGTATTAATTTATTTATAAAAAGAAAAGTTTACAATTCAAATGGGCATTTACCTTTTAGAAGAGACAGATCAGCCTTGAATGAAACCATTCAAGTGTGTCTATTTCTTGGTCCAGAGTGAGTAAAAAGTAGGTCAATATACTATTTGGGTTTTCAAAACGTCTTGCACAAAAAAAAAATCCAGATTGAAATTGAAATTTCAGCTTTTACACAAAAGTGTTGCTTTCTGAAAAACTCCTCCCCAGAAAAAAAATTCTGAGTGTGAAAAATACTTATTTTAAAGATAACTTAAATAGAAAATCTTGTCTTAACTTGACGACTTGTCACCTAATTTCAATGCAGCCAAGACAGTTTGTGATTACCTTGTTAATCAGGCATTGTTTTTAGATGCTGATTTTATTTTTAGTTACTATGAAAATTAATCACAATAACAATTAACCCTAGAATAATATTCTTTTCAGATGGAAATTACTTTGTAAATTCCACGTGAATTCACCTAATTCCAAGGTAGGTCAATTGGGAATTTACAAATTACAGGGCGACATGATGTCGCTTTTTAGTGAAGTCAGAGCGAAGTTATGCAATCCAAGGCGACTTTTTCGCCCCAGTCGCCTGGATGGTTGGTCTCTGAACACAACAAGGAGATAATGCCAAGTTTAGTCAATCGTTTATACCCATGTTGCCTATTTGCAGGACTTCCACCCCATGCATTGGTGAATGAGTTTGTTTACCACAGGAAAGATGCACTGCTTCACAAACCAGGGTTCCCATGGAGAAGCTTGGAATATCAATTTGACATCAGTGTGCAGAGGGTTGGCCATTGCCTTGCTAACACAGGTAAATTATTTTTCATACACCCAAAATGTTTATGTTTACTGGTGTTTAAGGTCACAGGCAGCATCTATGACTATATCATTACTACAACATAGGATGAAATCAAGATTAGTCAATCATTTATACCTCTGTGTCCCATTTTAGAAGACATCGACCCCAGGTATTAGATTCCAGGTCTTATCTTACAAGTAAAGCAGAGCTTGATTACCACAGTAAACAAGTACTGCTCCACTTCTAACGGTTCCTACAGGGGAAGACCCAAAATGTTTTGGGCATGCATGACAGGCAAACAGGAATGACTGTGGAACAAAAAAATACCAGATGTGCTGATACCTTAGAGTCAAAACTGCTGGTGGGTTAGGAAGTTTACATTTTGAGTAAACGGCACCAAAACCTCTGACTGATAAAGATCCAAACCTATAAAACGTTCACAATTGTAATTTCTAGAATCATATTTTGTAAAAATAATGACTGATATTTATGATAAGCATTTTAAACTCTTAACCTGCCGAGTATTTTCTTTAATTTTTTCATGAAATCCAGTCATGGCTGTTAAGCAGCCATGACTGGATTTGATGAAAAATTTGAACAAATGAAGCCCAGCTATCATTCGTGGTATGATTGGTCCAATTTACAGTGATGCAATCTGTTGAAAAGAAGCCAAATTACACCCTTTTCTGTTGGCGTCCTTGCAGGAATATCGGCCAGCAGCATTAATGAGTTCAAGACATGGCAACTTACCTACTAGAGCTGGGTATTTTGGGGTTTTCCGGTTTGGTTCTGCTTTTTGGGGCAAACCAGAAAAGCGAACCATAAGACTCATCAAAAACTGGCCAAACAGGTTACCTGCATTTGTACATAAGCTGATCAAGCTATCTTACTGGGAGGGAACTGGACTAATGACCTCTATGGATTCTCATCATTTAGTCTATCCGGCAATAGGGTAAATATGTCAAGTTCTCATTGTCATATTGTCTCCTTAAATGACTCGTCCGCCAGACTTGAGCCATTTGTTACCCTAATTTACGTTTATTTGTGACTGAATACGCTTGGTAACTGATCCCCCTAGAACCCCTAAGAATGATGAAAGAGAAGTTAGGCTGAACCCTGCAGCTTTCTGTGGTAAGTGATGTTGTACAAACTAATGGGGATTTTTTCCACGTCACTGAGCCTGAAGTATTATCTATTATATGTTCTTAACACATAAAAACACCAAACCAAAACTGAGTTTTTTTTCCTGAAACCGAACCAAACAGAAACCAAATCTGAAAAATCAAAACCTCCCATCTCCATTACCTAGCGCTAAATTATCACCTCTTTTGAAACATTAATTATACATTTCAGTCATGTACAGACAGAGAGAGAAAAAACAATTCAGGTGGGAAGAAAATAATCAAACAGGAACAATTTAAACCCACAATGCAGACATTAACCGCACAATGGTATACAAAGCTTAACCCCTATGCAACACTGACCATAAACCCTAACCTTACAATGTAGCACAAACATCTGCAGACAGATAGATTGATGAATATAGCTATACCATAATACAGCTGGCTCATTTAAGCAACTGTATTAAAAATCACCATTCATAGTGTATTATGTTTTCAATTTCTGTGTCAAATCATAGCTTTTGGTGAGCCATTCCAATTTTCAAAGCCTTATCAATAGGTTTTAGAATTTATGGAATTCAAGACCAAGTGGCTACCCTGTAACAATGAATGAATAGATAGTTGTTTAAAACCTTTTAAATACTATTTTCTCCAAAAAAAAAATTTCAACAAAACTAGGGATGAAACGGTTGGCTCATTTTCGTAACCGACTAACCGAGAGCTATAACCGGATAATATCCAGTTATCCGTGGCCATTATTTCTCCAAATATTAGATCAAAACTTTAAGAATTAGAAAGCAGTATTCTCAAACTATTCCGTAGTATGTATACAAACGAACGTTGTCGAGTACTCGACAACGTTCGTTTGTATATATACTATGGAATAGTTTCTGCGATTACTCAGTACTCACAGAAACTGCCGATCATTAACGAAGTCTTTAACGCCAAAGTCGATTATTTCTCAATATATACAACGCGGCTTCGAGGTGTAATCTATCATAAAGGAGAAGTGGCAGATTTACTATGTTTTAAACGTGGAATGACAATCACTATCGATATTTCGGATAACCGGTTGACGGCTTTTCTAATCGGTTAGGTAGCTAACTGGTTTCACACTGATCATCCGGCTAACCATTTCAGTACTAAACAAAACCATATCATATGACATCTCAACAACCTCATTCGATGAGGGGTCACTTGGGATGATTTTAGTTTTTTTTCAACTGCTCCAATTTGATTATTACATGGGTGGATGTGGCTGATACGTTAGGTAGATGATTAAAACAGAATAAAATCAAAATTCATACCATTTCCATATTGGTAGGGTTTTCTGTTTCTTCGATTATTATCACCATAAGGATTGCTGTAAGGGAAAATAAATTCTCATGATAACAGATAATGAGAGAGCAGTTTAATCTATAATACATGCAGCAGCTCTCTTCTCAATTTACAAATCAACGAGCCTAAATGAAGCCAACAAGGAAGTGTTTTTCCCCCTAACCCGACTGCCCGTCTAAAAAACACACAACCACGACAATTTTATTTTAATTTCAGTCTGGTTTGTTGAAAATTCCAAGTCCATTTCTGATTCCCACTTCTAAATTCATTGCTACAAGAAAATGGTATCCTCCTATGTATGGTATGTCCTACGCTGAAATTTTTTGCAGTGCTAATATCTGCACAGAGTTTTTTGAGGTGGGGGTGGGGGAGGGGGGGAGAATGATGTAAACTTGCAAAATCAGTTTCTGTTTAAAGAAATTTTTTTTTGTAATCAGGGATTATTCTGTCCTCTTTGGGAAAGGGTCCGGAGCCCATGCAATTGGGAAAATCGGCATCACGAAGGCTCCAATTGGGAATTAATTTGGGAGAAGAAACCCAAAGAAGAAGAAATGTTACCTTCATATTGAACTGAGAAAATTAACACAGAAACTAGTACATCTACATGTATAATACATGCAGTAAGTTTTATAACAAACATGAAGGCATGAAATTTATTTATTTATTGGTGTTTTAGGTCACATACTTATGCACAATGACTAATCGTGACCGTGACAGTTTTACGGGTGGAGGAAGCGGGATTACCCGGAGAGAACCACCGAGCATCGACGAGCAGCTGTCAGCTCCTCAACATTCTAACTCTGTTCAAGCTCCGCACAAGTGCGGCATCAACGTGTAGTACGCCTTAATACAGTGTCATTGCACCCCTCTGAAGGCAACCAGGATAAAGTGCCCTGCCCAATGACACAATGCAGGTCGTCCCTGACAGGGATCGAACCCGGAACCTCTAGCACAGAAGTCCAACAGTCTGCCACTGAGCCACCGCACCCCAGTTGCATGAAATAATGATCAGTCTCTGTAATCTCTATTAAATAAATTGTTATATTATTAAATAATGAAGATATTTATGCATTTTGCTATCCTTTAACAGTCGACATTCTGTGGCTTTGCAGTTGTGTCTAGGCAAGGCTTGACTGCTTATTTAGGATCGTTCCAGTGAGAGGTCATAAGCTATGTTTTTGAGACAAAAAATGAAACAAATAATGAAAATTGAATAGTGATTTTTGTGAACAGCCCTGGCTGGTTTTGGCCATTATGTTGGGTACAGGGTTAAGCCTAATTGTCCAAGGAAGCAGCCAGAGAACATGGAGAGAAACAACGATCAGTGGTGAGCAACTCTCCAACTCACTAACAAGGCACAATCAGCGGTAGAAGGCTAGTGCACCATTAACATGCTGTATGCCGGAGTACAAAATGCCATGGAGTCCCCATATGGGCAATTGAAATTAAGTGTCTTGATCAAGGATACAATGTAGATGGTGCAGATCAGGACTGAAACATTTCGATTTAATGCCTACTGCACTAACCAATGAGCCACTGTGCTCCCACGTGTGGTGGTCAGAAAATAATAATAATTTAACTGCCATAACCACTAGCATTCTGGTAATGCAACAGAATTTTCTCCAATCACTCTGTGTTTCTCTTGTTTAACCCTTTACTTAACATGAAAAGCAGACGACACTTGTAATGAAAGTGTCAATGACACTGTAGCTTAACTTGTGTGTTGTGTTTGATGAAAAGGATAATGTTCAATGTTTATGAAAGGATTATGAAATAAGACAAGAATTGTGATAATTGGGAATATGTTCATTTCTGTTCCCTGTATGCTATGTTTTTGATAAAAATAATATGTGTACACTGTACTAAAGAGCTGAGGGGTGGGTTAATGTGACCTCACAGTTAATGTATGTGGCCCTCACAGTTAACGTATATCAACAAAAGTTACCAAGTTACAGTGAAATTATTCCAAAACGAGTCACCCTATCAAGTTACATTGAAATCCCTTCAAAAATATGGTCTGTAGACTGTGCTAATGGTTTTTGGGCTTCGGGCCCCTGTGGCCGTCAGTTTCTCAATTGCGTCCAAAGGGGACGTTCTCATCTAGACATTATATGAAGTCAACCTACCAAGTTACAATGAAATCCCTTCATAAATATGACCTATAGACTGTGCTAAAGGTTTTGGGCTCGGGCAGCCATCAAGGCTGAATGATCACGACCAAAAGGGGACGTTCTCATCTAGACATTATTTGGAGTCATCCTACCAAGGAACAATGAAATTCCTTCCTAAATATCACCTGTAGACTGTGCTAAAGGTTTTCGGGCTTCAGGCCCCTGTAGCCGTCACAGTTGCCTAATGGTGTCCAAAAGGGGCTGTTCTCATCTAGACATTATATGAAGTCAACCTACCAAGTTACAATGAAATCCCTTCATAAATATGACCTGAAGACTGTGCTAAAGGTTTTCGTGCTTCGGGCTCAGGCAGCCATCATGGTTGAATGATCGCAACCAAAGGGGACAATTTCATCTGGGCATCATCTGGAGTGATCCTACGAAGTTACAATGAAATCCATTTATAAATATAATCTGTAGACTGTGCCAAAGGTTTCTAGGCTTCGGGCTCGGGCAGCCATCATGGTTGAATGATCGCAACCAAAGGGGACAATCTCATCTGGGCATCACCTGGAGTGATCCTACAAAGTTATAATGAAATCATTTCGTAAATATGACCTGTAGACTGTGTTCAAGGTTTTCGGGCTTCGGGCACCTGTAGCCATCACAGCTGACCAATCACGACCAAAAGGGGATGTCATCATCTAGGCATTATATGGAGTCAACCTAACAGGTTACAATGAAATCATTTCATAAATATGACCTTTTGCCTATGCTAAAGGTTTTTGGGCTTTGGCACCCATCAAGGCTGAATGATCGTGATCAAAATGGGACGTTCTCATCTAGACATTATTTGGAGTCATCCTACCAAGCTACAATGAAATCCCTTCATAAATATGACCTCTTGACTATGCTAAAGGTTTTCTGGCTTCAGGCCCCTGTAGCCGACACATTTGCCCAATCACGTCCAAATGGGGACTTTGTCATCTAGACATTATATGAAGTTAACCCACCAAGTTACAATGAAATTCCTCAATAAATATGACCTGTAGACTGTGTTAAAGGTTTTCGAGTTTTGGGCTCGGGCAGTCGTCACGGTTGGCAGATCATGCCCAAATGGGGAAATTCTCATCTAGACATCAAGGAGTCATCCTACCAAGTTACAATGAAATCCCTCCATATTAAACATGACCTGCAGACTGTCCTAAAAGTTTTTGGGTTTCGGACTTGGGCAGCCATCACGGTTGACAGATCATGCCCAAAAGGGGATGTTCTCATCTAGGCATTATACAGAGGCATCCTACTAAGTTACAATGAAATCCCTTCATAAATACGACCTGTAGACTGTGCTAATGGTTTTCGGGTTTTGGGCTCGGGCAGCCAGACCGGTTGACCGATCGCGACCAAAAGGGGACGTTCTCATCTAGACATGACCCCAAACCTGCATATGAAATTTCGTGACGATCAGACAAGAACTGCGGGGTGTAGCCCGTGCTAAAGGAAAATGTGAACAGACTCACAGACTTCCGCACGCGTGATGGCAATAGCTTATCTTGACTTTGTCAAGTTTAGCTAAACAAAATTCTTGAATAACTAATTTTTTTCATTTTTTGTCTCAAAAACATGGGTTATGACCCCTCATTGGAACGAGCTCATTCCAATGAGGTGTCATAACCTATATTTTGTAGACAAAAAATGAAAAAAATAATGAAAATTAATTGGCGATTTTTGAGAAATCAAATCTTCACACTTTTAATATCAGGGAAACAATGAGTTTCTTTTAACTGTCTTGGTAATTAGAGAGATTTTCCACTTTGTCACATATTGGGAGTCTTGCAGCGTGGCAACAGGCCTTTAAAAATTTGTTGAATGCTCACTTTGCGCATGCTTAGGTTATACAAACTCTCTCGGGCATAATCTTTTTTCCTATTGTGCAAAATTCCAGCTGAAAGTCAGTTGGAGAGGAAACTTTCTCCCACCACTAAGGTACTGAGATGTATATAAAGTCGTGTGGGGTGGGACAGCTGGGAGAGATATGCCTGTCTCACCCCACCCACATGACAACTATCTCACCCCACCCACGTGACCAACCTATTTGTATATTTAATTGGTACCGGAATTATTTAATTTTATGCACATGTATAAACAAACAAAATGGAAGGCTGTTTTGCTTCCGTAAATACAACTGACTTTATAGATGAAAATCGAAACCAGGAGACTCAAAAGAAAAACTTTAGGACACCTCAAAATGCTCTATCAGTTCATCGGAGAGAAATATACATTTGATATCATTGCGCCCTGTCAAACAAGAAGTACGAGTCTGGAAATGACATGTGCAGGTATATCGATTTCATTTGAGGTAGCTCCAGTGCATTAACGCTCAACATGCGGTGCTGGTCTGTGCGTTTTGGAAGTATATACCTTTGGTATATACCACACTTCTCGACATGCTTTCCGAATATGTTATTGGTTTTCTGCTAGATTGAATGCACTAAGAAATATTTTTTCCTGGAAAATATGGTATTTTCTTATTAATGGCATCATACCCCTAAAATGGTGGGAGAAAAATCATCCCCGCTGGGTATCTGGGTGGGACAGGTAAATCTCACCCTCGGGGCAACATATTTGAGCCAGACACTCGGCAAGCCTCATGTCTGTCTCAAATATCTTGCCCCTTGGGTGAGATTTCCCCATCCCACCCAGATACCCAGTGGGAATGGAGAGAATTCGTCACATTCACAAGGTCACATTTTCTCCCTTATTGACTCAGCCTGAGGCTGAACCCTATGGCGAAACTTAGACAGTGCTTTATGTGGTGTCATAAAAACTATTGCAGATTTTCTATAAGTTATGGAGACTGAAGAGTTATTTACAATGTGTGCTTAATACATAGAAAAACTCAACCGAAACTGAGGTTTTTTCTGAAACCAAAACTGAATCTCAAAACTCAAAATTCACAACTCATTATACCAAAAATCAATTAACTAGAACTGTTGATGCTTGAGTTACGATACAAAACATTTGTGCGGAAGGATATATCTCCACCCTTGAGATCTTCTAATCAGAGATGGGAGATAAAAAAAACTTACTATCTGCGTCTGTTTGAGTTGTTGGGCTGCCCATCATTCATATCTTCATCTCCATCATCGTCAAGTCTTGTCCTTGGATTAGGGCCTCTGTATCCTACAATTAGAGAGGACAATTTAATTGCTTTACCTTCAAATTCTCCACCTTACACAGCAAACATTGCCAATAGTTTTCCATCTATAACTAATAATTTCAGTTCTTTCCTTACAGACACAAAATGTAACCTCATCTAGTTCATTCCAATCAGCATTCACACTGTTGGATGCCATTTTAGCAAACTGAATTAAAAATTTTGATTTGCCACTAAAAATCCTCTATTGGTACCAAATAGTTTCAGGCCAGCATGAACACCAATACCAATAAATAGTCAAAAGCAACTATGACCTGGAATAGAAATTTTAAAAATAAGATCCAGGCCGTAAAATCTGTCCCAGTTCACGAGAATGGGTTTTGATTCCTGCGATATCCTGTCACGAGAATCAATTTTCAGTTTTTTTCGATAATTTAGAATATGAGAATACTCTTATACCTTTGGGAGTGTAACCAGTAATCCTCCATAGTTAAAATCAAACATCATAATCTATATATTTACTAGAGCTTAAACCCTTAACCCTTAAGCCCCCATATAGCCCCAAACCGCCACTTTTATATTGCAATGAAGCAGGTGCTCCCTTGTGTAATCTTTTTTATTACTCTTGTATGTAGACTGAATTTTTCCTGGCAGTGGTTCTACATCACTGCTGGCTGCCTGTATAGGCAGCCAGCAGTGATGTAGAACCACTGCCAAGTCATCAATAACTATGTAAGCAGAAAAATGCCATAAATACTTTAAAATTAATCTGAGGACTTAAGGGTTAAGGGCCTTGTTCTATTTTTGGTAAGTGTCTTGCCTTATATTGTCCATGTATAACACTGTTACAGTGGAGCCCACTTAATTGGATATCTCTTAACTGAATAACCCTGTTAATTGAATATAATTTCCCAACACAAAACCATTTACCATACCTCCAGTACAAATTTAACCTGTTAATTGAATGTAGGTTACAGAGTAAAATCCTGTTAACTGAATAAAAAATCTTGTAAGCTGTCAAGAAATTACCCTGACTCGCCCCAGTTTTCCTCTGTTTATAGACCTATTTGGCCTCAGTACATCCAGTACAGGCATTTAATCTATTATATCTTGTTTGACAGAGCTCATGGAAGTCTGTCAAACAAAATATAATAGAATAAATGCCAAGTTGATCTCTAGAATACAGGAAAGTGACACAATCCCTGTTAATTGAATACTCCTGTTAATTGAATAATTTTCATTGGCAAAATGACTATTCAATTAACAGGGTTCAACTGTACTACATACGGGATTTTGGTAGTCTTTCTGGTGGTAGTTACAGTACCTTGGTAATAATTTCTAGTGAAGTCTTGGCCGACTGTTTTAGTGTTCAAACAATTACCAAAAATGGTTGCTGACCGATTACTGGTTATTTGAGCTCACAATTAGCCGATTCAGGTTGCAATAAAGTGCACTATACTAGACAAGTTGAGGCTCTAAAGAACTACATTAAACTGAACCTATTTCACAGTGTTAAACTTCGTTGACTGGAGTCGCAATAAAATTACATCATGCACACTTGGGTGGTAAACGTGGCTCTCAGAGCCTCGTTTACCATCCAAGTGCATGAGACTTGTAATATTACTGCGACCTGAGTCAATGGAGTGTAACCGTCACTTTTCTGGTATGAACTGGCGATTGCTGAAGGTACACTCAATTGTAAGCTTTACATGTCATTTAACCTGTATATATCCTGTAAAAGGGCGTTTAGAGAGATTAAGAATACACATCAATTGTGATTGTTTCTCAACTTTATGGAATGGTATCACTGACATCATTTAACATTAACAATTGCAGAAGATAATAAAATGTGGTTAATGAATCATCACAGAATGCTTGGCAACAATCGGTTGACCCGATGTTTGAGGAGCCGTTGCCTTTGTCATCCGATTGCTCATAATCAGCCGATTGTGGCAGCCGGTTCTACTTCAGGTAGAACATTGTTACAATATACATGATTTTGGTAGTCCTTCTGGCGGTAGTTACAGTAGCTTGGTAGTAGTTTCTAGTGAAGTCTTGGCTGCCTGTTTAGGCTGTCTGTTTAGGCAGACAAGACTTCACTTGACGCTACTACTAAGGCAGAGTGTTACCTTATTTTGAAGGAGCAAAAGATAAAAAAAAATTTGTAATGCCTTTAAGGACAATTTCAGAATTTAGGAAGAAAATCAAATGAACATTTTGCAAGAATCAAAGTTGATTCTCATTATTTTATTGCGGGAATTATTTGCAAGAATCTATTCTGATTCACACATGAATTTTTAGCCCTGAGATCTTAACTCTTTACCCAATTATGATATCAAAATTTGTAATATTTTTCAGAAATTTTCAACAAAACCATATGAAGTGACCCACTGGTACGAGCTCGATGAGCTCGTTCCAATGAGGAGACACATGATATTGTTTTGTTGGAATTTTTTTTCCTTTTTTCAGCTGTTCAATTTGTAAATTGACATAATACATTGGCAAACAAGTTTATGCCGATCGTTGCTATTGCCTTCCCATATCCACTCTAGTCTGACTTGTGTGTGTGTTTGTAGCTGTTCCAGAGTTAATGTTGTTGAGTGTGTGACAGAGTAACGTGATTTTGCAGTGTGATTCATACCGAGAAGGTTGGTGCAGGGTCAAGCCATGAGCAGCACCCATCTGTTCTGGGTGGTGGGGGGTGGTAAACAGATTATAATAATAGTTTTACGGCCTTAAGTCCACACATGGTGCTCTATGGCTGTACAAAATTGCGAAATGCCTTATGGAAAAGGTATGTTTTAATACCCAACTTGAATGATTATAGAGAATCCATTCCTTTTAGATGGGTTGGAAGAGAATTCCATAGCTTTGGTCTGGCAATGACAGATGCTCCGTCACCAGCAGAACTTAATTTAGATGCAGGCTGAACCATATTAAATTTATATGATGAGTGAAGAGACGTCTATAGCTTATGACTGATAGTGAAATAACACAGTTGGAGTGGTGCAGATCCCTTGGTGCATTTAAAGATAATAAGAAACAAGAGGCTGTAAAGAGTCTGTAACCGCTGCAGGCTTGGCAATTTCAGGAGAGCGATTTTTTAGCTCTCCTTACTGCCCTCCTGAAAGAATTAAGGAGAGCGAAAAATTACCCTCCTAAATATTTTGGTCTGGGATGATTGAGATTACATGTATTATGGTCACATTAAATTTTTGTTGTAAAGCAAAAATGTAATTTAACTTCGAAGTCACATAACATCACGTAATTTCATTTTGAAAGTGGTTTTGTGGTAAAAGGTAATGGCTGCAACCATACCCAAACACAGTTGCAATCATTTGAAGCAAAATGGGTCACAGCAATATTTTTTTTTCTGTCAGTTTCAAGTTCAACAACTGACATCACAGTTTGAGGGGTAATTATTCAGGGAATATTGACACTATAATATACTACCATTACTACTATCCTGTCATTTGAAGCACTTGCACCTGGATGTGGCTGTAGATTCAAGCAGACCCGTTGTCCAAGAAAGTCATACGCCTACCAGTACCACCTTCAACCCCCCTTGGGGGTTGAAGGTGGTAGTGGTAGGCGTATGACTTTCTAGGACAACAGGTCTGGGTACACACACAGGTCTTGTCAAGTTTGTGCTCGGTTGTTGAGTGAGACATCTAGATGTCTAAGAGATTTCGCTTTACCTTAGTAAAGTTAATAAAATCACTGATGTAGTCTGTTGGTTTCAGTTTCAATGAGTTCGTTCAACTGGATGCTTAAAATGCTGTGTAAAGCTAATTGCTCTCCTAAGCTGCTTGAGGAGAGCGATTTTTTGCCCTCCTGCATTTTTCAGAATGCCAGGCCTGCCGCTATAAAAAGTGATTTCACTTAGGGTATCTATGGTAACTATAAACCACAATTGGGCCATGTTTGCAACCCAATCAACATTAAATGAGGATTACTGGTAGAGCAGGTCTCAGTGACTGAGCATGCAAAGTTTCAAAACATTTGCCCGGGTAGTTTCAGAGGAGAAGATTTTTGAAAATCCACCAACCAAAATCAAAGAATGCCTCTGGCGGCCATGTTTTTCATTCGATGAGAACAAAATGAGGATTGTTTGTAGAGGACCTCCAATAGACCATTCCTGCCAAGTTTGGTTCACACTGGCTCAGCGGTTCCTGAGAAGAAGATGAAAATGTGAAAAGTTTAGACGACGACGGATGACGGGTGATGGCAAAAGCTCACATGGCCTTTTAGGTAACCTAGATAAACCATTAGGTAACCTAAATATACATGTATCACAACTATGCCGATATATGAATTGTTGTATCATAACCAGGTTCTTGCTCCAATGGGCAATATCCTTATGAATAGAGATGAATCCATAGGAACAATAATGAGGCTGTGTTATAGCAATTCAGTTACATATTAGGATGCAGTTACAGCCTAATCTTGGCATGGGTTAACATGCTGCAGAAGAGTATGGTATCCACAATCACTATGTGTGGCAAAAACCTGAACTAGAACTATAAATGAAGGTGATTAATACCCCCACTTTGGGTTTTTAGAGGAATGCACTTCTGATCATGTAGGCAAAGGCCATAAGGAAATTGATTGATAAATGTAGGAGGAGTTGCGCACACAAGAATTTCATGTAGAAACCCATATTAAATCAAAGTTCAAGAGAGATAACCTGGTTAAAATTGTCGCAGATCAACAATTTTGGAATAAGCGCATGTTCATTTCGTAGTGATGATGTTTGAAAGGTTTCTTCAAAATCGGTTCTTTAATGTAGGAGGAGTTGCGCACACAAGAATTTGTTTGGACGGAAAGACATACGGACGGATGGACGGACGTACGGACGGACATACAGGGCGATTCCTATATAGCCCCCACTTCTTCGAAGCGGGGGTATAATTATAGACATTTTTGATTTTGCACCTAAATTGATCAACATTTTAAAATGATGTTGAGCACTAACCAATCATCAGCATGGGTGTTTGTGTCTGCCTAAAATATAGCTGCTCTGTTGGCCAATATTGGCCAACAGAGCACTATACTTCAGACAGATGCAAATGCCTATGCAGGTGATGATTGGTTAATGCTAAACATGATTCCACAATTTATTTGCACTAGATAATTGAACTTGGCAAAAATTTTGCATGACCGGGCAACAATTTGAAGTGACCCATTTTTCGTTTGCATGCTTTTCATTCATTTTAGGTTACCTCCAAACGACCTAAATGACTGTTCGTCTCAATCTGACAGGCCTGTGAAATATGGCATTACATGTATTTTTAAATCAGCTGATGACACATGCCGCACAATTTTGGATATGCTGTAGCTTTAAAAAAGTGGCATTTTCAGAACCTATTGAAAGAGAGTTACAATGGTCAAGGCAACTAGTAACAAAGGGATGAACAAGCTGTTCTGATGGTTTTCTGATGATTTTAAGCCAGCAAGGTGCTGTGATGTAAAACACTGTTGGAAAAGCTCAGTAAGCCCCTTCCAACAGTATTTTACATGACACAGCTCTTAAAAACCAAAGTCAAAGAACAATATTTCATCATCATTATAAAGTTCTGAAAGAGTTAGAAAATGAATAAGAAATGCTTTGTTCACCTCATGTTATGTTTTGGTGAATATTAGGCAAACAAACGATCATTCGTCCAATTTGTACAGGCTTGAAAGCAAGCGTCAGCATTGAAAATATACTATGTCAGAACAATACCCATACACTAATCACCAAAGCGAAAAATCAAATAATAACAAGGGCACTGCAATGTGTGGACCAATGCCCCAGACCTGTATGCAAGGTCGAACTAGCATTGAAGGTGTTGAGGGACAGAATTTTCTAAGTGGGAAGAGTAAAAATATAAAAATTTTCTAAGTCAAAAAAGGGTTATAACTCTGGGAAAAATTATTGGACGCAACCCATTCCTTGTGCAGGTCCATCAGCAAACCTAAGGAGATCCAAATCCGAGAGAAGGTTTTGAAATTACAATGCAAAACGTTTGTACAGACAGATGGACGGATGGACAGACAGACAGAGGTCGGGAACAGAAAAAAACAAGAGCTCACATATCGCTGAAGCAATACAATGTCCCCTACCGGACTAATGAGCATTAATAATTATACAAATGTTATAACCTAGATGTGATCAGCATTAATTCTATTGAACCGTTTCAAAAAAAAGTCTGGAAAGTTAAAAAATTTATAGTAATTTATATATTTTTTATACTTACCAATGACTCAGACTGCGCATGCGCAGTGTCAAGGACGTTCCGAAATTGGCGCCAATTATCATTCTTACTGGCAGTGCCTGGTCAGCGCTATGTACTCAGCGGGGAGGTATGAGTTCCCAACTCCTGGGAGGGCCATCCCCGTCTGGGTCATTGGTAAGTATAAAAAATATATAAATTACTATAAATTTTTTAACATTTTTATACTGTACCAATGACCCAGACTTAGCTGAATAGTAAAAAGGCTGGAGGGCCTAGGACATAAAGGAAAATCCAATAAGCTCAACTATATAATAAAGAGGTAACCCCTTAAGGAGAAAAGGAGTATTAGGCTTTACATGTATCTTTCTTATTTAATATTAAATTAGAAAGATACAATACCCTTTATAATTGAGCACAATAACATTCATGTTCTCTATTAACATCCAGTATAACCCTTATACTAATTATTTTTAAAGTAAGCCAATAAATAAAGTAGTCCAGAGAATTGAGACTCTTTATAATCTTTTAAAAGTGTCCGAGTATTGTATATTAAAGCCCGTTTGACACTTGACATATACAAATGCTTCACACCGAGCTACACTTTAAAAATATGACATGAATGAATTTTAACATTAATATTACACTCTAAAACCATCCCGGAAACGACTCAGAAATACTGACTTTGGAGGAGGCATTCCCTTGCTTTTCACTATAAAGCAGGTGACCTAAGAGAACACCCGCCCCCCCCCCCCCTTCCCCTTGCCCTGGGTCAAATAGCCCAGAGCGAAGAGGGCAGCCGGACGGAGTCACTGCCGGAACAGAAAGCCTGCATAACTATAGTTGCAACTGTTTAGTGGACGACATTCTGAGCAACAGATAACGGACCTAAACAATGCAGGTCTCCAGAAATGGACTCAATATTTCTGAGATAAAAATTCGTGAATGTGGATGGCTGAGACCAATAAGCAGCCTTCATTAAATCTGTAATAGCAATACTATTAGCATAAGCCCAAGAAGTAGCAAGAGCTCTTACTTCATGAGCGGAAATCTTAAGCACAGACTGCTGAGAAGAAGATAAACTCTCATAAGCAGTACGGATAGTTAATTGAATCCATCTAGCAATAGAATGGACCGAAATGTCCCTTCTATTAGGCATCAAAGACAGGAAGAAACGTTTCCGTCCCTTTCTGATAAACTGAGATCTCTGTTTATAGATACGTAACGCTCTAACAGGACAGAGTAAAGGCCTACGCCCGTCTGAAGATGGAAGAGCCTTAATAACAATAGGTTCCGGATATTTATTAGGAGCCTGATTCTTAGCTAAAAAACCCACATTAGTAGTGAAAGTGATAGTGTTCCCGACACTACGATAGTGAGAATCATCCACCGACAGTGCATGAAGCTCACTGACTCTTCTAGCAGAAGAGAAAGCTAAGAGAAAAGCTGTCTTATAAGATAAGAATTTGAAATCTACTGTCCCAAGAGGTTCAAATGGCTTTTCCTTCAATTTAAGAAGAACCCAAGCTAAATTCCATTTAGGAATTAACCTAAGAGTTCTGGGTCTATTTATCGAGAAGTTTCTAACCAACTTAGATAAAGAGACATTAGATCCAATTTGTAAACTATCATGATGTGAATAGGTATCAGATAACATAGACCTATAACCCTTAATAGTAACAGGCTGCAGTTTGATTTCGTCAAACAAGTATACTAGAAAGTTTGCAATGTCTGGTATAGAGGGATCGAAAATATCTACAGAATGATCCCTACACCAACGACGAAAAACCTTCCACTTAGCCGCATAGTTTAGCGAAGAGGAGGTCCTCCTACAGTTAGAAATCGCATCCACTGCTCGTCCTGTAAAGTGCTTGCCATGCAAGAAGGACCGCACAACGGAAAAACGTGAAGGTTGAGACCTTGCGGGTTGTGATGGAGTTGACGCGATTTCCCCTGCGAAAGAAGATCCTCCCGTGGAGGAAGCTTTCGCGGTAGGTCCCACAACAGACACCTGAGTAGATTTATCCACGGTCTCTGTGGAGACAGAGATGCTACGAACAGAATCTTGCATTGAGATTGTTTTATCTTTAGCAATACTTGCTGAATTAACGGCGCTGGAGGATACGCATATCCTATCACTCCGTCCCAAGGGATCGACAGAGCATCCACTGCAAATGCTCTTGGATCCGGACACGGAGACACATACGTCTGCAACTGATTGTTGAGATGTGTCGCAAATAAGTCTATCATTGGCCGTTCCCATTGGTAGCAAATCTGATTGAATACTTGTTTGTTGAGAGTCCACTCCGACGGCAACAAGCGACCCTTTCGTGAAAGGGAGTCTGCTAGCACATTCAGACGACCCGGTATGTGACGGACCGAAAGAAGAACCTGATGTTCTAGCGCAAACAGAAGGATTCTTTCCGTTAGATTGAACAACGGAACTGAATGAGTGCCTCCCTGATTCCGTATATACGCCACTACTGTCGTATTGTCGGACAGGATTTGGACATGTGCATTGTGGATAATGTCCATCCAATGACGTAACGCAAGCCAAATTGACATCATTTCCTTGATGTTTATGTGCTTGCCCAGGAATTGCGGATCCCAAAGACCCTGGCATCTCGAATCCGTTGGGATCAATGATGCACCCCAACCTGTTTGACTGGCATCCGTCATAATGGTAAAACTCGGATCCGGCAACTGCAGCGGAACTCCCTGAGTTAACCACTGAATGTTTGCCCAAGTCTGAATCTCTTGTTTCACTTGATCTGACAAGAGAACGTCTATGTCGAGCGAATGAATTTTCACACTCCAATTCTGAGTCAAGAAAATTTGGAGAGGACGCGTGCGTAACCGCCCCATCGGAATGAGATCCGCAGCGGCTCCGCACAGACCTATCAGTCTCATAAATTCTCTCGCTGTGACTTTGTCTGCGTGCAGACAATAGCGAGCGTAACAACTGACTAATTTCGCTCTGGTTAACGGCAGACGAACGAGATTGTTGTGCGTCTCGAAGCTCATTCCCAGATGTGTGAATGACTTGGACGGCACCAGATCCGACTTCTCCTCGTTTACTATAAAACCGAGATGTCGGAGCAATAGAAGTAGATTCTGAACATCGTTCTGAAGCGTTAACTCGTTGCCGTACCTCTGAAGAATGTCGTCCAGGTAGGCCGACGTTACCGCAGACGAATGAGCTCGGAAATAGATCATTACCGAGTTCATTACCCGAGTGAAAGCCCAGGGTGCTAGATTCAATCCGAAGCACATCGCCCGGAATTGATACACCACTCCTAGGACTGCGAAGCGTAGATACTTTCTGAATGTCGGATGTACCATGACGTGAAAGTACGCATCTTTGAGATCTATGCTTGTTGCATAATCGTTCACCCGAATACTCGCTCTGACCGACCGAATCGTCTCCATATAAAACTTCGGAGCGACGATCAGCTTGTTTATCCAGCTCAAATCTATGACTGGACGGAACGAGCCGTCTGGTTTCGGAACCAGAAACAGATGGCTGTAGAATCCCGGAGACTCCTGGTTTTCTACGACCTCTACCGCATTCTTCTTTAAAAGAGACTGCACCTCTGATAATAGAGCGTCTCTTTTCTGCGGATTTGACGGAAGTTGAGTCCACTTTGGACTTCAAGTTAATGGAGGCTTTCGTTTGAAGGATATCTTTAGACCTTCCGAAGTCACTCCTCTCACCCAAGGGTCGTCCGTAATCAACGCCCATTCTTGTGAAAAGCACGACAACCTTCCGCCAACCGGTACGCGATAGAGGTTTAAGCCATCACCTCCTGGACCTGCGAGGCCTGCGGTAGGAGAAACCACGTCCTCCACGACCCGCACCTCGTCCCGTCGACCTCGGGGCGTCCAACCGGTTGTCCCGGCCCGAAGGACGTCCCGAACGTGAGTCGCTACCTTGACGGTCTCTCGAATAAGACCAAGAGGACGCACCGGAACCTCTATAGGAACCTCTCTTGGGCGCATTAGACCCAGAAGTGCCTGTCTTATTCTTGTCTGCCATATCTGACTTCTTAGAAGCAGATTTGAACAACAGAGAATCCGAAGCTTTCTTTGTAATTTTATCATAAATAGCAGAAAGCTTGCCGTCAAAGAGAAGTTCTCCGGAGACCGAAGCGACTCTAAGAGAGTTCTTCACCTTAGTATCCACGAGTGTGGATGTAGCTAGGCCTGCGTCACGTCTAACCAACTCCAGGTTTGCCACTGAAAGGGCGGAGTTACACGTGGAATAAGCTACTGCCCTTGAAAGAAGTCTTAAAGAGGATTGTATATCCTGAAATTCTTTCCCTTGAAGGCGCAGTGATAACACCTTAGTAAGGTGATCTGCGTAAGATAAGGCATCTAAACTGGCTCTGTTAGACGAAATAGCTGTTTCCAACACGGCGGTTGGAATAGAAGCCGACGACGGTAATGATAGCTCTAAGTCTTCCGCCTCGTCGTCCATACGCAGAGGAACTCTCGGAATACCCTGTCCTGCCGTGTCAAATTTATTCCTTGCATTAATGAAAGGCAGGTTGAGAGTATTGGCGGACAAGAAACCTGCTTTCCCCGTTTTGGAAGCAAGTTTAAATAAAGCGTCGTTCAATAATTCAAATGTTCTTGCAACATTATTGGACTGCGACGGAAACTCGGGAGCGATGTCCCTGAACCGCTCGAAAAATTCAGAGTCCAATGACGCTATAATCCTCTTGTCCGGAACCGCAGCAGTCTGGCCCGACGGAACAACTTGAGGGAGAAAGTGCCGGATGAAGTCCACGGCAGCTTTATGTTGTTATGAAAGGGATAGCTCCAAATCATCCGTATCCCTTTCACCATCCGGTCGGACCTCATGATGCTCCCGGTCGTCTGCCCCCGATGCTTCGGCGGAGCGTACCGACCCAGCGCCGTCGGATAATTCCCGATCCGACACCGTTTCTGTCGGCTGCTGGGATGCTGCGATAAGTTGTGCTATCTGCACAAGTACGTCTGGCATCGAGACCTGCGGAGGCGCAGTCTTTCGCTGCTTCGCCGAGGGCAGCTCCACATCTGATGGCTCCCGCATACTTTTTCTATGCGAACGTCCGGAGTCCATCGGCCTCGTGTCCCTGGCTGCCGGATGGTGTGACCTGGTCGCCGAAGAATCCTTGATCGGCGAAGCTGGTAAGATATCGGTGGTCACGCAGCCAAGGTGCGGTCGTGTGCGCCGACGAGAAGAAGAAGCCTGAGCAGTCTCCGCGGACTGCCTATACAACGGAGCGTCCCGAGCGACGGACGTGTGCTCCGCTTGCGACACATTTTGTACCACAACATCTGGTCCCAGATGTTGTTGTACGAGAAAGGGGCCTCTCTCGCTCGCGGCCCGGCTGGACCTGGACGAGCTAGGAACCGGACTCAAAGGCTTCCTCCGATCTCGCCTACTATCCGTCGTCACTGGGTGTGCACGTTGAATGTTTATAGTGCTCGCATCACCCAACATTTCCTCCTGGACCGCATCGGACGAACCCGGCTGCCGAACCATTCGGTGAATGGACGCTACACCGGGCGAGCTAGCGGACGACATTTGTTTAATCTCCATGAGCACTTTTGCCGCTAGCTCTGTATTCATTTGTGACGACGGAAGCGCACTTGCGGAAGATAACATGGAAACATCACCCTGTTCTTGTTCCTCTGAAATAGAAACTGAGAGAATAGAGTGACCTTGAGGAGAAAGAGCCGGCATCGCCCTTTCTCCAGTAACAACATACCGTGACACACGTTTCCAATGTTTGTCATCCCAATATTGACATATAGCACAGGGATTAGTGCGAGAACACTGACTACAATTAATACAATGATCATGAAAGTCAGAGGAAGATTTCTTCCCATTACAATTTGAACAATATCCTTTCATTGTGAAAAGTCAACAACAAGTCCTAGTTACTCGCACAAACCCCTGACACAAAGATACATAATAACATGATCCATTAATAATGAAAAAACAATTGCAAATCAAAATAATTTTTGAAAAATATTTTTTTCAGCGAAGCCCAAGTTTCTGAAAAGTAACGTTGAGCCCCGATGGATCCGATGGCCAAGTGTGGTCAAAAATTTTAAATTTATATTAAATAATTAATGAGACACTTACGGATAATAGAAATGTATCTTATAGTGAGATAAACTACACCAAAGGCAAACGGCCCCCCTCAAAAAAGGCTGTTGCCAATGTAAACAAACAGTGTAAAACACCAGAAAACATGACTCCAGGCACTGAAAAAACTGGCCCGAAATCAGTCATCAAAATTACACTCTATCTGATGCAAGACAGAGACTCCCAGGGGAGAATCTGCAGAACATCAGATGGAAGATGCAGAACACAACGTTTATACACCCATGGGTGAAAACGTAACTATGGGGAAAATAACAGAAAACATTCTGTAACCAAGCAACTCTCCCAAGAGAATTTTAGAAATGAACTTTCTCAAAAATATGCCAAAAGCATACAAAGGGGGACTTAGAAGGCCAGGGGAGAGGAAACACTGAATAAGCAGTGCAACATTTTAGCAAGAATGACAACAAGAGGCCCATGCCTCGAAAATAGGCAACTTAACATAATTTCATAAAAAATTTTAAGTACAGCCCTGATTATTTTTAGTCACTCCTTTTTCCTCTCCTCCTTCTATATCCTCCTTAGAATCACCATTTCTCCAATTATTACGTGTCTGGCATCCTTTAAACTGAGATTTACAAGCACAAAGATCAGTGAGATGTTGACTGATGAAGGGCCAAACAGAGAATGATAATTGGCGCCAATTTCGGGAGGTCCTTGACACTGCGCATGCGCAGTAGGGGCGAAGTATGGAGGTCCTATAGGACATGATTTCTTTTGGTTTTGGATGCAAATTTTGGGGATTGGGGGGCAAAATTTGTATTTGGCCCTGGTTTTGTTAGAGTCAGCACCAGCTAAGTCTGGGTCATTGGTACAGTATAAAAATACTAATATTTTGGCGCTTTTCCCTACTTCCAAGGGCCATAAATCACACAAGAATAATGCAATCAGCATTAAACTCAAACTTGATCTGTAAGTCATCGTTCTATAGTAAGTTACCAAAAATGAAATCATGTCACGCGATGTCGGTAGGGGACTAAAAAACATACCTTTGTTGTAGTTTTTTCTATATCCCCCAAATGACCTCCCTCTACCACCACGGTATGTCGATCGTCTTGGTCCAGACTGCCACCGATCATCATGCTCTGAAAAAAAAATAAATTCTCTCCCTTCAAAATCGATCATAGAGCTGTCCAGTGCACCGACAGATCTACTCGGTTTCGGTTTCACGGATCACCAACCGAAACCGACCATTCCACTTCCAGACTAACCGTATTGTCAGTCTTTTAAATTTTTAAATAAGCCTTTTTCGAATCTTGGCCTTTAACTGGATAAGGGCTAGATTATTTTTGTTATTTGGAATTTGTTATTCAAAATTAGTTTTATTACAAATTACTGTAGACTGCCCACAGACATTCTCAAATAATCTTTCCTAGAACAAATTTATATAAACAAAATATTATTTACATTTTGACTGTGAATATGACTGAATATGAAACATGAGCAAGGAAAACATTGACTTTTGCTGTGGTACCCTTATTTTTTTCTAGTCCTGATAGTGGCTTCCAGGACTCGACCAGTTTATCTATGTAAGGTCACAGGTTGGGGTGTTAACAAAGTGATTTCCATGTGTCACGTTGAGTTCTCTGTCAAACAAGACAACTAGTTTTGTGAACTATCATTATATTCTATTATTATTTATAGTATTAAACCGATTACCAATAATGGTCGCTGACCGATTACCGGTTATTTGAGCTCACAATCGGCCGACTCCAGTGCCGATTCCGATTGTAATACCGTGGACCACTAGACAAGTTGAGACTTGAAAGAACTACATTAAACTGAACATTTTTCACAGTGTTAAACGTCGGTGACTGGGGTCGCCGTAAAATTACCAGTCGCACGCACTTGGGCAGTAAACCTGGCTCCCAGAGCCACATTTACCGCCCAAGTGCGTGCGATTGGTAATTTTACTGCGACCTGAGTCAATGGTGTGCAGCCTTCACTTTTCCAGTATGAACTGGCCATTGCCGCAAGTATGCTCAATTGTAAGCTTTACATGTTGTTTAACTTGTATATCCCGTAAAGGTGCTTCTAGAGAGATTACGAATACACGCTGTGGCTGTTTCTCAACTTTATTGAATGAATCATCACAAAATGCTTGGCAACAATCGGTTGAACCGATGTTCCAGGAACCATTGCCATTGTTATCCGATTGCCCACAATCGGCCGATTGTGGTGGCCGGTTCCGATAATCGGTTGAATACTAATTATTTAATGGTGTTTAAGGTCACATATTTTGGCACAATGGCTAATCAGGACCACAACATGAGTATCAACTCAAGACCAGGGGTGAGTGTTAATAAGCCATGTACCCCATTTAAGAGAGGTGTTGCACCTCCCAAGCATTGGTGATTGGGTCCTATTTTACCAGTAAAACAGAGCCTGTTTACCACAGTGAACAGACATTGCTTCACATCCCGGGGTACCCACGGGGATGTGGACTATCAAGTTTAAATTCGTAGAACCGATATCATCATTCAAATTAACCGAAGTGGTAACCCTAGAAGAATTTAAATGATGGAACACTACAGGTTTAAAGATTTTGTTGCAGAGGTGAGGACTTGTTTTGAGTAGCAATAAGGAAACACTCGTTGCACCGAGTTTCTCAGAATGGGGAATCCCCGAAAGTTGTCTGGATAACCCAGGGGCTTCATTGGTGTAAATTTTCCTAGCTGTCCTAGTGGATTATCTCTGAATTATATGCGTGGAAACATGCCCACCCATAGACTTTGACCCATTCATGATAGCTGTACTGAAATCTGTCCTCTTCATTATATCCAGATGATGTTCTTTGTTAAAAATTAAATTACCTTTCATCACTACATCAGTTCCTGGAATTATAGTCTGTTTTAAAAAGCTGGTTGCAGTTTCCTTTGGCTGTCATGTTTCACAATTCCCGGAAATATTCTGTTTACAATAGGGCACCAGCAAATGTATTTTCTTAATCCAGCAAATGTATTTTCTGAATAGTTAATTATAAGGAATAATTTCTTCTAATACACTTGGTCAGAATTCAACAAGAATAATTTGAGTTAGTTAGTTTAGTTATTGGGACTTAACAGCACTTTCAACAGCAAGGGTCACCTTGTGTCGGACAGTTTTACAAGTGGAGGAAGACGGAGTACCCGGAGAGAACCACAGTGCAATGATGAGCAACTGTCAAGACTCCCCAACATATTAACTCCACACAAGCAGGGTTAGCATTGGTTGAAGACAGGTGCACCATCGATGTTCATTACGCGGCTGTATGGCTTAGTACACAGAGACACCATGCCAATACGTAGGCAATCAGGATTAAGAGACTTGCCCAACGACACAATGTGGTTGCTGCAGGTGGGATTCTGACCAAGGACTTCTCAGCTTGCAGGCTGCATCTCTACCTACTGAGCCACCGCACTCAGAATAATTTGAGGTGTGGATTGTAATAAAGAATTGAGGCCTGGGTTATTTATTTAGGTTTAACAACACTTTTGACTACCAAGGTCACCTCGCGTTGGACAGGTTGACAGGTGGAGGAAGCCAGAGTACCTGGAGAGAACCACCAAGCATTGATGAGCAACTGTCAGTCTCACCTAACATACTAACTCCACACAAGTAGGGTTAGCATTGGTTGAAGACAAGTGCACCATCGACATGCAGAATGCCTTAGTACGCAATGCCACCATGCCCCCATGTAGGCTATGGGAGTGAAGTGTCTTGCAACATGCTCAAGAGGCGGTAAGACCACAAAAAATAATGATTTGGTTCCAGTTACCCGGCCGACCCTAACGATTTTTTTTTATGGAAATTGAAAAAGAAACAGAAAAAAACACACAAACGCCAACTTTCACAACAACAACATAAATAGTGTTGGGTGTTTTTTGTTACAGTGGAGCCCACTTAATTGGATATCTCTTAATTGTATATCCCTGTTAACTGAATATAATTTTCAAACACAAAATCATTTACCATACTTTCAGTACAAATTTGATCTGTTAATTGCATATGGGTTGTAGAGTGAACTCCTGTTAATTGTATACAAATTTTTGTAATATGTCGAAAAAATTACTGTGAC
Source organism: Pictodentalium vernedei (assembly GCA_031216915.1). NCBI lineage: Eukaryota > Metazoa > Mollusca > Scaphopoda > Dentaliida > Dentaliidae > Pictodentalium > Pictodentalium vernedei. The sequence continues at coordinate 353,909,253 of CM062292.1, forward strand.
ACGCACCAAATTCCCATTATTTATCAACCTTTTTGGCCTCACAACATCCAACACAGGCATTTATTCTATTATAACTTGTTTGACAGAGCTCTATGAGCTCTGTCAAACAAGATATAATAGAATAAATGCTCAGTTTACCTCCAAAACACAGGAAACTGACCAAATCCCTGTTAATTGTATACTATTGTTAATTGAATAATTTTCACTGGCAAAATGGATATTCAATTAAGAGGATTCTACTGTATACCGTTTTTTAATCAGGACCATGTTCAAAACTGTCACTAGCAAATTTAATCATAATTAGTAATTATATACTGAAGTTGTTTTAACTCCGGTATCCAAATTTCAACAAGAAGTGAATTTACCTCACTGGTGCGGATTACGGAGTTTAAATTTGGGTCTTTCTCTTTTTACCACCCTGTTTAACCCTTTACCTAACGTAACGGCCAAAACCGGCCAGCGCTATTCTCAAAAATCCCCAATTAATTTTCATTATTTTTTTCATTTTTTGTCTCAAAAACATAGGTTATGACCCCTATGTTTTTGAGACAAAAAATGAAAAAAATTAGTTATTCAAAAATTTTTTTTGCATGTGTCGTCTGCTTTTCATGTTAGGTAAAGGGTTAACCTCATAGTCTATGGCACCTTTCTTTATTACTTTTCGTTCTAAACTGTTAAAGTCGTTTGTTTCGACAATCACAATTATTACGAAAATGATAGAACACTGTTTACCTCTAATTTGTCCTAAACAAGTTGAGATGAAAAGTCACAACCATGTTACTGCATTACACAAAGGTTATGCAGTCAGTCACATTGAACATTCAACCAATTGCATTCCTGCTATTTAAAACCAAGACATTTTTGGGGGATTCTCCAAGGGATTGTCTTTTTTTTTTTGCACTTGTACTTCGAAGTGATTGGCTGTTTGCACATGGTCATGATAGAATCTCGATCTCAAAACAAGTGTTTGGTACAAGACCGATGCAAGGTACATTGTTTTCAAATAAACAAAAGCAAGTCATTTGGGCGTTCCCTGCCAAGAAAAATACGATGATACTCAACCAGTGCATTACCACAATCACTTAAAATGTCAATTTATTTCATGTGCTGAAGTGCGTTCATTTTAACACATCCTGTGATAAAATGAGATGTGAGAATGCACACTTCACTTCAGAATCTGCGGACAGCTGATGATAATATTATCAAGACACCTCCGAGTCAGTTTCATTTTAAAGTTGCGGAATTACACTCGAAATGTCCGCTGCAATCGCGAAGAAAGCATCTGCTGATAAACTGCCATTTTGCAATTCAGACTCAACAGAGTATCAAAGCAATATATTTCAGTCACAACTGTTAGAAGAATTTGGCCCTAAAAATAACTCAAGCACAAATTCAAAGGAAAAAAAATGTTTTGAAAATATTCCAACCTACCGACCCTATTTTTTTCTGCTGTGTAACTGGAACCAAACCATTAATTTTGGGGGGCCAAACGGATGACTGATCATGCCCAAAATAGAAGTATCATCTAGACATCATAACGAGTTATCCTACAAAGTTACAATGAAATCGCTTCATAAATATGAACTGAAGACTGTGCTAAACAAATCTAGGTCACATGCCTGTGAGGCCAACATGGTTGACCGATCACAGCTAAAATAGGGTGTTCAGGTTCTCATCTAGAAATTACAATGTGTCATCCTACCAATTTACAATGAAATCCCTTCATAAATGCAACCTCTAGACTGTGTTAAAGGAATCTATTATTTCTCTGTCGAGTATGCCTATTCCATTGCAGATTGTGATGGTTGAAAGAAGACTCAGAAGAAAATCTGTTGGTGCATGTTATACCACAGGATTTTGTTGATAAATTACCAATTATGAAAGCTAAATACCACAGAGATTCTCACAGAATGAATATGTAGTGCGGGGCAATATTAGCCAAAATATTTGCATTTTTGGGGTTTGCGGTGGGGAAGAAGATCATTATTAATGATACAATCACACGATATTGGTCTCTTATGAAGATTGTGTTTTATTCTGGTAAATAGTGTTAATACGGTTTTGTGTAAGGATACACTACACTTGGTTGCATTAACCAGTAATATACTGAGCACACATATTTTGTGTCTTAATTGAATAATAATTTTGATGTTAATGTGTGTTGTGAAGTCATACGACGCAAGGTTTACAAATATGTCAGAATGTATTATTCAATGTTCTTTTTTGGACTTGTTACCTCCCTTGATGTGTTTCTCCAATGTTTACATGTACTCTGCAATCAACATTGGAGAGAAACATCAAGGAATGTTACAGAATGAAATGAAAGTGTCAATGACACTGTAGCTCAACCTGTTAAGACATGTACATGTATAGTATGTGACACAGCAATGACAAACATCTAGGTAATGACCTGATAACAAAGGTACATATAAAGTATTGTAACGGTCTGTACATAAATACTGACCGTAGCCTGTAACAAATGTATAGGTAAAGTATTGTAAAGGTGGGTGACAGTCAGATGCTAAACTAGAAAAGAAATCTTGGAGTCCCAGAGTGGGTCTGACTGTACCCCAAAATATTTGTTCTCATAGCACAGTGATAACAAAGGCAACCCAAAACACACTCGTTCCTGTCCCAAGGTGAAAACAAAGGTACCCAAGAAGTTTCGTGAAGATCAGTTCATAAATACGAGCTGTATAGAAGTTGTGACAAAAAACTGATTGGACCTAATTTCAGTACAAAATGGCCACTGGCAACCATTTTGAATTTGGGACCGCACCCAGAAACACTCGTTCTCGTCCCAAGGTGATAACAAAGGTACCCAAGAAGTTTCGGGAAGATCGGTTGATAAATACAGACTCTAGTCTGCGCCGTATTGACATGTGCACTTACAGTGTATAAGTAGCACCGAATAAATCAAAGTTCATCTAATTTGCATAATTTCTGCACGAGAAAAAAACCTGTACTATATGTGATGTATTCCATGTTACTAAACATTCATACAAAAATTTATTCAAATCAGAACTTTCATACAGAAGGTCTGTACAAAAGACCGATTGCACTAATTTTGGTACAAAATGGCTACTGGTGGCCATCTTGAATTTTGGACCACACCCAAAAACACTCATTCTCATCCCACGGTGACAACAAAGGTACCAAGAAGTTTTGTAAAGATCGGTTCATAAATACGGCCTCTAGCCTGAGCCGTATAGAAGTCGTGTACAAAAAACTGATTATACCTAATTTCTGTACAAAATGGCCACTGGCAGCCATCTTGAATTTTGGACCGCACCCAGAAACTCTCGTTCTCGTCCCAAGGTGATAACAATGGTACCCAAGATGTTTCATGAAGATCGGTTCACAAATACAGACTCTAGCCTAAGCCGTATTGACATGTGTACTTACTGTAAGTAGCACTGAAAAAATCAAAGTTCATCTAATTTGCATAATTTCTGCACGAGAAAAAAACCTGTATTATATGTGATGTATCCCCTGGTACTAAACATTCATACAAAAAATTATTCAAATCAGCGCGTTCATATGGAAGTTCTGTGCAAAAATCTGATTGCACCTAATTTTGTACAAAATGGCTGCCATTGGCCATCTTGAATTTCGGACCGGACCTCAAAACACTCGTTCTCGTCCCTCGGTGATACCAAGGTACCCAAGAAGTTTCGTAAAGATCGGTTCATAAATACGGCCTCTAGCCCGAGCCGTATTGGCATTTGCACTAACAGTGCTGAAAGTAACACTAAATACATCAATGTTAGTGTAATTTGCATAATTTACGCATGAGAAAAAAACCTGTAATATATGTGATGTATCCCATGGTACTAAACATTCATACAAAAAATTATTCAAATCAGCGCTTTCATATGGAAGTTCTGCGCAAAAATCTGATTGCACCTAATTTTGAACAAAATGGCTGCCAGCAGCCAACTTGAATTTTGGATCGGACCCAAAAACACTCGTTCCGCCCCATGGTCATAACAAAGGTACCCAAGAAGTTTCGTAAAGATCGGTTCATGAATACGGCCTCCAGCCCGAGCCGTATTGAATTGTTGACGGACAGATGGCCAGACGGACGACTGACCATGGCATAGGCTCAAATTTGGCTTTGCCAAAGTTGAGCTAAAAATGATGTTGACAAACTAAAGGCGTGTTCGTTTTGCAACTTACACAGATATGTTAACCTCCAGAATACTTTTTCAGGGAACCTGAGGGTGATTTTCAGGGAAATGGGATGGATTTCAAGTAAAAGTTCGCACCGGGGAAAAGAAAGGAAAGACTTGCGAATGGTCAACTCATGGACCACTATCAACACCAAGTTATATCCAGATCTAGTGGTCAATTATGCTGATGCATTCATGTTATGTTAAAAAATAATGTTAAAATAATTGTTGATTTGCCCCCACCCACCCCCACCATCCACTTCATCATGACCCCACACCCCACACCCACAGAGCACTGTCACCTGTGGTTTGCTTTTATCAAAGTCTACTAAGATAATAATTTCCAAAGTCTGGAAATGTTAACAGGAAAAGATGTCCTAATGTTAAGTTACTGCAAGAAGAGTAGTACTTGTAACATATTTTTATCAAAATCCTTCTTGCATGTGTGGACGCTTGTACCCTGCACAACACTATTCTTTTCATCAGTGAAGCATTTTTTTTTTTTTAGTTCTATTCGAAATTTTCTGGGTACTGACGGCCAACAGTTCTGTAGCCAGCACAATAGAATAAATGTAGTGTTAGAAAATAAGTCCATTGTATATAAATATGCAGTCATAATTTTTCGGCATTCTAAGCAAAATTAACCTATTTTTAAACTGTGTTACATGTAAATAGTTGAGGTCAAGGTGTTGTTCACGTTTTGATTTGGAAAAGGGATCAGGATTAAAGCTATTCTATGAATAAATAAATATATATCTTTAATTCCTTTTCATATATTTTATTTACCAAAAAACTGCATTGAAGGTGGAGTTTTGAATTTTTTTGAAAGTAAGTCACCTACTTTCATATTTCACTTCAACACTCGCATATTGATCACGAATCTCCGAAGAAAAAACCAGAAATAAATATGAACACAGTTGAAATGTATAAAATACCCTTTTCTTAAATAAGATTAACTTAAATCCATATTTTACTGCTTCGTGAGCTTTTATCAGAGTTTGAAATGCATGTGATTTGACTCAGAACGTTTTATATAAGTCACAACAGGAACGAAATATTCAACTGTTGTTTTCCGGGATTTTTGGTCCAACTGATTCCCATTCGGGAGGCCGGGAACTACACTGACATTTCGGGATTTTCCTGGGCATTCCGGGAGAGAAAACATGTCTGGACTTACATGTTGCGTAACAATTATCTATCACTGAAAAAAGAGTGTTTATTTTTAGTTTTTTCTCCAATTTTCATCTCTTATTGCATTGTGATGCTTGCATGATGACGTACTACTGTCTACCGGCTGAACACATTTTATTTACATGTACCCAATGCTACATTGTACAGCACTATGATAAGGCCAGTGACTTCGATCAGCTGGGAAATGGTGGTGATCTTGTACTAATTGCAGTTGGTAAATTCCGCAATATCTCTGCACTGCAAATCTATAAATTTTCTGATATGCACCACACATACGTTTTTAATGGAGAACCTTTAATGAAATGGCCAGATGTCAAAGGGATTTTTAATAGTCAGTGTTAAATATAGATTGACCGGAAACTGTCGGTTTTTAAATGCCGGTTGTCATAATCGGCCGATGCCCCATAACCGGCCGGTTCCGATTGCCGATTCCGATTATCGGTTCATCTCAACTTTGAACCCAAGTGGGCACTTTTCCAGCCAGGAACATGATACGTCATAACGTCATTAAATGGGATGGCTGTTCAGTAAATGTGTGGGGTAGATCAATCAGTATTTGCAATGTGCAGCAGGTGAGACCCGAGGCTGCATGTTGAAAATATTGATTGGTCTACCCCAAATAATGAATATGGACTCTTCTAATAGCTGCCATTTAACTGGCATGGCAGATACCACTAGTGTTCAAAGGGTTAAATGTATAAGGAATTGCAGAATTATGACAGTAACTTGCCACTGGCAAGTGTGTTGCTTTCCCAAAACAACACACATTTATATGCCCTCACTGTATATTAGTGCTCCAAAATATTTTTCAACAAGTGCATTTTTTAACTCCGGTAAAATAGAAATCACGGGTGCTGACAGGAGCAATTGCACTCGCCTCATTTCCAGGACTGGTTTCTAAATAAAGACAGCAGAATTCTTGTAGTTATGCACAATTCCTTGTCAGAGAAAGCTTTCCATAAAATGATGCCACAACATGCAAATAGAGATGAACGATTATAACATTTTCTGACAACTTACTTCCAGCGGTACTGTATATTCTTGTATTGTATGGATTGCTGTCGTACATAGTAGGCTTTATATTCATGAAGAAACCACACAAATATGGATGTCATAAGAAGCGGTGTTTCAGTTGGTTTTCATGACTTCCATATTTGTATAGATTTCCTGATCATATTGATACAGTATTGAACTATTAGTTTTACCATTTCGTCGCTGTTAATATGTCTTGTTCATTTTATACATGCCCTGCAGAGTTGATATAGACAGTTTGTGTACATATATGGAACCATTATGTGTAAACTATTGTCAGCTATTTTATGTTATGTTATGCTGACTGTACTTTTAAAATTATGATCACACAGAACAAAATGCTGTAGACTGATTTGGCGTTTTTGTCTTCAACATTGGTCTGAGCTGTATTAAACAGATCAGAGTCATCTTAAACATTGGTCCGAGTTGTCTTCAAAACAGGTCTGAGTTGTCTTAAACATTGGTTAAAGTTGTCTTCGAAGGTGGTCCGACTGGTCTTGGTCCAAGTGGTCTTTGGTCTGAGTTGTCCTGACCCCTGCCAGAGGGGATGAAACAACTCACCCCTCAGACAAGTCGCCCCAAGCGAGACAACTCAGACCAACTTTGAGACAACTCGCCCCCACCTTTTCCAATAGAGATGGTAAAAGATAAAAACAGGAGACTTCTCACCAAAACATGTTTTTAATCATCGACATCAAATGATATGGTAAAGGTATATAACTACCCTTTTACAACAACAATATACATATTTACAAAACAAGAATAGCATTTCTTGTGTGTGTTCTAATATAACACAAAAATACACAAATATAATACAAATTATTTCCCTACATCAGGCCATTAAATTCATGTATTTTGGGCACATCCTCTTGCACTAATTTGGGAACATTAAAACTAGAAATAACAGCCTTATCCTGTTATGATTTAATGCTATGCCTTTCTTTGGCTGTATTATGATAAAAGTTATTCTCAAAGGTAGAAGAAGCAGAGAGAGAATTTATATATTTTTCTTGATGTCTTCACACCTTTTTCTAAATTGGGCACACCTGTAAATGGTGTAAAACTGGGTTAATCTAATGGCCCGACAACGTATTTACACTTATCTGGTTTTCACAATAGTCTTTCCAATATCCATGTAATTTACCTTGAATTTTCTTTTCTTTTGATGCCTGGTGTCTTGTTAGTTTTCAATCAGACACAAATTGCAGCTGCCAGTAAAAGCTTGCTTTCTTTGTGGAGCAATATCACTAAAGCGTAAAGTTAAAACTAGATGTCATGTCACGAACTGTGCGCTTATCTAGGCTTAATTGCACGTAGAAATTGCACGCAATTGCCATATCGAATGACATCCAAAGCATGGCAGGTTTTCCTGATTACTCATAGCAAACACAGGCGATGTTTCTGCTAATGGACCTCCGGGTTACCTGGAGGTCCATTGGCTGAAACATTGCTTGTGCATATACCACATGTACAAAATTTGATAGCCTTACTATGGTCATAACATGTATATTAACGTGCAGATCGACGTGCTATTTGTGCGCATTTCATGGCAGGACTTCTAGTTTTAACTGTACATGGATAAGTTGCTCTTCTTGGCTTTTCTGTGGAGCCGATAGTGCCATCCCTCAATGTCATTGTTGGTTCTCATGGCACACGGAAGATGTGGGGCCCACTAAATACCGAATCTGACTTGAAATACTGAATCTGACCACTCAATGTTTGCTAAGCACCAAGAACATCCAACTACCTGTTTTACGTTTTAGTTGAAATATTGTGATGAAAAGTGTATATATTTTTTTATTTAATTATGTCTTTAATGATTCAAGTGCAGAAATTAAGATTTTAATTGTGTTTGACATTATTTTTTAGCTTTTGAATACGATAACCATGCAAAACGGATATTTTTGGTAAAAGAGGAAATTTTTCAATATACCAAAAAGTTGACGGAGCGAACTGGTATGGCTTCAATTTGGAGTATGAGACCCATTAATGTTACCGGGTAATTACAGCTCGACAACTCCATCTCATGCTCCCAATCAGGTTCCTGGTGGTCCTTGGTGGGATGTTGTCTTACTGGTGTGCCATACTGCTGAAATCTTGCCCAGGCTCTGGTGAGCACCGTATGGTGCACACTAAGGGCTTCACCAACCTGATGATGGGTAGCCCCTTGCTACTCCAATCCCTAGAGCCTGCCACATTTCTGCTTCTGACAAATGTCTTCTTACATTTGCATTTGCCACATTCAATCATTAAATCGCAGGGGTTTGTGTTGAATGAAGATTGAATACCCTAAACATGCAGACAGAACATGAAAATATCATGAAAAAATCAAGGGGTACATGCTTTCCATGACAGTCATGAAAAGTCTGCCTGTCAGGAGAGCTAATGTAAACACTGGGGACCATCTCAATACAATACATTCCTCAATCATATCCACCAAAAATATCGCAAATATGTGTCACAAGCAAATTTCACAATGATGTGTCAAATATTTAGTGCTTAGCAAACTTTTAGTACAGTATGTGGAAAGTGGACTGTAACTAAATCACCCATGGAATGGAGTTATCACCCAAGCTATAAATTTCAAATCGTGTACATACCGACAAAAATACAAGCAATGTTTCAGCCAATGGACCTCCAGGTTTAACCCGGAGGTCCATTGACTGAAACGTTGCTTGTGCTGGTTATGCTTTGCAACAAATTTGCAATCATTGCTCGAGTGGAATCTCCACTTTGCGGGTGATTTAGTGACAATACACTCTCCACGTACTGTATGTATATTTCTCACTTAATTTCTTGCCATTATGAATGTTCAGTAATGATTAAAAATAATTTAATTGAAAAAAAAAATGAAAAAGTCCTGGAAAATATTTGTTTTCTAGGTAATAAGTTCCATTGTTGGGGTCGTTCTAACATTCATGTTGAACATTCCAACTGCTCCCCTATTTCTTCTTCTCCCAACACACGGAGACGGATTGCTTGATGGCATCCCTTGTCCCATTCTTTTCAATCTCACCGATTAGCATATTAACCCAATCCTTTGAATCCTTCTCTACCACATGTCCTTCATTCCCCCATAGACTACCCCATTACACAGCTAGTGAATCTTGTTCTTTTAGACTGGTATTTTCGGCAGAAAGTGTTCCAGGGTCTCCACCATGCCTAAATTACACACCTGGCACTCCAGTTCATTGTTGTGCCCAATTTTTCCCCTCAGCTCCATGATCTCCAATGAGTAGTTTTACTTTACAGGATGCATTTCGAACATTTCATTATAAACTGCAAACGAGTTGAAGATTTTCTAATCCATCCACCCATCCATGCAATAAAATCAAAGAAATCAAGGAAAATTAACCTATTCAACATGCAATTAAACACCAACAGCATCTATAAAAAGAGGAATAATTTTACATAAATACGCACGGGAGATATTCATAAATATAAAAATATTAATTTAATGTAACAAAAATAATAAATAATTTTAAAATACAAGATCTAAAACAGATAATTAAACACGTGTACGAAACACTCATTTTGTGTACAAAATGTCCAATTTTTGTGTACGAAACGTCTTGTGTACGAAACGTCAGTAATCCGTGTGACACATCCTCCCATGGTCCTTTATAATTGTGTGAAGTTTGATGACTGTGGCCCTAACAGTTTTCGAGTTATTGGCTCGGACACACACACACACACAGACACACGCACACTTCAATCACTATATGCCACCCAACCTGAGTCGGGGGGGGGGGGGGGGTAAAAATTGGGGGGAGAACGGTCTCATTCAAAATTGGTCCCCACTTTTCTCACTTGAGGCGACTTGTCCCTTCCAAGTTCCAGTTCTAACCAAAACACATTTTTCATTTTTCGGTGCAGGACATGCATTGCATGGTAACCGACTGGTGACGTACAATTGGAATTAAGTGGTTGGGGAATTAGTTTTTTGGGCGAATTGACGCTTCACCCACAAAAACATGGGGAAAAACCAAAACATTCACGTTTTCACGTTTCCGCCAATCACAATTTGACGGTGCACAGAAACTTAGAATTTAGGTCGAAGAATTTGGACGGCATGGTCATTCTCAGTGAGGGAAAGAAATAATAAAATAGTCAGCACGTATTAGGAACCTCCAAATGATCTTGATCCATCTCTATCTGTAGTTACGGTAAACCCCCTATTCTGTTTTCCGCTGTAGAATTTGTTGCTCATCTCTTGGCCGTGCAATAATAAAATTGCTTAATGTCGATTTTGCGTTGAACGTCATCAATTCGGTGGTCTGTAAAAAACTAGGTTTCAAAAGTGGAACGAATATAGTTCTAAACGCGGAATAATCTATTTGGCTTCAAATCTCCATGTTCATATAACTCCAGCCCACCAAAACCAAATTAGTAATTTATTGAACTGATTGGATGTTTCCTCTAGGCATCTTCCCAAATTCACCTAGTGGGGTAATTCTCCATCCCCTTTCTTGATCGGGTGATGAGGGACCTGTGTAAAATGAAGAAAGTTTTGCAGAGAGAGATACAAAACATCAAGTTCGCATGGCGTGATTGCAGGTCAATAGATAGGATAGAACTCTGTAGACAAAAGCCCTAAAATGCAAAGGATAGAAGAATCACAGTAAAACGAAATTATTGATGGCCAATGACGAAAAACGAAAGGGTGAAAAAGGTCCCATGGTAAAAATTGAAAAAAAGTCTTTTTAAACGTCGTTTTGAAGAGTTTTAGTTAACTCAATTACTGAATATCTCTTCGATAGTTTTGGGGGTTATTTTTATTTTTTTATTATTATGTTTATTATTATTATTATTATTATTTTTTTTTTTTTTTTTTTTTGGCGGGGGTGGGGGTGCTTTTAATGTTCAATTTTAATAAATAGATAAGAACGGTGGATTTAGACGGCATGGTCAAGTTTGTTCATAGAATCAGCAAAAGTGAATAAGATGTTTGTGGACTTCACAGGTGTGGAAAAGCACACGACAGAATTTGGAGGAAGGGGGTGTGACAGAAACTCGAAGGCCTGGGATCTGGAGAAAGTTTTACCGGAATCATGAAAGCACTGAAAAGGGATGTGCAGCGTGTACTCAACCTGGGAAACATCACAACAGGAAGGTCACAATGGAGATAGGACTTAAGCGAGGGTGTATCCTGTCCCCGATTTTGTTTGTACTGGACATAGAAGAATTAGGAGAAGGTATGATGGCAAGCAGAGAGAGGGGTGGGGGGGGGGGGGTAGTTGGAAGACAAATACCTCAGGGTTTGCAGAAGATATGGTCTTATTAGCCGACAGTGCAGAGGGACTAGAAAAACCTTTAACAAATAAGACTATGAGAAACAAGAAAATATGAATACTTGGGGTGAACTTACGTGTCATGGGAAGCGGCACATACAGAAGCCACATCAACAAACATAAAAGGAAAAAAAACTCTAATCAGTTAAAACTTTTGGGGAGGAACAGCTTTAACAAGATGTTCGTTAGAAAAACTATTTTGAAGATGTCGGGGTCACCAAGTATAACGTAGGGAACCGAGGTGATCCATTTGAACGAAACGCTAGTGAAGAACTTGGAGATTCTGTAAGATGATGCGGATCGGTGGATAACAGGGTCAAGTAACACAGCCGCACCAGAAGCGGTCAGAGGGGAAAGTGGTTGGATGGCTGTTGAAGACAGAGTAGACATGGGAAAGCTGTGTTACTTGAATTACCTGGTAAACTTTGCAAACAGCAGGTTGTGAAAGACGACATTTAACCATGTATGGTATTCCAATATTCAGACAAGATGAACAAGGCGGGTTAGGGAGTTAATGGGGAATTATTACATTGAAACTGAAGATTTTGAAGGGGGAGTAAAGCAGGGGTAGTTTTACCAGGGAAAGGGTTCTCGTTGATCGCAATAGAAACTGGCGAGCTGGAGTTAGGGCAAATAGCTCTTCGGACGGGTTATACAAAAATGATGCACCAGCTTTGAGGAGTACCTCGATTAATCGTTCGTGTATCTTTGTTGTTCAAAGTGAGATGAAGGTCAATCGAGTTGAGGGGAAAAGTCGGGAACACGAGGAAAGAGGGTGCCACATATGCAGCTTGGGTGTAACGGAGACCCTGGAACATTTCATTTTAGGATGCCCCAAATATTTGCCTGCAAGAATAAGATTCCTTGAAAAAATAATGGATGAATTGGGATAAAATCAAGAGAGATAACTAGATAAGGGATAATATGAGGGCAAGAGTCAATATCATAGTTGGGGGGACTGAGAAAGCGCCAATGGGGGAATATTAAAACGGTTTTTGTCAGAAGGTTGGGAGATTAGGAGAGATGAGTGACTAGGTTGGTGACGGGGTTAGTATAGAAGGCTTCCTCGTTAGAGGACCGCAGCAAATCACCCGAAAGGCAAAGATTTATTATTATTATTATTATCATAACAGAAAATTTACACTATCACTTAAAACTTTCGCATAACAACATGTTTTGCTTATTTGTTTTATTGAAAGGCCAACTACTTGCATGCTGCTGGGGATATTCCTGCCTAGGACAGGAAATCTCTTGCTATTAAAATAAGTAAAATTTGAGGATATTTAACCAATTTTTTTCCCTGTAAGTTGTGTAGACCTTTCACCAGTGATTTGTTGAAACAAATTTTCATCACTTCTGATGAAAAATATTTTTCAGTTACTCAGCGGGTTAAGAGTTAATGACACGTTCGACATCCAGGTGCCATATCGTATCTGACAGTTTTATAGGTGAAGGTAAACGGAGTACCCGGAGAGAATCACCAAGCAGTGGCGAATAACTATCGGGACTTTCAATGTGCCAAAGGTCAGGGTTACTATTGATTGAAGGCAATAGTACCGCCGATGTGCTTAGTTTCAAACTTTGATCACATTTGGTTCTAAACCACCAACCTTATTACAATATGGTAAATCAGGGTTCACCTAAAAAAAACGTCAACCTTCCCGCAGTGTCTGAGAAGTCGCGTTTCTCCTAGCATCACATTGGAATGTCTCTCGCACAGCGTAATTCATCGGTGCAGCCAGGGTGTGGGATTGTCAAGGGAATCCCTCTTTCCTGAAAAATGCCCACCTAAAACATTTTTATGCCTGAAATTCTAAAAAATTGCTCCATCTACTCTGAGCCGGATAGTAGTATAGCATGTACCCGATCGGGCCTGATTACCCGGAGCTTTGGTGGAGCAGCTAGTGTTAAATTCCCTTAGAACCGGAGCTTTGGTGGAGCAACCTTTTCCTGTGCAAAGGTACGGTTCCTTGTAGCTAGATCCGGCAAGCAGTGTACGCACTACATATATATTATGCTATGGTATGTATAGTGATATATGTACGCATGGGGCTATGAGTATAGAGTATGGGTATGTGATGGAAATGGAAAGGGAAGGTGAGTTTTCTTTAAAGTTTTTTTCCGCGAAACGGTTGACGTTGCTATTGACGTCGTGACGTCATGATGCTCACGCGACGTCATAGAGATGTTGACCACTGTTGTTGTCCACTATGCAATCTGGCATAACGTTGTTCGGATCAGGGGGTGTCGGACTTCTCGTATGGGTGGCTGTGATATGGTGGTGGTTGTATATATCCATGTAGGTGTACTATTAGCCCTTGGGTCTTCATATTATCCTATGTCTGCTATAGCTAGATCAAGCACTATTGTGGGGATGGGGGTAATGCATGGTCGCCCAGTGTGGTATTGCGTGGTGGTTTAGATTGGAAGTATAGGATGAATGCTTGTGTTGGCCTATTACCCCCTTAGTACTATTAACCTACCGAATCCTTTGTATTATCTTATGGCTGGTATTGGTAGTTTAGTGTTAGGTCAGGCAGTATTATAATCGTTTGTTTAGAACAGGTGGCATAGGATGCATGTAGGTCCAGTCCTCGATATTATTAACCAACCGATTACTTTGTCCTATTCTATGACTGGTATAGGTTGTACGTTATGGCAGGTCAAGTGGTACTGTGAAGTGGGGATGGGGGTGGGGAAATACCTAGTAGTATAGAACGGCAGTATAGTATGGGCGATATATACCTCAGTGCCCCCCCCCCCCCCCTCTGAAAGTCATTGGTGCTACTAATCGACTTAATGCTTTATGCCATCCCATGACTAGTGTAGATAGTATGTAATGCGGGGTCAGGCGTTATTGTGGGATGGGTGGGGGTAATGCATGGTAGTATAGAACAACAGTATAGTATACGCGATATATACCTCTGTGCCCCCCCCCCCCCCCCCCACCGGAAGCCATTGATACTACTAATCGACTTAATGCTTTATGTCATCTCATGACTAATATAGGTAGTATGTAATGCGGGGCCAGACGTTATTGTGGGGTGAGTGGGTGTAATGCATGGTCGCCTAGTGTGGTAGTGTAGGATGTATGCGTGCTCTCCCCCTACAGGTCCCATGTTAGTCCTTAGTACTATTAATCCGCCTAGTTTTGTTTTTAAGTGTCGTCTGCCTTTCGCGTTAGGTAAACGGTTAACTCAATACGCGGTGAAATGAAATGGCGGGAGTGCATGGATATATTTTTTGTACTGCCATTGCCCCCCTCCCCCTCCACTTCATTAAGCCTGGCTACGCCCCTGCTGCATATCGTCTGAATGTACAAAAAAATCGAACGAATGTAGAAATAAATTAGTTAAATAACTTATTTTTATTTTATTATATATTTTTTTGAAACAGTGACCGCTTTCCTTTCACGCGGAGTTTGGGGAAAATGCCGTCTTGCTTTTCGTGTTAAACGCCAATAAGGACGTATTACCCTGTTCAACGATTTTATAATTTTGCTAAAGCATTGCCCATGACGCCTTGTTGCACTTAAGGAACGCATTATGTAAACCAAATGTTCAGTATTGGATGTATGCCGCATTGCATGTACTGTTGATCCTTAGCTGTATACCCTGAATTACAAGCGGTGACTCTATATATAACTTCACGAAGCGTTTGAGCTTGGTGATTGCAGTCTTCACGTGTCTTTGACATGGGGACATTAAAACAATGTTTTCATGTTTGCTCTTTGATATAGTTAAGTTTTGTGATCTCTGGTAATTGATATTTTCAACTGGGGTAAGACTCTCGAAGACCCGAAGGCCTATTGTCCCATGCCTGGGAAAAACGCTCACCAAATTGGATATAATTTTTCGTCGTTTCCCGAAAATCCTAGGGGTAATAAGCAATGTAGGCCTACTTAGTACGATGGGAAAAGGGAAGCAACAGAACTTCTTCTTCTTGTTGTTAAAGTGTCAAACTGCAACAGAAACTACTCTGACACAGCATTATCGCACTGGTCGAATCGAGTCATTCGAGCAACATGTGCGAGTCACTCGACATAAGACAGAACCCCACTTATGGAATCCCTTTTTGGAATCCCATTTGTGGAATCCCTCTTTTTAAAACGCCTGTGGCTATGGAATCTCTTTTTCTGAAATGAGTCGTCGAGCAGTATGTCGAGTCACCCGAACGAGCAATTGCTCGAACAACTCGAAACCAATCGAGCAAATGAGCTAACGAGCAATTGCTCGTTCGAGTGACTCGACATAAGACTCTTCGACTCATTTCAGAAAAAAGGGATTCCATAGCCACAGGCGTTTTCAAAAAAGGGATTCCACAAATGGGATTCCAAAATAGGGATTCCATAAGTGGGATTCCGTCTTATGTCGGGTGACTCGCACACATTGCTCGTTCGAGTGACTCGACATACGACTCTTCGACTCATTTCAGAAAAATGGGATTCTATAGCCACAGGCATTTTCCAAAAAGGGATTCTTAATAAGGGATTCCGACATTGACACGGTATTATCGCACTGGTGCACATTTAGAAGTGGCGAGACAGTTAAAATTAAATCTGTTAGAAGTTTTTGATTGTATATACAGATAAAAGCGTTGAGTTCTTGTACAATTTATTCCATTTCTCCCTTGGCTCTGATTTTGGCTGCAAAGCTCTCCAGGTTCTTCCAAATAGGGATGATAGAAAGAATGAATATTTGTATGCATTGACTCTTGTATGAACTGGAATGCGGCCTCTAGTTTTAGTTTAAACAATATTTATTTCCAATTATCAGAGAAAAAGACATGCAACAATGAAATGTGTGTGGATTCGACAGCAAGCTGGAAGCTTATAAAGGTCGTTTCCACTAAAGGTACATTTACAAATGTGATGGCACGAGATGTTAATTAAATGACTTCAATAACCCAAACATTTACCATACATAGCTTCTGCTATACCAAGTGTGTTCTGTTCAATATGATATCAAAATGCAGTCATGTTGGAACAAATATTACTACCTCGGTTTTTAAGTTGAACAGAGCGAAGAAGTTAGAACACTTAAAGAGATAGTACTGATGGCTAAAGTTTTAAGAGGCTTCAACAACTCACCGCGCCGAAGGCGAGCAAAGAGAGACCAGGACAGAATACATGAGTGCACATGGCCAGCGGGATGAGTAGTGTCGGGACAATCGTCAGTAACTGTCTATCGGCATCGGTCGAATGCTTGTATACATTTATAAAGGCATTAGTAGTGGCCTTCAATGAAGTTCCAGAACCGTCATGGGATGAAATTTATCATCCATTTTAATTCAAAAGTTGACGGAGAAATATTACAATTTATTGTATTATTGAATTAAGTCTTGGTCTTGGTAGCATGACGATGTCAATCGCAGTGTTTGGGTATTGCAGCTGGGATCGACATGTCCTGAAGTGTCATGGTAGTGCTATTCCTTGGAGGTTCCACAAGGCCAAGAACTTATTCCGAGTCACAGCTGCTCGGTATTTATCTTTAAGTATCGATAGCAACATCAAGGTATTGCTAGGTATAGATGCAGATTTTGTGCTAAACGCCATTAGGCTGGCAATACTGCCCGCCAGGAGAGAGACGTGTCAGTAGGACCTGGTTGAGTGTATACAACATATGGTGCAGCTTCAAGGAGTAACTGTGGAGGATCAGCGTATGAATAACGCCAACAACTCGGGGGAGACAGGTATGACCCCCGCCTCTAGTTTTAGCATTGTATTTTAACAAGGGTGTTGACGGCTTTGCTTCAACGTGGTTATGGATGCATTTGTAAAACAACACCAGTTTGTTTGCGTTTCTGCGTTCCTCCAATGAATCCCACTTGAGCACATGCAACATTGATGTAACGCGTTAGTGTTTGTAAGTTGTTCTCGCTGCAACGGTGCGGGTTATTCAACTATATAAAATAGGTGGGGGTTAGGCCCTACAAGGAAAAATGACCCGACAGGTCCCTGGTATTTTATTTCAATAATATACCCAAGTACAATCAATTATACTCAAGTGTCTATTAAGAGATTCAAAATATACTTTAAGTATGATTTAGGGGTGAGTTGGCTTTAAACGGTAAGCGGTAAGCAAAAGTTGATTTTGTACAACGTGGAGGTGTTTACATTCTGGCACATTACACTCTCGGATAAGATTTATAGTCTCTGCGCGGTAAATCAACAATTCCGTCTCCACGTTTCAGTTGTAAATTTTTGGAGGGCAAAAGTGGTATTTCTCAAAGAAATCGGATATAAAAAGACTTTTCCCGATTTCTATGGTATTTCCCAACCAATTAATCGGATTCAATTTATCTCATTTTTAATTACGTATTTCTCACATTCTATAAATAGATAATGTAACGTTCTCATGGACATTCAGGCTTTCCACAGATGCTAGTTTCTTTTTATCCCATTCATCACTGCAACATTCTTTCAGGTATCACAGAACTAAATATTTTCCCACAGGTCACTATTTTTACGTTCAGGCGAAAGAATATGATCGCATCACTTTAATTTTGACATTCAAATATCTTTGTCAAGTTTCGCCCTTCAAAAAAATGGCACGAAGGTAATTACCGGTCACGTGCACTTATTTTTCAGGCAATTTCCAACAAAAATATACAAAAAGTAAATTGTATTTTTTAGGTCCAAAAGTGACCAAATCAACCTCTTTTTTTGTCAGGAACATTCAACAATAATGCAAGAAGTCAATAGAATGCTTCAAACGTTTATTGAAACAATATATTTTCCCAAGGCTGTTCATTATTAGAGATAGCGTCATTTCCGAGCGACCTTCCATGGCCAAAATCGTTGGTTTTTCACTGACGGCCAGAATTAATGCTGGACGCATATTTTCTTTGAAGCTGACAAACTGGTATTCAAGACGGGGCGAGGGTGGGGGTGGATGTGGGAGGTGGTCCGATGAGCTGGAGGATTCCTCGTGCTCATCCTCACTTATTTGCATGACCACTATTTTTAGAATCGAAATTCCCAATGACCGCGCGGAAATGTTTCGTATGAACCAATAACAGATGGTGGAAGATTGAGTTATGTCTCGTTTTTCCTGTTCAGATGCGTAGCCGGGGCGGGGGTGGGGTGGGGCTCCAATTTTCGCCCCTCCTAAAAAAAAGTTCACGTAACATAGAGCCCCCGAACGATCCCCAATATAAGCGTAAATACTCATGCAACGAAGAACCCAGATTCCCTCTTGAAGCATTGAATTGCAAAACCCTTCGGGAACGTCCCGAACGCACTCAAAAGCCTTTGGTATATCGTGCCATCGTCCCCCGTCCGTCCCTCATGCACCTCTCCAATTTCATGATTGGCGGCAAGGCGCAAATACCATTCAGCTAGAATCTTTTCGATGTTCGCACATTTAAATCTGATGGAATCATGCGGTCTCTCTTAACTCTTGAAGGTGTGGAGAATATTCAGACTTTCCAAAATAATGTCAGAAAGCAGGCGTGGTCGTTGCTGGAGAAATAGATTCACGTTTTAAGCCTAGACTCAATTTAAGGAGTGTCGCCTGAATCCGTGCGTGAACGTATGTCTCATCGTGTCGAGCCCGCTGTTTGGTATATTTGTTGGGGTGGTTCTTGTACTGAAGGTGTCAGTGACTTTTCGTCAAAAAAGCATAATCAACAGGGCTTCACTGAAAATAACATTTTTAATACACATAGAAAAATATAGTAACTTGTGACTTACATGAAATACAATGAATAAGAAAAACAAAACGTCAATCACACCCACACACACACAGTTTTTGAGCACTTTACGGGCCCGCGTTCTGTGTTCTAGATGGTTACTTCTTCCTTGTCGCTAGTGTTTGGTCTTCTCGGCTCAATGCAGTGTCTCTGGATTCTGACAACTGACTCCATCACCGCCGTCGCTCGATCACTAACGTATTGTCACTTTACCGTTTGCCTTTACTGTAACAGCCGCTACTTCGAGGGTTAACTGCTTCCCTCTGACTACCTCAGACTAATGTTCATACAGGCAAAGCCTACCCCGTTTACGTATGACTTGCCTTCTGTAACAGGTAATATCGTCGACCTGAATGCCGAAATTCGTGAGCTCCCGGAGCTCGTACTTCCTATTTGTGATCCAACACTCCAAAAAAACCCGACTTGTCCCCCGACTGTTCATATTCTAAGTATGAGCTCTGTGGCTCCCCTTACATTACAACGTGCCTATATACTTTCGCAACGATGCGGCACCTCCTCTAACCCATAGCATGGGGCATATCCAGCTTCTCGCCTACGACTCATAGTCTTACACGCCTTGAGACTGGAATGAATTTTTCGAGAAAACCCCTGACTCTCATTCGATCGCAAGGACATTAATCCTCGTTTTAATTGCTTCTCTTGACCTTGGCCACTGTAGATCTGTCTCAATTTAAAACCCTCTTTTAAGTTTCTTTGAAACTCTCGTACTTTGGGATATGTTGACCATTTGTCCTAGCATTTCTCTCATTCTCACCTTTGAGTCCAAAGTGTGAAGACCATCTAATGAATCAACATGGCTAATTTGGAAAATCCAATTGAGCTACACAAAGCTTTGTCAGCGCTGGGCCTATCGTGGACTCTCCAGATGAGAGGCAAGAACGTCCACCTGACGCTGGATTTTGATACAGAGGAGGACAACACCATCATGCCTACTGAGAAGAGGAAGAAGAGCCCATCCACCAGGCGCAGGGATGCCCGGCCCTAAAAGGCTTGGTTAGTGAGGAGACGAACTCAGAAGGAGGACCTGATGAAAGTGAGGGAAACACCCACTAACCCTTCTCCACTACATACTCCACCCACGCCAACCCCAACCTCCTCACCAAGAAGGTCAGAAGTCATGGAGGAGCTGGAGGAACAGGAGGGTATGATGGAGGTTAACAAATCTGACGCAGGATCTCCCATCAGTTCTAACCACTCTAGCCACCAATCCGATTATGTGTAAGACTAGGAACAGGAGAAGGAAGAAGGGGAAATGGTTGAAGTATATGGAACATTCACAGAACGGCTGGATGAGAAAATCATAAAACAATTTGGATCACTCCAACTGAATATCACCGGCACCAATAATGACTGCAAACACAATTACTCCAAACACAACAAGGAAATTCTACAATACTGCACCGACAAATATATTGAGGCACAAAGAATATGCGACCAGAACTTCCATCAATACATGGAAACAAAACACCGACACCATCTAAAGAGAAGAAAGGGAATAAACAACGCTAACCTGACTCCGAATCTTCCACCAGACAAGCCTGGACTGGGGAACGGCTGCCCCCTTGACACGTACGCTCACTACTCACGCCTGGCACGCGCACAAGGAGTCGCAAGGGGTTTGACGAACCCCACATTATCTCAGTTTGCCTTCGGCGCACGAAAACCTGGATCTACTATACGTTGACATTTCTGACAGTCGCCTATCAACATTTGATGCTGTCCATACAACATCGGGCACTACATGTGTGCTACTAATGGTTGGGAGATTATCGTTACTAATGAACATATAATTAGATGACTGATTACCCTGGGTGGCTAAACGACTGTCTTTTGTTTGAAGCTTATAAGGCAAGATCGTTTTTTCAAACCGGATAAGCGCTAATTGGCGGTTACGGGCTCCTATTGAGATTCCACCTCATTAAAGTTATCACTTTTATTGCGTCTTCACTGACTTATTTTTAATTAAATACACATATGGCTTACTTGACAAATCGTTTTTTCCGAGTCCGTCATATACCTATATTTTCGCCTATTTAGCCCGAGTGAGAAAGATTATTAAAAATATATACACATTTTAAACCACAAAATCGTAAATTTGAGCTATCGCCACGACAAACACAGTAGGATTTGAATATTTATTTATTAGGGTTTTAACGATACTTTCGACAGCCAGGATCACCTATCGGAAGGCGGTGAGAACAGTGACTTAGCAGAGATTTCTAGTTAAGTGTCTGGGACTGCAGCACGACTTCGAAAGTATGTGTGTGCACATTTGGCTTACTTGACAAATCGGTTTTTCCGAGTCCGTCATATACCTATATTTTCGCCTATTTAGCCCGAGTGAGAAAGATTATTAAAAATATATACACATTTTAAACCACAAAATCGTAAATTTGAGCTATCGCCACGACAAACACAGTAGGATTTGAATATTTATTTATTAGGGTTTAACGATACTTTCGACAGCCAGGATCACCTATCGGAAGGCGGTGAGAACAGTGACTTAGCAGAGATTTCTAGTTAAGTGTCTGGGACTGCAGCACGACTTCGAAAGTATGTGTGTGCGTGTGTGTGTGTTTTGAAGGACACAATCATGTTTTAGAGGAATTTAGAATATTGGTTTTTGAACCCCTGCCGGGAGTCAAACCCTCACCAACCCCGCCTGGCAATCAGGAGTCCAACACCTAAACAACTAGACCATTGAACACCGTCAAAAAAGGTTGGCTGGAATCCAGCTTTTTAGTTGAAGTTTTCATGATTACTTGGTTCATATTCCTTTCGACGGCAGCATGAAAGTGTGGAACGCGTTCACTACAGTACGACGAAAGTTCCGTGGTTGGCCTCAGGCGAAGACTGGCACGGTCCAGTGTTTGTTTTTTTGAAGGACACAACCATGTTTTAGAGGAATTTAGAGTGTTGGTTTCTGAACTCCTGCCGGGAGTCGAGCCCTCGTCAACCCCGCCTGGCAATCAGTAGCCCAACACCTAAACCAATAGAATAGTTCCTGAACCCTATCCTTGCACATATGTAAAAATTTGATCAAAGAAGCATTCTGGGGGGATAAGTGGTCTACCGGTACCGGTATTCCACTTATTCCCTAGAATTGCCCAGATCACACAATAGCCATACACTGTGTTCTCGGACACGCTAAGTTTAGGGTAGTAACTACTCCGTCGTCGACCTCAACTCGAATAATCGCCGACTTGAAAGTAAGTTATTTGGTATTAAGAATGGCAAGTAGAACAAGAAGATTAACAAGCAATTAAGCTCATTTTGTTTACTAATTTCAAATATTTTAGCATTGTTGTTGGCACAAAATGGTAAAAAAAGGGAGGTACTGCCGCTTGCTTAGCCCCCCCCCCCCAAACACACACACTCTCTCTCTCTCTCTCTCTCTCTCTCTCTCTCTCTCTCTCTCTCTCTCTCTCTCTCTCTCTCTCTCCTCGGACTGAGTCTTTGATGCCTCTGTATAGTTATAGAGTTATTCTATTCTTTAAAGACTGAAAACTAGAGGTGTGACTGTCCCCGATGGGCCTGTTCATACCCACCGCCGTCGCCATGATTATTCTAAGACGAAAAGGGGCACAACTCTGGTAAACATAAATTCCTATCGAATCAATAATCACCAGTGCACAGGTTCCCGTCGTAGTGAAGATCCATACCAAGTTTCCAAGGAGTTGACCCATAAACATCTGAGAAATTCTCCGAACAAAATTAAAGCATTTTAAGACGAAAAAGTGTATAACTCTGGGAAAAAGTCAGATCGCAACTATAATCGCAAGTGCACAGGCTCCCATGGTAGTGAACATCCGTGCCAAGTTTCAAAGGAATCGACCCATAAACACTCGAGAAAATCTCCGGACAAAATTCTAGATAATTAAGTCATTCTAAGACAAACTCTGGCAAAAGAGTCCGATCGAAACTATAATCGCGGGTGCACAGGGTCCCATGGTAGTGAACACCCATACCAAATTTCAAAGGAATCGACCCATAAGCATCTGAGAAAATCTCCAGACAAAATTCAGACATTCTTATATCAAAAGGGGCATAACTCTGGCAAAAAGGTCCGATCGAAACTATAATCGCAGGTGCACAGGTTTCCATGGTAGTAAACATCCACACCAAGTTTCAAAGGAATCGACCCATGATAAACACCTGAGAAAATCTCCGGACAAAATTCTAGCCCTGCTTTTTCAAGTCGAAAAGGGGCATAATTCTGGAAAAAAATAATCCGACCGCAACAATAATCGCAGATGCACAGGTTCCCATGGTGGTGAACATTCATACCAAGTTTCGAGCAGATTGGTCCATAAACGTCTGAGAAAATCTCCGGACAAAATTAAAGCATTTTAAGACGAAAAGGTGTATAACTCTGGGAAAAAGTCAGATCGCAAATATAATCGCAGGTGCACAGGTTCCCGTGGTAGTGAACATCCATGCCAAGTTTCAAAGGAATCGACCCATAAACACCCGAGAAAATCTCCGGACAAAATTCTAGATAATTAAGACATTCTAAGACAAATTCTGGCAAAAGAGTCCGATCGAAACTATAATCGCGGGTGCACAGGGTCCCATGGTAGTGAACACCCATACCAAATTTCAAAGGAATCGACCCATAAGCATCTGAGAAAATCTCCAGACAAAATTCAGACATTCTTATATCAAAAGGGGCATAACTCTGGCAAAAAGGTCCGATCGAAACTGTAATAGCAGGTGCACAGGTTTCCATGGTAGTTAGCATCCACACCAAGTTTCAAAGGAATCGACCCATGATAAACATCTGAGAAAATTTCCGGACAAAATTCTAGGCCTGCTTTTTCAAGTTGAAAAGGAGCATAATTCTGGAAAAAATAATCCGACCGAAACAATAATCGCAGGTGCACAGGTTCCCATGGTGGTGAACATTCATACCAAGTTTCGAGCAGATTGGTCCATAAACGTCTGAGAAAATCTCCGGACAAAATTATGTCTATGGACGGACGGACGGACGGACGGACGGACGGACGGACAGACGGACGGGCGAACAAGGTGATTCCAGTATATTTCCCCCCCCCCTCCGCACAACTCGTTGCGGGGGGGGGGTATAATGAAGGTGGTCAGTCACTATTAATTCACACATTTCCCTCTTTTGTTAAAATGACGTGGCCAGTTGGCAATTTCACATTTCATAAGCCCCAAAATATACATGTTGTCAGAGGCGGCGGAACCAGGGGGGGGGGGGGGGGGGGACACGGACCCCTCCACTTTTTTCACAGACATATTGCGTGGTTACACAATGAGCTAAAATGGGAGCATGCAAACGTGCCAATATACAGGCATTTCTGTAATATATTATTCGCAAATCCAAACAACATTTGGCCAATGAATCCCACCTTCGGTCGCTTCAGTCCGTTTCTTCTACTTCGACCATCTTCCAACTCGAAGGCTAGCCTTCGGGTTGGAAGATGATTGAAGTAGAAGAATTGACAGGACAGTGACCAAACCGCGGTCTGCTCATCTAAACAAGACACTATAGTGTGTCACGGTACATTTACCGATATGCGATCCTAACTTTTCCTCCCATTGGGCTGAACCATAGTCGCCTTGAAAATTTGTGCTCCTCCACTTTTATCGATCTTTCACCGCCTCTGCATATTGTTGTAAGCGCGGTCGCGGTTCTGTGGACAGACAATTATATTGCTAATTAACACCGTTTATGTTCGTATTTATAACTCTTGGTCCTGGTCATCAAGGTTGATTGGAAAGGAAAAATTCTCCGAATGCAGTTTTATTACTTCATAGAGAACGAAAGCGACCCGCAGGGTCGCGTGCAACCGATCCGAAGGATCGCTTGCTTCGCAAGCTATTGGGCAACACGTATGTACCGTTTGTATGAATTCAAAGCCAAGCTAATCTCAAAGGCATCAACTTCAAAATTTTTCAACGGAATTGGTACTCAAGGACGCTGACATATTCTGAAGAAATGATTTATTTATCGAAAAACGATACTGCATTTTGGCAGTATATTTATGTGGCTACTAACAGATGGTAATAGTAACAATAAAGAAAAATGAACGCAGCAATTTCCGTAACTCCTCGGATAAATTCCGGAAAACAACGACGCCATAAATATATCTTCAAAGCAATGATAAAATTATCTTTCAATCAGAGCACTGGAAAATAATATCTTCCAATCAAGACGCAGATAAAAATAGTTATCTCGAAGTAGACAAAACTGTGGAGGCAACCATCTCACACAGGCCTGCAAGTCTGACTCTCCATTGTGCCCAAATTGCAAAGGGGCCCACGTTAGTAGCTATCGCGGGTGTCCCCACTATAAAAAAGTTAAACAAAACATCGAGTTAAAAAACCTTAACTTAAAAAATCCCAACAGTGCTTCTTCCCCCCCACACTATCTGTTCGTTAGTTGCGGGAGCACTGTTCACCGTACTAAACAAACACGTGAGTACCAGCCTATGGGATATCTGTCAAGATGTTAGCCGGTCAGCGTCCCGGCTCTTCAAGGCACAGATTTCGGATTCCCTAATTAAAGCCTCAATCAACACCCAATAAGGCCGCCATTAAATCTCTATCAAAACACCGTAATTAAACTACAACCCCATCACGAATAAGTTACAAATAGCCGTGTGGAACGCTAGAAGCGTTAACAATAAAAAAACTTCAAATCAGCCGATATTTCGAAGACACAGACATTATCTGTATCTGCGAAAGTTGGCTTCAACCCAGTAAAAACTTCTCTATAAGTGGGTTCAGCACTATTAGAAGAGACCGACTGATCACCACTGGTGGCGGCGTCGCTCTTCTAATAAAGCGGAACATTAAAACCAAAACCATAACTAGAGAAACAGAATTTACTGCATCCAGTAAATTCAAGTCTGTGTGAAAAGGGTTAAAGTATCAGGAATAAACTCTACATAAAGAGAATTTATGGAGCCTTATCTTCTGGTGTAAAATATTTTTTAACAAATCAGAAATGGGTTTTCGTTAACAGTATTTACAGATATTCATACAGGAATCAGAACAATTTTTATAAGAAACCAGAAAAGGCATATATGTGACCAGCATTCAAAGGGTTCGATACACGAATCAGAAATGAACAATTTTGGCTTTGCCCACTAATTTGAGTGATGAAATACATTCATAAACTTTAGAAATACATTAAGGTGTAAATGCATTTCCCAGTCTTTCTGAATAATATGCACTTGATGACCTCATTCAGGTGGACCGTATATTGAATCTCCAGCACTTTTTAACTCAGTCGGTGTAGTCCCATGTCTACATCTACACTGAAGAAAGAGCGCAACCCACTTTGAAATAATGGCTCCACCAACTTCAAATCTGTCATCTGTCATTCAGATGGAAAGGGTGAAAAAAACATAGATGAGTGCAAACTGGTTATTGTAAACCTGCATGCCAAAATGCATCGAGATAGGACGATCCGTATTTGAGTTGTCGCGCTGACAAAGGGTGCACAGACTCTATGTCGGAGATATTGTCATAAAAACCTTAAAAACCCCAAGAGCTCATTTGAAGGCCTGCTCATAAAAGAGCATCTAGTGACATAAACAAGGCATACATAAAACTAGAACTTCTCTAATAAATTAATTTTAAACAGTCATAGCACTAACACAGTTAACAGTACAGTCAACTATGTCAGTATTGCATATCTTACCAGCATCCTGACAGTATACAATTACATGTACACCGGAATTCTTCATGATCAAGTTGTTTGTTTTTATATTAACTTGGTTTGGGAATTAATTCTGTACAATGAGATTAAATAAATAGATCATGTTATTGTATGTGACAGTCACAGCTTTCTTCCTACTGCTTTTTGTGAAATTCTTTCATAGAGAAAATATTCATACAGGAATCAGAACAATTTTTCTAAGAAATCCGAAAAGGCATATATGTGCACACCATTTATAGGGTTCGATCAAGGAATAAGAAATGGACATTACTGCCGCTGCCATTTGTTTGAATGATGAGATACATGTATAATCTTCAGAACTGCATAAACTGGTATAAAATGAAATTCCTAATAGGTCGAAAAAGTATGCATTTAATGACCTCTCTTGACCGCATGGAGGTGGACCACATTTTGAACCTCCAGCAAGTTTCAACTCATTTGGTGTAGGTACCATTACTATAGGTCATACCAAACCTGATGTATGAGTATAAACTACTTTATAAATATTGGCTCCACCAACTCCGGATCTGCCATATTTGTAGATGATGGCAAATGTTCATATTGGCAAGGCAATGATGAAGTGCATGCATGGTACCTCTGGAAAATATATTGCAAGTAAAAAGGTTCAGTAATGTTCGAATGTAGACGTTGAAAGGCCTTAAAGACCCCCCGAGAGCCTGTCTGAAGACTTATTGGCATTGTCAAAATACCGAGGTCCCATCTATATCCATGTGTGTTTAGAACAACACTGTGAGAATGGAAATGGTTTTCATTATTCTCAATGATTTTTTCGAAGAGAGGTGCACCATCGAAGTGCAGTACGCTTTAGTACACAGCGCCACCGTGCCCCCATATTAAGATCTTCAGAGGGTTAAAATATTCGCTTTTAATATTCCATTTTAATCCTTTAACCCTTTATCCAACGAATCGGCCGCATCCGCCCGCGTAATATGCAAATTGAGAAGTTGAAAAAATATTAGTTCCAACGAGGGGCCCCATGATATGGTTTTGTTGAAATTGTTTGGAAAATTTGAAAAAAAAATGATATTTGAAATAATAAATTTTGCTATCGTCTGCGTTGGGTAAAGGGTTAAATGGGGGCGCAGTGGCTGAGTTGGCAGAGGTGCAGGCTGCAAGTCGAGCGGTCCTCACTCTGTCCTTGGGCAAGACACTTCACCCCATTGCCCACGTGTCTGCATGGTGGCGATGTGTACTAAAGCGTACTGCACATCGATGGTGCACCTGTCTTCAACCAATGCTAACCCTGCTTGTGTGGAGTTAGTATGTGGGGAATCTGATGAGTTGCTCGCTGTTGCCCGGAGGTTCTCCCCAGGTACTTTGGCTTCCTCCACCCGTAAAACTGTCCTGGTCATGGTAAACCACTGTGCAGAAATATGTGACATTAAACACCAATAAATAAATAATCCTTTAAAAAATGAGCTCATTCCAATGAAGGGTCATAAGCTATGTTTTTCAAGCAAAAATGAAAAAGTAATTAAAACTGAATAGACATTTCTGTGTATAAAGCTGACCGGTTTTTGCCTTTATGTTGGCTAAAGGGTTAAGAATCCCTTAGTTTGGAAAGCACACTGAAAAGGTGTCCCATTCCACATAGAATTAAATGTTTCAGAAAAGAAAGCGAAAAACATTCTGTAGCCATGAGTTATATTAAAGATATTTTTTTATTCACATCGAAGTATTAAGAGGGTTAAAATCTGACCATTCAAATATTCCATTTTATTACTTTGTAACTGTGATAGGTGTTTCGAGAAAGCCACACACCACTCCATCCCAAAACCTCTCAATCCTGAGTTATGATTGAGAATAAATAGATTTTTAAAAAAACTGCTTTGAAAAGTGAAGGTTTCTCTCTCTCTTCAATGATTGAGACTGAAGTTTTGTAACATGATACAACATAAATATACAGTGCTGTTCAATGTAACAAAGAATTCTATCTCAGCTTTCTCTCTGGAGATTTCTGTTTTAGATAATGGTTACTGCTTCAGCTAACTCATTTCCCAGTAAATGTTGTAAACATATTTTTAACATCTAGAGTCCGAAGGCCCCACATGCCTCCAAATCATAGATGACCAAGTACCAATGGCAGGCAGTCTATCAGTATACCAAAAACATTGAGATAGGATTGATTGTATTTGGGTTATCATGTTGACAAACAGTGCATAGAAGACATTCTATGAATGTTATTAATTTATTGGGGTTTAATGACACTTCAACAGCTAGGCCGCCTCGTGTCGTACAGTTTTTACGGATGGAGGAAACCAGAGAATACAGAGCACCACCAAACAACAACAACAAGCAACTGTCTGGCTCCCCAACATGCTAACTCCACACAAGCAGGGTTAGTGCAAGTGTGTCATCGACATGCAGTATGTCTTAGTACACATCATCACTATGCCATTATGTGGGCAATGGGGGTGAAGTGTTTTTGCCTAAAGACACAAGGCACTTGCCGCAGATAGGATTCAAACTGAGAACCTCTCGGCTTGCAGCCTGCACCTCTAACTGCTTAGCCAACGTGCCCCTCTATGAATGTAATGGGAATACTTTAGAGGCTTATTTTGGGGATAAAATAGTTTTAAAGAAATAAGAAATAGGTTTTCAATGACAGTATTTATAGATATTCATTAAAAAATCAGATATTTTTTTCCAAGAAACCAGAAAAGGTATATATCTTCACAGCATTCAAAGGGAATGCACAAGGAGGTTCAAAAATATGATTTCCAGCAATTCTGGTAATAGCCCTCGTGACTCCTGTTCGACCTTGGCCCAAATTTTGAATCTCCATCGAGTGTCAACTCGTTTGGTATTAGTCCCAGGTCCATACATCATATCATGCTTGAAATATGAGCATGACCCACTTTCACAAATTTTGGCCACACCAACTTTTTACGTAAAAATGGATGTATGGACTTCAGGGATGCTTTAGAGAGTCAAAACATGTGATTTCCAGCAATTCTGAAAAAAATGCATTCAATGACCCCAGGTGACCTCCGTGACCTTGACCCACATTTTTGAACCTCCATCAAGTGTCAACTTATTTAGTGTTGGCTTCAGGTCCATGCATCACACCATGCTTGAGATACGAGCTTGACCCACTTTCAAAAATTTTGGCCACACCCACTTTTTTCATGAAAAAATGCACATCTGAATTTTGGGGAAGCATTTGGAGGTCAAAAAATGTGATTTCCAGCAATTATGAAAAATGCACTCATTGACCCCTGAGTGACCTCGGTGACCTTGACCCATATTTTGAATCTCCATCGAGTGTCGACTCATTTGCTGTTGGTCCCAGGTCCATATGTCATACCATGCTTGAGATATGAGTGTGACCCACTTTCAAAAATTTTGGCCACGTCCACTTTTTTACGTCAAAATGCATGTGTGTATGTCAGGAATGCTTTAGGGGGTCAAAAAATGTGATTTCTAGCAATTATGAAAAATGCACTTAATGACCCCTAGGTGACCTCCGTGACCTTGACCCATATTTTGAATCTCCATCGAGTGTCGACTCATTTGGTGTTGGTCCCAGGTCCATACATCATACCATGCTTGAGATATGAGTGTGACCCACTTTCAAAAATTTTGGCCACGTCCACTTTTTTACGTCAAAATGCATGTGTGTATGTCAGGAATGCTTTAGGGGATCAAAAAATGTGATTTCTAGCAATTATGAAAAATGCACTTAATGACCCCTAGGTGATCTCCATGACCTTGACCCATATTCTGAATCTCCATCGAGTGTCGACTCATTTGGTGTTGGTCCCAGGTCCATATGTCATACCATGCTTGAGATATGAGCGTGACCCACTTTCAAAAACTTTGGCCACGCCCACTTTTTATACTTCAAAATACATGTGTTAACGTCAGGAATGCTTTAGGGGGTCAAAAAATGTGATTTCTAGCAATTGTGAAAAATGCACTTAATGACCCCAGGTGACCTCCGTGACCTTGACCAATATTTTGAATCTCCATCGAGTGTCGACTCATTTGGTGTTGGTCCCAGGTCCATACGTCATGCCATGCTTGAGATATGAGCATGACCCACTTTCAAAAATTTTGGCCACGCCCACTTTTTTTTACGTCAAAATGCATGTGTGTACGTCAGGAATGCTTTAGGGGGTCCAAAAATGTGATTTCTAGCAATTATGAAAAATGCACTTAATGACCCCTAGGTGACCTCCGTGACCTTCACCCATATTTTGAATCCCCATCGAGTGTCGACTCATTTGGTGTTGGTCCCAGTTCCATACGTCATACCATGCTTGAGATATGAGCGTGACCCACTTTCAAAAATTTTGGCCACGCCCACTTTTTTTACGTCAAAATGCATGTGTGTATGTCAGGAATGCTTTAGGGGGTCAAAAAATGTGATTTCTAGCAATTATGAAAAATGCACTTAATGACCCCTAGGTGACCTCCATGACCTTGACCCATATTTTGAATCTCCATCGAGTGTCGACTCATTTGGTGTTGGTCCCAGGTTCATACGTCATACCATGCTTGAGATATGAGCGTGACCCACTTTCCAAAATTTTGGCCACGCCCACTTTTTTTTTACCTCAAAATGCATGTGTGTACGTCAGGAATACTTTAGGGGGTCAAAAAATGTGATTTCCAGCAATTCTGAAAAATGCACTCAATGACCCCTAGGTGACCTCTGTGACCTTGACCCATATTTTGAATCTCCATCGAGTGTCGACTCATTTGATGTTGGTCCCAGGTCCATACGTCATACCATGCTTGAGATATGAGCGTGACCCACTTTCCAAAATTTTGGCCACGCCCACTTTTTTTACGTCAAAATGCAAGTGTGTACGTCAGGAATACTTTAGGGGGTCAAAAAATGTGATTTCCAGCAATTCTGAAAAATGCACTCAATGACCCCTAGATGACCTCCGTGACCTTGACCCATATTTTGAACCTCCATTGAATGTCGACTCATTTGGTGTTGGTCCCAGGTCTGTAGGTCATACCACGCCTGAGATATGGGCGTGACCCACTTTCAAAACACCCCTACAGACACCCCTGATACCCCAGGAATCTGAAAAACATAGGTGGCCGAGAACTTCTGGCTGTCTATCAGCATGCCAAAAATCAACGAGATAGGGCTATTCGTTTTCGAGTTATCTTGCGGACAAAAAAAGTGATGAGAAGACAGAAGACAGGAGAAGAAGAAGAAGA
The DNA here is from genome assembly GCA_031216915.1 of Pictodentalium vernedei. Taxonomy (NCBI): domain Eukaryota; kingdom Metazoa; phylum Mollusca; class Scaphopoda; order Dentaliida; family Dentaliidae; genus Pictodentalium; species Pictodentalium vernedei. Next base: position 353,941,544 of record CM062292.1, read on the forward strand.
AGAAGAAGAAGAAGAAGAAGAAGAAAAAAAAAAAAAAGAAGAAAAAAAAAGAAAAGAAAAAGAAAAGGTGCAAAAACAATAGTCTGTGTGTTTCACACAGACTAATAACTAATCACCTCGACGCTGAGGTGATTGCTACTGAAATCACTGTCGATAATAAAAACATCGCGATTGTTTGTTACTATAATGACCCAAGCAAAATTGTTTCTGACACTGTCTTTAAATTCTTTACGAGGAAATACAAACATTGTATCTTCCTCGGCGACTTCAATGCCAAACACCTGTACTTTGGCTGCAAGGAAACTACCACAAACGGTGAAGCCCTCCTTGAAATCACAAAAAAACATAACCTTCATGTGGTTATGAATGACAGCTCAGCAACTTATATCGGTAATAACCCATTATTCTCATCCGAAATCCTCGATCTAATTATCGCTAGTGCCTCCCTGATAAACCATATCGACGACCACTGGGTCGGCGACGATGACTTAGGCAGCGACCACCTCCCGGTCCATGCCCCTCTGCAGCTTGGAAGTGGCCCACTCAGATACCCCCCCCCCCCCCCCACTCTCCGTAGAAACATCAGGAAAATTAATTGGAACCTCTACCGCGATATCATTGATGTCAAACTCACTAACTCCCCCCCCCCCCCCCCCGCCCCCATCCAACACAGCGGAACTTGAAACCCAATGCGAGAACATTGAGAAAATCATTAACTCAACCTTAAACGAAATATGCCCAAAAGAGGAAGTACGCCCCTGGAGAAACACTATCTCGGGCGAGACTCTGTCACTTATCAAATCTAAACGGAAAGCTCTCCGCGCTCTCAAAAAAGAAACTGACCCCAGCAAGAAATCCGAGCTCAAAAAAACATCCAACCGCCTTCACGGCGAAGTCAAAGAAGCCCTCAAAGCTGAAAAACAAGCCAGCTGGGAAAAGGCAACAGCCAACCTAAACGGGACCCAAGATGCTAAAAAATTCTGGGACTCTTTCAAAATTCTTACTGGGCAAAGAAACAAGGGCGGCAAAGCCGCAGCAAAACCTCTTAAGAAGGAAGATGGCTCTTTCACTCGCACCGACAAAGAGAAGGCCGACACCTTTGCCGACCTCCTAAGAAAAACGCATCGCCCGTATCAAGACACGGACAACGATGACGCCGTCATCAACGCGATTGATGGCTTCATCAATGAACACCCCGATATCTACCGGGACCCCAATTTCGATAACGCGCAGAAGAAGGGGACGATGATGACCTCGTCACTCCCATCACCAATGACGAAATCATTAATGTCATAAAAAAAATGCAAAAACTCCTCCTCACCCGGCGAAGACGAAGTAAGCTACAAAATTCTAAAACAAAGCCCAAACTCCCTAATCGAAAAAGTAAACAAACTATTCAACGCATGCCCCACCCATGGCTACTTTCCCAAATGCTGGAAAAAAGCCTCGGTGTCATGATACCAAAACCCGATAAGGACCCCTCCGATCCAGCCAGCTACCGCCCAATCAGCCTGCTCAGCTGCATTGGTAAGACATTCGAAAGAATCCTTACCAATCGGTTCAGGGGGCACCTTGAAGACATCGACTTCTTTAATAAATGGCAAAGAGCCTACAGAAATCGTAAAGAAGGCATCGAACATGTCTACCGACTAGTGACCCAAATGAAAACTGCTATCAACAATCAGCAAATAGGCGCGGCAGTCCTGCTAGACGTCGAAAAAGCATTCGACTCTGTTTGGCATAATGGAATGCGCTACAAATTATCAAAAATGAGACTCCCCGTGAAACTGATTAGATTACTATCCTCCTTCTTAAATGATCGCGAAATAAAAGTCAGAGTGAACAATGAAATGTCCGACAGTGTCCCCCTTGAAGCAGGCACCCCCCCCAAGGATCCGTCCTAAGCCCCCTCCTATACATCTTTTTCGTGAATGACCTTAGCTTCTCCGATGACCGCGTCCAGGTTTCCCAATTCGCGGATGATAAGGGCCTCTGGGACTCTAACAATACGGCCAATCTGCTCCAAAAACCCCTGCAACGCGCTCTCGATGAGCTTGAACAATGGTGTGCCAAATGGAGAATAAAGCTAAACGCCAATAAAACCCAACGAATCACCTTTACTCGCAAGACAACTAAACGGGATTTTGACCTAAAACTTATGGATAACACCCTCCCAGAATGCAAAGAAGCGAAATTCCTGGGCATCACCATTGATCGAAAACTGTCCTTCAACAAACATACCGACGACATGGCGAAAAAAGCTACCAAACGAATTAACTTACTGAAAATGCTTAAGAGAACTTCATGAGGAGCCAACCAGTCCACCCTACTCAAACTATACAAATCCTTTGTGCGCCCAGTACTCGAATACGGTGCAATCATACTAACTGACCTCAACCAAACTAATATGGGAAAACTCCAGAGGGTCCAAAATTACGCGCTTAGAGTTGCCGTACGTGCCCCATCCATCGTGACACATCCATCAAAACACTCCACGACAGGGCCGATATCCCCACCATTAAAGACCGCCTAGCCACCCTGGCCGCGAAAAATCATGACCGGTTAGCCGACAGCGAACTAATCTCCGAACTTGGAGCAATTTGCGAAAGCCGACAAAAGCCCAAAAATTGTAACCAAAACTAAGACCGCTCGAATAAAAACTAGGGAATGACAAGGTGAACCAACAGGCAGAAAAACAGCTTAACTGTGGCCCTCTACCAGAAAGGGCTGCCTTCACCGACTCAAGTAAAATTACATCAGGATTAATATTGTTAAAAACTAAATAAATAGGGAATGAGAATGTGAATAAACAGGCAGAAAAACAGCTTAACTGTGGCCTTCTACCAGAAAGGGCTGCCTTCACCGACTCAACTAAAAGTTACATTAGGATTAAATACTGTTATAAAAACTAAATAATAAATAGGGAACGATTGGGGTTCCAAGCACGAGAGTATGTTACTGCGCTTACGAATGTAAAGATTCGTGCATTTCATACTCTCTCCCATAGCGACAAGCACACACACACACAGCAGAATACCACACGGGGGGGGGGGGGGGGGAGCTGGGTCCCAAGCACGAGAGTATGTTACTGCGCTCACGAATGTAAAGATTCGTGCGTTTCATACTCTCCCCCACATACACAGCAGATACCACACGGACACGCAACTAAAGAGGTGCTACTTTTATCTTTACAGTTTACATATTTTAATAAAAACTAATTCTACCTTCTTTTAAGCAGGTACACAGAAGATGTTTTTTTGACCAGCACCCCAATAACCGCTACAGACAGTCTAACTGTTATGGAAACAGTCACCCTCACGGTTCCTGAGCATCCTCCGCTCCATCTCTAAAAGTGGTCAACCACTTTAAGGGAGGCGAGCGTTGGTCCTGCGTCCCGCCTCTGCCCCTTTTTGTAAGCGTATTGCGCATCTTTTTGTCCCAACCCAATAGGATTACAATGCAGGCCTGTCCCCGAACCAGGGAAGTTCGGGTCTTCTTCTTGGTGGTCCCCGAATGGGGTCGTTGTTGTTTCTTTCAAAGACATCCTATCAAACAGAGACAGCCTGAGGCAGATTATACTTGCCAGTGATGGCCACCACTCAAATCATCCTCGAAGCGGCAGACTATACTTGCCCGAAAATCCAGATCGACTGCACCCCCGGGGAGAGGTAGTAGCTTTGTGAGAGGACCCAACCTCCTACACTGGTCCTCACCCGAGGGTTCAACTGACATCAGCCAGCGAGACCAACCAACCACAACTGGACACAACTGGAGACACCTGCCGAGTAACGGAACCTTTTCCTCCTTCAACACGCCTAGACATGTGACATCTAATCATATACAATTACCGAGGGTCGAAAGGGGCTTGTCCCCCATACCGTCCCTGCGCGCCTTCGGTGCGCGAAACCATTCCTTCCGTAGACAAAACACGTCGTCTTCTGTTTACAAATATTGGGAAGAGCCACTGTGCTCTGCTTCACGCGCAGTTTTTCAAAAGAAAAAAAAATATATTGGGCCTACAATTTTATTTCATAATTTGGTTGGTCCCATATTCTTTACCGGTCAATGTAGGTCTACAGCACTTTAGACCTAATGCATCACTTTCGCTCGCTTTTTGGTTTGCCTAAATTTCATATTAACTGAGGTCAAGAAGATCCAATAATTTCTTCAGAAACCACTCATCAGGATATTTATCTGTGGAAAAGGGTGTCGCGGATGCGCACAAATCTCGTTGGGGCAAGATGATGATGGAAAGTAAGCTTTCGCCTTTCGGAGTGAGAAAAACAGAACAAAAATATATTTTTCATAAAAACCTACCCAAAAGCTTCGTTGAGTTGAAGTATGGCCTTGTGTCAACTATTTTCTCGTAACGGAGTTCTCCAAAAAATATTGGAGAGACACGAAAATGAACTGTTTTGAAAACTATCGTTTGCTTACTTCTGCTATGCATGTACCACCTGGCAAGAGTTGAAATCGAAGATGTCTAAGCACGATGTTCGGGGATAATATTCATTTCAAAATGCAGCAAAGGTTGTTGACGAAAGTAGCTTTTGTTTAATTCGATTACAGAATTAGCCAGGTACAAATAGTTTTTGTTGTATTCTTTATCCGAAACGATGTGACCGTGGTTGTTGAATGTGTCGTTATACCCAAATAAACAGACAAATAAACCCTTCTGATTTCTTCCTTGTCTTTTTTTCTTCTATTCACACCGAAGTTTGTGTCAAGTGGGCCCTCTGGGACAAATGGTGAATAAAGGCGATCCCTCCTCCATCAAGGGGCTTGTGCTCCCCAAGATGGGGGATAGAGTACCGCAATGAAGGAGATAGTTTCACATTTTAACCCTTTTCGCCGTGTAAACTTAACATTCTGAGAAATAGAATCTCCACCGACCTTGAAGTGAACTAAAATAGAAGACCTCCGTTATGGTTTAGGGTCAGTACAGTAAGGGCTTGCAGTGGCCCGTTAGCCCTGACCCTTCATATACTATCCATAATGATTTCTGCTAAGCTTTAAAACTGTTTTCTAGTGGCCGGCGGTACTTTTTAATGCAATCAGACCACGAGCAAAAGAGAGAATTACCATTGTCATATAGCCTCAAAACGGTCATATAAAACGACACAAAAGGGTTAAGTCCAAGCCTGGAAATAAACAGACAGAGGATGAATTTGGTCATAATACCCTACACAGCAGGGTAGCATCACAAACTTTACCCTCTGTGAACCACAATCTGAATCAAGGTCTCAAGCCTAAACAGAAAGCGGTACCCAGAGGATACATTGACCCACTCTATGGGATAGCAACAGCAAATTCAACATATGGGGACCTCCTTCTGCAAAAGTCAGATTGCTTATTTCCAGCCTTGGTTTTTTCACTGATTTTATTAAAAATATGATAGAGAGTAATGAAGAATAAAAAAGAGTTGGAAACGTGTCAAAAGGCCCATATTCGGTCCCTGTCGTCACCCAGAAAAATTCCTGCATCGTTTTGAGAATGACCTTGAGACTCATAAACATTTAACATCAATGTCTTACTATAGACACTACAGAATATATGCCTTACTGATATAACAATAACATGAGTTTGCAGAGCATTAAGGTTTATTAACGGCCCGAGAGGAATGAATAACAGCCCAAGGGTTTATTACCGATACGGGGCGAAGTCGAGGGCCGTTATTAAGCCAGAGGGCTGTTATTCATTCCTCGAGGGCCGTTAATAAACCGGGACGCTCGACAAAATCATGTTATTACTATTATTACCATGGCCGGAAGCGGGCGGCGGGCTGTTAATGAATTTTGTTTTCATTAACGCCCGCAGCTCGCTTCCTGTTGCATGGCGTCATGAATTACTGAGTCTTACCGCCCCGCTAAACTCCGTTAATATATAGAGAACGCCCGCTAAAGTGGTAATAATAGACAATACAGAACATATCATTAAGGTGTTAAAAAATAAGAGTAAGTTTTTAGACCAGGAAGCAGTTACATATAATCTCCTTGGTAATAAAAGAATAACAAACAATTAATCGTAATGTTTTTATTTCAGTGAAGCTGATAGTTGGTTTAATTCGTACAACAACAAGTATCATGTATTTTGAAGAGTACCTTGATGGCACCTTTGGGGGGTCACTGTTGTTCAAGCTGAGGTCGCGGTCCCTGGAGCTGAGGGGAAAAATTGGGAAAAACAGTGAAAAGGAGTGCCAGATGTGTAGCGTGGGCGTGGTGGAGACCCTGGAACACTTTCTTATAGAGTGCCCAAAATACCAGTCTAAAAGAACAAGATTCACGGGGAGTATAATGGAGAAGTGGGATGGGAGAATGAAGGACTTGTGGTTAGGGGGCGACTCAAAGGAGAGGGTTAATATACTAATCGGAGAGATTGGGAAGATTGGGGCAAGGGATGTCATGAAGCAGTTCGTCTCCGAGTGTTGGGAGGAGAGAAGAAGCGCGGGAATAGGGAGGCAGTTGGTAGAACATGGGTAACCAAGGCCTTCTCATACGAGAACCGCGACAAATCAGCGGCCGGCCGAAGTGTTATTATTATTATTATTGTTATAGTCAGGTAACAACCTGTGAAATATGAATAATATAAATGCAAACTGTATTTGGCACTTTCATCACACTTCTGAATTCAGAGCGTAAACACCTGATTTCGAATCATGGAGAAGCTGGAACTTCCAGAGACATTAATCAAAACCATTTCAGCTCTGGGCATCTCTTGTCCTGTCACCTGGACTGTCCAGGAGACAGGCAAGAGAGTCCACCTGAACCTGGAGTTTGAGATTGAAACAACCATGACACCACCCTCTTCGGGGAGAGGTAGCACCTTTGGAGAGAGGATCCCCTCTCCCACTGGTCCTCACCCGAAGAGGAACGGAGGCCCTGTAAAGAGGAAAAAGAAGAAGAGTCCATCAACCAAGCGCAGGGACGCCCGGCGCTTGGAGGCATTCCGGAATAGGAAGAAAGAGTTGAGTGAGGGGGTGGAGGCTCTGGAGGCAGCCGCCAGTTCCCTCCTACTCCCACTGATACACCCAATCAACTGCCGGCTCCTGAGCCGGTACGGTTGGATGAGGAATATCCAGTGGAGACTGAGGAGGAACTGGAAGTTGCTTTTTCACCGCCTCCCACCCCTCACTCACCCCTTCCTTCACTACCGGAAAGCCCGGAAGCGGTACAGCCACCAATCTCCGTGGAGACCGTAATGAGAGGGATAAAGTTGTCCAGAGCACTGAGGGTCGAAAGGGGCTTGCTCCCCATATCGTCCCTGCGCGCCTTCGGCGCGCGAAACCATTCCTTTTGTGTTTTTGTTCACTTTCATTAGGAGCATTCGCACCTTGGACTCCGAGGTGCTAACAGCTGAACAATGGAGCTCCCGCTTGTGATACAAGAAACATTTGTCAGAGTGAAGGCTACCCTTGCCACCACCTGGAGTATCCAGGTGCTCAAGGGTAAAATTCACCTGACAGTGAATTTTGACAGAGAACCTGAACCGCCGTCCTTGGAGAGGTGTAGCACCTTTCGTGAGGGTATTCCCCCCCCCCCTCACACTGGTCACCCTCCTAGTGACACGGACAAACTGGATAAAGACCGCCGGAGCGATATAGCCAGCACCAAGAAGACGAGGAAGAGAAAGAAGGGACCCTCCGCCAGACGACGAGTTGCCCACCGAATGACGGAGTTCCTGGACAAGAAGAAGAAGGAAAAGGAAAAGAAGGATGGATGGATGTAAGTGAGGGCGTCATAGGTTCAACACCTGTCACCCCAGACCAACCCCTGTGATCGGCACCCCTTCCCAGAAGGAGGGTCCGGAGGACTGTGGGTCGTCAGGTGACAGATCAATCTCTAACCCATCTGACTCTTCATCCGAAGGGGAGATGGAGGAGGAAGATTTCCCTATGGTGCAGGAAGTTGTCCCAGACGACGCACCTTCCACACCCCCCCCCCCCCCCCCCCTCCAGCTCTGACTTCTCCGGCTTCTTCGGACCAGGAGTCCGACCATGAGGAGAGCTTCCCGGAGTCCGTGGAGTCATTCCTTGTGGTGGAGATCCAGGACGACACTACCCGAGCCACGGTCCAGGATAATTACAACTTCTCCGTCGAAAGAAAATTTCCAGCACACTCATTCTGGACAATCCTCGTAATCAATCTCAAAAGCTACAGAAAATCTCAAGAAACAGCAGCTAGGATCAGGCCGTTCATTGCCAAGAAAAAACCTACCCCTCCTCCAGATCCAACAACGCCACCAACATCAATCTCTCCGACACATCCTCCTCCCATCAAGAAAAACCGCAGGAGACATAGACGCCGCTGATCACACTTACTCTTTCCCTCCTTTACCAAGCTCAGACATAGAACAAATATTATACAGTCAATGAGGGTCGAAAGGGGCTTGCTCCCCAAACCGTCCCTGCGCGCCTTCGGCGCGCGAAACCATTTGATCCACTTTCATTATGATATTTGGGTAACAATATGTGAACAGTGAATTTAAAAAAGGGCAATGAAAAGAGCTTTCGAAAAGTACTATTACTGTTCCCAACAAAATTACTAGATGAAACTCGTGTCAATAAAATTCGAGTTTTGTGCCAATCCCACCCACGTTTATATAATGTTATTGGTAAACAAACAAAGAACCTCAGCCCCATATTTTCTCCGCAAAACTAATACATTAAACTGTTGTCAATAAAATTATAGAAATGGGTGTTATTGGAACAAGCTCCCCGAGCTTGTGCCAATCTCACCCACATTTATATAATGTTATTGGTAAACAAACAAAGAACCTCAGCCTCATATCTCACCCGCAAAACTAATGTTACTGGAACAATCTCCTCGACTTCAATAAAATAAGTTCAGAACTAAACATAATATAAATATATATACATGGTCGTGTTAAAACTTCAATAAAGACAAAAAAGAGACAACAAACAAGGGTAATTTGTGTATATTTTTTAATTTTGAAAAAAGACTTCCGCCGAAATGAAATTTTAGGAGATTTCTGTCGAAATTGCATTTCGTCGAAGTTGTGTTCCGTCGAATAGTCCAGAGAACCCGTTTCGGGGGCGACATTCTGTATAAATCTAATTAGGAAACGGATACTGGTAGCTATACTGTTCAGTGGTTACCCCAACGCTAAGAAGGGGTTATTGAACGGGAACACAAGCATTCACTCTCTCAAGTTATCATACCACCACTGATTGTAAAAAGTGACTTGAAATATTTTCTATCTATTTATAGCCACTGCTTATGTTGGTATGTTTTCTCACGCAAGTGTTGAAGAAAACGTGACTATTTTCCATTTACACTTAATTTCAGTTTCGAAACGTTAGAGTTGAAAAGCTTGCCTTTCAAACAAGTTCCAGCTTTCTTATACCAGCTGAGGTACGTGTATCTGTTGAATGCTTTTCACGGGTAACCAAAGTCACACTGACAAACTGCCTTGGTTGATTACAAATTTCGCGTGTGCGGCAGTTCGTCCCTTCAAGCGGATATAACTTCCGCACGAGTGTCAAGGTGCAATTTTAGTAAGGGAAATTTGTTTACTTTAAAATTCCCACCTCTGACATTTCATAAATTCAGACTAAATACACACAAATTATACATCAAAATGAAGGTTGTGATGTATAGAACACAAAAAATCCATACACCGAGTTGACAGCAGGCACCAATGGTAATTGGTTCCTGGAAGCCGGCAACTGTATTGGTACCACTACCAGAACAGATAATAAAATATTTCAACAGAACAACTTGTGGCCAAGTGTGCTTCAGATGAATGTCGGACACTCCCCCCTAACAATTCCCCCCCCCCCCCAAGTAGTTATTTCCCCTAAGGTAGACGTTGCCCCCCCCCCCCCCCCCCCACCAAAAAGTAGTCCTCCCCCTGTTGGTGTTTGCTTGTCCTTGTAAGGCTGACCTTGGGCCCCCTCCCGGCTGGGAGGTGGAGGACGCCCCAGGTCAGTCTTACAAAAACTTGGTGATCCCCCCCCCCCCCAATTTGTCCATTCCCGAACACTTTTCCACACTGCTTTCTTTGCAGTAATTTAATTAAATAATGTTTAATCATTTAACCCTTCTAGAATTTACATGCTGCAACTAAACATTGCAGATGTGTTTTTGCAAGAAAGAGTAAAAAAAAAAAACATGAAAAGACCTGAGTGCGAATGAGAGAATACACATCACTCGCGGCTTTTGTGCCGCTTTTCATGGGGGGGGGGGGGGGGGGGATGACCAAGTCTTTGTAAGACTGTGTCCTAGGGCCCCCTCCCCTTCCATTCCATTCCTAGGAGAGGGCCCTAGGTCACAGTCTTACAAAGACTAGGAATGACTAACAGGGGGAGGACTACTTTTTGGGGGGAAATGACTACTTGGGGGGGGGGGGGAATGACCAATTTGGGGGGGGGGGGGGAGGGACCGGGGTGAAATTGTTAGGGGGTAAGTGTCTTGCACCCCTTCAGATATCCAAGAACAAAGCTAGGAAATAAAAATTCTTCAAAACTCAGTGACATAGCTGCATGGTGTTGTGATTACTGCTTACGAAGACAAGACAGCATATATTTGCCATGTTGTTTATAAGTATACTTTTAAATACCTAGTTATTTTCAGGAGGGTCAGTATATTATTTTGTTTGTAAACATGGTAGGTAAGTGTACTACTGGTGTCCAGACTGAGGTAAGTATGGTGTCATTGGTCAGTCGAGGGGGAATGAATGCCAGTAACTTCGGCCCACTGTAATTTCAACCCAAAGTAACTTCGATCCAAATCAGTAATTTCGACCCAAAGTAATTTAAACCTAATTTTGGTAACTTTGATCCACTATTTTCCTTCGACTCAAGAGCCCTTCTGCAGACCTCCTTCCCGATAGGTAATTTTGATCCACTTATGAATTATAATTTTTATTTGTATTCATTGACAAAAATTTCAAAACAATATAAAAGCTATAACTTTCACTGAAGATGAACTTAGCTAAGCCTAAATGTAAGTATTATTTTATATTTAGCTGAAATCAACAACTTATTATTTTAAGATATGACTGCTCATTAAAATAACTGTATCCAGTTAAACAGAAAATAATACTAACAAACATCGAGATCTGATCAGGATAAATTTTATGGTATATATATATGTAGTGGTACATGTATTTAGTGCTTAACCCCTGCACACTGATGTCAAAATATCTAAATTTCAGGCAGAAAAAATTCACATAATGCAACTAGAAATTTAACCAATTCAATCTCGTTTGACAGAGCTCATTGAGCTCTGTCAAACAAGATTGAATTGGTTAAATTTCTAGATGCATTATGGGAAAAAACAGCTTTCCGAATTTTGGTATTTTGACATCAGAGTGAAGTGGGTTAACCCTTTACCTAATGTTACGGCCAAAACCGGCCAACGCTATTCTCAAAAATCGCCAATTAATTTTCATTATTTTTTTCATTTTTTGTCTCAAAAACATAGGTTATGACCCCTCGTTGGAACGAGCTCGTCGAGCTCATTCCAACGAGGGGTCATAACCTATGTTTTTGAGACAAAAAATGAAAAAAATTAGTTATTCAAGAATTTTTTTTGCAAGTGTCGTCTGCTTTTCATGTTAGGTAAAGGATTAATAGACTAATAGTACTCGTGCTAATCAACAGTGAACAAAAAAAATGTACAATGGGGTAAAATTACTTTGAGTTTGACAAGACAAATAAACACCCAAGCTGATCATTACTAAAAATAAAGCTAACAAGGCTTTATATTTGATTAATATATTTGATTAATATAAAGCCTTGTAAGCTTTATTCAAGTAATGATCAGCTTGGGTATTTATTAGTCTCATCTTTTAATGTGGCATATCTTTTGTAAAAACCGTCAAGTGTGTTATTACAAAACTTGTTGTGGTAAGCATAATTCTTGTAGTTATGCACAATACCTTGTCACCTTCCAGTTCGAAGTTCTCCAGGGTTTGACCCGAATACCCTACTGCCAGTACTCACACTCAAATGAAATAAGATTATTGGCCCTCGCTTCCAACTCTCGTGGATTCATCAGTAAATAAGGTTATTTGGGTCACAAGGCATTTCAAATCCCACATCCTCCCTGGGCACCTTCGGTGCACTGAAACTTTTCATTCATCGTATTAAACAAAGAAGTCGAGAAAAATAATGAGTTGAATTTACCGAAGTGGGTCGAAATTACTTTGGGTGGAAATTACCGATTGGCTAGGCGGTCTGCGGGAGGGGGGGGGGGGGGTGTCTTCTGAGTCGTGGAAAATAGTGGGTCGAAGTTACTGTAATTGGGCCGAAATTACTTTTTAGGTTGAAATTACTGATTTGGGTCCAAGTTACTTTGGGTTGAAATTACAGTGGGTCAAAGTTACTGGATACCATTGAGGGGTGCAAGGGGTCCAATGGTTGGGGGTGAGTCAGGGTGTGCAGGTGTGCGCAGCAGATGCTTGTATAGTTGGTAGAGGGGGAGGGCTCGATGTAACTGGATTCGCATAGCAGTTTGCAGTTCAGCTTTCAAATTTTGCTATTCAATAAATATCTGTCGAAGTTAATTTTCATCAGCAGCTAATCAATATTTTTATACTAATAACCAATGGCCCAGATTTAGCTGGTGCAAACTCTATATAATTCAGGGCCAAACACAAATTTTGAACCCCCAATCCCCAAAATTTGAATACAAAACCGAAAAATTCAAGTCCTATCTGGTCCTCCATACTTTTCTTAACTGTGCATACACAGTAACCAGGAAGGTACCGAAATTGGCACAAAGCATCATTCTTTGTTTGGCCCTAAGTCAGTAAACAATGATCTGACATCTGTGCTTTAAATCTTTTTAGCTCAACTTTGGCGAAGCCAAATTTGAGGCATTGTCATGGCCTGTCTGTCCATCTGTTTGTCACACCATCAACATGGCGCTACAGGCCATATTTTTTAACCGATCTTTACGAAACTTCTTGAGTACCTTTGTTATCACCGTGGGACGAGAAAGTGTGTTCACGCTTGTTGTCCGAAATTCAAGATGGCGGCTGGCAGCCATTTTGTACGAAATTAGGTGCAATCAGATTTTTGCGCAGAACTTCCATATAAAAGCTCTGATTTGAATAATTTTTTGTATGAATGTTTAGTACCATGGGATACATCACATATAATACGTTTTTTTTTCTCGTGCGTACATCATGCAAATTAGACTAATTTTGATTTATTTAGTGTTACTTTCAGCGCTGTAAGTGCAAATGCCAATACGGCAAGGGCTAGAGGCCGTATTTATGAACCGATCTTTACAAAACTTCTTGGGTACCTTTGTTATCACTGTGGGTTGAGAATGAGTGTTTTTGGGTCCGGTTTGAAATTCAAGATGACCGCTGGCAGCCATTTTGTACAAAATTAGGTGCAATCAGATTTTTGCGCAGAACTTCCATATGAAAGCGCTGATTTGAATAATTTTTTGTGTGAATGTTTAGTACCATTGGATACATCACATATAATACAGTTTTTTTTCTCGTGCATAAATTATGCCAATTAGACTAACTTTGATCTATTTAGTGTTACTTTCAGCTCTGTAACTGCAAATGCCAATACGACTCGGGCTTGAGGCTGTATTTATGAACCGAACTTTACGAAACTTCTTGAGTACCATTGTTATCAACGTGTGACGAGAACGAGTGGTTTTGGGTACATTCCGAAATGCAAAATGGTCACCAGCAGCCATTTTGTACTTTAGTTAGTGCAATCAGTTTTTTGTACAGAACTTCTGTATGAAAGTTCTGATTTGAATTAATTTTTGTAGGAATGTTTAGTAACATGGAATACATCACATATAATACAGGTTTTTTTCTCGTTCAGAAATTATGCAAATTAAATGAACTTTGATTTATTCTGTGCTACTTATACACAGTAAGTGCACATGTCAATACGGCTTGGGCTAGAGGCTGCATTTATGAACTGATCTTCATGAAACGTCTTGGGTATCTTTGTTATCACCTTGAGACGAGAAAGGGTGTTTTTGGGTGCGGTCCGAAATTCAAGATGGCTGTCGGTGGCCATTTTGTACCAAAATTAGTGCAATCAGTTTTCTGTACAGAACTTCTGTATAAAAGTTCTGATTTGAATAAATTTTTGTATGAATGTTTAGTAACATGGAATACATCACATATAATACGGGGTTTTTTCTCGAGCAGAAATTATGCAAATTAGATGAACTTTGATTTATTCTGTGCTACTTATACACAGTAAGTGCACATGTCAATACAGCTTGGGCTAGAGGCTGTATTTATGAACCGATCTTCACAAAACTTCTTGGGTACCTTTGTTATCACTATACTCACTGACATTAGCGTATGGTGGGAGGTTATAGATGTAGAAATAGATGACGAGGGAAAAAATGACTTGGGTAGTGATCACAACCTGATAACAGTTAAGATTATGGGCAAAAAGACGAATAGAGACAGAAATACCTTCAAGGAAGTTTGGGGACTAAAACAAGGAGCCGACTGGAAGCAGTTTCGGGAAAAACTAAAACCAAATCTTGAATGTATTCCTAGGGATGCAAATGTCCAGAGTATTTCAGATGGCATAGTAAATAGCCTAACAGAGGCAGGGAAGGATTGTATAGGAAGGGTGAGGGTCCCAACGAGAGAGCTTGGATACAGGGTTAACGAGGGACTGAAAAAGGCTATAAAAGAAAGGAAAGTAAAATGTGCTGCTTACAGAAGAAGTAGGAAGCTTGAAGGGGTGGATAACAATGACACGAGACTAATGAAAGGAGAATATGAACTGGCACGGAGAAAGGTGAATGAGATAAAGAATAATAATAGGAAGGAGCGCAATTGCAGTCTTGCCAGAACAATAAAGAAAACGGGGGGTTCAAGCTCAAACGTATTTTGGAACTGGGTAAATAAACGGGGGAAAAGTAGTGTGCAGAGTATCAAAGTGGATGGGGAAAGTACAGAAGATGAAGGCCGTATCGCTTCAGAGTTAGTCAAGCACTGGGAAAAGATAAACGATAGGCGATGGGGCAGTGGGTCCCCACCAAAAAGAAATACACTGGTGGAGGAGAACCTATCCAATCGTGTATGTAGCGAAATAACGGCAGAAGAAGTGCGGAACGTGGTCTCGAAATTAAAAAATGGTAAAGCGGGAGGGACTGATGAAATTCCGAACGAATTCCTCAAAAATGGAGGGGAGGCACTTATTGAAGTCCTGACAAACCTTTTCAACCTGGCTCTGCGAAAGCAAGAGGTCCCCAGAGAGTGGAGGGAAAGTAAGGTGTCGTTCATACACAAAAAGGGGGATAAGGAAGTTCTGGATAACTATAGGGGGATATCAGTTAGTAGTAACATCGGAAAAGTATTCTGTAAGGTCATATACGGTAGACTAGAGGAAGTTATTGAAGAGAAAGGTTTTTTAGGAGAAATTCAAAATGGTTTCAGGAAAGGACGAAGAGTCACTGATCACCTATTTACACTCACCCAACTGATAGAATCAACAAAGGCTGAAAAGAAAAAGATGTTTCTGGCATTTCTAGATGTGAAAAAAGCGTACGACCGAGTGTCGAGGGAAGGTATGTGGCGAAAGCTCGAGGGCATCGGACTGGGGGGTGACTTTGTGGGAATCATGAAAGCACTGTATACAGATGTGCAAAGCCAACTCAGTCTAGGGAGTATCACTACAAAACGAGTCCCTATGGATATAGGCCTCAAGCAGGGGTGTATCTTTTCACCGATTTTGTTTGCATTGTATGTTAAAGATTTAGGGGACGAACTAATTCAGAGTGCGGAGGGGGTAAATGTTGGAGACATAAAGATACCAGGCTTATTCTTTGCGGAGGACATGGTGTTAATGTCTAGAATTGAACAGGGGCTAGATAAACTGCTGGAAATTGTTGGTAGATATGGGAACACTTGGCGACTCGAACTAAATGAAAATAAAAGCAAGGTAATACCCATTGGACGCAAGGTAGATATGACGAAGAGATGGAGAGTGGGGGAGTTCTCAATCCCCGAAGGGGAAAGCAAACAAATCACTGTAGGAGAAATGGGAGAGTATGAGTATCTAGGGGTAAGCATAAATATAACGGGAAGAGGGGTGTACAGAAATTACTCAGCCAAACTGATTCTGAAGGGGAAAAGAATTCTGAACCATCTAAAACTTTTAGGGAAAAATAGTTTCAATAAGGTCTTTGTGGGGAAAACACTGTGGGAGAGGGTGGGTTTACCAAGTATAACGTATGGCACGGACGTGATTCCATTAAACCAAACCGTTATTAAGAAGTTGGAAAGTACTCAGAATGATGCCGGCAGATGGATAACAGGGTCGAGTAATGCTGCAGCTTCGGAAGCAGTAAGGGGGGAGCTTGGGTGGATGAAAATCAAGGACAGGGTAGATTTGGGAAAACTGTGTTACTTTAACTACTTGAGAAACCTGCCTGACAACCGGTGGTGCAAATTGATGCTCGATACCATTTGGAATTCTAATATAGAAACGGGGTGGTCAAAACATGTGAGGGAACTAATGGACAATTACTCTATAGAGGTCACAAACATAGAAGTAGGAATGAAAGAAGGCAAAAGGTTTGTCAAAGAGAGAGTCATGGAAGATTGCAATCGAAACTGGCGAGCAGGGGTTAGCGTGAAAAGATCACTGCAGGGGTTACAATATAAAGAAAAGCCAGCTTTCGAGAAGTACCTAGATGGCACCTTTGGAGGGTCACTGCTGTTCAAACTGAGATCAAGATCACTGGAGCTTCGGGGAAAAATTGGGAGAGATGGGGAAAAGGGATGCCAAATGTGCCACTCTGGAGTTGTGGAGACCCTGGAACATTTTCTCTTGGAATGCCCACAGTATATACCTCATAGAATAAAATTTACTGGAAGAATAATGCAGAAGTGGGGTGAAGAAACAAAGGATAGATGGCTGAAGGGGGACACGAGGGAGAGGGTAGGAATGCTTATTGAAGAAATTGAAAAAGAGGAAGTGAGGGACACTATTAAGCAGTTTATATGTGAATGCTGGGAGGAGAGGAGGGGAAGAGGGGGTGGGGTGCAGGGGGAATGATGGCCTTCTCTTATGAGGACCACGACAAATCAGCGGCTGGCCAAAGAGTTATTATTATTATCACCTTGGGACGAGAACGAGTGTTTCTGTGTGGGGACCAAAATTCAAGATGGCTGCCAGTGGCCATTTTGTACCGAAATTAGGTCCAATCAGTTTTTTGTACACAACCTCTATATGGCTCAGGCTAGAGGCCGTATTTATGAACTGATCTTTACGAAACCTCTTGGGTACCTTTGTTATCACCGTGGGATGAGAACAAGTGTTTTTGGGTGCAGTCCAAAATTCAAGATGGCCACCAGCAGCCATTTTGTACCAAAATTAGTGCAATCAGTTTTTTGTACAGAACTTCTGTATGAAAGTTCTGATCTGAATAAATTTTTGTAGGAATGTTTAGTAACATGGAATACATCACATATAATACAGGTTTTTTTCTCGGGCAAAAATTATGCAAATTAGATGAACTTTGATTTATTCAATGCAACTTATACACAGTAAGTGCACATGTCAATACGGTTCGGGCTAGAGTCTGTATTTATGAACCAATCTTCACGGAACTTCTTGGGTACCTTTGTTTTTACCTTGGGACGAGAACAAGTGTTTCTGGGTGTGGTCCAAAGTTCGAGATGGCTGCCAGTGGTCATTTTTTACCGAAATTAGGTCCAATCAGTTTTTTGCACACAATTTCTATATGGCTCAGGCTAGAGGCTGTATTTATGAACTGATCTTTACAAAACTTCTTGGGTACCTTTGTTATCACCATGGGACGAGAGCGAGTGTTTTGGGGTGCAGTCCAAAATTCAAGATGGCTGCCATCAGCCATTTTGTACCAAAATTAGTGCAATCAGTTTTTTTGTACAGAACGTCTGTATGAAAGCTCTGCTTTGAATAAATTTTTGTATGAATGTTTAGTAACATGGAATACATCACATATAATACAGGTTTTTTTCACGTGCAGAAATTATGCAAATTAGATGAACTTTGATTATTCAGTGCTACTTATACACAGTAAGTGCATGTGTCAATACGGCTCAGACTAGAGGCTGTATTTATGAACCGATGATTACCGATCTTCACAAAACTTCTTGGGTACCTTTGTTATCACAAGCTAACAGGAATTACGAAACAGTAGGAAATATTTAAGAAAATCAATTAACAGAATTGAGTATTGAAACGTCTTAAAGACAAAGCAAAAGAATACTTATCCTAGGGTTCCGCTCTACAGTGAAATTCTAAACATAGGGCATATGTTGAAATTAAGGCCATGTAAAATAGAGAAAAAATTTAGTATCAGATATATGATTACATTAGGCTTTTTGTTGGACAAGAGAACTTGAAGTTTTGGTCCCAAAGTTGGAGTCTTATACATAGGGGTAAATTACCAGATGAATTATGGGAAACAGTGGCTTTGAAAAATTGGCTATTTTTTAAAATGTAATTTTTACACGGGATTGTTACCAGACAGGTAACTAAAAAATGAAATGGAAACATATAAATTTTTTTTGCATTTTAGAAATAGGGGATGCTCTGCTCCAGGGGTAGGTTGGTGGGGTCAGTGGAAAAATCCTGCTTTTGAGGCTGCTGGGTGGCTGAAAATGACTGGTTTTGGTATTTTTTCATGAAATTTTTCAGGTTGAAGTCTTGCCTTTGACAATAAATTATTCCACCCACATTCAGATTGTTTATTTCTACTTAGTCAGATAGTGTTATATGTTTTTTGTGTATTTTGGAAATGTAATACATGTTATGTGTTAGATAACAAAGTTACAGAATATTTGCATTTGAAGAGAGTGTATGGCATGTCATTTTTAGAAATGCCTGGAAACTGTGGAGAGGAACCTAGGCAGTATAGAACAAAGAACTGACCAATTCTTCGGAAGCAAGGCTGCCATCTTTGAACACGGGCTGTTGATTGGACAGAAAATTCTGCAATTCACTCTCATTTGCGTGGTAGTTCCTTGATGTTTTATGAGTCACTTGACTGTAAACCTACACAGAGTGCTTATAATTAACACCTCCCACGCTGTTACATAAAGCTCATTACTTTGTAAATTCCATTTAAATCAAAAAAATTAACTTTTTTTTTTAAATCAGAAAAATCACTAAACATGGATCACTCGTTAGTTGTTGCTATTTACATTTACTGTGATGAAAATTCTGTAAAGATGTAAACATGGCTGGCGCAGTAAAACCGAGAAGGTGTAAAAGTATCACAACACATTAGTTCTGTATATATATACTAGTATATAGATACATATTACAACCATGTTATTTAGTGAAAACTGCTAACGGGTTATTTTTTTTATTTTATGTTTCCATGCTTGCAATCGGTTAACTGTTTTAGTTCCAAAGCTGAACTGATTGGACCAAAATATTTCAAATGATTATTGTAGCTTCTCCAATAAAGTCTGCAGAGAAGAGTTGTCATGTAGTGACATAATTAATTGGGGGTGGGGAGACCTGAGATGTTATGAGATTAATTGATCTCCAGTGTTTATAGACTGAAAGTGTATACTTACAGATTTCAATTCTCATACAGTGCAAAAAAAGTAAACATTGTGTGTGGTAGGTGTAGGGTGAAGTATCACTAAACTTCCCATGGAGTGGATTTTGTTCCAACAGAAAAAAATACCAACTTCTCCCAAAAAAGCATAAAAAGAACATAAAAAGAACAAGTAAAATTTCTTGCCCAGAACGCTGTTGGCTGATAGTTTGTTTGAACAGGTGGTCCCATTTAACTGGATATTGCTCTATGGTTTAGTTCTAATTGCATATAATTTCCAAACACCTGACCATTTACCATTCCTTTAGAACATATTTACCGTGTTAATTGGTCACAGGAGTAGAGGGTAAATATATGTTTCCCTGCATACCCTTCTTTTAGGGCCTGGCCCTAAACTTTTTATTGAGGTCTCAGCTGTAAAAATGTCCAATGGTTGCTGGTATTTGTTTTTTGCACTACATTGTTTTTTGTTTATATATGCTTCCCAATCAAGTATTCAGCATCAAGTATTTTGTGGATGGGGGCATACACCTTCCTTGAACACAAATTTGTGCCAGAAAGTGGTAAAACAAAAAAAAACAACAAATCACCTACCCTACTACTTTCTGGAAGGCGACAGGAGACACACCTATCTTTGGCCTTACAGTTGTATTTGAGACTTGTACCTCAAATAGAAGCATTTATTCTCTTATACATGTATCCTGTTTGACAGAGGTCATAGAGCTCTTTAATCAGCATGTATTGTAGTTGAAACAATATGTGTCGTGCCCATACCAGAAAATAAGTGGTCAGACAAGGACAATGTCAGGTACAAAAAGGCCAATGTCTGACTGAGGTTTAAAATCATCAGACAAAATGCCAAAATTATTAATGAAGTTCAGTGATGAGAACATCCTGTATGCTGGAAATCATGTAAATAACTAGTAAGCCTAAAATTAATGATTATTGTGATTTCTGGTCCTGACAGGTTGGTAAGTGTGAAGAAAGTGACTGTACAGCTCATCAGTATTAACAGCATGTGAAGGAATACAATTTGATATAGCCATACATGTACATGTATCTAAATTATGTCTGAAGGATAATTCAGTTCCAATTCAGAATGAAACCAATCATACCTTGTTTGGCAGGGCTCATTGAGCCCTGCCAAATAAGGTATGGTTGGATGAATTCTGAGCAGTTTTAAGATGAAGGTACCTGTACACCTAAAACACATTATTTCAAATACTCAAACTCCATTTTGTAATATGTCAGATATCATTCTTAAATGACAGACATGATTGATTTGGTGTCTGACATTTTGTCTGGAAGCACAATGAATATTATTTTCAGGCCTGGTCGTACCTACAGAAAATACTGGTAATATATAAGTATAAGTGACAAGAGATCAAACAAAATGTCACAGATAGCTTTTTATGTATTGATGGGGTCAAGAGCAGCATATTTATTTATTTATTTATTGATGTTTAAGGTCACATATTTATGCACACTGGCTAATCATAACCGTGACAGTTTTACGGGTGGAGGAAGCCGGAGTACCCGGAGAGAACCACCGAGCAACGACGAGCAGCTGCCAGCTCCCCAACATCGTAACTCTGCACTGTAGCACAGGCAGGGTTAGATTGGTTGAAGACATGCATACCATCGACGTGCAGTACGCCTTAGTACACGGCGTCATCGTGCCCCCACACGGGCAATGGAGATGTCTTGCCCAAGGACACAACGCGGTTGCCGCAGGTGGGGTTCGAACCGAGGACCTCTCGGCTTGCAGCCTGCACCTCTACCTACAGCAGCATATAGTAAAATCAATTTATTAGATGACTCAGTGCAGGATATGAACAAAATTGACGGGTGATGTTTTAAGCTCCCGTGAAATCAGAAACGGGAGTAAATTGCCCCGTAAAATGTTAGTATATGAATTTTCGAGCGAATATTGTCACCAAACAGTAGAAACTTTATCCCTTTGAACTCTAGTGGTATCTTCCATGCCAGTTCAATGGCAGCAATTAGAAGGTCCATATTCATTATATAGGGTAGACCAATCAATACTTTCATCGTGCAGCCCCAAGGCTGCACATTGAAAATATTGGTTGGTCTACCCCACACATTTACTGAAGAGCCATCCTATTTAATGACATTATGACGTATCATGTTTCTTGCCAGAAAAATGGCTGCTCTGGTTCAAATGATTAAATGTATAAGGAATTGCTGAATTATGACAGTAATTTGCCACTGACCACAGAGTGCTGCTTTCTCAAAACAACACACATTTATATGCCCTCTCAGTATATTAGTGCTCTACAACATTTTCCAACGAGGGCATTTTTTAGCTCCCGTAAAATAGAAAACACAGGTGCTGACGGGAGCAATTGCACTCGCATCTGTCTCATTTCCAGGATTGATGACTCGGGAGTGTGGTAGCTCATTGGTTGAGTACTGGACTTCGATCAAAAGGTAATAAGATCAGTCGTGCCCAACATCCTCTGTGTTGTGTCCTTAGGCAAAGCCCTGTAATCACAATTGTTCAAATAGGAACACTGTGTGCTAAGGTGAACTTCACATCAGTGGTATACATTTTGTCAACCGAATCAAGTACTAGTATATAATATGCACAGGATCAGTACCAGCATATAGTTAACCCTTTACCCAATGCACATGTGTATCAAAATTTGGTATTTTAATTATTCATATTTTCTCCAAAATTCAACAAAACTATATCATGTAAACCTGCATTCTAACGATCTCAATGAGCTTGTTGCATTACAGGATCACTGTCATGATATGGTCTTCTTGAGTTTTTTTTTTATAAATAATTCTTTCTCAACTTCGTAATTTGTTAACTTTGCGAGTGTATGTAGCCGATTTGTTAGGGAAAGGGCTGAGTGCATTTATTGTTTGATGCCAATGTTTAATACCTAGAAAGTAGAGGAAGGTGCCTCTGTTGGGACTGAGGATCCACTGATATAACCAAAATCTGTCAAATTTGAAGAAAGAACACCATAATTCTTAGGCACCACAGGTCTATTGGAGTCCCTGGAATTGAGATATTAACTAGCTTAACCTAGATTATACTATGTGGCAACATACTTCCTGGCTGTTTCAGTTCTTTGATGTTTGCATGTACAGTAGAATCCTCTTAATTGAATATCCATTTTGCCAGTGAAAATTATTCAATTAACAGGAGTATACAATTAACAGGGATTTGGTCAGTTTCATGGGTTTTGGAGGTAAACTGAGAATTTATTCTATTATATCTTGTTTGACAGAGCTCATAGAGCTCTGTCAAACAAGATATAATAGAATAAATGCCTGTATTGGAAATAGTGGGGCCAAAAAGGTTGGTAAATAAGGGGAATTTGGTGCGTATCTCAGTAATTTTTTCGACATATTACAAAAATTTATATACAATTAACAGGAGTTTACTCTGCAACCCATATGCAGTTAACAGATCAAATTTATACTAAAAGTATGGTAAATGATTTTGTGTTTGAAAATTATATTCAACTAGACTTTATGATTCTGGAGAATCATGGCTTTTCCCGATTAGATTCCATGATATTTCTTGACCCCACAGTGTCTGATGAATTGTTTTTAACTGTCTCACTAAAGTTCCTTCATTGATGTTATGAGAAAGGTGAGTATAGTAGTCTCAAATGACTCGGTTTGGGTTTGATAAAAAAATGTTTAGGTAAAACCCATCATTAATGGTAGAATGGGTTAATATCTATATCAATGTTTCCCTATCACTTTTGCATCTGGTAAAAGAAGTTACGTTTCTCTGTGGCATTTCCATTTGATGTTGTTGGTGTCCAAAAACAGACTGTTTCCTCAATTTTTTTTACATTTAGCAGCCCATGAAGGGTTAACAAATGCCTACCAGAATAATTGATCCATGCAACTGGTCATATGACACCAAGACCTATCAACGGCCATTTTCTCTTGAAAACCCCACAAAATGTTTGTAGAAATCCAGGGAAAACGATTTTTTAAGCTTTTGATGGGTATCCCTGTTAACCTCCCCAACAGGGGTTAACGCTTGGCTTTTTGAATACCTTTATTACTTACATAAATGGTCCTCTGTGAATTCCACTTCAAACAAAGGAGATTATGTTTATCTCTCATGTATACATTAGGTGTTGTGCGTGTCTGAAAACAGTCCCATGTTAACAACATTACGATGCTTGGCAGCTTGTAGATGGTTAAAAAACGCTCACCGGAGTATTTTGTCCATGCAACTTGTAATGTCACATAAAGACCTACGAATAGTCAATTTGTCTTGAAACCTTACAAGTTACCGTTAGGGAAATTCACAGAAAATGGGAATTTAAAGCTTTCAAGGGATATCTCTCTTTAGCCTGTCCAAAATGGGTTAAGACGTCGACTTTTGAATACCCTTACTACTTACAAAAATGTTTCCGTATAAATTGTACGCGCGATAAAAGAAAGCACTTTTCTTTGTGGTGTACCCTTTGGGTGCTGTTGGTGTGCAAAAACAGCCCATTTTATCGCAATTTTGACCTTCAGCAGCCCGGGGAGGGTTAACTAATGCTGACCGGAATATTTTGTTCATGCGACTTGTAATGTCACACCAAGACCTGCAAATAGCCGATTTTTCTTGAAAACCTACAAGATGTTGTTAGAGAAATCCACAGAAAGGGGTATTTTAAGATTTTAATTGGTATCTCTCTTTAACCAGCCCAAAATGGGTTAAGACGTCAAATTTTGAATACCCTTACCACTTTCAAAAATATTTTCCGAGCAATTTTGCGTCCGATAAATGAAGGCCCCTTTCTCTGTGGTATATCGTTTGGGTGCTGTTGGTGTCTAAAAACAGCCTATTTTATTACAAATTTTACGTTTAGCAGCTCGGGGAGGGTTAACTAATGCTGACCGGAATATTTTATCCATGCAACTTGTAATGTCACACCAAGACCTGAGAGTGACCAATTTGTCTTGAAAATCTACAAGTCTCGTTTAGAGAAATCCACGGAAAACATGAAGTTTTGAGCTTTTTTGGGGTATTGCTGTTTAACCAGCCCAAAACGGGTTAACACTTGGTTTTCTGAACACCCTTATTACTTACAAAAATGATCCCTCAGTGAATTCCACTTCCAATAAAGGAAGTTATGTTTACCTCTCAGGTATTGTTTGGGTGCTGTGGGGGTCTGAAACCAGCCCATTTCATAAAAATTTCGATGTTTGGCAGTCTGCGGAGGGTTACCATATGCATCGCCTAATATGTCGTGTGTATCAAAGGTTGTGTCATAGGCAGGTCTAGTAATTATGAATATTTAAAAAAAATCCTAAAGTCGTGTTTCGAGAAAGTGCACATAAACCCCAATTTTGGCAGTTTTTTGCCAATTCTGGCGAAATAAGGGTTAAATCGAAAATTCCGCTTCGGTACATTTTTAGATTTTTTGCCACTCTATGCGTGTGCCAAATTGTGTGAAAATCGGTTCGAAAATGGCTTCTGAATCGTGCGGACAAAAATGTGTGGAAACCCCCCCCCCCCCCAAAAAAATAAACAAAATAATAATAATCCGTAGAAAAACAATAGTCTTTTCCAGAGGGAAAAGCCTAATTATCCGGGATATACAATTAAGAGATATCCAGTTAAGTGGGCTCCACTGTAATATGTTCAGGACATGGAGTTTAATACTGATTGGATTAGCTTTTTGGCATATGGTATGTCAGGTAGGGCCCTGCAAATCACATATTTTTTATTTGAATCGAATTGAGTCTACTATTCAAAATCAAATCAATCCTTGAATCGAATGCAGACATCCTGACTGATAAAATATTCCAACTACATCAAGGCACACTTTCATCGAATGCATGTCTTGATGATGTAGTTGGAATATTATCCACTACCCAGTAAGGATTTTGGTTCAAAAACAGAAGTGGGTATGAGAATTCTGCACTGGGCAGTGGACACTTGATATTGCATGGGAACTTTAAATTTGCTTTCAGTAGTGGTAGTTTGTTGCTTTTTATGTTAATATAATGGAAATTACACTCCGTCTTTATTTTCAACATTATTTATGTACAATTTCTGTCTCAGCTATTCATTTTGTGATTCAGAGGAAAACGAATTGGACAGCCAATTTCAAATCGAACTGACTACCAACATAAGATTCTAATTGAATCTCGAAGCTTTGCAGGACCCTAATGTCAGAGAATTCATGGTCAGTTCAATTAGGAATTTTACTGCCTCTCTTGTATTGGAATGGACGGAAGTCCAGCACCTTTGAAGCCTTGAAATAACCCCCCGATGATGCCCTATGATAGTGTTTGACCTTCATGAAGATTTAGTATGAGATGGGAAGGAGGGTAATAACTACTAATTCATCAGTAATGGAGTGATGAAAACCCAAAATCCACGATTTAGAAATTGTAGTCGCTTATGAGTGTTTCCAACAATTAGTCAACTTCTCAGTTAATCATGACAGGCTTATTTTATTATTAGGGTTAATGAAAATAGGCCCTTGTCACACTAAAGTAAGTCCTAGAAGTTTATTATAGAGGCCCAACATGTTTTCAAAATTCAAGGCTGGTTAACCTTTTACCCAACAAATCGCCCGCATCCGCCCGCGTAATATGCAAATACGGCTGCTGATAAAATATTATTTTTAGAAAAATTTCAACAAAACCATATCATGTGACCCCTCTTTGAAACGAGCTCATCGAGCTCGTTCCAAAGAGGGGTCACATGATATGGTTTTGGTGAAATTTTTTTTTTTAATTTTAAAAAGTGATATTTAAAATAATGAATTTTGAAATCGTCTGCGTTGGGTAAAGGGTTAAACTCTTGACAGCATGGGCATGATATTCTTGTTAAGTCAGCAGACAGCCAAAACTTTCCTAGAAATCAATATCATATAAATTTGATATTTGTCTGCAGGATCATATAAATTTGATATTTGATTATGTGTCACACAATACTTTTCCTGATTTCCTCAGACCGCAAAGTATGTCAAAGTCAGAAATGTGCCCTTAAAGGTGAACCATTCTGCACACCTCAACCTTATCGCAGGAGGGCATTAGTCACTCTCCTAAGATGCAGGTCGGTCACTGTCTGTTATGAACTGGGAGTGTAACGACTGAACAAGTGGATCAGAATCAAATCAGTATATTTACTCTTCAAAAAAGATATATGAATGTAAAAAAAGTTAACTTGAATTCTTCAATCAGTGAAAATATGTTTACATTTATTTTTCAGGCTGTATAACTATTTTTGAGCTAAGTTGACGATTCATCAGATTTGGAATTTGTTATAGAATTGGACACTGCCACCATAATATTGGTATTCAGCTTTCATTTTCATTGTAAAGGCAATGTCATCACCAAAGAAGCCAGGTAGGATAGAAACTGAACATTACAGATCAAAATTAAAAGAAATGGTATGGTGGGTGGGGTGGGGGTTGGGGAGGGGGGGTTCAAACCCATGCTGAGAGAGTTTCCTCAGGCTCAGCACAACTGCCTAGCTAACCACGCAAGTCACTCAGCCACCGACAGACCTTGCATTATATAATCTTTATTCTATGGCACTGAAGAAATTTTGAAAAGAGATTCCTTCGCTGATTCCCAGTGAAGTGTAGTATGCAGAATGAAGTGATGCAACCTTCTGATACAAAAGAAATAGTTTCCTTTTTGCCCTTATTCCCTTGTAACATGATTGTTGGCAAAAACGGGTAATTTTTTAAAAATTCATAATAAGTTACTATATAAAACATGTTGTGCATGTCTGTATCGAGGTCCAGTGCTTCATATCGACAAAGCAAGTGAAAATAAGTTCACCTCAATTTATTGAGATGTGGGGAGCTAAAATTGTAACCACAGATGTTCACCCTTAAAGGCCTAATTCCGACATTGATCACTTTTTACTGTCACCTATGAAGTGCCCCAACTTGCAGTCTTTGGGTAAATTTGAAAGTTACATTCCAAGTATATGTACCATGGCTGTTTTTTTTAAGTAGGACTTGACTGCCTGTATAGGCAGCCAAGATTCACCTAGAAGCAACTGCACAGTAAATAGGAATAGACTGTTAAAGTGTAGCAAAAATATCTAAAAGTGTCCATTCCTTTAAAGTTAAACGGGTTTCTCTTTTTGTACCAGGCCTAAAAAAGCTCTGTGTTTCAATTGACAGTGCCTACATGTCAGTGAATTTCATTTCTCCATCTTATGTTCATATTTCTTTTAAAATCACTCACAAATGTGTTCAGTGTTGTTGACTGAACACATGCCTCTCAGTTGGATTGATTTTCTGTTGAAAATCACACATGGCTGTATGATCATCCAGCAATAGAAAGAAAAAAATCACGGTCTTGATTACTTTGACAGATAAAATTTTCTCCAGTCTTTTCGGTTTGAAAAACCATTCATTTACCAGGTACCAGTGAGTTAGAAATGTCTTACAGAAATGTAAAAGAGAAAATCATTGGAATAATTAAAAGCAATAAGTATATTGGAAGAATTGGTGGGGGAGTAAAAATACTCTGAACACAAGGCTGGGTGTCAAGGGTGTGTAAAAAATTAGTTTTTTGAGTAGTTGCAAATTTTTTCCTCAAGGTTTTTATCTCTTAATTAATATAAATGATGAAAAAGATTCTGTTCTAGTACCTAGTGATCTAAATGAGACCTATTTGATAAACAGACACTACTGTACAGCTTCGTGAATCTTGATTGAAAGTTAATATCTATGCTTTCTTACAGTCATCTACTTAAGGTTTCATGTATTTCACTCAAGCAATTTTTGAGAAGGACATCTTACAATTTTGAGGTTCCATGTCTTTCATTCAAGCAATTTTAGAGAAGGACATCTGACAGATTTGAGAAATTTGAACCGTATAATCAACACTGTATTTGAATTTAAAATAAAATATCATTGGACAATGTCAGTAGATAACACCATAACAGGATTTAAAATTAAAAGATAATATGAGATAAAATGAGCAACACAACCACAGTTTACTGAATACAAAACTATGCCCAACTTATCAGGAACAAGAAAACTAAGATTATTGATGTACTGTGGAACCCTGTTAATTGAATAACCACTTTGCAAATGAAAATTATTCAATTAACAGGAGTATTCAATTAACAGGAATTGTGTCACTTTCCTGTATTCTAGAGATAAACTTAGCATTTATTCTTTTATATCTTCTTTGACAGAGCTCGATAAGCTCTGTCAAACAAGATACAATAGATTAATAGATTAAATGCTTGTATTGGATGTACTGAGGCCAAATAGGTCTAAAAACAAAGGAAAACTGGGGGAGAATCAGGATAATTGCTTGACAGGTTACAAGATTTTTTATTTAATTAACAGGAGTTTATTCTATAACCTATATTCAATTAACAGGTCAAATCTGGACAGGAGGTATGGTAAATGGTTTTGTGTTGGGAAATTATATTCAATTAACAGGGTTATTCAGTTAAGAGATATCCAATAAAGTGGGTTCCACTGTATTGTCATGGATGAGGCTTCAGTGTGCTCACAACTTTTCACAGCAGGAACTTGAGAATATATTCTCATTTGATTCACGGTGCTATGTGGTTGTTTGCAGGCAGGGTTGGCTGATTTAAATCATTGATTTAAATAAAAAAAATTTACAAATATTCAGAAATATTTTCAAAACAACTTGGAAATGAGTTGAAACAAGATGTAATGCATATTAACTGTTAAATGCAGTTACTAGCCCTTGTTTATGACAGTTAGAACTAATCCCACTGTGTCTTGAGTCAAGAGTCTTGACTGCAGGAACATGCTGTAGGGAAGTTAAATGTTCCTGAATCTTTTATAAGTTTGTATAATTTTCAGCAAAAATGAATAAAACTATATTTGAGTGAACATAGATTTTAAGCTATATAAATGATAATCTTTCAGTGAACCCATCAAAAATCCGAAATCAACTCTAAGAACAACGATCAGTGATTTAAGTATGAAAAGTATCAAAAATGATTTTCAAGACGTCATCTTCCAGCAATGCTCTGACAATGAGACAACACAAGTTTCAATGATTCCTCTCTATTTCCATCTATGCCAAATGTCTGTTCTATTCCAAATATATTCTGGAAGTCTTCCCCTCATACAACCTCAAAGACTGAAATGGTAAACACAGGCAAACGGTTTAGTATCAGTTATTTGTGTCCATTCTTTAGGCAGGTTTGGTACAAACTGCTGCCAATACACTCAGTTTCTCTTATCTAAAGGAATCATGTGAGAAAAAGTATCCTCTAGTGAATAATTTATAGTATGGAAATAAAAATCAAATAATTGATTTAATTAAAAAAAAACAATCCAATTTAAATAAAAAAAATTGATTTTTTTTTATTTTTAAAAAAAAAATAACCAACCCGGTTAAAAAGGCCGGTTTGCAGGCTACCATGTGCCATGTAAATGTACCTGCATCAATAATCACTACCAAAATAATGTGTGTCTCCTTTATAGTGTATGATGTCATCATCATTTTTTGCTATCATTGACTATAACATCAGGCCTGGCATTTTGAGGGGAGTGATTTATTCGCTTGCCTACTGCTCGCCTTAAAAACAATAAGGAGGGCAAAAACTAGCCCTCCTGGCCTTAGAAAATGATGATTACTATAACTGCTTATTCCTAAAACCCACAGATGCATCACTAGTTGAATTCAATTTATGACAGTCAAATCAGCATTTACGACCTTAAATCATCAAATACAGCATGTTACGCTTAATTTTAGTATATTAAACGGTAAGCAAGGCTGGGTTCTCGATAAGCTTAACATCCATAATCCCGTAAACTGAAAACATACATAAAAAACTCTTGCTTTATCCATCCATATACTGGCACTCATGCCATATCGATTAACCCATTCACATTCATGAGTCGTTCTATGTATTTAGGATTCAAACATGGGCTTTATAATCCTTCAGTTTACAGTTTACAAGGTCCTATCTAAGAATGAATGTAGCAGTATCTTCAACACTCTCCTAAATGCTATTAATGTTGTCATCTGGGGCCAGTTCCAAAGATTTGTCCAATGGCACATTTTCATCTCTACACATGTTGTGGAGGGCCATTGTGGCAATAGGGAGCATGGTAGCTCAGTGGTAGACTGTTGGACTTCTATGCTAGAGGTCGCAAGTTCGATCCCCATCCGGGACGATCTGCATTGTGTCCTTGAGCTAGGTACTTTATCCCAGTTGCCTACATGGGGGCACGATGATGCCGTGTACTAAGGCATACTGCACGTCGATGGTGCACATGTCTTCTACCACTGTCACCCTGCTTGAGCGGAGCTTGAACAGAGTTGGAATATCGAGGAGCTGACAGTTGCTCATCGATGCTAGGTGGTTCCCTCTGGGTACTCTGCCTTCCTCCACCTGTACAACTGTCACAGTCACGATTAGCCATTGTGCATAAGTATGTGACCTTAAACACCAATAAATAATAAATGAGTAATTTGTGGCAATAGCCATTTTGCAACATCTTTCTGGGTAAAATAACAATGCCCCCCACGCATGTCCAAACACCGATATTGCATCTTTCATACGCCAAAGGACCTCTCCACTGGATACCCACTGTTGTCAATTAACCATCCACATGGTATTCTGCATTTCTGGAAGTCGTGATTCAGGGTACATGTATTGAACATGAATGCATCATGTATTGAGCCAGGCTACCTCGCCACAAAATTAAGGAACTTCAGCTTTGAATCGCACACTGCTTGATATGTTTACAGAATGATACCACTTACTGTTAACGAAAGCATCATCATATTCCAATGATGCCTTTTTCTGATGTGGGTTACATCGCCTCGACAACGTTAGGGAAATTTGCCAGCTGACAGAAACCTATCATTATTTCCCACAAGGCATTTCATAGCTCGGCAT
The DNA here is from genome assembly GCA_031216915.1 of Pictodentalium vernedei. Taxonomy (NCBI): domain Eukaryota; kingdom Metazoa; phylum Mollusca; class Scaphopoda; order Dentaliida; family Dentaliidae; genus Pictodentalium; species Pictodentalium vernedei. The sequence continues at coordinate 353,972,945 of CM062292.1, forward strand.
CTTGATCAGTGTTCTGCAATTTCGAACTAGTGACATAGATGCAGAGTGTCGTAACACCAGCAGGGAGACTGGTAAATTGTGAGATCTCTGTGTGTGTTTTCAGTGTCATACATTACAAGTTTGCATTCCTGCAGCACTAAATTGCGGTGCAAACATATCACTGGATTATATCAACATCGGCCATGTATTCGAGACACTTCCTGCTATCTCTGAAAACACATTGGCAACGAAGATGTCACCTGGTTTGAAGCAATAAATACACCGCTGCCATTTTGTCAAAGTTATGAACATCTTATGCATGTTTTAGAGCTGTCTTAAAGTTAACCCTTTACCCAATGCAGCCGATATCAAAATTTATTATTTTGAATTACATTTTTTTTAATTTTTCAAAAAATTTCAACAAAACCATATCATGTGACCCCTCATTGGAACGAGCTCATTGAGCTCGTTCCATTGAGGGGTCACATGATGTGGTTTTGTTGAAATATTTTGAAAAATTAAATTTTTTCAACCGCTCAATTTGCATATTACGCTGGCGGATGCAGGCGATTCGTTAGGTAAAGGGTTAAGCAATTACTTATGAACTTTCTTAGCTAAGATTCTTTTGTGAAATCGGCTATGATGCTTAAGTTTGTCATAAGATACACTTATGTCTAAGAATGATCCTAACTGTGCTAATGAAACCATACCCAGATCCAGAACTGTGGGAGATAATAGAACAACAAAGCAACTAGATTCATAAGTGTTGATGCTGACTATTTGGACCGTCAGGTAGAGAGGACTTCTATCATAGTTTATTGATATTTTGTGCACACTGCATACCAAACATCATGTCTCATTGTCATTGAACTGTATTGGGTTTTTTAAAATTTTTGTTCTTGTTTCATTCATCAACAACCAGGGAGTATGGTGGCTCAGTGGTTATAGCATTGGACTTCAGTCTGAAAGATTCAGGGTTTGATCCTCATCAGGGATAACTGTGTTGTATCCTTGGGCAAGGCACTTAATCCTGATTGCCCATATGTGTGGGTATGGTAGCGCTGTGTACTAATGCTGGCATTGAGGTTTGGCACATGCCATTCTTTCCTGAAGTTGGTAAAAATTCACGGGGCCTAAAAAAAGTCCTGCAAATGTAAAACATGTGGCTGAGTACAAGGCTGGGACTGATCTGATGAAAACATGAAGCCTGTCCTTTAAGGGTTAACTGATTGAGTGCTAGAAGCCACTATCAGGACTCTAAAGAAAAGTGCTGAATGTCACAATAGTGACTTTACACAGTTTGCACTAACTTGTTTTTGGCTCAGCAGAAGAGAAAAATAATATGAAAATGTTTTTTTACAATTTATTGGAGAGTGCCAACTGGCACTCTCCAATAAATTGCAACTAAACAATTATTTATGAGCAACCTCTTGCCAAACTCAGGCTCCTTTTTCAGGTGGAATGATATTTGAAAAAAAAAATGCTCAAGTTAGGAATGACCATTGCAAAGTAATTTAGCCCACCACCAGTTAACGCTATTATTTTGAAAAGTGTATAATGTAAGATTCTTCATATGACTGTATTTTGTACTTGTTAGTCATATTATAAAGAGGTTTGCAGATAACACACTTGGCCAGGAAGTTGAAATTAAGGTGTGGGGAACAAAATGTAAAGATTTAACACCAATAAATAAATCACTAATATTCTGAGAACAAATACCACAAATAATAAAAAAAATGTTTAAAACCAATATTTGCAGATGAGCCTGAGGAGAAGAAAGATGCTCAAGAAAGAGCAGCTGGTGAAGTAAGTAAATATTTTTAATGTATTTTCTTCAAAAGTCATTGTGTGAACAGTGTATTACTTTATTGCATGCCTATGCTTTTATTTTCATAAAATACACGCTTTTTTGTCTGCCAAAACCAAAGCATAGAATAAATTTTTTTATATTGTTCTTGAACAATATGGATTACATGTGCAGACTATTGAATTATTTCTTTTTTACGTTTGGGTTATTTTTGGCAATAATTTATGTTTTTAATATTTTTTTTTAGTAAACTGTAGGCGTGCAAAAAATGCAGAGCAGCATAAGTGTTCAAACTATCGTTTTTTATCGCACAAGATCGATTTTGGCAGAGGGATAATATTGAACTCGAAGCCTTCGGCTTCTTGTTCAATATTATTCCTCTGCCCAATTCAATCTCATGCGATAAAAAAAATGACAATTCGAACGTGAATGCCTTTCTGTGTATTTCTTGATTTCAGTTAATGAAAAGCTTTATAATATTGAATACTCTTTAACCCTTTACCAAATGCAATGGCCAGCATTATTGAATGTGGAGATTGTTCCAATGGCAGGTTATAAGCTATGTTTTGAAAAAAATAATTAAATTTAAATGGCAGCTTTAGTGAATAGCCCTGGCTGGATATGGCAATTGTTTTAGGTAAAGAGTTATCCCTCTACTCAATTCACACAATATAAATTTTTTTATTTTAATTATTTTTTCCCAAATTTCACAAAACATGAGCCCTCAATGGAACATGCTTAACAAGCTTGTTCCAATGAGGGGGCCACATACGGTTTTATTGAAATTGTTTGACTATTTTTTTCAACTGTTCAATTTATAAATTTTCATTGGCAATGCACCTGCTTCGTTAGATAAAGTTTTAATTCAGAATGGGAAGGGAGTGCAGTGGCTCAGTGCTAGACTGTTGGACTTCTATGCTAGAGGTACTGAATTCGATCCCTGTCAGGGACGACCTGTGTTGTGTCCTTGGGCAAGTCACTTTATCACGGTTGCCTCCATGAGGGCACGATGATGCTGTGTACTAAGACATACTGTACGTCGATGGTGCACATGTCTTCAACCTCTGTAACCCTGCTTGAGCAGAGCTTGAACAGAGTTAGAATGTTGAGGAGCTGACAGTTGCTCATCGATGCTCAGTGGTTCTCTCTGGGTACTCCAGCTTCCTCCATTCGTAAAACTGACATGGTCACATTTAGCCATTGTGCATAAGTATGTGACCTTAAACACCAATAAACAAATAAATAATTTAGAATGGATATGCCACTAATCAATTTCTTTCCATACCACCATACCAAAATAAGTGCTTTAGCTCCATGTTACATTAAGACCAGGAAAAATATAGAATTTAGACGTCCCTGTGTCCAAAGACCCAGGGAAAGTAAAAGTCGAAAATTCAAAAATTTTAGTCGAACCGAGACCACCAGGGCCAATTGTGCCGGCACACAAAACCGGGGTTCTCCTATGTACAGCATTAGAATAATCTCCCTTGTCAATCTGGGTTGTTCATCCTCCATTTTTCCTCTTGCAAATAGGATCAGGGAGAATTGCCTCTGCAGATTTTTCAGAGTTTATATATAGCTGCCTATGCTATTCTGGAAGGGAAACGACATCTGATACATAGTTTTTAGGAAGTGCACTAATGAAGCTGAAAGTCTGGAGACGCTGTTACACTGGGAAGTGATTTTTCAAAAATATTTGTCAAAATCATGACGTATTGCCTATCACAAACTCTCCTATTTTCGAGTTTCCTTTGTTGTGTTTTCCTTATTTGGAGTCGTGGTGGACTCTCAAATTCTCAGATATCGGTGTTATAGAGGGATCTTTTTGATCCTTATCCTTGCCGCATCCCTTCCTTGAGTTGTTAACGGCTTTTTGAGTTGATAGTTTCGGAAAACAATATTCTGTCAAATCTGATCATGAATTAGGTTGGCATCATTTGTTCTTTTCCGATACTATCTGGTCGAGAGCATCTTATAGCATTTTTTTCTGCTCTAGACCTGTCCTTTTGCCAAGGTTTTATTGTTGTCCTACTTATAGTTTGACGTAATTTACACTTAACCCACTGCCTGTTTTGGGATTTTTGCGGGTATGTAGGTTTTATTAGATCACCTTACGCATGTATTAACATTATATATATTTATATATTACTGTTCTTATCTTCTCCTTCTCACCGGTCTTCTGTAGCATCGATTTTTCTTTGCTTTTTTGCATTGTTTACATTTCAGTTGAGTCGTTTGGGTAATTCAATATCAATTCAACTGTTTCGAAAATTACAACTTTTCCCTATATTTAAGGTTATTAATCATTGGGGAAGTAATTTGACAGGTAAGATGATATATTTGTGGTGACCCTTGTTGTTTTTTGTCAAACTTACTCATTGGTACAGTAGGACATTGCTCTTACCAATATTCCTTGGAAAGCTCCAAAAAATTAATTAATTTTTTGGTGCTCTATAATTTTTTTTGGGGGGTAATATAGTTTATATTATTATGTTTAAACTATCCTTAGCCATATAATTCAGGATCAATAATGTTTTTCCAAGGATCCTTCTTAGTGTTTTTGAACACTTTGATATTTTGTTAAAAGGTTATGAATATCATATTATTATTGGTTCTTACCCTTTTTTTTCATATTTTCATATATTTACGGATCACTTGAATTTTATTATGCTTGCTGTGGTGCCGTGTGTGGCATGTCAGCGTCCTAAGCATGTCGACGATGACCATTCCACTTGTGTGTGGTGTTCCGGCTGCAATTCGGTGTCATCTTTGTGGATTATGTGGTAATTGGCCTCGTGATCTCTGGAGACAAGTAAGGTCTATTAATCGAAAGAATTCCAAACATTCTTCCACTGCCAAGAAATTGGTGGCTACGCCACCTCGTCAGTCAGTGGAGTCTCCTCTACCTCCTGATTCTATTCTAAACATTCATCTTCACATGATAACCATACTCGTCTCTTTCCAGTATCTTCTATTCCAGGTGAGTTGCAAGCCGTTTCACCTGCAGACGGTTTAGACCTTCCTGCGCGGATGTTGGATTTGGCACAATCCTTGACCACTCCTGCAGCCAGTGCAGACCTTCAAACGCGGTCGTTGGATTTGGCACAATCCTCGACCACTCCTGATGCTGATAACCCGTCAGCATCAGTCGACTTTCATCAGAGCGCACATTTACTTTCCAGTGAACAATGTCCTTCTCCCACCTCGGCTCATTCTCCAACTCGTATCCCTGATGTTCCACACTCCAGGGATACTGGACGTCATGCATCTCTATCTCCGCCTATGGACCATCATCCCACTGAATCTCCAGTCCAAGGCATATGACATTCCGATCATGAGTCACATCAGTCTGCTGGGCAGACTCCTTTTTCAAGCAGAGATGCAGGAGACCGTTACAGTCGGTCCCATCGGGATCAGGGGCATAGCCGCCCAAGTAGATGACATAGGTCCATTATGCATACTAGTCATTCCGCTAGGAGTAGCAATGACTCGTATGCTCTATTGGCTAAGGCCATATCTGATCTCTCTCAAGCGTTCTTGCCACAGAAACGCTCTAGAAGACGGGACACTCCGTCCTCTACGCTTAGGCATAGGTGTGAATGGACCAATGGCACGGCAGATCATCGATCCCCGGGTACACACCGTACATCCGGAACTTATTATTACATATCCACTGATGAATTTTCTGATGATGAAGACGGTGATGACGTTTTTTCCAACCAAAATGTCTGACCTTAGAGATTTCCTTGCAGTTCATTTTCTCTCGTCTCCCAGAGGTTGTCTCCAAAGACAATCCTAGTGGCTCACATAAGCCTATTTCATCAGTGGACAAATGCTCAGCCGTCGATCATACGGCTACAGCAATGCCTAGGCCTGGTCAATCTACTCAGATTAATGATGCGTTCCTTTCACTCGACACTAAACTTCCTGACAAGTCGAATAAAAACACATTCTTTACCAAGTCTGATAAGTATCTTATCCCGAAAAGATACAAGATGTACACTGTTTCCAATGAGGGTATTGCCCAGAAGCCTCTTCTGGTGGATACGGACATATCCTCCTTACGTCTATCAGTTCCATGAACTCTCAACGTTCCACAGACGTTGATCGATAATATGCTGTCATTATCCCAAGAGATGATCGGTATGCTGTCATTATCTGATCATTTGGTAGCTGCCTTAGCCTCTAGGATGTCTGAGGTGCAGAGTTTAGATGACACTACAGCTCCTCTGAGATTGCTGTCAAGAAGTTTGATGAATATTATTCATGCTCATTCCGTTAATGTTGATAATCTCGAGTTGTTACACAGTGACCAAATTCGGGACACTAATAGGTCACTCCCAGAACAACAATGCCGTCAGTTACACTCTGCTCCACTATCTGGCACTCAATTATTCCATGGCCAGATTGAAGATGTACGTCAAGGCGTCCTCAAACATTCCCAGGACCAGCTATTGCTAACCCAGCTGGGCTCCTCTAGAGGATCTAACCGCAGCAGAGGTTCTTCTCGATCCTCATCTTGATGGCAATGCTATTCTGATCGATCTCAGCATAGATCTCCGGTCAGTAAGAATTCACCTAGCCTCTCTTCCCCACCCAAAGATCGGCTTCATCGACATCGCAAAGAGGCAATAGACAAGGTGCCCATGGTGGAGGAAGGGGTATCTCCTCCTGAAGGCCTCCAAGAGGTAGAAAGTAACCATTTTCACCTCATATCGCTTCCAGTGGGAGGAAGGATTGCACTTTTTCGGGAGCAATGGCAGAAAATTATGGATGACCCATGGATTCTACAGGTAGTTCAGTCCGGCTTGTTCATCTCATTCACAAATGACCCTCCATTGACGTGTAATCCAGTACCCACCAATCTTCCAACAGACCTGTCTTGGGCTGCTTTATTGGATTCAGAAATAGCATCCCTGTTGGAAAAAGAAGCGATCGAGGTCCTATTCAACAAAGAGTCTCCAGGGTTTTACAGCAGACTCTTTCTAGTGCCGAAGAAAAACGGACAACTCAGACCTGTTATCGACCTGAGCATTCTGAACATCTCCATCAAAGCTCCAAAATTCTCGATGGAGACGTTCAGGTCCGTAAGGAGCTTGATTCATGAGAACGACTTTGCAGCCAGTATAGATCTGAAGGACGCTTATTTTCATATTCCTATACACCAGGTGTCACGGAATTTCCTCAGATTCTCATTCTGTGGCATCAGCAGCTACCAATTCAAAGCAATGCCGTTTAGTCTCAATCTAGCTCCTTGGGCGTTCACACGTCTGATGAATTGAGTGATGATGTTTCACCGTGCGCATTCATCAGTAACAACTTCGGCTTATCTAGACGACATTCTCCAGAGACTCTCAGAATTCAATTGTCTGGAGAACGTTGTTCATCAACTCACGCACCTGCTACAGTCGCTAGGCCTCTGACCAAACTTCGAGAAGTCAGACCTTGTACCGTGTCGACAATTCACTCACCTAGGCATGGAATTCGACACATCACAGAATCTCGTCAAGGTCTTGTTGGCAAGAGCAAAGATTCTACTTGCCTTCGCTCTCTACTTCTCCAAAGCGACTCAAGTCACCGCGAGAGAATTTCTAAGGCTTATAGGCCTTTGCGCCGGCACCTCAGATCTAATTCCGTTGGGCAGGCTATATACAAGACCGTTACAGCTTTACCTGCTCCAACGATGGACGCCGAATGTCGACTCCCTAGACGATTCGATTCCCCTGGACGAGTCGATAACTTGTCATGCGCACAAGTGGACGGATCTGAATTGATTGACGCAAGGAATTCTCCTGGATTCTCTGAATCCAGATCGTATTATGACTACAGATGCCAGTGATCTTGGTTGGGGAACGACTCTGGATCCTCTAAACCTACAAGCTCAAGGCACATGGTCAGAGAATCAAGCAGGCTTGCATATCAATCAGAAGGAGATGTTAGCAATTCTTCTGAGCCTGAGGCGATGGTCTCATCTCATGTCAAACCATTATCTTCTGATCTTATCGGACAATTCGATGGTAGTAGCGTACATACGAAATCAAGGCGGAACTCATTCCATCCCCATGTACGAACTTACCAGAGACCTGTTTCACTTAGCACAACGAGAACTTATACAACTGCTAGTGAGACACATTCCAGGCTGCCTCAATGTGTTGGCCGACTCTCTATCCCGCAAAGGCATGATCATTCCATCTGAATGGATGTTGAATCAGAGGGTGTTCCAATCGATATGTCAGAAATGGGGAACACCCCAGATGATTTATTCGTGACATGGCTGAACAAGCAGATAGACACATTCGTCTCACCGTGTCCGGATCCTCTTGCCTTCGCATTCGATGCTCTATCGATGGATTGAACGGGATAGACGGCTATGCCTTTCCTCCAACACCAATAATGCAGTGTGTACTAAACAAAATCAAGTCTTCACACTGCAGAATCATCCTGATTGTCCCTCTGTTTCCTCAACGATCTTGGGTCAATCTTCTTCAACCACTTTTGCTAGACATTCTGGTGCGTCTCCCCATGTGTCAGGATTTATTGACACAAGGGCAACCCAGGAAGTATCATCACAATGCCAGTCTATTGCACCTTCATGTCTGACTTTTATCAGGTCCGGCTCAGGCTTAGAGGTTTTTCTTCCAGAGCAGTGGACTGCATTTCTGCTTCAAGACGTTGATCTACCAGACTAGCTTATAATGCAAAGTGGTCAGTTTTTACCAGATGGTGTCAGGCTAATGATGTCAACTATAAACGTCCAAGTACCTGGTATTGCTCAGATTGCTGATTTTCTGGTATTTTTATTCGACATGAAAGGTCTTCAACCCATTACCATTAAGGGTTATAGGTCCATGGTATCGGAAACCTTCTTGTACGTACAAGATGGCTTTTCTTCTTGCCTTTGCTTCTGCTAGACGTGTAAGAGAACTTCACACTCTTTCTGTCGATCCTCTGTTATTTAGAAGTGTTGGGAATTCAGTCACATTCACTACCAACACCTCCTTTCTGGCTAAGAATCGGCTGCCTAATATAGTTCCGTTACCAATCTGCATTCAAGGACTTCCGACAGAACTTTATGTCCAGCTAGAGCAATAAGGATGTACATTCATTGGACTCGTTATATAAGGAAAGGTAGGAAGAGATTCTTTCTTTCTCTCATTCCAGGAAGAAAGGATATCTTTCCACACTCTGTTTCATGCTGGATTCAGTCAGCTATCCGTTTGTCTTTTGAGCGTCTTACTACAATGGATAGGCTATCCTACAATATATCCGCTCATGAGGTTAAGGCCCTGGCTACCTCATGAGCATTTGCTAACTCGGTTTCTATTTCTGATCTCATGAAAGCAGCCTATTGGAGGAACTCTTCTACTTTCTCCAATTTTTATCTTAGGGATTTATCTTCTCAGTCTGGGGACATTTATGCATTGGGTCCCTCTAACACTGCTCAGTCCATTATTGTACCTAATCAGTTAGTTATAGATACCACTGTCTGCCTCATTCAGTTTTTTAGTTTCCTACCGGCATCGCCAGAGGGGACTATAGGTTTGCACTCTGTCCATCCGTCAGTCTGTCCGTCTGTCAGTCACACTTTAGTTTTCCAGAGTTTTTTTGGAATCGCTTCAACGGAATGATTTCATTTTTGGTAAACTACTATAGAACGATGACCTACAGATCAAGTTTGAGTTTCATGCTGATTACATTATTCTTGTGTGAGTTACGGCCCTTGGAAATATGGAAAAGCACCAAAATATCAGTTTTCCGGAGTTTTTTTGGAAACACTTCAACGGAATGATTTCATTTTTGGTAACCTACTATTGAACGATGACTTACAGATCAAGTTTGAGTTTCATGCTGATTGCTTTATTCTTGTGTGAGTTATGGTCCTTGGAAATATGGAAAAGCGCCAAAATATCAGTTTTCCGGACTTTTTTGGAAACACTTCAACAGAATGATTTCATTTTTGGTAACCTACTATAGAACGATGACTTACAGATCAAGTTTCATTTACACTCTGTCCATCCATCAGTCAGTCTGTCAGTCATACTTTAGATTTCCGGACTTTTTTTGGAAATGCTTCAACCGAATGTTTTCATTCTTGGTAACCTACTATAGAACGATGACTTACAGATCAAGATTGAGTTTCATGCTGATTGCATTATTCTTGTGTGAGTTATGGCCCTTGGAAATATGGAAAAGCGCCAAAATATCAGTTTTCCAGACTTTTTTTTAGAAACGCTTCAATGGAATAATTTCATTTTTGGTAACCTACTATAGAACGATGACTTACAGATCAAGTTTGAGTTTCATGCTGATTGCCTTATTCTTGTGTGAGTTATGGCCCTTGGAAATATGGAAAAGCACCAAAATATCAGTATTTTTGTACTGTACCAATGACCCAGACATAGCTGGTGCTAATTCTCAAAATCTAGGGCCAAACACAAATTTTGCCCCCCAATCCCCAAAATTTGCATCTAAAACCGAAAAATTCATGTCCTAAATGGTCCTCCACACTTTTCCTCCACTGCACATGCTCAGTGTCAAGGAGGTCTCAAAATTGGCACCAATTATCATTTCTTTGTTTGGCCCTTCATCAGTTCACATCTGACTGATATTTGTGCTTGTAAATCTCAGTTTAAATGATGCCAGACACATAAATATTAGAGAAATGGTGGATCTAAAGAGGAAATAGAAGGAGGAGAGGAAAAATGAGTGGCAGGAAATAATCAGGGCTGTAACTTAAAATTTTTTTATGAAATTATGTTATGTTGCCTAATTTCAAGGCATGGGCCTGTTGTTGTCATTCTTGCTATAAAGTTACACTGCTTGTTCAGTGTTTCCTCTCTCCCTTTCCTTTAGTCCCCCCTTGCTATTCTCCCATGCTTTTGGTATATTTTCTGTAATATTATTACTAAAATTTCTTGGGAGTTTTAGCTTGGTAACAGAATGAATTCTGTTTTTTTCCCCATGTTTACGTCCTCACCCATGGGTGTTTAGGCGTTGTGTTCTGCATCTACCATCTGATGTTCTGCAGTTTCTTCCCTGGAAGTCTCTGTTTTGCATCAGATAGTGTTGTAATAGGTAACTGATTTCGGGCCATGTTTATCAGTGCCTGGAGTCATGTTTCCGGTGTTTATACACTTCTTGTTTACATTGACAACGGTTTCTGTTGAGAGTGATTTCTTGTCTTTGTATTAGCTTATTCATAACAAGATACATTATTATTATACGTAAGTGATGCATTAATTTTTTTGAAATATTTTTAAAAATTTTGTCCACACTTAGGCTTTTTTGGGATCCATTGGGGCACAACGTTACTTTCAGAAACTTGGGCTTTTCTGAAAAAATATTTTTTCAAAAAATTTTTTTGATTTCAATTATTTTTTCTATGTTAATGGATCATGTTATTATGTATCTCTGTTTTCAGGGGCTGGTGCGAGTACTAGGACTGTTTGTGTTCTTTTCACAATGAAAGGATATTGTTCAAATTGTAATAAGTCAGTGTACTCACACTAACTCCTGTTCAGTATGTGTCAATTGGGATGACAAACATTGGAAACGTGTGTCATGGTATGTTGTTAGCGGGGAAAAGGCCATGCCGGTCCTTTCTCCGCAGGGTCACTCTAATTTATCAATCTCTTTTTCAGAGGAACAAGAACAGGGTGATGTTTCCATGATGTCTTCCAAAAGTGTTCCTCCGTCGTCACAGTTAAATGAAGAGCTAGCGGCAAAAGTGCTCATGGAAATACGTCTGTTGCCTAAGAGGTCCCTAGTAGGATTGACGGCATTGGCGTCCTCTAGCTCGCACGGTGTAGCGACCATTCATCGAATGGCTCGGCAGCCAGGTTCATCCGTTGCGGTCCTGGAAGGAGATTTGGGTGATGCGAGCACTATAATAAGACAAAGTGCACACCCAGTGACGACGGATCAGAGGATAGAACGGAGGAAGCCTATTCGGTTCCTAGCTCGTCCAGGTCCATCCGGGCAGCGAGCGAGAGAGGTCCCTCTCTCGTACAACAACATCTGGGAACGTTTCGCATTCGGAGCATACGTCCGCCGCTCGGGATGCTCCGTTATATAGACAGTCCGGAGAGACTGTCGATATGGCTTCCTCATCCTCACGGCAGCGCACACGACCGCACCTTGGATACGTGACCACGGATATCCAGCCAGCTTCGTCGATCAGGGATTCCACGGCGACCAGGTCACGCCATCTGGTAGCCAGGGACACGAGGCCTGTAGACTCCGGACGTTCGCATAAAAGAAGTATGCAGGAGTCAACGTGCAGGGAGATTCCAGCGGCAAAGCAACGTAAGACCGCTACTCCACAGGCTTCAGTGACGGACGTGCTATCCCAAATGGCACAACTTATTGCAGCATCCCAGCAGACGACAGAATCTCTGTCGGATCAGGAATTATCCGACGACGCTGGGTCTGTACGCTCCGCTGAAGCATCAGGTACGGACAACCGAGAACTTCATAGGGTCCGACAGGATGGCAAAAGGGATTCAGAGGATTTGGAGCTTTCCCTTTCGGAACAACATAAAGCTGCCATAGATTTTATCTGGCATTATCTTCCAGAGGTTGTTCCATCGGACCAGAATGCTGCGATGCCGGATAAGAGACTGATAGCGTCATTGGACACAGAATTATTTTTTGATCGGTTCAGGGTCATCGTCCCTGAGTTTCTGACACAGTCCAATAATGTCACAAGAACATTTGAATTATTGAATGACGCTATATATAAGCTTGCTACCAAAACGAGCAAGTATGGTTTCTTGTCCGCAAATGCTCTAAATCTGCCTTTCATCAATTCAAGGAATAAATTCGAAACGGCAGGACAGGGCATACCGAGAGTTCCTCTGCGTCTAGATGACCAGGCTGAAGACCTAGAATTGTCTATACCGTCGTCTATGTCAATTCCAACCATGACGTTGGAAATGACAGTTATGTCTAACAGAGTTAACTTAGACGCTTTATCATACGCAGATCACCTTACTAAAGCGTTATCATTACGTCTTCAAGGAAAAGAATTCCAGGATATACAATCCTCATTAAGAGTTCTTTCAAGGGCAATAGCTTATTCCACGTATAACTCTGCCCTTTCAGTGGCAAACCTGGAGTTTGTTAGACGTGACGCAGCCCTAGCTACATCCACGCACGTGGATGGTAAGGTGAAAAATTCTCTCAGAGTCACTTCGGTCTCCGGAGAGCTTCTCTTCGACGGCAAGCTTTCAGCAATCTATGATAAGATAACTAAGAAAGCTTCGGATTCTCTGCTATTCAAATCCGCTTCTAAAAAGTCGGATACAGCAGAAAAGAGTAAGACAGGCACTTCTGGGACAAGTACGCCCAAGAGAAGTTCCTATAGAGGTTCCTATGCGTCCTCTAGGTCTTATTCTAGAGACCGTCAAGGCAGCGACTCACATGGGGGACGTTATTCTGGCCGAGATAACCGGTCAGACGTCTCTAGGTCGACGGGGCGAGGTGCGGGTCGTGGAGGACATAGTTTCTCCTTCCGCAAGCCTCGCAGGTCCAGAAGATGATGGTTTGAACCTCTATCGTGTTCCGGTAGGCGGAAGATTGTCGAGTTTTATAAACGATTGGGCGTCAATTACGGATGACCCCTGGGTTCGAGGGGTAATTTCGGAAGGACTAAGAATATCCTTCAAACGAAAGCCTCCATTAACTCAAAGTCCAAAATGGACTCAGCTTCCGTCAAATCCGCAGAAAAGAGACCCTCTTTTATCAGAAGTACAGTCTCTCTGAAGAAGAACACGGTAGAGGTCGTAGAAGACCAGGAATCACCAGTTTTCTACAGCCATCTGTTTCTGGTTCCGAAACCAGATGGCTCGTTCCATCCAGTCATAGATCTGAGCGGGATAAACAAGCTGATCGTCGCTCCAAAGTTCTATATGGAGACAATTCGATCAGTCAGAGCGAGTATTCGGGTGAACGACTATGCTACAAGCATAGATCTCAAGGATGCGTACTTTCACGTCATGGTACATCCGACATTCAGAAAGTATCTACGCTTCGCAGTCCTAGGAGTTGTATATCAGTTCCGAGCGATGCGCTTCGGTTTGAACCTAGCGCCCTGGGTTTTCACTCGAATAATGAACTCGGTAATGATATATTTCTGAGCTCATTCGTCTGCGGTAACGTCGGCCTACCTGGACGACATTCTTCAGAGGTACGGCAACGAGTTAACGCTTCAGAACGATGTGCAGAATCTGCTTCTATTACTCCAACGTCTCGGTTTTATAATAAACGAGAAGTCGGATCCGGTGCCGTCCAAGTCATTCACCCATTTGGGAACAAGCTTCGAGATGCACAACAATCTCGGTCGTCTGCCGTTAACCAGAGCAAAATTAATCAGTTGTTACGCTCGCTATTGTTTTCACTCAGACAAAGTCACAGCGAGAGAGTTCATGAGACTGATAGGTCTGTGCAGAGCCGCTGTGGATCTCATTCCGATGGGGCGGTTACACACTCGTCCTCTCCAAATTGTCTTGACTCAGAATTGGAGTGTAAAGATTCATTCGCTCGATATAGACGTTCTCTTGTCAAATCAAGTGAAACAAGAGATACAGACTTGGGCAAACATTCAGTGGTTGACTCAGGGAGTTCCACTGCAGTTGCCGGATCCGAGTTTTACTATTATGACGGATGCCAGTCAAACAGGTTGGGGTGCAACATTGATCCCAACGGATTCAAAGTGCCAGGGTCTTTGGGATCCGCAGTTTCTAGGCAAGCACATAAACATCAAGGAAATGATGTCAATTTGGCTTGCACTACGTCATTGGATGAACATTATTCAGAAAGCACATGTCCAAATCCTGTCCGACAATACGACAGTAGTAGCGTATATTCGGAACCAGGGAGGCACTCATTCCGTTCCGTTATTCAATTTAACGGAAAGAATCCTTCTGTTTGTTCTAGAACACCAGGTTCTACTTTCGGTCCGTCAAATTCCAGGTCGTCTGAATGTATTAGCAGACTCCCTTTCACGGAAGGGTCGCTTGTTGCCATCAGAATGGACTCTCAACAAACAGGTATTCAATGAGATTTGCTACCAATGGGAGCGGCCAATGATAGACTTATTTGCGACACAGCTCAACAATCAGTTGCAGACGTATGTGTCACCATGTCCAGATCCCCGAGCATATGCAGTAGACACTCTATCGATCTCGTGGGACGGAATGATAGGATATGCGTATCCTCCAGCGCCATTTATTCAGCAGATATTGCTAAAGATAAAACAATCTCAATGCAAAATTCTGTTGGTAGCATCTCTGTCTCCACAGAGACTGTGGATAAATCTACTCAGGTGTCTGCTGTGGGACATACCGCAGAAGCTTCCTCCACGAGAGGATCTTCTTTTGCAGGGGAAATCACGTCAACTACATCACAACCCGCAAGGTCTCAACCTTCACGTATTTCCGTTGTGCGGTCCTTCTTGCACGGCAAGCATTTTACAGGACGAGCAGTGGACGCAATTTCTAACTGTAGGAGGACCTCCTCTTCGCTAAACTATGCGGCTAAGTGGAAGGTTTTTTGTCATTGGTGTAGGGATCATTCTGTTGACATTTTTGATCCCTCCATTCCAGACATTGCAAACTTTCTAGTATACTTGTTTGATGAGATCAAACTGCAGCCTGTTACTATTAAGGGTTATAGGTCTATGTTAGGGACCTGCGAGCCGGGGATAAAACTTCGAGCCGAATCTCGAGCCGAATCATCCCTCTGGTATCGAGTCGAGTCGAATCTCGAACCTTGAAACCGGCGCGACGGCGACATTCGTGCTTCCATAGTCTGCAATACCGGTACTCTGCATGCTGGATGAGTTCAGAATCAATTGGTCTGGAATCGAGTATTCTCGCAGTGCGAGAATACTCGATTCCAGACCAATTGATTCTGAACTCATAGACTCGCAGTTTTATTCTACCCACTTGGTGGTCGTGGCTCGTGCTCAGCCTCATCAGCACCAAATACCATTATTATAAAAGCAAACAAGGCATGTCGGAAAATATGATAAAAAATCTCAAACTCAAAGTCTCGCGAAACACAGTATCGCGCACTAATAGTGAAGAGATCGTACGGTAGCCCGGGGGTTTAATAATCAACAAAATTGGAGAGCTAATACGTTCAGAGAGCGATTTATTACACTATCGTTAGCGTATGACGGCGTGTTCTTGATGCGAGCGAGTGCACATATAATTCGCCGTTTGAACAGAGGTCGGTTCGAAAAATACGAATCGGACGGTGAGGTATCGAGTCGAATCGAATCTCGGCGATGGTTTCGAGTCGAGCCGAATCTCGAACGGTTCGCAGGTCCCTAGTCTATGTTATTGGATACCTATGCACACCTTGATAGTTTGCAAATTGGATCAAATGTCTCTTTATCTAAATTAGTTAGAAACTTTTCGATAAATAGACCTAGAACCCTTAGATTAATTCCTAAATGGAATTTAGCTTGGGTTCTTCTTAAACGAAAAGAAAAGCCATTTGAGCCTCTTGAGACAGTGGACTTCAAATTCTTATCTTATAAGACAGCATTTCTCTTAGCTTTCTCTTCCGCTAGAAGAGTCAGTGAGCTTCATGCACTATCTGTGGACGATTCTCACTATCGTAGTGTCGGGAACACTATTACCTTTACTACTAATGTTGGATTTTTGGCTAAGAATCAGGCTCCTAATAAATATCCAGAACCTATCGTTATTAAGGCTCTTCCGTCTTCAGACGGTCATAGGCCTTTACTCTGTTCGGTTAGAGCTTTACGTATTTATAAACGAAGATCTCAGTTTATCAGAAAGGGACGAAAACGCTTCTTTCTGTCTCTGATGCCTAATAGAAAGGACATTACGGTCCATTCTATTGCTAGATGGATTCAATTAACTATCCGTACTGCTTATGATAATCTATCTTCAACTCAGCAGTCTGTACTTAAGATTTCGGCTCATGAAGTAAGAGCTCTTTCTACGTTTTGGGCTTACGCAAATAGTGTTGCTATTACAGATTTAATGAATGCTGCATATTGGTCTCAGCCATCCACATTCACGAATTTTTATCTCAGAAATATTGAGTCCATTTCTGGAGACCTGCATTGTTTAGGTCCGTTATCTGTTGCTCAAAATGTCGTCCACTAAACAGTTGCAACTATAGTTATGCAGGCTTTCTGTTCCGGCAGTGACTCTGTCCTGCTGCCCTCTTCACTCTGGGCTATTTGACCCAGGGCAAGGGGAAGGGGGGGGGGAGGGTGTTCCTTTAGGTCACCTGCTTTATAGTGAAAAGCAAGGGGATACCTCCTCCGGAGTCAGTAATTCTGAGTCAGTACCAGGATGGTTTTAAAGTGTAAAGCTAATGTTTAAATTCATTCATGTCATATTTTTAAAGTGTAGCTCGGTGTGAAGCATTTGTATATGTCACGTGTCAAACGGACGTTAATATACAATCCTCAGACACTTTTAAAAAGTATAAAGAGTCTCAATTCTCTGGACTAACTTTATTTATTGGCTTACTTTAAAAATAATTAGTATAAGGGATTATACTGGATGTTAATAGAGAACATGGATGTTATTATGCTCACTTATGAAGGGTGTTGTGTCTTTCTAATTTATCATAAATAAGAAAGATACATGTAAAGCCTAATACTCCTTTTATCCTCGAGGGGATAACTCTATTATATATAGTTGAGCTTATTGGATTTTCCTCTATGTCCTAGGCCCTCCAGCCTTTTTTCTATTCAGCTATGTCTGGGTCATTGGTACAGTATAAAAATTTATAGTAATTTATATATTTTTTATACTTACCAATGACCTACCTACCTCCCCACTGAGTACATAGCGCTGACCAGGCACTGCTTGTAAGAATGATAATTGGAGGAAAAGTATGGAGGACCATTTAGGACATGAATTTTTTGGTTTTAGATGCAAATTTTGGGGATTGGGGGACAAAATTTGTGTTTGGCCCTAGCTTTTGAGAATTAGCACCAGCTATGTCTGGGTCATTGGTAAGTATAAAAAATATATAAATTACTATAAATTTTTTAACTTTCCTGACTTTTTTTGGAAATACTTCAATGGAATGATTTCATTTTTGGTAACCTACTACAGAACGATGACTTACAGATCAAGTTTCATTTGCTCTCTGTCCATCCGTCATTCAGTCTGTCTGTCAGTCATACTTTAGTTTTCCGGACTTTTTTTGGAAATGCTTCAACCGAATGATTTCATTCTTGGTAACCTACTATAGAACGATGACTTACAGATGAAGTTTGAGTTTCATGCTGATTGCATTATTCTTGTGAGTTATGATTATACCACACGCCAAATAGTCCATCTACCGATGCTCAAAGTTTAGAAGACTAGGGTATGGAGTATAAACTATCTAGGGGCTGGGTGGTTTACCTTTTTAAGGTCGACCCAGTCGCTCTGGTCGTTTTAGTGTTTGTGGCCTCTCTGTTTGGTGTCTTGGGGCTACTATTGTCTATAGTGCACATATGTTCTGCGGTTTCTTTTTTCATTGTATATATGTTACGCTTCACTACAATGTCACATTGAGACCGAACCACTCTTGCAGAACTCAAGGTTAGTTGAATAGCAATTCTCCAACTTCAACAGCCTATTTAC
This sequence comes from Pictodentalium vernedei, assembly GCA_031216915.1. Classification (NCBI taxonomy): domain Eukaryota; kingdom Metazoa; phylum Mollusca; class Scaphopoda; order Dentaliida; family Dentaliidae; genus Pictodentalium; species Pictodentalium vernedei. The sequence continues at coordinate 353,991,356 of CM062292.1, forward strand.
ATTCGGATTACACTTTGACATATCTCTGTGCACTCCAACTCCTATTATCTATACAGCACTTATGGTGGTATGGAAAGAAATTAAATTTTTCTACCAAAATTTGTTTCTTTTTATACCTACCATACCAAAATAAAGTATGACCCTCCCAATCAATTTAAAAATATCGAGGGTTTAAATTTCAAACTGAATACCTCCCCGCTTTTCTCACATATATATGTAAATTCAAAATGAAGGATGAACAAACCGGATTGACAAGGGAGATTATTCTAATGCTGTACATAGGAGGACCCCCGGTTTTGTGTGCCGGCACAATTGGCCCTGGTGGTCTCGGTTCGGCTAAAATTTTTGAATGTTTGACTTTTACTTTCCCTGGGTCTTTGAACACAGGGACATCTAAATTCTATATTTTTCCTGGTCTTAATGTAATATGGAGCTAAAGCACTTATTTTGGCATGGTAGGTATAAAAAGAAACAAATTTTGGTAGAAAAATTTTATTTTCTTGTCATATACCTAAAATGCTGGAAAAATCAATATGGAAATAAATAATTTTCAATTTGCAACCCTGATTTTAGACCCCTGTGAGGCTTCGAGATTCGTTTCAGATTTGAATCTTCCGTTTGATCAATCGACAGGTATTCAAAATTTCGAATCCATTGCGTAGTTTTGTTATAGTTATTACTTCGATGTTTTATTTATGAATTCCCTTCAATACAGTTGACAAAAACTAATATACAATCATAATATAATACCAGGTACAACAACATTTTAGTTCGTCTTGATAGAATTGTAATCTGTTTTCGTCGAGTCGGCAACTGTTATCTTTAAATCGACACAGAATTACAATATAATAATAAAAGCAAATGTGACTCACAATTCCTTCTGTTGGAACTCACATTTCTTTACATGTTACTCAATTTATTTACATTGATATTACGTCATGGCAAGAACATGTGCTCACAGGCCATGACTATTAATTGAAAGCCCCATAGAATGTGACTAATCCAAAATACGAAAGTTAAAATGGCGGAAATTCATTCTCTTTTCGAAACACGAGCGGCTGACAAAAACTATGTATGTAAAGAATGTTCTGCGCAATCGTTTTCTGTTTGCTGCATCAATATAATGGGAGCAAGAATGTGCAGTTAACCCTTTACCTAACGTAATGGCCAAAACCGGCCAGTGCTATTCTCAAAAATCGCCAATTAATTTTCATTATTTTTTTCATTTTTTGTCTCAAAAACATAGGTTATGACCCCTCGTTGGAACGAGCTCGTCGAGCTCGTTACAACGAGGGGTCATAACCTATGTTTTTGAGACAAAAAATGAAAAAAATTAGTTATTCAAGAATTATTTTTGCAAGTGTCGTCTGCTTTTCAGGTTAGGTAAAGGGTTAAACTACTTATCCTTTTGTTGTTATGTGTTCCAGTTGGATTGATAATAATCATTAATTGCATAATACTCACCTGTTTGTAAATGTATCAACTATCTTATAATGATATATTTACACTGGCACTCCCAATATTACATTTGTTTTTCATTGTCATCACAAAAAATCGTGCAGTTAGCTTACTTTATTCTCGGTATTTAATACAACGTCGGATTTCATTCAGATTCGATTTGGATTCAGATCTTTCTTAAGATTCAATTTGTATTCGAAGTGAGCCGAAAATCAGGATTCGCAGGGGCCTACCTGATTTTAAAAGCTCATAACCCCATTATTAGAACAAACTCGTCCCAGTGAGGAGTCAAAAGCAAAGTTTTAGTTATTCAAGAATTTTTTGTAAGTGTTGTCCCATAGTTTTGCTAGGTAAAAGGTTTAACTCTTCACCTAACAAATCAGAAACATCCATCTGTGCAGTTTACAAATTTGCGAATATAATAACTTACAAATAGTTGGAAAAAAAACTTTCAACGAAACCATATCATGTGACCCCTCACTGAAATGAGCCCATTCCCAATAAGGGGATGAATGATATGGTATTGTTGAAATTTTGTGAAAAGTGGGCCCCAAACTCTTTTTTTAAAATAACTAATTAGCTCATCTTGACAAAGTCAAGCTGAGCTAATCTCATCGCTCTCTGTCCGTTGTCTGTCCCTCCATCGTCCGTCAACACCATGTTTTGGTCTTCTCTTCCAAAACCTCCGGCCTAATTCAAGTGAAAGTTTGTGTGAGTGATTGTTCCAAAGGGGCATTGCAATTTTGTTCAATTCAACATGCCCAGCCCCGGGAGGGAGTGGGGGAAAATGCTCTAAAATATTTTTAAAATCTTCTTCTCATGAACCAGTGTGTACCATGACTTGATATTTGTTATGGAGCTTCCTTTTGAGGTATAGAATCAAGTTTGTTCAAACGAAGTTCGTGAAGCAATATTTGGCTTTGTAATGGGAGGGGTAAGATTTTTTGGCCCTGCCCAAAATTTCTATTTTCTGAACCAATTGGTCCGGTTTGAACCAAATTTGGTATGTGATATTATTGGGTCATAAGTACTTGACTCATGCAAAAAAAAATTTCCTGCATCCCCATGGGAACCCTGGGAGCTAAAAATAGAAATATTTTCAAATGGACATATTTCCCAAACCACATGGAACAGAGGGCTTTTATTTGTTATAAAGCATCCTTAGGACCAGTAGAATTGAATGGTAAAAAAAAATTGCCATCAGTTACATTTGAGTGTTCTGTAATGGGCATCAAAGAGATGCTGAGTCAGCATATTTGCAAACAATTTTTAAAATCTTTTCTCCTGAATCAATCATCAGAATCTTTTGATATTTGGTATACAGCATTCATAGGGGGGTCAAATACAAGTTTGTTAAAATAAAGCCCATTGGTTCATATTTGGGCTCAATACAGGAGCCCGAATTTTTAACTTAGGGTAATATGGGGAATATTCTTTAAAAATCTTCTTCAGAACCACCAGTCAGAATCTTTTAATGTTTGGTATACACCATTGTTATGAGGGTCAGATTCAAGATTGTTCAAACCAAGTCCCTAGGTTAGTATATTAAGCCCAAATTTGAACTTTGTTCAATATGGGGGATAATTTTTAAAAATCTTCTTCAGATCAACCAGTTAGAATGCTTTCATATTTGGTATGCAACATCTCTAGGGGGGTCAGATTCAAGTTTGTCCAAATCGGATCCCTAGGTATATGTTTGGGCTCTCTATGGTAGCCCAAATTTTTACTTAGTGCAATATGAGAAAATTTCTTTAAAAATCTTCTTCCGATCCACCAGTCAGAATGCTTTCATATTTGGTATACAATGTCTCTAGGGGGCCAGATTCAAGTTTGTTCAATTCGCGTGACTGCTCCATATGGGAATCTGAAATTTAACTTAGTACAATATGAGGGAATTTCTTCAATAATCTTCTTCAGATCCACTAGTCAGAATGCTTTTATATTTGGTATACAACATCTCTAGGTGGGTCAGATATAAGTTTGTTCAAATCGGATCTGTAGGTTAATATTTGGGTTCACTATCGTAGCCCAAATTTTAACTTAGTGCAATATGAAGAAATTTCTTTAAAATTTCTCTTCAGATCCAACAGTCAGAATGCTTTCATATTTGGTACACAACATCTCTAGGGAAGTCAGATTCAACTTTGTTCAAATCGAGAGTCTGGGTTAATATTTGGGCTCCCTATGGGAGCTGGAATTGGCCATGTTGTTGAAGAATTAAAATTTTTGTATTCAGTACCATCAAGAGGTGTGTAACTAAGATTAATCCACATAGGTTGTATCAAGGGCTTCATAGGGGAGCTCTACATTTTACATTATGATCAACTGAAGAAAAGGCATGATGCCCGGATTATTTTTGTCGCTCCTGAGGGACTGGAGGTTTGACAGTGTATCCTATGGAGATGGATTGCTTAATGTAGACTCATTCTTGGACTCTGTTTATATTGTGTTCTGTTCAAGATGAGTGCTTCAGGCCCCGTGGGGCCTCTTGTTTTGATTTTGTGTGCATTGGGTAAAGGATCAAGAAATAACTAATTAAATGGGCTCTACTATTGTACAGAAGGTAATCTGTTTCCTGTTCAGGGTTGTCTGCTTACGATATTTTAATATACTTTTTTATAATTCCAGGATCATCCATCAGAGGACCAAGATGATGCAGGTAACTAATTAAAGCTTTTTCTAAATTAATGATGGTGTTATTGTTGTTTCTTACTGTTAACAGTGCCATCAAATTTTGATGAATTTTTTTTCTCTATCCCTGTATCATAGAAATGTATATTGAGTGCAGTGCTAAGGTCTCCATAACTTTATTGGGCAGTTTAATTTTCTATGATTGACAGTTGAAGCGGACACAGTTTGAGAAAAAAAACTTTTGTCAGCATCGACTCCTTTTCCCAACAATGAAGCTTTAGAATGCATATTCAAAGCTTCTGATCAATGATTAGAGATGGATAATGTTTCGAAAAACTGAACTGATACCGATATCATGGGGATACTGAAAAACCAAACTGAACCAATCATTGAATACCAAAACTGTCTGAACTTTCATAATTTTTATACTGTACCAATGACCCAGACATAGCTGGTGCTAACTCTTAAAAATATAGGGCCAAACACAAATTTTGCCCCCCAATCCCCAAAATTTGCATCTAAAACCAAAGAAAACATGTCCTGAATGGCCCTCCATACTTCACCTCCACTGCGCATGCGCAGTGTCAAGGACGTCCCGAAATTGGCGCCATTAATCATTCTTTGTTTGGCCCTTCATCAGTTAACATCTGACTGATCTTTGTGCTTGTAAATCTCAGTTTAAATGATGCCAGACACATAAATATTAGAGAAATGGTGATTCTAAGGAGGATATAGAAAGAGAAGAGGAAAAATGAGTGACAGAAAATTATCAGGGCTGTAACTTAAAATTTTTTAATGAAATTATGTTAAGTTACCTATTTTCGAGGCAACAGCCTGTTGTGGTCATTCTTGTTATCAAGTTACACTGCTTGTTCAGTGTTTTCCTCTCTCCTTTTCCTTTAAGTCCCCTCTTGCTATTCTCCCATGCTTTTGGCATATTTTCTGTAATATTATTACTAAAATTTCTTGGGAGTTTTAGCTGGATAACAGAATGAATTCTGTTCTTTTCCCCATGTTTACGTCTTCACCTATGGGTGGTTAGGCGTAGTGTTCTGCATCTACCATCTGATGTTCTGCAGTTTCTTCCCTGGAAGTCTCTGTTTTGCATCAGATAGTGTATTATTGGTAACTGATTTCGGGCCAGGGTGCCTGGAGTCTTGTTCTGGTGTTTTTACACTTATTGTTTACATATTTAACGGAAAGAATCCTTCTGTTTGTTATAGTACACCAAGTTCTGCTTCGGTCCATCATATTCCGGGTCGTCTGATTGTATTAGCAGACTCCCTTTCACGTAAGGGTCGCTTGTTGCCGTCAGAATGGACTCTCATCAAACAAGTATTCAATCAGATTTGCTATCAATGGGAGTGCCCAATGATAATTTATTTGCGACACAACTCACTATTCAATTGCAGACGTATGTGTTTCCATGTCCGGATCCCTGAGCTTATGTTGTTAACGCTCTATTTATCTAATAGGACGGAATGATAGGATATGCGTATCCTCCAGCGCTGTTGATTCAGCAAGTATTGCTAAGATATATATCCACAATACAATTCTGTTGATAGCATCTCTGTCTTCACAGAGACAGTGGGTAAATTTACTCAGGTGTCTTTTGTAGGACTTACCGCGAAAACTTCCTCCATGAGAGGATCTTCTTTCGCTGGGGAAATCGTGTCAACTTCATCACAACCCGCAAGGTCTCAACCTTCATGTATTCTGTTGTGTGGTCCTTCTTGCACGGCAAGCATTGTACAGGACGAGCTATGGACGTGATTTCTTACTGTAGGAGAACCTCTTCTTCGCTATACTATGCGGCTAAAGTGGAGGCTCTTCCGTCATTGGTGTAGGGATCATATGTTGATATTTTTGATCCCTCCATACTAGACTTTGCAACTTTCTAATATACTTGTTTGACAAGATCAACTGCAGCCTGTTACTATTAAGGTTATAGGTCTATGTTATCTCATACCTATGCACTCTGTGATAGTTTACAATTGAGTCTTATGTCTCTTTATCTAAGTCAGTTAGAAACTTTTCGATAAATAGACCTAGAATCCTTAGATTAAATTCCTATACGGAATTTAGCTTCGGTTCTTATTTAGCTAAGTAATCATTTGAGCCTCTGGAAACAGTAGTTTTCAAATTCTGACCTTTTAAGACAGTAATTCTCTTAGTCTTCTCTTTTACTGAGGAGTCAGTGAGCTTCATGCACTATCGGTGACGATTCTCACTTTCGTAGTTTTGGAAACACTACTTCCTTTACTACTTAGGTTGGATTTTTGGTTAAGAGTCAGGCTCCTAATAATATCCGGAACCTATTGTTATTAAGGTCCTTCCGTCTTCGTATGGGCATAGGCCTTTACTCTGTCCGGTTAGAGTTTACATATTTATAAACAGATATCAGTTTATTAGTAAGGACGTAAGCTTCTTCTGTCTTTGATGCCTAATAGAAGGACATTACGCTCCATTCTATTGCTAATGGATTCAATTAACTATCAGTACTGCTTATGGTATATCATTAACTCAGCAGTTTGTGCTTGAGATTTCGGCTCATGAAGTAAGAGCTCTTTCTACATCTTGGGCTTACATTAATAGTGTCGCTATTATAGATTTTATGAAGGTTGCACATTGGGCTCAGCCATCCACATTCATGAATTTTTATCTCAGAAATATTGAGTCCATTTCTGGAGGCCTCCATTGTTAGGTCTATTTTCTACTGCTCAGAATGTCATTCACTTAACAGTTGCTACTATAGCTAGGTAGGCTTTCTGTTCCGGCAGTGACTCCGTCCTGCTGCCCTCTTCGCTCTGGGCTATTTGACCCAGGGCAAGGAGAAGGGGGGGGGGGGGGGTGGTGGGGTGGGGAGGGTGTTCCCTTGGGTTACCTGTTTTATTATGAAAACAAGGGGATACCTCCTCCGGAGTTAGTAATTCTGAGCTATTACTGGGATGGTTTTTAAGTGATAATTTTATGTTTTAAAAATTCATTCAGGTCATAGTTTTTAAAGTATAGCTTTTGAATATATCACGTGTCAAACGGGCGTTATTATACAATCCTCAGACACTTTTAAGGAGTATAAAGAGTCTCTATTCTCTAGACTAACTTTATTTATTGGCTTACTTTAAAAATTATTAGTATAAGGATTATACTGGATATTAATAGAGTACATGGATGTTATGATGCTCAATTATGGAAGGTGTTGTGTCTTTCTAATTTATCATAAATAAGAAAGATACATGTAAGGCCTAATACTCCTTTTCCTCTCGAGGGGATGACTCTATTTTATATAATTGAGCTTATTGGAATTTCCTCTATGTCCTAGGCCCTCCAGCCTTTTTACTATTCAGCTATGTCTGGGTCATTGGTACAGTATAAAAATGTTAAAAAATTTATAGTAATTTATATATTTTTTATACTTACCAATGACCCAGACGGGGATGGCCCTCCCAGGAGTTGGGAACTCATACCTCCCCGCTGAGTACATAGCGCTTACCAGGCACTGGTTATAAGAATGATTAATGGCGCCAATTTCGGGACGTCCTTGACACTGCGCATGCGCAGTGGAGGTGAAGTATGGAGGGCCATTCAGGACATGTTTTCTTTGGTTTTAGATGCAAATTTTGGGGATTGGGGAGCAAAATTTGTGTTTGGCCCTATATTTTTAAGAGTTAGCACCAGCTATGTCTGGGTCATTGGTAAGTATAAAAAATATATAAATTACTATAAATTTTTTAACTTTTCCTACATTCACTACTTAAAAGGCCTTATTGAGGCTTGATAACAGTTTGAGAGTTCATGTTCATGAAAGAAGCTACTGATTTTCTTCTCATTTTTGTTAATCCTTCAGGTTCTAGGCAGTTGTCCTCAATTCCCACCAGACTACAACCTGCACATGTCCAGTTGCTTAGCAGTGATTTCTAATCAAGTATTGGTAAGACTTGACTAGAAATCACCACTCAAGTTATTTATTTATTGTCAGCAGGAATGCCTAATGATTGGATTTTAATGGCACATGTTCTGAGATCACCAAATTCTGAAATAGGCCTTTTGAAGGTTAAGGTGTGTTTGGAACAAGTCGCAAAATTACTCTAGATATGATTTATGTTTGCAAAAGAATGCCAATGTTGATCTCATTGGCAGTGGAATTTGTGGTACTGTCGTAGAATAGTACAAGATCAACTTATTTTGTATTTTCTTCATGTGAATTTCCCTTTGGTGCTATCAGCAAATTTCCATCAAGTCAGATACCAAATATCAAAACGATACTGCAGTTCACCCCCTAAAAACACCAAAACCTTATTTGAAATTCCAATAATGCCCATCACTATCAATGATACCAAGTCTGTTAAATTATCTAAAAAATGAATTAAAAGAAGCACATTTGTAACATATATATCTGTAAATTCATGTACAGATGCGCTGGTATGAATATCTGTGAAAAACAAATTGTCACCTCCCCCACCCCACATATATTAAATTAATGAGAAACAGTTTAATTTAAGAAACCTGTGCTGCTGGGAAGTTTTTGCTAATCAAGAGCAATTTTTAATTCAGTCTCTGGAATCAACCTTTTGAATTGGTAACATTTTGGGGATCAAAGTTCTGTGAATTGGCAATAAAATTCCCATTTGCTCTAAATACATTTTCCCCAACCTACCCTCTACCTGTTAACTAATCCAGTAATCACTGAATCCATGTCCTGAACATATTTAGTACAGACAGGTACTAAACTGTTATCGATTATGTTTTCACAGGGTTTAACTGGTTGAGTGCTGGAAGCCCATATTTGGGATTTACACTCAAATGCCGGTATTGCAACTAAAAAGGTTTCAAACTCTGTGGATTTCCTTCGTATTATCTTTGAAGATAAATTATTTAGTCTGTAGGGAACTTCCTTGTAATAATTTATGGGAGAGTGCCTGAAGACTTGTGAACAAATTTTGGTATCCAAAAATAATTCCACACTCTACCAGTTAATATTGTAAGATTTGCTAAACTGCTTTAATTCTTTAACCAATGCACTCAATATCAATTTTTTTTATTTTATTTTAATTATTGAAATATTATAATTTTTAAATTTAAAAAAAGCTTTTCATCAAAACCATATCATACGTGCCCCTTATTGGAATGAGCTCTCCAAGCTTGTTTTAATAAGAGGTCACATGATACGGTTTCTTAAAAAATTTTGAAATATAAGTGTATACAGCCGATTCACTAGATAAAGGGTTAAGAACCTCAATTCCAGGAACCTCAGTAGATCGTTGGTGCCTGATAAATTGTCAGGCTCTATTCATCTTTTGAAGTCCATGGAATTTGATGCAGTTTGCTCAAACTTGGCAGGTTTTAGTAACCCAAGTAAATATTCACTCCCCTAAAAAGCCTTTTCACAATTTTCCTACATTAAGCCCCGATTCAGAGCTTATACCTATTTGGAGCTTTGGTCATCATACATTTCAGACCAGGCTTTGTTCAGTTACTTCACTAAGGGACTCAAGATCAGTGCCGAAGAGGAAGAGAAAGTTTTGGAAAGCATAACAATAGATGGGATAGCCAAATACATGAAAGATAGAGAATGTAAAAATATAATCACAATGGCTGGAGCAGGAATATCGACATGTAAGTACATGGAAATAAATTTATTGGCATGTTTCATGTGCTGTCAACAGTGGATAGTTATGTTCCAATAAGACTAAAATCATCTCCCTTTGATTGGACGAGAGTTTGCATAGTTTTTTCTATATTTCATGGTTCTAGTAACATATGTTATATTTGACATCACCACACGTAATATTTGAAATGAGGTTGCCCTTTCACATTTATTGACATGCAAACCCCATCATTTTTCTGGATTTTTCACATGTACAGCAGACAATGTTTCAAATGAAGTGTTGCTTAAATTACAAATCAGTTTACAACTTGAACTAACTTGGGGTGATCGCTACCTTTATCTGATTTATTGAGTATTTGTCCAGCGACGTCATGGGGTACACCTCAGGTGTATTTGCTAGTTATTGTTAAAAGTTGTTTTGTTCCAAGCCTGAAAGTTGTTTTGTTCCAAGCCCGAAATTACACGATCTGTCATTTGTAGAATAAGGTCCCCAGGGGGTAACTTTGCTGACCCTAACCCATACGGTGGGCTACAATCCCCCAATTTATCCTCTGAGTACCTCTTTCTTGTTAGGCCTGAGACCTTGATCCAGACTGAGGTTCCCAGAGGGTAAATTTGGTGATGCTATCCTGCTGTGCAGGGTAGCATCACCAAATTCATCATCTGGGAACCTCACTTTGCAGAATACAGACTGCTTATTTTCAGGCTTGTTTTGTTCATTTCATTATGTGGGTTTTGGGCTATGGGTTGGGCCTTATTGGAACATATGCGTTACTGTCATGAAGTGACGGTAACTTGGTCTGGGGTTTGCAGCTCAGAGCATATGTTCAACCTCGACCTCTGCATCTCAGTTGAACATAAACTCGGAGCCACAACCCTCAGACCATGTTATCGTTAATTCATCACAATAACTTATAATGTTACTAATCCATCTTAACTCTTCTAATTGGGAGACAGTTTGGGCTATTTTCTGATGGAGATGTTGTAGTTTTGGGGTCATTTCAGACAGGAAGCCTGGCATTGAAATAAAATACCAATAGACCTTCTAGAATGGACTTCAGAGACTGTTTTCATTAAAATTAATATTAAAATGCTTTCTCGGGGTCCATTGTAGGCCTTGGGAAAACATTTTCTGCATGATCTAGGGGCTTTGCATCCTCAACCTCAGCCTCAACAAAATGCAAGGCATGTTCAGACGGGTGTTTTAGCATCATAGTAGGCTGAAAGTATCCATCATCCCAAGTCTTAGACCTGTTCTGTTGTGAAATTTTGCCTCTGTTTTGGTTTCAGTTTCCATGTTGGTTGTGATAAAAGAGTTGAGGCTTGGTTCCAGTTTCAGTTTTTATTTAAACAAACAGGAAAAATTTTGCCTCTGTTTTGGTTTCAGGTTTCAGTTTCCATGTTGGTTGTGATAAGAGTCGAGGCTCGGTTCCGGTTTTTATTTCTGTTTATTTAAATAAATAGGAAAAATACTGAAACTGTAACAAAAGCCATTTTTTGAAACTACAAGGCTTTCAACAGAGTCCATGATATGGACCTGGGATGTGTTGTTACATGCACATAGCTGTACACATGAATAGCAATATTACCTACCCGTGTGGATTCCCCCAACTCCCACCCCTGCCTCACACTTGTTTTTGTGTTTGACTTGATTAGCAATGAAAATGATGACAGTAGGTTTCAATCTTGTAGTGTTTTGCCCCATGTATATGATGTTGCACTAGTATTTCTTTCCAAAAATCCTCGGCCATAATTTTCAATCAAATACTGATGATAACGCATGTTCTGAACATCTGAATGGAAGTTACAGTCAGATCCAACAGCATATTTTGTCTGCTCATTGCCTTTTAATGAGGTTAGCAATGTATGTATCAACAATGTCAACATTGAGCAGTTTAGCACATGTTACATGCACAGTGGAATCGAACAATTACCCTGACCCACTGTATTCTGAAACTATCGGACCAGTTTCGGTATACTTATTACAGGGAGGTGGTATCAGATGAAATTCTGTATTCACACTCAGGTCTGATTTGGAAGCTTCTTAACTTCCAAACACATCAGGTCTACAAAATCAACTTTATGCCAGGATTTAGCATAGTGTTTCAACTTAATAGTGTTTCATATTCTGTTGAGTTTGCATGTGGTGTATTTGTCTTTTGAACTCTTTTTTAAGTACATGTGCACTGGACCTTTTATCATCCTTTTCAGCATGTTGTGTTTCATCATTGTTAGTCCTAACTTTCTTGGCTCTGACTGACCATTGCATGTAAATACGGGAACCAAAAGTACGTTTTTAGCTCAATTTGACGTAAAGTATGAGCTATTGGCATGGGTTGTAATCCATCATACATCTGTACGTCCATATGTCTGTACTTCTGTCCATCCTCAATTCCTTCAGCACACCCTACAGGTCATATCTCTCACCTGATCAGTTTCAAATTTCATTACTTTGGGATATTGTCTAGATAGAAGCTATCAAGTTTTTCAATTGTCAGCAATTCCATTAGCATACCCTACAGGCCACATTTCTCAACCGATCTTTTTCAAATTTCATATGTAGCTTTGGTGTCATATCTAGATGGGAGGCATCATATTTTTCTGAATTTCGTTGAAAAACATGGCCACCAGCAGCCATCTTGGATTTGGCGTATAAATTGTCAGCAATTCCATAGGCACACCTACAGGCTGCACCTCTCACCTGATCTTTTTTCACATTTGATATGTAGCTTTGATGTGATGTCTAGATGGGAGCTATCCCATTTTTAGCTCAACTTGACAACATTCGTGGACTTTTCAAGGGGGAACCCTTCTGTTATTTTTCAACATAATCTCAAGCCTAACAGAGGGTATGGTTTAGAGTAGGTGGTTGAAAAATACACATTTTTTCAGAGCCTTTTTGGTGCCGTCCAAGCAGTATGCACACATGTACAAGGTGACATCTTTCTGATCCCTCAACAGTAATACCCTTATTCCTTCTAGACAACTTGATCCAGGTAAGTGGTTTAGGCTCACTTGAGCCTTTGGTTTATATATTCCTTGCTTTTACAGACAATAATGTTTCAGTGAAAGGATTAGAGCTCTACAAACTACTCTTTTTCAGCTGCTGGTATACCAGATTTCAGAAGCCCTGATAGTGGATTATATGCCAACCTCCAGGAATATGACCTCCCAAGTCCTGAAGCAATATTTTCTATACAGTATTTTAAGGTATAATATTTTTGGAGCATACCACAGTTTTCTCATGATATCCAATTTATCATCACACTTTACCCAAACAATGCATACCCATATGCATCTTCTTCCCCCTGTACTATATATTTTTTGTTGTCTGCCACTGCAACTCTGGTTTGGTGGCTTAGTACATAATTTTGTGCGCCGGAGTGTCCACATGTCACATCCATTTGCACTAAAACCTCTTCAGGCTCTTAATTCCTATGGTGTATGCATATATGACGGAAGGTTACAAAACTTGACATGCCCAATCTTTGGAAGAGCTATTAGCACAAACAATATTTAACACATATGTACTTTTCAGAAAATGTAGGTCCATATATCACATTTATCTAATTCAGGTTCATAATTCCCTCACAATTTAGCTACCAAAGTTGAGATGTACACATATATCTTTGCCCAAATCAATTCGTAAAAATACAAACAATTGCAGCTGTCATAAAGCAGCCAGGATGCTTGTTTTTCTTCTGTTACCACTTTACTGCCAGCTGGAATCACCTTTCTAATTCTGAGTGTAGTTCATGTGAATATAACTTTACCTTTTCTTGAAGTTTCAGCAATATCAGTGCATTTCTAATCCAAATTGTTTTAGATGATGGTACTGCTTTGGAGTATTCATCATATTCAATAAACAGTAACTGCATTGTGTCCCTGGACAAGATACTTAATCCTGATTGCCCATATTTGGCACAGTTGCACTGTGTACTAAGGTACACTTGCCTTCAACCAATGCTAAACCAACTTGTGTGGAGTGAGTACATTGGGGAATCTGGCAGTTGCTTGCTACTTCTCAGTAGTTCTCTCTAAGTACTCCAGTTTACTCCATCTGTAAACTATTCAACATGAGGTGACCCTGGCTGTTGAAAATGTTGTTCAACACCAATAAATAAATCGTATGCAATTACTGATGTACAAGTCTCCCAGACTGGGTAAGTTTTTTTAATCTCAACACGGTAGATATTTTAAGAGGGCGGGGGGAGGGGTGGGGGGTCCATTCATGTTTCTATTGAAGTTATTATTGATTTAAAACAAAGGATTTATTAACAGATGCCTAATGCTGTCATGTTGGTATCATTACCAATTTGCTGAACAGATCAGACCATGTTATTAGTTAGCCTGGTATCTGAAGTGTCTAAAAATGTTTGATGGCCTTTTAGGCCACTTTGCGAAATGCCATTTTGGTGGCCATCTTTAAATATGGCCGCCATTCTTTCATCTCAATACAGGGTGTCAACAAAAACCTTCGTAATTCGGCTCCAACATAACCAATTGATGTGCGAAATAGCTCAAAATGTTCCCAATGGAATTCTGCAGATCATTATGTATAACATTTGTCATTGAAATGATTTCCAAAGAAATGGCTAAAACGACATACAAGGCAAAAGACTTTGCTATGGACGATCATCAGACTCCATGACACTGAGAACCAAAAAGTTAGCTCTTGGACTGGGTTTAACATCAAAACCAGGAACAATGTAATTGTACAGCCTGACAAGATTGGGTACTTGCCTACAATCAGTGCGCCAGCAACAGAACTGTCGACTGTTCAAGAGACCCTGTCACAATCTGTCTCAATTCAAAAGCACCTATGCCTGGATAAGATTGCAGTTGTCATGGATCAAGCACTGTATGCTAAGGCAACAGAGATTGTATGGAAACAGCAACTTAGGTTTGAGAATATATTACTGATGATGGGTAACTTTTGCATAATTTGTAATTTGCTCTCAATCATTGGGAAACTATTCCGCGATGCAGGACTGCGGGATCTTGCTGTTGAGCCAGGAGTGATAGCTGAGGGATCAATTGATAAAGTTCTTGATGGGAAGCAATATAACAGAGGTGTTCGTCTCTACAAGCTTATATATGAAGCTCTGGTGTGTCTGGTGTGGAAGCGATTTGTCGAATAGGTGGAAAATGACAACAGTACTGACCTGCCACATTTGGATGAAACATTACGAGTAGTGACGAGTATTCATTATGATATGTGTTCAGCCACTCTCGAATCTAGCATGGGTAATGGGTCCTCCCAGAGGATACTACGTCTGCTACAATGTTACCTGGATGTTCTGCGCTATGACAATGGAGATTTGGCAGCTTTTTGGATGACCTATCTTGACACGGTTGAAATACTACTAGGTCTTATACAAGCAGACGGGGAAGGTGATTGGTACCTTCATTTGTCGAGTATCAGGCGCATGATTCCTGGTGTTTTGCATGGGATAAGACGAACTATGCTTGTTACCTACCCATGTTATTACTCACAAATGATGCAATTGAAGGAGTCATGTCCAGACCTTCATGTTCGTTTCGAAAATGGTGGATTCTCAGTACAACTAGGGAAGGCAAACCCTTTTGTCAAAATTGCAGTTGATCAAACAGTAGAGGAGACCGTAAATAAGGACACCAAACAGCAGGTGGAACCAAAGGCTTCAGTCTAAAACACAGTGCTGTTGAATGGTTTTACCTAACGGCTGAACACAGAGCAGAAGTTATGAGACATCTTCGAAGCCTTGTATTAGTGTCTTGTCAGCAAGGACTTGGTCATGCTGAATTGCAGCCATCGAGAGAAGAAGGATGAAGCTGATGTTACTTCAATAGTTGAAATACTGGAAAACAACTGGATAAATCCATTCTCCAATCAACCATCGAACCTTGTAAATCTGTCCACGGGTGCAGCAGCAACACCGGCAATAACGAATGATTTGCTAAAAGCTCATAGCAAGGGCTAAGCCATGAAAGTTCATATGGAGAAGCTGGAGAGAGGAACAGGATTTTATGGTTCAATCACGAAAGATGAATTACAAACATTCAGTGCCTTGCAGAAAGCGACATGTGTTAAAGCTAGTGGTAATAGAGAGATTATCCTGAAAGCAGACAATCGTGTGTTTGGACAGATGCTACTGATTGCATAGACCAGGAAGTTAGATATGAAAGAAGTACTAACATATCCCCTTGGCCCAAAACCAAGGGCATTGGCAAATCCTGATGGTACACTGAAAAAAACAGGAAAAGCTACATCAGGCAGACATCTAGAGAAAGACATAGCGAATGTTGACTTACTAACTGGCTCTCGGACAACTGTGGTCAACGCCATGGCAATAGTACAGACTACTCATGCGGAGAATATTACATTTGATGAACTATCCGATTTGGTCCTGAAGAATGTCCTTCATGAGGGTCAGGGTAGTGAAAGGATTGATGTTCTTTTCGACCTGTACCGGGATCAGTCTATAAAAGCTGCTGAGAGGGTCAACCGTGGTTCACAACAAGGAATTGTATTCAGCCAGATTAAGCTGGGTCATCGTATTAAAAACTGGAAACGGATTTTAGCTAGTACAGAGAGCAAGGAGTTCCTAGCTGAAAATTGGAAAGAATGGCACAGGGTGAACAAACTCGATCAGGTGATACTGATGGTGACCTCAGGTGAAAGATGTTTCAGAATATCGAAGGATGGAGTGTTGGAGGTTGGCGAACTTAGATCAACGCACGAAGAAGCAGACACTCAAATGATGATCCATGTGAAACATGCTGCGGAAAAGTACCGAAAGGTTGTGATTTCGGAAGACACGGATGTCTTCATAATACTGCTCTCCTTTCACTCACAAATTGGCACCAGGATTCTACTGAGACGGGGTAAAAAGAATGCAGTGAGACTGATAGACATATCAAGGTTGGGGACAGTTCTTGGGAAGGATGTATGCAGTGCATTGATTGGTGTGCACGCATATGCAGGTTGTGACTCTGTTAGCTCTTTCTCTGGTTAAGGCAAAGTAAGAGCTGTTAAACTAATCTACAAGAACCAGGCCTACAGGGAAATGTTTACAGCCTTTGGACAAGATTGGCATGTTACAGAGGATCTATTCAGAATGATGCAGGCTTTCACATGCAATATGTACCGTTTGAATACTAACATAAAAGATGTCAACACACTCGGGTATGAAATGTTTCAGTCAAGAAAAGGTGACATTTCGTCAGGACAGTGCCACCATGTGAAGATGCTTTGAAACAGCATACAAATCGAGCCAATTACCAAGCGGCGATCTGGGGGAGAAGTCTGGAAAATTCTCCTATGATACCCAGTCCAGCTGATGGCCACGGATGGCGACTGACAGAAGGACAACTTGAGATTTGTTGGCTAACAAGAGTGCCAGCTCCAGACATTGTCCTCGATTTTATGCAATGCAAATGCTCTAAATGCTGTGACGACAACTGCCCCTGTGTTCTGAATGGATTGCCCTGCACCCCAGCTTGCAGATTAATGGACTGTGCAAATTCAGAGAAACAGAATGAGAACCAATCCTTGGATGATAGTGACAGTGACAAAGACTGATCCTACCATGTGAATCTAAAAGGCTTCAAGACCACTATGTCAAAGACATCATCATTAATCAGAAATAAAATTGAAATATGTCATTAGTGCTTGTTGTAGGTGCCTAAGCCATCACTCTAGATGATATAATCTTGATTTGGCCAATAATGATCCTCACGCAATTCGGTAGAAAACTATTGTGAAGATTTCCATGGAAAAATGCCAAAAATTTAGCCATTTTTCAAGATTTATCTCTATTTGTGAGCAGTTATCATCAGTCAAACAACAAAATTGATATGTCAGCAGATGCAGAATTTCATTGCGAACATTTTGAGCTATTTAAAATATCAATTGGTTATGTTGGAGCCGAATTACGAAGGTTTTTGTTGACACCCTGTATTGAGATGAAATAATGGTGGCCATATTTAAAGATGGCCGCCAAAATGGCATTTAGCAAAGTGGCCCAAAAGTCCATCAACCATTTTTAGACACTTCAGATACCAGGCTAACCAAAAATCATAGTTTGATCTGTTCAGCAAATTGGTAATGAATTTTGATCTGTCACATGGACTATTGGCCCATCCTAGAAACACTTGAGGTTCATAATTCCTATACTATACATTTTAGGATTACCCAACTTGACGGACATATGCATGTTGGGGAAGTGTAGTGGCAAAGACTACAAGTAAGTCATGCTGACCTATCTTTTCGAAAATAGGCCATGGCCATTTCTACATCTGCCTATCCATTCATAAATTTGATTGTCCATCTGCTTGTTTGTCTGCCTGAATGAATTTGGATTCGTATTTCCCATGCTATTTGGCTTAGGGTTACAAAACTTGAGATGCATATACATCTTAGGAAGAAAGGGATGGAGTGGGAGCACAGACTATTAAGCACTGATCTATGTTTAAGAAAACATGTCACTCTGCCAAAATAGAAACACCCAGATACTGATTTTCATTGAACTAAGTATTCAATGCTTATTAATATATAAGGTGAGTGTTTAATCCATGGCCTTTTTGAGGCCAAAATTCTGTCGCTCCATTCCCAGAGTGAAGTAGCAGGAAACTTCCTAATTGAACTATATTTTGTCTGCCCCACCCTCTAGCAGCAATCCAGTCCAGTCAGCACTTAGTCCATATCCTGAACATACTGTATGCCAACAAGTAGGTGCTAAGCTGCCATGGATTATGTTTTCACAATGTTCAATAAAGGGTCAATTGCTAGGGCTGCTTCAAGTACCTCAATTTCAGGGACCTCAATAGTTCTGCGGAGCCTGTTTAGGCACCACAGATCTACTGGGGTAATTGGAATTATGACAGAGTTTGTTAGAACTTTTCAGGTTTTGGTGACACTCATGGGTCCTCATTCCTAAAAGGCCCCTTTCCAATTTCCTTGGATTAAACCCTGAAGGTCTTGTTGTTTTGCAACAGGTGATAGAAATTGTTTTGCTGATGATAAGGTTATTAAAAAAAAACACTGAGTTCTCAAGTGCCTCATCACTCCTTTTTTATTACCTGGAAATCTCTTCACTATTTTGCACAGGTAGGATAAAAATTTGACCAAATATATCTTGTTTGGCAGAGCCTGCTGAGCTCTGTCAATCAAGGTATAGTTGGTTAAATTTGCAACTGCACTATGGAAAATTTTCACTGCTGATAAAAAGTCTTTTTCCATATAATAGTGCAAGTAGTTAATTTTTATACCACCCACTTGAAAAGTGGGCGGTATATAGCATTCATGGTGTCCGTACTTCCGTACTTACGTACTTCCGTACATCCGTACGTCCGTGACGCTTTGGGGGTACACATCTGCTATCCGCTACTCCTCTTAAACCAGTGGGTGGATTTCATTGAAACTTACAGGCATTCTTTTCTATACATTATAGATGTGCACCTCCTATTTTGCTTTCAGGTATTTTTATTTTTTACTCTTTCCCAAAGGGCGAAATGAACTTAGCCAAATTGTTGTGATGCTTTAGGGGGGTACACTCCTGCTATCCGCTACTCCTCTTATACCAGTGGGCGAATTTCATTGAAACTCTCAGACATTCTTTTATATACATTATAGATGTGCACCTTCTATTCTGCTTTCAGGTATTTTTATTTTTTCATCTTGCATGCTCTTTGTAATATTTACCCTTTTTCATATTGAAAATTGCTCTCATGTTTTCGGAGAACATACAGATGTGCTGTGTATATTAAATACTTTTTTACTGTTGTGAAATGTTTCTTGGTTGGAGTGGGTGGTATCTTTAGTGAGCAGTGCTCACAGTAATTCTAGTTTAATTTCCACTAATTCAGGACAGTTTGTGAATTAACAAAAATTTAAAAAAAATAAAAAGCCTCTCGTCATCACCATGAAATTGTGAGAAAATTGCCTGAAAAACAAGGAATTTCTTTGATGGGCCTACCTTGACCTTGTTTGAATTGGAAATTTCACAGTCTTGTGAAATGGTCAGTTTCAAAGATCCATACGTGTGTAGCACAGGCAAAAAGACATACAAATCTAAGAATTAACTTATTATTTTAGTTTTAACAGTATTTATTAAAAAAAAAATTATGTTACATGCACCCACAACATAAAACAAAGAATGAACACAATAGTACAGAATACGTAGCACATAACATAACAGAAGACAAGTTGGAAAAAAGATAGATTAGGGATTCGATGGAATTTTTTATTATTTTAAATTCATAGCATTGAGAAGAAAGGAAAAAAAAAACTTCCCTCCCTTGTCTTTTTTCAGAGCAATAATGCCTGAGAATCCAGTTTTTTGGGGAGCCTAAACAATAAGAAAATAAATTAATTTTTAGCATTCTTTGTTGATGATTTTCTTGGATTCAGTTTTTCCTAAGTTAGTGTGTTCTTCACACAGAAAATAAAAGATGAAAAGGGGGAATCTAAGTGAATTTCATGTTTTCATCAGCATTTGATCCAACAAGAATATTAATGTGTTGTTCACCGAGATATGATATGAGATTAGGTCATGGTATCCTGCCGTGATAATAATAAGAATTCTTCGGCCTTCCGGTGATTCGTCACGGTTCTCTTATGAGGAGGCCTACATTAATCCAGTCCCCGGCCTGGCTATTCTTCCCACATTCCCCCTCCTAATCTCCCAGCATTCAATCAAAAATTGTTTCATAATTCCTCCCATCAGTGCTTTTTGATCTCCCTAACTATAAAATTTACCCTTTCCCTCATGGCATTCCCCATCCACTTATCCTCCAGGTTTTCATCCATTTTTAGCTCGGCTGACTTTCAGTCAGGTGTTTGCGTCTTCTCCAAAACCGCTGAACCAATTTCATTGAAATTTCAGATAATAGTTTGTTATGACATCGCTTTTTGATTTTGTTCAAATCAAGTTGCCTTGCCCCTTGGTAGGATAACACCCAAAACGTGTGCTTAAATCTTAAAAAATCTTCTCATGAACCAGCAGAAGCAGAGACTTGATATTTGGTGTGCAGCTTCCTTTTGAGGTGTAGACTCAGATTTTTTCAAGAGAAGTTCGAGGGGCTATACTTGTCTTCGTTATGCGAGAGGCAAGAATTTTTGCCCCGCCCAAAAATTTATATTTTTCAAACTGAAAGGCTGATTTGAACCAAATTTGATATGAAGGCTTATTGGATAATAAGTACTTAATTTATGGCCCAAAAAAATTTCCTGTTGCCCCAACAGAATGGAATGGTCCAAAAAAATTGCTATCAGTTTTATCATGGGGTACTTTTTCGGGACTTTTGAAAAAGTGCTGAATCAGCATTTTGTAACACTGTGGGTAATGGGAAAAACATCCAAGACCGCATTTCTCCCAAACCACTGCTCCAAAAGCTTTCAAATTTCACATATAATATCTTTGGAAGATTGTTTCACATCTATATGGAAATCAAATCCCTGGGTCCATATTTGGGATCTCTATGAGAGCCTAAATGTTGAAATTAGTGCAGTATGAGGAATATTCTTTAAAAATCTTCTTCTTCAGATCTACCAATCAGAATCTTTTGATATTTGGTATGCAGCATCCTTAGGGGAGTGAGATTCAAGTTTGTTCAAGCCAAGTCCCTGGATTGATATTGCTCCCTGTGGGAGCCTGAATTATAACTTAGTTCAGGATGAGGAATATTCTTCAAACATCTTCTTCACATCCACCAGTCAGAATCTTCTGATATTTGGAAAACCGCATCCCACTGGAGGTGAGATTCAAGTTTGTTCAAGCCAAATCCCTGGGTTCATATTTGGGCTCACTGTGGGAGCCCAAATTACAACTTAGTTCAAAATGAGGAATTTTCTTTAAACATTTTTCTTCTTCAGAACCAGCAGTAGGAATGTTTTGATATTTGGTATGCAGCGTCCTTAGTGGGTAAGATTCAAGATTGTTCAAGCCAAGTACCTGGGTTCATATTTGGGCTCTCTGTGGGAGCCCAAATTATTACTTTAAGGAATATTCTTTAAAAATCTTTTTTTTTAGATCCACTGGTCAGAATCTTTGAATATTTGGTATAAGCTTTTCTTAGAAGGGGCAGATGCAACTTGTTGAAATCAATTCCCTGGGTTGATATTTAGTCTACCTTGTCAGGTGAGCGCCCTCAGGCCCCCTGGGGCCTCTTGTTTACATTTTCTGTTAGGGTATAAAATGAGCTATCAATTGCTGACCTTTATTTAAAAATTGTTCCTAGGATTCTGACATACAAGCGATTTGAAATAAGGTACATTTTGGCCCATTTTTCGGTTTTCATTGCCATGGTAACTCAATGATCAACAAAAATTTTGTTGAAAATTTATCTTTTTGACCATAGTATGTACTATCTACTTCCAAACGTTCAGCTAGCTAGCTTGATTAGTTATTGACATATAGTGCCATATGTCTCAACTGGCCACTTTTTTTAAAATTAGCCTCGTTCTGAAATGCATGATAATACCTGCAGAAATACCTTTTTTAGTCCAAAATACACGGCCTCTTTTGTTTCACAACTTCTGTTAATTTCAGCCCTATAGACCAATTGACTGCAGAGTTATTAAGGAAAATGTGCTTAGAAAGTAGTTTTTTTTTACAAAATCTCAACTTTGAGCCTCGTTTTGACCAGGATGCTGAGGACATGTCAATTTTGGGTTTTTTTGTTCTCATAGAGACCCTTCATTTTTCTAACACCTCTCCATTTTTCAGAAAAAAATTCAAGTGGGTTAAGTAGTTATTAATTTATTCCCAAACCACCTACTTTTGAGCGTTTCCATCATTACCAATGAAATTCATCGAAAATGACATAGATGAGGTCATAGAGAACATTGAGCTTATACCCCTGTTCAAATTTCATCATGCTGCTGTATATAGTTTCTGAGAACATTCACCGACCAATTCAGGGTGGAATAATAATAATAACTAGATGGGTGCAGTTATGACTGCAGGGCAGATCATAAAAAGTAAACACTCCGTTCCATTACCATTTTGTGACACATTGGTCATTACCACGTAGGCCACTGCACATAGTATTTATACTTTCGAAGTTTAAGTTGGCTCGCTTGAATAGTTATTGACATAAAGCACCAATTGCTTTAACTGGCCACTTTTTAAAAAATTTGCCTTGTTCTGAAATGCATGATAACATCGGCAGAAAGACCCTTTTTCCCCCAAAATGCGCAGACAATGTTGTGTCAGAACTTGTGTTAATTCAGCCCTATAGACCTACTGACTGCAGAATTATTAAGCAAAATGTGCTTAGAAAGTAGGTTTTTTTACAAATCTGAACTTCGGGCCTCATTTTGATGTGGAAATTGGATACATGTCAATTCTTTTTTTTTCGTAGTTACATAGGCCCTTCATGTTTCTAACACCTCCCACACTTTTCAGAAAAAAGTTCAACTGGGTTAAGACGTTATGGCTGTATTCCCTAAATCCCCTATTTTTATGCGTTTCCATGGTTACCAACGAAATCTTTTAAGTAATGCTGGTACATAAAGTTCATTGTTTTGGTGCTAAATTGCCTACCTGGGTCCGAAGTATGAGTTTATGTATGTGTATCTACCATACCACCTGTAGTTTCTGCCGTTGCCATATGTAAATATAGCCTTATGTCATTTTCACCATTTTGCAAACAAATTTGAGGGCACTATCCTTCACCCCCCCTCCCCCCAAACCCACCCTCCCTCCCTCCCTCCCTCCCTCCCTCCCTCCCTCCCTCTCCCCATCTACAGCAAAATCTAGCAACAATGTGTTTTGGGTTTTTGACATTTTCTCTTTGGGATAAAATGAGCTACCAAATGCTGACCTATATTTGAAAAATCGCTCCTGGAATTCACACATGCCATCGATTTAAAATAAGGTAAGTTTTGGCCTATTTTTGGTTTTTGTTGCCATGGTAACAAAACGGATTGATGAAAAATTTGCAAAAGTTTTTCGAAAACTTTTTGGCCACAGTACATACTATCTACTTCCAAAATTTCAGCTAGCTAGCTTGAATAGTTATTGACATATAGCACCAAATGCCTTAACTGGCCACTTTTTAGAAAATTAGCCTCGTTCTGAAATGCATGATAATACCTGCAGAAAAAACTTTTTCCCCCAAAATACACAGACTCTCTTGCTTTACAACTGTTGTTAATTTCAACACTATAGACCTATTCACTGCAGAGTTATTAAGGAAAATGTGTTTAGAAAGAAGGTTTTTTTTACAAATCTGAACTTTGAGCCTCGTTTTGACCTGGAAGCTGGGTACATGTCAATTCTTTTTTTTCCATTATTATAGAGACCCTTCATGTTTCTAACACCTCCCACACTTTTCAGAAAAAGGTTCCTCTGGGTTAAGACGTAATGGCTGGTTTCCATAAATCCCCTATTTTTATGCGTTTCCATGGTTACCATCTAAAACTTTCAAGTCATTCTCACACATAAATTCCATTTTTTGGTGCTAAATTGCCTTTCTGGGTCCGAAGTATGAGTTTGTGTATGTGTATCAACCATACCAGCTGTAGTTTCTGCTGTTGCCATATGTAATAGTAGCCTTATGTCATTTTCTCCATTTTGCAAGCAAATTTGAGGGTACCTTCCTTCACCCCCCCCCCCCCCCTCCGCCCCCCCCCCCCTCCCCCCTCTACAGCAAAATCTAATGACAACGTATTTTGAGGTTTTTACATTTTCTGTTTGGGTATAAAATGAGCTACCAAATGCTGACCAATATTTAAAAAATCTCTCCTGCGATTCTGACATACAAGCAATTTAAAATAAGGTACGTTTTGGCCCATTTTCGTTTTTTGTTGGCATGGTAACACAACAGTCAACGAAAATTTCGGTTATTGAAAACTTTTTGGCCACAGGACATACTATCTACTTCCAAAATTTCAGATGGCTAGCTTTAATAGTTATTGACACATAGCGCCAAATGCCTTAACTGGCCACTTTTTTAGTCCACTACCGGCATCGCCGGAGGGGACTATAGGTTTGCACTCTGTCCAGTCGTCAGTCTGTCCGTCTGTCAGTCACACTTTAGTTTTCCGGTGTTTTTTTGGAAATGCTTCAACGGAATGATTTCATTTTTGGTAAACTACTATAGAACGATGACTTACAGATCAAGTTTGAGTTTCATGCTGATTGCATTATTCTTGTGTGAGTTATGGCCCTTGGAAATATTAAGTTTAAGCTTCATGCTGATTGCATTATTCTTGTGTGAGTTATGGCCCTTGAAAATATGGAACCGCACCAAAATATCAGTTTTCCAGACTTTTTTTGGAAATGCTTCAACAGAATCATTTCATTTTTGGTAACTTACTATAGAACAATGACTTACAGATCATGTTTGAGTTTCGTGCTGATTGCCTTATTCTTGTGTGAGTTATGGCCCTTGGAAATATGGAAAAGCGCCAAAATATCAGTTTTCCGGACTTTTTTTTGGAAACGCTTCAACGGAATGATTTCATTTTTGGTAACCTACTATAGAACAATGACTTACAGATCAAGTTTCATTTACACTCTGTCCGTCCATCCGTCAGTCTGTCAGTCATTCTGTCATTCTGTCAGTCATACTTTAGTTTACCAGACTTTTTTGGGAAATGCTTCAACTGAATGATTTCATTCTTAATAACCTACTATAGAACGATGACATATAGATCAGGTTTGAGTTTCATGCTGATTGCATTATTCTTGTGTGACTTATGGCCTTTGGAATTATGGAAAAGTGCCAGAATGTCAGTTTTCTGGACTTTTTTTTGGAAACGCTTCAATGGAATGATTTCATTTTTGGTAACCTACTATAGAACGATGACTTACAGATCAAGTTTCATTTGCACTCTGTCCATCCGCCAGTCAGTCTGTCAGTCATACTTAGTTTTCCGGACTTTTTTTGGAAATGCTTCAACCGAATGATTTCATTTTTGGTAACCTACTATAGAATGATGACTTACAGATCAGGTTTGAGTTTCATGCTGATTGCATTATTCTTGTGTGAGTTATGGCCCTTGGAAATATGGAAAAGTGCCAAAATATCAGTTTTCCAGACTTTTTTTTTGAAACGCTTCAACGGAATTCATGCTGATCACATATAGGTTATAACATTTGTATAATTATTAATGCTCATTAGTCCGGTAGGGGACGTTGTATTGCTTCAGCGATACGTGCACTCTTGTTGAAAATTAGCCTTGTTCTGAAATGCATGATAATACCAGCAGAAAAACCAGACATGAGATGCCCAGAGCTGCGATGGTTTTCTCCAATCTATCTGGTAGCTCCATGGTAGATGTGTACACTCTGCAGTCAGAAGTGTGAATGCACGACACGCACGAATGGCCCTGAGAAAAGGTGTGAATTTGCCTAAAGTTCTAAATTTTGGAATGATTTTTTGCCATAAAAAGAATACTAAGTGTTAGTTTTCCAGCATTGGAAAATCTGTCCACATTCCCTTTTTCAACATATAGATCTTGTTAATTTATTTGGATTGTAAAAATTCTTGGAAAGATCAGTTCATTTTTTTTAATTTCAGGAAAACCCTAAACCATTTTTTCGTCTTGCAAAAGAATTGTATCCTGGTTTGTTCAAGGTGAGTTTTAGTACTTTTTAGCTCACCTGAGCAAAGCTCAAGGGGAGCTTTACTAATCACTTTCCATCCGTCATCATCCATTGTCTGTCCATCCGGCGTTAACTTTACATTATCGACTTCTTCTCACAAACTACTCAACCAAATTGAACCAAATCTGCTGTGCATGTTCCCTATCACATGTCAATTCAAAGCTGTTCAAATCAAGTTGACCCACCGCTTGGTAGGGCCGCACCCAAAAAGTAAGCCTAAATCTTAAAAAATCTTCTTCTCATGAACCAGCAGTAGCAGAGACAGGTGTGCAGCTTCCTTTTGAGATGTAGACTCAGATTTGTTCAAGAGAGAAGTTCTAGGGTATATAATTGCCATCGTTATGGGTGGTGCAAGAATTTTTGCCCGGCCCAAAATTTCTATTTTCCAAACTGAGAGGTTGATTTGAACCAAATTTGATATGAGGTTTTATTGGGGCATAAGTAGTTAATTTATGCCAAAAAAAATTTTCCTGTCGCCCCATGGGAACTGCAGGAGCTAAAATTAGAAAAAAATTAAAACACCCATATCTCCAAAAATACACAGCACTGAGAATTCTTATTTGTTGTAAGGCTTCCTTAGGACCAACAGAATGGAATGGTAAAAAAAAAATTGCTATCGGTTTTATTATGGGGTACTTTTTTAGGACTTTGAAAAAGTGCTGAGTCAGCATTTTTTAACACTGTGGGTAATGGGAAAAACATTTGAGACTACTTTTCTCCCAAACCACTGCTCCAAAAGCTTTCAAATTTCACATATAACATCTTTGGAAGATTGTTCAGCACATTTATTGAAATCAATTTTCTGGGTCCATATTTGGGCTCTCTGTGGGAGCCCAAATGTTTAAATTAGTGCAGTATGAGGAATATTCTTTAAAATCATCTTCTTCAGATCTACCAATAAGAATCTTTTGATATTTGGTATGCAGCATCCTTAGGATCCTGAGATTCAAGTTTGTTCAAGCCAAGTCCCTGGGTTCATATTTAGGCTGAAAATTTGGTGTACCATTCCGGACTTAGAGAAATTTTGGACCAAAATCCTGAATTTTTTTTTTGTTTTTTATGCGTTTCTGTCAATTTTAAGACAAAAATTTTTTTTTTTTACACTGAAAATTTGGAGGTCGAGTGGGACTTCGAAAATTTCCGAACAAAAATAAAAAAAGTCTGTTTTTTATGCGTTTATCTCAATTTTGGGACGTAAAAGTGCAGGAACTGAAAATAGAAGGAAATCCTGTGTATTGTGTGGGCACAACTGCTTCGTGTAGTTGGTATATGCTTTTCTTAGGAGGAGCGTATGCAGCTTATTCAAATCAAGTCCCTGGTTTTGATATTTAGACTACCATGTCAGGTGAGCGCCCTCAGGCCCCATGGGGCCTCTTGTTATTTTTAATCTTTAAAACTATATCAGTTTCACACTATACTCTTTAGGGTTTGGTCATTTTCATTTTTGTATGTTCATCTTGAACTCCTACAGCAATGGGATTTTTTCTATGGTCTACTTTAATTTCCAGATCATTCTTCAACAATATTTTGTGGAACAAAGTGAAACATAATCTAGGCCCCTGCAAATACCACATATTGACTTGAATGAAATACTGAATCAAATATTCGCCAAATATTTTGAATTCCAATCCATTAAAATTTCCAACAATTTTGAGCCTGTTGAATGTATGTTCTAATCCAATTGGCGTAGTATAAAATCAAACTCATTTGCTGTTTCTACCGATAGTTGTACTATGTTATTTGCAACCTTCCGGTTTTAGCCAACATCATGACAAGCACATGGACTAAATCTTCTATCAATCAAAATTTAAAATGGTGAAAAGTTGTCCTAATGAAAGAACTCTGTATTTCTCTGCTATTTGGAGATGGGAATCGGAAGTGGGAAGTTAGAAATTTTCATAGCCCGATTAAATAACCTTCAGTGTGTGATATCATTCCAAAATTGAGAAGAAGCCAATGTGGTCTAAAAAAAAAATTGTCAGCTCCAAAAAAAGTTCTACTTCAATAGTCGTCTGGAGATCTATCAACTGTGTGAACAATAATCAACAATTCTACAAAACTGCCAAGTGCTATACACTAAAATTACTGTTCAAATTTTGTTATTTTTCATTTTTTGCACCCAAAACATAGCTTATGCCCTCCCATTAGATGAACATAATAATATGCTTATTACAGGGAGGGGTCATATTGCCCATTTACATTTTATATAGCTAATCTACAATTTGTCTGATGACTCAGAGGTAAAATAGTTTTGTTTCGACAATTCATCCCTATCTCAATTCCAATATTTCACTGAACCGATCTTTTTCAGACAACTGCAATTGTACCTTTGTTGTAGATTTTGCAGGCGATTTGAGCATAAAAACTTGTTGTTTTTGAGTTATTAATAATTTTTTAGCATTATTTTAATCCTTAACTCTTAACCCGCTGAATATTTTAAAGATATTTTTCATCAAATCTAGTCATGGCTGCTATGAAGCAGCCATGACAAGATTTGATAAAAAAATTCATTTAAATTTGACTTTAGAAATCTTTGGAGAAAAAATCCATTCAGTTTACAAGGGGAAAAACTGGTTAAAAGTGCCCAAATGATACTTATTTCAGTGGCAAGTGAAATCCTGTCCTTGGCAGGAATATCTGCCAGCAGCATGCAACGAGGTAAATTGTGTTTTTATTGGTAAACTATGTCCATTGAGTGTAACTTAATGGGTGAATTAAATCCCATTCACTATTCGAAACAATTATTTCAGCCTCAAACTTAAATCAAATTTGAATTGTATAATGAAGGTCAAATCGAATGATAAATGGATATTCAAAACCAGTGTGTATCAGAGACTGAAATTGAATATTTGCATTGGATCCTTAGAGATCTTGCCATAGTTACAAGAAGTTTGCATTCTAATGGTTTCCTTAACTAAATGAACAGGTACTATGAAGCCTGACATGCATTATTGCTGATGAGAGTAAGTCTTACTAATTGTGGGATTGAATAATGCATGTACATATTGTATTTTATATTGTGTTCTGATTAGGCCACACAAAGTAGATCTTCTGTTTCTCAGGAAATTATTTGTGAAATTGCATGCGGGCGAGCGTTTTTTTATTTTATTTTTTATTTCAGTAATTACTTTTTTGCCATCAAAAGTTCATGTTCTTGGTTCAAGTTTTAGGCCTCATAATCTACAGAATAGCATGGGTGGTGGTGTATTTCATCCCTTGAGTGCAAGAAGACTTTGCAATGCTAAAGCATTGCAAAGCCTTCTTGCACTCAAGGGACAAATTCATCAATTTTTTTAACTTGGGTAAAATATCAGACATAAACCATTTAATTATTATTTTTTTTAAGTTTAAATTGGTTATAAAAAGAGAGCATGCGGTAGCCAAAAGGACCATGCGGGAAGGCCTGAGAAACAGATTTTTTATTTTTTTAGGCCTCATATGTTCATGTTATTTTTAATCATTTTCCTATGAAGACCTATTCTCTGGAAATGTTGAAATTATCATAACAATTGGCATTATAATATTAATTCCTTGACATGTTTAAATACGACCTCCATTATATTACTTAATCAGACACTGTATACATCTATATACCCACCACCTATTGCTCATTTGGCGCTTGTGTTACTTTGGTAAGATTCAAAGAAATTAAATTTTCATCAGTTCATGTGGTAGACCTATGTATATCACTTCTGTCTTATCATGGTTCCATTTGAGAAAATTTTCCGTCATCCACATCTTGATGTCCAAAATGCAGCATTCAGTTTAATTGCATGCATCCTATTTTATGAAATGAGAGAAAAAAATTACTGCTGTGTATCATAAGTATAAAAATCAAAAATTTTATACCAAATTTTATTTCTTATTAGCTCCGCCTGACAAAGTCATTGGAGCTTTTCTGATGCTAAGTCATCCATCTTTTCATCCGTCCGTCAGTCCATCTGGCATCCCTCCATCCATCCGTCGTAGTAACATTTTGTTTGTCCGGGCCATAATTTCTTAACCGCTGAATATTTTCAAAGAAACTTGATACCAATATGTAATATCAAAAGACAAGTTTTGCGGATTATATGATATGTGACCCTCAAGGTCAAGGTCATGGCCTTATGATAAGGTGACTCTTAGAAAAACTTTGACATTTGTTTGTCCCAGCCATAATTTCTTAACCACTGAATATTAGCTCTGCCTGACAATGTCCTTGGAGTTTTTCTAATGCTAAGTTGTCCGTCATCTGTCGCCTGTCCATCTGTCGTCAACATTTTGTTTGTGCTTTCCATATTATTTGATCTAATCGGCAGATCTTGTTCATACTTGGTACAAAAATTGCTCATGCCTCAAAGGTGTGTCGTGACATTAATCCAAGGTCATATCATCATGATCAAGGTCACAGGCAGCAAAACTTTTATATTGTTATACAGCCCTTGTCTGGTTTATATAACTTTGTATGATTGACAGATCTTAATCATAGTTAGTACAATTATTTCTCATGACACAGAAGTGTGTCGTGACTTTGATCCAAGGTCATACCATCAAGGCCAAGGTCACAGACAACAAGATTTGATATTGTTATGCAGCCCTTCTCTGGTCTGTTTAATTGCATTTGTGTGACAGATCTTGTTCAATCTTCACACAATTGTTACCCATAACTTAACCTTGTGTCATGACTTTGACCCATTGTAATATCATGAAGGTTAAGGTCACAAGCAGTAACTCCTGGATTCTTGGATTATATTCAGCTTCCCCTAAAAGCAGTGACCCTCGGCAGAGCTGTCTAGGCTTAGCTGCCTCTTGTTATACTTAAAAAAAAAATAACAAAAATATTGCCAACCAGGCAATCTAATTTATAATTTATATGTGCCTTCTCCCCACTCACATGTATAAATGCATATGTTTCTTTCAAATCTGAAATTGAATTTGTGCATGACTGGCAGGAATTGGACTATAGGTGACCATTCAGCACAGTGTATAGGTCACCAGTTAGAGTGCACCATGCACTTTCAGCAACTGGTCAGTCTGGTTCGATCTTGTTTTTGTCTTTTGTCTATTTTGATGTTCTTAAGGGTTTTTCTCTTAGGATTCCTCAAAATTGCCCTCTTTTTCAATTAAAAGAGAGAATGAGATTAAGCACTTGTGTTACTTTAGTAAGTATAATAAAAATTTAAATTTGGTTTAAAATTGAACCATGATAATACAGAAGCAATATATAGACAATAAACATATAGTGTGTTTTTATATCTGTGTTATACAACAAGTTGAAATATGGTTTATTTTTTCGAGGCTTCGCCGAGAAAAAATAAACCATATTTCAACGAGTTGTATAACACAGATATAAAAACACACTATATGTTTATTGTTCTTATCTGATAACAAACAGACACCCGTCCCGTGCGTCTACCCGACTTATATATGCTTCCCACGGGCCTCCAAAGAAAACCAGTCTACGAGACAAAAGAAATAGGACAAGATGCATAGAGTTGTGTCCCTTACATTACAAAATCGATGACGGCGATTGTAAAGTGCGATTGCACTTCTTGCATCATGTAACTGCGCTGGAACAAAATAAATTTCAACTATTTTATTAACAGTAACAAAACGGTGTTTCAGTAGAGTTATTCTTTTTTTGACATAGTTCCAGTTTTCTTCCGTGTTTTATGCTGTAGTCCCAATATAACAAATAATTTTGCGTTTGTTTACAATTTTTATGAAGTGTTTTTTTTTCAGGTAGAGCAGACGAACTTTTAATTAGCGCAGTTCCGCGAGTACTTTTGATCGAGGCCATGACTATAAATAGTTCTCAGTCGCCGCATACTAATTACTATTAACATTCAAGTAATTTCTACAATGTTTTGAAGCAAAATTTTAGGTTGCCTTTATTGAAGCAAAATAAATAAGAAATGACACTATCAGAGGATTTTGACAAAGTTCAATAAGCGTACAATTAAAACCTGCCCTGTGATATAACGATGTTTCATGAATGAATGAATGAAAATGGAATTGAAAGAGGTCAGAGGTCGTTCGCATAAATTATAATTATATACAACACCCGTTGTATATACTTCAAGTATATACAACGGTTGTTATACTCTATGGTTATCAGATAAATTGGTTTACCACATGAACTGATGAAAATTTCCAAATTGTCCCTCAACATTCAAGATTCAACAATTTTCTCCAGTTGTCTGTAATCTTGGTTATTTCATGGATGAAAATCTGCCAGCAATGAACATGTTAAGTACATTTGTCAGAGTTCATTTTTTCATGTATGTAATATGAGTAAAATTTGACCTTTCATTGACATAAAGACGTCAGAGTAGGTTGTTTACACCTTTGTTACTAGTCACCTTGACTACTGAAATTGTCTTTTGATAGGCTTAAAAACTCCACTCTTGAAAAGCTGCAGCACATCCAAAATTGTGAGGCACATGTCATCGCCCAGTCTAGAAAATACTCCCAGATTATGCTGGTCCTTTTAGATCTCAACTGTCTTCCGATTCAGCAGGGAATTCAATTCAAATTTTTTCTTCTTATCCCTAAATGCAGCAAAGGTTCTGCACCACCGTACTTGTCGAATTTGCTCTTCATATAAATTGTATCTAGTTCAGCCATTATCTTATTGAGTTCTATTGGTGATAGGGCATTTGCTGTAGCCAGGCAAAAGCTATAGAATTCCCATCCAGTTTGTCCTGGTTTGTCCCTGCTAAAAATGTATATATTCTAGCTGTTATCAAAAAGTTGGTTTAAATTTTAAATAATATTTTTCTTACAATTTACTTGGAAACCTCATTTCCACTGTTTCAACTACCACTGCACATACAATTTAGTTCTTGACTGTGTTATTGTAATTCGTAGGTGTAGTTACTGTATCAGTGCACTCTTTTGCAGAGATCAGTCTCCCTTAGTAGCTTCCTGTAGATAATATATTGTGGAGATCATCCACCCTTGGTAGCCACCAATAGTTAATATACATATTAACAGTGCCAATTCAAAAAGTATGTTACTTGGAAATTCAAAAAGACGCGGCTGGTCATGAAATTATCCCTATACAGGGTTTGCACTGATCCCTGAGTGCTTGAACATGCAGGAATTTGGCACCTGTTTTTTTCCAGACCTAGAAACCCTTGAAGATCAAGGCTTAAGTGCTTGACTAATGTCAGTATAACTGAACAGTCATCAATTTTTGTATATCATAATTGTGCTTAATATCGGTCATACAAAACAAATCAGTTAGTTTATAACCAATAAAACTGATAAATCATACACTTCAGCTAAACGAATAAGTGTTAAGTAATATACATGTAACAAAATGCAGATCTATTCAAAACCTAATTGACATCTGTTAATCTAACTGAATGACAGCTGTAAATTGGCCCCTCATGTTTCTGGTATCACTGTTGAGAACATTCTCAGTGAATTCAGATTTTTAACCCTTTACCCAGTGCAGACGATATCAAAATTCATTATTTTTTATTTAAAAAAAAAATGAACAAAACTTTATCATGTGACCTCTCATTGAACCAAGCTCATTGAGCTCGTCAATGAACTTGTTCCATTGAGGGGGTCATATGATATGGTTTTGTTCAAATTTTTGAAAAAATATATATTTTTATACTACAACCAATGGCCCAGACTTAACTGGTGCAAACTCAATATTATCAAGGGCCAAACGGGGCGCAGTAGCATTGCAGTAACCAGTTCTCGTCAGATCACCAAAATTAACCCTGTACCCAACGAATCGCCTGCATCCGCCTGCATAATATCCAAATTCAGCAGTTGAAAAAATATTATTTTTCAGAAAATTTCAACAAAACCAACGAGGGATCACATGATATGGTTTTGTTAAAAAAAATTGAAAAATTTAAAAAAATGATATTTAAAATAATAAATTTTGGTATCGTCTGCGTTGGGTAAAGGGTAAAGGGTTAAGCAACGTCGAGCCCGGTTAGTCCTCAGATGGGTGACTGTCTGAGCAATCGATTCGGACTCCCGCATTGTGTCCATGGGCAAGGCACTTAACCCCAATTGTCCACATGAGGACTCGATGACGCCGTGTACTAAGGCGTACTGCACGTCTATGGTGCGCATGTCTTCAACCAGTCTAACCCTGCCTGTGCTGCAGTGCGGAGTTACGATGTTGGGGAGCTGGCAGCTGCTCATCGTTGCTCAGTGGTTCTCTCCGGGTACTCCGGCTTCCTCCACCCGTAAAACTGTCATGGTCATGATTAGCCATTGTGCATAAGTATGTGACCTTAAACACCAATGAATAAATAATAAATATATCAAGGGCCAAACACAAATTTTGAAACCCCCAATCCACAAAATTTGCATACAATACCAAAAATTAAAAGTCCTATATGGCCCTCCATACTTTTAGTATTTGCGCATGCGCAGTACTCAGGAAGAGACTGGAATTGGCGCAAACATCATTCTTTGTTTGGCCCTAAGTCAGTAAACATCTCAGCCGAATCTGTGCTTTAAATCTCTCTTTTGGTGAATGCCACACACAAATCAATGAAGTATATGGTAGATTCAATGGTTTGAGACATTCAGGTCTGTAACTTGTAAATAATATGAAAATTATTTCATGTTACCCAATTTTGAGATATACGTCTTGACGTCATTAGTTTTGCTAATGATTCACCTACTGTTGGTTATGTGTTCCTTCCCTATCCTTCCTTGAACCCTCCTGTTAAACTCCTAAGCTTTCTGGCTGTTTTTTTATTGAAATTTTTTAATAAATTTCTTAGGAGTTTAATGTTTTGTACAGAATGTTTATTCTGTTTATCCCCACTGTTACGTCCTCATCCTAGGGGTGTTCGGCCATTATTGTCTTGCATCTCCTACCGGATGCATTGTTTTTTATTCACATGAAGATATAGCTTTGAATCAGGTATCAGTTAATTATTTACTGACTTGGGCCTTTTGTGTGCCCCGGCTGCAGTTAAGGCTTCTTCCACCGCTTTAGCGAAGCACATGCAACCGCATACTAGCTACCCGACTCCAGATGTTCATGCATCCAAGTGATGACGCTCCAGTCTTTGCCCTCGAAGTCGGTCCATCCAGTAGCCCGGGAGCAACATGCAGCGGAGAATATAAGCTGCTGCTCCACAAGCCTCTGTAACAGACTTGCTGTCGCAATTTGCGCAGCTTATCACAGCTTAAAAACCCAGCAAGGGGCACCCGTCAGCACACTACAGTAGTGACCCGTCAGATGGTGCTGGGTCGGTCTGGTCGTTTGTGCATGCAGCAGAAGCCAGACGTTTCTCTGCGGGATGTTCGGCTAGATCTGGGGTCAGATCACCGATTGGAGAACCCTTTCCGTCCTGTTAACAGTCGGGGTTGACTGTGTCCATTGTGAGAAACCATATTGAGTCAGTACATGCATCGGAATGTTCCTTTCACACTGCAGCCTGGGCCGGTGGCAGTTATGGCTTCTTCTGCTTACATGGAAGCACAAGAAAGGGGATTAGCCTAGAAGTTTCTAAGCACGATACTCGGTGAGATCCGGAGACAGATTGCAAGTGCAGAGCGTTTTTCTCCCCGTTAACCGTCGGGGATGACTGTTTTGTGTTGTAAGAAATTCAGTGAGAAGGAGCATCCGTCCGATTCAAGAAACTTTATTGAGTTGGGACGCCCGTTCACGCTTGTGGTTCTGGACGCTCCTTCCACTCTGTAGCTGGATCCGGTTGCAACTATGGCATCTTCCCCTGCTTCATTGATGAAGCACGTAGACCGCAGACTAGCTATCCGACTTCGCATTTTCGGGGTGATAGCTAGTAGTTCGAGGCATTTTTATACGGACATGTGTCAAGGATCAGGGGCCAGATCTCCGTCTTGTGAGCAGCTTATGGTAACAAGTGAATTATGATTGCTCTGCTAGCCTCATTCACAGACCGGATGCCTCAGATTGCTCTGCGCATCGCAGCATCCCAGTAGTCACTGGTACTACTTTTAACAGACTCTGATGGTGAGTTGTACAGTCACCCATTCAGTCGGATGGAGTTGACCATATTTTCAGATGGAACATTTGGATGGTGAGAGGGCTACGGAGTGTGAGTCTCAATCCCTCAGAGAAGGGCACCTTAAGACTATGAAATTTTAGTCCTAAGCTTGTTCTGTCTGAATCTTGTTCCATCTGAATATCAGGATCTTTTGGCTCAGGTGTCGAGAGCTTTGGTCCTGATTAACGATGCCTTCCGTGCCTTAGCAATAGTGTAAGAAATGCAATGCCCTATTCCTTACGAATAGAGGTTCCATATTGCATAGATAGGCTGAGACAGCTGTCTTGTTTGGAATAGAGCCGTTAGTGGGAATAAGTACATCTTTTCCTTCTCAGTGTTGTATTCCTTGGCGTTAGGGCATTTAATGCCATTGTGGACGCCATAGTAGCCTTATGTACTGTTACAGCGGTCTTATACATTAGCGGCTAGTGTTGTAAGTCTCCATTTAGTGAGCTTTCAAAGGCCACAGGTGACACAGATATATCTTCACGCAGATGAAAACTCATAACTGCATAGCTACCTTGAGACCACTGTCTCTTTGGGAATTACGGCTGTTTAGAATAGCGGCTCGTCATCCCCTACCTTGCGCAACGATGGTTGTAAGACTCCATTTAGTGAGCTTTCAAGGTCGGAAGTTACACTGAGATATCTGTCTTCATGGAAATGAAGACTTCTAAGCTACATAAGCTAGGCTCAGACCGCTGTCTTTTGGGAATAAAACCGCTAATGGAAAGAGTGCTTTTCGGTTTGTTTCCATAGGTGGCATAGACTTGAGTCTTATTGTTTACACCATAGTAGCTTAGCTAGAATCATGAGCGGTGTTTTTCAGTAATTATGCAATGACATAACTGAAATAATTATCTCTTGAGACTACTGTCTCTTTGGGAATTAGGGCTGTTAAAATAGAGGCTCTTCATTCCCTACCTTGCACGGTGATAGTTGTAAGTCTCCGTTCAGTGTGCTTTCAAGGTTGCATCTTACACTGAAATATCAACTTCACGGAGATGAAGACTTATAAACTATGGCTGGCATTGTAAGTCTCCTTAGTGAGCTTCTAAAGCCGCAGTTATCAGCCTTTTTATTGTCTTCACGAATAGGAAGACCTTTAGCTGCTTCTGCTAGACTGAGTTCATTGTCCTATTGGACATGATACTGTTATGTTAGAGGAGGTTATTCTTTTCGTACTCGTATGGTTTGGTGTTAGTTATCTGAGGCAATAAGCCCTATTGATGGTGCCATATTAACCTAGTGTGATTAATGAGCATTTCTTCAAACGCCTGTACTAAACTCCTTCTCAGGAAAATATTTCCTGATATCAGATCGAGCATAAGGAGTTCATCTAGGTTTTTTTGATCGGGTGTAGGAACATTGTTTTCGTCTCCCTTTTCATTTCTATCCAATCTATTGTTGGGGCTTATATTTCCACTCTGGGGACTGAATATTATGTCTATATGGTGTATTATTTGGTCATCACGTCCCTCTCCATCCTTAGTGGCATTATGGAGTCGGTCAGATGTGAGGGAGTCCTGCGGTTCCTATACTATTTGATAACTAACACAAAAGCATTACGAGTCACGCCAGATTATTGTTATTGTGATTGCTTTGACTATAAGCTTTTTATTATGAATAGCAGCAGCAGTATAGCCTTAATTCTACTGCGCTGGCCTTACTTATCTAACGATTCAAGTAATGCGGGTGAGGGAGATTCGATAGGAATTATTCGTTGAACCCCCCCCCCCCCCCCCTCCCACCAATGTGTTAAGAAGCAATTACAGGGCAGGACGTAGTTTTCTTCCCATAAGCCTTGTATGCATTCAAGAATATGCATGCCTTACATGGCTCCTCGATTGGCGGCTGGGTCGTGTTCTAACGGCGACCTCATGGGCACATCCACTATTTAGTTGGTTTGTTTCCTGTGGTTGTTCATTTATAAGTCTTATACGAGCATATGATTCCTTATCAGTAAATTGCTAGCCTTTGTGTACCTGTGTTGCTGACATGTCGGTTATCTGGGCGACATTCTCCAATATGGCAATTAGTCCACTATGAAAAGTTTCGTTGAGAGCGGTCTGGCATTTTCTTACGATGTTTGAGTTTATAACTCAGTTAATGTAGTATTATTCATTCAGTTTCCTGGATACACTTGTCTCACTCAGTCATACCACGCATACAGGCTGTATTCAGATGAGTACATGCGGGATTCTGTTGCTCGCGTGCATAATATGTATATTTATTAGGCAGACGCATTATTGAACATATTCTATAAATTCTTGCTCTGCTTTATAGAGCTCATGAGAATTTTTGGGCTATTTGGATCAGTTATGGAACTTCCAATAGGCTGTCTATGCATATGTTCTCAATTTTTGACATCATTATTCAGAGTAGCATATTCTTTCTCCGAACAGTCATTGGTTGTTACGGACCTAGGGAATAATCAATTATTTAGGGGACGGTCCATGACGGGTCTATTAATCATAGCTCATTCCATGTTCTAAATCCAGCTTTCTACCAGAGACGGTACACAGGAGATTTCACATTCTCATATATTCGCACGGTTCAATTGGAGTTTCATTATTGGAATTAATTGTACACCTGAACGGGATCGCATGTTGATTGCCTCAGAAACGCGTTTGCTCTAACAGATACTTTCCATTGGGATTCAGTTGGACAAGTGTATGGTTGTACACATTATATCAAAATTTGTGTTTGGTCCTTGATAATATTGAGTTTGCACCAGCTAAGTCTGGGCCATTGGTAAGTATAAAAAATATACAAATTACTTTAAATTTATCATTTTTTTTTTTTTTTAACCCTTTACCCAACGTAACAAACAAAACCAGCCAGCACTATTCTCAAAAATTGCCAATTAATTTTTCATTATTTTTTTCATTTTTTCTATCAACAACATAGATTATGACCTCTCGCTGGAACGAGGTCATCGAGCTTGTTCCAATGAGGGGTCATAACCTATGTTTTTGAGACAAAATATGAAAAAAAATTAGTTATTCAAGAATTTTTGTTTGGAAGTTCATGTTAGGTAATGGGTTAAACGGCTGGATTTGTCTATTATGCAGGTGGATGTGGCCAATTTGTTTGGTAAAGGATTAAACTTTGTTATGTGAAATTGTCAAAATGACAGACCAATACAAAGTCAAATTGATGTAGGTTGAAATGACCCAACATTCAGGCTAGTTCTAACCTGAATACCCAGATAATCACAATGCGAGGTCTTGACACACATATAAATACATATATGTATACATGTGAATAATGACTCAAAAGTCACATTGCTTCAGTAAAACTCCCAAACATTTATCGGTGAAATATTTCATTTGTACTCAGGAAAAATGCAACCAAATAAATGAATGGATGAAGATAAAATGTTAGGGTGTGTGTGTCTGGGAAATCTTATTTCTAGGAAACACAATGACTGATAGTTATGAGAAAATGTGTGTATTTTTGCCCTTTTTGGTGCTTGAAAATTAACCATAGTGTCTTTGAAAGTCCTTGAAGAGTGCTTGTAATTTAAAAAAACAGTTGTCATTGTCACTTGCAAGCACTGTGTTTTTCACATGAAAATTTAATTGTGTTATTGTTGGTATAAGGAAGATACAATTTTTATCCCACTGATACTTGACCTAATTTTATAGCGTTTTATAGGAAATTTGTACAATAAACTGATTACTTTTGTTATGTTTGATTTTTGTTTTTCAGCCAACTGTTTGCCATTATTTCATAAAGATGTTGAATGATGAAGGCTGCTTATTAAGGCATTATACACAAGTGAGTAATTCATGTTGATCTAAACGAAACCCTAGCCTTTGCGGGTCATCAGAAAATTGAAAATCTACAAGACATTTATGAGCATTGTTTATTTATATCAACAATTGCTCCTCCCCCCATCGAGGGTAACAGGTGTAAACTTTTCTTCTTGTAACCAGTGGGCATGCCCACAGGTTCTAGAGAGCTAAAGTGAGTGGAGTCCACTTATTCGGATCTTTCATACAGAAATTGAATTGTCCATTGAATAGCCCTATTAACATTTACCTAGAGCCAACCTTTACCAAACATGACTTGGGCAAACTCTTACAAAAAAGTCTGGACTAACATAAACTTTTCATTTTTTGCCTCCAAAACAAAGCTTATCTCTCATTGGAATTGGCTTCATGAGCTCGTTCCAGTGAGGAGCCGACATCATAAGCTATATTTTGGAAGCAAAAATTTAAACAATAATACAAATTTGAATGAGGATTTATTAAAAATGTTGTTGGTTGGATATGTCTGTTACATTTGGCACCTGGTTAAATATATCTAACTTTTAAACACAAAACCAGTTATCTTACCTTCACAACAAATTTTATTTGTTAATTGCATATAGGTTATAGAGTATACTCCTCTTAAATGGAGAAAAAAATATCTTTGATGCATCTAAGAATTTGATATCCACTGAACTCTCCATGTTTATGGACATATCAGGCCTAAGTAGATCTAATATAAGCACTTAATCTAACTTAATCTATTTTATCTCATTTGGCAGAGTAAATATGAGCTCTGCTAAACGAGATATAATTGAATAAATGCTCAATTTATCATCGGAATACAGGAAAATGACCATCTTCGTTATACTTCCCATTGTGCCACCAACTGTTAATACCTGCTGTTAAATATTCACTCTTGTCACCGCCCGCCAAAACAAAGTTTGCTGGGGATATAGAAATGGGGTCCGTCCATCTGGTCATTCATCCATTCATTCATCTGTCCATAGCAACTTTGGACCTTCATATCTCAGTCAGTGGATGTTGGATTTAAATGATCTTTGGTATGCTGATAGAAGACCTTAGATTTCAATTAATTTTGACATCCTGGAAAACCCTGATTGTTTATCAAATGTTTTGGGAGTTATTGTCCTTTAATTATTGCATTTTAATTGATTTGTTAATATTTATTTGATAACTTTGAAAGTCATTATTAGATTCCAATCAATTTGTAATGCTGCATCATCAAAGGGTTAAAGGGACTCTCTGAATCAAGATATGATAAACTGAATACTCAGTTTTCCATTTTGAAGGCAAAATGGTATTGTTTCATAACATTGTCTTGGATAAGTTAAAAAACTGCAGCGATTTTCTGAATGGAGAAAGCTATTGCCCTTTGTTCATTTAGTTTTATTGTGAATGTTAAGGTTTATGTGATGATTTGAACAGAATTTATCAGAATTCTATATACAGTGGAGCCCACTTAATTTGATATCTTGTAATTGTACATCCCTGTTAATTGATTATCATTTTCAAACACAAAACCATTTACTATACCTTCAGTACAAATTTGATCTGTTAATTGCATATGAGTTGTAAACTCCTGTTAATTGTATATAAATTTTTGTAATATGTCGAAAAAGTTACTGTGACACGCTCCAAATTCCCCTTATTTATCAACCTTTTTGGCCTCACTACATTCAATACAGGCATTTATTCTATTATATCTTGTTTGACAGATCTCTATGAGCTCTGTCAAACAAGATATAATAGAATAAATGCTCAGTTTACCTCCAGCACACAGGAAACTGACCAAATCCCTGTTAATTGTATACTCCTGTTAATTGAATAATTTTCACTGGCAAAATGGATATCCAATTAAGAGGATTCTACTGTATTACACTTATTCATCATAATATTTCTTACCCCATGGCCCATAAGGGTTGTGAGGGATTTGCTTTGCAATGCATTGCTTTTTCTCTTGTTCAAAGTTGTAAAAGTAGATGAAGGGTTAATATAGTTGACATTTTGAAGAGTTATTGTCATTTGATTCACGTTTTGGGGAATGCGAATGGATGGGGTTGATTAATACATATATTTGAACTCTTTTTCAGAATATTGATACATTAGAGAGAGAAGCTGGTTTAGAAAATGGCAAGATTGTAGAAGCACATGGGACATTTTACCTATCACACTGTATAGAGTGTGCAGCTGAATATTCATTAGAGTGGATGAAAGGTAAATAAGGTTGTGATGAAAAGTTGTTTTTGTTTGCTCTCAAGACATACCAGAACAGTGGAACTTTGTTAACTCCTAAAGGGCTGGAGATTTTTTTACACATTTTTTCTATGCTTTAACAGTCAACATCCTTGTTTCTAGGCAAGTCTTGGTTGCCTATATGGGCACCCAAAGCATTTCCTGCAAACTTCAGCCAAGATGATTAAAATATGCCTTGCAGGTTTACCTAAAGAATGCATGTTGGGGTTCCAGTTTTCCAAGCCCTGTATTTTGTCGAGTCTGAGGCTGACAGGTTCCAACAGCAGCCAAAAAAAAACTTTCTGAGGAGGCCTCTAGAAATAATATTTTACTATGGTTTAACAGAAAAAAGTCCCCATGACATCAAAGTAGGCCCCAAAATCCATTCTTTGGGGCCTAATGGTGTTTGTCAATAAAAGCATACAAATAACATATGGATGCCTTTAGATCCAGCTCTCTGAGCTTGTTTCAGTGACATCCATATTTAAATGTTTTTCTTGACAGAGTTATAAAATATTCCAGGTATTGTAAGACCTGCATCAGTTTTGGTCACCATTTGAGAAGTTGGGATCCAATTGGGTAATTTTAGGTACTTTGCAAATATTACCAGTAATTCGCCACTCTTCCCCCATACTAATTAACTATTCATTGATAGGTGATTCTTAGTGCAATATGAGTATCATTCTTTCAAAATCTTCTTGTTCAAATCCACCCTCCCGTGGGAACCCCATGAAGTGTGGTAAACAAGCTCTGTTTTACTGGTAAAATAGGTCCCAGTTATCAATGCCTGGGGTGGAAGTCCTCTAAAATGGATAACATGGGTATAAACGATTGACTAAACTTGACTTTATCTGTATGTTGCGGCCACAATTAGCCATTGAACAGAAATTTGTGACCTTAAACACAATAAATAAATAATTCAGAACCACCAGTCAGAATCTGTTGAAATTTAATATATGAAATCCTTAGTGAGGTCAGATTCCTTTGAACTTTATTTCTCTGTATTCTGTGGAAATTGGTAAATTTCTTTCTCTGTGATTTATTTATAATAATGCAATTTCCTTGTGTGAACTCGAGATGTTTGGCAGTTCTCTGAAACCACCACCCCAGTAGGTGAAAAGAAGTAAATAATAAGTGATGAATTATTGTTAAAAAAAATCCTTAAATCCTTTGAGAAAAATCAATGGGTCTTTGTCAGGTGAGTGCTTCAGGTCCTTGGGGCCTCTTCTTTTAAAACTTATTATCATTGTTTTGATTTGACTGGTAGACCCTAAGCTATACATGTATTGCATACATCAGGATATCTTGATCAAACTATGTACATGTATGGCCGCAATACTACAAAACATTGAAAAATATTTTTAAACACTGCATAATTTGTGCACAGATTTTACTGTTACTGTTTGGAGTAATTGGTGGTCACAATAAAAGCATGCTTTACTGTAACAAACTAATAATATTTTTATACTATAAACCAATGGCCCAGACTAGCAGGCGCAAACTCAAAGTTATCAAGTGCCAAACACAAATTTTGAACCCCCAATCCCCAAAATTTGCTTGCAAAACTGAAAATTGAAAGTCCTATCTGGTCCTCCATACTTTTACTCTCTGTGCATGCACAGCCGTCAGGAAGTGACCGGAATTGGCGCCAACATGATTCTTTGTTTGGCCCTAAAGTCGGCAGAAATGAACTGACATCTGTGCTTTAAAATCTCCTTTTTTGAGGATGCCAGACACAAATCAATGCAAGAATTGGTGGATCCAAGGCTGTTATTGGATGATGGAAGTGTTCAACGGTGGTTTTAGACGTTCAGGGCTGTAACTTTATAGTAATTATAAAATTATTTCATGTTTCCCAATTTTGGGACATACGCCTGACGTCATCATTTTTGATAATGATTATTCCACTGTTTGTTAAGTATTCCTTCCCTATCCTTCCATGAACCCTTCCTGTTAAACTCTTAAGCTTTTTGGCTATTTTTTATTGAAATTTTTTATTAAATTTCTTGGGTGTTTAACATATATTACAGAATATTTATTCTGTTTTTCCCAAGGGGTGTTAGGTCGTTTAGTCTTGCATCTTCTTTCTGATGTATCGTTTTTTCTTCATATGAAGATCTAGCTTTGCATCTGGTAGCATTTTAATTGGTTTCTGACTTTGGGCCTTTTGTGTGCCTGATGTCTTGTTTCCGTTTTTTTCATTGACTTTGTTTACATTGACATTTACATTTTATATTCTATTACTGTAGAATTACTGTAGGATACATGGATTATTATTCCGGTAGTGTAGCTCAATAAATTTGGATTTTGTCAACACTTAGGCTCTATCGGGATGCCTTTGGGCTCTTAATCCTTTACCGAACGAATCGGCCGTATCCACCGCGTAATATGCAAATTCAGCAGTTGAAAAAATATTATTTTTCAAAAAATTTCAACAAAACCATATCATGTGACCCCCTCATTGGAACGAGCTCGTCGAGCC
The DNA here is from genome assembly GCA_031216915.1 of Pictodentalium vernedei. Taxonomy (NCBI): domain Eukaryota; kingdom Metazoa; phylum Mollusca; class Scaphopoda; order Dentaliida; family Dentaliidae; genus Pictodentalium; species Pictodentalium vernedei. Next base: position 354,036,142 of record CM062292.1, read on the forward strand.
TGTTCCAACGAGGGGTCACAGGATATGGTTTTGTTGAAATTTTTTGGAAAATTTTAAAAAATGATATTTAAAATAATAAATTTTGATATCGTCTTCATTGGGTAAAGGGTTAATGTTCCTTTTGGAAAACTTTTTTTGAAAAATATTTTGAATTTAATTTTGATTGCTATTATTCATGTATCTTAATTAAATAATTTTGTTGTGGAGTTTGGAGGAGTGATATTGACTTTCGTCGATACAATTCTGCAGACTCTTGTCATACTTGTGTTCACTGGGATGACTAATGTTGGAGACGGGTGTCGCGGTACATTGTTGGCAGTGAGGTTCTGAAGCCAGGTCTCTCACCGCGTTATAATTCATTTTTTCAGTGTCTATTTCAGAGGAACATGAACATGGTGATGATATTGTGACACCCATCGAAGTGTGCTACCGTTGTCACGCTCCGTGGAGCAAATAGAGGTGGCTGCAGTGCTCATGATATGCAAGGGATAAGGCCTCTAGTTAGTGTTCTTAATCTCTTGCAAGCAGCTACCTCGACCGGTGAAGTGGTTGCTCCGTCCGTGGGAGCCGTGACACCGTGTAAGTCCATTGCGGTCGAAGGACTAATAGACTGCGAGTGGCAGAGGACCCTCTCTAACCTAATAACATTTGGGGCCAAATGTTGTTATGAGAACTTGCACAAGCCGAAGCATATGTGCGCCCACCACTCGAGACGTTTTGTCTTGTCTGCAGCCAGGGTTGGCTTCAGTTACGGCTTCCTCCGCTACGTTTCACAAGCCAAAATGAAGTTTTCTTATTGGGAGGCTCAGCAAGGTCGATGAGGCCGCGACTGGGAGAGGTCCCTCTCTAACCCAACAACATTTGGGGCCAAATGTTGTTATGAGAAACTTGCACGAGACGGAGCATACGTCGCTCAGGACATTCCGTCTAGTCTGCAGCCAGGTTTGGCTTCAGTCTCGGCTTCCTCTGCTACGTTATTAAAGCACACACGACCACAGGCTAGCTACCTGACTTCAGATATCCAGTCAGCTTCGCAAAGACGGAGCCATTCTTCGCACCTGAAGTCAGACCATCCGATAGCTAGAGATCTGGGGCATCGATTAACGGGATGCTTGGAGAAGAGATTTATCACCAGATCTTCATCCCAGGAGGAGCAAGCAGTGGTAAAACAGAAGACTGCTGCTCCACAAGCCTCGGGAACGGATTTGCTGTCGCAGTTGCACAGCTATTAGCAGCATCTGAGGTAATGCAAGAGCAGCCTCTCGCAGACTCCAGTTTTGAGGTGTTGGACGGTGCTTGGTCGGTCCGGTTAATTGTGCATGTAGAAGAAGCCAGAAGTTTCTCTACGGGACGCTCGGCTAGATCTGGGGTCAGATCTCTGTTTGGAGAACCCTCTCCATCCCGTTAAAAGTCGGGGTTGACAGTGTCTGTTGTGAGAAACCATATTGAGTCGGAACACGCATCGAAACGTTCCTTCCACACTGCAGCCGGGACCAGCGGCAGTTATGGCTTCTTCTACTTACATGGAAGCACATGAAAGAGGATTAGTCTAGAAGTTTCTAAGCGAGATACTCTGCGAGATCTGGGGACAGATCGTGAGTGCAGAGCATTTTCCATCCCGTTAACAGTCTGGGACAATTGTTTTGTGTTGTAAGAAACTTCAATGAGGAGGAGCATCCGTCCTATGTGACGAGTCGGGATGCTTCTTCTGCACTTCAGCCAGGGTCGGCTGTTGTTATGGCTTCCTCTTCTTCCACGGATATGCACAATAAGGGATAGATGCCTACAAGTTTCTAACGGAACGCTCGGCGAGGTCTGGAGCAGACTGCGAGCTGGAGAACCTTCTCCTTTCCGTCAGCAGTCGGGATCAACTGTTTTTGGTGCAAGAAACTTTAGTGAGTTGGGACGCCCATTCATGCTTGCGGTTCGGGACGCTTCTTCCACACTGCAGCCGGATTCGGTGGCAGCTATGGCATCTTTTCTTGCTGCATTAATGAAGCGTGTTGACCACAGACTAGCTATCTGACTTTGCAGGTTTCGGGTTGATAGCTAGTCGTTTGAGACTAGTACTACCGTTTAACAGATTCCAATGGTGAGCTGTCAGGCGGTGCTGCGTTGATCTAGTCATCCGTTCAGTCGGGTGGAGTTGACCATATTTGCAGATGGAACATTTGGATGGTGAGAGGGATACAGAGTGTGAGTCTCCATCTCTCACAGAAGGGCACTTTAAGACTATGAAAAGTCTTAAGCTCTTAAGAATATTGTTACATCTGAATATAAGTATGTGTTTAGATGAGCAGGCCGGGAATGAAAATATGTCCCTACCTGCATCATTTAATATATGCTCGGAAATAATGGAATGTGCCATTTCATTGAAAAGATGAAATCTGGACGCAATGTCCTAAGCAGATCACCTTACCAGAGTTATGGCACAATGTCTTAATGGAAAGAAATATAAGGATGTGATTCCTCGCTAAGAGTTCTTTCCAGGGCAGTCATGTATGCCACGAACAACTCCACACGGACAGGGAATTTGGAGTTCGTAAGACGTGATGCTGCCCTTGCGTCGTCATCACTTATAGATGACAAGGTGAAAAGCTCTCTCCCGAGTCGCTCCAGTTACCAGAAATATACTATTTGACGACAAGCTTGCATTGATATAGGCTCAGGCTACAAGAAGCTTCCAGTGCTCTGCTATTGAAGTTGCTGTCTCATCAACACACTTTAGCAGACCGGGGTAAGCGACGCCGTTCTGCTTCCAAGAAAGCATCATGAGAGTGTCTGTAAGGGTACAATAACCTTCTTATATTTACTTTGGAAGTCGTCAGTATAGCAACTCGGGAAAGGGGCATAGGTGTGATCAAGGCTATGGATCAACCCCCCCCAGGCCGACAATTAATGGAAGGTTATCATCTTCACGAGAAACTGGACGTTAATCACAGAAGTTCCTTTCAAAGAGAGTCGCTTCTAGTGGAGGTAAAAGCTCTCTTATTGAAGAGAACAATTGAGGTCAACGAGACAAGCTTCTTCGCGGGGAGGATGTAGTTTCTCCTCCCATAAGCATCGTAAGTCGTACAGGTGATGGACATTGCCTTTATTGCTTGCCAGTTGACGGAAGATTATCAACTTCACGAGAAACTGGATGTTAATCACTGAAGTTCCTTTCAAAGAGAGTTGCTCCTAGTGGAGGTAAAGGCTCTCTTATTGAAGGGAACAGTTGAGGTCGTCGAGAATAGATTTTGGTTGCTTGCCACTTGGCGGTAGGTTATCAACCTCACAAAAGTGGATAAATTACGGAAGATGAGAATGTAGTCTCGGCAGGCCTGCAGCTATCAGCCCGAGCAAGCTCCACTTACAAGAATACTTGTTAGAAAATCTTCCAAGAGAGGCTTTCCTTCTGGAGGTATAAGCTTTCCTATTGAAGAAAAGCATTAGATGTCGTTGAAATTATTCTCCAGTTTTTTATTATCACCTGTTTCTCGTCCTGAATCCGGATGGATAGTGCAAAGATAGGTTGAGATATGCCTTGGCGTCAAGACAATTATGTCATTGTGGACGCCATAGTAGCATTCTGTATGGTTACAGTGGTCTCTTGGGTTAGGCTTTGTCCGCTGTCTTTTGGGAATAAAACCGAAAAAGATACTGTGCTTTTCGGTTTGTTTTTCCTAGGTGTCATAGACTTGAATCTTATTGTTACACCATAGTAGCTGAGCTAAAATCATGAGTGAGATTTTTTCAGTATTATGCAGTGGCATAACTGAATTTATTATCTCTTGGGACTGCGGTCTCTTTGGGAATTCAGGGCTATTTATATAGCGGCTTTTTATTCCCTACCTTGCGCGACGATAATTGTAAGTCTCCATTAAGTGAGCCTTCATGGTTGCAACTTACACCGATATATTTCTTTTCACAAAGATAAAGACTTATAAGCTATGACTAGCATTGTAAGTCTCCTTAGTGAGCTTCTAGGGCCTCAGTTATCAGCTTTTAATGGTCTTCACATACAGGAAGACCTTTAGCTGCTTCTGCTAGGCTGAGTTAGTTGTCCTATCAGACATGATACCATTTGTTAGAGGAGGTTATTCTCTTCAAACTGGTATGGTTTGGTGTGAGTTATTATGTAAATACGGTGAATTTGTTCATCACGTCCTCCGCCCTTAGTGGCGTTATGGAGTCTGTTAGACATGAGGGAGCCTTGCAGTTCCTATACTATTTGATGACTAACACAAGAATGATTCAAGTAATGCGGGTGAGGGGGGTTCGATATGATTTTGAATCCCCCCCCCCCCCCCCTCTCCCCATCGCCATTGTGTTAAGAGGCGATTACCGGGCAAGACGTAGTTTTCTTCCCGTAAGCCTTGTATGCATTTAAGTATATACATGCATTTCATGACTTCTCGATTGGTGGCTGGGTCGTGTTCTATGGTGACCTCATGGGCATAATCAACTTTTTAGTTGGTTTGTTTCCTGTGGTTGTTTGTCTCTATGTCATATACAAGCACATGATTCATCATCAATAAATTGCTATCCTTTGGGTACCTGTAAGGCTGTCTAGTCAGTTAACTGGTATTCAGATGATGACATGCGGGATTTCAATGTTCACGTGCATAATAAGTGTATTATTAGGCAGACGCATTATTGCATGTTATAGACCTTAGAAACCATGAATTATTTCGCGGACGGTCCGTGACGAGTCTGTTAATCATAGCTCGTTCCATTTCTAAATCCAGGTTTCTATAAGTTTCGGTACCCAATCGAATATAACTTGTCTATACATTCTCGTATATTCGCACATGTCTGGGAGCATAGATATCAGATAGAACACATGTGGGAGTGTTATTTATTGGAATTTATTGTACACCTAAATGGGGTTGCCTGTGGGTTACCTTGGAAGTGTGTTTACTCTCCAGAGATCGTCCATTGTGATTCTATTGGACATGTGTATGTTGTATGTATTATATCACCGGTTTTCGACCTATCTACGTATGCCGACTCTGGTATATGTTACAAGTGGGTGCTATTAATTACCGGGATTGCCGCAATAGCCTTAGCTTCTGAAGTGGCATTAAGCACCAATTTATTAATAATAATTAATATCTGGGTGCCTGTTCGACGAATATATATTGTTATTTGGTACCGCTTTTGCTGAGTCCAGAGTGCTCCCCTCTTTGTTTTTGAAGAAGATTCCTTCAAAAAGGTGGGGGAGATGATTTTTTAAATCTCCGCCTTGATAAGTGTGTAACTATGAGTGAAGCTGTTTTGTCTGTAGATTATATCCTGAATACCGCTTGTGTATTATTGATTTATGTTTTTTGGGGGTTAACTTCTCACTCTCAAATATGCCATCCTAATTTTTAGGGCTTAGTCAAAGACTAGCCTTAAAATTGGGAACTCGTTACATCCAATTAGCATAGTCATTCATGCTAAGAATACGGAATTACTTTAATTTGGCTCCTTATTTATGATATGTCTTCTCTATTACTGTATCGATTGACATAATGTAATTCCTTTTAAATTTAATTTCCTTTCACCTTGGATTGCAGGCTTGTGAACTATGTTGGTCTGCTAATTCCGAAGTCCTAGGCCCTCCGCATTTTTTTGATTCATCTAGTCTGGGCCATTGGTTTATAGTATAAAAATATGATAAATTTAAAGTAATTTGTATATTTTTTTATACTTACCAATGGCTCAGCCAGGTATGGCCCTCCCATGAGTGGGCAATCATACCTCCCCGCTGAGTTATTATGTAGTACTCTCTTCTACAAAGAATGATGTTGGTGCCAATTCCGGTCACTTCATGATGGCTGCGCATGCACAGAGAGTAAAAATATGGAGGACTTTTAATTTTTGGTCTGCAAGCAAATTTTGGGGATTGGGGGTTCACAATTTGTGTTTGGCCCTTGATAACTTTGAGTTTGCACCAGCTAGTCTGGGCCATTGGTAAGTATAAAAAATATACAAATTACTTTAAATTTATCATTTTTTTCAGTACAAATATTTAAGGATGAAGTACCAAAATGTAAAGAAGATGGATGTGATGGTATTGTTAAACCGGGTGAGTTAAATGTCTGTACAGTGGAGCCCACTTAATTGGATATCTCTTAACTGGATAACCCTGTTAATTGAATATAATTTCCTAACACAAAACCATTTACCATTCCTCCAGTACAAAATTGACATATTAATTGAATATAGGTTATAGAGTAAACTCCTGTTAATTGAATAAAAAATTACCCTGACTCTCCTCAGTTTTCCTCTGTTTGGAGACCTATTTGGCCTCAGTACATCCAATGCAGGCATTTAATCTATTATTTCTTGATTGACAGAGCTCCTGGAGCTCTGTCAAACAAGATCTAATAGAATAAATGCTAAGTTTATCTCTAGAATACAGGAAAGTGACATAATTCCTGTTAATTGAATACACCTGTTAATTGAATAATTTTCATTGGCAAAGTGGCTATTCAATTAATAGGGTTACACTGTATACCCTCATTATGTCAGCTGTTTTTGTACTCAGAGTTTGGTCAGCCAAAAGAATTGCCATTCAACCTGTGTTATTTACTTTGTGAAAATTGCACAATATTAATTTATTTTGTCAGCCCAATGATGTGCTATTAATTAGTCAGATCAGCTTTTGTGCAGATGACAGTTTTATAGTTTTCTCTACAGGGTAATGCTAAAGCATGCAGGCCTGGATGCACAATGGAAAAACTAGTGTGAGTAAACGATGTGAATACTAATTTGCAGGCCTGGACAATGACCACCACGGACAATGACCACCACGAAACATCGTTGTGACCGTCGCTAACTGTATCCAACCAGTCATTAATGACCGGCGCATTTTTCTCCCAAGTATATTAATTTTTCACAGGAGACCTTGTGTTCTGAATCATTAATTATGGCTGTTGATGGTGAATAATTTCCACATTCAAATATATTCTCTAAAATAAATACAAACTCGCAAAACACAAGACAAATTTATAAATGAGAGACGCTCCTTTCGCAAACAAAACTGAAACTCATTTGTACTCTATTTTTTCTGTGTATGTTCTTCGCATATCGAACCAGATGATCCCCTCCTCTTTCCTTTCTTTTGTGTAATATACTTACTTTGAAGACTTTGAGCAGAATTTGTCATAATTTCCGGAAAGCTTTGCAGTAATTCAGTAATACTTCCAGAAAAATATAACCGGTTTTAACTCAGGTGACAGATGTGCAAGTGCCAATTTTATTTGGTGCTGAGGTTACCTGGTGCTGAAAATGACAGGCTTGGTTTTGATCAGGGGCCAGATTTCCCAGTGGTGAGACGTCCAGGCTCCAGGTGTGGAGATGTTCAGCATTTAACTTCAAAGAAATTATCGCATTGGAGTCCAGTTGTTACGTTTTAAGAAAAAAAAGTGATGGACTGAAGACATCCCCATCATGCAGTTTAATGTTATAAAAGTTAAGTGTCATTTCAATAAAATTGAATGCAGGTAGGCCCTAATATTTTGTATATCTTTATGACGTTAGCCCAACATAATTTACATGGGTTTAGCCCTAGTTAATGTTTAATTTGGAAGCCAAAAAATATGACCGACCAATGGTTACGGTATGACCAATCCGATCATTATGGAGCCAGTCATTATGACCGATGCATCAAAAAAAATTATTTCCAGGCCTGTAATTTGTAAATTATGTCTATAAATAAAGAAAAATTCTTGTTTCTCAGGCAATTTTTCCTTAATTTTATGATGAGAGAGGGAGGCTTTTTTTGTTGTTTTTTCACAAAACAGACCTAAAATGGTTGGAATCAGACATTTTACTACTCACACTATTATGTGGCAAACAAATGTTTTCAGCAGTAAAAATCTCCCATCTCATATTAGAAAATTTAACCAACTATATCTTGTTTGATATAGCTCGCTGAGCTCTGTCAAACAAGGTATACCAGTAGTTTGTTAAATATTTTCAGGTGATAAAAGGTGATGCAGATTTTCCATGACGAGGGAGGTGCCTGAGAAACAATAATTTTTTTTTAATGGCCTTAATTTAATGAGTATTTGGGCCCTGACCTGAGAAAATGGACCTTATGGGTCAAAAAATGAAATTTGAGTTAATTTCACATCTCTGATCTCCGAAAAACAACCTTTTCAACAAAGTTTATTTCAAAATTAGAAATGGGTCAAAATGGGGTCTAAAGGGGGGTGTTAAAGAGTTCAATAAGTTAAATTGGGCGTCCGATGTTTCAGCATAATACCTGTGAAATACGTATGTGCGACGTCGTCGATCTTGAAAATGAAAACAAGAACCAATACCCAAATACAGACTATTGACGTGGTGGTGGGGGGTGGGATCTCCTATCCCAATCTTTCGTTGACATTTGGTATCCAAACATAGTTCTGATAAAGCAGGAGTGTTCCCGCTAGCTAGTATCCAAACCCATATACTAAACGAGAAATGTTTGATCGAAAATTTAATGACTGAAGATGCATGAATTTTTCAATGAGAGATTTGTAAATTTCACATAAACAAAGCATCAACCGAGTCCGACTCAGTTTGTATGGCAGGTGTTTTTATGATCATGTCTGTTTCACACAAATGATAAAAGTTCCTTTGTTCCTTTTTTCAAAAATAATTCCAGTTAAACTTATCCAGACATCTAACAGCTATGACAACCCCCCCCCCCCCCCCCATCCCCCCATCACCACCACCCGCCAGCAAGAAATTCTGGATTATGTTAGTCCATGCCTGGACTTTGTTGTAACATAATCGACTAGTAAGTTACTCTCATTATCTGTAAGTTATACTCTCATTACTCTCATTATCAAATCCAACTGACATACTTATTTTATGAAAATGGGCGACTCGAGGGAGGTGGGCGTTGGCAGTATAGCTTGGGGAGAGCGAAAAATAAAAAAAATTGTCTAAGAGTGCTAGGGAGTGAAAGAGTGACACGGTATAGGTAACAAAGGGTTATTTGTTCACTGGTCAGTGCGTTCAGTTCAGAGATGCAGGAGACTGATGCGGGGTTGACAAAGAGTCTTGTGAGTGGAGGATTCAGGGGAGGGAGGGCACCAAATTTAGTTTTTGGTCATGATGCGAAAGATCATCATGTTCACCCGACACTTGGGCGAGTTGTGACAGGGTTGACAAGGGAGGGGAGGGGAGGGGGGTCTCTCTATGTAAAATGGAAGGGCAGTTTCACCTCCAGCATTTTTTTTTCACATGTCCACAATGCTTTTCAGCCAAAATATCCCCTTACTGGAATGGAATCGTTAAATTATGAAAAAGGAAAACATTTTATAACAGCTGAAAGGCGACCGCGAAAAGGGCTATAACTGCATGCATATTGTACAATATTATTATCCGCACACATGAGGATCCACTACCTGTTGTTGCAGTGGATAACCATGTGTTATGAGATATAAAACCGTGTTCCTACAGGTCTTGATCTTCAGAAAAGAATAAATTAATTTTAGTCGTAAAAAATGGTGGTGGTGGGGGGGGGGGGGGGGGGGGGGGTCTCATTGTATGTTAGACTAGTTTTCAAAGTTCTCCTGCCCTACTTCAATTTGCTCAGTGGGTGAATCCCCATGGGTACCATGATTCCACAAATTGGGCGAATGATTATCTCTTTTGCCTATTGTTCTCAAAAGAAATTTAAGATCACCATTTTTCCATTTGGCCGCTGGACTAGAGCTTCGCGATTTCTGCTCAATTAACATTAATTTTGATAATTCTCCTGAAACTGGGATCTACCTATAAAAGGATCAAAATTGCTTCCTTTGGCTATGGCAAGTGAAAGCTGCATGTAACACATTTATATACTGGAATAAGCTATTTGAGAGCTTTCCAACTGTACACTATACATTGAAAGAATTTCATGAAATAATATGGAGTCTTATACTAAGTTATAGGGAGCGCAGTGGGTAGAAATGCAGGCTGCAAGGCGAGGGGGCCTCGGTTCGAATTCCACCTGTTGCAACCGACTTGTGTCCTTAGACAAGACACTTAATCCCAATTGCCCACATGGCGGCACGGTGGCATTGTGTACTAAGGCGTACTGCACGTCGAGAATGCACTTTTCTTCAACCAGTGCTAACCCTGCTTGTGTGGAGTTAGTACGTTGAGAAGGCTTAATGAAAATTTACATTCTTTGTAGCCTAAAAATGTTTTTTAATTGTGTCATTTGGGGCTTAATTTTTTAAAATCTCTCCGGGGGGTTGGGGTGGAGGGGGAGGGAGGGAGACCAACCTACGAAATTTAAAAAAAAATACCTTTTCCACACACGAAGAACACCCCCCCCCCCCCCCACCCCCTCACCCCTTCCCCCACCCCACCTCCATATATTTCCCCATCTCAAGGTTTACATCTTCAGGATTTACGCCTGAATCCTAAAAATACTTGTCCTCCCCCCTTCCAAAAAAAGATTCCAGTGGCCCCCTATAATATATATATAGCGTGCAAAATTTCAAAAATGACTCTAACCGACTGACCGTTCATGTGGTTTGGAGATGGCTAACCGAATGCTTGGCTATTTAAAAATTCTTGGGAAACTGCTTTTTTATCATTAACAAGTATTCATATATTGCATGGAACTGAATATATATAGCCTCTCAGGGCAAAAGTCTAAAAATCTATCAAGACACAAGAAAGGCTGGTTGACTGATAAAGTGGTAGAAGCCCATATTTTGGCTTTATTCTGAACTGCAGATACCTAAAAGTTCAAGGCTTCATTTTCTATGGATGTCCTTCATATTATCTTGGAAGTAAAATTACTTCCTCTCCATCGTTTTGCATTGTTACAATTTATGGGAGAGTGCCTATAGGCACTCTCCCATTAATTGTAACAAGACAAAAATGTGTGAACAAATCTTTAGGCTAACAAAACATTTAGCACTCTACCAGTTAAGTTACTTAAGCTTTACCATTCAAGATGCAACTTTTGGCAAACCAGTCATCCGTTCATGAATATTTAAATTTGTGTAACCAGCATTCTCGTCAGATTTTGCACACCTATATACCTGGCTATGAGTCGGGTGTTACTGTGTAGAATTCAACCTTTCATAGGAGTTCATTCCTGATCATGCTGGTGTAATAATGGGTTATGCCCTATAAGTTTTAAGCAAAATAGAGGCAAGGAAAGTTTCAAACTGAATGCACATGAACAATTTGTGTTTTTTTTTTTTTTGGAGGGGGGGATGAGGGAGGGGGCTATTTTTTGTGTGTAGGCTAAGGTTGAGCAATTGATTTTTTTGAAAATTACAAAATAGGCGCACAACAGTTAGCATGATTGCAAAACTGATGGAATGTGATGTAAGATAACCACTCAAACCTTCTATTATCATTTTCTTGAATAGTAGGGCTAATACTAACTTTAGACATTACTGCACAGAAAATTTCGGGTATTTTAAATAAATGATGCCAGAGAAGCAAGTATTATTAATAAGACTGATTCTGAAGACAATTGCAACTTTTTGAGGTTATCTTAAAAATTATTGTAGCCCATACTGTAATCTGATGTTCTAAAAACATTATTGGATCCAACAAGTACCCAAAGTAATTAGCAATCAAAAGAATATCAGACACAGTGAACAAAAAGATTTAGGCTATCACTTTGAGTTTCCATTTACACTCTTCTGGAATATGAAAGTGTATGCCTTCTGTTATCAGTAGTCCTATCGCCTCAGTTCTATATTTGGTTGAAATCACTTTGTGATTATGTGAAATTTTAAGCAAGACAAGTATTTCTGGAAACCAACACATTTTGAAGAATCGCATGTGTCTTTACTTTTTAACCCCCCACCCCACCCCACCTCCTCTGAAAAAGATAAAATGTGAAAAATAGATCTACAGTGAAAAACTGAAGTTGAAAAAAAGTTCAAATATCTGTACTCTAGTCTGGGTTAATGTCGTCTTTGGTAAGTTCACAATATTTGGCTATCTTCTGTGTTCTTGTAAGGGTGTGTTGTAATTTTATACTAATTTACAGAGGAAGCCAGTATAACTCAGGTTATTAGCACTGTCGACTTATTACCAAGTTCCTAATCACCAATCATTCGAAAAAGACGTATTTAAAAAAAAATGTAGGAAACTATTTTTTTTGCCTTGTTGGCCTCAACCTTGACCTCAGTATAAATAAATCACTAGCGAAACCCAAAACTCTTTCTTATATTTGCAAAGTTTTAAATGAAAGTTTTTGAAAGTTATTTCCACTTTATAATTTTATTGATATTAAATTTGTAGAAAAAAAACTCCACAAATTGATTTACAAGTAGAAGTACGTGTAGTTGCATCATGAATTCACAAGTTAATAGGCCTACACTGGCTACAGTACAGAGATCAAAGTGTTTTCCGGGTGACTCTGCAGTTCTGTCGCCCTGTAAAAGATTTTGGCTGCCTGCACAGGCAGATGGTACCAAATTCTAAATATCGTTGGTATTAGAAAATTCATTGCAACTTGACAGAGTCTGTACCTTTTACGATACTCAATACTGTCGATACGTACATGTAGGCTAGTACAGTGTAGATCTTAACCAGTCATTATACTTATAGGAGAACATAATTTCATCAAATAAATTGAAAAAATAACGTTAATGATCGTCTCACTTGACGTTGACGGATATACAAAATCACCGAATATCCATTCCTGGTTCTCGGAAAGCCTTAAATAATTTATTGAATTCACAGGCCTGCACAGATGAAAAGGAAACAAAATGGTTTTCGAAACATACATTCACTGTAACTTTCATTTCGATGTCATGCAATGACTTATAAATAGAAAAAACATCCTCGTTTGTGTAAACAATTCAGTGAGTGTAACATCATAAACAAGGGCAAGGCAGGAGAGCGGAAAAAAAAACCCATTCATTTCTCATTTTCTGGAAAAGCTTCGAAAAACCGGTTGTGAACCCATAAAATTACATATTCACGTTAGTATATTTTTAGAGTATGTTCATTTCACCCCAAAATGTTGCGCACATCGCAGTTTATTACTTTAATTTCACAGTTTAATGGGGGAACAGATAAAGCCAAAGCAAACAACCAAAAAATTTGAAAAGCCTAGAGATGTTTGCTACACCGTAAACAACAGTTACAAATCTGTGTTTGCCTGCTTCGTCGATTTCACTTCCAAACAATAGCCCAATTCATGTAATGAGAATGTTTGGTTTTTATGTGTACCCATACTATGTATGGTACACATAATGCCGGCATCCGGGGTGACCATCCGTCGTTCGTCCATCCTTTGTCCGTCCATCCATCCATCTGTCCGTCCGGCGTCCGTATCCATTTCTTTGGCATTCGATAACTTGAAAAATATTGCTTGGATTGTCAAGTTACTGTATATTTGTGTTCAGGTTACTGGTGTGCTGAGCTGTATAGTTTTTGGTGTAAATCGAGATAATTTGATCCTGAGATATTAAACCCTTTATCCTTCAAATTGAAAATTCCTCCAATCCCTTTGGCATTCGATAACTTGAAAAACATTGCTTGGATTGTCTAGTTACTTTATATTTGTGTTCAGGTTACTGATGTACTGAGCTGTATAGTTTTTTGGTGTAAATCTGTTATTTTGATCCTGAGATATTAACCCTTTGTCCTTCAAATTGAAAATTTCTCCAATCCATTTGGCATTCGATAACTTGAAAAATATTGCTTGGATTGTCAAGTTACTTTATATTTGTGTTCAGGTTACTGATGTGCCGAGCTGTAGTAGTTTTTGGTGTAAATCTGATAATTTAATCCTGAGATATTAACCCTTTATCCTTCAAATTGAAAATTCCTCCTATCCCTTTGGCATTCGATAACTTGAAAAATATTACTTGGATTGTCAAGTTACTTTATATTTGTGTTCAGGTTACTGATGTGCCGAGCTGTATAGTTTTTGGTGTAAATCTGATAATTTAATCCTGAGATATTAACCCTTTATCCTTCAAATTGAAAATTCCTCCAATCCCTTTGGCATTCGATAACTTGAAAAATATTGCTTCAGGGTTACTGATGTGCTGAGCTGTATAGTTTTTTGGTGTTAATCTGATAATTATGATCTGGAGATATTAACCCTTTATCCTTCAGATTGAAAAATTCCTCCAATCCATTTGGTATGAGATAACTCAAAAATGATCAATCCGATTGTCATGTTTCTTTATATATTTTTTCAGGTTACTGATGTGCTGTGCTGTATAGTTTTCTATGTAAATCTGATAATTTGATCCAGAGATATTATCCCTTTAATCCATCAAATTAGACACTCCTCCAATCCATTTCTATATGTACCCATACCTTGTGGTATGGTGTAAGCATAATAATGTCAGCATCCGTGGTGGCCCCTGCGTCATATAGCTTTCTACTAGTTGCGCATATGGGTACACATCTGACGATTTCATCGGCCTATTTTTTGAGACGTGTGATTCTTTATTGAATGTAAAATTTCAAGTTCATAACAGTAATCAGAGATAATTTATTTAAATTACTGTAATTCAGGACTCGCTGATGTGAAGTGGAAATAAAACAGAAAAAAACGCGAGTGCTTGTAATCTAAAATTATTTGATCACGCCCATAATTTTCACATTGTTCTTTTTTGACGTTTTTCTTCGATTTCATTGGATATCTTCTAAGGTCCTTTTTCTCAGAACACCATTTTTAGCTTAATGAGCAAAGCTCAAGGAGAGCTCTACTAATCACTTTCCATCTGTCGTCGTCCGTCTGGCGTAAACTTTACATTATCGACTTCTCCTTCACAAACTCCTGGACCAAATTGAACCAAATTTGGTGTGCATGTTCCTTCCTTCCTCAATTCAATTTTGTTCAAATAAAGTTGCCACGCCCACAGGGGACACCACAAGATACATAACTCAGATAGCATTTTTTTTTTTTTAAATTCAAAAAAATCTTCTTCAAGATTCAAGTTTGTTCTAATCAGGTCCCTGAGTTAGTATTTGGATTCTCTATTGGAGCCCAAAGTTTAACTTGGTTGCAATTTGAGGAAATTTCTTTAAAAATCTTCTTCTTCAGATCCACCAGTCAGAATCTTTTCATATTTGGTATACATCATCTCTAGGGGGGTTAGATTCAAGTTTGTTCAAATCAAGTCGCGTGCGTTAATATTTGGACTCCCTATTGGAGATTGTTTTCAAAAATTGAGTTCCTAGATGAATTAGAGTGGTTTTATGCGAAAATTATTTTACCCTATGTCCTCCCCTCCCTTCCTTGTCGGGGGTGGGGGGGGGACAGATAGATGTAACAAAATGTTTGGCTGCAAAAATATATTTTGAAAGATTTAGAAGTGATTTTATGTAACCCCCCCAAAATAATACCCCTATGACCACCAACTTCCCACTCCCCAGGGTCAATCAAGCGGAGAAAAAAAAAATGCAATATGAATCTTCAGATCCACTATCTTCATATTACAGCATCTATCTTGGGGGGGGGGGGGGGGGGGGGGGGGGGGGGGGGGGAATGTTAGGATGTGTGCGTAAGATTTAAGTTTGTTCAAATTGGGTCCCTGGGTTAATATTCATGCTCTATTTGATCGGGGGCAGTGACATAACAACCCTTGGAAATTTGGCAGTGCTAGTCTACAGCTGATAGAATTGGAAGCAGTCCGGAAGACCCAGGATAATAATCTTCTGACATGGACACTACAGTTATGAATAATTTCATGACTTCATTCCTCTGTAGTGTTGATGAACCATGACTAACTGACTGTGATCCAAAATAGTTCTTTGAACCACTTTGTCAGGTGAGCGATTAAGATCCTTTGGGGCCTCTTGTTATGAATACAGTCTTGCTCAGTTTCTACACCTGATCCATTTTTAGTCACCAATTATGAATGGTTGTTTTGTGGTTAAATTATACTGAAATGAATTTTATTGTTATAAAATAGAAGATCCTACTGAATACAAAGTATATAAATCAACTTCACTAAATTCGATTTCAGTTCAGATTAATCAAAACTCAAACCAAATTTGTTGGAATTTAGGAGACAGGATTTACAAACCTGTTATTTAAATGGGCCGTGCCATACATTCCATCCAGCTAGAAATTCCAGCCTTCATTATCTCCCTTGATATTCAATGGGTTACTTTTCTGTTCTTAATCAGGTAGGTTTTTAAAACCTTGGTTTCGATTCGTTTTTTCGGTATTACTTCCAGGCCCTTCAATAAATCTAAATCACTATCGTCTTACTAGAAAAGACCACAGAAATGTCACCTGAGAGCTATTTAAAGTGTGTTATGTCCTACTAGCACGCAGTTGACGAAGTTGACGAAGTGTTAATATGCATTTGGGGTAGATTGTATGCCATTTCATTATTTTCCAGTTGTATATGTCCTCCCCCCCCCCCCCACCACCAAAACAAACTTCAAATTGGTATTTGACACAATCTGGGCGCCTTTGAAGACCACGTCAAGTGTTGTAAAAACACTAAGACATCGCTCCGATGACGATCAAATTATCCAAATTTTTGTATTTTTCCTGGGGCGTGGCCCACATATTCCAAACCATGGGTGGGGGGACACACTCTCCCATGCCCACACCCCTGGCTCAGGCTTAGGACTTTCAGGAGATACCATAGGCATCTCGACCTTGGACCCCACATCTTACTCAAGTCCTGGCGCTGCCACTGCTAGACATTATCTACCGAACACAAAATATCACGTTAACCCACCCCTCAATTCTTTAGTACAGTCTACACCTCAAATTCTTTTTATTGAAAACATAGCATACAGGGAACATAAATTAACATATTCCCAATTATCACAATTCTTGTCTTATTTCATAATCCTTTCAAAAACATTGAACATTATCCTTTTCAACAAACACAACACAGTCAAGTTAAGCTACAGTGTCATTGCCACTTTCATTACATAGCACCATCTTACATCCAGGACTCGATATGCCCGCCCCCCTCGCCCCTCGCCCCCCCAAAACCAGCCATTCAGATTTGTTACTAAAAATGGCACCCACGTTTGCTTTACTGTACTGAATGCTGATATCGTTTGTTTCTGCTTTATAAATATTTTCTGTCATTACTGTCGTTCTTTTGAAACAAAATTTGATTGTGTGCTTGCCTGCCATTCTTTGAACGAAACATTTTTGCTTTAAAGAAGCCGAAGGAACATTGTAGTTGAGAGTTGTGACGAACATCGAAACGAACATGAAGGATTGTAACACGAAAATGATAAGTATGGAATACAACATCGCAAAATACACAAATTTCTAACACCCAACCATTGTTCTCTTCAGGGGTTGAGAACAAACCCAGATTAGGTGAATTGTTGAAGTTTAGTTGATAAAACGGAGACGAAAAATGAAGCTTTCAATGCCGATCTGCAGTTCAGTACATGTGTGTGCAATGTTGATAAATAAAGCCTGTTTGTGGAGGGGGAAGGGGGGCAGGGCAAATGGAGTCCTTGATGTGAGATTGCGCTATGTAAAATGGTCTGTTGAGAATTTTTTGCTCAAAAATAATTACAAAGGTGGAGTTTTTCTGTTCTTTTTCCTGGCAGAGATCATGTATCTGTGATGGCTATCGATATTGGTTTTTAGCATTGCTGTGCATCAAACAGTTCGTGATGAGAAACAGTAAATCTGACAGATAAATATAGCTGGAGGTTCTCATTGGTTATTTTCCACTGAACCAAGCAAACTGAAAGAACTAGTCTAACAAGAGAACTCAAGCAGGTATAGGGTACTTTTTATCGGATCACAATAGAGCTTTCTGGTTAAAAATTACCGCATACCCCTAAAACCCATGTTATCATGTGAAATACAGTTACGTGTGTGTAATAAAACTTGGTTATGATGATATCTAGATGAGACTGTCATATTTTGGGCATGATCGGTCAACTGTGACTGCAGAATCGTCATATGACCTAGATTCCTTTAGCAAAGTCTTCCAAGACATATTTATGAAGGGATTTTGTTGCAACTAGGTACAAGTAGGATGACTTGTTTTGGAATGATTTTACTGTAACTTGGTAACTTTGGTTGACATACGTTAACTTTGAGGGCCACATCAATCCAGGCCTCAATTCTTTAGTACAGTCTACACCTCAAATTATTATTGAAACATAGCTTGTAGGGAAAAGAAATTAACATATTCTCAATAATCACAATTCTTGTCTTATTTCATAATCCTTTTATAAACTTTGAACATTCTTTCTTATGAACCTACCTTGCAATTGTTTACTACTGGCTTGCACTACAGTGGAAGAACCTAACTTGGATAAAATACTCTCTATTTTAATCTTTCTGAAGAGATTTGGGAAAGAAAAGTGGTGTAAAAACACCACGAAAAAATAAGCCAAAACTGGGTCGAGCGCCATCGGCGCACACCCAGTATGGGACGCGCTTCCATAGTACAAATCCACGACTTCCGCAAACCAATGCGCAGTGCGTCATCAATTCATCATTCGTTTGATTATCTGCACACATGATGGATGTGTGCTTTTTGCTTCGTAACAGTGATACTTCAACTCGTCGATAATGGTTTTCCTGTGACTGGATTATGGATCTGAAGATTGTATAATAACAGGACTGTGTTTTATATATTCTCATTAATATTTTCAACCACATTCTCATTGTATATTATTTACTATTCTGTTTTTGCAAATGTTTTTTTCGACATCGTGTCAACGCGGTTCGACAATGAAATTTTTCGGTTGATAAATTTAATTGTTATTGGAGTTAGGTGTCAATCAGGGACTGTCTGGACAGGATTTCTTCACTCTGTTGAGGGCTGAATTTGTTTTTTCAGTCCCTGTCGGCCGTCTGGGTTCTGTCGTGTACCCACCGTTTTTTTTCTGCCACCTTCTCTCGTTGTTGAGGGTGTTCTTCTACTTTCTGTATCTGTTGAGTTCACCCTTTTCTTCTACTGCTCTCACCTCTGTTTTTTAACGATTCTGTTCCTTTAGGGTAATTCCCATTGCCCTCGCCTTGGTGCGTTCTCGTGGCTGTTTCTTCCGCACCCTCGGGTGGTGTGGAACGCTGTCGCTTCGGGCCCTCCCGACTTGACCATGTCTGGTGTGAGTTATACCCCCTCTGTGGGGGATGTGCAGCTCCTCCCGCACCCATGGGGGGGGGGACACTGTCGTTTTGGGGCCTCCCAACTTGACCACGCCCAGTGTGAGTTATACCCCCTCCATGGGGGATGTGCAGCTCCTCCCGCATCTGTGGGGGATGGGGAACTCTGTTCCGTCTACAACGTCATCGGGCACCGTTTTTAGCCGGCCTTGGCTTATCCCTGCAAGGATCTGCAGGGATGTCTGTAGTATGGTTGTGGGGTATTGGCCTCAGCCTTCCCCGACTTCAATTCGGCAAAGTCGGAAGTGGCTGCCGACTGAACCCCCTACTGTGTCCTCTCAGCCATTGAGTGCAGTAGTTGGTCTGCAGCGGTGTCTGGGAGTGTAGAAGTGGGGGTATCGGCCTCAGTCTTCCCTGACTTCAACTCGGCGAAGTTAGAAGTGGCTGCCGGCCAGACCCTCTACTGTGGTCTCAGCGCCGTTGAGTACCACAGTTTTTGTCATTGGCGTTCTGGTCACACGGCCAGTTTTGCGGGACCAACGCCTTCTGTGCAGCCTGGACCTTCTGTCCAGCAGAGTTCCACGGCAACTCTCCCGAGTTCCGGCTATGTTGATCCTCGGGGTGTGTCGTACCCCTATACACCCTTCTCTGGTTAAGAGGGTCAGGTGTGAAGCCACTTTGCTGATTCGTTCCCATGTCGAACCGGCTGGTACGGGCAGTGAGCTTAGGGAGGCCCTCTCCTTACTCACTCAGGTTCTGTCCAAGAGTCTTCCCGTGGCTTCCAGCGAGGCAGCGAGTGGTTTCCAGGTGCCCCCTATGGCGCTGCCTCCCGGGATTGGAAACAGGCCGCTTTCTGATCCCCCTGGTGACTACACCATGGGAGGCGTTGGCTGGTTTGCCCACAATGGGCTATGTGTCTTCCGACTCTGGGGAGGAGTCAGACATCCTTGATGTCGAGAGCCAGCAGTCTTCTGACTTGGGGGCAGCTCTTGACATTGTGTTTGGGTTCCTTCCAGATCTAAAAGCATCAAACCAGCCGACAGTGTCAGCCAGGCCGCGATCATCGGTCGCACGCCTACAGCCTGTGGAGCAACCTGCTTCTGGGCGTCTTCGACCATGCCAGTCAGTACAGGTGGTTGACGCATTTTGAGCCTTGGACTCTAAACTGAGTTCCAAGGCTATGAAGGCTCCGTTCTTCACCAGGGTTGACACCTTTGCCTCCGGTGCGTTATCGTACTACGATTTCGCCAATCCGTCAGTCTGCCAGACTTTGACGGTTTTGGATCAGGACTCCAATTCCCTCGGGCTTTCCAAGCCCAAGTCGGCCGTCATTCCTATGACGACCATGGAGTCCATGTTGGGCTTATCGAGAGAAATGTTTGGTATGCTTTCTCTCTCCGATCACGTCGTATCTGCCTCCAGATAGGTTTGACGATGTACAGGCTCCTTTGCATGTGCTGTCCAAGGCACTCATGCATCTTACTCACACGCATGTCTGTGACACGGCTATTTTGGAACTAGTTCGAAGGGACTCTGTGCTGGACACAGGCCGATCCCTTCCTGGGGGCAGCACGCTGCTCTTCGATCTGCTTCTTTGGCACGTCCGCTGCTGTTCCATGGGTTCCGTGTCGACGGTCCGGGATGACATCCTGCATCATTCCAAAGATCAACTGCTGCTTCGTCAGCTTGATCAGCCTTCTAGGGGAGGCAGGGACCGTTCAAAGCCTAACAAGTACCCATCTGCTTCCTCTGCGAAGCAAAGGGCTGATCCTTCTGCCACCGCTTCTACTTCTTACTCACGGGGTAAGGGTAAGCGCCGGCAGGCTAGAGGGAAGTCTCAGGATTCTACTTTCAGTGAAGGAGGTTGTTTCTCCTCTCGCGGGTCTCTTCGGGGCTCGAACTGAAGGTCCTCACCTCGATTCGACCAGGTTGGAGGAAGGATAGCAGAGTTTGCAGACCGTTGGGCCACCATCACATCCGATCCTTAGGTGTTAGATGTTGTTCGGTCCGGTCTGCGAATATCCTTCCGAAGGCACCCCACTCTGTCCAGAGTGCCTCTTCCAACCACAGTTCCTTCAGACGTTTTACGTCAGGAGCTTTTGTCCACTGAGATAGACAATCTCCTGGCCAAGGGAGCGATCAAGGTCATCAAGAACATTCAGTCAGTGGCGTTTTATTCCCACCTGGACTTGGTGCCGAAGAAGGGTGGCCGACTCCGACCGGTTATCGATCTGAGTATCCTGAACCAGTCTATCATTGCTCCCAAGTTCAGCATGGAGACTTTCAGGTCGGTCCGCCATTCCATTCACCAGGGAGATTTATTTCACTTCCAGCATCGACCTGTGAGACGCTTACTTTCACGTTCCGATTCATCGGGTGTCGCGGAAATATCTCAGGTTCGCTTTTCTGGGGTGAGTTTACCAGTTGAAGGCCATGCTTTTCGGCCTCATCCTGGCTCCTTGGGCCTTCACCTGACCGATGTCGCATGTGACATCGCACACAGTCCAGGGTGACTACTTCGGCATATCTAGACGATATCCTCCAGAGGCATTCCAATGCTGCCTTACTGGAGTTGGATGTCGACACTCTGTTGAGCTTGGTCACGTCGCTAGGATTCAGAGTCAACGAGGAGAAGTCGGATCTGGTCCCTTCTCAGTCGTTATGTCATCTGGGGATGGCCTTCCACACTCAGTTCAATACGGTGGCGGTTCCCCAGGCCAGGGCTGTGATTCTCTCAGCTTTTGCTCTGACTCTGTTCCCAGTCCACATCCACGACAGCACGGGGTATTCTCCAGCTGCTCGGTCTCTGCGGTTCGGTGACATATCTCATTTCTCTAGGTCGGCTGCATGTCAAACCTCTCCAACACTTTCTGTTCAGTTGTTGGAGGCTGAATGTCGATTCTCTGGATCTGGTGCTTCAGTTACCAGAATCTCTTATCCTCACCTTTTCCACTGGACGAATGTTCAGTGGATCACGCAGGGTGTCCTGTTGGACTTACCCACGTCCGTTTGCATTCTGACGGCAGATGTCAGCGATCTCGGATGGGGTGCGACGTTGGATCCTCTAGGTCTTTCCCTTCACGGGATGTGGGACCAGGATCTGGCATCTCTACACATCAACCAGAAGGAGCTTCTTGCTCTTCTTCTGAGTTTCAGGCAGTGGATCCCTCACCTGTTGAATCTTCAGGTCCTTCTGTTGTTTGACAATTGGACAGTGGTTGCTTACATTCGGAACCAGGGTGGCACGCACTCGGTTCCAATGTACGAATTGGCTCGGGATCTTCTACTGCTCGCTCAGGATGTCAACTCCGGGGTGGTTATTCGTCACATTTCCGGTCGTCTGAACGTCCTAGCTGACTCCCTGTCCCGATGGGGCAGGTTCTTTTCCACCGAGTGGATGCTTCACATGGTGGTGTTCCATCGATCTCTTTGTGGCTCGTTGGAACCATCCGGTGGACACTTTCGTGTCCCCGTGTCCAAATGCTCTGGCTTTTGCCGTGGATGCTCCGGCCCTCCTTTGGGATGGTCTTGTCAGCTACGCCTTCCTGCCGGTTCCAATTCCGCTTCAGGTTCTCGCCCAGATATGAACCTGCAGTCGTCGAATCCTTTCGATCACACCCCTGTTTCCTCAGTGGGTGTGGATCAATCTGCTCCGCTGTCTGTTAGCGGCAGTTTCAGCATGTCTCCCTCTATGTCGCGACTTTCTTTGCCCAAGTCGCCCGAGGAGGTTTCAAGTTGACACGACTTCATTGTGCCTTCGCACATGTCTTTTATCAGGTCCTGTCTCCTCCGTAGTTGTTTTTCGAGACAAGCAGTGGAGTTGCTTTTCTTCTTCAAGGAGGCACTCACTCCACTGGTTTAGCCTCTCGATGGTGTGCGATCACTCAGTTGCTTTTGTCACTCCTTCCATCACACCGCTTGCGGAGTTTCTGGTATATGTTTGTTTCTGGGGGTCTCCAGCAATGGGTACAAGTCCATGCTTTGGAGACCTTTTTCATATGTGGTACCGCATTGTTGCGACACTCATCCTTGCCTCTCCAAGCTTGTTCAGCTCTTTTCCTTGAAAAGGCCTAGTACTTTGCAGTTTACTCCAAGATGGTCACTTTCTTGGGCGCTGCTCTGCTTAGGGGTGGGGGACGTTCGCGCCTTTATCCTGGATGGATATGCATTTTTTCACATGCTAGATCTTTCCTGCATCCATTTCTCGATGGATTTGTCTTGCTATTCGTGCAGCTTCCGCTCGTCTAGCTACTGGTGATTGTTTTTTTTCTGCCACGAGGTGCGTTCATTGTCTTCCTCTTTTCATAACTCTGTCATGTTGTCGGATTACTGATGTTATACTGGCAGCTTACTGGAGAAATGCTTCATTCTCCTTTTATCTACGACAGTTGCAGGAGCCAACAGAGGACCTTTGTCCTAGGGGCCCTCTTTCTTCGGCTCAGGCTGTTGTCTATCTCAGCCATTCAGCTTTTTTCAGGGTCAGTTCCAGCTCTGTTCTGTTACTGCCCTTTCTGTCTGTGTGTCGCACTTGACCATACGCCTCATCTTTCATTGTCTTTTACTAATGTTTGTGATGCTATGGTTTGATAGGCCTAGGGATCTCTTCCTCTGTCCACGGTTCCAGTGCTATTGAGTTATGTGTGGGTTGGTTATGTGATTCCCACTATCCTATTGTCTATTCAGCCTGTAGTAAACATTTGCAAGGCAGGTTGATAAGAAATATAAATTTTATAGTAAATTTCCTTTCTTATTATACCTACCGCAATTGTTTACATGGAGGCCCTCCCGTCTTCTTATTCGGGTAAGAATCCTTCCTCCCCGCTGATCACATAACTCCTGTGTTGTCGGAATCAAAAGAATGATGAATTGATGACGCACTGCACATTGGTTTACGGAAGTCGTGGATTTGTACTATGGAAGAGCGTCCCATACTGGGTGTGCGCTGATGGCGCTCGACCCAGTTTTGGCTTATTTTTTCGTGGTGTTTTTACACCACTTTTCTTTCCCAAATCTTGGGAAAGATTAAAATAGAGAGTATTTTATCCGAGTTAGGTTCTTCCACTGTAGTGCAAGCCTGTAGTAAACAATTGCGGTAGGTATAATAAAGGAAATTTACTATAAAATTTATAGTTATACCCCCGCTTCGAAGAAGTGGGGGCTATATAGGAATCGCCCTGTACGTCCGTATGTCCGTATGTCCGTCCATCCGTACGTCCGTCCGTACATCTTTCCGGACATGAAATTCTTGTGTGCGCAACTCCTCCTACATTTATCAATCAATTTGGACAAAACTTTTCAGACATCATCACTACTAAGTGAACATGCGCATATTCCAAGATTTTTGATCTGCGACAATTTTAACCAGGTTTTCTCCCTTTGACTTAGATTTATTGTGTCTTTCCATCCGAACAAATTCTTGTGTGCGCAACTCCTCCTACATTAATGAACCGATTTTGATGAAACCTTTCAAACATCATCTCTACTAAGTGAACATGTGCATATTCCAAACTTTTTAATCTGCGACAATTTTAACCAGGTTATCTCTCTTGAACTTTGATTTAATATGGGTTTCTACATGAAATTCTTGTGTGCGCAACTCCTCCTACATTTATCAATCAATTTGGACAAAACTTTTCAGACATCATCACTACTAAGTGAACATGCGCATATTCCAAGATTTTTGATCTGTGACAATTTTAACCAGGTTATCTCCCTTTGACTTAGATTTATTATGTCTTTCCGTTCGAACAAATTCTTGTGTGCGCAACTCCTCCTACATTAATGAACCGATTTTGATGAAACCTTTCAAACATCATCTCTACTAAGTGAACATGTGCATATTCCAAACTTTTTGATCTGCGACAATTTTAACCAGGTTATCTCTCTTGAACTTTGATTTAATATGGGTTTCGGCATGAAATTCTTGTGTGCGCAACTCCTCCTACATTTATCAATCAATTTGGACGAAAGTTTACAGACATCATCACTACTAAGTGAACATGCGCATATTCCAAAATTTTTTAGCTGTGGCAATTTTAACTAGGTTATCTCCCTTTAACTTAGATTTATTATGGGTTTCTACATGAAATTCTTGTGCGTGCAACTCCTCCTACATTTATCAATCAATTTGGACAAAACTTTTCAGACATCATCACTACTAAGTGAACATGCGCATATTCCAAGATTTTTGATCTGCGACAATTTTAACCAGGTTATCTCCCTTTGACTTAGATTTATTATGTCTTTCCGTTCGAACAAATTCTTGTGTGCGCAACTCCTCCTACATTAATGAACCGATTTTGATGAAACCTTTCAAACATCATCTCTACTAAGTGAACATGTGCATATTCCAAACTTTTTGATCTGCGACAATTTTAACCAGGTTATCTCTCTTGAACTTTGATTTAATATGGGTTTCTGCATGAAATTCTTGTGTGCGCAACTCCTCCTACATTTATCTATCAATTTGGACAAAAGTTTACAGACATCATCACTACTAAGTAAACATACGCATATTCCAAAATTTTTGAGCTGTGGCAATTTTAACTAGGTTATCTCCCTTTAACTTAGATTTATTATGGGTTTCTACATGAAATTCTTGTGCGTGCAACTCCTCCTACATTTATCAATCAATTTTGACGAAACCTTTCAAACATTATCACAACTAAGTGAACATACGCATATTCCCAAATTTTTGATCTGCGACAATTTTAACCAGGTTATCTCCCTCTAACTTGGATTTATTATGGGTTTTCAAATGGGATTCTTGTGTGTGCAACTCCTCCTACATTAATGAACCGATTTTGAATACATGTTGCACATTGTAAATGTGTTTTTCCAAATGTAAACCATATATGTGTGGGCTCTTTAAGTATTCAGTGCTGTTCTGTGGAAGGCCACATGCAAATACAAATTTCAACAACAAAAAATGATCTTTATGTATACATTTCCTTATGGCCTTCGCCTACATGATCAGAAGTGCATTCCTCTAAAAACCCAAAGCGGGGGTATTAATCACCTTCAGTGATAGTTCTAGTTTCATCAAACACTACACACAGTCAAGTTAAGCTACAGTGTCATTGACACTTTTATTCTTTGTTCTCTGTACAGTAGGATTGACAATTAAAGTTTATTGCAGTGAGCAAATTTGCTGTGTTTCAGAAGATAGCAAGGTCCAATTCATAAAAACTGGATGGAGATTCTTCGTGTTTCCTGTCAATTTGTTCAGCAAAAGGTTAGCCAATGTGATGGGTTCAGATTCTACTTTTGTTCAGGTGGTATGTCATAAAAGTTGAAAGTACTTCTTTAACCCTTTACCCAATGCAGACAATATCAAAATTTATTATTTTAAATATAATTTTTTTAAATTTTAAAAAAAATTTCAACAAAACCATGTCATGTGACCCCTCATTGAAACGAGCTCAGTGAGTTCGTTCCGATGAGGCGTCACATGATATGGTTTTGTTGAAATATTTTGAATAATTTAATTTTTTCAACTGCTCAGTCTGCATATTACATGGGCGGATGCGGGCGATTCGTTGGGTAAGGGGTTAAAGACTTATTGATTTATTGAAATTTTTTGTTTTCTTAACCCACAATTTCTTATGAAGTTCAGTAGAATTGTTAGCATTAGTAATTTACCATTTAATATTCTGTTTCAGATATTGTATTTTTTGGTGAAAAACTTCCAGACAAATTCTTCAAATGTGCATCCCAGGTGAGAAGTAGATTAGGTAAAGAAACAATATAAATTTAGTGTCAAGTACTTGTGAAGGACTTTCTTTTAGGCCAAAAACTTTATTTGATTCCTGTGCAATTACTGATTTAAATGAACCCATTCATTGAACATTTTTAGCCTGACTGTTTACAGTCAGGGGTATAGTCATGACCTTCGTCCGTCCGTCTGTCCATCCATCTGTTAACATTTAGAGTTTTGGTTAAAGTTTGTGGTTAAAGTTTTTTAGTGAAGGTTAAAGTTTTTTTTCTTTTAAATTAATATTAATTACTATTGATTATATCATTCTCATTATGTTTCATGTTATTTTGGGAAATATTTAACCATTTTTTGTATGGCAATTTAACTTACAACTTCCAGGTTAAAGTTTTTGGTTGAAGTTTTTTTGTTTACAAAGTTACACCTTTAATTCTTCAAACAGTTTAGTGCAATGTCACTGTTTCTCATTTGGGACAATGTCTACTGTCTACTGAACCTTTTTACAGTGATTTTCATTAATATTGGCATGATTTTGTCCCCTTTTAAACATGTTATCAGACTTAGTTTCTTTGTATTGGAAATTAGGCTTTGCCACATACTTTCTTACTTTAATTCTTGCATAGTCAACACAACTTAATGATTGCATTTACATCAATGATTTCTTTTATCGGTTTTAGGAAATATTTAACCCTTTTTGACAGTCAGTTTTACTTGGTATTCCCAGCTTAAAGTTTCGTATTAAAGTTTTGCTTTTAAAGGTTGTACCTTTCATTCTTCAAACACTGTGTTATTGTTTTTCATTTGGGGCAAGGTCTACTGAACCTGTATAAAGTGGTTTCAAATAATTTTGGCATTAATTTACCCTTTTCAAAACTGTTTTCGAACTCAGTTTCTCTAAATTTCCAAATAGGCTTCTACCACATACTTTGTTACTTTTTATCCCCCCACAAGGGAGGGATATAACAGAGCTCCATCCATCCGTCAGGCTGTCTGTCCATCCATCTGTCCAAACTTCCTTTATGGCATAACTCAAACAGTAGTTCACAATTTCAATTCTTTTCAGAAAATATCTCTACAGCAGCATTGTCTATCTCAAGTTCGATGACTACCATTATCCAATGTTGAAGTTATTGCCCTGCTCCTCCCCCCCCCCCCCCCCCACACCAATTAGGCATATTTTTCGTCTTTGCTCCAAAATGCATTTTGAAGTATTAGAGTGACTACGTGCAGAAATGTTTTTTAACTCCATACTCCAACACCCCCTACCCCCCCCCCCCCCCCCCCCTTGCCGATTAGGCACTTTTTAGTTCATCTTGACAAAGTCAAGCTTAGCTAATCTCATCTCCCCCATCCAGGGGGGGGCGCGGTGGCTCAGTTGGTAGAGGTGCAGGCTGCAAGCCGAGAGGTCCTCGGTTCGAATCCCACCTGCGGCAACCGCGTTGTGTCCTTGGGCAAGACACTTCACCCCGATTGCCTACATGGGGCACGATGACGCTGTGTACTGAGGCGTACTGCACGTCGATGGTGCACATATCTTCAACCAATCTAACCCTGCCTGTGCTACGGTACAGAGTTACGATGTTGGAGAGCTGACAGCTGCTCGTCGTTGCTCGGTGGTTCTCTCCGGGTACTCCGGCTTCCTCCACCTGTAAAACTGTCACGGTCACGATTAGCCATTGTGCATAAGTATGTGACCTTAAACACCAATAAATAAATAAATAAATAAATAAATCTCCCCCATCCATCTGTCGTCCATCAACACCATGTTTTGGTCTTCTCCTCCAAAACCACTGGGCCAATTCTAGTGAAAGTTTGTGAGAGTGATGGTCCCAAAGGGGCATTGCAGTTTTGTTCAACTCAACATACCCAACCCCATAGGGAGAGGGTTGGAACAAATGCTCCAAAATATTTCTGAAATCTTCTTCTCATGAACCAGTGGGTACAATGACTTGGTATTTGTTATGGAGCTTCCTTTTGAGGTGTAGAATCAAGTTTGTTAAAACGAAGTTTGTGCAGCAATATTTGACTTTGTAATGGTAGGGGTAAGATTTTTGGCCCCGCCCAAATTTCTATTTTCTGAACCGATGGTCCAATTTGAACCAAATTTGGTATGTGGTATTATTGGGTCATAAGTACTTGACTCGTGAAAAAAAATCACGCATCCAGCATCCCCATGTGAACCCAGGAGCTAAAAATAGAAATATTTTCAAACGCCTATATTTCCCAAACCACACAGAACAGAGAACTGTTATTTGGAATGAAGCATCTTTAGGACCAGTAGGATTGAATGGTAAAAAGAAATTGCCATCGGTTATGTTAGGGTGTTCTGTAGAGGGCATCGAAAAAATGCTGAGTCAGCATATTTGCAAAAATTTTTAAAAATCTTTTCTCCAGAACCAGTCATCACAATCTTTTGATATTTGGTATACAGCATTCATAGGGGGGTCAGATACAAGTTTGTTAAAATAAAGCCCATTGGTTCATATTTGGGCTCAATACAGGAGCCCAAATTTTTAACTTAGGGTAATATGGAGAATATTCTTTAAAAATCTTCTTCTTCAGAACCACCAGACAGAATCTTTTAATATTTGGTGTACATCAATGTTGTGAGGTTCAGATTCAAGATTGTTCAAACCAAGTCCCTAGGTTAATATTTGGGCTTCGTACGGAAGCCCAAATTGTAACTTAGTTCAGTGTGGGGGATAATTTTTTAAAATCTTTTTCTTCAGATCCACCAGTCAGAATGATTTCATATTTGGTATGCAACATCTCTAGGGGTGTCAGATTCAAGTTTGTTCAAATCGGATCCCTAGGTATATATTTGGGCTCGCAAATTTTTAACTGCAATATGAGGAAATTTCTTTAAAAATCTTCTTCCTCTGATCCACCATTCAGAATGCTTTCATATTTGGTATACAACATCTCTAGGGGGGGTCAGATTCAAGTTTGTTCAATTCGAGTGCCTGGGTTAATATTTGGGCTCCATATGGGAACCTGAAATTTAACTTAGTGCAGTATGAGGGAATTTCTTAAAAAATCTTCTTCTTCAGATCCATTTGTCAGAATGCTTTCATATTGGGTATTCAACTTCTCTAGGGGTGTCAGATTCAAGTTTGTTCAGATCGGATTCGCAGGTTAATATTTGGGCTCACTATGGTACCCCAAATTTTAACTTAGTTTAACTTATTGCAATATGAGAAAATTTCTTCAAAATTTCTATTCTTCTGATCCAACAGTGAGAATGCTTTCATATTTGGTACACAACATCTCTAGGGAAGTCAGATTCAACTTTGTTCAAATCGAGAGCCTGGGTTAATATTTGGGCTACAAATGGGAGCCGGAATTGGCCATGTAGCTGAAGAATTAGAAATTTTGTATTCAGTACCCTCTAGAGGTGTGTAACTAAGATTAATCCACATAGGTTGTATCAAGGGGCTTTATAGGGGAGCTCTACATTTTACATCATGATCAACTGAAGAAAAGGCATGATGCCCAGATTATTTTTGTCACTCCTGCGGGGCTCAAGGATTGACAGTTTATCCTATAGAAATGGATTGCTTAATGTCGACTCATTCTTGGACTCTGTTTATATTGTGTTCTGTTCAAGATGGGAGCTTCAGGCCCCGTGGGGCCTCTTGTTTTTCTTGGGTCCTACATGCGGAAAAAAAATTGACTCCTATAACCCCCCCCCCCCCCCCACTCCCCCACTCCCCCTCTCTCTCCTACCCTACTCCTCCTCCCCAGGGCCATTTAAGCAACATTTTTTTCTTTGGTCCAAAATGCATTTTTAAGGATTTAGAGAGATTACATGCGGAATTTTTTTTTTACTCTTATAACCCCCCCCCCCCCCCCCTCTCTCCTTGGGGGGGCAATTAGGCATTTTTAGTCCGACTGTTTACAATCAGGGTTATTCATGATTTTGTCCATTCGTCTATCTATCCGTCAGTCCGTCCATCAGTCCATCTGTCCATCCATCTGTTAACATTTTGGTTAAGTTTGTGTTTACCTGCGGCAACCGCGTTGTGTCCTTGGACATGACACTTCACCCCATTGCCCACATGGGGGCATGGTGGTACTGTGTACTAAGGCGTACTGCACGTCGATGGAGCTCCTGTCTTCAACCAATGCTAACCCTGCTTGTGTGGAGTCAGTATGTTGGGGAGCTGACAGTTGCTTGCCAGTGCTCAGTGGTTCTCTCCAGGTACTCCGGCTTCCTCCACTTGTAAAACTGTCGTGGTCATGCTTAGCCATTGTGCAGAAATATGTGACCTTAAACACCAATAAATAAATAAATAAATAAAGTTTGTGGTTAAAGTTTTTTTTAGTGAATGTTACAGTTTTTTTTCGTTTTAATTACTATTAATTACTATTGATTGCATCATTCTCATTATGTTTCATGTTATTTTGGGACATATTTAACCCTTTTTTGCAGTCAATTTAACTTCCAGGTTAAAGTTTTTTATTTACAGAGTTACACCTTGAATTCTTCAAACAGTTTAGTAGAATGTCACTGTTCTCATTTGGGACAATGTCTATACTGTCTGCTGAAGCTTTCTACAGTGATTTTAATTAACATTGTCAGGATTTTGTCCCCTTTTAAACATGTTTTCACACTTAGTTTCTTTGTATTGGAAATTAGTCTTTTACCACATACTTTGTTACTTTAATTCCTGCATGGTCAGTACAACTTAATGATTGCATTTACATCAATGATTTCTTTTATCGGTTTTAGGAAATATTTAACCCTTTTTTGCAGTAAATTTTACTTAGTATTCCTAGCGTAAAGTTTCGAATTAAAGTTTTGCTTTTCAATGTTGTACCTTTTATTCTTCAAACACCATGTTACAACGTCATTGTTTCATTTGGGGAATTGGGTCTACTGATGCTGTATACAGTGATTTCAATTAATATTTGTGTTAATTTAACCCTTTTCAAAACGGTTTTCGAATTTAGTTTCTTTAAATTTGAAATTGGGCTTCTAATACATACTTTGTCACTTTTTGTTCTTACATGATCAATACAACTTTTAATAATTGCATTTACAGACCTGATTTCTTTTACTTGTATGCAGCTTTTTTCTAATTACCTGAGCTTCACAGTTTGAAATATAAAGAAATGCTTTCTGCAGCATACTTCTGTTGTTTTACAAAAGTAATACAGATTGGAAGGAAATGGGAGTGAGGGCCTTTGATGCTGTCTCCAAAACTTCTGTGGAGATGGGAGGAATCAATCCACCCCTCCCTCCTCCCCATGTTATTCAGAAGTTCTAATTATACGATTCTTTTCAAATTTGATATTACTTTTTATATGCCCATTTGTAAAAACTGTCATATTATGTAAATGGTCTGTCCGTCCATTTGCTCATCCATCTGTCCATCCATCCATTCATCCGTCTGTCCATCCGTCAACAATTGGTATCCGACCGATAACTCCAGTTAGGCAGTTATTCCCCAAATGCATTTTGAAGGATTGGGAGTTATTACCTGCCAAAAAAAAAAATTGACTCCTATAGCCCAACAATGTTTTATGTACAGGATCTTTAACCCTTTACCTAACACAAGTTGAGGCCAACAGTACAAATTATTTTTCTGAAACATCAGATTTTTTCATTTTTAGGTCGACTGTTTACAGTGAGGGCTGTAGTAATGACTTTTTTCCATCCGTCCGACCGTCTGTCCGTCTGTCTTATTCTGTTAACATTTAGAGTTTTGGTTAAAGTTTGTGGTTAAAGTTTTTTATTGAAGGTTCAAGTGTTTTTTGTTTTTTTTTCTTATTCTTGTTTAGTTGACATTTGAAGTTTTGGTTAAAGTTTGTGGTTAAAGTTTTTTATTCAATCTTCAAGTACAGACTCTACCCTGTATTTCTTGTCTGATCGTCCCAAAATTTCAGTTGCAGGTTTTATGTCATGTTTACATGAGAATGTCCCCTATTGGTCGTGATCGGTCAACCGGTATGGCTGCCTGAGCCCAAAACCCGAAAACCATTAGCACAGTCTACAGGTCATATTTATGAAGGGATTTTATTGCAACTTCATAGAATGCCTCTGTATAATGCCTAGATGAGAACGTCCCCGTTTGGGCATGATCTGTCAACCGTGATGGCTGCCCAAGCCCGAAACCCAAAAACTTTTAGCACAGTCTGCAGGTCATGTTTAATATGGACGGATTTCATTGTAACTTGATACGATGACTCCGTATGATGTCTACATGAGAATTTCCCCATTTGGGCGTGATCTATCAACCGTCCAGACTGCCCGAGCCCAAAACCCGAAAACCTTTAGCACAGTCTACAGGTCATATTTATGGAGGGATTTCATTGTAACTTCATAGGTTGACTTCATATAATTTCTACACATGAGAAAGTCTCCTTTTGGACGTGATTGGGCAACTGTCACGGCTACAGGTGCCCGAACCCCGAAAACCTTCAGCACAGTCTACAGGTCATATTTATGAAGGGATTTCATTGTAACTTTGTAGGATCAATCCACATGATGCCCAGATGAGAATGTCCCCTTTTGGTTGCGATCATTCAACCATGATGGCTGCCCGAGCCCAAAGCCCGAAAACCTTTAGCGCAGTCTACAGGTCATATTTATGGAGGGATTTCATTGTAACTTGATAGGTTGACTTCATATAATGTCTAGATGAGAACATCCCCTTTTGGGCAACTGTGACGGCAACAGAGGCCCGAAGCCCGAAAACATTTAGAATATTCCACAGGCCATAATTATGAAGGGATTTCATTGTAGCTTGGTAGGATGACTCCAAGTTTGTGGTTGAAAACCTAGAAAAACACCACCACCCCTAACCCCCCCTCCCC
Organism: Pictodentalium vernedei; assembly: GCA_031216915.1. NCBI lineage: Eukaryota > Metazoa > Mollusca > Scaphopoda > Dentaliida > Dentaliidae > Pictodentalium > Pictodentalium vernedei. The sequence continues at coordinate 354,069,684 of CM062292.1, forward strand.
CCCCCTCCCCCCATTCTTTTCTCCAATATGCATTTTGAACTATTTACAGTCACTACATGCAGAACCTTTTTTTAAACTTATGCACCCCAGCTAGTAATACAGGCCAGGTTCCAATATAGGTTCCACAACTGCCACCCCCACCCCCCACCCTCCACCCCCACCCCCACACACACACACACACCCCACACACACACACAAATTGTCACTTAGGCAATTATTCCCAAAATACATTTTGAAGGATTGGGAGTTATTACATGCAAAAAAGAAAATTGACTCATATAGCCCAACATTGCTTTATGTACTGCATCTTTAATCCTTTACCTTACACAAGTTGAAGCCAACAGTACAAATTATTTTTCTGAAACCTCAGATTTTTTCATTTTTTATTTACTTCTAACCATGGCTTATTACTCCTTATTGGAACAAGCTCATCAAGTTTGTTCCATTAATAGGTCATGAGGTATGTTTTGAAATAGAGAAATGAAAAAATAAAATTTGAATAGCAAATTTTGTATATCACGAGTGCAGATATGGCAGATTCGTTAGGTAAACTGTTAACAAAAAATGGCTCTGACTATTTTGCATCTAAATATTGCCATTCCTGGGACAGTCGGGCTGCATGCGTGACATAACTCTAGTTTACTTCTAACATTTGCTAATTAGTTCTTATTGGAACAAGCTGATCAAGCTTGTTCCATTAATTGGTCATGAGGTATGTTTTGGGGTAGAGAAATGAAAAAATAAAATTTGAATAGCAATTTTTTGTATATCACGAGTGCAGATAAGGCAAATTCGTTAGGTAAAGTGCAGATATGGCAAATTCGTAAGGTAAACAGTTAACAAAAAATGGCTCAGACTATTTTGTGTCTAAGCATTGCCATTGCTGGGACAGTCGGGCTGTATGCGTGACATCACTCTAGTTATCTTTTATTCGCTTACAGTGCCTTAAAAAATTAGTATGAAATTGTGAGGCTCGGAAATGTTACCTTTTTAGATTGATGCAAGTGTTTGAAACAAAGCATAATAAAGATACAGTATCTGTTTATTATAACTGTTTTGCAAATATCTAGTTCACTGTGTTCTGTAGAAAATAACTCATATATTATGTGGATGGTATTTATTTTTTGAAAAAGGAGAACAGTCTGGGATCTCCCTCCCCAATCCACCCCTTGTAGAGTGTCATCCCCTAGGAAAAATTCTGCATAACAATCTACTTGACAAACATCATCGGCTTGTACACTGCTCATCACACAAAGCAACAACATAACAGTTGACAACTTTTCCTGTGTAATCAAGTTATGACACCCAGTTATGCAGCAGGAAAGTTTTGCCATTAGGATGATCACAGTTTTGACTATGAGATTCAATAGCATCACAATGTAAACCCAATGCACCTTCTGGACAGAGTATTCTGGAAGTAATTTATATTAGTCTCCATAGCTTAGAGGAGTTCTAGGAATCAGGTGGAGATACAGAGGATGTCTATGCTTTTTTAGTGAATATCGGGAATTATCTCATGAGTGTGGACCTGAAAGTTTTATTTTTCACAAGCTCTTGCAAGTGTGGATCTGAAAGTTTTATTTTTCACGAGCGCCTGTGCGAGGGAAAAATAATCCTTTCAGGTCCACACAAATGAGATAATTCTTGATATTCACTAAAGTAGTGTAGATTTTTCTTTTTTCTATATGCTATGTGACATTTTACTGCGAAATATTCAGCCCAATTTGACTGCAAACAATTTCAAGACAGTAACAAAGATCTGCTGATTGTTCCTTTAAAGCGACGTTCAAGGCTACATCATGCGCCAAAGTGTGATGTCATTTAGGAAGCTACTGAGGAATATTTCTTGATATCTATCGAGTTGATGTATATTGAGAAATATCTTTTAGAAAATTTGCGATAATTCACAGGCTAGCATATAATAAAACCTGTTAATCATTAGACCCTATAACTCTCTACAGCTGTGGGTATGAAATAATATTTCTTAGACTTCTGAAGTTATATTTGCTTGCTGCAGGGTTATAAAATTGTCTACAAAAAGGAAGATGTTAAGAGGAACAAATTTAAATACAGTTAATATTTTACATTTTAGGATATGGAAAAATGTGACTTATTGATCATTCTAGGGACATCACTGGTTGTGCAACCCTTTGCATCACTAACATCAAGGTATATAATTTTATTTATGCTCAACTCTAAATTACCATGAGAAAGTTAAAGTTTTGAAGAAGCTGTTTCATGTCAGTGCGACATTTATCATCACAATGCCATGTCAGATGACCCAGATAATAATAATTCCATAAAACTGTTTAACTTAAAAATAAAAACTAAAAATTGTTATGTGATGCTTCCCTTCTTATTAACCCTTTACCCAACGAATCGGCCGCATCCACCTGCGTGATATGCAAATTCAGCAGTTGAAAAAAATATTATTTTTCAAAAAATTTCAACAAAACCATATCATGTGACCCTTCATTGGAACGAGCTCATCGAGCTCGTTCCAACGAGGGATCATATGATATGGTTTTGTTGAAATTTTTTGAAAAATTTCAAAAAATGATACTTAAAATAATAAATTTTGAAATCATCTGCGTTGGGTAAAGGGTTAAATTCATATTCTGAAACAATTTTCTGACATTTGTGAATGCTGTGTAGGAAATATGAAGACATCTAAAATTTGCAAATTTGCTGTGTCAGTTAAATAGTACAAAGTAAGGAAATGGTTAGACAATGATCTGATAATTTGTGCTTTGAATAATTCACTGATGGATCTGTGGAATGCAAGCTCTTTGGCCACCAGCCTAATTCTGTAAGGAATTTGATGCTGTTATGGGCTGTTTCTTTACCCACTTTTGCATGCAGACCTCCACTGATGTAATGTGACCCTGACCAACTCGCTTCGACTGGGGAAGCTCCAATTAGAATGGTTAATATATCTCCAACTAACATTCATATTATAGTTAATAATACCAATAAAAATGTGTAAGTGTTCACCAATAGCTAGTGCAGAAATTATGTAAAAATGCTATTCCAATAATAATTCCATAATTTCCAGTTCCACCCATACAATTGGTACCACAGAATGGAGACATTGTCTGCTTATTATCAACATAAGTCATAGTAGGACTTATTTAAAGCCTAAAAAAGTTGTAATCAGTGACTGATAAATTTTCTGAGCTTTCTGATCATTAACATTAAAAATGTTTACTGTTATTAATTGCAGATACCTACCTCTTCTAAATTCCACAAGTGCCATTCAGTCCTGCGGCTTCGAATCCAAGCCGAGACTGCAAAATCCCTTGACACAAATTGTCAGTGTCACAATGTCACCTCTGGCTTCATCCTCTAGTATAGGGATTGAGTTGGCAGCATCATTTTAAATGACAATAATCCTCTTATAGACATAAATATGACACACAACGTACAGTCCAACATGTCTTACATGTGCCAAAGGCATTTTTTTCTTTTTTTTAATTCAAGTTGGCTTCATCCTCATCTGAGTCCTCTTTTTTGTTTCTTCTCTTGCTTTTTCTCTACTTTCTTCTTCCTGCTATCTTTCTACTGGTTTATACAATATTAGTCCAGCAAATGCCTCATGTCATCTTCTAGTCAAATACTCTCTCCAACAAGGGAGACGACTTCCAAAATTTTATAGCTCACTATACTTCTTTGATTCTGTTGTTTTGTTACATTGTATACTATTAACTTCATGAGTTGTTCCTTTTTATCTGATTGCGTGATGTATACAATGGACACTTCCAGTAACGGTAATAAAATATTGTTTAAACTAACATGTGCCAAGTTTATTCCAGGGGAATCTTTTTTTATTATCATTATAGCGTTTGTTTTTGATAGTCTTTTTCACGGAATCGCTTCAGTGTGAGTTGAATTAAACTGGTTTCATGGAGGGTGAATATGAATTCTGGAGAAAAAAGTTCATGCCCAATTTTTTTTTCATTGAGTGATGAGAAAATCGACTGTAGTTCATCAGACTATTTGTTTTCTTGTACCCTTTGGAACATGTATGGGTTGTCATGTTCACATTGATCGAAAGCTTGCAAATTACTTCTGAATTAAAGGCTCAGTGCAGGATTCCAGGTATATCGTTTGAGGCTACATTTGGAGTAGTTTATCATACTTAGTGAAACTGAAAGATGCATTATTTGTATGGTAGGAGGTGGGACAAAATCGTTATATCTGCAACATACAGGATACATGGAGATTTAATACCTGAATGTCTTTTTCTTGTACCGTAAATGTTTCCCGAGATAACGTATGAAGTATCATGTTCCCATTCAGTATAAAAATGATTGATAACAGCAGGATTCCCAATGCAATGGTCATACCTGTCCAGCACTGTTCACAAAAATCACTATTCACACTTTCATATGTTTGGCTTAATTTTTGCCTCCTAAACATAGCTTATGCCCCCCTAATCCCCCCCCCCCCCCCCGTCCCACTTAACTAGATTGATCAGCTCATTCCAATGAGGGGTCATAAGTGATGGTTTTTTAGGTAGAAAATGAAAATATTTTATTATTCTATATTTTTCTAGTTTGATAGTTGTGTTGGGTACAGGGTTAAAATCTATATTAGGTGCATAAATGATGTGGTTTTAGTTTTTTAAGGGATAAATGGTATGATTTTAGTTTATTAGGGGATAAATGATATGATTTTAGTTTTTTAAGGGATAAATGGTATGATTTTAGTTTATTAGGGGATAAATGATATGATTTTAGTTTTTTAGGGGGATAAATGATATGATTTTAGTTTTTAGAGGGATAAATAATAAGATTTTAGTGTTTTAGGGGGATAAAAGCTTGATGAGCTTATTTCAATGAAGGGTCACATGCTATGGTTTTGTTAAATATACTTGTTTTTAAATCTTTTTTCAACTGCACAGTTTATAAATTTTGTGTGAACTGATGTGACCGATTCATTAGGTGAAGGATAAATAATGTCCAAATTTTTACTCCAAAAATGAACCATGAATCTGCATGAATGACCTAGAAATTTCACACATGCTTTTTCTTCAGTGGTGAGTAAAGATATAGACACACATTTAGTCTGATGGAAATGATTTGTACCAATACATCTTAAGGTTCAATAATCTGTCTACAGTTTGCACTATTTCTTGATTAGTCTCTTGAAAACATCCAATCTTAGTAACATGTACTTTGTGGTCATTGAGTAACTGTACCTCTGAATTTTCTGGTAACCAATTTACCTTGTACATATGTTGTATTTTTGTTCCATTTCCTTGAACGCTGTGTCTTTATTGGAGGGAAAGCCTTGTGCCACTTGCATAAAAGTAAAAACATAACATTCATAACAGAGATAGCCTTGATTTTTCTGAAATGTTTATGAAAGGTAGATTTTTTGTCACCAGTGGCTGTGCCTCAAACCATTCATAGATTTTGAAAGAGGCCCTGTGAGGAAGTAATATCAGGGTTCCCGCACCTCCTTGAATTCCTTGAAAGTCCTTGAATCTCAAAACACCCTCCCAAGGACCTGGAAACTCATTGAATATTGAAGGCCATCCTGGAAACTCCTGGAAATGGAGTCGGCTGTGTATGGACAATGTGCTATTTCAAAATACTGTACATCTGATGTCCATTCTTTTACCTTTTTACCTAGTAGCAGACAACACTTGTGAAATAATTACTGTGCATTTGAACATTTTCATTTTTTCCAAAACATAGGTTGTGACCTCTCATTGGAACGAGCATGATACGCTCATTCCAATGAGAGTCATAACCTATGTTTCAGAAGCAAAAAATGTAAATATAAAAAGATTGAACTGTGATTTTCATGGAAAGCGCTGGCCGTTTTTTTTCTGTTAGCTTAGGTAAATGGTCGAGTTATATTTTCTGTCTCTTGGATGCAAGTGGAAAATGTTTCTTGGGAAATCCTTGAATTTTGTCGGTTTATCTCCTTGAAGTGCCTTGAAAAAGCTCTAAAAACCTCCTTGAAACTGCTGGAATTTGCTTAGAGGTTTGGGGTGCAGGAACCCTGGATATCATTCAGTCTTCACGATAACTCTTTATATTTTCAGAGTTCCAGCCAAAACGCCAAGACTGTACATAAATTTAGAAAAGACAGGAGGGGTATGTCTCACTCAAATAATTATCACTCTATATTTGGAATGAAAATGGCATTCTTCTGCATACTGCTTTTCAGAGCAAAGTTTAATGTTTGTCGTCTTTTTTATCATTTCGCCAATAACTGTTGGTTAGGACCAAGAATTATAAAAAGGCCCTATTTAATATGGAGATTTAAAATGATGGTGTGTCCGATGACTTTTCTGAAATTATTTCTGCATGTCTTCCCCACAGAGATTAACCCTCTGTATATAAGTGTGTGTGAAAAAGAAAACTTGTTGGTCAATGAGGAAACAGTACCTTGAACAAAAACCATTCAACTGGTACAGTGCTAAATTACTAGTGCTGAAACGGTTGGCCCATTTTTGTAACTGGCTAACCATCGGGCAATATCCGTGAATTTCAACTGCTGGTTTTGTGCATTGTCTACAATGCAAAATCAGTAAGGAATGGAGAGAAAACAGTTAAAAACACTGCCATTTGACTTTCCGCAAAACATAAACAAATGAACACCATCAAGTGCCAATGGAAATCGCCGATGTGCAAACAATCGTTAACAATTTATATGACTGCATTTATATGACTGCAATGGTCCCACATAATAGTGATGATACATCATAACTGTGGTCACCCTGTATTACCCAGGCATAAAACCAGGCCTTGCCATTTGAAAATCACCGGAAACAAAGTTTGCATGTGCGATTTGTTCCCATAGACGTGCATTTGAGGTGAGGGACAATTGTCTTTGATCTTAGGTACAAATTTTCCAACTAGTTTTGTAAATTGTAGTTAGGCATAGTTAACTGTATTAGCAAAGAGCCTCTTACCTTGAGTGGCTTGAATTTGATGTGATCATAGGGTGGATATGTACTCCTAATTTTTGGAGTATCTTTTTCTGTTCTCTGCTAAGACAAATGTCACAAACAGTTCCACATTTACATTTACCTATTCGTCGCAATGAAATTCTGGCTGGAATATGTTGTGAGTCATGAAAGGGGTGTGTTAAGAAATTATTATATGTCCCATTGTCAGAGAGCTCTTCGTTGTCTGACATTGACCATTGAAAAACAAATTTTAAAATGCAAGATTTTAAAAGATTTTAACATAGGTTTTTATTTTTATACGACAACCAATGGCCCAGACTAGCTGGTGCAAACTCGAAATTATCAAGGGCCAAACACAAATTTTGAACCCCCAATCCCCAAAATTTCCATACAAAATCGAAAATTAAAAGTCCTATCTGGCCCTCCATACTTTTACTCTCTGCGCATGCGCAGTGGTCAGGAAGAGACCGGAATTGGTGCAAACATCATTCTTTGTTTGGCCCTAAAGTCAGTAACAATGAGCTGACATCTGTGCTTTAAAATATCCTTTTTCGAGGATGCCAGACACAAATCAATGCAAGAATTGGTGGATCCAAGGCTGTTAATGGATGATGGAAGTGAACTACGATGGTTTCAGACATTCAGGGCTGTAACTTTATAATAATTATAAAAATTATTTCATGTTTCCCATTTTTGACACATACACCTGACGTCATCATTCTTGCTAATGATTATTCCACTGTTTGATCAGTATATCCTTCCATGAACCCTTCCTGTTAAACTCCTAAGCTTTTTGACTATTTTTTATTGAAATTTTTTATTAAATTTCTTGGGAGTTTAACGTGTATTACAGAATATTTATTCTGTTTATCCCCATGGTTACTTCCTTACCCTAGAGGTGTTAGGTCATTTTAGTCTTGCATCTTCTATCCAATGTATCGTTTTTTCTTCATATGAAGAGCTAGGTTTGCATCTGGTAGTATTTTAATTGGTTTCTGACTTTGTGCCTTTTTGTGCCCGATGTCTTGTTTCCATTTTTTTCCTTGACGTTGTTTACATTGGCAATGTCCTTAAATGTATGTGGTATTTCATATTATATTCCTGTAGAGTTACTCTAGGATACATTGATTATTATTCTGGTAGTGTTGCTCTTAACAGTTGGATTTTGTCCACACTTGGGCTCTATCGGGATGCCCTTGGGCTCATTATGTTCCCTTTAGGAACTTAAGCATTTTTTTCAAAAAATTTTTGAATTTAATTTTTTAATTTAATTTTGATTGCGATTATTCATGTATCTTTATCATAACATTTGTTGTGGAGTTTGTAGGAGTGCTATCGACTTTGTCTTTTGATTGTAATTATGAAAGCTTACTGCTCTAAATGCAAGGTGAGGAAGTCTTCCTCAGATTTACATGCTAGTTGCCTTGCCTGCAGTCGATGTACTCCTGCAGATTCTTGCCTACTGTGTAACATTGGCATGACAGACGTTGGAGACGGGTATCGCAATGCATTGTTGGCGGTGAGGTTCTTATGCCGGAACTCTCAGTGTAATATAATTCAAGTTTTTCAGTTTCTATTTTCAGAGGAACATGAACATGGTGATGGTATTGTGACACCCATCCAAAGTGTGCTACCGTCGTCACCCTCTGTTGAGCAATAGAGCGAGCTGCAAGGTGCTCATGAATTAAGCAAGGGATAAGGCCTCTAGTTAGTGTTTTTAATCCCTTGCAAGCAGCTAGCTCAACCGGTGAAACGGTTACTCTGTCTGTAGGAGCCATGATACTAGGTATGTCTGTTGCGGTCGAAGGAAGTGTAGATTTGGGTAGAGCAAGCACCTTAAAAACAAAAGCTCACCCAGCGACGATGGAAATAGGGAGGAAGTCAGCAAGTTTCTTGTTGGGAGGCTCGGCGAGGTCTGACAAGGATGCAAGCGGGAGAGGCCCCTCTCTAACCTAACAACTTCTGGGGCCAGAGGTTGTTATGAGAAACATGCACAAGCCGGAACCAAGTTTTCTTTCCGGGAGGCTTGGCGAGGTCTGATAAGACCACAAGCGGGAGAGGTCCCTCTCTAACCCAACAACATTTGGGGCCAAATGCTGTTTTGAGAAACTTGCATGAGTCGGAGCATATGTCCGCCCACTGCTCGGGACGCTCCATTATAAAAGCAAACACGACCGTATGCTAGCTACCCGACTTTAGATATCCAACCAATTGTGTGAAGACGGAGCCAGTCTTCGCCCATGAAGTTGGACCATCCGGTAGCTAGCTATCCGAGGTTTTGTTCATCAGGACGTTCGGAAAAGAGATCTACTTCTGGATCATAGTCCCAAGAGTAGCAAGCTGCAAAAAAACAGATAACCGCTATTCCTCAAGCCTCAGTCACAGATTGCGCAGCTGATCCCAGCAAGTGCATGAGCCAGGGTTCCCGCGCGTCCTTGAATTCCTGGAAAACCCTTGAATTTCAAAAATAAATTTCCAGGCCTGGAAAACCCTTGAAAAACCCTGCACCCCCATAAAACCCTGGAAAAATGACTGAGGGCCCTTGAATTTACACACGAAAAACCAATTGCAAAAAGCCAAGTCAAACTAGTGTAAATTGGAAAAAGTAACTAAAACACTGGTAGCTGAGTTTGCAGCTTCAGTATAACGTAGTGATTTATTCAATATTAGCGTTCTATTTACAATGGTGAAACCGTGTATTATGGAGTACGTAACATTTAACTGGTAGCTCAGTTTGCGGGCAGTAACCTCTACCAGGGAACTTGCCTCTATTCTATATTGATTTTTCTCATTGGTTGTTCGCTGCTGTTGAATTAGCTGTTATCCAATCACACTCACTGACACATACAATCAATGTACAATGTGAATGACCTTGTTTTGTACACACGTTTTGAATAGACATTGATATTAGACAAAAGACTCGGTGATTCGTGACTTGGAATAATAAAATGTTTTCAAAATCTCGACAATGCAGATTTCAAGAAAGCTGGATGGCCCATGAAAGCTATAAAGATTGGATCAAAGCGGTGAAAAATCCACACTACGCATGTTGTTATTTGTGCCAAAAAGAATTTTCTGTTGGGAATATGGGCGAAGCATCACTTCATTCGCATATGAAAAGTGAAAAGCACACAAAAGCGGTGCGAGATTCGGATACAACTTCATCAATGAAACATTTTCTTACAAAAACGACTGCTAATAACGGCAACACAAGCGTGTCGATGACTGATTTTGTGAATTCAGTGTCGCAAGAACAGGTGTTTAAAGCAGAAATAATTTGGGCCCTAAAATGTGTCACTACACACTATAGTTACAATAGTTGTAAGAACATATCGGGCATGTTTGCAAAAATGTTCCCAGAAAGGCGAGTCCTTACCTACTGCTGAAGGATAACCTTGTTAACAAATTTTGTCTCATGTATAATCACAATTTATTGTGACTGTTATGTCATTACCAAATTTTGTCCTTGAAAACCCTGGAATTTTTTATTTAAAAGTCCGAAAATGCCCTTGAATTTTCCTTAAAGTGTCCTTGAATACCCTTGAAAACCCTTGTATTCTTCCCTTAAAAAGCTGCAGGAACCATGTGAGCAGCCTCCCGCAGGCTCCAGTGGTGAGTTGTCGGATGGTGCTGGGTTGGTCCAATCATCTGTTCACGCAGATGCAAATGACCGAATGTTACAGCTTAATCAGTCAGATGGCAAAAGGGACAAGGAAGAGGATTACCCTTCCCTTACGGAACAGCATATGGTAGCGATGAATTTTATTTATCAATACCATACTGACTTTGTTCCACCTGATCAGCAAGCTGCGACTACTATAAAGAGACATATAACTGCAGTAGCTTCCTCTTGAGATTACTGTCTCTTTGGGAATTACGGCTGTTAGAATAGCGGCTTGTCATTCCCTACCTTGCGTGAAGATGGTTGTATGTCTCCAGTTAGTGAGCTTTCAAGTCGCTAGTTACAAGATATCTCTCTTCACAGAGAGGAAGACTTCTTGCTATGTTAGCCAGGCTATGACCACTGTCTTTTGGGATTAAAACCGATAAGGTACAGTGCTTTTCGGTTTGTTTCCACAGGTGTCATAGACTTGAGTCTTATTGTTTACACCATAGTAGCCTAGCTAGAATCATAAGTGAGATTGTTTCAGTTGTTATGCAGTGATGTAACTGAATTTATTTTCTCTGGGGACTGCTGCCTCTTTGGGAATTTAGGGCTGTTAAATAGCGGCTCTTCATTCCCTACCTTGCGCGACGATAGTTGTAAGTCTCCGTTCAGTGAGCCTTCAAGGATGCAACTTACACTGATATATCTGTCTTCACAGAGATGACTTATAAGCTATGGCTAGCGTTGTTAGTCTCCATAGTGAGCTTCTAAGGCCGCAGTTATCAGCCTTTTATTGTTTTCACATATAGGAAGACATTTAGCTGCTTCAGCTAGGCTGAGTTTGTTGTCCTATTGGGCATGATACCGTATGTTAGAGGAGGTTATTCTCTTCCAACCGGTATGGTTTGGTCTTAGTTATATGAGGCGATAAGCAATATTAATGATGCCATATTTACCTAGTGTTATGTCGATATGGTGCATTTGTTCTTTATGTCCCTCTCCGTCCTTAGTGGCATTATGGAGTCAATCAAACTTGAGGGAGCCCTGCGGTTCCTATTCCATTTCATGACTAACACAAGAACGATTCAAGTAATGCAGATGAGGGGGGTTCGATATGAATTTGAATTCCCCCCTCCCCCAGCCAATGTGCTAAGAGGCGATTACAGGGCAGGACATAGTTTTCCTCTTGTAAGCCTTGTATGCATTTAGTATATACATGCCTTTCATGGCTTCGCGATTGGCGGCTGGGTCGTTTTTCTAACGGTGTCCTCATGGGCATATCCACTTTTTAGTTGGTTTGTTTCCTGCGGTTGTTCGTTTATAAGTCATATACGAGCATATGATTCTTTATCAATAAAATTGCTAGCCTTCGTGTACCAGTATGGTTGATATGTCAGTTATCTGGGTGACATTCTCCAATGTGGCAATTAGTCCACTCTGAAAAGTTTCGCTCAGGGCGGTCTCGCCTTTCTTATGACGTATGAGTTTATTACTCAGTTAACTGCATATTAACGTTGTATTATTCATTCAGTTTCCTGGTTACACTTGTATCACTCGGTCATATCGTGGTTACAAGCTGTATTCAGATGAGTATATGCAGGATTTCATTGCTCGCGTGCATAAAATGTCTATTATTAGGCCGACGCATTGTTGACAGACTATATAAATTCTTGCTCTGCTTATAGAGCTTATGAGAATTTTAGGGGCTATTTGGATCAGTATGGAACTGCCAACAGGCCATCTATGTATATGTACTCATTTTTTGGGATCATTAGTCGGAGTAATATATTCTTCTCCGAACACTCATTGGTTGAACAGACCTAGGAAACTATGAATTATTTCGGGGACGGTCCGTGACAAATCTGTTAATCATAGCACGTTCCATGTTCTATATCCACGTTTCTATGAAGATACAGTACACACTCTTGTATATTCGAACGGTTCATTGGAGTGTTATTATTGGAATCATTTGTGCACATGAACGGGGCTGCCTGTAGGTTGCCTTAGAATCATGTTAATCCTTCAGATACTGTTTAGTTGGTATTAAATTGGACAAGTGTATGGTTGTACACTTTATATTACCGGTTTCATGCTATCAACGTATTCCAACTCAGGTATACGTGAGAATTGTACCCTGTTAATTACCGGAATCGCCACAATAGCCTTAGCTTCTGAAGTGGCATTAAGCACCAATAATTAATAATAATAAATAACAGGGTGCTTATTGGGAGAATATATTTGGATTATTTAGTATCGCTTTGCACTGATTCCAGAGCTCTCCCCTCTTTGTTTTGAAAAATATTCCTTCAAAAATGGGGGGGGGGGGGGGATTTTTCTCCTCCGGCTTGATAAGTGTGTAACTATGAGTGAAGCTGTTTTTGTCTGTAGATTATATCTGACCCTAGATACAGCTTGTTTATTATTTATACATGGCGTATGTTTGTGGGGGTTAGTCTCTCACCCTCAAATACGCCATCCTAATTTATGGGGCTTAGTCCAGACTAGCCTTAAAATTGGGGGCTCATTACACCCATTCAGCATAATCATTCATGTTAAGAATATGGAATTACTTGGGTATGGCTCCTTATTTATGATATGTCTTCTCTATTATTGTATAGAGAGTCATACATGTAATATCTTTTAAATGTATTTTCCTTTCACCTTGGAATGCAGGCTTAGGAGCTATATTTGGTCTGTAAATTCTTAAGTCCTAGGCCCTCCGCCTTTTTATGATTCAGCTAGTCTGGGCCATTGGTTGTCGTATAAAAATATAAATTTTAAGTATTTTGTATATTTTTTATACTTACCAATGGCCCAAATGGGGGATGGCCCTCCCATGAGTGGGCACTCATATCTGACCACTGAGTTATTATTAGTGCGCTCATCTACAAAGAATGATGTTGGTGCCAATTCTCTTCCTGACCACTGTGCATGCACAGAGAGCAAAAGTATGGAGGGCCAGATAGGACTTTTAATTTTCGGTTTTGTATGCAAATTTTGGGGATTGGGGGTTCAAAATTTGTGTTTGGCCCTTGATAATTTTGAGTTTGCACCAGCTAGTCTGGGCCATTGGTAAGTATAAAAAATATACAAATTTCTTAAAATTTATAAATTTTTATACTGTACCAATGACCCAGACTTAGCTGGTGCTAACTCCAACAAAACCAGGGCCAAACACAAATTTTGCCCCCCAATCCCCAAAATTTGCATCCAAAACAAAAAGAAATCATGTCCTAAAGGACCTCCATAGTACGCCTCTACTGCGCATGCGCAGTGACGCAGTCGTCCCGAAATTGGCGCCAATTATCATTCTCTGTTTGGCCCTTCATCAGTCAACATCTCACTGATCTTTGTGCTTGTAAATCTCAGTTTAAAGGATGCCAGACACGTAATTTTTGGAGAAAATGTGATTCTAAGGAGGATAGAAGGAGGAGAGGAAAAAGAAGTGGCAAAAAATAATCAGGGCTGTACTTAAAATTTTTTGATGAAATTATGTTAAGTTGCCTATTTTCGAGGCATGGGCCTCTTGTTGTCATTCTTGCTAATTGTTGCACTGCTTATTCAGTGTTTCCTCTCCCCTAGCCTTCTAAAGTCCCCCCTGGCAATTCTCCCATGCTTTTGGCATATTTTTGAGAAGTTTCATTTCTAAAATTTCCTGGGAGAGTTGCTTGGTTACAGAATGTTTTCTGTTATTTTCCCCATAGTTACGTTTTCACCCATGGGTGTATAACGTTTGTGTTCTGCATCTTCCATCTGATGTTCTACAGATTCTCCCCTGGGAGTCTCTGTTTTGCATCAGATAGAGTGTAATTGATGACTGATTCCGGGCCAGTTCTTTCAGTGCCTGGAGTCATGTTTTCTAGTGTGTTTACACTGTTTGTTTTCATTGGCAACAGCCTTTTTTGAGGGGGGCTGTTTGCCTTTGTGGTAGTTTATCTCATTATAAGATACATTTATATTATCCGAAAGTGTCTCATTAATTATTTTATATAAATTTAAAATTTTTGACCACACTTTGCCATCGGATCCATCGGGGCTCAACGTTACTTTTCAGCAACTTGGGCTTCTCTGAAAAAATATTTTTTCAAAATTATTTTGTTTTGCAATTGTTTTTTCATTTATTAATGGATCATGTTATTATGTATCTTTGTGTCAGGGGTTTTTGCGAGTAACTAGGACTTATTGTTGTTCTTTCACAATGAAGGGACATTGTTCAAATTGTAATAGGAAGAAATCTTCCTCTGACTTTCATGATCATTGTATTAATTGTAGTCAGTGTTCTCGCATTAATCCCTGTCCTATATGTGAACATTGGGATGAGAAACATTGGAAACGTGTGTCACGATATGTTGTTTCTGGAGAAAGAGCGATGCCGGCTCTTTCTCCACAAGGTCACTCTACTCTCTCAGTTTCTATTTCAGAGGAACCAGAACAGGGTGATGTTTCCATGTTATCTTCTTCAAGTGTGCGTCCGTCGTCACAAATGAATTCAGAGCTAGAGGCAAAAGTGCTCATGGAGATTAGACAAATGTCGTCCGCTAGCTCGCCCGGTGTAGCGTCCATTCACCGAATGGTTCGGCAGCCGGGTTCGTCCGATGCGGTCCAAGAGGAAATTTTGGGTGATGCGAGCACTATAAACATAATAGATGCACACCCAGTGACGGCGGATAGTAAACGAGAACGGAGGAAGCCTTTTAGTCCGGTTCCTAGCTCGTCCAGGTCCAGCCGGGCCGCGAGCGAGAGAGGTCCCTCTCTCGTACAACAACATCTGGGACCAGATGTTGTGGTACAAAATGTGTCTTTAGCGGAGCATACGTCCGTCGCTCGGGACGCTCCGTTGTATAAGCAGTCCGCAGAGACTGTTAAGGCTTCCTCTTCTCGTCAGCGCACACGACCGCACCTTGGCTGCGTGACCTCCGATATTTTACCAGCTTCGCCGATGAAGGATTCTTCGGCGACCAGGTCACACCATCCGGCAGCCAGGGATTCGAGACCGATGGACTCCGGACGTTCGCATAGGAAAAGTATGCGGGAGCCATCTGATGCGGAGCTGCCCTCGGCGAAGCAGCGAAAGACTGCGCCTCCGCAGGTCTCGACGTCGGACATTCTTGTGCAGATAGCACAGCTTATCGCAGCATCCCAGCAGCCGACAGAAACGGTGTCGGATCGAGAATTATCCGACGGCGCTGGGTCGGTACGCTCCGCCGAAGCATCGGGGGCGGACGACCGGGAACATCGGGAGGTCCGACCGGATGGTGAAAGGGATACGGATGAATTGGAGCTATCCCTTTCGGAACAACATAAAGCTGCCGTGGACTTCATCCGGCACTTTCTCCCTCAAGTTGTTCCGTCGGGCCAGACTGCTGCGCTTCCGGACAAGAGAATTATAGCGTCATTGGACTCTGATTTTTTTGAGCGGTTCAGGGACATCGCTCCCGAGTTTCCGTCGCAGTCCAATAATGTTGCAAGAACATTTGAATTATTGAACGACGCTATATTTAAACTTGCTTCCAGGTCGGGGAAAGCAGGTTTCTTGTCCACTAATACTCTTAACCTGCCTTTCATTAATGCAAGGAATAAATTCGACACGGCAGGACAGGGTATACCGAGAGTTCCTCTGCGTATGGACGACGAGGCGGAAGACTTAGAGCTATCATTACCGTCGTCAGCTTCTATTCCAACCGAAGTGTTGGAAACAGCTATTGCGTCTAACAGAGCCAATTTAGATGCCTTATCTTACGCAGATCACCTTACTAAGGCGTTATCACTGCGCCTTCAAGGGGTAGAGTTTCAGGATATACAATCCTCTTTAAGACTTCTTTCAAGGGCAGTAGCTTATTCCACGTGTAACTCCGCCCTTTCAGTGGCAAATCTGGAGTTGGTTAGACGTGACGCAGCCCTAGCTACATCCACACTAGTGGATTCTAAGGTGAAGAACTCTCTTAGAGTCGCTTCGGTCTCAGGAGAACTTCTCTTTGACGGCACTTTCCGCTATTTATGATAAAATTAAAAAGAAAGCTAATGATTCTCTGTTGTTCAGATCCGCTCCTAAAAAGTCGGATACAGCAGACACGAATAAGACAGGCACTTCTGGGTCTAATGCGCCCAAGAGAGGTTCCTATAGAGGTTCCGGTGCGTCCTCTTGGTCTTATTCGAGAGACCGTCAGGATAGCGACTCTCGTTCGGGACGTCCTTCAGGCCGGGACAATCGGTCGGACGCCCCGAGGTCGACGAGGCGAGGTGCGGGTCGTGGAAGACGTGGTTTCTCTTACCGCAGGCCTCGCAGGTCCAGGAGGTGATGGCTTAAACCTCTATCGCGTTCCGGTTGGCGGAAGGTTGTCGAGTTTTTCACAAGAGTGGGCGTCGATTACGGACGACCCTTGGGTGAGAGGAGTGACTTCGGAAGGTCTAAAGATATCCTTCAAACGAAAGCCTCCATTAACTCGAAGTCCAAAGTGGACTCATCTTCCGTCAAATCCACAGAAAAGAGACGCTCTGTTATCAGAGGTGCAGTCTCTTTTAATGAAGAACGCGGTAGAGGTCGTAGAAAACCAGGAATCTCTGGGATTCTACAGCCATCTGTTTCTGGTTCCGAAACCAGACGGCTCGTTCCGTCCAGTCATAGATTTGAGCTGGATAAACAAGCTGATCGTCGCTCCGAAGTTTTATATGGAGACGATTCGATCGGTCAGAGCGAGTATTCGGGTGAACGATTATGCAACGAGCATAGATCTCAAAGATGCGTACTTTCACGTCATGGTACATCCGACATTCCGAAAGTATCTACGCTTCGCAGTCCTAGGAGTGGTGTATCAGTTCCGGGCCATGTGCTTCGGATTGAATCTAGCACCCTGGGCTTTCACTCGGGTAATGAACTCGGTAATGATCTACTTCCGAGCTCATTCGTCTACGGTAACGTCGGCCTACCTGGACGACATTCTTCAGAGGTACGGCAACGAGTTAACGCTTCAGAACGATGTTCAGAATCTTCTTCTATTGCTCCGACGTCTCGGTTTCATAGTAAACGAGGAGAAGTCGGATCTGGTGCCGTCCAAGTCATTCACTCATCTGGGAATGAGCTTCGAGACGCACAACAATCTCGTTCGTCTGCCGTTAACCAGAGCGAAATTAGTCAGTTGTTACGCTCGCTATTGTCTGCACGCAGACAAAGTCACGGCGAGAGAATTTATGAGACTGATAGGTCTGTGCGGAGCCGCCGCGGATCTCATTCCGATGGGGCGGCTACGCACACGTCCTCTTCAAATTTTCCTGACTCAGAATTGGAGTGTGAAAATTCATTCGCTCGATGTAGACGTTCTCTTGTCAGATCAAGTGAAACAAGAGATTCAGACTTGGGCAAACATTCAGTGGTTAACTCAAGGAGTTCCGCTGCAGTTGCCGGATCCGAGTTTTACCGTTATGACGGATGCCAGTCAAACAGGTTGGGGTGCATCATTAATCCCAACGGATTCGAGATGCCAGGGTCTTTGGGATCCGCAATTCCTGTGCAAGCACATAAACATCAAGGAAATGATGTCAATTTGGCTTGCGTTACGTCACTGGATGGACATTATTCACGATGCTCATGTCCAAATCCTATCCGACAATACGACAGTAGTGGCGTATATACGGAATCAGGGAGGCACTCATTCAGTTCCGTTGTTCAATCTAACGGAAAGAATCCTTCTGTTTGCGTTAGAACATCACGTTCTTCTTTCGGTCCGTCACATACCGGGTCGTCTGAATGTGCTAGCAGACTCCCTTTCACGAAAGGGTCGCTTGTTGCCGTCGGAGTGGACTCTCAACAAACAAGTATTCAATCAGATTTGCTACCAATGGGAACGGCCAATGATAGACTTATTTGCGACACATCTCAACAATCAGTTGCAGACGTATGTGTCCCCGTGTCCGGATCCAAGAGCATTTGCAGTAGACGCTCTGTCGATCCCTTGGGACGGAATGATAGGATATGCGTATCCTCCAGCGCCGTTAATTCAACAAGTATTGCTAAAGATAAAACAATCTCAGTGCAAGATTCTGTTGGTAGCATCTCTGTCGCCACAGAGACCGTGGATAAATCTACTCAGGTGTCTGTTGTGGGACCTACCGCGGAAGCTTCCTCCACGAGAGGATCTTCTTTCGCAGGGGAAATCGCGCCAACTCCATCACAACCCGCAAGGTCTCAACCTTCACGTTTTTCCGTTGTGCGGTCCTTCTTGCATGGCAAGCACTTTACAGGACGAGCAGTGGACGCGATTTCTAACTGTAGGAGGACCTCCTCTTTGCTAAACTATGCGGCTAAGTGGAAGGTTTTTCGTCGTTGGTGTAGGGATCATTCTGTAGATATATTTGATCCCTCTATACCAGACATTGCAAACTTTCTAGTATACTTGTTTGACGAAATCAAACTGCAGCCTGTTACTATAAAGGGTTATAGATCTATGTTATCTGATACCTATGCACATCATGATAGTTTACAAATTGGATCTAATGTCTCTTTATCGAAATTGGTTAGAAACTTTTCGATAAATAGACCCAGAACTCTTAGATTAATTCCTAAGTGGAATTTAGCTTGGGTTCTCCTTAAATTGAAGGAAAAGCCATTTGAACCTCTTGGGACAGTAGATTTCAAATTCTTATCTTATAAGACAGCTTTTCTCTTAGCTTTCTCTTCTGCCAGAAGAGTCAGTGAGCTTCATGCACTATCGGTGGATGATTCTCATTATCGTAGTGTTGGGAACACTATCACCTTCACTACTAATGTGGGTTTTTTAGCTAAGAATCAGGCTCCTAATAAATATCCGGAACCTATTGTTATTAAGGCTCTTCCGTCTTCAGACGGGCGTAGGCCTTTACTCTGTTCTGTTAGAGCACTACGTATCTATAAACAGAGATCTCAGTTCATCAGAAAGGGACGGAAACGTTTCTTTCTGTCTTTGATGCCTAATAGAAAGGACATTTCAGTCCATTCTATTGCTAGATGGATTCAGTTAACTATCCGTACTGCTTATGAAGATTTATCTTCTTCTCAGCAGTCTGTGCTTAAG
This sequence comes from Pictodentalium vernedei, assembly GCA_031216915.1. Taxonomy (NCBI): domain Eukaryota; kingdom Metazoa; phylum Mollusca; class Scaphopoda; order Dentaliida; family Dentaliidae; genus Pictodentalium; species Pictodentalium vernedei. Next base: position 354,089,263 of record CM062292.1, read on the forward strand.
ATTTCTGCTCATGAAGTAAGAGCTCTTTCTACTTCCTGGGCTTATGCTAATAGTGTTGCTATTACAGATTTAATGAAGGCTGCTTATTGGTCTCAGCCATCCACATTTACGAATTTTTATCTCAGAAATATTGAGTCCATTTCTGGAGACCTGCATTGTTTAGGTCCGTTATCTGTTGCTCAGAATGTCGTCCACTAAACAGTTGCAACTATAGTTATGCAGGCTTTCTGTTCCGGCAGTGACTCCGTCCGGCTGCCCTCTTCGCTCTGGGCTATTTGACCCAGGGCAAGGGGAAGGGGGGGGGGGGGGCGGGTGTTCCCTTAGGTCACCTGCTTTATAGTGAAAAGCAAGGGAATACCTCCTCCAAGTCAGTATTTCTGAGTCGCTTCCGGGATGGTTTTAAAGTGTAATATTAATGTTTAATTTCATTCATGTCTTATTTTTAAAGTGTAGCTCGGTGTGAAGCATTTGTATATGTCAAGTGTCAAACGGGCTTTAATATACAATACTCGGACACTTTTAAATGATTATAAAGAGTCTCAATTCTCTGGACTACTTTATTTATTGGCTTGCTTTAAAAATAATTAGTATAAGGGTTATACTGGATGTTAATAGAGAACATGAATGTTATTGTGCTCAATTATTAAGGGTAGTGTATCTTTCTAATTTAATATTAAATAAGAAAGATACATGTAAAGCCTAATACTCCTTTTCTCCTTAAGGGGTTACCTCTTTACTATATAGTTGAGCTTATTGGATTTTTCTCTATGTCCTAGGCCCTCCAGCCTGTTTACTATTCAGCTAAGTCTGGGTCATTGGTACAGTATAAAAATGTTAAAAAATTTATAGTAATTTATATATTTTTTATACTTACCAATGACCCAGACGGGGATGGCCCTCCCTGGAGTTGGGAACTCTTGCCTCCCCGCTGAGTACATAGCGCTGACCAGGCACTGCCAGTAAGAATGATAATTGGCGCCAATTTCGGGACGACTGCGTCACTGCGCATGCGCAGTAGAGGCGTACTATGGAGGTCCTTTAGGACATGATTTCTTTTTGTTTTGGATGCAAATTTTGGGGATTGGGGGGCAAAATTTGTGTTTGGCCCTGGTTTTGTTGGAGTTAGCACCAGCTAAGTCTGGGTCATTGGTAAGTATAAAAAATATATAAATTACTATAAATTTTTTAACTTTTTATGACATATCTTCATACTTTTAAACAGTTCAGTAAAATCAAAACATGGTTTTTCTGAAACACAGTAAAGTACCAAACAGTCAGTTTATTTTTGGAAGCACCATTAATCGCTCTGAGGGATTTTTTTCAGCATTATAATCTGCAATTAACAACACCTCATCAAAGAGAAGAATGTCAAATTTGTCTGTAGAAGATTATGTTACATTGACAGGCACGTGCTTACTGCTGCCCACACAGAAAACAACCTGCAGTGCACTCAACTGTTGGCAGTTTGTTACAAATGTTTATCTGCGACTTGACAGCCCAAGCACCGAAATAACTGTTCATTGAACATTTCAACACCGTAACCCTTTCATGTTACATCGAGTACACATCATTGCAAAAGGACAAATGTTTTACAGCTTTGACAATGCTAGAGTCAGCACAAGAATTCTAACGTCTCGCGGTCAAATACTATTTATTTTCCTGATGCTGTCCCATAAACTATAGGTTGACAGCTGTTCCAACCGGTTACGCCGATAACTGATTGCAAACCAGTTATCCGGCTAACCCTTTCAGCACTATAAATTACTTTTCAATGATCATTTGTAATGTGAGTATCTTTTTTCAGATTTCACACATCTACAAAAGGAGCCTAAATTTAGTAACATGTTGCTCATAAATAATTGTTTTGTTGCAATTTATTGGAGAGTGCCAGTTTGCACTCTCCAATAAATTGTAACCAAAAAAAAATTGTATTAATATTTTTCTTCCAGTGCTACACCAACAACAAATTAGTGCAAACAGTGTAAAGCCACTATAATGGTTTTCATCTCTTTTCAGTAGAGCCCTGATAGTGGCTTCTAGCACTCAACCAGTTAAAAAAGATCAGTTGTAATGTACTCCATGTAGTGGTAGCAAGATTTTACAATCATTTAGTCCTACAGTCCAGTAGGGCTGTAGGATTAAATTGTTATAGTGAAGCCCTAGAAAATTGAATAGCCATTTTGCCAGTGAAAATTCTTCAGTTAGGAGTATTCAGTTAACAGGGATTTGGTCATATTTTTATACTAAAACCAATGGCTCAGACTTAGCTGGTGCAACCTCAAAATTATTAAGGGCCAAACACAAATTTTGCCACCCCCCCCCCCCCCCAGTCCCCAAAATTTGCATACAATACTGAAAATTTAAAGTCATATCTGGCCCTCCATACTTTTAGTACTTGCGCATGCGCAGTACCCAGGAAGAGACCAGAATTGGCGCCAACATCATTCTTTTGTTTGGCCTAAGTCAGTAAACATTTGAACGGACATCTGTGCAATAATTTCTCATTTTTGAAGATGCCAGACACAAATCAATGATGGTTTTCATGGAATCAACAGTGTAGCAGGATGCTGGAAGTGAATAATGGTGGTTTTGGATGTTCAAGGCTGTAACTTTATCATTTTTATATAAAATTATTCATGTTCCCCAATTTCGGGATATGCTTCTGAACGTTGTCATTATAATATGACTCCACTGTTGTTTTGTTAGTATTACTTCCCTTCCCTCTCCTGAATCCTCTTGTTACACTCCCAAGCTCTTTCGTCTTTTTTAGTGAAGAATTTTTTATTAAATTCTTGGGAGTTTAACATGTAAAATGGAATAGGTATTCCGTTTATCCCCTATGTTTACATCCTATTCATTACTGTTCAGGATGTTTTGTATTCTTTTTTTCTTCATATGAAGATCTAGCTTTGCATCAGGTGGTTGTTGATCGGTTACTGACTTTGGGCCTTTCTTGTGCCTGTTGTTGGTTAGTTTCTGGTTTTTCCTCTTGACGTTGCTGTTTGTTCAATAACATTTTGGATTCGTTTTAATTCAGGGTTCAGTTAAAAACAATTACTGTTTTTTCCCTTAGGATACATATTATATCTTATTCCGGTAGTTTAGCTTTAATTAGGTAGTGCTTGGCCACACTTAGGCTCTATTGGGATGCCCTTGGGCTCATGAGGGTCCCTTGGGGCACTTAGGCTTCATTCAAAAATTTTAGAATTTTTTTTTTTAATTTATTTCGAGAATTTTTGTGATTGTCTGTGTTATGTATCCTTGCAATGTTTATTCTGTATTATTGGGAGTGTTGCGAGCTTATGATTTCCGCTTCATCATTATTGTATTTATTATAATAATTGGTACTTAGTGTAGTCCGGCAAGTCTCGGATTTATGCTTGTTGTTTGCCGGTAGTCACGGTACTCCTTCAATACTTGTACTATGGGATGCGAATGTTGGAAATAGGTATCGACTTATGTGGTGGGCGGTGAAGTTCCGATGTAGGAGCTTTCACCGCTGTCTAATACTAGTCTTTCAGTCTCTTGTTCCTCAGAAAACATGGTGATGGTACTTTGACACCTGTCTGTTACGTGCTGCCGTCATCGCACTCTGATAAGCCCTGCTCTGATGAGTAAACAGAGCTAGTTGCCAAGGTGCTCATGATATTTGCACAGGATTAAAGCCGTTAGAAGCTTAATTCTCTGAATGCAGCTAGCTCGATCGGTGAAGCGGTCATCCCTATATGGGAGCCGGGATGCCAGGTAGGTCAGTTGCGGTCGAGTAGTATAACGTGGGTAGAGCAAGCACCTCATAATATAAAGCTCACCCAGTGACGATGGCAAAAAGGAGAAGCCTGAAAGTTTTTCTATGGGATGTTCGGTGAGATCTGGGGTCAGATCGTGAGTTGGAGAACCCTCTCCATCCCATTAGCACTCGGGGTCGACTGTGTCCATTGCGAGAAACTATAATGAGTCGAAACACGAGTCAGGATGTTCCTATACACTGCAGCCAGAGTTGGCTGCGGTTGTGGCTTCTTCTTCTTACATGGAAGCACATGCAAAGGGGATTAGCCTACAAGATTCTCAGTGGGATACTCTGCGAGATGTGGGGTCAGATCGCGATTTGGAGGGTGTTCTCCGTCCCGTTAGCAGTAAGGGTCATCTGTTTTCTGTCGTGAGAAACTTGAGTTGGAGCATCTGTCCGAAACGTGCATGTCGGGATGCTCCTTCCACACTTCAGCCGGGGTCGGCTGTTGTTACGGCTTCCTTTTCTACCATGGATAAGCACGCTAAGGGGTAGAAGCCTACATGTTTCTAATCAGAACACTCGGCGAGGTCTGGAGCCAGACCACGAGCTGGAGAATCCTCTCTGTTCCGTTAGCAGTCGGGGTCGACTGTTTCCGCTTCAAGAAACTTTAGTTAGTTGGGACGTCCGTTCACGCTTGCATTTCGGTACGCTCCTTCCTTCCAGGGGCCAGTTGCACCTATGGCTTCTTCTTCTGCTTCATCGATGAAGCACGTTAGACTGCAGACTTGCTATCCGACTCCACATGTTCATGCTGTTCCACGGAGATGTTCCCAGTCTTCACCACTGAAGTCGGATTAACCTATAGCTAGTTGTTCGAGGCATTAACCTGTAGCTAGTGGTTCAAAGCCATAGGTGCAACCGAGTCAGATCTCCATACCGTAAGCAGCATATGGTGAAGAAGCAGATAATCGCTGCTCTGCAAACCTCTTTCACGGACCTGCTGCTGCAGATTGTGCAGCATATCGCAGCATCACAGTAGTCGCAGGTTCTGTCGTCAACAGTCTCCGGTAGTGAGCTGTCGGAAGAAGATCTTTCCTTCCCGGATATTTCGGCTCAGGTGTTGAAGGCTTTTGGTCTGATTAACTTGGCTTAGCAATAGTATAAGAAAGGCAATGATCTATTCCTTACGAATAGATGATCAATAGCTCATAGTTAGGCTGAGACAGCTGTCTTGTTTGGAATAAAGCCGTTAGAAGGAATAAGTACGTCTTTTCCTTCTCGGTGTTGTATTCCCAGGCATCAGAGGCATTTAGTTCTATTGTGGACGCCATAGTAGCCTTATGTACTGTTAGAGTGGGTTTTTTAGCTTATACATTAGCAGCTAACGTTGTATGTCTTCGTTTAGTGAGCTGTCTAAGGCCGCAGGGTAACACACAGATATCTGTCTTCACCGATATATGACTTCTAGGCTGTGTTAGCTATGCTAAGACTGCTAGCTTTTTGGAATAAGGCTGTTAGAAGGAAAGATTACATTTTCCTTCTCGGTGTGGTATTCCTAGACATCAGTGGCAATTAGTCCTATTGTTGTCGCCTTAGTTTGGCTTATGTGAATTAAGATCAGTCTGTGTTTATATATCATAACATACACAACCCCTATGGTCACTACACATCACCTATATTATGTATATGACCACATTGATTTTCAAGATCAAGATTTTATTGAAAAAGAATAGAAAGCTACAAATGGAATGTAATATTTCAAAGGATGGTTTCAAAGTTATGATTAGCCCTTTGAACCTGAGAGGCCACTTTTCCAGCCCATGAACATGATACTTTGTAAATCCATTAAGTAGAATAGCTGGTAAGTGAATGTATGGGCAAGACCAATCAATATTTTCAATGTGCAGCCCTGAGGCTGCACGTTGAAAATATTAATTGGTCTACCCACAAATAATGAATATGGCCTCTTCAAATTGCTAGTATAATATATATAAATTTATATATTTTGCATGAATACACCGCCCCACCACCATTGAAACACTCCCCACCCTGAAAAAAAAAAAAATTCCATCCAAGACACTTGCAATACCCAGAAACATGTGACTCCCCACATTTTGGAGCTTCTGCCACCTCTGATAGTACCAAAGGATGTGCCTAAACTATTTATAATTTATAACAGTGCATTTCTCATTGAATTATCCATGTGATATTGGAAAAGTAACAAACCATGAAAGTATGAAGTCAAGGGAAAACCCAAGAATAACTAGAATGTCCCAAAGCAAGGATACTACAGACTATGCTTCCAAGTGAAAATCTGAGAAGTATGGCAAACATATGGCAGAAGAAGTGACATTATACCATGCTTGCGGTGTTTATTCAGTGTTATACAATTATTGACTTTCCTTGAGGTTGATACAATAGATATTGAGAAATGTTCTAGATACACCACACATGGAATCAGGATTACATGTAAGAACGTCATGTAAGAAAGTATCTGATTGGACGTTACACATCTTAGTGGCGTTATGATATTAATGAAATGCTTCAACACAAAACAGTGTCCATCAGAAAATTATCATACGCCAAAGGTGATATTTTTCTTTAAAAATATCAGTTTCATGAATTGAATTAAAAAAATTTATGGTAGAATTACAGAACACAACTCGGATAGAGTACGGGTGATAGGAATCAATAATCCTAGGTTGAGTATTTCTTGTTTTTCATGCATGCCTTCGGCACATGTGAAATGCAGGACAAATACCACCTCGGGTCATTGATTCTAGTCCTGCAAGTTCCTTCCTCATTGTGTTCTATCTTATTCTTTCACTGGATCACATCCTGTTGTACCCAAATAATAACACTTAGGCTGGGCACTGGTTTGTAGCAGTAAATTAGATCACTTTAATGGCCTGGGACTATTAACCCTTTACCTAACGAATCGCCCGCATCCGCCCTCGTAATATGCAAATTCAGCAGTTGAAAAAATATTATTTTTCAAAAACTTTCAACAAAACCATATAATGTGACCCCTCATTGGAACGAGCTCATCAGGCTCGTTCCAACGAGGGGTCACATGGTATGGTTTTGTTGAAATTGTTTGAAAAATTTAAAAAAATGATATTTAAAATAATCAATTTTGATATCGTCTGCGTTGGGTAAAGGGTTAACAACAATTTCTTATCAACCTACCTTACAATTGTTTACTACAGGCTTGCACTACAGTGGAAGAACCTAACTCGGATAAAATACTCTCTATTTTAATCTTTCCCAAGAGATTTGGGAAAGAAAAGTGGTGTAAAAACACCACTAAAAAATAAGCCAAAACTGGGTCGAGCGCCATCGGCGCACACCCAGTAAGGGACGCTCTTCTCTTAGTACAATTCCACGACTTCCGTTAACCAGTGTGCAAGCAGTAATCAAAACCATTCTTCTTTTGTCCGTGCAACTTGGTGGACGTGTTGCGCTATCTTTGCATTATGATACAGTGATAATTCAACTCGTCGATAATGGTTTTCCTGTGACTGGATTATGGATCTGAAGATCGTATAATAACAGGACTGTGTTTTATATATTCTCGTTAATATTTTCAACCACATTCTCATTGTATATTATTTATTATTCCGTTTTCGCGAATGTTTTTTCGACATCGTGTCAACGCGGTTCAACAATGAATGAAATTTTTCGGTTGATAAATTTAAATTGTTATTGGAGTTAGGTGTCAATTAGGGACTGTCTGGACAGGATTTCTTCACTCTGTTGAGGGCTGAATTTCTGGGTTTTTTCGGTCCCTGACTGCCGTCTGGGTTCTGTCGTGTACCCACCGTTTTTTTTCTGCCACCTTCTCTCATAGTTGAGAGTGTTCTTCTACTTTCTGTATCTGTTGCGTTCACCTTTTTCTTCTACTGGTCTCACCTCTGTTATTTCCAGTTTGGTTCCTTAAGGGCAATCCCTTTTCCCTCGCCTTGGTGCGTTCTCGTGGCCGTTTCTTCCACACCCGCGGGTGGTGTGAACGCTGTCTTTTCGGGGCCTCCCGACTAGACCACGTTCTGGTGTGAGTTATACTCCCTACGTGGGGGATGTGCAGCTCCTCCCACACCCGTGGGGGGCAGGGGGGAACACTGTCATTTTGGGGCCCCCAACTCGACCATGTCTGGTGTGAGTTATACCCCCTCCGTGGGGGATGTGCAGCTCCTGCCGCTCCTGTGGGGGTGGGGAATGCTGTCGTTTTGGGGCCTCCCGACTCGACCACGTCTGGTGAGAATTACTCCCCCTCCGTGGGGGATGTGCAGCTCCTCCTGCACCAGCGGGGGGTGGGGAACGCTGTCGTTTCGGGGCCTCCCGACTTGACCATGTCTGGTGAGAGTTATTCCCCTTCCGTGGGGGATGTGCAGTTTTTTTTTTTTTACCGTGGTGAATACTGCGGGAGCTGTTGGATTTCTGGTGAAGAGATGCCTGGTTCTGGGACTATGCGCGATCTCCAGTCGACATCTGAGGCTGTCACTAGGGTTGTGACTCCTCCTTTGGAGGCCGAGCTAGGTGGCTCTCCCCTTTTCCGCCAGTTCCAACAGCTCCCGTCGTATCTGCTGCTACTGCTGTTCCATCTACAACATCATCGTGCACCGTTTTTAGCTGTCCTCGGCTGCAGGGATATCTGTAGTGTGGTTGCGGGGTATCGGCCTCAGCCTTCCCCGAATTTAACTCGGCGAAGTCGGAAGTGGCTGCCGACTGAACCCCTGCTGTGTCCGCCCTTGAGCACAGCAGTTTTATACCTGCAGTAGTCTGCTGCGGCGTCTGGTAGTGTAGACGTGGGGGTATCGGCCTCAGTCTTCCCTGACTTCAACTCGGCGTAGTTGGAAGTGGCTGCCGGCCGGACCCTCTACTGTGGTCTCTGCGCCGTCGAGTACCACAGTTTTGACATTGGCGTTTTCCGTCCACTCATTCTGGTCACACGGCCAGTTTTGCGGGACCAACGCCTTCTGTGCAGCCTGGACCTTCTGCCCCGCAGAGGTCCACGGCAACTCTCCTGAATTCCTGCTATGTTGATCCTCGGGGTGTGTTGTATCCTTATGCACGTCTGCCCTCAGATGTTAAGGCTGCCGCCCGTTGCCCCACTTTGGGTGTATTGGAGGATCGTGACCCTTCACTGGTTAAGAGGGTCAAGTGTGAAGCCACTTTGCTGGTTCATCCCCATGTCAAACTGGCTGGTACGGGCGGTGAGCTTAGGGAGGCCCTCTCCTTACTCACTCAGGTTCTGTCCAAGAGCCTTCCTGTTGCTTCCAGCGAGGCAGCGAGTGGTTTCCAGGCGCCGCCTCCCGGGATTGGAAACAGGCCGCTTTCTGATCCCCCTGGTGTTCCTACACCATGGGAGGCGTTGGCTGGTTTGCCCACTATGGGCTATGTGTCTTCCGACTCCAGGGAGGAGTAGGCATCCTTGATGTCGAGAGCCAGCAGTCTTCTGATTTGGGGCAGCTCTTGACTTCATGTGTGGGTTCCTTCCGGATCTCAAACCATCAAACCAGCCGACAGTGTCAGCCAGGTCGCGATCATCAGTTGCGCGCCTACAGCCTGTGGAGCAACCTGCTTCTGGGCGTCTTACTCACGGGGTAAGGGTAAGCGTCGGCAGGCTAGAGGGAAGTCTCAGGATTCTTCATTCAGTAGAGGAGGTGGTTTCTCCTATCGCGGGGCTCGAACTGAAGGTCCTCACCTTGATTCGTCCAGGTTGGAGGAAGGATAGCAGAGTTCGCAGACCGTTGGGCCACCATCACATCCGATCCTTGGGTGTAAGATGTTGTTCGGTCTGGGCTGCGAATATCCTTCCGAAGACACCCCACTCTGTCCAGAGTGCCTCTTCCAACTACAGTTCCTTCAGACGTTTTACGTCGGGAGCTTTTGTCCACGGAGATAGACAATCTCCTGGCCAAGGGGGCGATCGAGGTCGTCAAGAACATTCAGTTAGTGGGGTTTTATTCCCGCCTGTTCTTGGTGCCGAAGAAGGGTGGCGACGTTGGATCCTCTAGGTCTTTCCCTTCACGGGATGTGGGACCAGGATCGGACATCTCTACACATCAACCAGAAGGAGCTTCTTGCTCTTCTTCTGAGTTTCAGGCAGTGGATCCCTCACCTGTCGAATCGTCAGGTCCTTCTGTTGTTTGACAATTCGACAGTGGTTGCTTACATTCAGAACCAGGGCGGCACGCACTCGGTTCCAATGTATGAATTAGCTCGGGATCTTCCACTGCTCGCTCAGGATGTCAACGCCGGGGTGGTTGTTCGTCACATTTCCGGTCGTCTGAACGTCCTAGCCGACTCCCTGTCCTGACGGGGCAGGTTCTTTTCCACCGAGTGGATGCTCCACATGGCGGTGTTCCATCGATCTCTTGGCGACTTGTTGGAACCATCAGGTGGCCACTTTCATGTCCCCGTGTCCAGATGCTCTGGCTTTCGTCGTGGACGCTCTGGCCCTCCTTTGGGACTGTCTTGTCGGCTACGCCTTCCTGCCGGTTCTGATTCCGCCTCAGGTTCTAGCCCAGATATGAACCTGCAGTCGTCAAATCCTTTCAATCACACCCCTGTCGCCTCGGTGGGTGTGGATCAATCTGACCGCTCTGTTAGCAGCGGTTCCGGCATGTCTCCCTCTACGTCACGACTTTCTTTGCCAAAGTCGCCTGAGGAGGTTTCAAGTTGACCCAACTTCATTGTGCCTTCGCGCATGTCTTTTATCAGGTCCTGTCTCCTCTGTGGTGGTTTTTAGAGACAAGCAGTGGAGTTGCTTTCTTCTTCAAGGAGGCACTCACTCCACTGGTTTAGCCTCTGTGGCTAAGTAGAAGGTTCTTCTGTCGATGGTGTGCGATCACTCTGTTGCTTCTGTCACTCCTTCGATCACACCGCTTGCGGAGTTTCTGGTATATGTTTGTTTCTGGGGGTCTCCAGCAATGGGTACAAGTCCATGCTTCGGAGATCTTTTTCATATGCGGTACCACATTGTTTCGACACTCATACTTGCCTCTCCAAGCTTGTTCAGCTCTTTTCCTTGAAAAGGCCTAGGACTTTGCAGTTTACTCCAAGATGGACACTTTCTTAGGCGCTGCTCTGCTTGGGGAGGTGGGGCAGAGGCGTTTGTGCCTTTTCCTGGATGGATATGCGTTTTCTCACATGCCAGATCTCTCCTGCATCCATTTCTCGATGGATTTGTCTTGCTATTCGTGCAGCTTCCGCTCGTCTAGCTACTGGTGATTGTATTACCAATGGGTTTTTCTGCCATGAGGTGCGTGCATTGTCTTCCTCTTAGGGCTTTTACTAACTCCGTCATGTTGTCGGATGTTATACTGGCAGCCTACTGGAGAAATACTACCTTCTCCATTTAATTGCGATGGTTGCAAGAGCCGACAGAGGACCTTTGTCCTACAGGCCCTCTTTCTTCGGCTCAGGCTGTTGTCTATCCCACCCATTCAGCTTTTTACAGGGTCAGTTCCAGCTCCGAGCTGTTCCTGCCCTTTCTGTCTGTGCATCTCACTTCACCATACGCCTCATCTTTCATTGTCTTTTACTAATGTTTGTGATGCTATGGTTTGGTAGGCCTAGGGATCTCTTCCTCTGTCCACGGTTCCAGTGCAATTGAGTTATGGGTGGGTTGGTTATGTGATTCCCTCCATCCTATTGTCTATTCAGCCTGTTGTAAACAATTGTAAGATAGGTTGATAAGAAATATAAATTTTATAGTAAATTTCCTTTCTTATTATACCTACCGCAATTGTTTACATGGAGGCCCTCCTGTCTTCTTATTCGGGTAAGAATCCTTCCTCCCTGCTGATCACATACCTCCTATGTTGGCGGACTCAGAAGAATGGTTTTGATTACTGCTTGCGCACTGGTTAACGGAAGCCGTGGAATTGTACTAAGAGAAGAGCGTCCCTTACTGGGTGTGCACCGATGGTGCTCAACCCAGTTTTGGCTTATTTTTTCGTGGTGTTTTTACACTACTTTTCTTTCACAAATCTCTTGGGAAAGATTAAAATAGAGAGTATTTTATCCGAGTTAGGTTCTTCCACTGTAGTGCAAGCCTGTAGTAAACAATTGTGGTAGGTATAATAAGAAAGGAAATTTACTATAAAATTTATATTTTTGTGTTAGTGAGTTTTAGAAATCCATTTTTAGCAGTCGATTTGGATAAACAGCTGCAGTGATTGCACATAAAAGAAGTCCTGAAGCATTTTGTTTCGAAAAAGTGAACTCAATCGGAACCTTAAGCATATACTATAACCAATATGTGAAGGTTGTGTTACTATAGGGATATAAATGCTGAAACCAATGATTATGGTACTGTGCCCGAAGTAACGTGAACAAGACTTTGTTACTTGTTCACTTTATCGATGTACCGTAAACAGACATAGGCTCATTGTATTTGTACCAATTGTTGTCTGGAATTTGTGTCTCTGGAGTTTGAATAAATCCTCAATTTCTTCAGTTCATGTTAGTTAAAACTGTTTTGTGTTAGGCCTAAAAAGTTCAAAATCTGTTTCTCAGGCCCTTCTACATGGTCCTTTCGAGTGATGTCCCTCGAAATTAACAAATACATGATGTAAGCTCAGTTTATTTGGTTTTTATCAGCCAGTGACCAAATACAGGCAGGTTAGATTTTGGCAGTAATCACATTCCTATGTTATTTTTATAGTTTATTCCCCTCCAAGGATATCAGAGTAGTGTGTAGTATTAACTTCTGTCTATGAATATTATCACTTGGAACAACTGGAATATATTTATGAATTTGCAGAACAACACACAGTCAGTGCCATTATTTCACTTCTAAAAACGTATTTTGGCATCTGGTGATTAGTTTGTGGCCAGAGAAAATCAATTCTCAAATCTTGTTTTTATCATGCTGTCATGCTGCTTAGATTACACCACTGTTGCTGAAGATATTTTTTGGATAATCTTTAACCCTCTGCGCTCTGGTGTCAAAACAAACAAACTTTTCAGCAGCAAATTTTTCCCACAATGTAACTGAGAATTTAAAAAATTATATCTTGCTTGACAGAGCTCAATGAGCTCTGTCACAACAGAGCTCAATGAGCTCTGTCACACAAGATATAATTTGTTAAATTTTTCATGCTGGATGGGCAGTATGGAGTCTGTGACATAAAATTTGAAATACTACCAGTGTGCTAGGAGTTAAATTGTTCTTAGTGCTGATGTAGTTCATTTCCTAGTCTTTTATAAAATTGTGAACAAGAATATGATTTATTTCCATGTATTAATAAATGCAGTATTATTTTTCTTGTAATGTTCATTTTGTATAGTCTTGATTGTAAATTTCTTTCAGAGTGCTGATTTTATGTCAATGCTGTTTGGTGGAGGATTTAAATTTGATGATGAAGATAATTACAGGTAAACATAATTAAGGAAAAAGGATAATTTATGATATATCTCATAAACGATTCATCTCAAATTATTGGTTAAATATGTCAATCTCTTCCTGAAATTCCTTAAACAATTTATTTTGCTTCCCCACCATAAAATGGCCAGGGGCATAAAGTGTTACCCTTGCCCATCTGTCATTCCATTATTCCATCTTTTTGTCATTCTGTCTTTCCATTTTTCTGTCACTGTCTTTGTGTCATTCCGGAATAACAGTTATCTTTTTTCTTCATACATTGAGATAATTGGCTGATTTCTTCTATGTGGTTTGTCATGGGTATCTACAAATTAGTTCGAGTTTGGTCCTGATCGGATGTTTTTTTTTGCGGAGTTATTAACCTTGAACTTGCGAAATAACAATTTTCCGACTTTTTTTCACCAAACGTTGAGATAATTGGCTGATTTCTGGTATGTGGCTTTGTCAAATCGGGTTTCAGTTTTGTCCCAACCGGATGATTTTTCACTGAGTTATTTACCTTGGAACTTTCGAAATACTATTTTGTTCCCGTCGGATGAAAAACATGGCCACCAGAGGCATTCTTTGATTCTTATTGGTCGATTTTTAAAAATCTTCTCCTCTGAAACTTCAAGGCCAAATGTTTTAAAACTTTGCATGATTGATGACTGGGACACCCTCTACCAATGACTGTCATTTAATGTTGATCGGGTTGTAAACATGACGACCGCAATTGCAGCTCATTGTCACAATAAAATCCCATGGGAAATCACATTTCCATCTTCCCTGGAACTTCTGAGTCGATGTGAACCAAACTTGGCAGGAATGGTCTATTGGAGGTTCTCTACAAACTCTCCGCATTTTGTTCCTATCGGATAAAAAACATGGCCACCAGAGGCATTCTTTGATTCTGATTGGTCGATTTTCAAAAATATTCTCTGAAATTACATTGCCAAATGTTTTGAAACTTCACGTGATTGATAACTGGGACAACCTCTAACAATGATCCTCATTTAATGTTGATGGGGTTGCAAACATGGCCACAATTGTGGCTCATAGTTACTGTGGAAACCCTATGGGAAATCACATTTTCATCTTCGTATCTGAAACTACTTTGCCAATGTGAACCAAACTTGGCACAAATAATGTACGGAAAGCCCTCTGAAAAAAATCATCTTTCCGTTTTGCTCAGATACAATACAAAAATCTGTTAAGAGGAGGCGTTTCTTTCCCACAAGATGCTATCAAGCTATAAAAAATACTGAATAAGGTTTATGTTACCCTTTTAACAAAGAGTCCAGCTCAATTCACCTTCTTGTGTAAACATAACCCAACATGAGGCTCTAAAGAGACTGTAATCCCTCACCCGGAAGAACTACATATCCCTCAATTATTCTAAACAGAACAAAGAATGCTCCTTCATCTGAGCATTCTTTGTTCTGTTTAGAATAATTGAGGGATATGTAGTTCTTCCGGGTGAGGGATTACAGTCTCTTTAGAGCCTCATGTTGGGTTATGTTTACACAAGAAGGTGAATTGAGCTGGACTCTTTGTTAAAAGGGTAACATAAACCTTATTCAGTATTTTTTATAGCTTGATAGCATCTTGTGGGAAAGAAACGCCTCCTCTTAACAGATTTTTGTATTGTATGTTTTTTTTGTAAAAACGGTCATATTATGTACATGGTCTGCCTTCCTGTCTGTCTTTCCACTCATCCATCCATCCATCCATCCGTCTGTCTGTTTGTCTCTCTGTCCATAAACAATTGGTTTCCGACCAATAACTTCAGTTTGGATTATTTGTTCTCAACAAAAGTTGGTATGTGTATTTTCTAGCTGGTAATACAGTCCAAGTTCGAATATGGGTTCCGTCCAATTATTTTTACAAAAGTTATGGCTCTTTTTTGACTTAGAATTTAACCATCTATCAACATTTTGGGTTTCCAACCAATAACTCCAGTTTGAATTATCTAATCTCAACCAAAGTTGGTATGTGAATTGCCCAGCTATTAATATAGCGAAATTCGATTATGGGTTCTGTCCATTTATTTTTAAATGAATTACGACCCTTTTTCAACTTAGAATTTGACTGTCTATTAACATTTTTGGTATCTGACCAATCACTCCAGTTTGGATTATTTGATCTCAACCAAAATTGGTATGTATATTTTCCAGCTAATAATACTGACTAAGTTTGAATATGGGTTCCATCCAATTATTTTTACATGTGTTACATCCCTTTTTTGACTTAGAACGGGCGTATTTAGCCAATCGTGATGGTGCTCTTGTTGTTTTATCAAAGTCTTACATTATTTATGCACAACTTTACATTTTACAAATGTGTCAACAGAATGAAGTTTGGGAATAAAAAAGGTGCAGTGTCTCCAGACACAGACAATTTTCAGAACAATGATGTCCTTGAATTACACCAAATGCCTTAAAATCTGTCGATGTAGGTCCAAAAATTGGTTTGGTTGCATCTGAACTCATTGGATCAAATTTACTCTTTTTGCCAAAAGTCTTCAAATTGTACCAACATCACTTTAATTTGAAGTTTTAGAGAAGCAAGATCCTTAAATATACTTATTTTTTCACTCTTTCTTGGAGAATTAGGTCGAGTTTTGCATTTGATAAAATATAAATTATGTTTCCCAGATGTTGATATCACAGATTTTCTTGATTTTTGTTGAGCATTTTCTCCATAGGTCTCTTATAAATTTGAGACATGGCCATACTTTGGGACATAATTAAGCATCATGAATCTGCCACAGCCCAAAGGCTTACATATGCATACTTTCAAGTTTTTTAAATTGCAAAATATATGAAGTAACAAAGATTAAAACTCTAAAACACTCCAGATGTTATATGTGGCAAGCATATACTCTAACACAGAATAAGTGTCTCACACTGTGGGTATTTTATGTTACAGGGATGTCTTCTGGCAAGGAACTTGTGATGATGGATGTCAAGCTTTAGCAGATTTACTTGGATGGGGAGTAAGTAACAACAAATTTATCCACAATTAGGGCTGGCATAAATTTCATGACTGACTTTTGAAGAAGAATAATCACTTAAACCTTTACCCAATGCAGACGATTTCAAAATTTATTATTTTAAATATCATTTTTTAAATTTTTTCGAAAAGTTTCATCAAAACCATATCATGTGATCCCTCTTTGGAACGAGCTCAATGAGCTCGTTCAAAGAGGGGTCACATGATATGGTTTTGTTGAAATTTTTCGAAAAATAATATTTTTTCAGCTGCTGAATTTGCATATTGCACGGGCGGATGCGGGTGATTCTTTGGGTAAAGGGTTAAAGTCAACTTTAATCCTACTGTGTGACCTCTAGAAACAACTGTACATAAAACAATGTTTTTGGTCATTAGTTTCCTCCAACCGGATATTCTTTAGGCATGCAGGCATGCTGCATGCCTATTGATCTCTGAGGAAAATTCAGACTCCTGATCACCTCAGACCCAAACCTGAGCCTAGGCTCAGGTTTGAACTTGAGGTGGTAAAAAGTCTAATAATAGCCGCAGTGGGATTTAAGAAGGCATTGCACTCCTTTGCAAACTGAGAAGGGTAATTATTTGTACTCCCATACTTTTCTAGAATGCCAGACCTGGTGCCATGTGTTGTATCTTTATACTTCTTTCCCATATCAATTACAATGTATTTTGATATTCTACAGCCTCTGACACTTCTTTCGAGAACAATTGGAATAATGGTAATAACTACTAATTCATCACTGATGGAGTGATGAAAACCCAAAATTGAGGACTCGAGTGACAGATTATGGGTGCTTCCCATGATTAGTCAACTACTTGATTAATCATGACAGGCCTTTCAACAATAACTGATAATGAACCGATAAAAAGAAAGTCCCATCAGACAATTGCTGATGGTTTGAAAACACAATCGGCCAATTGTTGATGCCTATATCAGATGATCAGTGTTAAAAGTTGTTTCCGTGTTTGAGTATTGGAACTAAATGATAATTAAACTCAAAACTCCCAATTACAGCAGTTTTTATCACATTTTTACACTATAACCCAATGGCCCAGACTAGCTGGTGCTAACTCAAAAGTTATCAAGGGCCAAACACAAATTTTGAACCCCCCAATCCCCAAAATTGGCTTGCAAAACCGAAAATTAAAAGTCCTATCTGGCCCTCCATACATTTACTCTCTGTGCATGCACAGTCGTCAGGAAGTGACCGGAATTGGCGCCAACATCATTCTTTGTTTGACCCTAAAATCAACAATGAAATGACATCTGTGCTTTAAAATCGCCTTTTTTGAGGATGCCAGACACAAATTAATGCAAGAATTGGTGGATCCAAGGCTGTTATTGGATGATGGAAGTGTTCAACGGTGGTTTTTGACGTACAGGGCTGTAACTTTATAATAATTATAAAATTATTTCATGTTTCTCATTTTCGGGACATACTCTGGACATCATCATTTTCATTAATGATTATTCCACTGTTTGTTAAGTATTCCTTCCCTATCCTTCCATGAACCCTTCCTGTTAAACTCTTAAGCTTTTTGGCTAATTTTTATTGAAATTTTTTATTAAATTTCTTGGGAGTATAACATTTATTACAGAATAGTATTCTGTTTTTTCCCATGGTTACGTCCTCACCCTAGGGGTGTTATGTCATTTAGTCTTGCATCTTCTATCTGATGTATCGATTTTTCTTCGTATAAAGATCTAGCTTTGCATCTGGTTGCATTAAATTGTTTTCTGACTTTGGGCCTTTTTGTGTGCCTGATGTCTTGTTTACATTGACGCTGTTTACATTGACAACGTCCTCATATATAGGTAGTTTTTTTATATTCTATTACTGTAAAATTACTGTAGGATATATGGATTATTATTCCAGTAGTGTAGCTCCAAAAATTTGAATTTTGTCCATACTTAGGCTCTTTTGGGATGCCTTTGGGCTCCTAATGTTCCCTTTGGGAACTTACACGTTTTTACTAAAAAAAAATTTCCCAAAAATATTTGGAATTTATTTTTGATTGCTATTATTCATGTATCTTAATTATATATATTTTGTTGTGGAGTTTGGAGGTCTGATATCGACTTTAGTCGATGCACGCCTGCAGACTCTTGTTATTCTTGTGTTCACTAGAATGACTAATGTTGGAGATGGGTGTCACGGTACGTTGTTGGCGGTGAGGTTCTGAGGGCAGGGCTCTCACCGCATTATAATTCATTTCATTAGATTCTATTTCAGAGGAACATGAACATGGTGATGATATTCTGACACCCATCCAAGTGTACTACCATTGTCACGCTCTGTGGATCATATAGAGCTAGGTGCAGTGCTCATGATTGCAAGAGTTAGGACCTTTTGTTAAGGGTTTTAATCTCTTGCAAGCAGCTAGCTCGACCGGTGAAGAGGTACTCCATCCGTGGGTGACGTGACGTCGGGTAAGTTTGTTGCAGTCTAAAAAGAGGATTGGGTAGAGCGAGCACTTCAATATAAATAGCTCACCCAGCGACGACGGAAATAGGGAGGAAGTCAACAAGTTTCTTGTACTCGGCGAGGTCTTTAGACCGCAAACGGGAGAGGCCCCTCTCTAACCTAACAGACATTTGGCGCCAAATGTTGTTATGAGAAACTTGCATGAGCCGGAGCATATGTCCGCCCTCCACTCGGGACGCTCTGTTTAGTCTGCAGCCGGGGACACGGCTTCCTCCGCTATGTTTCACAAGCCAAAATGAAGTTTTCTGGTTGGAAACTTGCACGAGAGAGGATACGTCCACCCACCACTCGGAACACTCCTTCTAGTCTGCAGCCGGGGTCGGCTTCAGTCACGGCTTCCTCTGCTACATTATTAAAGCACACACGACCGCATCCTAGCTACCCGACTTCGGATATCCAACCTGCTGCACAAAGAAGGAACTACTCTTTGCCCGTGAAGTCAGATCATCCAGTAGCTAGGGAGACAAGGCCTCGATCATTGGGACATTCGGAGAAGAGATCCATCTCTGACACACTGTCCCAAGAGCAGCAAGCAGCTAGGAAACAGAAGACCGCTGCTCCTCAGGCCTCGTTGATGGACTTCCTGTCGCAGATTGCGCAACTGATTGTAGCATCCCAGCAATTGCAGATGCAGCCTCCCTCAGTCTCAGAACCTGAGCTGTCGGACGGTGCTGGGTCGGTCCAGTCGTCTGTTCATGCAGATGCAAGGGACCGGGATTCGCAACTGATTCTCTCTGATGGTTAAAGGGTTAAGGAAGAGGATTACCCTTCCCTTTCGGAACAGCACATGGTTGCGATGGATTTCATCCATCAATACTACCCTGAATTTGTTCCGACGAATCAGAATGCTGCGACGACAAGGAAAAAACCTTTATCCGGACTAAGGAGGAAGTCCTTTCATTTCTGGTCCAGTCTAGGCAGGTGTCACTGGCCTTCAGCCATATAGACAACGCCGCATTTAACTTCTCGAGGGTGAGAAGGAAAGGCGGTTTCTTAGCTACATCTTCCATAAACATACTGTTTCAT
This sequence comes from Pictodentalium vernedei, assembly GCA_031216915.1. Classification (NCBI taxonomy): domain Eukaryota; kingdom Metazoa; phylum Mollusca; class Scaphopoda; order Dentaliida; family Dentaliidae; genus Pictodentalium; species Pictodentalium vernedei. The sequence continues at coordinate 354,108,884 of CM062292.1, forward strand.
GGACTACATTCATTTAAAAACGGTTGGAGAAGATGTTCAGAGAGCTCCTCTGCATTTGAATGATCAGCCCATGGATCTAGATGTATCCTTGCCTGCATCATTCACTATTCGCTCAGACACAATTACAACGGCAATTTCATCAAGTAGAGCAAATTTGGAAGCAATGTCTTATGCAGATCACCTTACCAGAGCTATGGCGCAATGTCTCAACGCAAAGGAATTTGAGGATGTTTGTGCCTCTCTTAGAGTTCTTTCCAGGGCAATTTGTATACCACGTATAACTCCGCCCTTACAGTGGCTAATCTGGAGTTAATCAGACATGATGCTGCCCTTGCATCGTCATCACTTACAGCTGACAAGGTGTAAAACTCTCTCCGAGTCGCTCCGGTCTCTGGACATACTATTTTGGATGACAAGCTTTCATCAGCCTGTGATCAGGCTATTTAGAAAGCATCAAGTGATCTGCTATTGAAGTCGGCGATTCATCAACCCGCTTCAGCAGGCAAGAGTAAAGGAGGACATTCCAGATCTAAACGTCAAAAGGGAACTCCTCACGAGGGTACAAGAAGCCCTCTTACAATTATTCTGGAGGTTGTCAATATAGCGACTCTGGAAAGGGGCGTAGGTCTGATTGGGACTATCGGTCAGACCCCCCTAGGCTGACGGGATGAGGTTCTTCGTGGTGAAGACGTAGTTTCTCCTCCCGTAAGCCTTGCCGGCCATACAGGTGATGTTCAAGATCACTTTTGCTTGCGAAAAACTGGACAGCAGTCACGGAAGATCAGTGGGTGAGACGTGTAGTCTCGGACGGCCTGCGGCTATCATTCCGAGCGAAACCCCCACTAACAAGATGTCTGCGTTGGTCAGATCTTCTGTCGGATCCTTTCAAAGAGAGCCTCTTCTAGTGAAGGTACAGGCTCTATGTTAAAGGAAACAATAGAGGCCACCGAGAATCAGGGTTTTTACAGTCACCTGTTCCTCGTACCGCAGCCAGACGGCTCGTTTCAACCAGTAATAGACTTGAGTTGGATAAACTAGCTTTTCGGGGCTCCAAAATTCTATATGGGGACCATTCGGTCGGTAAGAGCGAGCATTCGGGTGAGCGACTATGCGGCAAGCATAGATCTAAAGATGCGAACTTTCATGTCCTGGTACATCCGGCATTCAGAAAGTACCTGCAGTTTGACGTACAAGGGAAGATGTATCAGTTCAGAGCAATGTGCTTTGGTCTGAACCTGGCTCACTGGGCATTCACTCGTATAATGAACTCGGTAATGTCATACTTCTGAGCTCATTCGTCTTCGGTAATGTCAGCTTACTTGGACGACATTCTTCAGAGATACAGCAACAGAATTATTCTTCAGAACGATGTTGAGAGTCAGTTTCTTTTGTTCTAATGTCTCGGTTTCATCGTAAACGAGAAAAAGTCAGATATAGATCCGTCCAAGTCATTCACTCACTTGGGAATGAGCTTCATGACTCACAACAATCTGGTTTGTCACCCGTCTCCCAGAGCGAAATTTGTCAGTTGTTACTCTTGCTTTTGTCTACACTCTAGACACATTAACAGTGAAGGAATTCATGCGACTGATGATGCTGTGCAGAGCGGCTTCGGGTCTTATTCCAACGAGCCTCCTGCGCACACATCTCCTCTAGGTATTCTTTACTCAGAACTGGAGTGTGAAGACGCATTCGCTCGAAACCAGTATTGTTCTAACGAACCTAGTAAAACAGGGGTTCAGATTTGGGCAGATATTAGTGGCTAACTCAGGGAGTTCCAATGCAACTGCCGGATCCGGCTTTCACGATTATGACGGATGCGAGTCAGACGGGTTAGGACGCGACCCTAAGTCCCGTAGACTTGAGGTGTCTGGGTCTTTGAGACCTTCGATTCCTAGAGAAGCGCATAAACATCAAGAGAAGATGTTAATTTGGTTAGCGCTACAACATTGGATTCACATAATAGAGGACATCCATGTTCAAATTTTGTCGAACTATTCGACAGTAGTAGCTCACATCAGGAACCAAGGCGACACTCATTCAATGCTATTATGCAAATTAACGGAGAAGATTCTCCTATATGTCATGAATCATCATGTTCATCTTTCTGTCTGTCATATACTCGGTCGTCTGAATGTACTAGCAGACTCGCTTTCTCGGAAAGGTCGCCTGTTTCCATTGGACCGGACTCTCAACAAGTAAATATTCAGGCAGATTTGCTACCAGTGGGATCGTTCCATGATAGATCTGTTTGCGACACACCAGAACAATCAGTTACCGATGTTCGTGTCGTCGTGCTAAGATCATCGAGTGTATGCAGTAGACGCTCTGTTGATCTCATGGAACGGAATGATAGGATAGGTGTATCCTCCAACTCCGTTGATTTAGCAGATTCTGTTTAGTTCAAACAGTCTCGTTGCAAAATGCTGATAGTAGCACCTCGGTAGTCACAGAAACCTTGGATCAGTCTTTTCAGGTGTCTGTTACAGGACGTTCCCCAGAAGCTTCCTCCACGAGAGGACCTTCTTTATCAGGGGAAGTATTTGTTCTTCACGTCCTTCTCCACTATTAGTGGCATTATAGAGTCGATCAGACGTGAGGGAGCCTTGCGGTTCCTATACTATTTGATAACAAACACAGAAACGATTCAAGTAATACAGGTGAAGGGGGTTCGTTATGATTCTGAATGTACCCCCCACCCCCACCCCCCACCTACCCCACCCCCCCCCCCACCCCCCACCGCCAATGTGTTAAGAGGCAATTACCGGGCAAGATGCAGTTTTCTTCCTGTAAGCCTCGTATGCATTTAAGTACATACATGCATTTCATGACTTCTTGATTGGCGGCTGGGTCGTGGCGACCTCATGGGCACATCCACTTTCTAGTTGGTTGGTTTCCTGTGGTTGATTCGTCTATATGCCATATTCAAGCATATGATTCATCGTCAGTAAATTGCTAGCCTTGGGGTACCTGTAAGGCTGTCTAGTCAGTTAACTGGTATTCAGATAATTACATGCGGGATTCAATGCTCACATGCATAATAATCGCATTATTAGGCAGATGCATTATTCTATGTTATGGACCTTAGAAACTATGAATTATTTCGGGGCGGTGCATGGTGAGTCTATTAATCATAGCTCGATCCATTTCTAGATCCAGGTTTCTATTAATGGCGGTACCCAATCAAATACATTTTGTCTTTCACTATCGTATATTCACACGTTTCCAGGAACATAGATATCGGATTGAACACATCTGGGAGTGTTATTTACTGGAATTTATTGTACACTTGAATGGGGTCGCCTGTGGGTTGCCTTGCAGGTGTGTTTATTCTCCAGAGATCGTCCATTGTGATTCTATTGGACATGTTTATGTTGTATGTATTATATCACCAGTTTTCGACCTATCTACGTATGCCGACTCCGGTATACGTTACAAGCGGGCGCTATTAATTACCGGGATCGATAGCCGTAGCTTCTGAAGTGGCATTAAGCACCAATTTATTAATAATAATTAATACCTGGGTGTCTATTCGATGAATATTTATATTGTTATTTGGTACCGCTTTTACTGATTCCAGAGCACTTCCCTCTTCTTTTTTGAAGATTCCTTCAAAAAAAGGGGGGGGGGGGGGGATTTTTTACCTCTCCTCCGGTTTGATAAGTTTGTAACTACGAGTGAAGCTGTTTTGTCTGTAGATTATATCCTGGATACAGCTTGTGTTTTATTGTATATGGTGTATGTTTGTGAAGGATATCCTCTCATTCTCAAATACACCATCATAATTTTGGGGGCTTAGTCTGAGCTAGCCTTAAAAATTGGGAACTCGTTACATCCAAATTAGCATAGTCTTCATGCTAAGAATATGGAATTACTTGAATTGGGCTCCTTATTTATGATATTTCTTCACTATTACTGTACAGAGAGACATACATGTAATTCCTTTTAAATTTAATTTCCTTTCACCTTGGAATGCGGGCTTGGAACTATGTTGGTCTACTAATTCTGAAGTCCTCCACCTTTTTCGATTCAGCTAGTCTGGGCCATTGGGTTATAGTTTAAAAATATTATAAATTTAAAGTAATTTGTATATTTTTATACTTACCAATGGCCCAGATGGAGATGGCCCTCCCATGAATGGGCACTCATACCTCCCCGCTGAATTATTATGTAGTACTCTCTTCTACAAAGAATGATGTTGGCGCCAATTCCGGTCACTTCCTGGCAGCTGCGTATGGGCAGAGAGTAAATGTATGGAGGGCCAGATAGGACTTTTAATTTTCAGTTTTGCAAGCAAATTTTGGGGATTGGGAGGGTTCAAATTTTGTGTTTGGCCCTTGATACTTATTGAGCTAGCTCCAGCTAGTCTGGGCCATTGTTAAGTATAAAAATATACAAATTACTTGAAATTTATAAATTTTTATACTGTACCAATGACCCAGACTTAGCTGGTGCTAACTCTTAAATTCTAGGGCCAAACACAAATTTTGCCCCCCCTCCCCCCCAGTCCCCAAAAGTTGCATCAAAATTCAAAAAATAGATGTCCTATGTGGTCCTCCATACTTTCTTCCACTGTGCATGCGCAGTGTCAAGGAAGTACCGAAATTGGCGCCAATCCTCATTCTTTGTTTGGCCCTGAAATCAGTAACATCTCGCTGACATTTGTGCTTGTAAATCTCAGTTAAAATGATGCCAGACACATAATCATGAAAGAAATGGTGGATCTAAGGATGAAATAAAAGGATGAGAGGAAGAAACAATGGAAGGATGTGTTCAGGGCTGTAACTTATAATTTTTATACGAAATTATTTCATGTTCCCTAATTTCGGGGCATGGGCCTGATGTTTTTATTCTTGCTATGAAATTTCCATTGTTTGTTCAGTGTTTCCTCTCTCCCTTTCCTTGATACCCCCCTTGCTATTCTCCAATGCTTTTGGCATAATTTTTGTAATTTTTTTACTAACATTTCTTGGGAGTTATGGCTTGGTAACAGAATGTTTATTCTGTTTTTCCCCGTGGTTACGTCCTTACCCTAGAGTGGTTAGGCGCTATGGTCATGCATCTACCATCCAATGTACTGCAGTTTCTTCTTGGGAAGCCTCTGTTTCACATCGGATAGTGTTTAAATTGGTGACTGATTTCGGGCCATGTTTACAGTGCCTGGAGTCTTGTTTTTATACACTTTTGTTTACATTGACAACGGTTACTTCTGATAGTGATTCCTTGTCTTCTGTTTAGTTCTGCTCATAGCCAGATACATTAATATTGTCCGTAAGTGTAAAATTAATTTTTAAATAGGTTTTAAAATTTTTGTCTACACTTAGGCTTTTTTGGGATCCGTTTGGGCTCATCATTCCCAATGGGAACTTGGGCTCATTTTGAAAAATTTTCGAAAAATTTTTTTCTCTTGAATTATTTTTTCGAAATGTTTGTAATGGATTATATTATTATCATGTATCTTTGTTTCAAGGGTTAGTGCAAGTACTATGACTGTTTATATTTTTTCAATATGAAAGAATATTGTTCTAATTGTAAATCGAGGAAGTCTTCCTCTGATTCTCCTGTTCATTGAGTTTCATGTAGTCAGTGTACTCGCACTAATTCTTGCTCTGTGTGTGCCAATTGGGATGACAAACGTTGGAGACGTGTGTCACGGTATATTGTTAGTGGTGAGAGGTCCATGCCGGTCCTCTCGCCACAGGGTCACTCTAGTTTTTCAGTCTCTTTTTCAGAGGAACAAGAACAGGGTGATGTTTCCATGATGTCTTCAAGAAGTGTGCCTCCATCATCGCAGTCAAATGAAGAGCTAGCGGCCAAAGTGCTCAATGAAATTCGGCAAATGCCTAAGAGGTCCCAAGTAGGATCGACGGCATTGTCGCGTGCTAGCTCGCCCAGTGAAGCAATCATTCACGAAATGGTTGTGACGCCGGGTTCGTCCGTTGCAGTCCAGGAAAGGAGATCGGGTGTTGCGAGCACTATAAACATGGATCGCGCACACCTGGCGATGACAAATCGGAGGATGGAACAGAGGAAGCCAGTTAGTCTGGTAGCTAGCTCGTCCTGGTCTACGCGGACCGTGAGCGAGAGAGGCCCCTCTCTCTTACAACAACATCTGGGCCCAGATGTTGTTGTATGTAACGTTCGTCAGTCGGAGCATACGTCCACTCCTCAGGATGCTCCGTCATATAGACAGTCTGGCGCGACTAGTCTATTGGCTTCCTCATCCTCACGGCAGCACACACGACCGCACCTTGGCTACGTGACCGCTGATATCCAGCCTGCTTCGCCGACCAGAGATTCCACGTCAACCAGGACACGCCATCTGGTAGCCAGGGACATGAGGCCTTCACAATCGGGACGTTTGCATAAAAGAAGTATGCAGGAACTATCGTCCCAGGAGCTTCCAGCGGCTAAATCACGTAAGACCGCAGCTCCACAGGCCTCCGTGATGGACTTGCTATCACAGATAGCTCAACTCATCGCAGCATCCCAGCAGCGGTCAGAAACTTTTTCGGAACAGGAATTGTCTGAGGAAGCTGGGTCGGTTCGCTCCCCTGCAGAGTCAGAAAGGGACGACCGAGATTATCAAGTGGTCCAGTCGGATGGTGAAAGGGAATCAGCGGAGCTGGAATTTTCCCTTTCCGAACAACATAAGGTAGCCGTAGATTTCATCTGGCAATACCTTCCAGAAGTTGTTCCTCCAGACCAAAATGCTGCATTACCGGATAAGAGACTGATAGCGTCACTGGACACAGATTTTTTTTTGCTGGAATAGGGACATTGCGCCTCAGTTTCCAACCCTGTCCAGTAATGTCACGCGGACATTTGAACTTTTAAATGATGCTATATTCAAACTAGCCTCTAAGACGGGCAAGTCCGGTTTCTTATCGCCTCATACTCTACAGCTGCCTTTCATCAATAACAGAAATAAATTTGAAATGGCAGGACAGGACGTGCCGAGAGTTCCTCTGCGTCTAGACGACCAGACAGAAGACTTGGAATTGGCTTTACCGTTGTCCATGTCGATTCAGCCCAGTACGCTGGAGACGACAATTTCGTCTAACAGGATTAGTTTAGACGCCTTAACGCTTCCAGATCACCTTACCAGAGCGTTATCATTACGTCTCGAAGGAAAAGAATTCCAGGATGTTCAAACTTCCTTAAGATTACTTTCGAGGGCCATAGCATACTCTACGTATAACTCCGCCCTTTCAGTGGCAAATCTAGAGTTAGTTAGATGTGATGCTGCCCTGGCTGCATCCACAAGAGTGGATAGTAAGGTGAAAAACTCTCTTCGAGTCGCTCTGGTCTCCGGAGAGCTTCTTTTTGACGTTAAGCTTTCTATAATCTACGATCAGATTACTAAGAAAGCTTCGGATTCTCTGCTTTTTAAGTCCGCTTCTAAAAAGTCGGACTCAGCAGAGAGGAGTAAGGCAGGCACTTCTGGGATGAGTTTGTCCAGGGGAAGTTCTTATAGAGGTTCTAAGAAAGCCTCTAGATCTTACTCCAGAGACCGTCAGGGTAGCGATTCAGGTAGGGGTCATAATACTGGCCGAGACAACCTGTCAGATGCCCCTAGGTTGCCCGGGTGAGGTACGGGTCGTGGAGGACGTGGTTTCTCCTCCCGCAAGCCTCGCAGATCCAGGAGGTGATGGCCTAAACCTCTATTGCGTTACAGTGGGCGGAAGGCTATCGAGATTCTTAACCAATTGGTTGTCAATTACGGACGACCCATGGGTACAAGGGGTTATTTCCGAAGGTCTAAAACTGTCCTTCAAGGAAAAACCTCCGTTAACTCGAAGTCCACGATATACTTAGCTTCCGCCAAATCCTCAGAATAGAGATTCGCTTCTATCAGAAGTCCAATCTCTTCTGGAGAAGAAAGCGATAGAGGTCGCAGAAGCCCAGGTATCTGCAGGTTTCTACAGTCATCTATTCCTGGTTCCGAAACCAGACAGCTCGTTTCGTCCAGTCATAGATCTGAGCTGGATAAACAAGCTGATCGTGGCTCCAAAATTTTATATGGAGACCATTCGATCGGTCAGAGCGAGCTTTTGGGTGAATGACTATGCTGTGAGCATAGATCTCAAAGATGCGTACTTTCACGTCATGGTACATCCGGCATTCAGAAAGTATCTTCGCTTCGCTGTCCTAGGAGTTGTTTATCAGTTCCGAGCAATGTGCTTCGGACTGAATCTAGCGCCCTGGGCATTCACTCAAATAATGAACTCGGTAATGACTCATTTCCGAGCTCATTTGTCTGCGGTAATGTCGGCCTACCTGGACGACATTCTTCAGAGGTACGGCAATGAGTTAACGCTTCAGAACGAATTTCAGAGTCTGCTTCAACTGCTCCGACATCTCGGTTTCATAGTAAACGAAAGAAAGTCGGATCTAGTGCCGTCCAAGTCATTCACCCACCTGGGAATGAGCTTCGAGATGCACAACAATCTCGTTCGTCTGCCTTTAAACAAATCGAAATTAGTCAGTTGTTACGCTCGCTTTTGTCTTCACTCAGATGTAGTAGCAGCGAGAGAATTCATGCGACTGATAGGTTTGTGCGGAGCCTCCGCAGATCTTATTCCGCACTCGCACTCGGCCGCTCCAAATATTTCTTACTCAGAATTGGAGTGTGAAGATTCATTCGCTCGAAACGAACATCGTCTTGTCGAATGAAGTGAAACAAGAGATTCAGACTTGGGCAAATATTCAGTGGTTAACTCAGGGAGTACCACTGCAACTGCCGGATCCAAGCTTTACGATTATGACGGATGCCAGTCAAACAGGTTGGGGTGCAACCTTGAGCCCAACAGATTCGAGGTACCAGGGTCTTTGGGATCCACATTTCCTAAACAAGCACATAAACATCAAAGAGATGATGTCAATTTGGCTTGACCTACGTCATTGGATGAACATTATTCAGAATCGCATGCTCAAATTCTGTCTGACAATTCGACTGTAGTAGCGTATATTCGGAACCAGGGAAGCACTCATTCCATTCCGTTGTTCAACTTAATGGAAAAAATCGTTCTGTTTGTCCTAGAGCATCAAGTTCTTCTATTGGTCCGTCATATTCTGGGTCATCTGAACGTTCTAGCAGACTCTCTTCCTCAGAAAGGTTGCATGTTGCGCCGTCAAAATGAACTCTCAACAAACGAGTATTCAATCAGATTTGCTACCAATGGGATCGTCCTATGATAGACTTATTTGCAACGCATCTCAACAATCAGTTGCAGACGTATGTGTCACCATGCCCAGATCCTCAAGCGTTTGCAGTAAATGCCCTCTCGATCTCTTGGGACGGAATGATAGGATACGCGTATCCTCGAGCTCCATTGATTCAACAGATATTGCTAAAAATCAAGCAATCTCACTGCAAGATTCTGTTGGTAACATCTCTGTCACCCCAGAGACCATGGATAAATCTACTCAGGTGTCTGTTGTGGGACATTCTGTGGAAGCTTCCTCCAAGGGAGGATCTTCTTTCGCAGGGGAAATCGCGCACACTGCATCACAAACCGCAAGGTCTCAACCTTCACGTATTTCCGTTGTGCAGTCCTTCTTGCACTGCAAGCATTTTACAGGACAAGCAGTGGATGCAATTTCTAACTGTAGGAGGACCTCCTCTTCGCTAAATTATGCTGCTAAGTGGAAGGTTTTCTATCGGTGGTGTAGGGATCATTCAATTGATATTTATGATCCCTCCATTCCAGACATTGCTAATTTTCTGGTATACTTGTTTGACGAGATCAAACTGCAGCCAATAACCATTAAGGGTTATAGGTCTATGCTATCGGATACCTATGCTCATCATGATAGCTTACAAATTGGATCTAATGTCGCTTTATCTAAGTTAGTTAAAAACTTTTCGATAAATAGACCTAGAACCCTTAGGTTAATTCCTAAGTGGAATTTAGCTTGTTTTCTTCTGAAGCTAAAAGAAGCGCCATTTGAGTCGCTTGATACAGTGAACTTCAAATACTTATCTTATAAGAGAGCTTTTCTCTTAGCCTTCTCTTAGTGAGCTTCATGCACTATTTGTTGATGATTCTCACTATCGTAGTGTTGGTAATACTATTACTTTAACTACTAATGTTGGATTTTTGGCTAAGAATCAGGCTCCTAATAAGTACCCTGAACCTATTGTGATTAAGGCTCTTCCATCTTCAGACGGTCATAGACCTTTACTCTGTCCAGTCAGAGCTATGCGTATTTACAAACGTGGATCTGAGTTTATCAGAAAGGGACGTAAGCGTTTCTTTCTGTCTCTGCTGCCTGATATTGCCTAATATTGCTTGGTGGATTCAATGGTACTGCTTATGAAAAATTATCTTCAACTCAGCAGTCTGTGCTTAAGATTTCGGCACATGAAGTAAGAGTGCTGTCTACATCTTGGGCTTATGCTAATAGTGTTGCTATTACCGATTTGATGAAGGCTGCATATTGGTCTCTGCCTTCCACATTCACAAATTTTTATCTTAGAAATATTGAGTCCATTTCTGGCGACCTGCATTGTTTAGGTCCGTTATCTGTTGCTCAGAATGTCGTCCACTAAACAGTTGCAACTATAGTTATGCAGGCTTTCTGTTCTGGCAGTGACTCTTGTCCTGATGCCCTCTTCGCTCTGGGGTATTTGACCCAGGGCAAGGGGAAGGGGGGGGGGGGGGGGTGGATGGTGTTCCCTTATATCACCTGCTTTATAGTGAAAAGCAAGGGAATACCTCCTCTGGAGCCAGTAATTCCGAGTCAGTGCCGGGATGGTTTTAAAGTGCAAAGCTAATGTTTATCTCATTTATATAATATTTTTACCTGCGTCGCCAGCGGCAGAGCAGGTCTAGTAACCGCTCGACTCCATCCATCCATCCGAAACACTTCTTCCGTCAAAGTTTTCTTGGCTTCTATGAAAGGGAATGATTTTATATTTGGTCTGCTGCTTCATAATGATGAGTTGTATCGTGTGTCTAATTTTCAGATCTGCCGTGCAGCCACTTCCTGTTTGCCGATCATTTGCATGCAACGACGCAGGTCCAGACCCGGTATTGGTCTTGGCATGTTAAAGTGGAGCTCGGTGTAAAGCATTTGTATATGTCACGTGTCATACGACCGCTAATATACAATCCTCGGACACTTTTAAATGAGTATAAAGAGTCTCATTCTCTGGAACATCTTTATTTATTGGCTTTCCTTTAAAAAATTAGTATAATGGGTTATACTGGAGATCATTGGTGTTATTGTGCTCAATTATGAAATGGTATTGTGTCTTTCTTCTTTGCTATAAACAAGAAAGATACAGGTAAAATCTGTTTCTCCTTTTCTCCTTGAGGGGATAATTCTGTGTACATGTAATTGAGTCTATTGGATTTTCCTTTATGTCCTAGGCCCTCCAGCCTTTTTTATATTCAGCTAAGTCTGGGTCATTGGTACAGTATAAAAATGTTAAAAAATTTATAGTAATTTATATATTTTTTATACTTACCAATGACCTAGACGGGGATGGCCCTCCCATGAATTGGGAACTCATACCTCCCCGCTGATTACATAACACTTACCAGGCACTGGTTGTAAGAATGAGGATTGGTGCCAATTTCGGTACTTCCTTGACACTGTGCATGCGCAGTGGATAAAAGTATGGAGGACCACATGGGAGATCTATTTTTTGGATTTTGATGCAAATTTTGGGGATTGGGGGGGGGCAAAATTTGTGTTTGGCCCTAGAATTTAAGAGTTAGGACCAGCTAAGTCTGGGTCATTGGTAAGTATAAAAAATATATAAATTACTATAAATTTTTTAACATGTTTGAAGCCTAATATATCAAGATGAAGATACACTTTGTTGCAAAGCAGCATCATTGTCTAAGACTGCTTCTGAAAATAACCACAAATGGTCCCAACATGTAAGTTTGGTCACCACTGTAGGCCTATTCAATAAATAATGGTCTATACTGAACTTTCAATATTTAAAAAACACACATTTTAAATACACTAGCCATTAGCCATGAACCAGCTAGCTGCAGGATTTTTTATTTTAAAAAAATACATATTCTTTCATTACGATATCCTGAAGATTGCATGCTTGCATCAGAAAACCACCCAGTTTTGGTTTTTTTTTTAAAGCATGCACTCCAGAAATGGTAATAATGCCGACCAGCAAAACCCAGAGATAAAACCACTCAGGTCAAAACTCTGGAAATCTGCGCCCAAAAGTCAGTGTAGAAATTACCTACAGGGAAGGCGTTCAGGCCTCGCCTAATACAAAGAAATTAGTGCTAAAGCTGTTTATTCCGGTATGACTTGATGAAAACATGAACATGCAACCTGCTTGCATTAAACTTAGGCTAGAATGAATATCCAATACACCATAATGCATGTTGAAAGCATGCACCAAATACATTGGTCATTGTCCGAAGTCATCGACCAGTCAAAAGAAAATGTGGGAAAAAATATTTCCTGTTGTCACATAGACAAACATTTTTGGCTCTACTCCGAAACGACAAAAATTGATAGTCTATACTGAACTTTCAATATTTTAAAAACACACATTTTAAATACACTAGCCAATAGCCATGAGCCAGCTAGAAAATGTTCAGAAGCACAGGAAAACGTGAAGCAAATTGCATGTAGGTATTAACAAAATATTATAAATGTAACTCTTGTGTTATTTGCAAGCGAGAAGATAAAGCATCTGCCACATAGCCATCCCTCGTGGCCTCACTACACCACTTACCATGGTGTTTTGAACACCATTCATTCACCGATGGATTGGCAGCAGCCATGGCCCCACCCACATGCAGCGAATGTAATCCTATATTCTATATTCTTACTCCCCACTACTGCCTTCAACCTAGATATAATGAATTCTCTAGCTCTTGTATAGCTGAGTTTCTTATCCTTATAGATTAACTTACAAACAGAAGCTGATCAAAACATTGGTCGGAATAAATAAACATCATCACTCATGTTCAAGCCTGCAATCTCAAAATACTTTTTTAACATTAAAAATAGGCAAGCATTAGGGCTCCCCTTAGCTATAACAATTTCATCACCCAGCCGATACTGATCAATCTTACTATTTCTAGTTTAGACCGAAAAGTGTCATAAAAAATAACGTCATTGCACTTCAAAGAACTCAGTTCGTTGAAACGTAGGAACCCCGAAAAACAAAGTAAAATCATTGCTAAGTCCCTAATAACATCTAATTCTGTAGCAGAGGAATATTTATCACAGAAAGTTATCAAGTCATCTACCGAAGTAGGCTCTATCTTCACCACCTGCTGTTGATTCATCCATTTTGAAACTTCCACTAAGTTATTAACAAAATTGTTTTCAGTTGGGTCATTGTATCCATGAATGTCATGAAACAATTTTATGGAATATTTAACCGATGTAATAACATTGGATGATGATCCAGTGTCCAACAAATGTGTTAAAAACAAAGATATGTGAACAGGACTAGCTGGAAGAGCAGAACAGTCAGTCTGACAAGAAAACATTTTCCACTTTTTGAAGTAACTCGTATACTTAAGTACTGTGCTGTCAGCTTTTGATTTCAAAAGGTAGTCTGCCATTTTTGATGATAAATTTCTAGTAAAAGAATCGTGCTGGATGCCACTCTCTGTTACTTTCTGTGATATTTCAGTAGTTAGATCTGTTAAACAACAAAACAAAAAATGAATAAGATTACAGTCTCCAGACTATTCAATGAATAACAAGGACTGCACCCATAGAAAATTTCAGAGGTTTGTCAGAAAAAAAATCCATTAGCTTCCCTGCCAGATACCACCACATTGGTTCTACCCAACACCATGTAATTATCTGCAGTTTTCAGCAGATAATTAAAACAGGCCAAAATGTCGATAAACTCCAAAAAGGAAATATTAAGGTGCCAGATGTCCGATATCTTGCAAAATGAGTTGAGGAGGAGGAAACAGCCAATTACTTTCACTGTACGAATTGTGGTGAAAACTGTCGATCCCCTCTGTACCTGAACACCACCATCTGGAATTAAACTCAGGAGTTTGAGCATTATTATTACTGGCAAACCTATCCACTGTATGTGGACCCCATGTGTCATCCAGTAGTCAAAAAAACTTTTCCTCCACCCACCAATCCTCTGAATCACAACATCTGCTCAGAAAATCTGCTCTAATATTCTGCTCTCTTGGAACCCAAGTTGGTATGAACGAAACTTGATTTGCTTCACACATGTCATGTATTTCTAATGCCAACCACTGTAAATAATATTTGTTTCTACCCTTACTTACTATAGTTGTGGCAGCTTTGTTGCCTGTGCACCATTTTATGGACTTTCCAACCATGTTAAAAATATAACTAACTTACCAAATCGTTTAAGAGCCTCCAGCTCTTTCCAAGTGAAACACATATCAGATTCAACATCTGACCAAGAACCAATAACCTCCGAACCCTCGATACCAACAGTGTAACCACTGTATCCTGTATTTGAGGCGTCGGTATACACAATTCCAGTGTATTCACTGGACCCTACCAGGTCCTGTCCATTAATCTGTTCGACATTTTTCTTCCAGAATTTTATCTCATTAGTGGCTTCATCGTCAATTGGAACTACTGAACTCCAGCTTGCCTTGTATTGTAGACATGCATGTAATATCTTGAGTGCAATCACACCAAAGCATCAACAGTGCCATGCATCAACAAAATCTGACCAGTCAAGGAAGCTAATTTTCTAGCTTTCACAAATGCACCACTGTTTGAAATATCTGACTCTACTGAATTCAATGTATTCAGAAATCTCACAATTCTTTCATTCGAAATCATTACCACACCATTGTCAAGATCCCAGTCAAGCCCTAGCCATCTAAGTTTCAATGAAGGCTCCCACATGCACTTTTTCTGTGCGATAACAAACCCGAAATTCTGTAAATCTTGTTCGACTTTTTGACTCAGAGCTAATGCATTTTCATAACCTCTAGAACCACCCAAGCCATCATCTAAATACATAAGTATTTTATACCCTTATGATCTCCAAAATTTTGTCATAACTTGTGTGACCTTCATAAAAATATAGGCTACAAGGGAAATGCCAAAGGGAAAACATTGAAATCAAAATACTGAAATTTGCCGTCCAATTACCACGCAAATCCCAAATATTTTCGAAAATCACGATGACAAACCCGAAATTCTGTAAATCTTGTTCGACTTTTTGACTCAGAGCTAATGCATTTTCATAACCTCTAGAACCACCCAAGCCATCATCTAAATACATAAGTATTTTATACCCTTATGACCTCCAAAATTTTGTCATAACTTATGTGACCTTCATAAAAATATAGGCTACAAGGGAAATGCCAAAGGGAAAACATTGAAATCAAAATACTGAAATTTGCCGTCCAATTACCACGCAAATCCCAAATATTTTAAAAAATCCCGATGAATTTCATTGTGATGATACGCCGATTTCAAATCAAATTTGAAAAGAAAATCTCCTTACCCAAACAAAAGTCTAGCCACTGACCCATCTTCCAGTCAAAAATTAAACTTTCTGAGACTAGTGTTAACATGACGACAGTCAAACACAAGTCTTGTTTTACAGACTCGATTAACACCATTAAAGTGTTAACGACTTCCGCTCGTGACAACAAACCCGAAATGCAGCCTAGATTTAATAATGTCTTAATTTCATCAGAAACAAAATTCCTATGAGCCAAAGCAGAATGATTATTTGACAAAATTACAGAATTAGGCCTACTCAAGAACGGAAGCCTATGACTCTCCTTAATAATCCACAGAATATAGGCTGAAACACCAGCTCGCTCCCACATTAAAATATTTTGATTTAATCTCCCGACTGGATTCATGCTAGAAACACCTACTGATGAACATTTGTTTGTCCCTTGGGAACAAACATTTTCACAAACAAACTGAGTATTGACCAGATCAACTGAATGCATTCGACCTGTGTGATTATTAATTTTTGCCGATGTTGAATAAGTTTTATACTCTCAGATATTTTAGCTGCCGCTGTCTCCTTAGCATCAGAGTTGTTTTTATCCAAATGAAGTTTTGTTTCTTATATTGTCTGCATAACTTTGGCATTGTGTCTAAACTGTTCTTCATTACCCTGCTTCTTAAATTTGTAGGAATCGATAACAGCAGGTTTAAGCTGTGCCAGATGAAGTTCAGAGAGCTTATGTTGATTGTCACTCACTTGCTTCCCAAATTGTTCAGATCTAGATTTTATCAGCAGATCTGAGTTGCTTAATAGTTCATTTTGTGTCTCCTTAACAACTTCTTTCACTTTATCTTTAACTAATTTCATAATTGAGGAATCCATTTTCGCATATTTTTTTTATGAAACATGCAACCTGCTTGCACTAAGTTCAGGCTAGAATGAATACCCAATACACCGTAAAATGACGGTGAAAGCATGCACCAAATACATTGGTTGTTGTCCAAAGTCATCAACCAATCAAAACAAAAGGTGGGAAAAAATATTTCCTGGTGTCGCCTAGACAAACATTTTTGGCTGTACTCCAAAATGCCAAAAATTGATATTCTACTGTGGCCACACCATGTGATCCCACAACTCTGTAAATAAATAACTGAAATTTCTGCCATTGTTTTTCCTAGTGATTCTGCACATAATTGACATTCTAACATGAAGAGTTGTTGCATGATCTCCTGACTTCTGATTTTCTGGTTCAAGTTAACAAGTTCGAAAGGAACTGTGATATAATAGCAATGTTGAGCTATTTTTCTTTCTAAAAACTTCTTATTTCTGTCTTAACACGAGGTGTATAAGTTCAATAAATCAAGGCACAGCAGCATGAAGATGTTAACAAACTTTTTTTATTTACAATTTACTGTTGTTTATTGCCGATGGTGAACCAATGGTTCAGGTATCAGCTGATGGCCGATTGAATACTGATTAATCGTCTCATCACTGACAATAACTTGACCCCTCATGTTGATCAATTCTTTTTGTGCCTTTTTCTTGAATGTGTTATCAGATCATGTTTTGGCTGTCTTGACAGCAAATTCATCCGATAAAGATATTCCACATTTTTCATAAATACAAACTAGTCTTGGTTTTTAAAAGTTAACATTGTTTATGTACAAGAGTGTCAGCCATCCTTGATTAAGCCTCCATATGTAGGTTTGGATTTTTTTTAAAATCCAGGATGACAGAATATTGCTCTCTGAGGACCCACTTAGATGAAAAAACTGCTCTCTTTGAACTATTTTTCATTGTTTTGCTTTTAATCATTTCATTTAATTTACAATCTGAACTTAGTGGTTGAATTTATGAGTGTCGCAGCAAAAATAGGTGCCTAAAACTTCTCATTTTAAAATTCCACCACATTTAACCCTTTACCCAATGAATCAGCTGCATCCGCCCACATAATATGTAAGTTCACCAGTTGAAAAAAAATTATTTTTCAAAAACTTTCAACAAAACCATATCATGTGACCCCTCGTTGGAACGAGCTCGGGTCACATGATATGGTTTTGTTGAAATTTTTTGAAAAAATTGAAAAAATGATATTTAAAATAATAAATTTTGATATCGTCCTCGTTGGGTAAAGTGTTAAATGGTGTTTCCTGTGGAATAAAATATATGAGAAGGAAATAAATATATTGATTCATTCAGTTGATATATTGAGTTTGTTTCTTCTTCAATTCTTCATTTGAAACATATGCAGTGCTTTGGAGAAGATTGAAATTTGTACGTAGTAATTCACACTTTGCTTCCTTGAGATGTCAAAAATTTACAACTGTAAACCCATACACAACAGACATATTTTCAAGTAGTTGCTAACGCTGCTTTTTATTCCGTATGGCTGATACAGTAGAATCCTCTTAATTGAATATCCATTTTGCCAGTGAAAATTATTCATTTAACAGGAGTATACAATTAACAGGGATTTGGTCAGTTTCCTGTGTTTTGGAGGTAAACTGAGCATTTATTCTATTATATCTTGTTTGACAGTGCTCATAGAGCTCTGTCAAACAAGATATAATAGAATAAATGCCTGTATTGGATGTAGTGAGGCCAAAAAGGTTGATAAATAAGGGGAATTTGGTGCGTGTCATAGTAATTTTTTCGACATATTACAAAAATTTATATACAATTAACAGGAGTTTACTCTATAACCCATATGTAATTAACAGAGATCAAATTTGTACTGAAAGTGTGGTAAATGGTTTTGTGTTTGAAAATTATATTCAGTTAACAGGGATATACAATTAAGAGATATCCAATTAAGGGGGCTCCACTATACATAGTTTGGACATATATTCCCCAATACCTGCAAAATTATCAAGCCAACACAGAGCATTAATTCCCCAGTCATTGTGACTGTAGCATGAAATAATGAAGAAAATGATATGTATATTTATTTTTGTGAGAGCATGAAGAAAATGATATGTATATTTATTTTTGTGAGAGCATAACACCCTTGATAACCCTTGAATTTCTCATCATAAGCTTCTTGATTATAAGTTATTGTAATGAATTGTTGGTAACATGGTCTGAAGTTTGTGACTCAGAGTTTATGCCTCAAACCTCAGTCCATGTTACCGTCAATTCCTCACAATAACGTATATGTTCCAATACAACCTTACGCTGAGCTCAAAACCAACATCATGAAATGAACAAGGCAACTTTTAATGATAACAAATTTATTGTGTACCCCACGACTCTACTGGACAAATAACAGTAAGTCAGATAAAGGTTGAGGTCACTCCATCTTAGTTCAAATTGTAAACTGATTTGTAATTCAAACAACACTTCATTTGGAACGTTGTCTGCTGTACATTTGAACAAATCTAGAAAAATGAAGTGGTTTGCAAGTCACTCCATTGATGTAATAATTGCAAAACGGGCAATATCATTTCAAATGTTTTGCATGGTGATGTAAACAGTAACACATGCTCCTGGAGATGTAGACATAGAAAAAACTGAGGAAACTCTCGTCCAATCGGAGGGCAAGGATTTTAGTCTTATTGAAACAGAATAGAATTAGAGGAGAGGAACACCCTGAATTGACTATACATTGAAGTGAAGAAACCACGCCCTGTTTTCACATTCTCTTGTACTTTTGGTACATGTACTAGGCCCTGAGGAGCCTATCCTTTCATTTCAGGAAAGATTGAGAGATGTTGTTAAAATTGAACATGCTCGGAAAAAGATTGAAGTAAATATTTCAGCTGCATCAAATTTATTAACTGCAAAACAGAGGGCTCCTTTAAAGACTACATCAAGTACTTCACAAAAGCATATTAAATCTAAGAATGAAGAGTTTGAAGTTTTACAGCATTACACCCAATCAGCAGATATGATAGACATTAGAGAAGAGGATATGCCTGACATTAACATATGTGTTATCTTATAAACCTAAGGCTATTAAAAAAATGTCATGTTTCTCAAGTGCCTCCCTCACCATCATAAATTGCCTCATAATTTTTTTTTCATATGGAAACCTCTTTGATGATCCTATTTTGTACTTATATGACTGATTTTTTTTTACACTACAACCAGTGGCCTAGACTTAGCTGGTGTAAACTCGATAAAATCCAGGGCCAAACACAAATTTTGAACACCCCAATCCCCAAAATTTGCATACAAAACCGAAAAATTAAAGTCCTATCTAGTCCTCCATAATTTTGTTTACTGCGCATGAGTGTTACCCAGGAAAGTACTGGAATTGGCGCAAAGCATCATTCTTTGTTTGGCCCTAAATCAGTAAACAATAAGCTGACATCTGTGCTTTAAATCTCTTTTTTTGAGGATTCCAGACACAAATCAATGAAAGAATTGGTGGATTCAAGGCTATAAATGGATAATGGAAGGGAACGATGGTGGTTTGAGATGTCAGGGCTGTAACTTTACAATAATTATAAAAATTATTTCATGTTTCCCATTTTCGGGACATGTGCCTGACGTCATCATTCTTGCTAATGATTTACCTACTGTTTGTTTAGTGTTCCTCCCTATCCTTCCATGAACCCTCCTGTTAAACTCCTAAGCTTTTTGGCTGTTTATATTGAAATTTTTTATTAAATTTCATGGGAGTTTAACGTGTGTTACAGAATGTTTATTCTGTTTATCCCCCATGGTTACGTCCTCACCCTAGGGGTGTTGGCAGAAGTCAGCCGATTGGGCGACTAGGGCGAAGCAGTCGCCTTGTCATGCCTCAAGTCGCCTTGGCTTACATTGGGGGCAAAATTCAAGTCGCCCTCCAAAACTTCCTTGGGAGACATGGCAGTTTTATTTTCAAAATAAAATGCTTCCGCATTCACAAAAAAAGTAAACAAGACGGCTGCTTTTAAAATCCATCATACGGCTCTGAAAATAGCCTAAACTAACCCAATTAAATATTTCTGAAAAGTTGTAATGGCATAGTCCTTCGAACAATATGCCCAAACTGATAGCAAACAGCACAAAATGCTATTTAAAACCAAAAGTGTCAGCAAAAACAACGAATCACATAAGACACGCATCAAGTTTATTAGAATTTATTAAAGTTAGGTATAAACCACCATTTCAAAACCATAAAAAATGTGCAGGGGACAATTCATAAAAATGTAGAAATTGCTTACAGTTACACTCTGTTCCATTGAAAAATTGGTTGCAGTGAAATTCGCCCTGCAGTTTTTGCATTGAAACTGAAAGTTTTTCTTTGAAAACTTGTGTTGGAAGGGGGTTAAATGTAATAAGGCTACGATAGAATCACATATATTAGGATAGATAAGAATGGCAGGCCTTATAGCACCAATCGGACATGTCAATGTAAGATGGATTGCAGAAATTGTCATTTTTCTGAACCGAGTATTATCACCCAGTGCAGCAGGTAAGGGAGACAACTGAAATATTTTGTCATTTACCTTAGAAATAAATTAGCTCAAATTGTTAATGACCCTTAATTTATGAAGGATGTTGAAAACTTTTTTAACTATGCTTTTCAATTCAATTAGGACATTCAGAAACCATGAATGACCCAGCTTCTTATATGAACTTGAAATTTATTTTAAATACTTTAAATATTTTTTTTAAAAGAATATACCTTCTATTACAGAGAAGAACACTCTCACCATGGGTAATGCTAAATTTCAAATCCACTGCATTGAGGCAATCTTTATACAAAATCAACTGCATGGTAACCTTAGTCATCACTACTAGGGAAAGAGTTAGGGTATTCAGAAACCATGGACGACACAATTTTTTGTAGGGGAGGGGGGAGGATTTTAACCTACATGACTTAGTTTTGTGTGTGTAAGTATAACTTTTATTTAATTTTTTCTCCACAATTGTGTCCTCTATGTACATTTATTTTGTCACGATGTCATACATGTATAAGTTTGGTTTTTTTTCTGATTTCTCCCTCATGTCCACTGACTTCTCCCTCCTGGCCCCTGACTTCTCCCTAAAGACTCTGGAGGGAGAAGTCACTTCTCCCTAAAATCAGCTGCCAGGCTGACCCCTGGGTGTTGGGTCGTTTTGGTTTTGCATCTTCTATCCAATGTATCGTTTTTTTTTTCTTTGTATGAAGATCTAGCTTTGCATCTGGTAGCATTTAACTTGGTTACAGACTTTGGGTCTTTTTTGTGTGCCTGTTGTCTTGTTTCCGTTTTTTTCTATTGACGTTGTTTACATTTGGCAATGCCCTAAACATGTAGTATTTAGTATTATAATACTTCAGAATTATTGTAGGATACATTGATTATGATTCCGGTAGTGTAGCTAAAAAAAAAATGGTGTTTGTCCACACTTAGGCTCTATCGGGATGCCCTTGGGCTCATGATGTTCCCTGTAGGAACTTAGACATTTTCAAAAAAAAAATTTTTTTAATTTTTTTATAATTGTTTTGAAATTAATTTGCTTGTTCTTATCATGTATCCTTATCATGTATTTTTGTTGTTGAATTTGTAGGAGTGCTATCAACTCGGTTTTTTATTGTAATTATTATGAAAGCTTACTGCTCTAAATGCAAGACGAGGAAGTCTACCTCAGATTTGCATGCTTGTTGTCTTGCCTGTAGTCGATGCACTCCTACAGATTCTTGTCCTACTTGTGTACATTGGGATGCCAGACATTGGAGATGGGTGTCGCGGTACGTCGTCGACGGTGAAGTCCCGATGCCAGAGCTGTCACCGCAGGATAATTTTAGTATTTCAGTTTCTTTTTCAGAGGAACAAGAACATGGTCATGGTATTGCGACACCCATCCAGAATGTTCTGCCGTTGTCACGCTCTGATTAGCAAACAGAACTGGCTGCTAAGGTGCTCCTGAATATTAAACAAAGAATAAGGCCTCCAGCAGCCAGTTCAACTGGTGAAGCGGCCAACTCAGCAGTGGGAGCCGTAACACCAGGGAAGTCTGTTGCAGTCGAGGGAAGTGTAGAATCGGATAGAGCGAGCATGTCAAAAACTAAAGCTCACCCGGCGAAAAGGGCAAAAGAGAAGAAGCCTGCAAGTTTCTCTTTGGGAAGCTCGGCAAAGGTCTGATAGACCGCGAACAGGAGAGCCTTCTCTAATCCAACAACATTTGGGGCCAAATGTTGTTTTGAGTCGGAGCTAACGTCCACACTCGCCACTCAGGATGCTCCATCTAAACTGCAGCTGGGGGTCGGCTACAGTTACGGCTTCCTCAGGTTCAGATAAGCACACACGACCGCACACTAGCTACCCAACTTCGGATATCCAGGCAGCCGCGCAAAGATGTTCCCAATCTTCGCCAAGAAATCGGGCCATCTGGTAGCTAGTGATTCCAAGGCTTCATTCATTGGGATTTTCAGAGAAGAGATCTACGTCTGGATCTCCGTTCCAGGAGCATCAAGTGGTGAAAAAACAGAAGACTGCTGCTCCACAAGGCTCTGTAACGGACTTGCTGTCGCAAATTGCGCAGCCCATCGCAGCTTCCCAGCAAGTACAAGCTAATTCTCAGCTGAATCAGGCAGATGGTGAAAGGGAGCAGGAGGAGGATTACCCTTCCCTTTCGGAAAAACATATGGTAGCGATGAATTTCAATCATACTATCCTGACCTTGTTCCACCTGATCAGCAAGCTGTGTCTGCTAGGCAGAAACCGCTGTCATCCCTAGACAGAGATGTCATGCGAAGGAAAGATGATGTTCTTTCCTTCCCGGGACTATCTTGGCAAGTGTCGGAGGCCTTCGGCCACATTAACAATGCCATATTCAACCTAGCAAGTTTGAAAAAGAAAGGCGGTTACTCCTCTGCATCTTCAATCAGTATACCGTTTCCTGGATCACGTTATTTTAAAACGGTTGTAGAAGATGTTCAGAGACCTCCTCTATGTCTGGATGAGCAGGCTGGGGATTTGGATATATCCTTGCCTACATCATTCAATTTACGCTCGGATGTGATGGAATCTTCTATTTCATCTAATAGAGCGATTCTGGATGTCCTACGCAGATCATATCACCAAGGCTCTGGCACTGCATCTAAATGGAAAGGAATTTGAGGATGTTAGTTCCTCGCTAAGAGTTCTTTCCAGGGTAGTCATGTATGCCATGTACCACTCCGCCCTTTCAGTGGCAAATTGGGAGTTGGTTAGACATGATGCAGCCCTTGCGTCGTCATCAATTATCGATGACAGGGTGAAAAGCTCTCTCCGAGTCGATCCGATCTCCAGACACACACTGTTTGATGACAAGCTTTCCTTAGTCTATGAACAAGCTACCAAAAAAAGCTTCCAGCGCATTGCAACTGAGATCAGTGTCTCAACAACATGCTTCAGCTGGCCGGAGTAGGCAAGGTCGTTTCATTTCCCATTCATTGAAAGGGAGCTCCTCACAAGGGTCTAGGAAACCCTCTTACAGATACTCCGGAGGTCGACAATATAGCGACTCAGGAAAGGGGCGCAAGTCTTATAAAGACTATAAGTCAAGACACCCCTAGGCCGACGGGACAAGGTTCTTCACGGGGAGGACGTAGTTTCTCCTCTTGCAAGTCGTACAGGTGATGGTCTAGACTTCTGTTGCTTTCCAGTTGGTGGAAGGTTACCAAACTTTGCGAAAAACTGGATAGAAATTACGGAAGATCAATGAGAAATGTGGTCTCGGCAGGCCTGCAGTTATCATTTCAAGCAAAGCCCCCATTTACAAGAAGTCCACGTTGGACAAATCTTCCGGCAAATTCTTCCAAAAGAGAGTCTCTCCTTGCAGAGGTAAATGCTCTCCTATCAAAGAAAGCAATAGAGGTTGTCGAGAATCAAAATTCTCCAGGTTTTTACAGTCACCTGTTTCTCATACCGAAGCCAGACAGCTCGTTCTGGCCTGTAATAGACTTGAGCTGGATAAACAAATTGGTCATAGCTCCAAAGTTCTATATGGAAACCATTCGGTCAGTAAGAGCGAGCATTCAAGTAGATGACTATGCGGCAAGCATAGATCTAAAGGATGCGTACTTTCATGTCCTTGTACATCCGGCATTCAGAAAGTACCTGTGTATTGCCAGGCAAGGAAAGGTTTATCAGTTCAGAGCGATATGCTTCGGTCTGAACCTGCTCCTTAGGCTGTCACTGGAATAATAAACTCGGTAATGTCATACTTCTGATCTCATTCGGAAGTGCTAACGTCGGCTTACTTGGACGACATTGTTCAGAGATACAGCAGCGATAGAATTATTCTTCAGAACGATGTTCAGAGTCTTCTTCAGTTGTTCCTACATCTCGGTTTCATAGTAAATGAGAAAAAGTCGGATCTAGCTCTGTCTAAGTCCTTCATTCACTTGGGAATGAGCTTCGAGACGCACACAATCTGGTTCGTCTGACGTTACCCAGAGCGAAATTAGTCAGTTGTTATGCTCGCTTTTGTCTAAACTCTCCCACAGTGACTGTGAGGGAGTTTATGCGACTGATGGGGCTGTGCGGAGCAGCTGTGGATCTTATTCCGATGGGCCGTCTGCGCACGCGTCCCCTCCAGATTTTCTTTACTCAGAACTGGAGTGTGAAGACGCATTCCCTCGAAACCCATATTGTTTTAATGGACCTAGTAAAACAAAAGGTTCAGATTTGGGCGGATCTCCAGTGGCTGACTCGTGGAGTTCCACTTCAACTGCCTTATCAGTCTTCACGATTATGACGGATGCGAGTCTGATGGGCTGGGGTGCATCCCTAAGTCCCACAGACTTGAAGTGTCAGGGTCTTTGGGACCCTCAGTTCCTAGAGAAGCACATAAACATCAAGGAGATGATGTCTATCTGGCTAGCACTACAACATTGGATTGCTCAAGTAGCGAACATCCATGTTCAGATTCTGTCGGACAACTCGACGGTAGTGGCTTATCTCAGGAACCAAGGAGGCACTCATTCGATTCCGTTATGCGAATTAACAGAGAAGATTCTCCTATTCGCTCTGGGTCATCACGTTCATCTCTCAGTTTTTCGTATACCGGGTCGGCTGAACGTACTAGCAGACTCACTCTCTCGAAAAGGTCGCCTGTTACCATCGGAGTAGACTCTCAACAAGTGAGTATTCTGTCAGATCTTCTACCAGTGGGATCGTCCCATGATAGATCTTTTTGCGACACACCTGAACAATCAATTACCAACGTTCATGTCGCCATGCCCAGATCATCGAGCGTACGCAGTAGACGCTCTATTGGTCTCATGGGACGGAATGATAGGATACGCATATCCTCCTGCTCCGTTGATTCAGCAGATGCTGTTAAAAATCAAACAGTCTCACTGCAAAATCCTGCTAGTAGCATCTCTGTCATCACAGAAACCCTGGCTCAATCTTCTCAGGTGTCTGTTATGGGACATTCCCTGGAAGCTTCCTCCTCAAAAGGACCTTCTATCAGGATAAGTCCCACGCACTGCATCACAACCCAGAGGGTCTCAACCTTCATGTATTTCCGTTGTACGGTCCTTCTTGCACGGAAAACATTTTACAGGACAAGCAGTGGACGCAATTTCTAACTGTAGGAGGACCTCCTCTTCGTTGAATTATGCAGCGAAGTGGAGGGTTTTCTTCCGTTAGTGTACAGACCAGTCTGTCGACATTTACGATCTGTCCATTCTTCAGATTGCCAATTTCCTGGTCTACTTGTTTGACGTATTAAACTTGCAGCCTGTCACAATTAAGGGCTATAGGTCTATGTTATCAGACACTTATATGCTCATCATGATAACTTGGCTATTGGATCAGATTCTTCTTTATCCAAGCTAGTTAGAAATTTCTCTATTAATAGACCTAGAACCCTCAGATTAATTCCTAAATGGAATTTGGCTTGGGTTCTGTTGAAGCTTCGAGAAGTTCCGTTTGAGCCTTTAGACGATGTAGAGTTCAAATTCTTGTCCTATAAAATGGCATTTCTCTTAGCCTTTGCATCTGCCAGAAGAGTGAGTGAACTTAATGCATTATCTGTTGATGATTCCCATTACCGTAATGTGGGTAATACTCTAACCCTCACTACAGATGTGGGATTCTTGGCTAAGAATCAGATTCCGGATAAGCGGCCAGAGCCTATTATCATTAAGGCTTTACTGTCGTCGGACAACCGTAGACCTTTGCTATGTTCACTGTGAGCAGTGCGCATTTATAAACGTCGATCGAGTTTTATTAGAAAGGGAAGAAAAAGATTCTTTTTTTCCCTGATTCCTAACAGAAAGGATATATCTGTTCATTCTATCGCTAGATGGATTCAGCTGGCAATACGTATTGCCTGTGAAAGTCTATCTTCGGATCAACGTTCTGTCAACAAGATTTCAGTGCATGTGGTTAGAGCACTGTCTGCTCTTGGGCTTATTCTAACATTATAGCCATTACTGATCTTATGAAGGCTGCCTACTGGACACAGCCCTCTTCATTTACTAAGTTTTACCTTAGAAATTTAGAGTCTATCTCCAGTGACCTTAGATCTTTGGGTCCTCTTTCTGTTGCTCAGAATGTTGTCCATTAATCTTACATCTAGAAGATGTCTTAGGCAGTCTGCTCGAGCACTGACACTGTTCCACTGCCCTCTTCGTTCTGAGCAATTTTCCTTTGGGAACAAGGGGAAGGGGGGGGATGGTTTTTCCTTTATGTTATCTGGCTTTATAGTGAAAAGCAAGGGTATACCTCCTCCAGAGACAGTAGTCCAGCATTGGTGGTGGGTGGTTTTAATGTCTAGCTCAGTGTGAAGCAATAACTATGTCTCATTTATGTACTGTTTTTAAAGTGTAGCTCACTGTGAAGTATTTCTATATGTCACGTGTCAAACGAATGTTTCTATACAATCCTTGGACACTTTTAAATGAGTATAAAGCGTCTCATTCTCCGGATTAGCTTATTATTGGTTTCCTTCACCGAATTAGCATAAGGGGTTATGCTGGCATTAAATGGAGAAATGTAATTCTCAATTACTTTGTTGGTGTTATGTCATTCTCTTTTTTTTTTTTAAGAGAAGGACATATGTAATTCCTCTGTCTTCTCCTGTTCTCCTGTAGGAGCTATTCTTTATCGAAGTAATTGAGAGATTGGATTTTCCTCCAAGTCCTAGGCCCTCCAGCCTTTTTACTATTCAGCTAAGTCTGGGACATTGGTTGTAGTGTAAAAATATTATAAATTTAAAGTAATTTGTATATTTTTTATACTTACCATTGGCCCTGACTATAGCATTTAGCAGGCACTATAGAAAGAATGATGCTTGGTGCCAATTCCGGTACCTTCCTGGTTACCGCGCATGTGCAGTAAACAAAAGTATTGAGGACCAGATAGGACCTTAATTTTTCTGTTTTCTATGCAAATTTGGGGTGTTCAAAATTTGTGTTTGGCCCTGGATTTTATCGAGTTTGCACCAGCTAAGTCGGAGCCATTGGTAAGTATAAAAAATATATAAATTACTTTAAATTTATAATTTTTAACCAATTATATATTGTTTGACAGATCTTCCTGGGCTTTATCAAACAATATATAGTTAAATTTGTAGTTGCATTACAGCTGTGCATTATAGGAAAGTTTTGTTGCGAATAATGATGGGTTTTTTTTTCAACATCAGAGTGTGTATAGTTATATATCTGAGACTGTTCCAACTATTTTTGGTACTTTTTTATGTATTAAAAAAAGTGTCTCTCTTCTTCATCATAAAGTGGAAGAAAAATTGTTCAAGAAACAAGAAATCTTTTGTAGGTCGTACTCAACCTTTTCCTTTGTTTTTGTTACAAAGTAGCTGAATTTGTCAAGTGTTTTTTGTGAAAAAATTACACAAAATGTTTTTATATTTTTAGCTCAACTTTGACGAAGTCAAATTTCAGCTATTGTCATGGCCCGTCTGTCCGTACGTCAACAATTGGCTATGGCTCGGGCTAGAGGTCGTATTTATGAACCGATCTTTACGAAACTTCTTGTGTACCTTTGTTATGACCCTGGGACGGGAATGAGTGTTTTTAGGTGTGGTCCGAAATTCAAGATGGCTGCCAGTGGCCATTTTGTACCGATGATGCAAAAATCAGTTTTTTGTACAGAACTTCTGTGTGAAAGTTCTGATTTGAATAAAGTTTTGTATAAATGTTTAGTACCATGGGATACATCACATATAATACGGGTTTTTTTCTCGTGCGTAAATTATGCAAATTAGACTGACTTTGATTTATTTAGTGTTACTTTCAGAGCTGTAAGTGCCAAGCTGCTATGGCTCGGGCTAGAGGCCGTATTTATGAACCGATCTTTACGAAACTTCTTGGGTACCTTTGTTATGACCGTGGGACAAGAACGAGTGTTTTTGGGTGCGGTCCGAAATTCAAGATGGCTGCCAGCCACCATTTTGTACCGACGATGCAGAAATCTGTTTTTTGTACAGAACTTCCATATGAAAGCTCTGATTTGAATAATTTTTTGTATGAATGTTTAGTACCATGGGATACATCACATATAATACGGGTTTTTTTCTCGTACATAAATTGTGCAAATTAGACTAATTTTGATGTTTTTTGGGGTTACTTTCAGCACTGTAAGTGCAAATGCCAATACGGCTCGGGCTAGAGGCCGTATTTATGAACCGATCTTTACGAAACTTCTTGGGTACCTTTGGTATCACCGTGGGACGAGAACGAGTGTTTTTGGGTCCGGTCCGAAATTCAAGATGGCCGATGGCAGCCATTTTGTACAAAATTAGGTGCAATCAGATTTTTGCACAGAACTTCCATATGAAAGCCCTGATTTGAATAATTATTTTGTGTGAATGTTTAGTACCATGGGATGCATCACATATAATACGGGTTTTTTTCTCGTGCAGAAATTATGCAAATTAGATGAACTTTGATTTTTTCAGTGCGACTTACACACAGTAAGTACACATGTCAATACGGCTCAGACTAGAGTCTGTATTTATGAACTGATCTTCACGAAATGTCTTGGGTACCTTTGTTATCACCTTGGGACGAGAACGAGTGTTTCTGGGTGCGGTCTAAAATTCAAGATGGCTGCCAGTGGCCATTTTGTACCGAAATTAGGTCTAATCAGTTTTTTGTACACATCTTCTATACAGCTCAGACTAGAGGCCATATTTATGAACCAATCTTTAAGAAACTTCTTGGGTACCTTTGTTATCACCGTGGGATGAGAGCGAGTGTTTTTGGGTGTGGTCCGAAATTCAAGATGGCCACCAGCAGCCATTTTGTACCAAAATTAGTGCAATCAGTCTTTTGTATAGAACTTCTGTATGAAAGTTCTGATTTGAATAAATTTTTGTATGAATGTTTAGTAACATGGAATACATCACATATTGTAAGGGGTTTTTTTTCGTGCCGAAATTATGCAAATTAGATGAACTTTGATTTATTCAGTGCTACTTACACAATGTAAGCATACATGTCAATACGGCTCAGGGTAGAGGCTGTATTTATGAACCGATCTTCACAAAACTTCTTGGGTACCTTTGTTATCTCCTTGGGATGAGAATGAGTGTTTCTGGGTACGGTCCAAAATTCAAGATGGCTGCCAGTGGCCATTTTGTACCGAAATTAGGTCCAATCATTTTTTGTCACAAGTTCTATACAGCTCGTATTTATGAACTGATCTTCACAAAACTTCTTGAGTACTTTTGTATTCACCTTGGGACAGGAACGAGTGTGTTTTGGGGTGCCTTTGTTATCACTGTGCTATGAGAACAAATATTTTGGGGTTCAGTCAGACCCACTCTGGGACTCAAAGATTTTTTCTAGTTCAGCATCTGACTGTCACCCACCTTTACAATACTTTACCTATACATTTGTTACAGGCAACGGTCAGTATTCATGTACAGACCGTTACAATACTTTATATGTACCTTTGTTATCAGGTCATTACCTAGATGTTTGTCATTGCTGTGTCACATACTATACATGTACATGTCTTTGTCTTGACAAGTTGAGCTACAGTGTCATTGACACTTTCATTTTAGGTTTTACATCATATATTTAAATTAAGGGTCCAATATGATAAACCTGGATCAAAGTGAAATGTTGGGCAAAATGTCTGCCCTATCACCAACATGAAGCAGGCAATAAAATTCCCAGTTGAACAACCATATTTCTCCTGATATACCATCTACCATTCAGCACCAAGTCCTGATCCTGAATATATTGCATGTATACATGTGGGCACTCAGCGGCATCAGATTTTCTATTGATAGGGTTTAATATATATAGGATGTGTTCCCAGGGTTGATTCAGAAACCTCAATTTTTCTGGATTTCAGTAGAGTTGTCAGGCACCCCTGATCTTTTGTCCCTGAAATTATTGTGTAATTTGCATGAACCTTACAGGTTTCAGTGGCCCTTGTATTGCAAATCAAAAACATATTTTCACTTGAATTGAATCTCGAATTGAATTATGTCTTGTTATTTGAAATCGAATCATCCATGTAGACAAAGTCAGCAGTTGCCGATTAAAGTGATAGTAGTGCACCAAACATTATAGTAAAATACACTGCATGTGGAAAAAGCCTGAATATAAGCAACCTGTCATTTGCAAAATGAGGTCCCCAGAGGGTGAATTTGCTGATGCTATCCCATGCAGTGGGTCAATTTATCCTCTAGGTACATCTTTCTGTTTGGGCTTGAGACCTTGATTCAGACTGAGGTTCACAGAGGGTAAATTTTGTGATGCTACCCTGCTGTGCAAGGTAGCATCAGCAAATTCACCCTCTGGGGACCTCAGTTTGAAAATGACAGTCTGCTTATTTTCAGACTTGATGTGGAATCAGGTTCGCTATTTGTGCCATCCTATGAGTTCACTGAAAGACATTTGAAATGATTTGTTGCAGTTTTGTGCGGCGTTAACCTTCAGTTACTTAAATTTGGTGTGGAGTTACTGTACTCAGGTATGCCCCATGAGTTTATTCCACATTTCTTTCCAAGAACGAACTGCCCCTTGCAGGAGGAATGTAACACTGAACTCTGGCAACACCAATCTAAGGATAAGGTCTCCACCATCTTGACGAGAATGGGATCTGAAAGTTAATTTCATTAACAAGCTCTCTCTACTTCTTCAGAAATGAAAAGGTGTGAGAATTTCTGGTACAGTGGTACCCTGTTAATTGAATAGCCACCTTGTCAATGAAAATTATTCAATTAATAGGAGTAGTCAATTAACAGGGATTGTCACTTTCCTGTATTCTGGAGATAAATTTAGCATTTATTCTATTATATCTTTACAAGATATAAGAGATTCTAAACAAGATATAAGAGATTAAATGCCTGTATTGGATGTACTGAGGCCAAACAGGTCTATAAGCAAAGGAAACTGGGGAGAGTCAGGGTAATTTCTCGACAGGTTACAAGATTTTTTATTCAATTAACAGGAGTTTACTCTATAACCTATATTCAATTAACAGGTCAAATTTGTACTGGAGGTATGGCAAATGGTTTTGTGATGGGAAATTATATTCAATTAACAGGGTTATTCAGTTAAGAGATATCTAATTAATTGGGCTCCATTGTACTAGGCTCTGCAGCACTTTGTAGGACAAGCCACTAGCAACAGCTCATCATCAACATTGTTTGGAAACTTTAAATTTGTTCTCCCACAGTGATAGTGACTATGGATACTGGAATTGGCATGGGTGGTTAGAAGGTAGCATCGGTGCCCATTCTCTTTATGTTAATTTAGTAGAACATATACATTGCATCTTTATTTTTGGCATTATTTATGTACAACTTCTATCTCAACCATACGTTTTGTGAGATGAATGGCACCAACATTATCATGGTGAAATGATTCAAAAGGAAGTGAATCAGGCAACCAGTTTTGAATCCAATCGAATACAGTAGAATCCTCTTAATTGAATATCCATTTTTCGAGTGAAAATTATTCAATTAACAGAAATATACAATTAACAGGGATTTGGTCAGTTTCCTGTGTTTTGGAGGTAAACTGAGCATTTATTCTATTATATCTTGTTTGACAGAGCTCATAGAGCTCTGTCAAACAAGATATAATAGAATACATGCCTGTATTGGATTTAGTGAGGCCAAAAAGGTTGATAAATAAGGGGAAGTTGGTGCGTGTCACAGTAATTTTTTCGACATATTACAAAAATTTATATACAATTAACAGGAGTTTACTCTACAACCCATATGCAATTAACAGATCAAATTTGTTCTGAAGGTATGGTAAATGGTTTTATGTTCGAAAATTATATTCAATTAACAGGGATATACAATTAAGAGATATCCAATTAAGTGGGCTCCACTGTAGTAATTAAAAATCAAATCGAATCTTGAAGCTTTGCGGGGCACTACAACAAAACCCTTTTCCTAATTTCCATGGATTAACCCTTTGAACACTGGTGTATCTTTCATGTCAGTTCATGGGCAACAATTGGAAGAGACCTTATTCATTATTATACCTCCTGTCTCTCTCGAAGAGAATAGGGGTATACTGGATTACATGTGTGTCCATCCATGCATCTGTCTGTCCATTTGTGTGCCTTTAGCAATATCTTACCACTGAGTGGATGGATTTCAATGAAGACTGGTATGTAGGCTCCTTATGACAAGCCTCTCCTGAATGTTATAAGAAGGTTGCCTGCATTTTTCCAACAGAGTTATGGTCCTAACTTTGTTTTTAATTCTTTTATGCTTCATCAGACCTGCACTGCCATGGAGGTATAATTGCCTGCCGCAATAGCTCTTATTTAGATCAATTGATGGGGGCGCGGTGGCTCAGTGGTAGACTGTTGGACTTTCTTTGCTAGAGGTCCCGAGTTTGATCCCCGTCAGGGATGACCTGCATGTGTCCTTGGGCAAGCCACTTTATCCCAGTTGCCTACATGGGGGCATGATGATGCCGTGTACTAAGGCGTACTGCACGTTTATGGTGCACATGTCTTCAACCACTGTAACCCTGCTTGACCAGAGCTTGAACAGAGTTAGAATGTTGAGGAGCTGACAGTTGCTCGTCGATGCTCTGTGGTTCTCTCTGGGTACTCCGGCTTCCTCCACCTGTAAAACTGTCACGGTCACGATTAGGCATTGTGCATAAGTATGTGACCTTAAATACCAATAAATAAATAAATAAATAAATAATAGACCAATTAATATTTTCGATGAAAAATATTGGTTGGTCTGCCCCACACATTCACTAAGCAGTCATCCTACTTAATGAAATTATGACGTACGATTTTCCTGCGCCGGAAAAGCAGCCTCTCAGGTTCAAAGGGTTAACCCCTGCCTCTAGTTGAGTAAGGTAAATGCTTTAACCGTTTAGGACCTAATTCTTACTTTGATAACTTTTCAATGCAAAGGAACAGGTGCTCCAACATGCATTATTTGGGTAAACTCAAAACTTGTTTTTGAAGTACCTTGTCAGTTGTTTCTAGGCAAGTCTTGGCTGCCTCTGTAGGCAGCCAAGACTTGACTAGAAACAACTGCAAAGCACACAAGAGGTAGACTTACAAAAGTGTAGTGAAAAGGTATAAAAGTCGCCAGGCCTTGAGAGTTAACTCGATTTAACCAAGATTAATATGCAGATAACAGGAATACTCAGTTAACCAAAACTTGGTTCAGCTCCTCTTGATCATCTTAACCCTTTACCTAACGTAATGGCCAAAACCAGCCAGCGCTATTCTCAAAAATCGCCTATTAATTTTAATTATTTTTTCATTTTTTGTCTCAAAAACATAGGTTATGACCCCTCATTGGAACGAGCTCGTCGAGCTCGTTCCAATGAGGGGTCATAACCTATGTTTTTGAGACAAAAAATGAAAAAAAAATAGTTATTCAAGAATTTTTTTTGCAAGTGTCGTCTGCTTTTCATGTTGGGCAAAGGGTTAATAGGCAGATTGTGGGCAAAATGTATTGCTGTAAGAATTTTATCATTTTGTTTGTTGAAGATAAATGATCTCATTCTCCTCCTGTTCTCAAGGTTGTTATTATTATCTCACATAGAAAGATATTTAACTCTGTTTTTCTCATGTATGTTACTATTATTGTTATTCCATTTTATATTTGTTGTAATATATCTTCATTATTAATTTTATTAAAGAAATCTTTTAACTTTTCTTGGAGTTCTCTAATTCATTCCGTTTCCTGATTTGAATTAATTACAGTTCTAGAAGCTCATATTTGGGCCTTTGTATACAGTGTTCCCTGTAGGAATCCTGGGAAGTGACTCAGTCCTTGATTATTTACTAGTGCCATAATGCTGTTCTCATGTTCTTAGTAGGTGGCACTCCCCAATACATTTTAACAGAAGAATTAATGATAAATTAGGACTACCAAAAATTAACCTTGCATTCTACTAGTCAACTTATAACCACCAGTGTCTATAGCACAAATTTTCCTAATTATATGTTGTAAATTTGAATGTAATAAGTTCAGAAAAACAAGTTAATGTCAGGCCCAGTTAATTCTTGGATGGGTGACTATTTGGCGATTGATTCGGGTGCTTCCCATAGTAGTGGCTGGTGTGCGATCGGCGAAGTTTGAGTGTGTGGTTCTGCGATGTTGCATCACATGCCAGTTGTGGACGTTGGGAATGCTCACCAATACTACGCAATCCTCACTGTACCTAGGTGTAAAATAGGGACCTGTTGAGGTGCTTGCCTTGTGTGCCCGTCTGTGGAGCACTGGCAGTATGCTCCGTTGAGTTGAGCTGAGAATGTCATAGAATGAATAAAGGGTGTGAACACCTGTGATACTGGATAATAATGTAAATCAGAGAGCACTGCAGTGGATTCTAGACGTTAACATTGCATTATTATTATTTCTGTTTATTATTATTATTATTATAAGTTATATTACATCCTGCACATTTAACTGGTTGGGTGCTAGAAGCCACAATCATGGCTCTATTGAAATGTGCCAGAAGCCACTTTAGTGGCTTTAACCCTTTACCCAACGAATCGCTCGCATCCGCCGCATAATAGGCAAATTCAGCAGCTGAAAAAATATTATATTTTTATACTGTACCAATGACCCAGACTTAGCTGGTGCTAACTCCAACAAAACCAGGGCCAAACACAAATTTTGCCCCCCAATCCCCAAAATTTGCATCCAAAACAAAAAGAAATCATGTCCTAAAGGACCTCCATAGTACGCCTCTACTGCGCATGCGCAGTGACGCAGTCGTCCCGAAATTGGCGCCAATTATCATTCTCTGTTTGGCCCTTCATCAGTCAACATCTCACTGATCTTTGTGCTTGTAAATCTCAGTTTAAAGGATGCCAGACACGTAATTTTTGGAGAAAATGTGATTCTAAGGAGGATAGAAGGAGGAGAGGAAAAAGAAATGGCAAAAAATAATCAGGGCTGTACTTAAAATTTTTTGATGAAATTATGTTAAGTTGCCTATTTTCGAGGCATGGGCCTCTTGTTGTCATTCTTGCTAATTGTTGCACTGCTTATTCAGTGTTTCCTCTCCCCTAGCCTTCTATAGTCCCCCTGGCAATTCTCCCATGCTTTTGGCATATTTTTGAGAAATTTCATTTCTAAAATTTCCTGGGAGAGTTGCTTGGTTACAGAATGTTTTCTGTTATTTTCCCCATAGTTACGTTTTCACCCATGGGTGTATAACGTTTGTGTTCTGCATCTTCCATCTGATGTTCTACAGATTCTCCCCTGGGAGTCTCTGTTTTGCATCAGATAGAGTGTAATTGATGACTGATTCCGGGCCAGTTTTTTCAGTGCCTGGAGTCATGTTCTAGTGTGTTTACACTGTTTGTTTTCATTGGCAACAGCCTTTTTTGAGGGGGGCTGTTTGCCTTTGTGGTAGTTTATCTCATTATAAGATATATTTATATTATCCGAAAGTGTCTCATTAATTATTTTATATAAATTTAAAATTTTTGACCACACTTTGCCATCGGATCCATCGGGGCTCAACGTTACTTTTCAGCAACTTGGGCTTCTCTGAAAAAATATTTTTTCAAAATTATTTTGTTTTGCAATTGTTTTTTCATTTATTAATGGATCATGTTATTATGTATCTTTGTGTCAGGGGTTTTTGCGAGTAACTAGGACTTATTGTTGTTCTTTCACTATGAAGGGACATTGTTCAAATTGTAATAGGAAGAAATCTTCCTCTGACTTTCATGATCATTGTATTAATTGTAGTCAGTGTTCTCGCATTAATCCCTGTCCTATATGTGAACATTGGGATGAGAAACATTGGAAACGTGTGTCACGATATGTTGTTTCTGGAGAAAGAGCGATGCCGGCTCTTTCTCCACAAGGTCACTCTACTCTCTCAGTGTCTATTTCAGAGGAACCAGAACAGGGTGATGTTTCCATGTTATCTTCTTCAAGTGTGCGTCCGTCGTCACAAATGAATTCAGAGCTAGCGGCAAAAGTGCTCATGGAGATTAGACAAATGTCATCCGCTAGCTCGCCCGGTGTAGCGTCCATTCACCGAATGGTTCGGCAGCCGGGTTCATCCGATGCGGTTCAAGAGGAAATTTTGGGTGATGCGAGCACTATAAACATAATAGATGCACACCCAGTGACGGCGGATAGTAAGCGAGAACGGAGGAAGCCTTTTAGTCCGGTTCCTAGCTCGTCCAGGTCCAGCCGGGCCGCGAGCGAGAGAGGTCCCTCTCTCGTACAACAACATCTGGGACCAGATGTTGTGGTACAAAATGTGTCTTTAGCGGAGCATACATCCGTCGCTCGGGACGCTCCGTTGTATAAGCAGTCCGCAGAGACTGTTAAGGCTTCCTCTTCTCGTCAGCGCACACGACCGCACCTTGGCTGCGTGACCGCCGATATTTTACCAGCTTCGCCGATGAAGGATTCTTCGGCGACCAGGTCACTCCATCCGGCAGCCAGGGATTCGAGACCGATGGACTCCGGACGTTCGCATAGGAAAAGTATGCGGGAGCCATCTGATGCGGAGCTGCCCTCGGCGAAGCAGCGAAAGACTGCGCCTCCGCAGGTCTCGACGTCGGACATTCTTGTGCAGATAGCACAGCTTATCGCAGCATCCCAGCAGCCGACAGAAACGGTGTCGGATCGAGAATTATCCGACGGCGCTGGGTCGGTACGCTCCGCCGAAGCATCGGGGGCGGACGACCGGGAACATCGGGAGGTCCGACCGGATGGTGAAAGGGATACGGATGAATTGGAGCTATCCCTTTCGGAACAACATAAAGCTGCCGTGGACTTCATCCGGCACTTTCTCCCTCAAGTTGTTCCGTCGGGCCAGACTGCTGCGCTTCCGGACAAGAGAATTATAGCGTCATTGGACTCTGAATTTTTTGAGCGGTTCAGGGACATCGCTCCCGAGTTTCCGTCGCAGTCCAATAATGTTGCAAGAACATTTGAATTATTGAACGACACTATATTTAAACTTGCTTCCAGGACGGGGAAAGCAGGTTTCTTGTCCGCTAATACTCTTAACCTGCCTTTCATTAATGCAAGGAATAAATTCGATACGGCAGGACAGGGTATACCGAGAGTTCCTCTGCATATGGACGACGAGGCGGAAGACTTAGAGCTATCATTACCGTCGTCAGCTTCTATTCCAACCGCGGTGTTGGAAACAGCTATTGCGTCTAACAGAGCCAATTTAGATGCCTTATCTTACACAGATCACCTTACTAAGGCGTTATCACTGCGCCTTCAAGGGGAAGAGTTTCAGGATATACAATCCTCTTTAAGACTTCTTTCAAGGGCAGTAGCTTATTCCACGTGTAACTCCGCCCTTTCAGTGGCAAATCTGGAGTTGGTTAGATGTGACGCAGCCCTAGCTACATCCACACTAGTGGATTCTAAGGTGAAGAACTCTCTTAGAGTCACTTCGGTCTCAGGAGAACTTCTCTTTGACGGCAAGCTTTCCGCTATTTATGATAAAATTAAAAAGAAAGCTAATGATTCTCTGTTGTTCAGATCGGCTCCTAAAAAGTCGGATACAGCAGACACGAATAAGACAGGCACTTCTGGGTCTTATGCGCCCAAGAGAGGTTCCTAT
Organism: Pictodentalium vernedei; assembly: GCA_031216915.1. Taxonomy (NCBI): domain Eukaryota; kingdom Metazoa; phylum Mollusca; class Scaphopoda; order Dentaliida; family Dentaliidae; genus Pictodentalium; species Pictodentalium vernedei. The sequence goes on from CM062292.1 coordinate 354,147,250, forward strand.
AGAGGTTCCGGTGCATCCTCTTGGTCTTATTCGAGAGACCGTCAGGATAGCGACTCTCATTCGGGACGTCCTTCAGGCCGGGACAATCGGTCGGACGCCCCGAGGTCGACGAGGCGAGGTGCGGGTCGTGGAAGACGTGGTTTCTCCTACCGCAGGCCTCGCAGGTCCAGGAGGTGATGGCTTAAACCTCTATCGCGTTCCGGTTGGCGGAAGGTTGTCGAGTTTTTCACAAGAGTGGGTGTCGATTACGGACGACCCTTGGGTGAGAGGAGTGACTTCGGAAGGTCTAAAGATATCCTTCAAACGAAAGCCTCCATTAACTCGAAGTCCAAAGTGGACTCATCTTCCGTCAAATCCACAGAAAAGAGACGCTCTGTTATCAGAGGTGCAGTCTCTTTTAATGAAGAACGCGGTAGAGGTCGTAGAAAACCAGGAATCTCTGGGATTCTACAGCCATCTGTTTCTGGTTCCGAAACCAGACGGCTCGTTCCGTCCAGTCATAGATTTGAGCTGGATAAACAAGCTGATCGTCGCTCCGAAGTTTTATATGGAGACGATTCGATCGGTCAGAGCGAGTATTCGGGTGAACGATTATGCAACGAGCATAGATCTCAAAGATGCGTACTTTCACGTCATGGTACATCCGACATTCCGAAAGTATCTACGCTTCGCAGTCCTAGGAGTGGTGTATCAGTTCCGGGCCATGTGCTTCGGATTGAATCTAGCACCCTGGGCTTTCACTCGGGTAATGATCTACTTCCGAGCTCATTCGTCTGCGGTAACGTCGGCCTACCTGGACGACATTCTTCAGAGGTACGGCAACGAGTTAACGCTTCAGAACGATGTTCAGAATCTTCTTCTATTGCTCCGACGTCTCGGTTTTATAGTAAACGAGGAGAAGTCGGATCTGGTGCCGTCCAAGTCATTCACTCATCTGGGAATGAGCTTCGAGATGCACAACAATCTCGTTCGTCTGCCGTTAACCAGAGCGAAATTAGTCAGTTGTTACGCTCGCTATTGTCTGCACGCAGACAAAGTCACGGCGAGAGAATTTATGAGACTGATAGGTCTGTGCGGAGCCGCCGCGGATCTCATTCCGATGGGGCGGCTACGCACACGTCCTCTTCAAATTTTCCTGACTCAGAATTGGAGTGTGAAAATTCATTCGCTCGATGTAGACGTTCTCTTGTCAGATCAAGTGAAACAAGAGATTCAGACTTGGGCAAACATTCAGTGGTTAACTCAAGGAGTTCCGCTGCAGTTGCCGGATCCGAGTTTTACCGTTATGACGGATGCCAGTCAAACAGGTTGGGGTGCATCATTAATCCCAACGGATTCGAGATGCCAGGGTCTTTGGGATCCGCAATTCCTGTGCAAGCACATAAACATCAAGGAAATGATGTCAATTTGGCTTGCGTTACGTCACTGGATGGACATTATTCACGATGCTCATGTCCAAATCCTATCCGACAATACGACAGTAGTGGCGTATATACGGAATCAGGGAGGCACTCATTCAGTTCCGTTGTTCAATCTAACGGAAAGAATCCTTCTGTTTGCGTTAGAACATCACGTTCTTCTTTCGGTCCGTCACATACCGGGTCGTCTGAATGTGCTAGCAGACTCCCTTTCACGAAAGGGTCGCTTGTTGCCGTCGGAGTGGACTCTCAACAAACAAGTATTCAATCAGATTTGCTACCAATGGGAACGGCCAATGATAGACTTATTTGCGACACATCTCAACAATCAGTTGCAGACGTATGTGTCTCCGTGTCCGGATCCAAGAGCATTTGCAGTAGACGCTCTGTCGATCCCTTGGGACGGAATGATAGGATATGCGTATCCTCCAGCGCCGTTAATTCAACAAGTATTGCTAAAGATAAAACAATCTCAATGCAAGATTCTGTTGGTAGCATCTCTGTCGCCACAGAGACCGTGGATAAATCTACTCAGGTGTCTGTTGTGGGACCTACCGCGGAAGCTTCCTCCACGAGAGGATCTTCTTTCGCAGGGGAAATCGCGCCAACTCCATCACAACCCGCAAGGTCTCAACCTTCACGTTTTTCCGTTGTGCGGTCCTTCTTGCATGGCAAGCACTTTACAGGACGAGCAGTGGACGCGATTTCTAACTGTAGGAGGACCTCCTCTTCGCTAAACTATGCGGCTAAGTGGAAGGTTTTTCGTCGTTGGTGTAGGGATCATTCTGTAGATATATTTGATCCCTCTATACCAGACATTGCAAACTTTCTAGTATACTTGTTTGACGAAATCAAACTGCAGCCTGTTACTATAAAGGGTTATAGATCTATGTTATCTGATACCTATGCACATCATGATAGTTTACAAATTGGATCTAATGTCTCTTTATCGAAGTTGGTTAGAAACTTTTCGATAAATAGACCCAGAACTCTTAGATTAATTCCTAAGTGGAATTTAGCTTGGGTTCTCCTTAAATTGAAGGAAAAGCCATTTGAACCTCTTGGGACAGTAGATTTCAAATTCTTATCTTATAAGACAGCTTTTCTCTTAGCTTTCTCTTCTGCCAGAAGAGTCAGTGAGCTTCATGCACTATCGGTGGATGATTCTCATTATCGTAGTGTTGGGAACACTATCACCTTCACTACTAATGTGGGTTTTTTAGCTAAGAATCAGGCTCCTAATAAATATCCGGAACCTATTGTTATTAAGGCTCTTCCGTCTTCAGACGGGCGTAGGCCTTTACTCTGTTTCATTCATGTCTTATTTTTAAAGTGTAGCTCGGTGTGAAGCATTTGTATATGTCAAGTGTCAAACGGGCTTTAATATACAATACTCGGACACTTTTAAATGATTATAAAGAGTCTCAATTCTCTGGACTACTTTATTTATTGGCTTGCTTTAAAAATAATTAGTATAAGGGTTATACTGGATGTTAATAGAGAACATGAATGTTATTGTGCTCAATTATTAAGGGTAGTGTATCTTTCTAATTTAATATTAAATAAGAAAGATACATGTAAAGCCTAATACTCCTTTTCTCCTTAAGGGGTTACCTCTTTACTATATAGTTGAGCTTATTGGATTTTCCTCTATGTCCTAGGCCCTCCAGCCTGTTTACTATTCAGCTAAGTCTGGGTCATTGGTACAGTATAAAAATGTTAAAAAATTTATAGTAATTTATATATTTTTTATGCTTACCAATGACCCAGACGGGGATGGCCCTCCCTAGAGTTGGGAACTCTTGCCTCCCCGCTGAGTACATAGCGCTGACCAGGCACTGCCAGTAAGAATGATAATTGGCGCCAATTTCGGGACGACTGCGTCACTGCGCATGCGCAGTAGAGGCGTACTATGGAGGTCCTTTAGGACATGATTTCTTTTTGTTTTGGATGCAAATTTTGGGGATTGGGGGGCAAAATTTGTGTTTGGCCCTGGTTTTGTTGGAGTTAGCACCAGCTAAGTCTGGGTCATTGGTAAGTATAAAAAATATATAAATTACTATAAATTTTTTAACTTTTCCAAAATTTTCAAGAAAACCATATCATATGACCCTTCTTTGGAACGCGCTCATCGAGCGCGTTCCAAAGAGGACTCACATGATATGGTTTTATTGAAATTTTTTGAAAATATTTTAAAAATGATATTTAAAACAATACATTTTGAAATCGTCTGCTTTGGGTAAAGGGTTAAAATGGATGCATCAGCTTATTGTTTGCTCAGCAGTAGAAGTAAAACTTTTTATATAAAATTGTTTGGTTACAATTTATTGGAGAGTGCCTGTGGGCACTTTCCAATAAATTATAACAAAACAATTATTTATGAACAAAATCTTGCTAAACTAAGGCTGCTCCTGCTGGTAGCCTCGTATCTTTAAAAAAAAATACACATGTTTCAAATCAGATTTTAAAAATAATTTAGCACTCAAGCAGTTAATGGAATGAATATATTAGAGACCTTCTCTGTGTGTGAACCACTGTAAGTGAAGCATTGCTAGTGTACTGTTATAAACACTTCTAGTTTACTGGTAAAATATGATTTCTGCAGTAACCAATGCCTGGAAAGGAACACCAACAAATAAATATTTCTTGATTAGCAGAACTCATTTAATAGATTAAATGGTTACACAGGAGTACTCAGGCCAAAAAGACATCTAAACCACTAAACCACTGATCTCTATACAGCTGGATAGCATAAATGTCGCGAAAAATGCCACAACTCAATCAGCCCCCCCCCCCCTTAAAACAGCAAGTTTGTCAACACGATAACGTTTTCTAGTCATTGTTAACCCTTTACCTAACATAAAAACCAAACAACACTTGCAAAAAAAATTATTGCATAACTAATTTTTTTCATTTTTTGCCTCAAAAACATGAGCTCATTCCAAAGATGGGTCATAAGCTATGTTTTTGAGACAAAAAATTAAAAAATAATGAAAATTAAATGGTGATTTTTGTGAATAGCACTGGCCGGGTTTTGGCAGTTATGATGGATAAAGAGTTAATCATTATATTGAACAAGATCTTTTGATTGAATCTGAAATTATCCCACCTGAACTACAACCGACTGTTGATGCAGTATCAATGATGCCCCAAACTGAAAAAAGTTAGAATTAGAACTAAAGAGATTATAAATGCAAGAACAAATCAAAAAACAGGAAAATGAAATTAAACTAAAAGAAATACAGGCACGCAAAAAAAGAAAAAGCAGTAGAAGTTCAAAAAGAACAGGGACAAATTCAGGCTCAAAAAGAAAGAGAACAAAAATACAAATTCAGGCTCAAAAAGAGGAAAGAGAGAATGAAATGAAATTAAAAGAATTAGAAGCATGTGAAAAAGAATTAGAAGCTCAAAAAGAAATGGATTTAAAACAATTAGAAAATTAGGCTCAAAAGGAAATATAAATAAAAGAATTAGAATCTCAGGGTCAAGGCTCCAGTGTAATTTCACCAAGTAGATATGAGTTTTGTAGGGGTTTGAGGATTTTTCACAAAAACAATTCACCCAGCAGACCCTCACCCCCACCTCCAGACACACCCCCAACATACCTAGTTAAATTAGATTAACTTTTAATTACTTTTTCATTTTTTGTCACAAAAACATAGCTTATGACCCTCTCATTGGAATGAGCTCATTCCAATAGAGAGTCATAAGCTATATTTTTGACAGAAAATGAAAAAATATTAGTTATTCAAGAATTTTGTTTGCCAGTGTCATCTGCTTTTCGTGTTAGGTAAATGGTTTACATGTAGATGCTGAATAAAGACTTAAATCCTTTTAAACAACTTTTTCGGTGGAGTGTTTAAGGCTCCTTGGGGCCTATTGTTTAACCCTTTGAACCCGAACGGCTACTTTTCCGGTCCAGGATTGCGATACAACCTGAATTCGTTAAATAGATTGTTGCTCAGTGAATTTGTGTGGTAGACAATCAAGATTTTGAACGTACAGCCATAAGGCTGCACAGTGAAAATATTGATTGGTCTTCCCCCAAGTAATGAATATAGACTCTTCCTATTAATGACACTGAACTGGCATGGAAGATACCATCAGGGTTCAAAAGATTAATATTATAATCCTTCTGAAAAGTAAGTATTCTCACGGGGGAAATTTTGTCATATATCATTATTATACCTCTTTACAATCTGGTATAAAAAAATGCAAATTGTTAAATTTATATCCACTTTGCAAATAAAAAATGACCAATTAGCAGAATTATCCAATTAACCAGAATTTGCTGTCACTCTTCACTTTCATGATAAACTTTGTACAGTGGAACCCTGTTAATTGAATGGCCACTTCGCCAATGAAAATTATTCAGTTAACAGGAGTATTCAGTTAACAGTGATAGTCACTTTCCTGTATTCTAGAGATAGACTTAGCATTTATTCTATTATACCTTGCTTGACAGAGCTTCATGAGCTCTGTCAAACAAGATATAATAGAATAAATGCCTGTATTGGATGTACTGAGGCCAAATAGGTCTATAAACAAAGGAAAACTGGGGAGGGTCAGGGTAATATCGCGACAGGTTACAAGATTTTTTCTTCAATTAACAGGAGTTTACTCTATAACCTATATTCAATTATCAAGTCAAATTTGTACTGGAGGTATGGTAAATGTTTTTTTGTTGGGAAATTATATTCAGTTAACAGGGAAATACCATTAAGGGATATCCAATTAAGTGGGCTCCTCTGTATTTGTCAAGCATAGCTTGATTAACATAGCTGAAATGGATTATGTGCTTTTAATGGAAGTATGTAGTTAGGCCAGAAAAATCAGTCGATCCATCTGTCTTCAATGTGTAAGATGCAACTTATCACTGTTTTACCCACTGCATATGATTGATGTCAACATTTTGTTTTTTAATTTTATTGAAAAAATGTCAACAAAACCAAATTATGTGACTTTCTCATTGGAACGAGCTCGACAAGCGTGTTCCATTGAAGGATTCACATGATATGGTTTTGTTAAAATTTTTTGAAAAATATATTTTTTTCAACTGCTTAATTTGTAAATTACATGAGTGGATGCAGCTGATTTCTTTTATAAAGGGCTAAGATGCAGCGTATCACTGATATTCATTATCCATCTGCATGTAAGAAACATACAGATCAAAGTCAATGTTTTTGACATTTCAGACTGAATGTTTAGACCAGAGTTATTGCCCTTTTTTACTCGAAAGTTATAAAAAAAAATTTCAGAAACGAAGTTTGTGCAAAGTAACTTTTCCTTCAAATGACTGGGCATGCAGGAATGAGATTTCTCAACCCTAGTGTTCAAGAGAAGAATGTATTGTATAAAATCAAGTATCTTACCATTAACAGAAGACTTTTTCCCCTGTCAATATTGATTTTCATGGAAATACATCTTGAAGAATTTATCCTTCATCCATTAAATTTGGTATATTCATGAAAATAACAAAAAATCAAATCAAATCATATTTAAACTAAATTAAGGACAAGCCAGAAAATAAGCAGACTGACATCTCCAAAATGAGGTCCCCAGAGGGTTAATTTAGTGATGCTATCCTACACAGCAGGATAGCATCACTAAATTTATCCTCTGTGAACCTCAATCTGAATCAGGGTCTCAAAACTAAACAGAAAGAGGTATCCAGAGGATAAATTGGCTGACTGTATGGGATAGCATCATCAAAATTCACCCTCTGGGGACCTCATTCTCCAAATGTGAGACTGCTTAGTTTCAGGCCTCATTAAGGAATGATAAATTAAGTCACAATTATGATTCTTCTTCCAGGATTCCAAGTAAAAAAAATTTTCATCACAGTAAATTTTGGAAGATATGCTTTGCTGTTCTGATGGGCTACTTTATTATCTGCATGTAATGCCTACTTTGTACTGAAAGTATGATAAATGGCTGGGAATTTTACAAATATATGAAAATAACACGATTATCTTAACCCTTTACCCAACACAGAGGATATTAAAAAAAAAAATTTTAATTATTGTTTTTTTTAATTTTTTCAAAACAATTCAACAGAACCACATCATGTGAGCCCCCTCATTGGAATGAGCCCAATGGGGTCATTCCAATGAGGAGTCGCATGATATGGTTTTTGTCAAAAAATTTTGAAAAATATGTTTTTTTCAACTGCCTGATTTGAAAATTACACGTGTGGATCAAGCCTGAAAATAAGCAGATTGTCATCTGCAGAATGTGGTCCCCAGAGGGTGAATCTGGTGATGCTACCTTACACAGGTTAACCCTTTTCCTAACATGAATCGTGAACTACATATGCAGAAAAATTACTTGAATAATGAAGGATTTTCATTTTTTGCCTAAAAGACATAGCTTATGAGCAAATTGACACAACATTGCTGTAGGTTGTTCAAATGTTTGTGGAAGTTCAACAAAATTTTCCATCCTCACGATCATGTCATATTGTACAGATTTACAGATGCAGGAAGCTGGCTTATGTGGGGAAAACCATCTAGCTGTGGAAACTAACTGTTAGATAAGTGATTTAGCAAAACAGATGTAGCTATCCAAGAGGATTTTGAGCATTGTTGTCAAACAGTGGAATGTTGGACCAAGAATAATAGGTCTTTGGTTTCCATGTGGTTATCATACAACTTATCCCTGCTAGCTCTTGAACCCTTTTCCTAACTGTGACCCCCTCATTGAACTCATTACAATGAGTCACATGGTATGGTTTTGTTGAATTTTTTTTTAAATTAAAAAAAATGTTTAAACTAATGAACTTTGATGTCATCTGCATTGGGTGATGAGTTAAATGTATGGTATTATGACTGTACCTCATGAAATGAATGAACTTAACTTATTAGATGCAAAATCACTTAGTGTAGAAACCATTCTGGATTTTTTCTCTCCAAATTTTACATTCAGCTTTTTGGTGATCATATCAAGAAAGAAACTGCAAATCAGTTGTGTACAAGTATTTCCTTATAAATTATTGCCATTGTTGGACTTAACCATCCCATGGTGTTACACTTTTATACTCCCCTAAAACATTTGGGGGAGCATATGGTCATATGTTCATCTCCATCCATCCATCCATCCATCCATCCATCCAGCTGTCCATCCATTCATCTGGCCATCCATCCACAGTGATATCTCGGCGGTGAGAGGATGGATTTCAATGAAATTTGGTATGAGGGATCCTTGTGACAAGGTGCTCCTGCTGACATACTACTCAAAGTTTGCTAAGCACCAAGTATATCCAACTACCTGTTTTACGTTTTAGTTGAAATATGGTTATGAAAAGTGTATATATTTTATATTTAATTATATCTTTAATGATTTAAGCACAGAAATTAAGATTTTGTTTGTGTTTGATATTATTTTTTAGCTTTTGAATACGATAACCAAGGAAAATGGATATTATTGGTAAAAGAGGAAATTTGCGAAAAAGTTGACGGAGCGAACTGATATGGGTTCAATAGCGAGTATGAGACCCATTATTGTTAATTACAGCTTGACAATGCCTTCTCATGCTCCCAATCAGGTTCCAGATGGTCCTTTGTGGGATGTTGTTCCATTCTTGCACCAGTATGGCACCAAGCTCCTGGACACTTCTTGGTTGGACTGAACGGACTGAAATTGCAAGCTGCAACTCATTCCAGACATGTTCGATTGGACTGAGGTCAGGGGATCTTGCTGGCCACTCCATATGCTCAATCCCCTCCCTCTGTCGGTACTCCCGGACAGCATGGGCAACATGAGAATGGGCATTATCGTCCATCAGAATGAATCTATCACCCACTGCACCTGTAAACAATCTGACGTGGGCATCCAGGATCTCATCAATATACCGCTGTGCAGTCAATGTACCACGGTCAAGCACACAGAGATCTGTACGTCCATCCCAGCTGATGCCGCCACAGACCATTATTGACCCTCCACCATAGCGGTCATGCTCAGAAATGTTGGCTGAATGGAATCGCTCTCCTGGTCTTCTCCATACCCTAGAACGCCTATCTGTGTTGTCTAGGCAGTACCTTGACTCATCTGTAAAAAGGACAGGTTGTCAATTTTCTCTGGTCCATCCAACGTGATGCTTGGCCCATTCATATCATGCCTGGCGGTGGTTCTGGGACAGCTGAATGCGAATACATGGTCTTCTCAATCGGAGACCACCTTCGTGCAACCTTGCCTGGATAGTCTGCATAGAAACATTTACCCCAGATGCATTCTGAAGGTCACTGCGAAGCTTGGTTGCTGTGTCAAAGCGGTTCCTATGTGTCTGAATGATCAAAAACCAGTCTTCAGCTGCAGATGTTGCCCTGTCTCTGCCACCACCATGTCGTCTGTCTGGTGTGCCATACTGCTGAAATCTTGCCCAGGCTCTGGTGATCACTGTATGGTGCACACCAAGGGCTTCACCAACCTGACAATGGGTAGTCCCTTGTTCCACCATCCCTACAGCCCACCACATTTCTGCCTCAGACAAATGTCTTCTTACATTTGCATTCACCATATTCAATCATTAAATCACAAGGATTTGTGTTGAAATGAAGACTGAATTCCCTACACATCTCATGTACATGTGGACAGTACATGAAAACATCATGGAAATCAAGGGGTACATGCTTTCCATGACTGTCATGAAAAGTCTGCCTGTCAAGAGAGCTAATGTAAACACTGGGGACCATCTCAATACATTCCTCAATCATATTCACCAAAAATATCACAAATGTGTCACAAGAAAGTTTCACAATGATGTGTCAAATATGTGGTGCTTAGCAAACTTTGAGTAGTATATTATAAAAAGATGCCCATATATTTTTCACCAGAGTTACAGTCCTTATATTTCAAAGACATGTACCAAATTATTTCCCATAGTGGGGGACATGCCTGAAAATAAGCAGTCTGACATTTGCAAAATGAGGTCCCCAGAAGGTGAAGTTGGTGATGCAATCCCAAACAGTGGGCCAATTTATCCTTTGGGTACCTCTTTCTGTTTAGTTCTGAGACCCTGTTCAGATTGAGGTTCTCAAAGGGTAAATTTAGTGATGCTACCCTGCGATGCAGGGTAGCATCACTAAATTCACCCTCTGGGGACCTCATTTTGCAGATGACAGTATGCTTATTTTCTGGCTTGGTGGGGGACCACAATTTTACAAATCTTCTTGTTAGCTTAGTCGACTGTCAGGGAGCATTCATCAGTTTTGCTGATTTTCTTGTTCTCTTGGGTGTACAAACCCTGATCTACTGCTGTTCACGGGAAAAGGCCTTATTAATACTGACCTATTATTTCTTTCCAGGATAAACTGAAAAAGACTGTGGCCCAAGAACATTCACGAATCGAAAAGGAAAACAAAGAGGCAGGCAAGTCAAGTCCACAGAAGTCAGGTGCATCTTCAGAGTCTCCTGACAGTAAACCAAAAAATAAATCGTCAATTTGACGAAATGGCAATGCATCTGAAATATATGTGAGGAGGATGAGGATGCTTAACTTAATTTGTGTTCACAAATTCAGGAGCTTTTTATATTCATAGTTCCTTGTTTTGTTTTTACTCTTTGGAACACCATTGCCTGTAATTTAAAACTAACTTTGTGGTGGAAAAATAGTCGTCATCAAAAAATACTCTGTTGACACTTTAACAAATCCTTAGCATCTGCCTGTGTTGTTTACAATTCAATTGAAAAACCAAATTTCAAAAAATTTCAACAATACCATATCATATGAACCCTGTTACAACCTATAACGTTACAACTCCACATAATGTTACACCAACACATAATGTTACAAAAAATGTTGTAAACAACCAATAATGTTATAAATTCTGCATAATGTTATAACTTTTTTCAATGCATAATGTTAGAAAATCAACACATAATGTTACAATTTTTTTTCAAACCATAATGTTAAACAAGTTAACCAATAATGTTATAACTTGTTATGGCATCGTTTTCAAGGGGCTATGATGTTTCATTTTGCTGATTTATATAGAACTAATAACTGTGCTCATTCCATTAAAGGTGGCTATGTGTGGATGGATGTTGTTGTACTCTAACAGACAGCCTAGGTATAGTTCTAGTATAGAGAGAGGGGGGAGGGGGAAGAAAGAGAGAGAGAGGGGGGAGGTCATGAGAATGGGGCAAATGGAGCAAAATGTCATGATTATGGACATACGTTTACCACACACATGATGCTGAATGATTGTCTGGGTTGCAGAAAACATATATGTAGGTTCAAAATTTAATTTCAGACAGGGTACAGCACATAAAAAGTGGTTTCCCTTGAGAACACCTGCCGAGTGAAAATCTCCCCGCCTATGAACTCATCAATTCTGAAACATTAATGTAGAAGGATGGATTATTGGGTCTTTCTGACACTTTCAACAGTTAAGATCATATAGTGTGAGTGGCTGTTTATACAAGACCATCCCATCAACCCGAGCGACATTTTTTTACGTTTCACTAGCCTTCAATAAGCAATAATTGCAAACGAAATAAAGGCAAAATAACAAGAGAAAAAACAAAATTTATAGGTTGCTGGGGTAGTCTGGAAGGGGTATGAAAGTGGTGGAAGGAAGGGCTGGTTGGAAGAGTATGACAGGGTGGTAGTGGATGGCAAAGGGTATCGGAGACTGAGGGTAGGAAAGGTGAGTGAATACCATGAATAAGATAGAAAGGTGGTCTAAAAGAGGCAGGGTGGTATGTATAAACATAAGCCAATACAAAAAAAGGAAAGAGCAAGAATCAAAACACATCCCTTACATAGGTTAGAAGATGGTGTGTAGCCATCTGAGTGAGAGACAGAAAAATTAAAAAGAGATATATATGTGTTGAGAAGGAAGGGTAAATAGAGAGAGAAAAAACAAAGGAATTGAAGTAATAATAATACCTGAGAATGCCCAATGCCTAATACAACACCACACATAATCCTAATTCTAATCCCAATCATGATCCTAATCCCTTTGCATTACAGTACGTGGAGAGTGGATTGTGACTAAATCACCCCCGGGGTGGATTTATCACCCAATATATAACTTTCAAATTTTGTACATATCGACAAAAAAGGCAAGCAATGCTTCAGTTTAACCCGGAGGTCCATTGGCTGAAACTTTGCTTGTGCTGGTTATGCTTTGCAACAAATTTGCAATTATTGCTTGGGTGGAATCTCCACTCTGTGGGTGATTTAGTGATAATACACTGTCCATGTACTGTATCTCCTACACCACCACCTCCTCTCCCCTTCCTCCTAATTCCTATGTCCCCCTCTCATCCTCCTCCTCCTCCTCCTCTCCTCTTCCTCCTCATAATCTTTGCTCCGATTGACTCCACTGCCTCCTTAACATGTAATCCCAAATCCACCACCTCCTCCACATCTTCCACATCCTCCACTACATTCACTACACTATCATACTATCCAGTACTACACTCTTTTATCATTTTTCTCATAACTTTCTCTCCTCAATCACGCGATATCTCAATCCATGCGCCTCCTCTTCCTAATCCCTACCTCTTCCCTTTCAATCCCCCTTGTCCCCACTTCCTTTCCTCCTCATCCTACCCCACCCCCATCCTCCTCATAATCTCTTTTCCAAGTGATTCCAGCACCTCCACCACCTGTACTCCCACAGCCACTACCTCCACCATCACTACCACCTCCGACTACACCTCTTTTTTTGTTCAATTTTAACTTTTAGAAAAACTTTTAGCAAAATAAACAAATAATTTGATATTGTTATAATGAGAAAAATATGTGAAAATTGGGATTTACTCTGGGGTGGGGGGGGGGGGGTGGAAAAAAATTGTAGACACAGGGTCGAAACTTTTTTCTTTCTACCCTTCAGACACCATTGTTTTACACCAGTGGCATCAGTTGGTATTAAGATTTTATATAAACTTTCTGACATTATATTGGATAATTTTCTCCTTCAATTAACATGCAATGGTCAGACACATTAGGAAGGATAGATGCAAGGCCATGCCTATACAACCAAAAAAACGTTATTGCACACTAAATCAGACTGATTAAATCACAATTTCAAGTAGTTTCAAGTTGATGTTTGAAAATACTTGCCATGTATTTCAATTTGTCGGATGCGAATTTGCCAACAACTTCTCTACAACTATGTGGACAGCGTAAGCAGTGGGTACAGACATGGAATTTATATGGATTTGGACTTACCTACACATCTAATATGATAGTTTATATGTTTTAAATGGCCTGGTTTGTAATAGGTTCAACAAACACAGAACTTAACCCCCCCCCCCCCACCCCCCACCCCAACTCCTGATTTACTCACTTAAAATAAGCAAAAATTTAGGTATTTGACTCCCAAAAGGGGTCATACAGCTATGATATACTAATTTCCTGCAAGAGGTGACTACTCATGTCGGTTAACACACCCTCCGGATAACATAGCACCCCCTTTCCCTCCATTATGGTTTCATAGCGAGATTTCATATTCGAGAGGGTAATTTAGTGATGCTACCCTGTATAGCAAGGTAGCATCCCCAAATTTTCCCTTTGTGAACCTCAGTCTGAATCAGGGTTTCAAAACTAAACAGAAAGAGGTACCCAGAGGATAAATTGGCCCACTGTATGGGATAGCATCAAGAAATTCACCCTCTGGGGAAATCATTCGGCAAATGTCAGACTGCTTATTTTCAGGCCTGGCTATGATATACTACTTTCCTGGAAGAGGTGACTACTCATGTCGGTTAACATACCCTCCAGATAACATAGTGCCCCCTTCCATCATGGTTTCATCACGAGATTCTGATTTGACTAAAAAAATCCAAGATTGGTCATTTCCCAAACCTGACACCCTTGAGGCATGTGCGCACATATCACCATGGTGATGATGTCAGGAGATGGAGGGTTATTAGAACTACCTGAATGTATGTCACATGACTAGGTCCCCTCAAAATAAGTCCCCTGGGTGGGTCTCCCTCTTTCAGAATTGATGAGTTCATAGTCGAATAGATTTCCATTCAGCAGGTGTTCTCAAGGGAATTGATGAGTTCATAGTCAGGTAGGTTTCCACTCAGCGGGTGTTCTCAAGGGGAACCACTCTTCATGTGTTGTACCCTCCCTGTTCAGTTTTGAACCTACATGCATTTTTTCTGCGACCCAAACAGCCATTCAGCACCACACGTCCATAATTATGACAGTTTGCTCCAACCGCACCATTCCTATGACCTCTCTCTCTATATATACTAGTCCAACTATACCTACATTGTTAGCAGAACACAGTTCATCCATGCATAGCCACCTTCAATATGAAGAGCACAATTATCATTAGTTCTGCATAAATCAACAAAATGTCACATTATAGCCCCTTGAAATTAATGCCACAACGCTATAAATTACCCTCGATACGAGTTGATTTAAAGTTATAACATAATCGATCAATTTGTTTAACATTATGTGTTGAAAAAAATTTTAATTATTATGCATTGATTTTTAAAACATTACGTATTGGAAAAATTATAACAGTATGTGGAGTTCCTAACATTATTAGTTGTTTACAACATTTTTTGTAACAGTATGCATTGGTGTAACATTATGCAGAGTTGTAATATTATAGGTTGTAACACACCCCTCTTCTGTGCTTGTTCCAATCATGGGTCACATGATATGATTTTGTTGAAAATCTGTTGAATTTTCTTTTTTTTAATAACTAATATAACAAATTTTGTAGTGTTTGCATTGGTTAAAGGGTAAACTTGTAAATTTTGAAAGAGTCCATATGGGTCCTTGTAAGTGCTCTGTATTTCAAAATTCCAGGACTTTAAAAGTGTTTGAAAAACGGTAGTTGTCACTGGCCTATCATCCTAGTAGGCAGACCTTTTATAATAGGCACTGGCATATCACGAGAGGTCATTTTTTTTATAATAGGCACTGGCATATCATGAGAGGCAATGACCTATTATGATAGTGGTGATTGACCTATCATGATTGTAGGCACTGTCATATTATGACAGTTACACTGCCCTATCATAATATGCACTGGCCTATCATGATAGTAGGCACTGGCCAATTATGTCTAACACTTGCCTATCATATTAGGCACTTGCCTATAGGCAGTGGCTTATGATAGTAGGCACTATCCTATCATGATAGTGGACACTGGTGCATCATGCTAGTAGGCACTGACCTGTCATGGTAGTAGCCGCTTGCCTGACATAGAAATGTATACTGATAAAAATGGTGTCAGAGTAGTTCCCTGTTGGTTTGGAGTACATGTACAAGCTTTGATAACCGGTTTATGTACAAATATCAGAGATAATTTAAATAATTTGGCCATAGGTCTTGGATACAGCTTGAAAATTTCCTAGAAAAGTCCTGAAAAATCCATTCTTCCATATATTACAACACAGAAAATCCATACAGACTAAATAATTCCACTTCAAACAGCTTCAAAGATAATATGAACTACATCCAAACCAGAAAATAAGCAGACTGTCATCTGCAAAATGATATCTCCAGAGGGTGAATTTAGTGATGCTACCCTGCACAGCAGGGAAGCATCACTAAATTTACCCACTGGGAACGTCAATCTGAATCAGGGTTTCAAAACTAAACAGAAAGAGGTACACAGAGGATAAATTGAACCACTGTATGGAATAGCATCATCAAATTAGCCCTCTGGGGCCTCATTTTGCAAATGTCAGACTGCTTATTTTCAGGCCTGAGTACATCCACAGAACATGAAGCATTAACGTTATGGTATGTGTACTTTAGGATAAAGCCCAAATATGAGCTTTCAGCACTCAACCAGTTAATACATTCCTAAGAATAAGAAATTTTACAGTTATCTTTATAACTATATTAGGATCCTGTGAATATTCAAGATTCGATTCGATATCGATACCATACGTCTGGTTTGAGATCGATCCCGATTTGATTTTTTCGAATCTCTCGCACTAACTTCAATTTGTTATATTTCCAACAAAAATTGACATTAGACAATTCATTCATGTAGGCTCAATTCAATTTCATATTTAATTGAGTAAGTGACAAAGGTTAATTGTTAGGCAAGTAGTGAATTTTGCCCAGAATACTATCCATAGTTTTAGTTTTTGAAGGCTTAACTTGTTAGTATTCACGTTCTTAAGAACATGAATAGTAACAAATTAAGCCTTCAAAAACTAAAACTATGGATAACAGGCCTGGCTCTTTCAGCAAGGGTGCTACAGAGAATATTTATTTATTGGTGTTTAAGGTGTCAGTCAGTCTTGTAAGGGTCATCACAGTGTACCATAACTTCCGTTTGGTGCAATATGAAATAACTTGTCTATTAAGATTAGATTCGAGATTCGATTCGATATTGTTATCAGAGACATGATTCGATTAGAGATTCAATTCGAAAAAAAATGTATTATTCTCAGATCCCTAAACTATATCAGATGATTCACAATCATTTTTCATTCAATTAACCCTTTGCACAATGATGGAAACATATCAAAATTACAACTTTAAAATTTTACCCTAGATGCAACTAGAAATTTAACCAGTTCAATCTTATTTGACAGAGCTTAGGGAGCCCCTCATTGGATCACATGCAGTGAGCTCATTCCAATAAGCTATGTTTTTGAGTCAAAATTACAAAATAATAAAATTTTAATGGCTTTCGAGAATAGCTTTGGCCAGATTCAGCTCTAATAGTATGTGAAGGGTTAAACTTTTTGCTGAACATTTTTTTCATTTTACTTTTTGAGAAAATTACATTGCAAGTTCATCTACAATGCTCCTCTTAACCCCCTGCACACTGATGTCGAAATTTCTAAAGTTCAGGGTGCAAATATTTCCCATAATGCAACTAGAAATTTAACAAATTCAATCTTGTTTGACAGAGCTCAATGAGCTCTGTCAAACAAGATTGAATTGGTTATATTCCCAGTTGCATTATGGGAAAAATGGCTACTTCAAATCTGGATATTTTGACATCAGTGTGCAGGGGGTTAACTGGTTGAGTATTCAGCTCATATTTGGGATCCACTGAAAAGTGCTGGTGCCTCAATTAACTGGTAGAGTGCTGGAAGCCCATATTTGGGCTTTATTCTAATGTGCAGGTACCATAAGTTAAAGGCTTCATTATCTGTGGATGTGCTTCATAATATCTTTGAAGTGAAATTATTTCATCTGTGTGGATTTAACAAGTTAACATTTATGGGAGAGTGCCTCTGGGCACTCTGGGTACTCTCCCTAAATTATAACAAGGCAGAAAATGTGAACAAATTTTGATATCCAAAAATAATTTAGCATTCTTCCAGTTAAAAGGCTTTATATTCCATGGAGAAGCCAGAAAATAAGCAGACTGTCATCTGCAAAATGAGGTCCCCAGAAGGTGAATTTAGTGATGCTACCCTGCAGAGCAGGGTAGCATCACTAAATTTACCCTCTGTGAACCTCAGTTTGAATCAGGGTCTCAAAACTAAACAGAAAGAGGTACCCAGAGGATAAATTGACCCACAATATGGGATAGCATCATCAAATTCACCCTCTGGGGACCTCATTCTGCAAATGTCAGACTGCTTATTTTCAGGCCTGTCCATGGACATACTTCACGTTCTGTAAACGTTTTTTGTTCTTATTGATTTGTCTTTCACAGTTTATTGGAGAGAGCCTGTCAGTACTCTCTAATAAATTGCTACAAGCCAAGCCTGTATGAATCAATTCTAATGCCTGAATTAATCTAGCATTCTACCAGTCAAATCCATCATCAGGCTTTTAGAAAGTATGTAGAGGGTATCTAATTTGTTTACCATGGATGTAGTCAGATAATCATCATTACCGTTTCTAAAATGGGAGATTCTCTTTTTATTTTGTGTGCTTGTGAAAAGATTTCAATATTTTTGATGGAGCCACTGGAATTCATAATTTTTGCACAACATTCACAAATGTTTGAAATTGTTCCCCACTGCAGACTGAGGTGAAAATGTAAAACATTTACCTTTAAAATTTTCTCCTGCAACTAGGAATTAACTGGTAGAGTGCAAAAAGCAACTATCAGGGCTCTACTGAAAAGTACTGAAAGCCTCTTTAGTGGCTTTACACTATGTACATCAGTTTGTCATTTGTGCAGGAGTAGATAAAAAAAATGTTCTTATATTCAAATGTTTCGTAACAGTTTATTGGAGAGTGCTAACAGGAACTTTCCAATAAATACACATGTAGTAACAAGACAATTATTGATGAACAAAATATTGTGAAACTAAGGACCTCCCTGCTAGCAGCATTGTATCTTTGAAAAAAATACTCATATTAAAAATCACCTTCGAAAAATTATTTTGCATTCTACCATTTAACCCATTACCCAACGCAGACGATTTCAAAATTTATTATTTTAAATATCATTTTTTAAATTTCTTTTCAAAAAATTTCAACAAAACCATATCATGTGACCCCCTCTTTGGAACGAGCTCATCGAGCTCGTTCCAAAGAGGGGTCACATGATATGGTTTTGTTGAAATTTTTTGAAAAATAATATTTTTTCAGCTGTTGAATTTGCTTATTACGTGGGCAGATGTGGGCAATTTGTTGGGTAAAGGGTTAACTAATTCAGTTTTGGTTGGCAGTGTTTATTTAGCTCTGCCAAACAAGATTGAATTGATTAAATTCCTAATTGCATTTCCGGAAAGAAATGGCTTTTGAAATTTCTGTATTTCAACATCAATGTGAAGCGGGTTAAGGGCAGGGAAAACAACATGGAACAATACTTATGATTTCTTTAATTATCATAGGTGATAATCTGAACAACTTAATTGTGTATCTGAAAGATGCACTTTCATGTCATGAATCTGATTTTCTCTTCTTTCAGGAGAGATCAAGTTTTACATCTTTAACCCTGCCTCAGTCACTGTGGTCGATTTGATCTCTCTTTCTCTCTTTCTCTCTCTCTCTCTCTCTCTCTCTCTCTCTCTCTCTCTCGAGTTCATAGGTCATATTTCTTCTTTTGGTGTTTACAGATGGAAGAACTTTGGTTTGTTTGGAATTATCACTCTCAAAAGAGAGGGGGGCATCGGGAGGGACAGGGACATACAGTTAATGATATAGACAGAGACATAGAAACAGACAAAAGGGCTCAAATCGGCTGTAGTGACAGAGATAGGGTTAATATTTACTGATTTATATATAGTTGAGTGTATAATAGATATATGTACAAACATAAATTCCAATATTAGTGAATAATGACTTATTGAGAGTGAGAGGGCCCTCTCACACTGATTGAGTTATTTACTGATACAGTGGAACCCTGTTAATTGAATAGACACTTTGCCAATGAAAATTATTCAATTAACAGGAGTATTCAATTAATAGGGATTGTGTCACTTTCCTGTATTCTAGAGATAAACTTAGCATTTATTCTTTTATATCTTGTTTGACAGAGCTCTATGAGCTCTGTCAAACAACATATAATAGATTAAATGCCTGTATTGGATGTACTGAGGCCAAATAGGTCTATATATAATGGAAAACTGGGGAGAGTCAGGGTAATTTCTCTACAGGTTACAAGATTTTTTATTCAATTAACAGGAGTTTCCTCTATAACCTATATTCAATTAACAGGTCAAATTTGTACTGGAGGTATGGTAAATGGTTTTGTGTTGAGAAATTATATTCAGTTAACAGGGTTATTCAGTTAAGAGATATATAATTAAGTGGGCTCCACTGTATTAGCTTTTTGACTTGAGACTAAAGTTATGATTAGCATGTCAATGGGCAGAAGTTCATAAAGTAACATGACCTTAGCCTCAAGCGCTGACATCTCAGCCATTATCCCGACGAACCCAACACCACTGACCAATGGTGCCATGATGAAATACAATCAACATTCACATTAAAAACACCCATCCTATTGGGCATGAACAAGAAGATTTTCTCATTTTATAATTATAAATTCCAATACATATTTAAAACATACCGTATTTACTCTATGTATTGGGACAGCTAAAAATAAATATTTCAAAAGATGTCCCACATTTTAGAAAAGGTGGAAAAAACATAACCTAGTCTTGTTTTGATGCTGAATCAAGTTGTGTGTGATTTGTTTTCGATCACTATATATGAAAATCGCCATCCAATTTTTTTTTAGATTTTCATTTTTTGCTTCCAAAACATAGCTTATGCCCCTCATTGGAACGAGTGCATTGCGCTCGTTCTAATGAGGGGTCATAAGCTATGTTTTGGAAGCAAAAAATGAAAATTTTTAGTTACACAAGAATTCTTTTTATGAGTGTCATCTGCCACTAGCATTCAAGGGTTGAAGACTGTCACAATGTAATATTAAATAGTCTTGGTCATGTCAGTCCGGACTGTAAATATTAAAACTTAGGAGCAGATTTAAATGAAAACAACACAAATCAGTATGTATTATCATTTTTTATTGTTTAAAAAGCAAAATTAAACACAAACTTAGCTTTAATATTGAGCATTTTGCAGTGTTTTCAGGTGACTGGGCCAACTGGAAACAAGTCTCCTGAGTGTCCCAAACATTGGAGCATAAAAAAAAAATATTTTTCTGGAAAAAATGTGTTTCCCAAATTATAGAATGTCCCAATATATAGAGTAAATACTGTACTTTAGAATTCCTCACTGCAATTAATGCAGGGTTGAATTCCACATCACAATGATTGCAGCGTGCTCATAGAAATATTTTAGTAATGATTATCAACAATGTTTTATGGAAAACCTGAAAAAGTATAGAGAGTTTTTGAATAACATTTATGTAATTTGTTTGGCTGTTTTGTTGGCAAAAAGTTGGACACCGATTTTCAATTGTTTTCTTATGCGCACTCGAGTCTGCGGTTCAGACTTGCGGTAGTTTTCATTTTTTTCTGTTATATGTATATAAAATGTCAAATCTATTATATAGTTTTAGTCAGATTCAATCATATCAGTGTAAAGAAGGTTCTGATAACTTTCCTTCAATATATGTTGGATAAACACACCGTGAAGTAGGAATCTGCGAGTCACAAATGTTTTTTTCAAATCGAATCGTGCCTGATATTGATATTGAATCGAATCTTTAATCAAATCTTAAAAGTCAAGTTATTTCATATTGCACCAAATGGAAGTTACGGTACACTATGATAACCCTTACAAGACTGAGTGAACACTGAAAACACCAATAATTAAACATTCTCTGTAGCACCTTCGCTCAAACAGCTAGGCCTATTATCCATAGTTTTAGTTTTTGAAGGCTTAACTTGTTACTATTCACATTCTTAACCCTCTACCCAACGAATCGGCCACATCCGCCCACGTAATATGCAAATTCAGCAGTTGAAAAAATATTATTTTTCAAAAAATTTCAACAAAACCTTATCATGTGACCCCTCATTGGAACGAGCTCATCAGGCTCGTTCCAATGAGGGGTCTCATGATATGATTTTGTTGAAATTTTTTGAAAAATTTCAAAAATTGATATTTAAAATAATAAATTTTGATATCGTCTGCGTTGGGTAAAGGGTTAAGAACATGAATAATAACAAGCTAAGCCTTCAAAAACTAAAACTATGGATCATGTTCTGGGCACAATTCATTACAATTGACGACAATTTTATCCAATTTTTGTTGGAAATGTAACAAACTGAAGTTAGTAAGAGAGATTCGAAAAAATCAAATCTTGAGACTGATTCCAGATCAATCTCGAAGCAGACGTATGGTATCAATATCAAATCGTATCTTGAATATTCGCAGGACCCTACATAAGAGTATTGGTACAGTACAGCTGCCATAGACTGCTCACTTTCCACCGGTGGGCAATATTTCCACTGATGCAATAATATTAGGTTCCAAAAAATAATTATAGGAATAATCAAAAAAATGTAATTGTACCCGGTGCTTCTTTAATTCAAATTTTGCTGATGATGATTTTTATTACCTGGTAAACACATGCGTGGACATCACTGCCCATATGTGGATTATGACCAGTCCACGGCGATTGTACTGCAGCTTATACAGGAACAGATTAGGCCATAAACAATAGATTATGTTCAACCCTAACACCATATTTAGGCCATACCTTAGATTTTATATTGTATCATACACTCAAGAACCCTGGTAGTTCAATTGGTTTGGGTCTGACTTGACCATCACTTTTGTATTATTCTGCTTAAAGGGCAACTATATGGACAATAAGACTATAATTATTTATTATTTATTAATGCTATTAATTTATTTACACATGAAGTTAGTTTAACTGGTTGGGGGTTGGAAGCCCATATATAGAGGATATCTGGGAGTGTTGTGGCTCAGTAGGTAGAGGTGCAGGCTGCAAGCCGAGAGGTCCTCGGTTCGAATCCCACCTCTGGCAACCGCATTGTGTCCTTGGGCAAGACACTTCATCTCCATTGCCCGCGTGGGGGCACGGTAGCATTGTGTACTAAGGCGTACTGCACGTCACTGGTGCACTTGTCTTCAACCAGTGCTAACCCTGCTTGTGTGGAGTTAGTATGTTGGGGAGCTGACAGTTGCTCGCCGTTGCTCGGTGGTTCTCTCCGGGTACTCCGGCTTCCTCTACCCATAAAACTGTCATGATTAGCCATTGTGCATAAATATGTGACTTTAAACACCAATAAATAAATAAATGGAGGATATCTATGCTATTAACATAAAGGCTTCATATTTTATGGTTGTGCTTTATATTTATCTTTGACATGAACATGAGAGGCTACTTTTCTGGCCAAGGAACATGATACATCATAATTTCAAAAAGTAGGATGGTTACTTGGTGAACGTGTTTGAAAGACCAATCAATATTTTCAACGTGCAGCCTCTAGGCTGCACGTTGAAAATATTCATTGGTCTATCCCCAAATAATGAACATGGACTCTTCCAATTGCTGTCAATGAACTGACATGGAAGATACCACCCGGGTTCAAAGGATTAAGTATAGATTTGATGTATTACAATTGATGGGTGGATGCCATTTGATGATTGGGAATGGTTCAGCACTTTACCAGTTAATACATACATATATGCATACAGGGAGGGTCTTTCCTTGACCACCCTTTGATAAAAAAAAATTTAAAATAAATAAAATTCTCCTCCTCACCCCCCACACAACCCTAATTTTTTAAGAAATCGAGAAGGAATGAAAGGTTTTAGCGTGCCAAAGGCGTGCAGGGACGATGTGGGATTTACAAATCCCTTGCGACCCGGTTAACCTTATTTTATTTCACTTGGATCACACAGGCCTAGCTTTCCTATTGCCTCAAATGGGGGGGGGTTAAGAAATCCAATGATAATCTAGGTATTTATTTTTTGTGGTCTAATACTTAAGCTTTTAAAGTATTTAGTTATGGTTAATCTTGCACTAAAACCTTTAATCCATTATACTTCTAAAATTCTTACAGAGAGGTTTTTTTCTTAGAGCTTTAAGATTGTTAATGTTTTTTAATACTGGCAACTGTATCGCTTGTATAAACTGTTGTTATTTTCACTATTGTTTATCTGTTGTTTTAGAGGATTATGTGTTATTGATAAGTTAAGTTGTTCATTTTAATTTAATTTTGAGGGCTTACAAGAGTGTAGGAACACCAAGCTATACAAAGTAAATGAATATTGAATTTTTTCTTTCAATCTGGTTATTTCTTGGTATGAGTATAACAGGGGTTTATCCCTTAACCCTTTACCTAACGAATCGCCCGTATACGCCAGCGTAATATGCAAATTCAGCAGTTGAAAAAATATTATTTTTCGAAAAATTTCAACAAAACCATATCATGTGACCCCTCTTTGGAATGAGCTCATCAAGCTCATTCCAAAGAGGGGTCACATGATATGGTTTTGTTGAAATTTTTGTTTTTTAAATTTAAAAAAATTATATTTAAAATAATAAATTTTGATATCGTCTGCATTGGGTAAAGGGTTAGGTCCTCTGATTAATTTTATGTTAAAAAATGTAGTATATACATGTACATAGCTGTAGAGGCCTTAACAGTTTTTCTGCATTATTGATGGCTGTCTGTACAGGCTGCCAGCAATGATGTAAAAACACTGTCAAGATTATTATGAGCCCCGGTGAGTCTGGAGGTGGGATGGGGAAATCTCACCTGTGGGGCAAGATATTTGAACCAGACCCGAGACTTGCCGAGGGTCTGGTTCAAATATCTTGCCCCGTGGGTGAGATTTCCCCATTCCCACCTTCAGACGCATCAAGGATGATTTTTCTCCCCACACACGAGGATTATGTCATTATAGATAATTGGCGGTTATGTGCTGACATACCCAATTTATCAAGTCGTAATCGTACAAAAGTTAGGTATATACCATAGGTATATACTAAAAAATTGTTTTGTAACACTGTCTGTTAAGGGGTTAATGAATTTGCGCATGTCAAACTCTAATGTAAAGGGCATTGTGAAATTATTGATCGATCAATAAATTCGCGCAGTGATATTATTAAATCTACAGAGAAACATGGGGTTGAAACAAATCATGATTTTGAATGGCACATGGATTACATGCGGGAGATGATGAAATAGTTCCAGCGACCTAATAAAATATGAAAATGAGTATTTCATGTGGGGTGGGTGGGATAGAAATATCCCACCCCGCTGTCTCACCTGGGACGCGCATATGTTTCACGTATAGTGGAGGGAGAAAAATGCATCCTACCAATGGAATTCTCAAGAAAGAATACACTTGGGACAACTTTTTTCGAGTAATATAAAAGGAGCTGTTTGTGACTGTATGAAATCAATAGTGGTGACTCATATTGTCATATTGGGCCCTTCAAATTTAGATTTTTGGGCTCAAATTGAATCTGGTAAAGGATACTGAATCAAATTTCAAATCTTGAACCACTCGTCGATGGAGACTATCAGAGAGTTACCCAAAAAGAAACTACATGTAGTAACAGATTAACTCATCATCTTACATGACTGTAGGATGGCATTTGAAGAACATTTCTTGAATAACTAAAAAAAAATATAATTATTTGCCTGCGAAACATACTCATGACCCCTCATTGGGATGTGCACATTGAGCATGTTCCAATATTTGGTCATGAGCTATGTTTAACTGGTTGAGTGATAGAAGCCACTATCAGGGCTTTCAAAAAATTGAGAGTACCCGTGCAAAAGCTAACATTTTCCTCACTCATGTTCCATTTTCAGTCAAACGCAAATAGTATTTTGTTTATATAAACAAAATTTATTACATTTTTTGGAGAGTGCCAATAGGCACTCTCCAATAATTTTGTAATAAAACAAATGTCGATGATCAGAGTGAGACATGCAAAAATAATCAAGCCCTCAACCAGTTTTGGATACAAAAATTGAATTTTCTTTACCTCTTTTGGAAATACAGTAGTCTGCTCCCCTCCCCCACCCCACCCCACCATCCATCTTTCTTAGAGTGACAAAAGAATTGATGCATACATTATTATACTTGTTTTTTATCTTTACATTTGGCAGATTTTATTCATAGCACTGGAAAGATTTGTTGGGTTTTCCTGTTGGTTGGATTAAGCCTTTGAGACTTGAATTATCCTGACATTCAAACGTCACTGGGAATTTAGTTTCTTCAACGTTTTACAAAATGCGACGTCAAATGTCGGAAAGTAAAAAAAAACAAGATATTTTTCACATTAGTGATCATCTGGTTGAGGATTAGATTATTTTTCGTGGTCTGAATTTGTTACTCAAAACTTGTTGTATTACAAATTATTGGAGAGTGCCCACAGGCACTCTCCAATAATTTGTAATAAAACAAATTTATATAAACAAAATATTATTTGTGTTTGACTGAATATGAAATATAAGCAAGGGAAGTGTTGGCTTTTGCTCTGGTATCCTCATTTTTTGAAAGTCCTGATAGCTTCTTGCACTCAACCAGTTAAGAAGTCTTGACAGCAGGATTATATTAGTATTTTAAGCTACGATAACATTTGGCTCAACGGTTATCACTGAGCACTATTCGGGAGAAAATAAAAATTTGAGATTAAAACTTTAAATAAATCAAAAAATAATAACAAAACAAATGACCACAAAGTATCAACGTGCTGTTTGATTTTGTACGTAATAACACTTACAAAAGTATGAAAGGGTTAAGTCAAAGTTTCTCTCTCTTCTTTCTCTCGCTCTGACAATGATACTGAAGTTTCAACAGTCTAATTTATTAATCGATTTTATTTATATTTGATATGCTTATAATATATCATACAATATTTTTATTGTTTTATTTAAGAATACAAAATTTATGTGATTCTTGCTAAATAAATTCTAACAAAATTAAATTGTCTTTTTTCTTTAATTACATGGTGTTTATACAACTTGATTGTAGATGAATTCCTGTTTGTTTCCTATGATACATATGTAGTATAGGAGGGTCCAGCCGATCCCCATTACGTCGCCTGAGTGCTAGAATGTCCTATGTCCCATAGGGGACATAGGACATTCTAGCACTCAGGTGACGATTGGTCTCCATCGACAAGTGGTTCGAGATTTGGTGGTGTTAAATTCCCCTATAACTGGACTTTTGGTGGAGCAACTTTTTCCTGTGCAAAACTTCCACTCCATCCAGTTGGGTCTAGTAAGTGGTACATGTACTGCATACATATTATGCTCTGATATGTATAGTGATATAGTCAATAAAGGGTTTAGGTGTATAGTATGGGTATGTGATGGAAGATTGATGGGGAGGTTGAGTTTTCTTGAAGGTTTTCCATGTGGAAGGATCAACGTTCCTATTGATGTTGCAACGTCATGACGTTGCAACATCATAGAAACATTAACCACTATTGTTGTCCACCACACAATCCGACATTACATTGTTCGGGTTAGGGTGTGTCAGGCTTCTCTTACTGGACTGCTATTGTAGTACAGTATGGGCGTCTATACTCCAGTGGGTTCTCTGTTAACTGGTATAGTGCTAAATTATTTTTGGTCATTCAAATTTGTCCATGTCTCTTTTCCTTGTTACAATTTATGGGAGAGTGCCAAGTGGCACTCTCCCATAAATTGTAACAAGGCAAATCCTTACAGACTAATTAATTTCAATTAAAAAATAATATGAAGCACATCCACAGAATATGAAGCCATTAAGTTGTGGCATCTGCACTTGAGAATAAAGTCCAAATATGGGCTTCCAGCACTCTACCAGTTAATGCACCTAATGTTTTATATTATTCTGTAACTGGTGTAGGTAGTATGGAATGCTATGTCAGTCGGTTTTGTGGGTGGGGGTAATGCATGTTTGTCAGATGTGGTAGTATAGGATGGATGGACTGTACCCTGTTGAACTATTATCTCCTTGGTACGACTAACCTACCAAATGCTTTGTATTAAAAGATGACTGGTAAAGGTAGTATGTAATGCTAGGCCGAGTGTTATTGTGGGGTGAAGTGAGAGTAATGCATGTTTGTCTTGTGTGGTAGTATAGAATGAATGTTGGTCTACTGTTAGTACTTGGTACCGCTAACCTACTGAATGTATTTTACCATATCATACCATGGTATAGGTAGTGTGTTATGCTTGGCCATGCAGTACTATGCTTGGTTGTAGGGTACAGTAGCATAGGATGTATGGTCTGTACCCCTGTTCTAATAGTCGTGGAGTGTGGTTGGGTATGTTTTGTTGTCTATTACTGTAGTATTCAGTGGACGATATTTACCCCTGATGGTCTACTGTTATCCTTTAGTACTACAAACCCACCTAGTGGCGTGTACTACCCCATGGGTAGTTCAGAATGAGAGGTCTAGTAGTCGTGTGGTTTATGCTTGGTTTCTAGTATCGTAGTAGAGTTCGGATGGTCTTTTTAGACATTCTAAGACTTGGTAGAGGGTAGAGATCGTGATCTGAGATACAGTATGTGGAGAGTGTATTATCACTAAATCACCTGCAGAGTGGAGATTCCACCCAAGCAATAATTGCAAATTTGTTGCAAAGCATAACCAGCACAAGCAAAGTTTCAGCCAATGGACCTCCGGGTTAAACCCGGAGGTCCATTGGCTGAAGCATTGCTTGCGTTTTTTGTCGATATGTACAAAATTTGAAAGTTATATATTGGGTGATAAATCCACCCCGGGGGTGATTTAGTCAATCCACTCTCCACGTACTGTAACTAGCTGCTAGCAAACCTGAAGTAGTGCTACAAGTCAGTAGTAATTGTACAAGGCTGTAAGGATGGCAGGAAACTATAGAATTGGATGACTACAGTAGAACTTTATCATTGGGTAGATGATGGTGACTAGGGATGCCAGCAATTGTGTTCTTAGACCTTTGAACGGCATAAGGTCGAATAGAGATCCTCCATAGGGTATCCTTTTTACGGAATCCACTAAGAGAATCCCTTTTCGGAAAACGTCTCTGGTTGGAGAATTCCTACTTTTTGAGATGACCACAAGAGTCGTATGTGGAGTCACTCATTCGGGCAATTGCTCGATAGCTCTTTTTGTTCAAATCGTTTGGGCAATCTGAGATAGCTAATAAACCTGATGTAGTGCTACAAGTCAGCAGTAATCGTACAAAGCTGTAAGCTTGATTGCTAATAGTAGTGGTACAGACCAGCAGTTGTGGTAATAAAACGTGGAAGCTAATCATATGACAAGGTGACTATGGATAAGTCAACAGTAATGGTCTTGGATGATGGATCTTTGAACTGCATGTAATGGTACAGATGCCAATAACTTAACAGGCACAAGGTGATCTGTCATCATAACAATCTTCAGATAGAATCCTCCGATAAGTATGCTCCAAAAGGTATCCCCCAAGAGTACGTGACCATGTCATAGGTATCCCGGAATGCCCAGATGAGCATAAGAGTTGTATGTCGAGTCCCTCGTTCGAGCAATTGCTCGATAAGATTTGAGTCGTTCAAGCAATTGAAAGGGGGGTTCAGTGACAATTTAATCCTTGGGACTGTGGGATTAAATCATTGCTAATCGTCTTCCCCAAATTTAATATGAATTGTGGTATCTCAGCGAAACCTAAATGGAGGTGTGTGTAGGTCTCCGAATTTTACGAGAATTTAAGGCATGTCTTGCAGATATTATATTCAAGGATTTAAAAATTCCAGCAGGTTGGCACAAAAAATGTCGAGGATCAGTTCCCCTTGGCAGAATATGTTTTCTCACATTTTTGTCGCTTATTTCTTCAGTTACATAATCGAACAATTCGCCAAAATTTGATCCGTGTGCGTTGTTTAAACGTTTAGATGGCCATTGAACAAAAGGTTCGCAAAATCGACCTATTTTTTATTGTTGGGTACCGGCACATGTACCCCGCGTTGCTTGGGATGAAGGGTTAATGTGAAATCACGCGAAAGAAAATCACCCTATCCGTGTTACCTCGGATTAAAAAAAATACCTCCAGTTCCAAATTTTAGCTCGATATCTCTGAAAATGTAGGAGTGCATCCTGTCGTTAATTGCTGAAGTGTTAATGGCCAAAGGATTAACACAACCTCGCATTTAAAATTTACCATGCCCTTGTTAAGTCGCATCAGAGCTAGTCAAGCACTGGGGGAGGGGGGGGGGGGGCAATTGCCAGTGTGTCAATTAAAGCTTGATATCTCTAAAAATGTAGACGTGCATTCCATGGTTGCTGTTTTTAAAGGGTTAACGCGACGTCAGGCCTTTCGGGACTCATCTAATGCCCCTTCCCTGGTGCAATTATCTCTATGTATCAAATCTGTTTCAATCAGTCGAGGCTCGGTAGAGTCTACAAACAAACGTAAGGATATATTAACTGGTAGATTGCTGCAAGCCCATATTTGGGCTTTACAAAATGTCACATGTTGTGACAAAACTATGTACACTCTCTTCGAGAAGATTTCATATTGACCCTGGCACGAATCAAATTTTGTTGATGTTACATTGCTCAATTATATTTGATTGGATAGTGCCTATTGGCACTATCCAATCAAATTTAACATAGCAATATATGGTGAAAATAAACTTGTGGCCAATAAAAATGTACCACTGTACCAGTTAAGACTAGCGTATGTATCCAGCGTCGCTCGTGTTAACCGCCTACATGCAGCTGAGGATATTCTTTCGCGGGACAGGAAATATATTCCAATATATTAAGTCAAATTTAAGGATATTTAACAAGAATCCGAGACAGCAAGCTGTTCGTGATTTTTTCATAAAATCTTGTCAAGGCTGCTTAACAGCAGCCATGACTAGATTTGATAAAAAATACTCAGAAAAAAAGCAGCGGGTAAAGAGTCAAAGGATCAACTCGATGTTGCACGCAACATTATCCCTTTTCACTTTATTTCTGATCTCCACATTTGTTCTGCATGATTGGTTAATGGTTGAAGGGTTGATGTAACATGACACATAAAATTCACACTGCCCGTGTTGTTATTCCTGATAAAATTATTATCCCTAGGTGCCAAATTTCAGCTCAAATTCTCTGAAAATGTATGAGTGAATCCCGTCATTACTCCAAATGAAGGGTTTATTGTTGTGAACGGTTATTGCGATATTGATCACAAAATTCATCCTGTCCGTATGGAAAAGATAAACCCCGTGGCTGCCTGTTTTCAGTTCGATATCTCTGAAAATATAGAAGTGCCTTCCAGTGTTGAGGTGGTTACGGTTTGACGCGATATCATGCGCTATTAAGACCCATTGGGATCCGTGATCCATCGAATGTTAAAGGGCTACTGTGACATCTTTCACATTGGATGTGACCGGGATCCAGCCCATGTCCCTTTCTTACTCAACTTACACATAATCGCAAACTTTTCGTTTCCAGAGTTCCAATGTGTTCTATGTGCCAATAGGCACATAGAACACATTGGAACTCAGGAGTCGTTTTGTCTCAGTCGGCAGAGGCACGGCTGATTTTAAAGCCCATGAGCAAACGTTGCCCCGTTAATGCGAACCATCTCGTGGCTCTTTTCAGTACTGGGTTAAGGCATGGGCTTTATGGGCTGCAGCCCAGAGGTCTCCGCCAGCTGAGGGTCTCCAGAGATTAAGTGAAATTCATTTACTGTGAAAAGTTACTTCATTTGTAAATGTAGAATGAAAGTATAAGTATGCTGAATTATCTCTTTAAAAAGGGCTCAATTAATATACTGTATAATATACTGGAATTTTTTCGTTGCCCATTATTCCAACTCGTTGGCACTAGCAATCCTAATTCCAGTGAAACGACCTCATACTCGCTTAGGGCCTGTACAACAAATCGCTCATTCCATCTAAACTTTCTTCTTCTTTCGTCGTTGCTTTGCGGTTGTGCTTGCACCATAAACAAAGGTGCTGATAGAGGGAAGATTAGCATTGTTCTGTGAGGTAAATTGAAATTACGTTATCCTATGCATTTTGTGGAATTCTGCATTGCGTGATTATGGAAATTATCACTGTGTCAGGAAGACCTGAGGCCCCGTAAGGCCTGGGCTGACGTGGGGTTATTTAGTCCCGCTGATGAAGTTGCGGGAAAATTAGACCAACGTGGAGGGTTGGAATCCAAGTGTCGCGAATTCGGCGCAGGGAGCTGAGTTAGACCGACGCCGTGATTCCTTCTCTGCCAAATTGGCCTGAAATAGGTTCGATTTCCGTTAGGTGTGATTCCTAATCACTTCAGGCTGTATAATGGAAAGAATGATTTAAAGTAACAACGATTCTTTTATTTACACATAAAGGTAAATCCGTTTCAATATTTCAACAATCAACAATTCGATTCTTTTCACAGAAAATGGGTCGCTAGGGTTAAACAATTCTCAATAATCATATAGTCATTCTATAGGCCTGTACTGGCACTATAGTTTACACACTGGAAATGTTACTACCGTGAGCTCGCCATAAGAGCTTCACAAATCTGAAATGTTATTACTGTGAGCTCGCCATAAGAGCTTCACCCGCTTAGGCTCAAATGTCAACGTCTGGGCGTAACTGTACCTCTGGCTGTCGGAGGGTTCCGACCAGCAATGTTCGTCATCCATAAAGCCACCGTACTTCTGATTTGGGTCAGATATTGTCTACTCATACCTTATGTGCCTTTTTGAAAGTCCTCCGTGAAAGTTCTATTGAAATATTCACCGTTCCTGGTTGAATTCACGATTCACAAATGCCCCTTTTTGTGCTAGGGCGAAATTGTCACTCACACCGATCTCCAGTCGGTATTACGATGCTTCGACAGCAAAACAAACTACTCAGAACGCAATCAGTCTGACGCTTCAAAGGGTTAATACGCACAATACAATTAACCTACACTTCTGACTATTGCAGGCTGATACCTGCTACTCGACAATCTAAACTTTAACGTTCCACCTGGGGTGTTCCTTCTCACGAATTCGGCCCCGTAACCGCCTATCAACATTAAGCTATATCAACCAAGGAATGCCCTCTCTGGCGATTCCAGCCGTTTCAGGGTCCTATGATCGAAGGTACCCTTATGCCAGGAAACAGAGTCCGCCTGTCCTGGACTTCACCAACGTGTGTGTGACCCCAAGTGTGTGTCTAATGCTCTGCTCTTCAAGGTATATATATACTTTTTACCCTAAACTGTCAGGTGGACCGACGCTCATCTGTCCACCTGTCAAAACGGTGGGAGATGACATATATCGAGACTGAATCAATACAAGTCATCTCGTGCGTGACTTAACGGTGATTTCACTTGTCGAGAAAACCGATTCGTTCTTGCCATTATTGCTACCTAATGATCAGGTGACGATACGATAGACATTTCTATCGTTTTAGAATTTCGTTTCTCAATTGGCCGTGACGATATCTTGCCACCAACTGATTACGTCTCGTAAGACTCGCGACTACTGTATAAATTAAATGAGATTAGACCTTATCTAACATACCGTTTCTCCCCTGGGTCCCTTCGCTAAAGCTGGATATACACCACGTGTGTTTTTTCCATGTCCAGCTTTACAGAGAAGTGAAATTCATGTGGGTTTTTCGCCTTGATGTGGAATATATTTTGAACTTACAATATCTTTAAATATGGGGGCCCTTGCCCCTATATTTAGGCTGGCTTTGCCCTGATACACTGGGCGCCTCACAGTCACAGTATCTGTAGCCCAGGGGCCTACAAAATAATCGTAATCTGGCCCTGCCTCTTTCCTGGTTTAATGCATTGCTTTAGTCAGCTTACGAAAGAAAGTGTGCAAATGTTTATGAAGGCTTTTATCTAACTAAGCGTCTTGATTTGTGAGATGTTTATTCGTTAATTTACTTCTTAGAATTATGAATTTTATGGATTTTTCTCCAGTATAAAAATTGACTAAATGTTGTTTGATGCCCCATCGAGCTATAGGATATCCCCTATCCCAATACCAGTACACTCACCATATCGCCTCCCGATATTCCTCTGCGCCGCTTGACTCAACGTCTTGCTTCTGTTCTATCTTTTCCTTGTATCCCACACTACCCCTCCCCCCCCCGGCCCCACTACCCGATCATTGTGCACCCAAACCCCACCGCACCCCACTCCACCCTCTGCCCCAGCAACATTGGACGATAGTACAGTGGAGGAACAATCTTCCTTAAGTCGCTTGTGAAAAGTTACGGTTTCTACTTGGCAACAGTCAGACGCCATTTCTGGTACGACTGGAAAAAATATCAGAGTTAAAACTGCGAAAATGTTGTGGAGTTATCTCCCTTAGACCGTTAAACTGAACATTTTACGACTTTCGCAAAAGTGCAAATTGTAATAAATAGAGTAAAAGAGTGAGTGGAAAATTAACCAAAAGATTTCAACGTTGTTCCACTTTTAGACCCTTTTCTGATTGTCGTTCTAAGTTTTCTAAACACTTGCGTCAACTCTGTATAAAGCTTTTGGGCTTGCAAATGTTCAAGGGGAGCTCATTTGTGACAAGTTTATTTTCAAAAGCACTTGAATAACAGACAAGGCTTCAATTTGACCGAATATTCTAGCCACGAGGGTAAGGCAGCTTCATTTTATTTAGGGGACACTGTATTAAATCCGTATTGCAATACACCTCTATTGCAATAAATTATTGCAAAAGTGGTTGATGACCACTTGTCACGTCAGCTCTGATTTCAATAAAGTATTGTAATAGGGGTTGACGCACACTGGTCTTGTCAATCCATATTGATTAAATTATGTAATATGGGTTGTCGCATACTTGTTTTAAACCCTTTTTCAATAAATTATTGCCATAGTGGTTAAAGCACACTTGTTACTTCAACTCCGATTGCAATATCTTTGCAATAGGGATTTAACTCTGTAAACTCGCGAAGCCGCTTTTTCTGTTTTGGTCCATTATACTTCATCATTTCATTGAGTTCCGACACGGGGTGACCCTGGTTGTCGAAAGTGTCTTTAAATAAATAAATAAATAAATAAATAAATAAATAAATAAATAAATAAATAAATAAATAAATAAATAAATAAATAAAGTCGGATGGCTGCCAAGTTAATTTGTGGATTAGACCAAGCAATATTTTCAACGTGCAGCCCCAAGGCAGCACGTTGAAAACATGAATTACTCTACCAGTCTACCCTCATATAATGAATATGGACTCTTCTAATTTCCACCATTGAACTGACATGGAAGGTACTACCAGAGTTCAAGGGGTTACCATACTTATTATTTCAACCTCTAATGCAATAAATCTAAAGCATAACTTGGCCTGGCTGAAACAACAGTTATTTTATGAATACTTAAATGTAACAAATTTATGAAGCTCGTTCGTGCTTTCTACCCAAAACTGCCTGCCAGTGTGTTTATGCCTCGACTGCAGAACGGGGGTAATACAAACACAGGGAAAGGCACGACGTGGCACTACCCAGACTTTCTGTTTCCGATTGGTAATATTATCTACTTCAGTTAAATTTAGCTTTGTTGAAGTTTTTCCCATCTTGCGAAAGTATATTTAGCCTTGTGGGGACGCGGCGGCGTTGCGGTAGCCAGTTCTCGTCAGATTGCCGAAGTTAAGCAACGTCGAGCCCGGTTAGTCCTTGGATGGGTCTGAGCGATCGATTTGGACCCCCGCGTTGAGTCCTTGGGCAAGGCGCTTAATCTCCATTGTCCATGGGGGAAAGATGACGCCCTGTACTAAGGCGTACTGGACATCGATGGTACGCATGTCTTCAACCAATCCAACCCAGCCTTGTTGAAAATGGACTAGCCCCCCAGCCCCCCGCTCCTCCCTCAGAATACTTATACACTCGCCATTTCACTGTAATTCAATTTTGAAAATGTTCAAATAATACATTGCAATGTCATCAGTATCCCAAACCCAGATAAGGATATGAAGAATGGTAAATGATACCTTATTGAGGGATTTTCACATGGCCATCATGGCCCCTTATGATAGAAAAGGGGCGCCAAAAGCTAATCGTTTGTTAGTTAAGAGTGCTGGACATGGGGTGCCACGGGACGTGACCGTTCGATACCAAGACGAGGATAAGAGGGATCTCAGATGATACCTCACTGAAGGATTTTCACATGGACCGCTCGGCCTCATACGATAGAAAAGGAGTGTCGAAGCTCAGTCGTTTGGTTTTTAGGGGTGCTGGAAGTGGGGTGCCACGGGGCGTATCCGTTCGATACCCAGATGAGGGTAAGGGGATTTTGTTGTAAGACTGTATTGGAGGATTTCCTCATACCCCTCATGACTTTATACGATAGAAAATAGGTGCCGGAGGCCAGTCGTTTGTTAGTCTGAGGTGTTTCAAATGAGATGCCGCTGAACGTACTCGTCCAATACCCAGATGAGAATAAGAGGGATGGCAGATTATATCTCACTGAGGAATTTTCTTATGACCTTCATGGCCTCATACGACAAAAAGATGATTCTCTGAGCACAAAGTTTTCCAAAAAAGGGATTCTCAAAAATGGATTCCACAGAACGTGGTAGTTAAATACCCAGATAAGGATACAAGGTCAGACCTTACTAAGGGATTTCCTCATGCCATTCAAATGAAGAAAGACGAACATATTGGTCTAGGTACAATATGTAGTGGTAGTGGGGGTGGGGGGGGGGGGGGTAAGCTAAGCTAAATGGGGTGATCTGATTCAGATTCAGATTCAGATTCTTTATTCACGGTACACATACATGTAAAATGGTTACAAATAAACATATTGCACAAATGTAATGTGAAGTATACCGTAGGAAGTGGCATAGCCAGATTGGCTGTCTACCTGCCACCCCCTGGGTTAGTCAGTTGCGGTAAGATGAACTGATCTGGATAAATGAAACATGCTGTTCGAAACAAAAAAAGAGTATCCGAAATAGGGTTAGAACGAGCCTGAACAGTCCAGAAAAGCTAAACATAGTAACATTAAGCAAAACTGTTCAAACTGATCGACTCTACTGGAGTATACTCAAGAACAAACGAATGGGGGTTGGAGAGACAGATTAACAATAACATAGATAGAAACAGAGCAGGGGATACGGAAAAAAAACCGAACTAGTAAAACTTGTTGGCTTGTTTGTGGTAGTTCTACGTGGTATTCGGTGATTCAGAGTAATTAGATTTACTCCTGTACAAAGGAACACGCTTGTTATTGTAAGAAAGGAGGAATCTGTGGAAATCTGTACCAAAAAAAGTGATTTGGGGTGATTTGGAGTCATTGTCGGGTCTATTTCGATAATTGGATATACTCCAGTTGAATCGAACACAACCTTCTCCGAATATACTCGTCCTATTAGAGAGTTTTTGGTCACAAAGCAACCGCGTGCTGTCAAAAAAACCAAAAAAGGCCACCATTATATTATATAAGATGGACGACGAAACACATGTCACCCTAACAAGATGCGCTGCGCATGTGCAGACACCACGCACCACTATGGTAATTACGCCACGACATTACCAAGGCAACCAAACTCGGCGTCACTGGGTGACGTGACTATGACGTCACATGAGATCCTCCAATGAGAAATACCAAATAAGGACTATGCGGGCACGTGACATACTACTAATGTACCATAACACTCTGTTGAACATGCCGCGGTGTGGTCACCGCCCGGCCCATTTCTGCTACTTCAATCACCTTCCAACCCGAAGGCGAACCTTCGGGTTGGAAGATGGTTGAACTAGAAGAAACGGACCGAAGCAACCGACTGTGGGATTTTTTGGTCAAATATTGTTTAGAAGTGTAAATAATATACCAGTATTACAGGAATACCTGAGTATTGAAACGTTTGTTTGCGCCCATTTTAACTCACTGTGTAACCACGTAACATGTCTGTGGAAACAGTAGAGGAGCACGTTCCCCTGTGCCACCTGGTTCCGTCGCTTCTGGTTGAATAACCCAAACTAACATACATTACCTTGTTGGCGTAGTGGTAGGCAGTTCACCCGTCAATTCGAAAGAAAAAGGTTCGAGGCTGGTTATGTGACCAGGGGCGCCGGAGCCGCCCCGACCACCCCGACCAATGTCGGGGCAAAAAAATTGTCGATCATGATATTTTTGTGATCGACCTTCAGCTGAACGTCATTCATATCAAATACTAGGTTCTGATTTTTTAATTTTGTTCTGGCGGATATCCGAAAATAGTGCGCGCAAAGATCGTCTTGTTTCTTCAATATTGCGCACACAATGGCGGCTATTAATGACCAGTTAACGTAAGATGAGGAGATTTTGTGGCTACTTCTTTATTATTCCAATCGCTTCGGAAGCGGTTAGAATACTAAATAAGTAGCCCCAAAATGGGTCTGAGAGATGTCATTTGTGAAACATTTTCTGGGGGCAGGGCAGGATTTACGAATGGGCAGACTGGGCGAACGCCCTGGGTTCCCACATTTGTGGGGGCCACCACATTAAAGTTCGTCTTTCGAGGAACATAATATGACAAAATTTCCTGTCAAATTGCCTTTGGCAATTTGGCAGGGAATTTTGTCATATTATGTTCTTCGAAAGACGAACTGCGTTGCACTGTTATTTTTTTTTCTCCCTCACATAATCGATGGCAACAATTCGAAAAAAACCAGGGATCTGGGTGTTATGATCGGGCCAATGTTTGGGCTGTTCCGGCGCCCCTGATGTCTAAATCCTTTTTTGAACCATTAACTTTATCTCCAACAGGCAACACCACACTGTCAAATGGGATAGAAAAAAATGCCATCGACTCGATTTGAATCTTCAAAATGTCTGCTATTGAGTCGATTTAAATCGTCAAAATGTCTGCTATCTGAAATGGACTCTTCGCCAAAGATAAGAGTGGTTCAACAATTCAAGAAAACGTATTAGGTTTTCACTCACTTCATCCCGATTGCCCACGTGGGACACGGCGGCACTGAGTACTGAGGCGAATTGATAACAGCCCGTGTGCCTCTTTTGACGACGAGATTAACTTTATCGCCCAATTCGACCGAAATCGGCTTTTCAAACACTTTAGCCTATCCATCGTTCAGCTGAAACAGTACACGCTAAAAACTAAAGTGTCAAAAACTACACTTGAAGTGCTGTATTTAACACTTACTAAGTGCTGAACTCAAGTGTAGATATCCCAGAACTTGACAGGTGTTACAATAATACCACTTGACAAGTGTAATGTCGCGACTCTTAAAAGGAAACAACGCAGATGACGCGGATCAGGCTCGAACTCTCGAGCCTGATCCGCGTCATCTGCGTTGTGTCCTTTTAATTATGTACCCACCAAGCGCAAATCAAATTATGGACGATTCTGGAAGAACCACCAATGCTAGACACATGGGAAGTGCCATCCATTCAAGTTTCAGATATCTGACGATTGTAATGTCTAAGTGCTTAAAGCATTGCACATTGAATGTTAAAATCAAACCCTAAGAGTTAGAATGGGTTTAACACCTTGAAAGTGTCAGTTTTAACACTTTAGTTTTTAGTGTGTAATACACAATTCATAATTCGCCAGTAATCAACTGTTCTAACATGCCACACCACATGTAAAATAATCATAATTTCTTTTTATTTGCTATTGTTACAGTGTTAACCCTTTACCAAACGCGAAAAGTAGACGACACTTGCAAAATAAATTTTTTAACAACTGACTTTTTTCATTTGTTGTCTCAAAAACATAGGTTACGACCTCTCATTGGAACTAGCTCCTTCCAGTGAGGGATCTTAACCCATGTTTTTGAGACAAAAAATGAAAAAATAATGAAAATTAACTGACGATTTTTGGGAATAGCGCTGTCCTGTTTTGTCCGATACGATGGGTAAAGGGTTAAGATACATTCATTATCCGTACCTTGGACTCCGAGCAGTAAACATCGCACAAATGGAGCTACCATTTGAAATCAGAGGACATTGCTATGGTTGCAGACTGCCCAAGCTACCACTTGGACTATCCAAGTGTGCAAGGGCAAAATTCACCAAGCAGTGGATTTTGACAGAAACTTGAACCAGAGTCGTTGAAGAGGTATAGCACGTTTCGTGGGGTGATTTCCTCCGCACTGATCATGCACCCTTCAAGTGACTCGGACTTGTCGGACAATGATGCTAGCCAACGAATCCGTAAAGATGTCAAGAAGAAGACAAAGTGAAAGAGGGACCCTCCGTCAGACGACATGATGCCCACCGAATGATGAAGTTCTTGGAGAAGCCGTAGGGTGAGAAGGAAGAGAAGCAAGAGGAAGGTCCAGAGGATACTGGATCGCCAAGAGACCAATAAATACGCAACCCATCAGACACTTCGTCTGAAGAGGAGATGTAGGAGGGAGATTTGTCTGTGGTGCAAAAAGTTGACTTTGTCGATGTACCTTCCACCCTCCAACTCTAACGCCTCCTGCTTCAGAGTCTCGACCAGGAGATGGGCATACGCGGCATCCGTGGAAGCGTTCCTGGGAATGGAGGTCAACGGTGAGCTACGGCCAGAGTTGGCACAGATACGCTTGTCTCTTGAGCGTGAAGGAGTGAAGCCGGGTAAGTTCAGATACTGGCTGCTCTTCTACAAGAATAACTGTGAGAAAGACCGGGAGAGACTAGCTAAGCAACCACCTGACTCATCCGAAGCAGCCAGAACCAGACCTTACGAAACAAAACAGCCAATGGGCACTCCTACGACACTAACAACATCTATACGGTAACGGTCTCCTCGTCTCAACCATCACCTCCTAAGAAGAACCGGAGGATACGCTAGTGCCGCTGAGTATCTCGATCTTTTGCTCCTGTTCCACGCCCAGATTTGACTGGAAAAAAAATACACAACCAAAGAGGGTCGAAAGGGGCTTGTCTCATACTGGACGGACGGACGGATGGACGGACGCGCAATTCATAAGTCTCCCCAGGGTAGTCCATGGAAGGACTAATATATAAGGTCTGCACTGACAACAACTCCTTATTGTGCGAGCTAAGAAATTTAGCTTGATACAAAAGGCTCTTCACCCGACACACATTGACGTGTGCCTTTTGTGTGCTGATAATGCTCTGGAAGGTGAAGTTTGATAGTTCGGTTCCCACGATATCGTTTTGGCGTTATTCTTTGCAGCATATTTTAAATCCTTATTGGAAATGATCCAAGGAGATCGAAATAAATACAAGACGAACAGTTTTTGTTATTTTGTCAGTTAAATGATCTTGGAGGGGTAAAACCGCATACCGCAGCCTTTTCACAAGCTGGGGCAGGGATAAACTGAATGTTAATTCACACCTTCACCAAATGCATTGATCACTTGGTGTATCGGTAACGCGTTCGTTTTGGAAAATGAAGAACAGGGTTCAAATCTCCACAGAGAAAGAGATTATATTTGTATACTAATATCAGTGAACACGCATTAATTTATATCGGTATTTGCACTTGACTGAACACCCCTGTCAAGATAATGAAAAATCAAGCTCACTGAAAGGTGGGGAGAATGATTCCTCGGATAGCTGAGGCGTTTCCAAGCGTATTTTATTTTTGAATGTGCAATATTATTAGAGCTAGAGCCATCAGCCATAATTCATTTGAAATTTCAGTTTTTCCATCAAGAGCTTGGAAAATGTATAAAACTCGGGAAATCATTTTCATTTGAACTCGGAATGCTCAAACTCCAATTGCTAACATTTCAGCTTGTTTTTTATTAACCCTTTACCCAACGAATCGCCCGCATCCGTCCGCGTAAAATGAAAATTCGGCAGCTGAAAAAATATTATTTTTCGAGAAATTTCAACAAAACCATATCATGTGACCCCTCTTTGGAACGAGCTCGTTCCAAAGAGGGGTCACATGATATGGTTTTGTTGATTTTTTTTTTTTTAATTTTAAAGAATGTTATTTAAAATAATCAATGTTGAAATCGTCTGCGTTGGGTAAAGGGGTGACAATAAGCTTAAACTTTTAGGTGGCAGGTGCGCAAACAGGATTCTATAATAGGGGTGCCCAAATAATTTTTTATTTTATTTATTTATTTTTGGGGGGGTGAAATTCGGAAGGCCATGGGGGTTCGGGGCCTGTGGCGTATATTTCAAGGAGAGGGTGCAAAGGCCCCATCTCAACCCGTCATTGAAAGATGGGAATGACAGATTGGCCATTCACAGTGTGTTTAAATGCCATTGTTAGTAAGTCACAACGATATAATTGATGATTGAATGATATAATACTTCGCGACCAAGTGGTATTTTAGTCTACTATTGGTCGAAAGGTAGCAAGTTCGATTCCCCTTCATCATGTGCAAGATTATTCATTTTATTATTATTAATTTAAAATAACCACGACCGAAGGGTTCTGTGTTCGCTTTGCCTTTGCGAAGCGAGAGTCAACTTGCTTTTTTGTGAAATGTCTGACGAGTAAAAATAATTTCTAGGACAAGTATCTGCATAAAACCGTGAAACTCGGAATATGACTTACTGACGCAAACTATCATTGGAGCCAGATGAAAGGCCTCAATGACAGTTTGGCCAGTCGCATTGTATTTAAATGTAACTTAAAAGTATGACGTAATTATTGCTTATTTGGTGTAATGTTTCGTGGCTTAGCGGTATTTCAGTCTTCCCGTGATTGAAAGGTATCGGGTTCGATTCCTCTTCATGGCTTATTTTGTTCCCTTCTAAAACATCGCTCAAGTAAACATGTTTTTCTTTTCGCATGGAGCCGAGTATTTGTTACATTTTCTCTTGTTAAATCCGGTCTCTTGTAAACTCATGCAAAACAATAATCACTGACGCATGCTGCCATTGTCGCTTTTTAAAAAATTGTTCACAATAAAAAGTGTTTCGGTTGTATTGCTTCATATTGTATAACTGAAAATACGAAAGTGTAATGTTCCGTGGCGCAGTGGGAATTTGAAGTAACCACCACTAAGAGGTTCCGTGTTCGATTCCCATTTGCGAAAAGGAAATGAACTTGTCTTTTCTTTGTTAAATTCAATTTCTGACGAGTAAAAATGATGTTTTGGGACAAGTGTCTGTAAAAAACTATGTATCTCAAAATATTACCTCCCACTGATGCGAATTGTCATTGCATTTTGTTGTGCTTGCTAGCTAGGGAAAATTTTGACCACGCGATGTTTTGAAAACGATTTCATGTGTATTGTACCGGCTCTGCGGTAATTTGAAGTGTTTGACTTTTGATCGTGGGGTCCTGGGTTCGATTCCCCGACGAAGCACCAAGCGCTTGGTGAAGTTCAATGCTTGTGACAAAATAAATTTTGACACGGAAATAACAAACAGCATACAAATGTAAGAGCCGCCAGTGTGTAAAAGCTATGGATGATTGCAAGCATTTTTGAAGTTTTTACGGGATATCTCAGGATATATAGTTTGTTTTTGTGTAAAACGAATTAAATTTCATCTCGATTGTCAAACTAATTTAAACCTCGAACTCTTAATGAAAGATTCTGTTTTACGCAACTGATATTAGTATAAACAAATAAATAATTATAAAACCAAAGATTTTAATAAATATCTTTTTTCAGCCGGTCGTCTTTCAGGGTGAAGAAATTATTAGGGGTAATCCAGGCGCTTCCCTGTCACAAGTAGTCTCGATCACCCAGATAACGATTGGAACGAAGGGAGAGAACTCGAAATCAAAAATCGGACAAAAAGCCATTTCTGGTTGCAAGTTTAGAGAGTATTCAGCCTAAAATCGAAAAAGGGTTGCAAATTAACTGCAAAATTTTAATATCGAGACGCTATTTGCTCATTTGGGGTCTCGATTCCCCCAAATCCTTTGTCTCTGTTTACAGTCGTGAACGGAATAAATAGATCGTACAGATAAAGTCGAAATAAACCGTTTAACGAAGATGTTTTATGTGAAAGAACCGATGAACAACGAATATATTCATTGCGATGATTCATTTTTGTATTTATCTTAACTACGTTAAACATAGTATTCTCACTTTAAATAACATAAATGAGATGTGATCAATGTTACCAATCCTCCCAATAATTTTTTTTTATCTTGTAAATTAAAATAGAACAGTAATAATATTTACATCAATTTTCGTCACGATTTGACAGAAAATCTACATCTCCCATTTAAATACACTCCTATTGGGACATTCTATGGCAATTTCAGTGCAAAAAGTTCACCTGAGTGCAAAAAGATCAATTTTTTTCTCATTTTTTTCACTTGAATTGGGGGTAATTTGAATGTTTGAAGGTGTATTAAAAACACTTTCTCTCGGTTTTTCTATTAAGAGTATTGGTTGGAAGCGTGGCCCATATACAGGTTATAAAAAAAGTATTTTGTTCTGTATAAAGCGGCGTGAAAGTTTTTTATCAACATTTTGAAGGGCAATGTTCAAATATTTGAGAACGCAAGTATTCATTTCCTTCCTTGTAAAATGACATCAGTGGGAACTGAACCCGTGACCGTTCGAACACCAA
The DNA here is from genome assembly GCA_031216915.1 of Pictodentalium vernedei. NCBI lineage: Eukaryota > Metazoa > Mollusca > Scaphopoda > Dentaliida > Dentaliidae > Pictodentalium > Pictodentalium vernedei. Next base: position 354,191,334 of record CM062292.1, read on the forward strand.
GACAATGTAGTTACCTCTAGACCGTGAGAACACCTAAAACGTGATTTATTTATATCATTAGCAATATTACTTATCATGTCTAATATAAATGATATATAATATTTATAAATATATAGTATCATTATAAATCATGGAGTCGAGAATTTTCCTCCAGTAGATATAGTTTTTACTCCTCGGTTAGTTGTTATCAATAAAATTAAATTGTTGCTAATAAAAAAAAAAAAATAAAAAATTCAAGGTCAACACAGGCATTGAACTCACGACTTTGGGATCATAAAAACACACAAGCTACCAGTCGGCTATCTAAACAACAGAAAATCAACGTGGATTTTGAATCCTTCTCTTATGCTGTACAGTAGTGGTCAAAATATAAGGTCCATTTGGTAATCCAGGTTGGTTGGACCGGATCGCTTGGTCTCGTGGGGGGGGGGGGGGGCGAATTTGTGTGCAAAAGATCGATGGTTCCAGCCTGACCTCCCGCACTTCTCTTGATCTGCAATACATTTCCTCAACAACCTTTTTACCTTTTACTCAACGCGAAAGACAGGAGCCATTTCGTCTCCTGAGTTCCGATGTGTTCACATTTGTGCCAGTAGGCTGTCAGTGGGCACATAGAACACAATGGAACTCAGGAGACGATTTGCAGACGAAGTTCTTGAATATTGAACTATATTTTTTCATTGTTTTTGTCAAAAACGTAACTTATGACCCCTCATTGGACCGAGTTCTGTACGCTCGTTCCAATGAGCGGCCATAAGCTACATTTTGAGACAAAAAATGAGAAGAATAATGAAAATTGAATGGTGTTTTGGTGAATAACGTGGTCGTTACGTTGGGTAAAGGGATCAACAAAAACAATTCCACTCCGACCGGAGGAAGATGGGGGGGAGGGGGGGTTGAGGAAGAGTTTGAGAGGGGCACTCCCCCCCTCTGGATGGTGGGGGCCCGGGGATTCTTCCCCGGGGTATTTTTATTTTATTTTTGAACCCCTAAGATTGATTCTGAGGGCCCTCTCTGGTTAAAATCTCGTCATTTTATCCACAAGAAAAATGCACTTCCCCAGGTAGGTCTATGAATTTTCCGTTACACTGATCAGGATACACAAAGACTATAGACTGACAGCTATTCAGCCAGTACCTACTCTTTCCAAATTACTATTCCGAGTCTGAAAAACGGAAGGGTGATTTCGAACAACCGGATGCGTCACAGACTGAAACCAGAATTTTGGAAAATGTAGACAGCTTATTGGAATAGTTAGAGAATTTGATCGAAAATTGTAAAATCAATTTGGCTCTGACCGAAAAATATGGCAAATTAAATTGATATGACTGAATTTTCAAGTGTTGGAATTTACATTTGTCTTACTGTTCTGGCATTTTTTGTGTCCCAAACTGTAACAAAATGTCACCAATTGATCATAAGAGCCCATTTAGAAGCATTATTAACAAAACTAACCCCCTAGAAATATTGGAGAATTTCATCCCAAACTGACTTATGGATGGTGGTGGGTACCCAATATTGAGCCGAAAAAATTGCCCTACAATTTTGTCCAGAAGTCAGCAAAAATATCTGTTCACAACATAATTCATTCATATCAAGTTTTTTTTAATGGAATCAAGTCCCTGGATTGATATTTGGACTCCTGTAGGAGCCAAAATTTTTAACTTAGTGCAATATGAGGAAATTTCTGTTGTCATCTTGGATTTGGCATATAAAATGTCATTCCATTAGCACACCCCACAGACTACATTTCTCACCCAATTTGTTTCAAATTCCATATGTAGCTTTGATGTGATGTTTACATGGGAGCTGTTAAGTTGTTCCGAATTTCGTTCAAAAGCTTGCCCGCCAATCGGCCATCTTGAATTTGGCATATAAATTGTCAACAATTCCATTAATACACCCTACAGGTCGCATTCCCTCATCTGATCGTTTTCGGGTTTCATATGTAGCTTTGGTGTGGTGTCTTTTTCTGCAGAAACTTGATTGAATGAGTTGGCATTGCCGGGTCTTTCTATTCAGTTGAGCATCTTCTTGGACAAGCTGAGCTTCAGTGTCATTGACCATTTACAAATACATATTCTCTATGTCTCACACAAAAACACAGTATTTAAAAAACAAGTCCCAGTTTCACTCTAACAAAACTATATATACCTCGCAAGTTCTGAAAAAATGACCTTCGCCTCACCCACCCCATCCCATCCCACACACAAAACCCAATAGGGTCAATAGGGCAAGAATGTGCCTGACACAAAATTTGTCTGAGGCCTTGAAAAATAATTCGTGCTCAAATGCAAATCAGCTTTTATTAACACCAGGGTTTATATTTCGTTCACCTTAGTGAGAATCCAAAAGAGAAATCTGTTACAAAGCACGTGATAAAAAAAAATTTTCGCAGAAATATAAGTCCTGTGTTTCCCGGGGATGTTGATATGTTGAGTAAATATCAGATATTACATGTGTATGTTCCGGTATGATGGAAATACACATTACCGAATTTTCCAAGATTCAAGTGGAACTGTTGATGAAATATATATTACTAGTGTTTATGAAGTTAATAATTTAATTTTCTACCAGTGGGGCATGACTAACTCTGAAAACAGAGAAGCACTGCAACATCTACCGGGATTCTTACAGTTATATTGGTGCAATTAGGCGGTCAAAAAATAGTGTGTACATTTCAGTTAGTCGAACAGGTACTGAATAATTAGTCGTACAGTCAGGGAGACTACAGTGGCCCTAGATATTAGCCCGGTTTACGATTCACTTGTTACCGATTTTCCGTATGAAGGGCCTAGTGAAGTGGAAAGTGACCCTATTAAGCATTTTGAGAGACAAATGTATTTAAAATGCCACTGTCCTTGTGTTCCGGTATCATTTATCACATGCTCGTTCGCGAAAATACAAATATTGTCGTGAATCAAGTCAACAGATTCTATGTTTAAATCCACATCGAATCAGACCTCAGATTGTTCTAGAAATAACAGTTAACTATTCTACTTTCTGTGTGTAGGCTGGCTTTTCTAGGTACATCCACTAAATGAATACAATCTGAGCAAACATGGAGAGGGTTTTGGCTGTCCTTTTACACACAGAAATATAGAAAGTTCATATTTATGGAAATAAAATCATTTTTAATTTGAAAAATAAAACATTCCTCTAAAAACAAACTGTAGGTAATGCAATTCCAAGGCTTCATATTCTTTCGATGCTGTTCATATTATCATTGAAGTAAAAGTATTTAATCTTTAGGGATTTGCCTCGTTACAATTTATGCGAGAGTGCCCACACTCTCCAAATAAACTGTAATAAGGCAAACACTCCGAAGAGGCAAGTAAATCAAAAAAGGTCAACCAAAAAATGTGAAAAGTTTCTGGACTCCCTGAGTTTGTGCTAATATTGAAGACACTGAGAGGCAATAAAAACGTCCAATGAGGGGGTTCAAATTCAATGAGGGGTTTATGACAATTAAAACACTCTTTATAGCCTAATATATGCGAAATATTGCATCGCCAATCGTGATGCGATACTGCTAAAATCACACCCTGTGGTGGTTTTATACATTTTGAATTTTGCCTCTAAAATAAATACGACGAACGCGGGCCGAATAAAGGAATGCGTCGCTGATGAGAATCAATGGATTACTTTCGTTTAGCCCAAAATTTGAATAAAAATAAAAGTCTAAAGGACATAACTCCCGAAAAACCGGATAGCCGAAGCTGATATGCGAACTCATTTCACTTAAACATCTCATGGGCCCACATACCAAAAATATTTGAAATCCGTTGATTAATTGTCGAAATTAAAACCCGGACAACTTTTCTTCATATGGACTTACTTGACGAAAATTTAAAAAAGTACAAGTGGGATAACTCTGCAAGAATGTGCAGACAATGTCAATTTCCACTGGGTACCAAATGACTATGATATGCTGTATATCACAGGGCAAAAGTGGAAGGTCGGCTGAAACGGAAATTGTGAGCTGTCCGGAGAGACTCACCTTACTGAAACGTCGGAAATATACTGTGTGTAGGATGGTTTTTCTAGATACATCCACTAAATGAATTCAATCGCACCAAAATGACCGGTAATCCGCGTGTAGTTTTTTCAATTTCCGACGTTCCAGTTAGGTGAGTCTCGCCGGACAGCTCACAAGTTCCGTTTCAGCCCCCTGTGAGTCCATGTAATCAACGTGGCTTGTGAAGATGTGAACATGTTTGTTTCGCTGCAGGTCCGGTGATAGTCTCCGGTAACAAACCTCGCTGATCTCCTCTGCACCTGTACTATCTCCAGATTGTTAATATTGGCAGCAGTCTGTGGGTGCCATATGTTGCTAGCATACTCCATCTGAGGCCCAACGAGTGTCTTGTAGCAAAGCTCTTTGGTTTGTCTGGAACACTGGAATAGGTTTCTTTGTAGGATTGCCCTGGTGTTATTGGCTTTCTTTATCACGTGATTGAGATGTGTGTTCCAGCTGAGATTGCGGTGTATGTTAACGCGATGTATGTATGTGTGTGACCATGGATGGGATATTGCTGTTTAATGGGCACTTGTTTACTGATGACATGGATGACCTAGCAATTATTGGGATAAAATTCCATTAACCAGTCTCTTTCCCACACTTGGAGAACATCTAGATCCCGTTGATGCTTGGATGAGTCATCTGTTCAGCCGATTTCCCGGTATAAGATACAGTCGTCAGCTAAGAGTCGAACGATAGAATTGTCCGTGACGTAGTCTAGCAGGTCGTTGATGTATAGTAGGAATAATATTGGACCCAGGACCCTGGTTTGTGGAACACCTGAATGTACCAGAGCTGTCTCGGGCGTGCTACCTTCGAGAAGAACCTGTTGATGTCTGTCCTTCAGAAAATCACTGATCCATCCGCATGTTGTTCCCCTCACCTCACGGTGGCTTAACTTGTGCAACAGTTTTGTGTCAGGCACCTTGCTGAAGGCTTTAGAAAAATCAAGCATAATGATATCCGTTTGACCGCGATCGTCTTCACCAAGTCTTGGACTGTTAATCGAACCACCAAACATAATATAACAAAGGCGAACGCTCTACCCCGATACTATCGGATCAACAATGATGTTTGTACGGTTATAAGCTCTTTTTTCACATTGGGCCAAGTTTGACAAACTCCGAGCGAATCAATCGTGGTCGACGCAGACCCGAACAATATATTTAAATTTGCTAATATCTCACATCTTTGATTAAACTGAACGTTTAGTAAATGTGCCTGACATTTTTATATTTAGAAAGGGCCGAGGAGATATATTCTACCCCGTTTATTTGGAGTGGTTGTTTGTCGAAAAAATGTACTTTCCAACCGAGGACTTCATCACTGCACTACAAAGGGACCTAGAATCACATTTCTAGCACCTCCGCCCGACCGTCCTTCGTAAGCGTGAGAAGAAAGAGCACATGGCTGAAAAATTTCTTAATTGAAAGAGATTTTCAAGAAAGTTAGCTCCTGTTAATTTTCTACAGTTGTCAATGAATTTACACACTAAGGGCATGTCACATGAAAATTGAAATATCGAAATGTTAGCGAAGTTGTATCATCAGTGTACGCATCATATCACAAACTTCAGCCATTGTCCTAAAAAGTAGTATAAAAAACAGAAGCCGGCTTCTTACAATTTTTTCGCAGTTTGTTTGGACTTTGACTGCTATTTTCCGTCTGAATCCATTTAAAAATAAGAAAACGGCGCTTTCACCATCTTTTGATGTTCTGTAACTTTTTCTGTTTATTATGTCAACAGTGTGCGCATCGTGACATATAATACAGGCACTGTCCTTTCCATTAACCCTTTGACCCCCGAACGACCACTTTTCCGGCCAGGAACATGATACATCATAACGTCATTAAATAGGATGGTTGTTCAGTACAGGTGAGGTCAGGGGCTGCACGTTGAAAATATTGATTGGTCTACTCCAAATAATGAATATGGACTCTTCTAATTGCTACCATTCAACTGGTATGGAAGATACCACTAGAGTTCGAAGGGTTAATATAATAGGCCAAGATGTAAGATTTTCTCATTTTTTTTTCAAGGGAAGAATAAAAACTAGCAAATTACAGTAAAAACACATTCGCTAAATAAACAGGAAATGGATAGTAACTTTGTTGCTTTCCTATTAGCTTGCCACAAAAGCTTGGCTTCTTTTTGTATCTTTTAATAAACGAAAACAACAAACAACAGAAAGCTCCAACAGTTGTTTGTTGTTTATTAAAAGCAACAAATGGAAACTTCGCTTTATTGTCTTCTGTCACATTTTTCTCTCTCACTACTTAGATGCCTCTTGATTGAACCTTTCTCGCCCGTCTAATAATTTCAGGGGAGATGCGGGATCAGATTACAGATATGGAGTAGTGTGTGGGATCAGATTACTGATATGGGGGACAGTGTGTGGGATCAGATAGCAGATATATGTACAGTGTGCGGGACCAGTTTACAGTTTTGAGGGACAGTGTGCGGGATCAGATTGCAGATATGGGGGACAGTATACGGGATCTGATTGCAGATATGGGGGACAGTGTGTGGGATCAGATTACAGATATGGAGGACAGTGTGCAGGATCAGATTGCAGATATGGGGAACAGTATGTGGGATCAGATTACAGATATGGAGGACAGTGTGCATGATCAGATTGCAGATATGGGGACAGTGTGTGGGATCTGATTGCAGATATAAGGGCAGTGTGCGGGATCAGAGTACAGATATGAGGGACAGTGTGCAGGATCAGATTACAGATATTGGGGCAGTGTGTACGATCAGATTACAGATAAGGGCGAGTGTGCGGGATCAGATTACAGATATAGGGGACAGTGTGTGGGTTCAAATTACAGATATGGGGGACAGTGTGGGTAATGGGTGAGGTCAGATTAGATATGTGGGACAGTGTGTGGGATCAGATTACAGATATGGGGGACAGTGTGCAGGATCAGATTTCAGATATGGGGGACAGTGTGTGGGATCAGACTGCAGATATGGGGGACAGTGTGTGGGATCTGATTGCAGATACGAGGACAGTGTGCCTGCAGGATCATATTACAGATACGGGGGACAACACGTGGGATCAGATTACAGGTATGGGGGACAATGTGCAGGATCAGGTTAGATTATTACCAAACCTTGTTAGAGGTTCGGTAACAATGTATAATCTGATCCCGCACACCAATAGGACTGAAGGACTGACTTAACTATTTTTTTTTTGCACACCACAGGTCCTTATATTGTTTGCTCATCAACCACTGTGACTGATCTTGAACATTATGATGTGAAAACTGAGAAAAACAGTTTTTCCGACTTTTTTGCTGTACGTTCAGAAAATTGGCTGATTTCTGGTTTGTCATGGGTACCTACAGGCATGTAAAGCCAAATGTTTAATGATGCTACCTCGCGAGGGCAAACATGTTGTACTGACACATCTAGTTGACAAATTTTTCACTAAATTTTAACAAAACCATATCATGTGACCACTCATTGGAATGAGCTCGATGAGCTCATTCCATTGGGGGGGGGGGGGGGGCACATGATATGGTTTTGTGGAAAAATTTTTAAAAATAATTTTTTCCCAACTGCTCACTTTGTTAACCCTTTACCTAACCAGAAAAGCAGACGACACTTGCAAAAATAATTCTTGAATAACTAATTTTTTTCATTTTTTGTCTCAAAAACATAGGTTATGACCCCTCGTTGGAACGAGCTCGTTGAGCTCGTTCCAACGAGGGGTCATTACCTATGTTTTTGAGACAAAAAATGAAAAAAATAATGAAAATTAATTGGCGATTTTTGAGAATAGCGCTGGCCTGGTTTTGGCCGTTACGTTAGGTAAAGGGTTAATTATGTGGGTGGATGAAGCAAATCCGTTAGATACTGAGTTAACAGACCTCAATGGAGAGATTCAATTCAATGATCTTTTTGAGAAGGAAAAATACATATAGGTTTTATATGTCTTTGTCTTAGTTTAGAAAAATACTGCTAATGTCAAACCACTGGAATGGACTCTAAAACAGTGTTTACATGATTAGGTACCAATGGTTCCAATTGCATTAAAAATATTAATTTGGCACCAAAAATACACCATTTGGCACCAAAAATATAATTTTGGAAGGTGTCAAAGGCTTTGTGATTTATTATTTCAGTGCAATGTTTGTGATAAAATCATTGATGACACAGGCATGATTTATTTATTGGTGTTTAAGGTCACATACTTATGCACAATGGCTAATCGTGACCATGAGAGTTTTACGGGTGGATGAAGCTGGAGTACCCGGAGAGAACCACCGAGCAATGACGAGCAGCTGTCAGCTCTCCAACATCGTAACTCTGAACTATACACCATGGCACAGGCAGGGTTAGATTGGTTGAAGACATGTGCACCATCAACATGCAGTACGCCTTAGTACACAGCGTCATCGTGCCCCCATGTGGGCAATCAGGGTTAAGTGCCTTACCCAAGGACCAATGCGGGAGTGCGAATCAGTCGCTGAAATGGTCACCCATCCAACTCCTAACCACGCTCGATGTTGCTTAACTTCGGTGATCTGACGAGAACCGGTTACCGTGACCCTGACACAAGCCAGCAAATAAGCAGACTGTCATCTGCAAAAGGAGGTCCCCAGAGGGTGAATTTAGAGATGCTACCCTGCACCGCAGGGTAGCATCACTAAATTTACCCTCTGTGAATCTCAATCTGAATCAAGGTTTCAAAACTAAACAGAAAGAGGTACCCAGAGGATAAATTGGCCCACTGTATGGGATAGCATCATCAAATTCACCCTCTGGGGACCTCATTCTGCAAATGTCAGACGGATTATTTTCAGGCCTGTCTCCACAGGCATGACAGAATTCTCCCTTAGCAAGTAAGTCTCATTATAACAGGTGCAGTCATGGGTCTTGTTATGGGTCAGTTCAATTAGCGGTTTATCTATTTACTCTTGATTCTCATCATAAAATGTTTTGTTACTAAATCCTTTCATCTTGCTTAATTTTTGAAGATAGTAAATTATTTGCTACTTGTTGATTTGGAGTGAATAAACAGTGAGTAAATAATAATATTAATAATAGCCTTTATTTATTCATTAGTTATTAGTTTTATTTCTTTTATTATCAATATTCTTATCATTTATGGGGTTTTTTGCAACTAAAATACTTAAAAGACCCAGGTAATCATCAGCTGAGTGCTAGAATGTTCTATGTCCCATAGGGGACATAGAACATTCTAGCACTCAGACGGACATAGAACATTCTAGCCCTCAGACGGACATAGAACATTCTAGCACTCAGAGGACGTAATGCTAAATTAAACGTACTTTAAGTGGAAAAAGGCACCATCTGCAATGCTTTAGCATTGCAGATGGTGCCTTGTTGCACTCAAAGGATGATATATGGTTAATGTGTCCTCATTTATAATCAGATTCCATTTGGTACGCACCAAAGAAAAATTCCACTTGGCACTAAAAATTTCAGGCCAGTGTGAACACTGCTCTCAGAGCCCTTATCGTTTGTTCCAATTCCTTGATAATACTTTTTTGAGCAAATATTTCAGAAGACGGATGGAGTTTCACTTTTTATTCATCATTTTTACTATGCACGTTTACATACAAAGTTGAATAAATAACATACAGATAATTGAATTGTCAATGTAATTAAATACTACAATTACACATAAATGCATTTGATAACTGTTATGAAAAACATTGAATTTGATTATGAAAACATTCTTTGACACATTCTGTTGAACAAAATTACAATAAAGGAGAGTAGATATATTTTTATCATATAAACTTCACCAAAGTTAAGCAATGACGAGTCCACTTAGTCCTTGGATGGGTGGACCATCTGAGTGATCGATTCGGTCTCCCGCATTGTGTCCTTGGACAAAGCACTTAACCCCGATTGTCCACATGGGGGCACGATGATGCTGCCTACTAAGGCATACTGCATGTCGATAGTGTGCATGTCTTCAACCAATCTAACCCTGCCTGTGCTGCAGTACGGAGTTACGATGTTGGGGACCTGGCAGCTGCTCGTCGTTGCTCGATGGTTCTCTCCGGGTACTCCGGCTTCCTCCACCCATAAAAGTGTCACCAACACGATATGACCTTGGCTGTTAAAGTGTTGTTAAACCATAATAAATAAATAAATAAATAAATCATATAAACTGAACAGCTTTCTGCACATGTAATCATTTCGTATTTTTCAGCTTAATGAATTACTAATCCATATAAACTCCTGTCAATTTCATTGGCTATCAGAGAGTCATACAACACGGTTAACTGACCAAGATATTATGGTCTAAAAGATTAAACGATCTCATTGTTGCATCTATATACTACTGAGTCGATTTAATGCACACATGAATATTTCAGAATAAAAACACAGCCATGATGTCTGATTTTCCACTGAACTGAAAAGTAAATGTTGTCGATGGGGAAAGTGCAATGGTAATAAGAAAGATATTATTGACCACTACTGATGGGATTGACCTTACTACAGTTTTGCCAGTTGAACTACAGACTCTGAGTTCTCTTCCATAGGCAGAAAATTCCACTAAGCATATGACACAAAATGATCAACAATGAGCATCAGCAAGTAACACTTCAGAATCTGATTAACTCCCTTCACTCTGATGTCAAAATATCCAAATTTCAAGAAGCCATTTTTCCCATCATGCAACTGGGAATTTAACCAATTCAATCTTGTTTGACAGAGCTCAATGAGCTCTGTCAAACAAGATTGAATTGGTTAAATTTCTAGTTGCATTATGGGAAAAATTTGCACCTTGAACTTTAGATATTTTAACATCAGTGTGCAGGGGGTTAACAATGAGCATCAAATCAACAATTATTTTATGATTTTTTAACATAGCATAAATGCATTAGCATAATTGAGAACTAAATCTGGATATAACCTGATGTTAATGGTGGTCCATGAGCTGAAAATTCACAAGTTTTTTTGTTTGTTTTGTCACCCGCGCAAACTTTTCCCTGAAATTCATCCCATTTCCCTGATAAACACCCTCAGGTTCCCTGAAAAATTATTCTGGAGGTTAACGTGTCTGCTTTAGATTTTGATGCCAATACTGAAAATTTTCCACCTCTTGTTCACTTGGAGGTTATATGATAAACAGAATATGACATTCATGTTTCTTCAATATGAAACCTGTCCAAGTTTTCTGTTTTGGCGAGCCAAAGGCTCGGCAAAACAAAAAATCAGACACTCATTACATAAATATCATATTGAAGAAACACTGTTTTCATATCCTTTATATATGCTAGTTTATTCCATTCCCAATGAGTTTTCAATAAAAAAAAATTGAGTTTTCTTTAACCATTTACCCAACGTAACAGCCAAAAACGGCCAGCGCTATTCACAAAAATTGCCATTCAATTTTCATTAGTTTTTTTCATTTTTTGACTCAAAAACATAGATTATGACACCTCATTGGAACGAGCTCATTAAGCTTGCTCCAATGCAGGGTTATAAGCTATGTTTTTGACGCAAAAAATGAAAAAAAATAATGAAAATTGAATGGCAAGTGTTTGCAAGTGTCTTCTGCCTTTTGTTAGGTAAAGGGTTAATTATATCTTATTTGCTTGAATATGATTGTTCAAGGTAAAGTTATTTATAACTCTTCGAATTTTTCTCGTATTGTAAGAATTTTTTTGATTTTTCCGTGCCTATCTGTAAAAGAAACAGGAGGTCCCAACAGGCCTTAATCGCTTACCTGCCAAAGTGGTTCAAAGAAGTATTTGGGGTCACATTCAGTTAGACATGGTTCATCAACACTACAAAGGAATGAAGTCATGAAAGGGAAATTTATGGAAAAACCCTAAGGAATGGATTTGAACAAACCTGAACCTAACATGCTCCCCCCTGCACCCCCCATCCCACCCCCACCCATAGAGAGAAATTGAACAAACTTGAGTCTGATCCCGCTTGAGATGTTAAATACCAAATATGAAAGAATTCTGACTGGTGGATCTGAAGAAGAAGGTTTTTAATGAAATGTCCTCACATTGGACTAAGTTAAACTTTGGGCTCAAATAGGGAGCCAAAATATTAACCCAGGGACCTGATTTGAACCAACTTGAATCTGATCCACCTGGAGATGTTGTATATCAAATATGAAAGGATTCTGATTTGTGGATCTGAAGAAGAAGATTGTCAAGTAATTCCCTCATATTGCACTAAGTTAAAATTCAGGCTCCCATAAGTATCCAAAATTAATAATTCAGGGGCTCGATTTGAATAAATTGGAATCTGACTATCCTAGAGATGTTGTATACCCAAATTTTAAAGAAATTTCCTCATATTGCACTAAGTTAAAATTTGGGCTCCCATAGGAAGCCCAAATCTCAACCCAGGGACAAGATTTGAACAAACTTGAATCTGACCTTCCTTGAGATGTTGTATAACAAATATGAAAAGATTCGGACTGGTGGATCTGAAAAAGATTTTTAAAGAACATTCCTCATATTGCCCTAAGTTAAACTTTGGGTCCAATAGGGAGCCCCAATATTAACCCAGGGACCCAATTTGAACAAACTTAAACCTGATCCGACCCCCCCCCCCCCCCCCTAGATATGTTGTATATCAAATACCAAAAGATTTCAACTGGTGGATCTGAGGAAAAAGAATAGTAAAGAATAGTACACAGATTGCACTAAGTTAAAATTCAATAGAAAGCCCAAATATTAACCCAGGGACTCGATTTGAACATACTTGGATATGACCCCTCTAGAGATGTTGTATACCAAATATGAAAGGATTCTGACTAGTGGATCTGAAGAAGAAGACTTTTAAAGAACATTCCTCATACTGCACTAAGTTAAACTTTGTGCTCCAATAGGGAGCTCAAATATTAATCCAGGGACCCAATTTGAACAAACTTGAACCTGAACCCCCTAGAGATGTTGTATACCAAATATGAAAGGATTCCAACTGATGGATCTGAAGAAGAAGATATTCAAAGAAATTTCCTCGTATAGCATTAAGTTAAATTCAGGCTCCAAAAGAGAGCCCAAATGTTAACTCAGGGATCCGATTTGAACAAATATATACCAAATATCAAAAGATTTCAACTGGTGAATCTGAAGAAGAAGATTTTTAAAGAATATTCCACATATTACACTAAGTTAAAATTTGAGCTCCAACAGAGAGCCCAAATCTTAACCCAGGGACTCGATTTGAACAAATTTGAATCTGATCGCCCTAGAGAAGTTGTATACCAAATATGAAATGATTCTAACTAGTGGTTCTGAAGAAAAAGATTTTTTTTAATTTTGGAAATAAATTTATGGGTGCTATCAGAGTTATGACCCTTGTGGAGCATGGGCATGACAACTTTATTGAACAAACTTGAATTGACATATGATTGGAAACATGCACACCACATTTGGTTCAATTTGGTCATGTATTTTGTGAGAAGAAGTCAATTATGTAAAGTTATTGCCAGATGGCGACGGACGGATGGACAATGGACAGAAAGTGATTGGTAAAGCTCCCCTTGAGCTTCGCTCAGGTGAGCTAAAAAACTGTCAGTGTGTCCAATGGTGAAATTAAACTGTAATTGCTACATGTATGGTAAAATTGTGGGTGTGTCCAATGGTGTAATTATAACTTTAAATGCTGCAGGTATAGTGTCATAAGTCATTGGTTTTCATGCACATGTCACTCCAAAACAATCACTCATAATTGTCCTCTGAAATGTGATTTGCTGTTGAAACTTAGCAAGGCTACATTAATAACAATACATATAAATTAATTTATTATGTCAGCTCTTAGGATCAACCAATCAGCATGGATAAATGGTCACAGCCTATGAAGCCATATCAGGTCGATGATGATGTCATTGGTGACCCCTTATGAAATCAATATTACGTGTGTGTCCACCATATTGTTTTTAGAAATAAAATACATCCGCCTCGTCTAAAAAATGGCAATCTTATAGCAAACATTCTGAATCGTCCATTGAATGTGATTAATGTTTCATTAAACTCACCTGAACAAAAAGAAATAATCTGTTTATAATATCTGTACCAAATTGAGAAACTTATTCCGATCGATAACCCTATCCGATAGCTCGATGTAAATCAAAACATGCCCAGCATTCACAATGGTTAATCGTACCGATCGATAATCACTTTGGGATGAAATGACTGCTAGATAGAGTTACTCCCCTTACACTGTAAACTTACGTCTGCTTGTTTGCACTTTCATAAGTACGAAACACCAAAACTTAAATTACCGGGATGATTAATTAAAGGGACATACTGTATTTTGTCCCCCGACACAATAAATATGTTACAGGATGTTTAGTGGTCGGATATGGTGTCATGTGAGGCTCATCAAGATCAATATTGATCTCACTTCACCTCACATGACACCATATCTGACCACTAAACACCCTGTAACTTATATTATTTTGCCTCAGTTAGTTTGTGCAATTAGAATGCTGGAATACCATCTAAATGTTCCGCCATACAGTAAAACCTGTCTTGAGAGACCACTGTCTTGAGAGACCACCTGTCTTGAGAGACCACATCTACCAGGCACCGATTGGTTTTACTCTGTAATGGACCTGCTATGGGAGACCACCTGTCTTGAGAGACTGCTGTGACCTGGTACCAATTTGTATTTTTATGCCATAATGGACCTGTCTTGAGAGACCGCCCCTTTGAAGACTGAAACCATGACAAAAACTTTTTACCTGTTCTGGAATTGGAAAATCGGTTATCTCCCAAAACTTAGACATCCCATAACTTAGACATCCCATAACTCAGACACTCAGTAAAAGTAGTTAATTATGTTCACCCACTATTACAATGGAATAGACTGATATTATATAAATCAAACAAACAAAACATCAAATAAGTTGTTAATTATTATCATTATTATTATTTATCTTCTAATCAAGATCAAACAGAACATGTTTACAGTGAACTCAGTTATGTTATAAACGCACAGTCAAAAAAGTGCTCTATATAAGATGCCAGACTTTACTTGGGAATCATATCCGGAAAATGGCTACTGTTAAGAAAGTTGAGTTTGTAATGTCACAGAAGGGCATGCCACAGGTACTTTTGGATGGCTACAGATATAACAGAAATAAAATAAGACAGAGCTGCACTCACTGGAGATGTATACATTCTACTTGCAAAGGAAGGTGCACCACCGTTGGAGACTTTGTCAGAGATATCTCTGATCATTCACATCCCCCAGAAGATAGTAACACTGTGAGGTTTATCAGCACAATGAGAAAGAGAGCAAGAGAAGAGACTACCCAAATGAAGTCCTTATATAATGAAGAAATAATTGGTAGAGACCAAGTAGAGTTACTGCCATCTTTTCCATCAATAAGTAGTGCCTTGTATAGGCACAGGCAAAAAAACATACCATCACTTCCCAAGACAAGGGCTGAGGTTAACCTTGACGGCACATGGTCTGAGACTTCAGATGGACGTCGTTATTTACTTTTAACTGATGGAGAGGAAGAAAAGATGATTGTCTTTTCTACTGATGATCAACTACAAGCTTTGCAGTCTGCTGAAACCGTGTACATGGATGGTACATTTTCTTCATGCCCCGACTTATGGAGCCAGGTTTACACCATTCATGCAATGAACGGGACCAGTTCATATCCACTTGTGTTTGCTCTTCTACCAAACAGGCAGACATCAACATATACAAGACTGTTCGGGCAGCTGAAAGCTGAAATTCAACAGAGACTGAATAGACCATTTGTCCCTAGTCGTATACAAACTGATTTTGAGATTGCTGCTATTCATGCGGTTACAAGTGAATTTGCAGATGCAGAGGTGAAAGGTTGTTTTTTCCATTTCTGTCAGGCCATTTGGCACAAAACCCAAGAGCTTGGGTTGTCTGTACAATATAGGGAAGACACAGCTATCCAGTCCTGGATTAGAAGAGCAGCAGGACTTGCTCTTCTTCCACCAACGATTGTCCAAGAAACTTGGATAGACGCCATGGAGTCAACCCCAGAAGTACCTACAGCAACAGATTTTAATAACTATATGGTCACAACATGGGTTGATGATGATGCAAGATTCCAAATCCCTCTTTGGAATCATCATCAGACAACAGGTCCCAGGACAAACAACCACCTAGAAGGCTTCCACAATCGCCTGAATGGAACATTGCCCCACAGACACCCAAATATCTACAGGTTTGTGGAAGTTATAAAGAAAATTGAAAATGCTGATAGAGCAAAATTCGCACAAATAAATTTTGGCGCAGCTCCACCAAGCAGGAAAAGAGTCTACAGGGAAGTTGAGAACCGACTTCAACGTCTAAAGCAAATGATGGTTGAAGGACAAAAATCGCCTCTAGAATTTCTAGATGCAGCAGGACATCTTCTAAGACTAGCTTAACCCTTTACCCAACGAGGACAACAGATGACACTTGCAAGAAAATGTCTTAGCAATTGAACATTTTGTCTTGAAAACATAGCTGATGACCCCTTATTGAAACGAGCTCAATGAGCTTGGTCCAGTGGAGGGTCATAAGCTATGTTTTTGAGGCAGTTTATATTTTATATTTATATATATACATATTATGTAAATTTCAAAATTGGAAATAATACAGGCCGTTTTGGCAATTTTGTTGGGTTAAGGGATAAACGAGTGAACTATTGTAAAATATCTTGTGATTTTTATGTATCGGTATTATGTTTGTGTATTTTGTAAATTATCTTGTGTTTTTTATGTATCCGTATTATGTTTGTGTATTTTGTTTTTTGTCTGATGGCAACAAATCACCTATAGATTAGTGTTTTTATGTTTCTGTAATGTGTTTGAGCATTGTGTGCTTTTGTTCTTGTCTTAGTTTGTTACCTAATTTTGAAATGCTTTATATTCTGTATTTTTATGTGATTGAAATGAATAATGATTGAATTTGAAATTGCAATAAACATTTTTCCATAAATCAGACTTTGTGTGCATATTTCACAGATTAGTCCATTAGAATAATGGGTAACAAGCAGGGGATTAGCTGTACAGTAAAGTGTGAATGTTGTTGTTTTAAGCTGTCTAAGTTATGGGATGTCTAAGTTTTGGGAGGATACCGGAAAATCCATTGTGGTTATCCTAACATAATTAAAAGTATTAAAAGCTCTTAATTGGGTTTCAATTGCTAACTCAGTAAAGATTGAGATGTTTTTATAAGACCCCTGTGAAAAGATTAGGATTATTGCTGAATAAACAATTTCATAATACCTGAAATGTGACAGATAGGAATAAAAATAAATTTGTGTTGAAAATCTTTTTGTAACAAATTGAAATGGACTGTTATAAAAATTATAAAAAAAAATTAGTGTTGAAAATCTTCAATGAAGATTTTCAACACTAATTTATTTTTATAATTTTTATAACCGCCCATTTCAATTTGTTACAAAAACTTCATAAAAAAGAACAACAAAGTAATTACAAAAATCTATTCTTCTCCATTTCCGAATTTTGTGGTTGGTTATTCACTGACTTAGAAAACCTGAAACCTGTTATGAGAGACCACCTGTCTTGAGAGACCACTTTTGTGTGACCCAAACGGCGGTCTCTCAAGACAGGTTCTACTGTATCAGGAAACTCACCTGATATTATAAGTTACAGGATGTATAAGCCAGGTATGCATCATGAGAGGTGAAGTGAGATTAATATTAGGCAAGGCCTAATATTGATTGTGCTGACCCTCACATGACGCCATACTTGACAAGTAAATGTCCTGTAACGTATTTATCATGCCACCAAACAAATTAACCCTTTATCAAATATGAAAAGCAGACAACACTTGCAAAAAAATTCTTGAATAACTAATTTTTTTTCATTTTTTGTCTCAAAAACATAGGTTATGACCCCTCATTGAACGAGCTTGATGAGTTCATTCCAATGAGGGATCATAATGTATGTTTTTGAGACAAATAATGAAAATTAATTGGTGATTTTTGAGAATAGCACTGGGCGGTTGTGGCCGTTACGTTGGGTAAAGGGTTAAATAATAAATTAAAAGATCTGAATCACTTCACTTTGAATATTTATCAGGAAACTGTCTTTTATTTGCACGAAAATAGGTGAAAACTTAAGGTGGGAAAATTAATTCGGAAACAAAATGGCACCCAGCAGAGAAGGGTGTATGGGCTCATACACGGTCACTGGCAGTGTATGGAGTCAATCAGATAGCCGGTTCCTCATTGAATAATCTGATATCGCATAGTCCACCGATGCTATTAGAGCACATTGATTGGTCAAATTAAAAAGGTAGCATGATAATATTTGAATAGCTACCATTACTGTTTTGATGCATTTCCACTCGCTTTGAATTTTCAAAATTTGAAGTAAAACAAAATAAGAGAATTTAAGTACCAAAAATATTTTCAAGGTACCATATTTATTGATTTAAAACATTACATATTTTAAAAAATGGACAGATAATATTATCTATAGTCCCAAAAGTTCTTTGTTGTTTTTAGAATTCTATCGATTTTTTATGCTGATGTGAACATTTTCTTTACTGTTTAGTCAAAGATTAATTTTTTGAATGTTTAAAAGTGCTTTATTAACCCTTTTCATACAGGTGGTAATGACAATAAATGTATGTAAAGGTATATCAGATATGCTTGTAGCGATACGCTTTATTTTGTCAACAAACGATTGTTTATTGCCACCATGGATATGTACCAGTACAAGTTACTGTGGAAGATTCTGTGCGGTGCTGTCAATAAGTTTCTAAAAAATAAACATTCAGTCGTTCTTTGTTTCTTGTGAAAATTTATTAATCCCTTGATTTACAAGGACTTTCGACATAATAAATAAGTTACATGGCATGTAGCTGCCCGATATATTTCCATACAAGACTCTATTCACGATATGAACTCTCATCGCTTTGTATGGAAATGTACCAAGGGAGAGCAGTGGCTCAGTGGTAGACTGTAGACTTCTATACTAGAGGTCCAGAGTTTGATCCCCATCTGGGACGACCCGTATTGTGTCCTTGGGCAAGGCACTTTATCCCGGTTGCCTGCATGGGGGCAAAATGACGCCGTATACTAAGGCGTACTGCATGTCGATGGTGCACATGTCTTCAACTGCTGTAACCCTGCTTGAGTAGAGGCCTGGAAATAACAAGCGAACGATCATTTAGGTTATGTGGGGATTACGACAATTGTAAAATATGCGAACCCAGTACACATTGCGATAAAACAACACAGCATAAATTAACTACCCCATCCCCCATGTTTTGCCCATCGGCAATCTTTCAGAACAAATTTGACTTAAACATTTCACCTTGCACCCTCATAAGCCTAGAGTGCATGCCGTGTACATTTGAACAGAATTTCTCTCAAAATAAATATCCACAACTAATGCGCGATCCCGCCTGGTTAGTTGTTGTTATTTATTTTGCTGGAAATTTTGTCAAGACAAAAACAACATGGCTTTCGTAGTAAGAACAGAGAAATCAGAAAAGCATTATAATACTTTTTTCCGTTATATAGCGTAACCTGCTAATGGGTTTACTGTATAAGCTCTTTATTTCCAGGCCTGACAGTGTTAGAATGTTGAGGAGTTGACAGTTGCTTATCGATGCTCGGTGGGTCTCTCCGGGTACTCTGGCTTCCTCCACCCGTAAAACAGTCACAATCATGATTAGCCATTGTCCATAAGTATGTGACCTTAAATGCCAATAAATAAATAAATAAATAAATAAATAAATAAATAAATAAATAAATGTATCAGCCAGCTACATGCCATCCAACTTATATTATAAATTGGTGTACGCTCATGTTGTTCACAATGGTTTTCCTGTTGAGTATTCAAGACCGCATTTATTAGCCAATGTTGTAATAATAAAACTTGTCTGTACAAATGTTGATATGACTGCAAGGATATAAATGGAGAGACTTTGACAGCTGCAGGATATCTTATAGTACAAACAGTCACTCTGAATAAACTAGAACTATCACTGGAGGTGACTAAATACCCCCACTTCTGGCTTACTAGAATGCACCTCTGAATGTTAGGCTTTAAAAACCAATAATAACGAAAAATTTTAGAATATGCACATGTCCACTTGTTAACCCTTTACCCAACGTAACGGCCAAAACCGGCTAGCGCTATTCTCAAAAATCGCCAATAAATTTTCATTATATTTTCATTTTTTGTCTCAAAAACATAGGTTATGACCCCTCTTTGGAACGAGCTCATCGAGCTCGTTCCAACGAGGGGTCATAACCTATGTTTTTGAGACAAAAAATGAAAAAAATTAGTTATTCAAGAATTTTTTTTGCAAGTGTCGTCTGCTTTTCATGTTAGGTAAAGGGTTAATCATAATGTTTGAGATGTTTGATCAAAATCGGTTACAAATTTTTAGGAGTAGATGCATGTACAAAAAT
Source organism: Pictodentalium vernedei (assembly GCA_031216915.1). Lineage (NCBI taxonomy): Eukaryota > Metazoa > Mollusca > Scaphopoda > Dentaliida > Dentaliidae > Pictodentalium > Pictodentalium vernedei. The sequence goes on from CM062292.1 coordinate 354,211,752, forward strand.
GTAATGGATGGACAAACAGACGTACACACATAATTACAGGGCATCAACAATATAGCCTCCACTTCTCTGAAGTGGAAGTATAATTATAAGAATTGAAATGAATTATCGGTCACTTTAAGAGAGTATGGATGTGGGATGGGGCATGGTTAGTTTGTTATAAGTGCTAAGCACTTCATACAACTTAAAAGTGCCCATCCACATTCATACTATGATAAAGGGACAGATAATTTATTTCAGTTCTTATAATTCTATGATAAAATGTCCAGTCAGCAATTTGTTGCCATACTAAATGAAGCTATGGGTGCATACCCGAATAAACAAGACTGCACAATTTGCAATTTGTACTTTTAATCTGTGTTCCAAAATGAAGTCAAGGACATACATTTTTAAACAAACAGAGTGGCATAACTCTTGGACGAAATCCTCTGACTGGAGATGAGTGGTATTGAAATTTTTTAGTTCGGTACTGATTTCGGTATTTTTAGTGTGGCATACCATGATATCGGTTCGGTGTTGGAATCTGACTTGACTGAGATTTGCTGATAGTACCAAAGCAGAATTAAAACTAGGAAATAAGTTGTTCTTGTACCATTCTACCAAAGCACCACAAATGTCACCGCCAATGAGCTTAACACTGGCTTTCTTTTGCCAACACATCATACCTAGAGTAATTTTGTGACTTGTTCCAAGCACACCCTAACCTTTAAAGGCCTATTTCACGCTTTAGTAAATACATACAGTGTCCAGGCCTGAAAATAAAATAAGATAATTTATCCGCCAACAATCAGTCAACGAACAATTTATCCGCCGCATATGTTTAACAATAGACAGAAGGCGGTCCAAATATCCGCTCAGAGACGGACATCTTATCCGGCAACATATGGTATATAAAGCGGTTACACACCAGATCAGAATCAAATGCAAATCAATCCACTGAAGAGACTAACGCAGTCGAAACCAGTCTGGAACATAGCGTATGAGAATTCTACTCTCCTGGGGCTTAACTTCCAATTAATCAACATATGTTAACTTTACCAAGGGAGAGATGGTGACACAATCAGACACGAGAAGCTTAAGTAGCAACAGCACAGTGTCAATGAGTACAACCTCATTACTGGAATCGTCAGAGTTGGAAATAACAGTAATTAACAATACTGACAACCGCCCACCAAAAAGGGCCAGATTAGACAGCAAAAACAAAGAAAACGACCACTTAAACAATAAAAGACCTCTCTATATTCCAACACAGATAGAGGGCAACCATAAAGAGATTTATCAGAGCCTACGAAACGCCACAGTAAAAGTAGTCAAAACAGAACAACATCTTAAGTTCCTGAAGTCTTGTATAGAACACCAGATGCCCCCAAAGGGCCTCAGATTAAACAAAGAATCTGAGAACTTGGATAGAGACGAGACACTCAAGAAACACGAAATTGAGTTCCTCAAAAACAGTTCATTAGAATTGTGTAGACTCCACGCAAGCCACACACACACCAAGATTGAAAAGGCAAAAAGGCAACAGAAACAGTCAGATCCGAACAAAAAGCTTGGGCAAGAGTGGCCACCACCATGGAAATAGAAGAGGTTAAATCAGCAATTGAAGCAATCAGAGAACGCATCAGCAGAGCTTACCGCATTAAACATGAACGGCAACTGAGATTTTTACTCAGAGAAAAACAGCAGAACCCTAGTTTGGGCTTTGACCGCAACAGGAAGCCCAACTATAAGAAGCGACAACAAAGTCCACCATATTTCAACCGACAAGGTCCATCATATTCAAGGAAGGGACCCAAGAATTCCTACAGATACACGAACCAGAGACCAGTCGAAAGAAGAAAACAACACCAACAAAGAAACACAGAGGAAGACAATCTACTCAAAGTCATTAAACTAGCAAAAGAGCTAAAATATTTGTAAATCACTTGTATTATGTATACTGTTAATAATAATAAAAAAATTATTAAAAATAAAGAAAACAAAAAAACAAAAAACAATACCAATAATATAATTGGTAATGAAAAAAACAAAGACAAAACAATTCCAAAAAATAAAGGCAATGCCACCAGTGGTGATAAAAATAACACAAACACAGAACCCACCAAAAACGGCCGAAACAAAAAATGTTTGGTCTACAATTTCTCAGATTATAATCTCAACTGCTACGAACACAGCTTACTATCAAAAGGGCTAAATTTCAGCCCCACTCCTGATGGGTGTGACCTCACGATCACAGGCGATGACATTCACAATTTTATTCGCCACCTCAGACTGCGACATTTCTTTGGTGATACCAACCAAATCACCATGAATGAACTAACTCTTCCAGAAAGACTGGAAAGAATTTTTCGCACAAACAGCACCTGGACCCCAAAGTCCGGGGCTGATCCATATTTAGATGCTTTTGCAAAAATTCTAAAAAAATAATTTTTGAAGAAGAATCATCTGAAATTTCACACCAGCAATATTACACCAGAAGAAAAGAGAGCAATAACAACATTGTCCCTTAACAAAAATATAATTATAAAAAAGGCGGACAAGGGTTCAGCCACAGTTATACAAGATATCAAGGATTACGCCAATGAGGCTTATCGACAACTCCAAAACCAACAATTTTATTTAAAACTAGAAAACAACCCCACGGAACGGCATACAGAGATTGCCAACATTACTATACAAAAACTTCATGACAAAGGCGAAATTAGCGCGCCAGTACTAAAGGGCCTCACAACACTAAAACCACGCACCCCAATGTTTTACATGCTACCCAAAATACACAAATGCACTATCCGAGGCAAGATACCCGGACGCCCAATAGTCAGCGGAAACCGGGGACCTACTGAGAAAATTAGTAGTTTTGTAGATGAACACCTAAAAGGTTTTGTCAAGCAATACCCAAGCTACATCAGAGACACAACAGATTTTATCACGAAACTAGAATCTATAGACAACTTACCACAACACTTTATTTTAGCCACGATGGATGTCACATCACTCTATACCAATATACCGAACCAAGAGGGACTTATTTCCATCGCTCGCTGTCTGCGACGTGAAAAACCGAAATGGTCTATCCAGTACAATAGTCTCCTCAGCCTACTAAAAATAGTATTACATAACAACAACTTTGAATTTAAAGAAGAACATTACCAACAAATTTATGGCACATGTATGGGCACAAAAGTTGCCCCCACTTATACCAACATTTTCATGGGAGAACTCGAAATGCAAATGCTCCAAAACGCACCATACAAACCACATACATATCTCAGATTTATAGATGATATTTTTATAGTATGGACGGAAGGATCAGAGAAACTACAAGTTTTTACTGAATTTTGCAACAACTACCACGCTACCATTAAATTCACTGCTGAACACTCTGACAAAGAGATCAGCTTTTTAGATGTACTAGTCAAGCGAGAAGGGAATAAATTAATTACCAGCTTATACACTAAGCCCACAGACACACACAGCTATTTGAAATTTGACTCTTGTCATCCAGCCCACTGCAAAACTGCAGCCCCGTACAGACAATTTCTTAGACTGAGAAAAATTTGCTCAGATGATAACGACTTTGAAAAACAAAGCCGTCTAATGAAAATACATTATGAAGAAAGAGGGTATCCTGTTCACTTACTAAACACAGCATATGATAAAGTACATAACAAGGGTAGAACTCAGTTACTCAACAGTACTTCCAATGAAAAGGAAAACAACCGCATCCCATTTGTTACCAACTACCACCCGACAGGCATAAACCTTTTCAGAAAAACAATACAAAAATACTGGTTCCTTCTCAACGAAAGTGACGATTGCCAACACTTTTTAAAAAAACGCACCCCTCCTCGCTTTTAGACGGAACAAAAATCTAAAGGACCTACTAGTTAGAACTAGAACTATTTATCCTCCCAGAAAACCTGGGATTTCCGGAAAAGTTACACACCAAACTGACCCCTGCACACATAACAACTGCACCATCTGCAAGTTAATAGACACAAGAAAACACTTCAAAAGCACACAAACAAAATGCCGATACGCCCTGAATGGGAAAGTTACATGCCGCCTCAAAAATGTGGTGTACATGATTACATGTAAACAATGTCATACACAGTACATATGCGAAACGAAACGAGAACTACGGATCAGAATCAAAGAACACCTTTATGATATCAAGAAAAAACTTGATAAACCGGTGGCCATCCATTACAACTCCACCAACCATACAGCGAACGAGCTCTCCATCCGAGTCATTGAAATGATACAAGGAAACCCTGATAGCGAATCGAGCACCCGGACAAGAAAACAACGGGAAAAACACTGGATCTATACAATGCACATGCTACAACCACTCGGCCTCAACAGCCTTGGCTAGGGCACTTTCATATTACTGAAAATAAGCAGACTGACATTTGCAGAATGAGGTCCCCCAGAGGGTGAATTTGATAATGCTATTCCATACAGTGGGCCAATTATCCTCTGGGTACCTCCTTCTGTTGTTTTGAGACCCTGATTCAGATTGAGGATCACAGAGGGTAAATTTAGTGATGCTACCCTGCTGTGCAGGGTAGCATCACTAAATTCACCCTCTGGGGACTTCATTTTGCAGATGCCGGTTCGATTATTTTCTGGCTTAACAGTGTCCTTATGTATTTGTATTGGGTAAAGGATTTAACCCTCTGCATAATGATATCCATAAAACTAAATTCCAAATAGCAAATATTTTTCATAACGCAGTCAGGAATATAACCAAGTTAGACTTGTTTGACAAGAGCTCAATTAGCTCTGTCAAACAAGACTGAATTGGTTAAATTCCTAATTGCATTATGGGAAAAATTTGTTGCTTGAAATTTCAGTATTTTGCCACAGAATGCAGAGGGTTAATAAAGAAAAAAAAATGTTACAATTAAATTAAAAATTTGGGGGCGCGGTGGCTCAGTAGGTAGAGGTGCAGGCTGCAAACTGAGAGGTCCTCGGTTCGAATCCCACGTGCGACAAACATCCTTGGGCAAGACACTTCACCCCCATTGCCCATGTTGGGGCATGGTGACGCTGTGCACTAAGGCATACTGCACGTTGATGGTGCACCTGTTTTCAACCAATGCTAACCCTGCTTGTGTGGAGTTAGTATGTTTTGGGAGCTGACAGTTGCTCGCCATTGCTCGGTGGTTCTCTCTGGGTACTCCGGCTTCCTGTCGTGGTCAGGATTAGCCATTGTGCAGAAATATATGACCTTAAACACCAATAAATAAATAAATAAAATTAAAAATTTAAAATTTAAATTGTTTGGGAGATGAAACTTCAGCATTTTAGTTGTGAATTCACTGAAATTGGCAAGGTTGTCGAACAGCTACAACTTTGAATATTTGAGAATGCATCTGAGTGGAATTTTCTTTAAAAATTTGATAACAAGACACAGTCAACATTCAAAGTACAATAAGAGTAATACCTCTGGGGAAAAAAATGATGTTCCTGGTTTGCAAATTCATTCAAGATATTATCAAGAGATGCTTTCGAGTAAAATTTACAAGTTAAACAACTTCTTAACCCTTTATCCAATTGCACATAATATCAAAATTTCTCATTCTAATGATTTGTTTTTCAAATGTTTTAAAAAAATTCAACAAAACCATATCATGTGACCCTTCACTGGAATGAGCTTGACAAGCTCATTCCAATGAAGGGTCACATGATATGGTTTTGTTGAAATTTTTTGAAATTGGTTTTTCAAATTATGCTTGCGATTCATTGGGTAAAGTGTTGAGACAAAATATGGTAGATGTGACTTATAGAGAAACAAGATGCAATAACTTTGGTGGAAAACAACAATATGATTCACTGATTTGTGCAAGCCTGAAAATAAGCAATCAGTCATTTGCAGAATGAGATCCCCAGAGGGTGAATTTGCTGATGCTATCCCATACAGTCTGTAAATGTATCTTGTGGGTACCCCTTTCTGTTTAGGATTGAGACCTTGATTCAGATTTGAGGTTCACAGAGGGTAAATTTACAGAAGCTAGCCAACTATGTAGGGCAGCATCACCAGATTCACGCTCTTAGGACCTCATTCTGCAGATGACAGTCTGCTTATTTTCAGGCTTGGATTTGTAAGCACTTGTTTCAAGATATAAACAATAAAATTATATAAAAAGTTTAACAAGCCAAGACCAATACCGGGTCTGGACCTGCATCGCTGCTTGCAATTGATTACAGAGATGAACACACTTCAAAGTATCGGCAAACAGGAAGTGGCTGCACAGCAGATCTGAAAATTACATACCTGATACAACTTATCATTATGAAGCAGCAGACCAAATATAAAATCATTCCCTTTCATAGAAGTCAAGAAAACTTTGACGGAAGAAGTGTTTCGGACGGACTGACGGGCGAGTCGAGCAGTTACTAGACCTGCTCTGCCGCTCGCGACGCAGGTAAAAATAATTAAATGAATCGTTCTCTTTTCTAATCTGATGACAGCATTAATAATATAACCAGACATTTTCATAAGCACAGCTAATGAAATATGCCCCAATAAACATTGCCATCAAGTTGATTTTTAATATTATATTAGCACATTGTACAGGTGCTTCATTTTGATACTCAGAAAAGGAAAGTAAAGTGTCACCATACGGTGACACAAAAAATACCCCCGCTTATTTAACAAAGGAAGCCTGACTATAGGCAATACAGTTTTGGGGGTATATACAAATACTAATCCATAAAGGGCAATGACTCTGGCAATAAAATCTCAAATGACACCTGCTTTTAACTATGGGTATACAGCAATAGGATACACTTACATACCAAATATCAAGTCTCTCAACCAAGTACTTTACAAGTCATTCATAATTGAATTTCGGAATGGATGGACGGACAGATGTTCTTACACATTTCGGACGGATGGGTAGATGGATGGATGGACAGATGGGCAATGACTCTAGCAATAAAATCACGAACGACATCTGCATTTCACTATAGGTATACAGCAATATGATACACTTGCATACCAAATATCAAGTCACTCAACCAAGTACTTTACAAGTCATTCATAATTGAATTTCGGAATGGATGGACGGACAAATGTTCTTACACATTCTCACTTGCAGGGTTTTTCCCATGTTAAACCCTAACCCCACAAGGTCAAAAAATTAACCCCAAAATGCAAAAAATAACCCCACTAGTGGCCACTGTACTAACCCAACCCCACAACTACCACTGACCCTAAATTGTAAACCCCACACTGTACCTCTGCTAAGCCTGGACAGATGGATTGGCAGACGGACAGACCTTGTACTGTGGTTAGACATCAATAAGATAGAGTTGCACATCAAATATGAAGTCATTCCACTGAGTACTCTGCAAGTTATTCATGAATTAATTTCAAGTCCATAAAGGGCAATGACTCTGGCAATAAAATCTTGAATGACACCTGCATTTCACTATGAGTATACAGCAATAGGATACACTTGCCTACCATATATCAAATCACTCAACCAAGTACTTTACAAGTTATTCCTGACTGAATTTCGGAATGGATGGACGGATGGACAGATGGACTGACTGATGGACGGACAGATGGACAAGGCGATTCCTATATAACCCCACTGGGGGTATAAAAATTATATGATATAAAAATCGTCCGGTTATTAATTCCACAGAAATTTGACTATGTTGCTGAACCATTCAAAATATCATTGATGAGCGTATTTTTCTGAACCATTCAAGATTCTATACAAATAGTCCAAACTTGGCACCCAAAGGATGTAATATAATTTTTTGGTGTGTACGTCTTGTGGGTCCAATTCACTCCATTTCAGTTTAGAGATGAAATCTGCTTCAAAATTTCAAAGGACTGCCATGCCTTATCAGAACATCAAGCATGTCCCTGCACTATGTGATAGAAAGAGGTACGCTTCTAGTTATCAATTTCAATATCAGAAACCATCTGTCTTCAGATTATTTCTTAAACAACTTGAGCTGGACACCAAGGGTAGCTAATCCAGACAGGTTAACCTCCAGAATAATTTTTCAGGGAACCTGAGGGTGATTTTCAGGGAAATGGGATGGATTTCAGGGAAAAGTTCGCGCGGGGACAAAATAAAGGAAAAAACTTGTGAATTTTCAGTTCATGGACCACTATTAACAATAGGTTATATCCAGAACAAGTTGTCAACTATGCTGATGCATTTATTCTATGTTAAAAAATCATAAAATAACTGTTGATTTGAACCCCCCCAGGATCCTCTTCTTCATGAGCCCCCCCCCCCCCTCCCCCCCACCACCACCCACCCACACTGTCTCACAGAGCACCTCCCCCTGTGGTTTGCTCTTATCAAAGTCTACTTAGCTAATAATTTCCCAAGTCTGAAAATGTTAACAGGAAAAGATGTCCTAATGTTCAGTTAGTTCAAGAACATTAGTACTTAGAAAGTATCTTTATCAAACTTCATGCATGTGGGACGTTTGTGCCCTACACAAAACCTTTCTTTTCATCATTGAAGCATTTTTTTTTAATTCCATTCAAAATTTTCTAGGTACAGATGGCCAACAGTTAACAGTTCTGTAGTCAGCACAACACAACAGAATAAATGTGTTAGAAAATTTTTGGCATCCTAAGCGACTTTAACCTACATTTAAACTGTTCTAAATAGTTGTTGTTTACATTTTGATTTTGAAAAAGGGATGAGAATTAAAGCTATTCTATGAAGGAATAAATAAATATATATTATTTAATTCCGGTAAAGGTGTAGAAGAGGGGACTTTTCGGTTTTTTTTAAAATAATGCTTTTCTCGCTATTTTTTTTCCTGTTTCTTAAAGTAAACTATATTTTGAACAAAATGACATAAAATTACTTACCTCTATCATGATTTAACATGCAAGAGAATAGATTTTAAAACCCATTGATTTGCGACTTTCTCAATCGCCATTTGTTTCATCCACTGGAAATTTCAAAGCGTCTGTTGTTTTCATTCATTGTTACGAGTGACGTCACAGGGGAGAAATCATTCTATATGATAGCAGGTGTGCTTTGCTTGTGTGAGTTTTCCTCGATTTAAGGTCAGTTCAGTTAGGACCAGGATGAGCTCATCGGTAGGCTAACCCTGGCCCTCACTAGACTGACCCTAAAATTTGATCTATGGTCAGTTTAGTGAGGGGGCAGGGTTAGTCAGCCGACAAGTTGACCTTAACTACACTGCCCCTATTTTTGTGACTTGCGGTGTGATAGTGTCTGTGTGTGTGGGTGGGTGGGGGGGGGGGGGGGGCAATTGTGGGACCATACTGTTATTGACTTACCTCAATATTGAATTTTTTTTTTTTTTTGAGATTGCAGCAGCAGGAAAAAAGTTATCGACTTAAGTAGAACGTTGTTAAAAAGAACTTCAACATGAACATGAACGGTGGAAAAATTAACTGGAGCTGTGTTATGATAAATAACAATAACGATGAATATTTCGAATAAAAACCTCCTAAAACTCATTCACTTTATACTGTTTGCTGATAGTTTTTATTAGACATTGAAAAAATCGGTATCCAGCTTGGCCACTTTCCATTTTCCGCATGATGAACTCGTCAAGATGTGCTGCCAAGTTACCAATACTCGTACCTCTCATAATTTTTAATTGCGCTTTCAATTCGCCATGTAAGTGTTCAACAGAATTAATATGCATTCCACTTTCAGTCACAAATTCAACAGAATGGTTCACTACTTCGTGGTGATACCCATGTTTATTGAGGCAACCGTACGCCCTCCACATATCCGAGACAATAGTCGTTCCCGGTGCGATATTCAATTTTATGATGGGAAGAAGAATTTTTTTTGTTCTTTTGGTCACAATTCTACAGTTTTCTCCGTCTCTCGTACATGGTGAAAACCCACACATCCATGCCTGCGTACTCTCTCCCCCTTGAATATTTTCTCTTCCCCCCAATTTTCGTTTCGTCTATTTCAACAATGTCTCCCACCCCTCCCAAAACTGTAAAATTTCCAAGAATGTATGTTGTGCATAAATCTCTAAAAAAGGTATACCAATCAATAAGTGTCTTCTTTGAAATGCCAGTCATCTCAACACACTGGTTTATTAAAATTTTAAATGAAAAAAGTACAAACATGCGAGAATTTGTTTCATTGAAAGTTTTGACTTGGAGAAAAAACTGTTTTTCCGAGAGGAATATTTTTTTTTGCAGGCATTGCAACGAAAAACTTCTCCATCAATTTTTGAAGCATCTTTTATTAGATTACACTTGGCAATATGATCCTCTGTTGAACAATTTTCGCATTTTATATTTTTTGCTATCATTTCATCAAATCTCAACATTTTTTTCACTTCTTTTTCATCATTCAAAACTTCGAAAATTTCAAAGACATCCATTTTTGATTCTAGCAGACGATATTTTTTTAGTGAAATTTAATATTTCAATTACTAAACTCTCCCCCTATGAAAGCGTTAGAGCACACTAAAATGTAATGGAACGTACCTCTTTTCGGAAGCACACAAACAAACACACACAAACAAAATGGAGCGATTGCAGTGAGTTGGACGGCACTGTCGCAATAAAAACATTGATATTTCTTGAAAAAAACGATAAAAGTATGAGATTTTGTATCATTTTGTTCAAACTATAGTTTACTTTAAGAAAACAGAATAAAAATAGCGAGAAAAGTATTATTTTAAAAAAAAACGAAAAGTCCCCTATTCTACACCTTTACCTTAATTCCTTATCATATATTTTAATTTCCCAAAACTGCATTTAAATGAAGGTGGATTTTCAATTTTTTGAAAGTAAGTCACCTATTTTCACTTCGACACGTGCACATTGATCACAAATCTCTGAAAAAAAACCCCAACCCAGAAATTAACATGAACACAGTTGAAATATATATCATAAAATACCCTTTTCTAAAATAAATTTAACCTAAATCCATATTTTACTGCTTCGTGAGTTTTTACCAGAGTTTGAAATGCATGTGATTTGACTCCGAACGTTTTTCATAAGTTACAACGGGAACGAAATATTTGACTGTTGTTTTCCGGGATTTTTGGTCCAAAACTGATTCCTGTCCGGGAGGCCGGGAACTACACAGAAATTCCGGGATTTTCTCAGGCATTCCGGGAGAGTTAACATGTCTGAGCTAATCCCTTCCCCACCACCAAAAATGCCCTCATACATCAGTCCAGTGAACTTGAGAGAAAGGAAACAGGAAAACTAGTAAGTTAAGGGCCACCATGACCTTGACCTGTGGCACAATGACTACAATATAAGTAGGGTTCTTCCTCTCATCACTGACAACCCACACATCAAGCTTTGTTTTGATTGGCCTAGTGTAACTTTAATTAGAGAGTGGAAACCATGGAAATTTATAAAGTTAAAAGTCATGATAACCTTGACTTTTGGCACAATGACACCAAAATAAATAGCATTCTTTCTCTCGTCATACCCAACCAATATGTCAAGTTTGGTTTCAATTGGCCCAGAAGAACTTTAATTAGAGAATAGAAACCAAGAAAATTTCAAGTGAAGCGTCACTGTGACCTTGACCTTTGTCACAATGATTGCCCACAAATAAATTGTGTTCTTCCTCTCATCATATGTAACCTACATGTTGAGTTTGGTTTCCATCAGCACACAAAAATTTAATTAGAGAATGAAAACCAGGAAAAGTTTTAAGTTAAAGGTCACTGTGACTTTGACCTTTAGCACAATGACCCCAAAATAAATAGGGTTCAGACGCTCATCATATCCAACCCACATGTCAATTTTGATTTTGATTGGTTCAGCAGAACTTTAATTAGAGAGCGTAAACCAACGCCCAGAATATTTTCCAGTTCAAGGTCAATGTCACCTTGACCTTTGGAAGAATGACCAGTAAAAAAATAGGGGGGGCGCGGTGGCTCAGTTGGTAGAGGTGCAGGCTGCAAGCCGAGAGGTCCTCGGTTCGAATCCCACCTGCGGCAACCGCGTTGTGTCCTTGGGCAAGACACTTCACCCCGATTGCCTACATGGGGGCACGATGACGCTGTGTGCTGAGGCATACTGCACGTCGATGGTGCGCATGTCTTCAACCAATCTAACCCTGCCTGTGCTGCGGTACAGAGTTCAGAGTTACGATGTTGGAGAGCTGACAGCTGCTCGTCGTTGCTCGGTGGTTCTCTCCGGGTACTCCGGCTTCCTCCACCCGTAAAACTGTCACGGTCACGATTAGCCATTGTGCATAAGTATGTGACCTTAAACACCAATAAATAAATAAATAAATAATAAGTAAAAAAATAAAGTTCTTCCTCTCATCATATTCTACCTACATGTCAATTTTAGTTTTGATTTGCCTAGTGTAACTTCAATTAGAGAGTAGAAACTAACTCTGTTTACATACAGATGGACAGAGGGATGGACAGTGCCACAGCTATATCCCTCCCAAAATTTTTTGGGGGAATAAAAAGTGTTTAACTCCTAAAGCATTCTTCAAAAACAAAAATCTGCATATTTGTTTATACAGAAAGTGTTACACAATTGGCCAATGGAAAATTGGACAGACAAATTACTGCCGTGAACCAATCACTTAATATTACATACAAAAATATTTGTTTTGGGTGAACACTTTGAGAGTTGAACACTTCTTGTTTCAGAAATAATCTGGAGACTAACAGTCCAATATTAAAACTGACAGCTAGAAGCATGCGATCATTCAATCACATAGTACCAGTTCTGCACACAAGGCAAGGTAGTCATTTGAAGTTCTGAAGCAGATTTTTATCTCTAAACTGATATGGAAGGAGCTGGACCCACAGGCTGTACTATACAAAAAAATTATATTACTGCCTCTTAGTCAAAGTTTGGATAAAATTTAAAATGCTGCCTGGAATGGTTCTACTTACAAGACAACAACAAATATGATGAGAAAGATACATGAATAGACATATGGAAGGACAAACAGATAAGAGGCCCCAGGGAGGGGGTCTGAGGGCACTCACCTGACATGGTAGCCTAAATATCAATCCAGGGAATATATTGATTTCAACAAGTTGCATCTGCCCCTCCTAAGAAAAGCTTATACCAAATATCTAAAGATTCTGACCAGTGGATCTAAAAAAAAAAAGATTTTTAAAGAATATTTCTCATATTGAACTAAGTAATAAGTTGGGCTCCCACAGGGAGCCCAAGGCTTGAATAAATTTGAATCTCACCTCCAGTGGGATGCTGTATACCAAATATCAAAAGATTCTGACTGATGGATGTAAAGAATATTTTTGAAGAATATTCCTCATATTGAACTGAGTAATAATTCGGGCTCCCACATATCAACCCAGGGACTTGGCTTAAACAAACTTGAATCTTATCCCCCCCCACCCCTACAGCCCCCCCCCCCCCTCTCCTTACAGATGCAGCATACCAAATATCAAAGCATTCTGACTGCTGGATCTAAAGAAGAAGATTTTTAAAGAAGATTCCTCATTTTGAACTAAGTTATAATTTGGACTCTCACAGTGAGCCCAAATATAAACCCAGGGACTTGGATTGAACAAACTTGAATCTCACCCCCCTAAGGGTGCTACATGCCAAATATCAAAACATTCTGACTGCTGAATCTGAAGAAGAAGATTTTTAAAGAAACATTCCATATTGAACAATAATAATCGAATAATAACTAAAGAATTAATTTTTTGCCTAAAATAGAGCTTATGACCTGTCATTTGGGGGTCATAAGCTATGTTTTGCAGGCAACAATTTAAAAAAAAACCCCAAAAACAGATGAAATGTTAATGGTGATTTTTGTAAATTACGAAGTGCTGACATGTCTATTAGGTTGGGTCAAGGGTTACCCCCTTACCCAACACACACAATGTAAATATTTATTGTTTTAAATATTACGTTTTGGAAGTTTTCAAAATATTTCCTCAAAACCAAATCATGTGACCCCTCATTGGAATGAGCTTGATGAGCTCGTTCCAATGAGGGGTTACATATGGTTTTGGAAAAAAAATTTGAATTTTTTTTTTATCTGTTAAATAGAGGATATGGAATGAGTGTTTTTCTCATATAATATTTAAGAAACAAGTCTAAGAATTTTCCAAACGGAAAATTCGGATGAGTTTCATAAATATTATATGAGAAAAATACTCATTTTATATTCTATTTATCATATGACACACACACACAAATTAGCCACTTAGTATGACTTTTTAACCCATCACCTAACTTGAGTTGCAGATGGCACTTGGAAAAAACATCCTCGTATAACTAAAAATTTTCATTTTTTGCTTCCAAAACATTGGTTATGGCCCCTCATTGGAACGAGCGCGACACGCTAGTTCCAATGAGGGATTCATAACCTATGTTTTGGAAGCAAAAAGTGAAAATATAAAAAATGAAAGTGTCAATGACACTGTAGCTCAACTTGACAAACTTGAACTTGGTAAGTTATAAATGAAATGGCAAAATTGAAGATCATTGGGACCAATGTCAGTTTTTTTTGCCAGTGGCAACATTTTTTGACAGAAACCGAAGAAAATCGATAGCTCCCATCTAGAGGCCTCCCCAAACTAGAACTATCACTGAAGGTGATTAATACCCCCGCTTTGGGTTTTTAGAGGAATGCACTTCTGATCATGTAGGCGAAGGCCATAAGGAAATGTATACATGAAGATCATTTTTTGTTGTTGAAATTTGTATTTGCATGTGGCCTTCCACAGAACAGCACTGAATACTTAAAAGAGCCCATACATATATGGTTTACATTTGGAAAAACACATTTACAATGTGCAACATGTATTCAAAATCGGTTCATTAATGTAGGAGGAGTTGCACACACAAGAATCCCATTTGAAAACCCATAATAAATCCAAGTTAAAGGGAGATAACCTAGTTAAAATTGTCGCAGATCAAAAATTTGGGAATATGCGTATGTTCACTTAGTTGTGATAATGTTTGAAAGGTTTCGTCAAAATTGATTGATAAATGTAGGAGGAGTTGCACGCACAAGAATTTCATGTAGAAACCCATAATAAATCTAAGTTAAAGGGAGATAACCTAGTTAAAATTGCCACAGCTCAAAAATTTTGGAATATGCGCATGTTTACTTAGTAGTGATGATGTCTGTAAACTTTTGTCCAAATTGATTGATAAATGTAGGAGTTGCGCACACAAGAATTTCATGCAGAAACCCATATTAAATCAAAGTTCAAGAGAGATAACCTGGTTAAAATTGTCGCAGATCAAAAAGTTTGGAATATGCACATGTTCACTTAGTAGAGATGATGTTTGAAAGGTTTCATCAAAATCGGTTCATTGATGTAGGAGGAGTTGCGCACACAAGAATTTGTTGGAACGGAAAGACATAATAAATCTAAGTCAAAGGGAGATAACCTGGTTAAAATTGTCGCAGATCAAAAATCTTGGAATATGCGCATGTTCACTTAGTAGTGATGATGTCTGAAAAGTTTTGTCCAAATTGATTGATAAATGTAGGAGGAGTTGCGCGCACAAGAATTTCATGTAGAAACCCATAATAAATCTAAGTTAAAGGGAGATAACCTAGTTAAAATTGCCACAGCTCAAAAATTTTGGAATATGCGCATGGTCACTTAGTAGTGATATGTCTGTAAACTTTCGTCCAAATTGATTGATAAATGTAGGAGGAGTTGCGCACACAAGAATTTCATGCAGAAACCCATATTAAATCAAAGTTCAAGAGAGATAACCTGGTTAAAATTGTCGCAGATCAAAAAGTTTGGAATATGCACATGTTCACTTAGTAGAGATGATGTTTGAAAGGTTTCATCAAAATCGGTTCATTAATGTAGGAGGAGTTGCGCACACAAGAATTTGTTCGAACGGAAAGACATAATAAATCTAAGTCAAAGGGAGATAACCTGGTTAAAATTGTCGCAGATCAAAAAATCTTGGAATATGCGCATGTTCACTTAGTAGTGATGATGTCTGAAAAGTTTTGTCCAAATTGATTGATAAATGTAGGAGGAGTTGCGCACACAAGAATTTCATGCAGAAACCCATATTAAATCAAAGTTCAAGAGAGATAACCTGGTTAAAATTGTCGCAGATTAAAAAGTTTGGAATATGCACATGCTCACTTAGTAGAGATGATGTTTGAAAGGTTTCATCAAAATCGGTTCATTAATGTAGGAGGAGTTGCGCACACAAGAATTTGTTCGGATGGAAAGACACAATAAATCTAAGTCAAAGGGAGAAAACCTGGTTAAAATTGTCGCAGATCAAAAATCTTGGAATATGCGCATGTTCACTTAGTAGTGATGATGTCTGAAAAGTTTTTTCCAAATTGATTGATAAATGTAGGAGGAGTTGCGCGCACAAGAATTTCATGTAGAAACCCATAATAAATCTAAGTTAAAGGGAGATAACCTAGTTAAAATTGCCACAGCTCAAAAATTTTGGAATATGCGCATGTTCACTTAGTAGTGATATGTCTGTAAACTTTCGTCCAAATTGATTGATAAATGTAGGAGGAGTTGCGCACACAAGAATTTCATGCAGAAACCCATATTAAATCAAAGTTCAAGAGAGATAACCTGGTTAAAATTGTCGCAGATCAAAAAGTTTGGAATATGCACATGTTCACTTAGTAGAGATGATGTTTGAAAGGTTTCATCAAAATCGGTTCATTAATGTAGGAGGAGTTGCGCACACAAGAATTTGTTCGAACGGAAAGACATAATAAATCTAAGTCAAAGGGAGATAACCTGGTTAAAATTGTCGCAGATCAAAAATCTTGGAATATGCGCATGTTCACTTAGTAGTGATGATGTCTGAAAAGTTTTGTCCAAATTGATTGATAAATGTAGGAGGAGTTGCGCACACAAGAATTTCATGTAGAAACCCATATTAAATCAAAGTTCAAGAGAGATAACCTGGTTAAAATTGTCGCAGATTAAAAAGTTTGGAATATGCACATGCTCACTTAGTAGAGATGATGTTTGAAAGGTTTCATCAAAATCGGTTCATTAATGTAGGAGGAGTTGCGCACACAAGAATTTGTTCGGATGGAAAGACACAATAAATCTAAGTCAAAGGGAGAAAACCTGGTTAAAATTGTCGCAGATCAAAAATCTTGGAATATGCGCATGTTCACTTAGTAGTGATGATGTCTGAAAAGTTTTGTCCAAATTGATTGATAAATGTAGGAGGAGTTGCGCACACAAGAATTTCATGTCCGGAAAGACGTACGGACGGACGTATGGACGGACGGACAGACGGACGGACAGACGGACGGATGGACGGACGGACGTACTGACGTACGGACGTACAGGGCGATTCCTATATAGCCCCCACTTCTTTGAAGCGGGGGTATAACAAGCATGTCAGGTTTCAAAGCAATCCGATCCTAAATGTGCCCTGTAGGGTAAACAAAAGGGAAATATTGTGGTCTGACTAGACTAAATTCTAAGAACGTTGGCCGTGGCAACATTTTTTGACGGAAATGGAAGAAAATCGATAGCTCCCATCTAGAGGTCACCCTAAATAAGCATACCAGGTTTCAAAGCAATCAAATCATAAATGTGCCCTGTAGGGTGTGCCAAAGGGAAATATTGTGGTTTGACTAAACTAAGTTCTAAGAACGTTGGCCGCAGCAACATTTTTTGACAGAAGTTGAAGAAAATCGATAGCTCCCATCTAGAGGCCACCCCAAACAAGCATGCCAGGTTTCAAAGCAATACGATCATAAATGTACCCTGTAGGGAGTGCCAAAGGGAAATATTGAGTCTTCTGACTAAACTAAGTTCTAAGAACGTTGGCCGCGGCAACATTTTTTGACAGAAATTGAAGAAAATCGATAGCTCCCATCTAGAGGTCTCCCCAAACAAGCATACCAGGTTTCAAAGCAATCTGATCGTAAATGTACCCTGTAGGGTGTGCCAAAGGGAAATATTGAGGTCTGACTAAACTAAGTTCTACGAACGTTGGCCGTGGCAACATTTTTTGCCGGAAATTGAAGAAAATCGATAGCTCCCATCTAGAGGTCACCCTAAATAAGCGTATCAGGTTTCAAAGCAATCAAATCATAAATGTGCCCTGTAGGGTGTGCCAAAGGGAAATATTGTGGTTTGACTAAACTAAGTTCTAAGAACGTTGGCCGCGGCAACATTTTTTGATGGAAATTGAAGAAAATCGATAGCTCCCATCTAGAGGTCACCCCAAACAAGCATAAGAAGTTTCAAAGTAATCTGATCATAAATGCGACCTGTGAGGTGTGCCAAAGGAAATTGTGGACGTACGTACTAACGTACTAACATACTAACGTACGTACGTACGTACGTACGCCGACGGACGAGAAGTGATGGCAATAGCTCAGCTTGACTTTGTCAAGTTGAGCTAAAAATGAATGGCGTTTTTCTTGTATTGTGCGAGACGGTTTTTGCCATTACGTCAGGTAAAAGATTAATACAATATAACCCACCCTCAATAGGACAGATAACGTAAATTCTCCCTACTCAAATTATGCAAATGTAACCCAGTTGTATTTTGTTTAGCCAATCAAATTGTCCAGTTTTGAAATTGACCAATGAAAGCTCCCAACTCTAATTATGCAAATTATGAAAATGTGGCCCAGTTGTATTTTGTTCAGCCAATCAAATTGTCTAGTTTTGAAATTGACCAATGAAATTGCCGGTAGTCTTTATTTATCACTGATTAATATGAAAACAAAATATCAAATGTTTTAAAGAGAACAAAATGGACGAGTCATATGATAAATTTGCATATTACATGGGCAGATAAAGAGTTGAAAGGCATATATATATCTCAATGGAATTGCACATAAATGGCACCATACATATTGGCAAGATTAGCCATGTACAAGCAATATATCATGTCTATCATGGCCTTAAATCACATATGAGAACTGCAACAAACCAGCGGTTATATTATTCCAGTCATTTTTTAATTTTTTGCTCCTTACTTCCCACTGAAACGTTTCCTGGAATTTTAGGATTTGCAGCTTTACGTGCCAATGTGTTTTTCTTTGTGCTTTGTGTTGGTTCAGATGATAATGCTGCCTTGGTCTTTGATATAGTCAGTCTGGATTCCTCTTTGGCCTTTTGCTCTGTCGATGCATCTTTTGATTTTGGCTTCTGTGAGGTGTCTTTCATATTCAGCTCTAACCTGGAATGTTCTTCAGCTACAATGTCTTTCAGTTTATCCTATAATACAAAAAAATTAAATGTAAAATGTCAGTCAAAAAACCCCCACAAAGCCACAAGTCCGTTCAACATCTGGTTGAGTTGCAAGGAATGAATATATACCTAGTTATATTATACCAGATTGTGCTAATGGATATGTGAATATGCCCCTACCGTGGGATTCCCGAAAATGTAAGATAGTATGGATTATTAGGTGACAACAGATATGTTGACATACCCCCACCCCCTTGCCAATCTGGTGCATGAATATATACTGGATCAATACTTCTTTAGTCAATTCATGACAAATGTACCAGGAAATTCAACGTGTAAGCTATAAGCTGTGGTAATTTTGGTGTTTATCAACTTATTGGTTGATGTATAGGCTGATGTATGGGTATGTGTGCGTGTGGATGTATGTATGTCTACATATATATATCCACACATGCCCATACCCATGCACGTTGATGCCCGGAAAGTAAATGTAATTTGCGTATTGTATGATGATATGTACACCCATGCATACTGGTCTTGTTGAAATTCCATAATGACAGAGTTACTAAGCAGAATTATAGACCTGGTTATATTATATCAGATTCTGGTAATAGAAATGTTAATATGCCCCCTTCCCCCCCTTTCTCCCCCCCCCCCCCCCCCCCCGTGGCACTTCCGGAAATCTAAAGATAATATGGATTATTATGTGATAATAGATAAGTTGACAATCCCCCCCCCCCCCCACACACTCACACACACCCTTGCCAATCTGATGCATGAATATATAATGGATCAATACTTCTTTAGTCAATTCATGACAAATGCACCAGGAAATTCAATGTGTAAGCTATAAACTGGATTAATTTTGGATCATTATGTGGTTTAGCCTTTATGCAGAAATATAAGACCTTAATCACCAGTAAATAAGAAGAAGAGGCTGAACTGATGTTAAATACCAGTAAATAAATAAATAAAAAGCACGGCAATTACACAGATGCATGTTAACCAGTTGAGTGCTAGATCAATTTTGGAAGTCAGAATTGATGGTCAATACCGCTGGGCGCAGCCCTTCTGCAAGTTGGCACCATGGCTATAAACGATTGGCTAAGCTTGACTTTATTTCTCTGTTGCAATCACTCTTAGCCTTTTTGTTGGGGTGCCTGATGCAATGCTTTGGCATCTTTCTCCTCCCGGGGCACGAATTACTAATTACTGAAGGTATAATATAATTCAGCCTTTGCAAACTCTATCTCAGTCTTGAATAACCCTTGCAAAATTATAGAATTTTTCCCTGAGGTCTTGCATGAATCACGGACAACTACCATATCAATAATACACCATTCCACCATTCCTTCATAAAATCCTTTCTTCTCCAGTCATGAAACTTGTATATATGTTTTTGTTAATGTTTGTGATTATTTTTTTGTGCACTGCGCATACAAAGGTTCCTGCATTGTACACGAATGATTATAATAGTACAGGTAATACATACCAAACTCACAGTATATATATGGCTGTGAGAGTTCTTAGATCATCCGAAAATATTAACAGGCAACGATTAAATTATGCTGCCGTGATTATGAATTGGTACGAAATTGCACGACTTGGCAGTGTCTTTGTTAATAATGGCGGGTAACATTAGTCTCGACGAGATACAGACGAATCCGGAATTTGACTTCATTAAGGTCTATAATGACAGAACATGTGAACTTTCCAATGATGAAGATTCCCTATTTAAAGATAATACAAGCGATTGTAATTATTATTCACCCAATGAATTCCAATCAATGAACAACAAGCAAAGTGATCAATTCTCAATGTTTCATTTAAACTGCCAAAGTTTAAATGCACACTGGGACTCCCTGAATGAACTGCTGAGTGACTTACATGGTTCGAAAAATGCCTTTAGTGCTATAGGATTAACTGAAATATTTCGAATACCGTCGAACACGTCGTATTACTTGGACGGCTATTGTCCACTCATTAATAAGACACGACCTGAGGGGGATGACGGGAGGGGTGGGGTGGGTCTTTATGTTAAGGAGGGTCTGGCACCAATAATACGAAATGATTTGTCTGTCTTTATTCCCCATGTAATTGAGTCCCTGTTTGTTGAAATCAAGGTAAATAATACTAAAAAACTAATTGGTGTCATATACAGACCAAATACACAACCAAAAGCAGATATGGATCTCTTTCTCACGAAACTAAATGATATAACTGACCTAATTAATCATGAACGCATGGAGCTATATATTATGGGAGATTTCAACATCGACCTACTGAAAACAAATCATCATCCTAAAACCCAAATTTTTCTAGACCTTATGGTCAGTCAGGGTTTTTTACTGTGTATCACCCGACCCACTCGGATAACCACTCAGTCAGCAACGCTAATAGATCACTTCTTCTCCAATAATATAACCGCAACCTGTTCCTCTGGAATAATCATTACAGATGTTTCGGATCACTTCGGCATATATTATATAGAAAATACTACCACTGCAAAGGGTAGCCCTAAAATTATACGCACACGTAAATTTACTGAAGGCAATGTGGCAATATTTAGGGCACTTCTCTATCAAAGCGATTTTTCGCCAATTTTTGAATCAAGCTGTCCTAATGCTGCATACGATAAATTTATGGATATCCATTCAACAGCTTTTGAACAGGCGTTTCCTGTAGTAAACGTGCAACTACAAGCTAAGTTTGTCAGAAAACAACCGTGGATGTCCAAGGGACTGATGACTTCATCTCTTAATAAGACAAAGTTTTATAATAAGAAAATAAAATCCCCAACAGAACAAAACATACAAAACTACAAAAACTACTGTAAAATCTTTAATAAAATAAAAAAACAAAGTAAAGCAATATACTATAATAAGATATTAAATGATAGCAAAAACAACTTAAAAGAAACTTGGAGAATATTAAATGAAACAATTAATAAAGCAAAACGTACAACTAGCTTGCCTTCTACTTTTATCAAAGACAATAATTGTGAAATAAATGATTCAAACGAAATAGGATGTGCATTTAATAACTTTTTTGTAAACACGGGAAGACGTGCCAGTGCAGAATTGACGCAAATAGACAAATCCTTCCGAAACTTCATGGGTCCGTCTTCCATAAATAACTTCTACATAACAACCACTAACCCCGGTGAAGTGATGGATGTGGCCAAAAAAATAAAAAGTCAAACGGTCAGAAGACTGTGATGGCACTTCAACATATCTTCTAAAGAAGCCTATAGATATATTAGCCCGCCCGTTTGCCCATATCGCCAACCAGCCCTTTATCACCGGTGTTGTACCAAACCGAATGAAAATCGCCAAAGTCATCCCAATCTATAAATCCGGAGATGAAAATAGATTCAATAACTATAGACCTATAAGTATTCTTCCAGCATTCTCTAAAATCCTAGAAAAATTAATGGCTAATAGAATGGTTAATTATCTGGATACATTTGATATTCTCTATCAGCATCAATATGGTTTTAGAAAAAATCACAGCACCACACATCCTGTGATGCAACTTCTTAGACATATTGCAAAAGAAAACAACAAACCAACAAAAGATTTAACCCTAGCGGTATTTATAGACTTTTCGAAAGCTTTCAACACTATTAATCATAGCATTCTGATAAGTAAATTAAACAGATATTGGTTCAGAGGTATTACCATTGACTGGTTCGAAAGTTATCTATCCAACAGAACCCAATATGTAAAATGTGGTGAAAATAATTCGAACGAAGCCCAAATAACATGCGGAGTACCACAGGGTTCCATACTTGGGCCAGTCTTGTTTCTGCTTTATATTAACGATATTCGTCACTCGACTTTGCTAAACCTCCTATCGTTTGCGGATGATACGACAGCCTATGCTTCAGGTCCAAATGCAAGTAGATTGGCTGAATATATAAATTATGAATTGAGGAAATTAAACAAATGGTGCTCAGCCAACCAGCTTGTCTTGAATGCAAGTAAAACTAAATATGTCCTTATAAATCCAACCCGTAGCACACTAGTCCCAGAAAATTTAACTATCAATATACAAAACCAAACGATAAAAAGAATAGGAGGCCATGAACAAGATAAATCATTAAAATTTCTTGGTATCAGCATTGACGACAATTTGTCATACAGTGCCCATATCTCACACGTTTGCTCCAAAATTGGAAGAGTTAATTATGCATTGAATAAAGTAAAAAAAATATTGCCACATAAGGCTTTAATGACATTATACTTGGCCCTTATACATAGCCACCTGTTATATGGCATCCATGTATGGGGTAATGCTCGGGCAATTAGTAAAATTCTTATTATGCAGAAACGCTCACTTCGTATCATTAATAATTCAAATTATAACGCCCATACTGATCCCTTATTTGTAAAAGACAAAATACTTAAAATTAATGACTTGTTCAGACTCCAAGCATGTCTCTTCATATTTGATTGGAAAATGGGACAACTCCCATCGTCATTTAATGACTTTTTTAACCCAATAGAAAATACTTCACAAAGAGTTACGAGACAATCAGACTTATTATATATCAGTAGAACGTGCACTAAAGCCCTCGACAGGTTACAGATCTATGCATTTCCCGGGGTGTGGAATGAATTGGATCAAGATCTAAGGTCTATCACTAATAGAAATCTATTCAAAAAATTATTGACACAAAAATTCCTCTCTCAGTACCCAAGTAGTGCGGAATGTGACAATCCCTATTGTCGAGATTGTAATTTTAATGTCGGCAGATAATCACGGATTCAAACCCCTGAAGATGCTATTAATAATAACTAAATGGTCATCTTCCGAATTATGTGCTCTTTGCATGTGGTAACATCAAGTAATATTCTCGGTCTGTTTATCTCGCCCAACAGGAAAGTATGTTTTAACTGCCAAGTCCGACACTTTCAATACCATAAAATCTGAATGCGACTAGATAATTTGCCTATAATCCAGATTCGTAATCAGTGTACAATGCACAATCGAGAACAAATATTAATGGGAGACGACAGGTAGACAGCCAATCTGGCTATGTCATCTCCTTACGGTATAGATATTTATTAATATTCTTGTATTGTACTAATGCTTTTTGTGCTTTCTACATTTTGTATTATCATACATGCATTGCTGTAATTTTTAACTATACCGTTAAATAAATAATCTAATCTAATCTGTTGTTATAAAGAAAACAAAAGCAACACCGTGCCTAACAGTATAGACAAGGTTGAAATTTCTGGGTGACTTGTCCCTAACTTCCATTATGATCAGAAATTCAATACATATAAAAATATGAGAAAATATAAAATAAGAGGCCCCATATATAAACTTCTCATATTGAACTAAGTTATAATTCAGTCTCCCACAGGGAGCCCAAATATGAATCCAGGGACTTGGCTTGGCTTTAACAAACTTGAATCTCACCCCCCTAAGGATGCCGCACACCAAATGTCAAAACATTCCGAGTGCTGGATCTGAAGAAGAAGATTTTTCAAGAAAATTCATTATTTTGAACTAAGTTACAATTCCAGCTCCCACAGTGAGCCCAAATATGGACCTAGGGACATGGCTTGAACAAACTTGAATCCCCCCCCCCCCCCCCCCCCCCCCCACACACACACAAAAGATGCTGCATACCAAATATCAAAACATTCCGACTGCTGGATCTGAAGAAGAAGATTTTTAAAGAAAATTCCTCATTTTGGACTAAGTTATAATTTGGGCTCCCACGGTGAGCCCAAATATGAACCCAGGGACTTGGCTTCAACAAACTAGAATCTCACCCCCTAAGCATGCTGCATACCAAATATCAAAAGATTCTGATTGGTAGATCTGAAGAAGATTTCTAAAAAATATTCCTCATACTGCACTAGTTTAAACATTTGGGCTCCCATAGAAAGCCCAAATATGGTACCAGAAATTTGATTTCATTAAACATGTGAAACAATCTTCCAAAGATGTCAGATGTGAAATTTGAAAGCTTTTGGAGCAGTGGTTTGGGAGAAAAGTAGTCTTAAATGTTTTTCTCATTACCCACAGTGTTAAAAAATGCTAACTCAGCACTTTATCAAAGTCCCCAAAAAGTACCCCATGATAAAACCGATAGCAATTTTTTTTACCATTCCATTCTGTTGGTCCTAATGAAGCTTCACACCAAATAAGAATTCTCAGTGCCATGTAGTTTTGGAGATAGGGCATTTTAATTTTTTTCTATTTTTAGCTCCTGCGGTTCCCATGGAGAGACGTGAAAATAATTGGGGCATAAATTAATTACTTATGACCCAATAAGCCCGCATATCAAATTTGATTCAAATCTGCCTCTTGGTTTGGAAAATAGAAATTTTGGGCGGGGCGAAAATTTTTGCCCCTCCCATAACGAAGGCATATATAGCTCCTCGAACTTCTCTTGAACAAATCTGAGTCTACACCTCAAAAGGAAGCTGCACACCAAATATCGAGTCTCTCTGCTACTGCTGGTTCATGAGAAGATTTTTAAAGATTTTGGTGCCCCTTGGGGGTGTGGCACCACCCAGGGAGAGGGGCAACTTCATTTGAACAAATCCGAATTGGCATTAGGTAATAAACATTTACCCAACATTTGAATAAAATTGGGCTTGTGGTTTTGGAGGAGAAGTCGGTTTGGTACAGTTTATGACGGACGGCAGACAGAAAGTGATCAGTGAAGCTCCCCTTGATCTTCGCTCAGGTGAGCTAAAAATTACAACAAAAATGGCTGCCATTCAGTCATCTTTATTTTTTTTTTCTACAACACTTGACATTCTTCATATTATCATAATGCCTGATTAATGTTAAAAATTTAAAACACCAACATTCAACCATCTTGGAGATACAGGTAGTAACAAGACAGACAGACTGACAGACAGTCAGAGGGAGTGCAATCCATAAGTCCCCAAATCCAAAATTTAGTTTGGCTTATTTGAGTTCAAAGTCAGTTCCTCATCTTATATCTAACAAAGTGTAAAATTTTTCCTGTCATTGATAAATATATTGTTCATTTTAGAGGACTAACCCCCCGCATTAAAGCCAGAAAATAAGCAGACTGCCATCTGCAAAATGAGGTCCCCAGAGGGTGAATTTAGTGATGCTACCCTGCACAGCAGGGTAGCATCACTAAATGTACCCTCTGTGAACCTCAATCTGAATCAGGGTCTCAAAACAAAACAGAAAGAGATACCCAGAGGATAAATTGTCTCACTGTATGGGATAGCATCATCAAATTCACCCTCCGGGGACTTCATTTTGCAAATGTCAATCTGCTTATTTTCAGGCCTGCCTGCATTAAGCATCTCTACATTGAGGTAACAATACCAAATACCAAGGTGCAAAAAATTGTCTCCCATAATGCAATTATGAACTTAACCAGTCCAATCTTGTTAGACAAAGCTCAACAAAACTGGATTGATTAAATTCTTAGTTGTGTTATCAGTGATGAGATGATTAATTGGTATACAATTGGCCATCGGCCGACATCCGCCCATTGGTTCACTTTTTTAGTGGGGTTTAATAGCACTTTTGACAGCCAGGGTCACCTTGTGTCGGTCAGTTTTATGAGTGGAGAAAGCCAGAATACCCAGAGAGAACCACCAAGCAGTGGTGAGCAACTGTTAGACTCCCCAACGTATTAACTCCATACAAGCAGGGTTAGCACTGGTTGAAGACAAGTGCAGTATGCCTTCATACAAAGCACCAACATGCTCACAGTCAGTTCACATATCAGAAAAAATACAAGAGCAGATATTTGACAATTGATACAGTGGAACCCTGTTAACTGAATAGCCACTTTGCCAATGAAAGTTATTCAATTAACAGGAGTATTCAATTAACAGGGATTGTCACTTTCCTGTATTCTAGAGATAAACTTAGCATTTATTCTATTATATCTTGTTTCACAGAGCTCCGTGAGCTCTGTCAAACAAGATATAATAGATTAAATGCCTGTATTGGATGTACTGAGGCCAAGTAGGTCTATCAACAAAGGAAAACTGGGGAGAGTAGGGGATAATTTCTTGACAGGCTGCAAGATTTTTTATTCAATTAACAGGAGTTTACTCTATAACCTATATTCAATTAACAGGTCACATTTGTACTGAAGGTATGGTAAATGGTTTTGTGTTGAGAAATTATATTCAATTAACAGGGTTATACAATTAAGAGATATCCAATTAAGTGGACTCCACTGTACTGTGTTATTTGTTTTCAACCTAAACCTTCAGTGAAAATGCAGTGCCAGTCACAAGTAGGCCTGCAAGTTGGTTATAAACATAAAAGTTTTCTGGGTGTCTGCTATCCTTGCATTGGCATTTTGTCCTTTTAATAGACAGTGCACACAACAAAAAGATTTTCCCTTAATGTTCAGTTTGCCAGGAAGAACCCCAGTGGCTCAGTGGTTATGACTTTGGACTTCAAACCAAAAGGTCCAGGGTTCGATCCCTGCCAGGGGTAACCGCACTGTGTCCTTGGGCAAGACACTTAGTCCTGACTGCCCATGTAGGTACATTGCTGGCACTGGTTACTAAAGCATACTGCACATCGATGGTGCACTTGTCTTCAACCAAAGCTAGCCCTGCTTGTGCTGAGTTAGTATGTTGGGGAATCTCACATTAGCTCGCCGCTGCTCGGTTCTCATCCTTTTACTCCGTCTTCCTCACCCAATATGAAAAACATGAGCAACAAGAGCACTGCATCACATAATTGGCCCATGGTGAATTGTTCAAATTGTACAATGTTTTATATGCATGCATGCATGGGTGTATGCATGTATGTATGTATGCATCAGGCCTGAAAATAAGCAGTCTGACATTTGCAGAATGAGGTCCCCAGAGGGTGAATTTGATGGTGCTATCCCATACAGTGGGCCAATTTATTCTCTGGGTACCTCTTTCTGTTTAGTTTTAATACCCGGATTCAGCCTGAGGATCACAGAGGGTAAATTTAGTGATGCTACCCTGCATAGCAGGGTAGCATCACTAAATTCACCCTCTGGGGACCTCATTTTGCAGATGACAGTCTGCTTATTTTCTGGCTTAGTATGCATGCATCAATGCATGTAAAATGCCAGAACATAATATGTTCTGTTTTTTAAATGGGCACAGTTGCACTGGATATAAAAACAGTTACCATCCAGAAACTTTAAATATATTAAATTCTATGTAAATAAATAGCAATAACTCCAAAATAGTATTTCAAATAAACATCAAAGTTAAACCTAACCCTTATTTTCTGTTCATAAGGCTATATATCAAAATTCAAATTAGGTGTGTTGAATATAAAGGAAGTTATCATCCAGAAACTTGAAAAAAAAAATCTAAGCCAGTAAAGGGAAATCCCTCTGCAATAGAATATCAAATAAACGTCAATATTGAACTTGACCTGTACATTCTGTCCATAAGGCTAAATCTCAAGTCATATTTGCTGGACTGAACATTACAGAAGTTATCATCTGGAAACTTGAAATATATAAAAGTCAATAAAGGGCAATAACTCCACATAATATCAAACAAATGTCATAATCAAACCTGATCAGTATTTTCTACTGAAAAGAACATATACCAAAAAATGAATTGGATATCACATGTATAGACAAAACTATTATCTGGAAACCAAAAGTAAACAGACAAAAATATATGAAATTCTATGTCAACTAGAGGTACTGTGAGCAAACTCACAAAGTGATAACCCCCCCCCCCCCCCCCCCCCCCCCATGCCTGAAATGTATAAGTTAGATTATCTCCCCTTGGAAATGTCAGAACGGAATTATATTGCTTCATGCACATCTTCATATGGAGTTCTTCCATTGTGTAAAGTTTCATGAAAATTCTTCAAACAGTTTAGGAGGAGTTGCGCTTACAAGGATGGACAGACGGTATAAGTTAGATTATCTCCCCTTGGAAATGTCAGAACGGAATTATATTGTTTCATGCACATCTTCATATGGAGTTCTTCCATTGTGTAAAGTTTCATGAAAATTCTTCAAACGGTTTAGGAGGAGTTGCGCTTACAAGGATGGACAGATGGTATAAGTTAGATTATCTCCCCTTGGAAATGTCCAAACAGAATTATATTGCTTCGTGCACATATTCATATGGAGTTCTTCCATTGTGTAAAGTTTCATGAAAATTCTTCAAACGGTTTAGGAGGAGTTGCGCTTATAAGGATGGACAGATGGTATTAAGTTAGATTATCTCCCCTTGGAAATGTCAGAACGGAATTATATTGCTTCATGCACATCTTCATATGGAGTTCTTCCATTGTGTAAAGTTTCATGAAAATTCTTCAAACGGTTTAGGAGGAGTTGCGCTTACAAGGATGGACAGATGGTATAAGTTAGATTATCTCCCCTTGGAAATGTCCGAACGGAATTATATTGCTTCGTGCACATATTCATATGGAGTTCTTCCATTGTGTAAAGTTTCATGAAAATTCTTCAAACGGTTTAGGAGGAGTTGTGCTTATAAGGATGGACAGACGGTATAAGTTAGATTATCTCCCCTTGGAAATGTCAGAACGGAATTATATTGCTTCATGCACATCTTCATATGGAGTTCTTCCATTGTGTAAAGTTTCATGAAAATTCTTCAAACGGTTTAGGAGGAGTTGCGCTTACAAGGATGGACAGATGGTATAAGTTAGATTATCTCCCCTTGGAAATGTCCGAACGGAATTATATTGCTTCGTGCACATATTCATATGGAGTTCTTCCATTGTGTAAAGTTTCATGAAAATTCTTCAAACGGTTTAGGAGGAGTTGCACTTATAAGGATGGACAGATGGTATAAGTTAGATTATCTCCCCTTGGAAATGTCAGAACGGAATTATATTGCTTCATGCACATCTTCATATGGTGTTCTTCCATTGTGTAAAGTTTCATGAAAATTCTTCAAACGGTTTAGGAGGAGTTGCGCTTACAAGGATGGACAGACGGACGGACAGGGTGATTCCTATATACCCCCCCAAACTTTGTTTGCGGGGGGTATATTAAAGGGCAATAACTCCACAAGAGAATATAAAAAAAATGTCAAAATCGAACTTGATCTGTATTTTCTGTTTAAAAGATCATATACCAAAAATAATTGGATATCACATATATAATAAAAGTTATCGTCAGGTAACCAAAAGTGAATGGACAGATAGATGGACAGATAGACATACACCCTTAAAATTGGCCCTTCAAGTTTTTCCTTTTTTGCAAACCCAACTCCCTACCACTTCAGGACAAAGGGATTACCACTTAAAGAAACAACCCCCAGTACTTAGACAATAGGAATCTTTAGTGTTAGGCCACACCTCCTACCGCTTAAGGTACTGAATGTTTGCTCAGATGGACAGATGAGTGGATGGACAGACAAATGGATGGATAATGCTGTACTATAATAAGAGCACTGCCTGGCAGGGCAACATGTGCCCCCCACCACCCCCCCCCCCCCCCCAACCATTGCCCATTGCCCTGTCCTGTCTGGGGTAAAGGGTTTCAAATTGTATGCTTGTGTGCACACATTTCATATTGTTTTTGTGAAATTTTAGTATGCAGAATGGAAATGCAAACAATTTTTAGGTGTAGAAGATTCTCCTCGACGTTTACAATAGTAGCATCCATTCATTGACAGGTTAACTTCATTGATAACGATTGCCGATAGGTGGCACCAAGGAAAAGGACATTTTGAGGATCATAACAGCCATAAACGGTATTGATTCTCGTCGTTTGAAAATAAAATCTAGTCATCTGCTCCAGTCACATGCACAACGACATTTGATGATCAACATGCAAAGTTTGAACAATAAAGCAAGTAAATTGTTGAAGAAGTAGGTGACACAATAGTGTAATGTTTCAAGTACTAAAAGGAGACATAACTTTGGAAATACAAAGCAGAGAAACCTGCTCTTGTCACATGCACAACGGCAATTGGTGATCAACATGTGTGCAAAGTTTGAACAATATAGCATGTAAAATGTTGAAGGAGTAGGCAACACAATACTGTGATGTTTCAAGTACTAAAAGAGGGCATAACTCTGGAAATACAAAACAGAGTTACCTGCTCTTGACACATGCACAACGACTATTGGTGATCAACATGTGTGCAAAGTTTGAATAATATAGCATGTAAAATGTTGAAGGAGTAGGCGACACAATACTGTAATGTTTTAAGTACTAAAAGGGGGATATAACTCTGGAAATTCAAAACAGAGTTACCTGCTCTTGTCACATACACAATGGCAATTACTAATCAATATGTTTGTAAAGTTTGAACGATATAGCATGTAAACTTTTGGAGAAGTAGGCGACACAAAAATTGTTTACGGACAGACAGGCGGATGGACGGATGGATGGACGGATGGATGGACGGACGGACAGACAGACAGATGGATGGATGAACAGACAGACAGACAGACCACGCCATAACATAATACGTCCGTCAAAAAATGACGGGCATATAAAAAGTCCTGTTTCTCAAATAATCATATAAAAAAGTTTACGAATTTCTCACAATTGTAAACTGCCTTCAGAAGAATATAGCTTGATGTCGACTAAAAACAAATACTCTTTTATGAAGCAATGATGTACACATTTTTCAAGACAATACAAGTAGACGATTTAGTGAATATTTTAGTTGTTATTGACAAAAAAAAACAAGAACTGATATTTGACTGTTGATAATGTGTTATTTGTTGTCAATGTAAACCTTCAGTAAAAACCAGTGATATCACAGTAACAATGGGCAGGAGTGGTGAAATTTCATGAAATAGCTGACTGATTCTCTTTTCAGTTTTGTTAATCCTTGTCCTGAATTCCCACGGTACTATACATGTCAAGCTGCTTAGCAGTGATTTCTACTCAAGTCTTGGCTGCATGTTAAGGCTGCCAAAACTTGACTAGAAATCATTGCCCAGGTAATTTGTCTATTGTCAGCAGGACTTTCTAATGTTGCATGTTAAGGACATGTGCTCTGAGACTGCAAAAGCCTGAAATAGGCCTTCAAAGTTAATGTGTGTTTGGAATAAGTCACAAAATAACTGTAGATATGATTTGTGTTGGGAAAAGAATGCCAATCTTGAGTTCATTGGCAGTGGCATTTGTGGCAGACTGATACAAGAAGAACTTATTCTGTATTTTCCTGGCATGAATTCCCATTTGGCACTACAGTGGAACCCTGTTAATTGAATAGCCACTATGCAAATGAAAATTATTCAATTAACAGGAGTATTCAATTAACAGGGATTATGTTACTTTGCTGTATTCTATAGATAAACTTAGCATTTATTCTATTATATCTTGCTTGACAGAGCTCCATGAGCTCCGTCAAACAAGATATAATAATTTAAATGCCTGTATTAGATGCACTGAGACCAGATAGGTCTATAAACAAAGGAAAACTGGAGAGAGTCAGGGTAATTTCTCGACAGGTTACACAAGACTTTTTATTCCATTAACAGGAGTTTACTCTATAACCTGTATTCAATTAACAAGTCAAATTTGTACTGGAGGTATAGTAAATGGTTTTGGGTTGGGAAATTATATTCAATAACAGGGTTATTCAGTTAAGATTTATCCAATTAAGTGGGCTGCACTGTATCATCTAATCTCAGTCAAGTCAGATACCAAATACTAAACTGATACCACGGCACACATCCCACCCCCAAATTCAAAATTCCAATACCATTGTCAAGGTGATAGCTAAAAGTTGCGATTTTCTTGTTTAAAAGTGTAAATATTTTCGATGATCTTTCTGACTGGGTTAACATGAAACGTAAATATGGGTATATAATGGATCCAGAAAACCGATTTGTCACTCAAACTCTTGTAACTTATATGAAAGTTTAATGTCCATTATGGCATACTTGTTGAACACCACATGGGCTATCTGATAACAGATCAATAGTAAGAGAGACGATATACTCTTCTGTAATCGTTATCTGGGTAATTAAAGCCAGTTCAATTGTAACTGTTGGAAACCAGTGCATCAAACATGTTCTGGATACACACCCATATTATGCATCTATCCTGTCTCCGAAATGTCTAAAAAGTTTACCTCCAACAAAATTCGCATTAATATCTCTATCCATATCGAATTACAAAGCACTCGTCAAATCCAAATTAGTATGTTTAAACTTTGCGAGAATTGGTGATGTTGAGAACACTTTGCAGAATATTATTATGTAAGCTTTGTTAAGTATATATCTGAAGGCGAAGAATAACTTAACCCCGTGAGAGCCAGGCAAGGTGCAAAGTGATCGTGAACTGTGGTAGATGCCAATTGAATTGTGATTGAACTGTGAGAACGCTGATAGAATCACACAAGCAGAACATTATATGTGTTAAGCCCAGATGACTGTGAAGTAACCCTGTCAGGAAGAAGTAACGAGAAGTGAATAGACACTTTGTATGTATCACAAACTGAGAAAATGAAGATGAAGCCAGCGGACACAGCTAGCTTTGGGAGACGTCGTGGGCCCTAAAGAATAAACTTTTATCCGCATAATTACTGTGTTCTTATGGATAATTTTGTGAGTAATTTGTTTCATATTTTATTTCTTCATACATGTAAATAAATAATCTTTTCAGTGAATTATCGTTGATCACCCTTTGGCATTGTAAGCCACAGGCACCTTCAGGAATCCTAAGAGTTCCAAGCAGATAGGGCATTGATAAGGTGGCAAGGTTCGAACTGGGGTTCAGACGACAGTCACTGGCTGTTGGTTGAGCACTGATAAGAACATAAATTTTCCTCCATCACTTCGAACATCAATTTAACCCCATAATCCTGCAACAACCATCCATCTGTAATAAATTTATTGTTACTACTTACTCCCCAGCCTATTAAATCTGCTAAAGCTTGACACCCATCATCACAAGTTCCTTGCCAGAAAATATCCCTGTAACAGAAAGAAAAATTCAGTGGTAACATTTTCTATCAACAAAGACCATATTGCAGTGTACATTTGTCAACACTGTGATCATGAATTTTAGGCTATTGAAATAAAATTTTCTTTGCTCAGGCAACTTTTGATGAGTGCAGGAGGCTTTAATTTTTTACCTTTAATCCATAAAGATAGTTTGAAATGTCTCAGAAGTTTTAAAAAGTAACTCTCTCGGGAATTTTTTTGTCATTCAACAGTTGTTTTTTCTGTAATTGGGAGTCTACTTCACATTTATTACACATCAAAAGTTTGAAAAGAATCAGCTTTAATTACCAGGGGTAGTGCAGATTTTGAATGCTTAAAAATAAAGCAGGTACAAATTTTTTCTTTTTTGTATAATTTTAATGATATAATTAATGATATAATTTTAGGATTGTGCAGAAACAAGATCTTTCTTTAATGGCCTCGAAGTTGTTTCATGTGAATTGACTAGTGTTCAACCGATTACCAAAAATGGCTGCTGACCGATTACTGTTTATTTGAGGTCACACTTGGCCGATTCCGATGATGATTCCATTTGTAATACTGTGCACTACTAGACAAGTCAAGGCTTGAAAGAACTTCATTAAATTGAACATATTTCAGTGTTAAAACATTGTTGACTCAGGTCACAGTAAAATGACCAGACATGCACACTTGGTTGAACCGATGTTCTAGGAGCCGTCGCTGTTGTCATCTGATTTCCCACAATCGGCCGATTGAGGTGGCTGATTCCAATTATCGGCTGAACACTAGAATTAACATGAACCCTTTACCGAAGTCAAGAACTACTAGTATTATTAACAAAAATCACTATTCAACTTTCATTATTGTTTTCATTTTTTGTCTCTGAAACCTAGCTTATGATCCCCTCCATGGAATGAGCTCATGGAGAACAAGATATAACTGATTAAATGCCTATATTGGATGTTTGAGGACAAAAATGTCTATAAATGAGGTTGATATTGGGAGTAAGTCTTTCAAAGATTACAAGATTTTTTTGTTCAAATAACTGGAGTTTACTCTATAGTCTACATGCAGTTAATAGGCCAAATTTGTACTGAAAGTATGGTAAATGGTTTGGTGTTTCTAATATATATCATTTGTTGTATACATTAACAGGGTTATTAACAGGTTTATACAATTAACAGGCACTGGGCCATTTTCCTCTCTTCTAGTTATAAACTGAGCATTTATTCTAATATATTCTGTTTGAGGGAGCTCATTGAGGTCTGTCAAACAAGATATAACAGATTAAATGTCTATAATGGATGTATGAGGACAAAAATGTCTATAAATGTTGGGAATTCAATGGAATAAAGATATAATATAATTCTTTTGACAGATTACAAGTTTTTTTTATTTAAATCACTGGAGTTTAATCAATAATTAGCAGGCCAAAATTGTACTGAAGGTGTGATAAATGTTTTGATGTTTTTAAGTTATATACGGTTAACCATCTGCACAATGATGTCAAAATGCCAAAATTGCAAGCAACAACTTTTCCTCATAGTTCAACTGGGAATTCAACCAATTCAATCGTCTTTGACAGAGCTCATTGAATAATAGACCTGATTTGATTTGAATTGCCCAAAACCTACATTGTAAAACATGAGAGGCTTATTTACTGAACTTGTAATCCCTAACAACTGCCTTGTTCAAGGCAACTTTTAATGATCACAAGTTCAGTAAAAAAAACCTCTTCCCACGACAGCAGTGAATAAATAATCAGTAAATCAAATAAACTCATTCCATCTTAGTTCAAATCGGACGATTGAATTGGTCTTCAACCAATTCAATCATCTTTGACAGAAACTTCAAGCTGCAAATATTTCCCATAATGCAACTGGAAATTTAACAAATTCATTCTTGTTTGACAGAGCTCTGTCAAACAATAATGAATTGGTTAAATTTCCAGCTGCATTATGGGAAATATTTGCAGCTTGAAGTTTTGACATTCAGACATCAGAGTTCAGAGAGTTAACAGGGTTAACTTAACCAATTACAAGATATAGAATTAAGTAGGCTCCACTGTACTATTTTATCTTATATCCATAGAGGATATCTAGTGTTTCTGAGTGGATACCGAAAATTATCTCATGAGTGACTGAGACAAATGTTTATTATTCACGTGCGCTTGCATGAGCGAAAAATAACATTTATCTCAGTCACGAGTGAGATAATTTTCGGTATCCACTCAAAAAAAAAAAGATTTTCTTTTTATTATAGCTTTTTTATAAGAATCTGATAATTCCTATCGATAATTCCACTTATTTCAACGATGAATTGATGCATGAAAGTAAACAGCTGATGCGCATGGATACGCAGAAGTGATCTGATCGATACTCGGAACAGGTAGCGTCTTGCAATCTGATTCAGATGGTGGGTTTCATGCATCAATTCAAGGTGAATACGCTTTGAATTATTGCTGGAAATGACCAGTATCCATTCAAAAACAGTACTTTTTTTATTTTTCATTATACATTTTTAGGACAAATTGATCATTTCCAGTGATAATCACATTGAAGTGATGCTTTGAAAGCCACCATTTTGATTAATACCACAAAAGTGAAAATTTCTATATCTTCACAATAGGGGATACTATTTCTATCTTTCCACAATTTTTTTGATAATCTGTCGTTTAGTGCATAATAAAAAAGGTTATTCTCTGCTTCCATTTACCTCCAAGACAGGAGTAGGGGAGTGGACAATGATCCTCTTAGAATGGAATTGCCATACTACTTCTGTTTTATATGATGTGCATATACAGAGTGGATCAGCGCAAAAGCAATCACAGAGTAAGGGACCAAGGCAGAAAATAAGCAGAACTGTCATCTGCAAAATGAGGTCCCCAGAGGGTGAATTTAGTGATCCTACCTTGCACAGCAGGGTAGCATCACCTAATTTTCCCTCTGTGAACCTCAGTCTGAATCAGGGTTTCAAAACTAAACAAAAAGAGGTACCCAGAGGATAAATTGGCCCACTGTATGGGATAGCATCATGAAATTCACCCTCTGGGTATCTAATTCTGCAAATGTCAGACTGCTTATTTTCAGGCCTGGCTATGATATACTACCTTCCTGGAAGAGGCGACTACTCATGTTGGTTAACATACCCTCCGGATAACATAGCACCCACTTCCCCTCCATCATGATTTCATCGCGGGATTCTGATCTGGCTTAAAAAAAAAAAGAAGATTGGTCATTTCCCTAACCTGACACCCTTGAAGCATGTGCGCATATATCACCATGGTGATGACGTCAGGAGATGGAGGGTTATTAGAACTACGTGAATGTATGTCACATGACTAGATCCTCTCAAAATAAGTCCCCAGGTGGGGTCTCCCACTTTCAGAATTGATGAGTTCATAGTCGTGTATATTTCCATTCAGCAGGTGTTCACAAGGGAATTTATTGATGAGTTCATAGTCAGGTAGATTTCCACTCAGCAGGTGTTCTCAAGGGAAACCACTCCTTATGTGTTGTACCCTCCCTGCTGTCCAGTTTTGAACCTACATGCATTTTTACTGCGACCCAGACCACCATTCAGCACCACACATCCATAATTATGACATTTTACTCTATCTGCCCCATTCCCATGACCTCTCTCTACCTCTCTCTCTCTGTGTACTAGTCCAACTATACCTACATTGTTAGCAGAACACAGTTCATCCATGCACAGCAGGATAGCATCACTAAATTTACCCTCTGTGAACCTCAATCTGAATACAGGTCTCAAACCTAAACAGAAAGAGGTACCCAGAAGGTAAATTGGTCCACTGCAAGGTATAGCATCAGCAAATTCACCCCCTGGGGACATCATTCTGCAAATGACAGTTTGCTTATTTTCAGGCTTGGAAGGGTCTATCCAGGTAATAAGGAGAGAGAGCACAAAGTTAAAGGCAGAAAATTTAATGAGCACACTTGTTTTATTCTCATGGTTGTTACATAAAATGAAACTCACGCAAACAAGAGACTTGTGAAGCTTTCAGATTTGATCCAGTTTTGAATCATAAGTCGCTATTCAGTTCGATTCGAAATCGGCTTCTCGATTTCTTTTCCTTCTCACAGAAATGTCACTTCGTGTCTGTTACAGCAGGGTAACACCATTAAATTTACCCTCTGTGAACCTCAATCTGAATCAGGGTCTCAAAACCAAACAGAAAGAGGTACCCAGAGGATAAACTGGCTCACTGTATGGGATAGCATCATCAAATTCACCCTCCGGGGACCTCATTCTGCAAATGTCAGACTGCTTATTTTCAGGCCTGATCTGACAATGCCAATCCTTCTTTACTTATCTGCAGCTGATGTGTGCTGTTGGTGTAACTTATAAAATACCCCATTTTATTCGATTTTCCTGTCTGATAACCCTTACAATAGTTCAGCAATCTGAATGTAGTGTTATGTTGAAATGACAAGTGAATTTCCCAGTCGATTAGTTGCCCATCCTCGGTTGATTACTAGTAGATTAGTTGACACACCTCTCTCATTTCACAGTTATCCTGAGATCAAATTCATAACAGAATGCTATTCAAGTCACAAACCATTCTTCACAATCCTGAGATGTTTTCCAAACATGAATCGATCGGTGACAACCATTTTAATGACTGGTAGATTGAAGAGGGTTCCAAATAATCAATGAGTGATTTTGTAATCAACTACAAGTACTAATCGCATCGACTATGGCTGGTCAAATAATTGTTTCAACACTAATGTAGTAGCTAGTCAGCCACTATGTGCAGACTGCTGAATTAGTTTGCCCTGTCCTATTTTGGGATCTTGGGAGGATTAACATCTGACACTCATTGTAGACACATCGCTGAAGGACTGAATGTAATTTTTGCTTTATTACACAGTAATGCAAGTGGCATCTGCACCCATGCTATTTCCAATCTCACTAATGGTATGGTATCAGAAATACGAATCAGTTAATTTCCGTTCCTTATCTCATATAGTTTTTCCGTAATCGAGAAAAGTTTGTGATGGTGTAAAATCACGAAATTGATCCACCCCTATGGGAAGCATCTTAGATTATGTCATATCCGATCAGGATGATTTCTTGTTAACATCTGAAAATCTACTCTCGAGATGTCCAGGTACCTGAAAAAACTGGTCTCGTTCGGTCCTGGACGGTCCCATAGCTAGCTGCCTGACTATACCATTACACAAAAATATATTACCGATCATTGTCTTCATCATCAAACTTGAATCCTCCCCCAAACATCAATGCTGTTACAGGATGTACTTTTCCTGTCTGAAAAAAAATATAAAGTTCCTTGGTATGATTAACAAGTGTTTGACCACCGAGGTGGTATTAGTCCCTACGGCGCTTTTGTGACATAAGGTGTTTTTATCACAGAAGACACTAGAGTATATAAGCATCTTGGATTTTGAAAAAAAAAATATTGAGCGTGCATAATCCCCTCACAATCCTTTATCCATGTACCATATATGAAAGGCGTAGCTTGAACCATGTTGGAGGGAGGGGTGGTAACATAAAATAGAGAAAAAAGCTTAAAAACACAACAAAAATGGCCGCCATTCTGCCATCTTGGATTTTGAAAAATAAATATTGACTGTGCATCATCCCCTCAGAACCATTTATCCATGCATCAAATATGAAAGGTGTGGCTTGAAGCATATTAGAGGGAGAGGTGGTAACATAAAAACAGACAGACAGACAGACAGATGGACAGACAGACAGATGTTAGATTTTGAAAAAAAATATTGAGAGTGCATAATCCCCTCACAACCCCTTTATCCATGTACCTTATATGAAAAGTGCAGCTTGAACCATGTTGGAGGGAGCAGTGGTAACATAAAATAGAGAAAAAGGTTTAAAAAACACAACAGAAATGGTTGCCATGGCGCCATCTTGAATTTTGGAAAAAATATATTGAATGTGCAACATCCCATTACAACCCTCTATCCATGTGCCAGATATAAAAAGTGTAGCTTGAACCATGTTGGAGTGAGGGGTGGTAACATAAAATAGAGAAAAAAGCTTAAAAAACACAACGAAAATGGCCGCCATGCCGCCATCTTGGATTTTGAAAAAAAAATATTGAACGTGCATCATCCCCTCCCAACCCTCTATCCATGTGCCAAATATGCAAAGTGTAGCTTGAACCATGTTGGTGGGAGGGGTGGTAACATGAAAATAGAGAAAAAAAAGCTTAAAAAACACAACAAAAATGGCCGCCATTCCGCCATTCCGCCATCTTGGATTTTGAAAAAAAAATTTTGAGTGTGCATCATCCCCTCAGAACCATTTATCCATGTATCAAATATGAAAGGTGTAGCTTAAAGCATGTTGGAGGGAGAGGTGGTAACATAAAAAATAGACAGACAGACAGACAGACAGACAGACAGACGGATGGATGGACAGACAGACGGATGGATGGACAGACGGATGGACGGATGGATGGACGGATGGACAGACAGGCAGGCAGACAGACAGACAGACGGACGGAGTGCAATCCTATAGTCCCCTTACGGTTCCCGTAGGGGACTAAAAAATTGGCACAAAACAGTAGAAAATAAATATACTTTTAAAAAAATTTCAACAAAATCATATCATGTGACCCCTCTCTAGAACATGCTCACTGAGCTCATTCCAATGTGGGGTCACATGATATGGCTTTGATTAATTTTTTTTTAACCCTTTACCCAACGAATTGGCCATATCCAATATCACTGTCAGATCATCCAACTGATATTATATAATACTAGTTGAGTGGCTGCCATGAATAAATTAATGGCTTAGCATTCACTTCAGTTTCAAAATGAGAATTATTGGAAAATAACAAAGTGTATGTTCTCAAAATACTTTTTTTACCATAGTTAATGATTTAAATTATTATATAATACTAATAAGGACAATAATTAATGTTTTTCCTCTCAAAGGTTTCTAATAGTTTTCCACAATTCCATCTGGGGCTTTCCCAACATAGAGCAGAAACAGATCATTTCCAGATTATTGGAATTGTAAGAGCTACAAGAATATTTCAGATAGTGTGACATTGCTTCATTTTAATTTTATTTTTAAACTAACAATCGACTGTAGACCATACAGTCAACTTTGTATACAGCTGCCAAATTTACAACTGTGAACAATATTGTTTATTTCATGTCATCGTAATAAACTAATAATCAATTGTAGACCATACAGTCAACTTTGTATACAGCTGACAAATTTACAATGCGATCAATGTTGTTTATTTCATGTCATCATAATAATCAAGTGTAGACCAAACAGTCAACTTTATAAACAATTTCCAAATTTACAACTGTGAACAAAATTGTTTACTTCATGCCGTCATTGAAATGTACCAATGTAATTTTAAGAGTTCTAAGCGGTGCTCTCAGCTCTGGTTCTAAATAGATACATACCTGGTCGTTCTTTGTTTTTGAGAAAATAGATTAAGTATTCAATTTACGTAAGCTTCTGGCATAATAAATACTTTAGATGGCCTTTAACCCTTTACCCAATGCAGACGATATCAAAATTTATTATTTTAAATATCATTTTTTAAAATTTTTCAAGAAATTTCAACAAAACCTTATCATGTGACCCCTCGTTGGAACGAGCTCAATGAGCTCGTTCCAACGAGGGGTCACATGATATTGTTTTGTTGAAATTTATTGAAAAATAATATTTTTTCAACTGCTGAATTTGCATATTACACGGGCGGATGCGGGCGATTCGTTGGGTAAAGGGTTAATTGAGTGATACACTCCCATACAACATGGCTCAGAGAATACCATATTTAGGTTCAGCATTTAACCTAACATGGTTTCTCTTCACCTGAAATGACATAGTCAGTGTTCAAGCTGTCAAGTGCTAACTGCACTAAAAAAATTGTTTGGCAGAAAAAATATAGCATTTGGCACAAAAATTTGGCACCAAAAATATTCTTTTGGTAGGACTCAATTGTTTTGTGGTTTATTATTTCAGTGTGTAATGTTTGAAAAATGAAAAAAATTTAAGTAATTTATATATTTTTATTCTTACCAATGGCCCAGACTAAGCTGCTGCTAACTCCAAAATATCCAGGGCAAAACACAAATTTTGCCCTCCAAATCCCCAAAATTTGCATCCAAAACCAAAAAATAAATGTCCTATATGGTCCTCCATACTTTTGACCACTGCGCATGCGCAGTGTCCAGGAAGTACTGAAATTGGTGCCAAGCTTCATTCTTACAACCAGTGCCTGTTAAATGGGAGGGCCATCCCCGTCTGGGCCATTGGTAAGTATAAAATATATATAAATTACTTTAAATTTTTTCATATTTTTATACTGTGACCAATGGCCCAGACTTAGCTGAATCGTAAAAAGGCTTGAGGGCCTAGGACATAAAGGAAAATCCAATAACTCAATTACATATAAAAGAATATATCCTCAAGGAGAAAAGGAGAGAAAAGATTTATATATGTCTTTCTTATTTACTTGAAAGTAAAGAAAGACACAACACCAACAATATAATTGAGCATTACACCATATATAATTCTCTATTTACAGCCAGTATAACCCATTATACTAATTTAATAAATGGAAGCCAATAAATAAAGATATTCCAGAGAATGAGACTCTTTATACTCATTTAAAAGTGTCTGAGGATTGTGTATTAACGCTCGTATGACACGTGACATATACAAATGCTTCACAGTGAGCTACACTTTAAAAATATTACACAAATGAGATATATATTTGCTTACACTTTAAAACCATCCCAGCACCGACTCGGAATTACCGACATCGGAGGAGGTATTACCTTGCTTTTCACTATAAAGCCGGTGATATAAGGGAAAACTGGCCCCCCCCTCCCCTTACTCTGAGCCAAATCACCACAGAATGTCCAGTACACAGCTTTCATGAGATCAGTAATGGCAATACTGTTAGAATAAGCCTAAGATGTGGACAGCACTCTAACTTCATGCACTGAAATCTTAACTACCGACTGCTGATTAGAAGATAAACTTTCATAG
Source organism: Pictodentalium vernedei (assembly GCA_031216915.1). Taxonomy (NCBI): domain Eukaryota; kingdom Metazoa; phylum Mollusca; class Scaphopoda; order Dentaliida; family Dentaliidae; genus Pictodentalium; species Pictodentalium vernedei. Next base: position 354,254,802 of record CM062292.1, read on the forward strand.
AAATCTCCCTGCTATTGGGAATTAATGATAAAAAGAAGCGTTTTCTTCCTTTTCTGATAAACTCTGATCTGCGTTTATATATGCGCATAGCTCTTACTGGACACAGCAAGGGTCTACGGCCATCCGTAGATGGAAGAGCCATAATGATAATAGGCTCAGGACATTTATTAGGAGCCTGGTTCTTAGCCAAAAAACCCACCTGAGTAGTTAAAGTAATGGTATTACCAACACCACGATAATGAGAATCATCGATAGATAAAGCATGGAGTTCACTAACTCTTCTTGCGGAAGCAAAGGTTAAGAAAAAAGCTGTTTTATATGTCAAGAATTTGAACTCTACAGCATCCAGCAGTTCAAATGGAGCTTCTTTAAGCTTCAACAGAACCCAAGCTAAATTCTACTTAGGAATTAACTTAGGTTCTAGGCCTATTGATCGAAAAGTCTTTAACCAACTTAGACAACGAAACATTTGATCCGATTTCTAAGCTATCATGATGAGCATAAGTGTCCGATAGCATAGACCCATAACCCTTAATAGTAACTGGTTGCAGTTTGAGAACGTCAAACAAGTGGACCAGAAAGTTTGCAATGTCTGGAATGGATGGATCATAAACGTCTATCGACTGATCCTTACACCAACAAAAGAAAACCTTCCACTTTGCCACATAATTTAGCGAAGAGGAGGCCCTCCTACAGTTAGAAATTGCGTCCACGGCTCGTCCTGTAAAGCACTTCCCATGCAAGAAGGACCGCACAACAGAAATACATGAAGGTTGAGACTTTGCGGGTTGTGATGCAGTGTTCGAGATTTCCCCTCAATGAGAAGGTCCTCCCATGGAGGAAGCTTCTGGGGAACGTCCCATAGCAGACACCTGAGAAGATTTATCCATGATTTCTGAGATGACAGAGATACTAACAGCAGTAACTTGCACTGCGTTTGCTTCATCTTTAACAAGATCTGTTGAATTAACAGAGTTGGAGGATATGCATATCCTATCATTCCGTCCCATGAAATTGAGAGAGCGTCCACTGCGTACACTCGAGGATCTGGGCATGGTGACACATACTCCAGCAATTGATTGTTGAGATGTGTCGCAAACAAGTCTATCATTGGTCGATCCAATTGGTAGCAAATCTGCCTGAATACTTGCTTGTTGAGAGTCCATTCCGAAGGCAACATGCAACCTTTCTGAAAGAGCGAGTCTGCTAGAACGTTCAGACGATCCGGTATATGATGGACCTATAGATGAATCTGATGTTCCAAGACATACAGAAGAATTCTTTCTGTTAGTTTGAATAACGGAATCGAATGAGTGCCTCCCTGGTTCCTTATATATGCTACTACTGTAGAGTTGTCCGACAGTATTTGAACATTTTTTAAATTCTGATTTATGTTCATCCAATGACGTAGCGCTAGCCATATTGACATCATTTCTTTGATATTTATGTGTTTTTCCCGGAACACAGGGTCCCAAAAACCCTGGCACTTCAAATCTGTTGGGCTCAGGGTTGCACCCCAGCCTACCTGACTCGCATCCGTCATCATTGTAAAAGCCGGATCTGGCAGCTGCAGTGAAACTCCCTGAGTTAACCACTGAATGTCTGCCCAAATCTGAATCTTTTGTTTTACTTGGTCCGTTAAAACAATATTTGTTTTGAGCGAATGCGTTTTTACACTCCATGTTTGAGTAAAAAATATCTGGAGTGGACGTGTGTGTAAGCAGCCCATCGGAATGAGGTCTGCAGCCGCTCTGCACAGCCCCATCAGTCGCATGAATTTCCTCGCTGTTAATATGTCTGAGTGTAGACAAAAGTGAGCATAACAACTGACTAATTTCACTCTGGGTAACGGCAGACGAACCAGATTGTTGTGAGTCTTGAAGCTCATTCCCAAGTGAATGAACGATTTGGATGGAGCTAGATAAGACTTCTTTTCATTGACAATGAAACCGAGATATCGGAGCAATAAAAGCAGACTCTGAACATCGTTCTGAAGAACCGTTTTGTTGCCGTATCTCTGACGAATGTTGTCCAAATAGGGCGACATTACCGCAGACGAATGAGCCCGGAAATACGCCATTATCGAGTTCATTATTCGAGTGAATGCCCAGGGTGCAAGATTGAGTCCGAAGCACATCACTCGGAACTGATAAACAATCCCCTGGGCGGCGAACCGTAGGTACTTTCTGAATGCTGGATTCACCATAACATGAAAGTATGCATCCTTTAGATCCATGCCTGTTGCATAGTCATTCACCCGAATGCTCGCCCTTACTGATCGAATGGTCTCCATATAAAACTCTGGAGCCACGATTGATTTGTTTATCCAGCTTAGATCTATTACTGGACGGAACGAGCCGGTACCAAAAACAGGTGACTGTAGAAACCTAATGATTCCTGGTTTTCAATGACCTCTATTGCATTTTTCTCTAAAAGAGATTTTACCTTCGATAGAAGTGAATCTCTTTTTAGAGGGTTGGTCAGAAGCTGAGTCCAGCATGGACTTCGTGTGAATGGAGGCTTTTCTCGGAATGATAGCCTCAGGCCATCCGAGATAACCCCTTTGACCCACTGGTCCTCTGTAACTGTAATCCAATTTCCAGAAATCTTGTTAATCTTCTGCCAACAGGAGTGCAATAGAGGTCCTGACCATCACCTTCTGGACTTGCAAGGCCTACGGGAAGAGAAACTATGTCCTCCCCGAGCAGCACCTCGACCTGCCAACCTGGGGACGTCGGACTTCAAAAGCAGAGCATTAAAAATAGATGCTTTTTTAGTAATTTGATCATAGATCAAAGAAAGCTTGCCGTCAAACAGATTGTCACTGGATACCGGAGCAACTCGAAGAGAGTTTTTCACCTCATCATCCACTAGGGATGATGACACTAACTAACTCTAAATTACCTACTGATAAGGCAGAGTTATACATGGTATAAGCAATAGCCCTTGAAAGAACTCTTAATGAGGTACGAACGTCCTTGAATTCTTTTCCACTGAGACATTGTGCCATCGCTCTAGTAAGGTGATCTGCATAAGACAAAGCATCTAGATTTGCTCTATTGGAAGAAATCATTGTCTTCATTGTATCCGAACGAATTGAAAAGGATGCTGGTAAGGACATATCTAAGTCCTCAGCCTGCTCGTCCAAATGCAGAGGAACTCACAGAATACCCTGACCTGCCATTTTAAATTTACTTCTACTACTAATAAACGGCAGATGTAGAGCATTTGTTGATAAAAAAACTGCCTTTCCTCTTCCCCGAGGAAAGAATAAATATAGCATCATTTAATAGATCAAAAGTCTGAGACATTACCAGACTGTGCTGGATAAACAGGAATATCTTCCTGCTGAAAAAAGTCAGTATCTAATGACGCTAGCAGTCTTTTATCAGTAGTTGCAGCATTCTGATCAGATGGAACAACCTCTGGAAGGGATTGATGAATAAAATCCATCACTACCTTCTGTTGTTCCAGAAGGGAATAATCCAAATCATTCAGTTCCCGGTCACCATCCAATTGGATCAGAATTGATTCTCGGTCATCCCTATCTGAACGAGCAGACGAATCAACTGACCCAGCTTCATCCGACAGTTCAACATCAGAAGCTGCCGTAGAATGTTCCAGCTGGGATGCTGCGATGAGCTGCACTATTTGCGACAGCAAGTCCGAAACAGAGGCCTGTGGAGCAGTGGTTTTTTGATTAGCCACTGGTTGCTCCTGGGACGGCATGTCCAACATAATCCTCTTATGTGGACGTCCCAATTCATGTCCCAATTCATGTGGCCTCATCTCCTCGGCCATCGGATGGCGTGACTTTTTTGACTACATTGAATCCTTCGTAGGTGATGCAGGCTGGATCTCTGTAGTCAGAAGACGATACGGAAGCCGATGGACTAGCCGACCCGGCAGCCTATTTGACAGAGCGTCCCGGACAGGAAGCGTAGACGTATGCTCCGACTGACACACGTTCTGTACAACAACATCTGGCCCCAGATGTTGTTGTAAGAGAGAGGGGCCTCTCTCCCTCGTGGACTCGGCAGACCTGGACGAGCCCACCGCAGAACTAGCCGGCTGCCTCTTTTCCGTCGCAGCAGGGTGAGCATGTTTTGATTTGAATGTGCTCGCAACACCCTTTTTCCTCACCTCGACCGCTACGGACATACCCGGCATCACACTACTCAAATCCTGAGTAAAAGATCCACCGGTTGAGCTAGCTGGCGACAAGGTAGTAAACCCCAAATCCTGCGGTCTAGTTCCTTGTCTTATATTATTGAGCATTTTTGGCGCTAGCTCTATATTTGATTGCGATGACAGCAGCACACTTTCTGACGGCATCACTGATACATCACCATGTTCTTGTTCCTCTGAAAAAGAAACTGAAAAACTAGAGTGAGTTTGTGGTGAGAGAACCAGCATTGACCTCTCACCACTAACAACATACCGTGACACATGTCTCCAACGTTTGTCATCCCAATTGGCACAAACAGAACAAGAATTAGTGCGAGTACAATGACTACAACAAACACAATGAATATGAGAGTCAGAAGATTTCCTCAACTTACAATTTGAGCAATAATCTTTCATTTTGCCAAAAACTACAAGTCAACAGTACTCGCACTAATTTTGACATGAGCCCAAGTTCCCAAAGGGAACGATGAGCCCAAAAAGCCTAAGTGTGGACAAAATTTTTTTTCTTATTCCTAAAAATTAATGCTACACTTCCGGAGTATATAATGCATCTAACTATAGGCCTATCATAATAAAATTACTAGGAAACTACCTACAGAAAAAAACCGTTGTCAATGTAAACAACATGTAATAAAAAGGAAACAAGACTCCAGGCATTGAACAACACAGCCTGAAGTCAGTAACAGATTTCAAACTATCCCATGTAAGGCAGGATCTTCGTCAGAAGAAACTGAGATACATCAGATGGCAGATGCATGACTAAAACACCTAAACAACCCTAGAGTGAGGACGTAACCATGGGGATTCACAGAATAAACATTCAGTAAACAAGTTAAACTCCCAAGAAATTTTCAAGAAAAAAATTTCAATAAAGGTCCAAAAAGCATGGGAGTTTAACGGGGGGGGGGGGGGGGAGCTCAAGAAAGGAGATGGAGGAAACACTTAACAAACAGTGGCAAATTCATAGCAAGAATGATAACATCAGGCCCATGTCCCGAAATTTGGAAACATGAAATAATTTTAACTAAAAATTATAAGTTACAGCCCAGAACACATCAAACCACTGTTTTTTCCTCTCATCATCCTAATGCATCCTTGGATCCACCAAAATCACCAATGCTTTGTGTCTGGCATCATAAAAACTGAGATTTACAAGCACAGAAGTCAGTTTGTTGGGCCAAACAAAGAATAAGGCTTGGCGCCAATTTTGGTACTTCCTGGACACTGAGCATGCGCAGTGGTCAAAAGTACTGTAGGACCATATAGGATATTTATTTTTTGGTTTTGGATGCAAATTTGGGGGATTTGGGGGGCAAAATTTGGGTTTGGCCCTAGATATTTTGGAGTTAGCACCAGATAAGTCTGGGCCATTGGTTTACAGTATAAAAATATTTGGTGTCAGACGACACAGGCAAGACAGAATTTTGGTAACATTATAGCCATAGCTCTTTATTACAAGTCAACGAAATTAACAGTTTATTCATTTAATCTGAATCTTATCAAAATATTTCTTTGTTAATAATTTTTATCTTGCTTACTCTTTTTATAAACCTTCCTAAAGATAATAAATTGTTTTCATTTATAATCCGAATCAATATGGCACTAAAATCTTTCATTTGGCACCTAAAAACTCATTTGTCACTAAAAAAATAAATTTCACTTGGTACCAAAAAATCTCCGGCTGGCATGAATACTAGACACATTGTATCACTCAGCTAAAGGTCATTTAAATTATATAATATTACCCCCTCCCCCCCCCCCAAAAAAAAAATAAATACATGTAAATTAACCCTTTACCTAACATGAAAATAAGACGACACTTGCAAACAAAATTCTTGAATAACTATTTTTTGTCTCAAAAACATAGGTTATGACCCCTCATTGGAACGAGCTCAGTGAGCTCGTTCCAAAAAAGGGTCATAACCTATGTTTTTGAGACAGAAAATGAAAAAAATAATGAAAATTAATTGGCAACTTTTGTGAATAGCACTGGCCGGTTTTGGCCATTACATTGGGTAAAGGGTTAAAAATGTCAAATGAATGAGGCTAGTCCATGCAACAATCCAGAGAGCAGGGTAAATATTAAAACGAATTGTCTGAATGTGAAATGCATCCAAACAGCCTGAAATACCTACAGAAGCAGCCCTATCCAAATTTATATACAATCTGGGCGTTGTTAGGGGAACTCTGAAAAAAAAAAAAAAAATAATGTTCAGAAAAGTGGCAATGATCACTCCTTCCTCATAGAGGAAACTTACCATCTGACGTCACCACACAAAATATCTGAAATGAGATGAGTCCGTTTCACAATTATTTCATCAAACAAGTTACATTCAAATCACTTCATTTTTCTTGACTTTTCACGATATTCTGAATGAAGTGCTTTTAACTTACAAATCAGTTTATGATTTGAACTAAGACAAAGTGACTTCAACCGTTATCTGATTTATTGATTATTTGCCCAATGAAGTTGTAAAGTACACCAAGCGATTAGTTTACTAAACTTGTTATCATTAAAAGTTCCCTTGTTCATTTTACGATGTGGGGTTTTAGGCTATGGGCAGGGTCTTATTGGAACATATACATTATTGCAATGAATTGATGGCAACATGAACTGGGGTTTGTGTCTCAAAGTATATGTTCAACCGAGATGCTCCATGTCTCGATTCAACATAAACTCTGAGCAACAAATCTCATATCACATGACTACCAATTCATCACAATAACTTATAATGTTGTCTTGTAGTGAGCTTGTTGAGGTCACAGTGGCACAATGGTTGCTATATCGGTTTTATTGGCAGTCTTAAATTTTCCTTGATTACTGAGAATTATTTAACTCTCTGAAGCCGGGGGGGTCGAGTTTTCTTGCCTGTCAGGTAATCTGGCTGTGACATTTCGGCTAGCGTTGGCCTGGGAGAGAATTAAAACACTGAGCAGGTGCTTCTCATCAAGTGTCGTCTGCCTCATTAGGCAGACGACACTTGACTAGAAGCACCTGCTTTACTGTAAGTTTTTCGAGGTATGTCATGTCCAATAAATTCATTCTGATTCCCCGGCTTCTAAGAGTTAAGAGACATGCACAAGAAAATTATAACCTTATCACAATGGTCAGCAGTGACTTCAGACTAAATATTGTAACAATGAATATTGTTAAAACATGGTGTGCTTTGTTCTGTGCTGTATTGCAGTATGTTATACATAACTGGTCAGTTGTGACACAATTTCATTGTACTGATTCACATTTAGTTATTGGTGTTTAAGGTCACATACTTATGAAGTTTTACGAGTGGAGGAAGCCAGAACACCCGCAGAGAACCACCGAGCATCAATGAGCAACTGTCAGCTCCTCAACATTCTCTGTTCAAGCTCCGCTCAAGCAGGTTTTCAGCGGTTGAAGACATGCACACCATTGACGTACAGTATGCTTTAGTACACAGCATCACGTACCCACATGTAGGTAACCGGGATAAAGTGCCTTGCCCAAGGACACAATGTGGGTCGTCCCGGACAGGGATTGAACTCGGGAAGTATTGATTCACATTTGCAATGCAAATTTAATCACCTCCATGTTGATTTTTCAGCAAGAAACAGAACATTGGGATACATGAAGTATATCCTTGTGATTTTCTCTTGCTATTTTATGCGGAAGAAACTCACGCTACGCAGGTATTGTTCCTCCATGATGCTCTGTCACAACACCAAATATCATTCAAACTGGAGTAGCAGTGGCTGGGATACAAGGGAATATGTTGGTACGGCTAGACGGACGAATGGGTGGATGAACAGATGGATGGATGGAGGTCACCACTAGATATCCTTTCGACTTTTCAAGTCGGGGGCATAATAAATATTTTTTGTAGAGCATTATACTACAGACATGGGAAAATACATAGCAATTTTGTGAAATTGCTAGGCACTTTTCCAATTGTATTATTATTGTGTGTACTTTTCAGGGCTCCCAAACTTGAAGGAAGCATTATTTTGTTTCTAGGATGAGTATTATTAGTTGTCCATGTATATTCCGGGGTGTATGGAAATTTACACTGGTTTGAAAACTGATACACCCTGAGGCACGACCGAAGGGTGTATCAGTTTTTAAACCAGTGTAAATTTCCATTCACCCTGGAATATACATGGACAACAAATTTATTTCTCACTAAGTTCCTTCACATTAAAGAATAACTTCATTTCTGCAGAACAGGAAAACAACCTATTTTATTACATGCTAAATGATAGATTATCAAAGAAATTGCGGAAAGATAGAAATTGTATCCCCCACTGTGAAGATATAGAAAGTTTTACTTTCACGGTATCAATCAAAATGGCAGCCTTCAAAGCATAACTTCAAGGTGAATATAAATTATCACTGGAAATGATCAATTTGTTCTAGAAAGGTATAATGAAAAGAAAATCTAGTGTTTTTGAGTGGATGCCGATCATTTCCAGCAATAATTCAACATGTATTCCCATTGAATTGATGCATGAAACCTGCTAGTCCAAACATGGCCTGAAAGTCTGCAATATAAGTTTTTGGTTTGGTACGTCCTTTCAAAGGACATACCAAACCAAAAGCTTATATTACAAACTTTCAGGCCATGTTTGGACTAGAAACCTGCCAACTGAATCAGATCGAGTATCGATCAAATCACTTCTGCATATATATGATTCAATGTAATGTTTACTTTCATGCATCAATTCATGGTTGAAACGAGTGGAATTATCAGATTCTTATAAAAAGCATATAATAAAAAGAAAATCTAGAGTTTTTGAGTGGATACTGAAAATTATCTCTCTTGTGACTGAGACAAATGGTTATTTTCGTTCGCGCAAGCATTCGCAAAAAATAAACATGTGTATCGGTCACTCATGAGATAATTTTCGGCATCCACTCAAAAACACTAGATATCCTCTATATATTTTGTTTGACAGAGCTCTACAAGATCTGCCAAACAAAATATAATGGGTTATATCTATAGTTATTTTCATGATGAGGTGTATCAAAGTTAAATGAATCTGTCAATAATATGCTTTTCGCAATAATCAGCAAGTCCCTTGCCATTGAGGAGGTATAAATAGATGCTCAGACTTTTTACAATGTGACAAAACAAAAAAAAAAGCCGACAGATACTGTCCAAATGGGATTTTGAAGGAGAAAAAAGAATATTTTGATAACTCCACATTAAAATATAATTCCATCAGTGACTTAATTTTTGTCATGAATAACACTAAATAAAATGTATTAATTTGATTATTTTTTTTTAATGAACAGCACTGTTAATTTTAATACATAAGTCAATATCATAAACAATGCTTATTAACTTTGAAAAAAATCACATAGCCTGTATATTATGGTAAAATAGGTTAAACCATATAAACCACTGATTCAATAATAGCAATAACACTACATTCCCAGTTGAGATGAACAGTTCAGACTTCTTGACACACTGAAGTAAACTTACTGAATGACAGCAAAGGGAGATTGCCGCCTGCCAGCTGCAGTGAGTGTATCAAGGGAGATAATATGTTACAACTATGCATTAACCCAACAAATGCCTGTGTACACACTTCAGGGAGACCTCCAATACAACAATATTCATGTTTTTACACAGGCTAAAGCAATGTGTAAATATTTCAAGTGAGTGAGTGTATTATTTACATCATACCTGCCAGCCAATCAAATTGCTAGATTACAGCCTGTCAGGAAATAATATTGGATGTTTTGATGTGTTGTTCAACTTATTTGTACATATATTGGACTTGAACTTGAGCACGGCTGGGGTGTTGTATACCAAATATCAAAACATTCTGAAAGGTGGTCCTCGACAAGATTTGAAAGAATATTTCTCTTTTGCACAAAGTTAAAATTGGGTCTCCCATAGGAAACATTTAAATTTGCCCCCCCCCCTCCCCCCCAATAGGAAACACAAATATCAACAGAGAGACTTGATTTGAATGAACTCAAATCTGATTCCCCTAAAGATTCCAGATTATCAAAATTTTGACTGGTGGATTTCAAAACAATTTCCCTCATTCTGACACGGCGACAAGTGACAGAAAGAAAAAAGAATATCCGACAACAGAAATGTTGAATTCAGAAAGCACTGCTTCTAATATTTGAGGCCCTGAATCACGATTACAATTAAGGTCAACTAAAATAATGTTCTAACATTCAATCAGTTAGCTTGAAAACAAAAGATGGTTCTCCATACGGGTTTATATAGGCCAACTACAGTTCATTTCTCGACTTCTTTGAAGTGAGACTACATGCTTTGCATGCAATGTAAATACTCTTTAACCCTTAACCATTTAAGGGCCTATTTCCGACTTTTACGACCTCAGGGGGCCTTAACATGCCATCATGAGTAGGTCCTGCTGAAAATAAACAAATTACATAGGCAGTGGTTTCTAGTGAAGTCTTGTCTGCCTGTTAAGGCAGCCAAGACTTGACTAGAAATCACTGTTAAGCCACTGGACATGTACAGGCTGTGGTTAGGTGTGAATTCAGGACAAGTGTCCAGACCCTTATGAGTTAACCTGAAAATCCTGATGAGCTTATATGAAAATACTGTATATTTATCCTGGGTAGAAAAAACTGTTAATCAAAATTCAAATCGAAACATTATTCCAATAAATATACCCTGTTGAACATTAAGCAAACATTAGATCTCTTCTATTGCTGGTTAAATAACAATTAAATGATGAAAAATTTACCTCGATACTAAAGTAGCAAAAGGTTGCACCACCAGAGATGTTCCAAGTATTATCAATAAATCACATTTTTCAAAATCCTGAAATACATCATATAAAAAAAGTTAATCAAACTGTGTTAAGAAGAGTATACTGCATTGTGATACAGTGGAACCCTGTTAATTGAATAGCCACTTTGCCAATTAAAATCATTCAATTAACAGGAGTATTCAATTAACCAGGATTGTGTCACTTTCCTGTATTCTAGAGATAAACTTAGCATTTATTCTATTATATCTTGTTTGACAGAGCTCCATGAACTCTGTCAAACAAGATATAATAGATTAAATGCCTGTATTGGATATACTGAGGCCAAATAGGTTTACAAACAAAGGAAAACTGGGGAAAGTTAGGGTAATTTCTCAACAGGTTGCACAATTTTTTATTCAATTAACAGGAATTTACTCTATAACCTATATTCAATTAACAGGTCAAATTTGTACTGGCCATATGGTAGGTGGTTTTGTGTTGGGAAATACATTCAATTAACAGGGTTAATCACTTAGGAGATAGCCAATTAAGTGGGCTCCACCACATCAAAGTTTATCAAAACAATTTTTCTATAAAAACTAGTTTACCAACAAAATTATATATGCCGGCACACAAAAATAATTAATAAATTTTTTTTATTGGGGTTTAATGGCACTTTCAACAGCCAGGGTAACCTCATGTCAGACAGTTTTATAGGGAGAGAATGCCCATGAGCAAGCCCATGAGCAAGCCCAGAGAAAACCACTGAGCAGCAGTGAGCAACTGTCAGACTTCCCAACATACACGCTCAATAATTATTCAAGTATTTCATTTTTTTTGAAAAGTTTTGCTCATTGCTCCTGATTTCAGTTTGTGTAATGCAACTCAATAAAACTGTCTCAAAGAGCTACTTTCATTGAAGAGTTGTAACCCACAATTTCAACAACCAGTATTACTTATTTTCACACCGGGTTTTAACCCATTACCCAATGCATGCTATATCAAAATTTATTATTTTAATTATTTATTTTTCAAACAATTTCAATAAAACCTATCATGTGACCTCTCACTGGAATGAGCTTGACAAGCTCATTCCAATAAGGAAGTCTCATAATATGTTTTTGTTGATATGTTTTGAAAAATAAATATTTTTTCAACTGCTCAATTTTTAAATTGTGTGGGCAGATGCAACCAATTCATTGGGTAAAGGGTTAATTAATACCAATTTCAGTAACTCTAACAATACTATGATGGAAGCATAAAGTCATATGTAGTTCATCGTCAATATTGTCCACTTCGAAAAAATCCAGTGAGAGGGGAAGAAGTCCACTAGTTGAGTGATGATATTGCCTGGAAACCAATATTTAACCCTTTGAGACTTTAATTATCCTGACGTTCAAACGTCACTGGGAATTCAGTTTCTTCAACGTTTTTCAAAATGCAACGTCAAACTTCGGAAAGTACAAATAACAAGATATTTTCCACATTTGTGATTATCTGGTTGAGGGCTACATTATTTTTGGTGGTCTGAATTTGTTATTCAAAACTTTGTCAAAAATTTGTAATAAAACAAATTTTATAAACATAATATTATTTGTGTTTCACTGAATATAAGCAAGGAAAGTGTTGGCTTTTTCTCTGATATCCTCATTTTTTGAAAGCCCTGATAGTGGCTTCTAACACTCAACCAGTTAAGAAGTCTTAACAGCAGGATTATGTTAGTATTTTAAGCCGCAAAAACATTTGGCTCAACGGTTATCACTGAGCACTATTCGGGAGAAAGTTAAAAAAATTTGAGATTAAAACTTTAAAAAATCGAAAAAATAATAACAAAACGAATGACCACAAAGTATCAACGTGCTGTTTGATTTTGTACGTAATAACATTTACAAATGTATCAAAGGGTTAAATTAAACAAAAGTATTGTACATAATAACACGTACAAAAGTATCAAAGGGTTAACAAGGGCAATGCAAAGGGTGGGCCACTGTCCCTGACCCGCATGCATGTTTGAAGTAGCAATAAGGTATTGTGAGACATGAAAATTTTTCAAAAAAGTGAAATAGGGCCATAACTCAGGAAACATTATTAGATGGAATCCGATCCTTGTGCATATCCATTCCCCATGCAGGTCTATCAGCATACCAAAGGAGATCCAAATCCGACCAATGGTTTTGAAATTACAATGAAAATGTTTGTACGTCCAGGTGGATGGACGGATGAACAAAAGGACAGATGGACTGGCAGAGGGACGGATGGTTTCATTAGATACCCCTGAATCCTCATTTGGAGGTTGTGGGCATAACAAAGTTCTATCTATAGCAACAATTACCCCATGATCTTCAACCATGTGGCTACTGACTTTCATAATCAATAGGTTTTCTTCTCATTTCAAATGTCATTAGTTTCTGAAAGTTTGGCTGAGCTGTGATAACTTAACCTGGAGCAAAAAACACCATTTTGGTTTGGTTTTGGTTTTTAGACAATATATCCTCATCTTTTCGGAAATTCAGCACAAATTGCATCCTGCTTAATTTTAATACTGCTTTAGTCAAAATTGTTAGGAGAATTTGCAATGTTGTTTTCAGTACTCACATTCAATGGTACTGTATGTGAATCACATATGTGACCAGGTTTTCATATACATTGCAGCTTGTCTTTTCGACCAATTCAAAAAGTAAATCTTTATTTCTTTCCACTATACATTTATTTTATCAAAATTGGAAAATATTTATAAACATTTATTAATTCACACAAAACAATCAACCCTTTACCTAACAAATCAGCTGTATCCGCCCTCTTAATTCACAAAGGGAATAGTTGATTATTTATTTATTGGTGCTTAATGTCACATATTTCTGCACAATGGCTAATCATGATCACGACAGTTTTATGGGTAGAGGAAGCCGGAGTACCTAGAGAACAACTGTCAGCTCCCCAACATACGAACTCCACACAAGCAGGGTTAGCATTTGTTGAAGACAAGTGCACCATCGACGTGCAGTATGCCTTAGTACACAATGCCACCATGCCCCCAAATGGGAAATGTGGGTGAAGTGTCTTGCCCAAGGATACAACACAGTTGTCGCAGGTGGGATTTGAATTGAGGACCTCATGGCTTGCAGACTGCACCTCTACCTACTGAGCCACCGCGTCACCTAAAGGAAGTAGTTGAAAAGAGCAATATTTTTTAAAATACTTCAGCAAGACCATATCATGTGACTCCTCACTGGAACGAGCTTATAGAGCACATTCCAATGAGTGGTCACATGATATGGTTTTGTTGCAATTTTTTTAAAAATTAAAAAAAATAATAATTAAAAAAATAAATCTGTATATGTTGCGTGCTGGGTAAACAGTTATTTTTTTATTTATTGGTGTTTTAAGGCCACATAGTTATGCACAATGGCTAATCATGACCATGACAGTTTTACAGGTGGAGAGAGCCAGAATACCTGGAGAGAACCACTGAGCATCGATGAGCAACTGTCAGCTCCTCAACATTCTAACTCTGTTCATGCTCCGCTCATGTAGGGTTACAGCAGTTGAAGACATATACAACATCGACGTACAGTGCGCCTTAGTACAAGGCATCATCGTGCCCCCATGTAGGCAACTGGGATAAAGTGCCTTGCCCAAGGACACAACGGGGATCGAACTCGGGACCTCTAGCATAGGAGTTCAACAGTCTACCACTGAGCCACCACACTCCTTGGGTAAAGGGTAAAACGCATAAGTTGATAATAATGCAGAATATAAAACATATGAGACTGATAAATATTCATACAAGAGATCATATTCCCCCAGTATCAGCTGTTCTTTGAACTTCCCTTGCTAATAGCTTATTTTAAACTCCTGCCAAGAAACTGTGCAAGTGAATTCAATTCATTTCAACATTTTTTAAGCCTACAGATTCTGACAATGCTCATTTAAAGTGAAGCATCAGTTCTCAATGAAGACTTCCAAAGAATGGTAATGTCAGTGACTGGAATCATTTTTCAAAAGATTTTAATAAAACTTTTCCAAGAAATGTTAGGCTCCACATTTTAATTGATATCTTGTTTGTAGTCAGGTCAGTGCTTTTTAACAAGTATGCACGCAGCATTCAGGTGTACTCTCAGACATTCAGAATATAATCATCATTTCTGCTGAGTATTTATAAAATGAAACATCATGATTGATTATGTCACTGATAGTGAGGTGTCGTTTGATGAATATTTTAGTGATCAAATGACAATGCGTTTGTTTCATGGTCCAAAATTCACTTTTATACATTATTTCATGTCCTCAATAAATCGTTGCTTGAGTGCAACTAAGTCATTGCAGATGGCATCTTTTTACACTTGAGGGAAGAAATGCAGGTGATTGTCATAATTTATTTATTGGTATTTATGGTCACATGTTTCTGTACAATTCCCAGTGGGAACCTTGGGGACTGAAGCAGTGATTGTTGACTGTGGTAAACAATCTCTCCCCACTGGTAAAATAGGACCCAGTCACCAATGTTTGGGGTGGAAGTCCTCTAAAATGGCCACCTTGGGTATAAACGATTGGTTGGACTTTATATCCATGTTGTGGTTACGATTAACCACTGTGCAGAAATATGTGACCATAAACACCAAGAATAAACAAATAAATAATTATCTGCACAATGGTCTAAAAATGACTTCAAAAACTTGGCACCAAGACTGAACTTAAACAATATTGTTGATCACCAGGGTGTACATCCTCTCACATAACTCATGTTTGGTTCTAGAAATTAAAATTTTTTAGTAAATTTTGTTTCTTAACATACCTACCACAATTGTTTAACTGTAACGTCTGGCTGTAACGTAAGTGCAAGCCCTACTTTGGAACTAACTCAAGCTTTAAGAAACTTTTCCAAACAAGATGGAAAAGTAATAGAGTGCAAAATCACGAAAAAGATCGAAAAAGGGTCGAGCGAGACCAGCGCTCGAAATTACAGGTACTCTCTCTGCACACCTCTTGCATTTCCCGAGTGCATGTGCAACAACCGTGATGTCAATTCCGTATTTCCGCCAACGAGAAGTTTGTGATTTAGCAGGGAGGCATCAATATCAAAGATATCGCCAAGGAGGGTGGGCCTCCGGTAAACAATTGTGGAAGGTATGTTTCTTTTCAACCTACTCACAATTGTTTACAATTGGCTGAATAAACAATAGGAGGAGGTGAATCACATAACCAATACCAACAAGAGTAGCAGAAAGAAAAGCAAGGAGGGCAGAGAACAATAGCGAAACCTGTAATGAAGATAGAGAGAAGGTACCTGAAAAGAACAAGGCTGAGCGAAGCACAAACCCGATAAAAACAATTTTAACGAGGGTCCACAACAGCCTGAGCCGCAACAAGAGGGCCTAAAGAATAAAGGTCCTCAGATTGCTGCTGTAGGTGGTGGAGATAAAACGAGGAGAAGGTAGAAGTATTCCTCCAGTAAGCCGCATGCATAACATCCTGGAGAGAAACAGAATTGGCGAATGCCCAGGATGTAGAAATGGCACGAACCTCATGTGCATTAAACCGGTTCAAAACAAGATCCGAAGTAGACAAGCGGGAATAAGCCAGCTTGATTGCAAGACAGATCCACCTGGAAATAGAATGGGAAGAGACAGACTGCCTCTTATGAATGAGAGACAGAAAGAATCTCTTCCGACCCCTCCTAATGAACTGAGTGCGATTAATGTAAGTCTTGATCGCACGAACAGGACAAAGAAGAGGTCTCTGACCATTGACAGCGGGGAGAGCCCGGATGAAGATGGGAGGAGGTACCGAATCAGGAAGTTGATTCTTAGCCAGAAAAGAGCAATCAGTAGTGAAGGTGACACTGTTAGCCTCATATCTGAAGAAAGCAGAATCAACAGATAGCGCATGAAGCTCACTGACTCGTCGAGCAGAAGCAAACGCTAGAACGAAAGCCGTCTTAAAGGTGAGAAAACGCATATCGGTCTCAGATAAAGGCTTGAATGGTGCCCCCATCAAACAGTGCAACACCCATGCCAAGTTCCACTTGGGTGTAAGACGCAAAACTTGAGGCCTCTTCAAATAAAAGTGCCGAATGAGTTTGGAGAGAAAAAGATTATGACCGATGCACCACTTTCCCACATAAGAGAAAGTATCAGACAGCATAGACCGATAGCCCTTAATCGTAATAGGCTGGAGGCCCTTGGAGTCAAAAAGATATACCAGAAAATCCGCAATTTGAGCGATTGACGGTAATCCGCATTGTGATCTGCACACCAGCGGCAGAAAACCTTCCACTTCACAGAATAAGTCATTCCAGTGAAATGTCGCTGCGATGCAGAAATACACTCCACTGTTCGTCTCGAAAAACCTCTACGTCGGAGACAGGACCTGATAAAAGACAGGCGTGAAGGGACAGGCTCGCCTGGTTGTTGTGATACTTCCTGGGATGACCCTGGGAAAGAAGATCGCGACGTAGAGGTAGATGAATCGGCCCATCTGCCAACAGAGGCCGCAGCAGATTGATCCACACCATCTGTGGAGACAGAGGTGCGATCAGAATGATCCTGCAACTGCAAGCACGAATCTTCGCTAATACCTGAGGAAGAATCGGTGCAGGAGGGAAGGCATAGCCGATCCAACCTGTCCAGTCCAGAGACAGAGCGTCTACCGCAAATGCCAGAGGATCTGGACAAGGAGAGACAAAGGTCTCTACCTGATGATTCCAGTGAGTGGCGAAAAGGTCGACCTGAGGACGTCCCCACCGCTCGCAAATCGCTTGAAACACCGACCGATGTAGCATTTATTCGGTTGGAAGGACACTGTTGCGTCGGGACAGGGAGTCTGCTAGACGTTGAGATGCCCGGGAATGTGTCGATTGGACACCCGAGCATTTACATCCCGTGCCAACAGAAGATCCCGAGATAGCCGATACATGGGAATCCAATGTGTGCCTCCTTGATTCCATATGTAGGCGACTACTGTTGAATTGTCCGAAAGAAGTAGGACAATATGGTCCAACAGGTGAGGGGTCCAAAGCCGAAAACTCAACAGAAGAGCAAGGAGCTCCTTCTGGTTGATATGAAGGCCCACCTGCTTGCTGTCCCACTCGCCGTGACTGGACAGACCGAGAGGATCCAACGTCGCATCCCAGCCCCAATCGCTGGCATCCACAGTAAGGATGTGATCGGCCAAAGGAAGATCCAACGGAACACCCTGTGTCAGCCAGGGAACATCAGCCCAAGGGTGGAGGTGACAAAGCAGGGACTGAGGAATAGGAAGTACCAGGTCCAGCGGATCTACATTCGGATGCCAATGATCCAACAGGAAGTGTTGGAGAGGTCGGACAAACAAGTGACCGAGCGGAATGAGATCTGTCACCGAACCGCAAAGGCCCAGCATCTGAAGGAATGTCCTGACCGAGACCGAGGAAGATTGAAGCAGGTTCCGAGTCAAGGCAGAAAGAGTCGTCGCCCAAGCATTGGGGACCGTCACCCGAGCATTGGGGACTGCCACAAGAGTGTCGAAATCCATCCCCAAATGACGAAATTGCTAAGAAGGAAGGAGATCCAACTTCTCGTGATTGACTCTGAAAGCCAGCGACGCTAGTATGTAAAGAAACTGCCGGACATCTGACTCCAGAACAGCAGCATCATGGTGCCGTTGGAGGATGTCGTCCAGGTAGGCTGGCGAAGTCACAGCTGACTGAGTAGGGTGGAAAGCAAGCACATGTGACATCAGTCAGGTGAAGGCCCAAGGAGCCAGGTTCAAACTGAATGGGAGAGCTCTGAATTGATAGACTTGATCCCGAAATGAGAACCGAAGGTATTTCCGTGACGCCAGATGAATGGGTACATGGAAGTAGGTATCCTTCAGGTCAATACTGGCAGCAAAGTCGCCCTGATGAACTGAACGTCGAACCGACCGGAAAGTCACCATACTGAAATGAGGAGCTATTATGTACTCGTTCAGGATACTCAGATCGATGACAGGACGAAATTGGCCGTTTTTCTTCGGCACCAAGAAAAGTCTCAAGTAAAACCCCGGTGAAAGGGTGTTCCTGACCACCTTGATCGCCCCTTTGGAGAGGAGATTGTTGATCTCCTGCACCAGAAGGTCCTGACATAGAGAATCGGAAGGGACCTGAGTTGGGAGGGGCACCCAAGATAAACTGGGGTGCCAATGGAAGGACAGTCACAGGCCGGATTGTATGACGTCGAGGACCCAAGTGTCCGACGTTATCTCTGTCCAACGGTCGTAAAACGGCGACAGCCTTCCCCCAACTGGAGGCGAATCGAGGTGAGGACCTTCACTTGCGGTCTTGATAAGGCCCCCGAGAGGAGAAACCACCACCTCGGGAAGCGACAGAGTCCTGAGGCTTTCCTGCCTGAGGCTGCTAGCGAGCCTGGCTGCATCGGCACTTCTTCTGAGCAGAAGGAGAAGACGGAGCCGAAGGCGTAGTCGACGTCGCCGACGAGGCAGACGCAGCAGGATGCTTGGCGGGCCTGGAATGACCACCACCCACAGCAGCAGGTTGGTCCAGCTGTCATAGCAAAAGCTGGTCTTTCAAATGACAAAGAACCTCACCACGGACAGCTTCCATGGAACCATGGAACAACTGAGGTCCAACCAAAGAGGCAGACCTCAGAACGGCACGCTGCTCAGAAGGAAGGGATGGAGAAAAATCCAACACTGCATCCCAGCATGCCAGCTCCAAATTAGCCGTGTTACAGGCGTGAGAGTGTGTCAAGTTCATGAGAGCCTGTGACAAAACGCAAAAAGGCGCCTGAGCATCATCAAACCCCCCCTGGTGGAAAATATTCAGCCAGGGCAGCGACGACATGGTCGGCGAGAGATAACATACCCAGCATCTCTCGGGACAGGCCCACCATAGATTCAACTACCGACATCGGGAGAACTGCCGACTTAGGCTTAGTTAACCCAAGGGAAGAAGAATCCTCATCCACAGTAGTCATCCCTTGGAAGACTGGTGGACAGATGGAATCGTAAACACGAAACCGCGATGGAGGCAGAAAAGCATCAGCTCTAGAAAAGAAAGAACCCTTGAGGGCCTTAGAACGCATTTTGGCGTCTAAGCCCTGGAAGGACTCAACAACCTGAGCCGATTGCAGAGGACGCAAAGCCCCAGAGCTAGAAGGCTCAACGGGGTTACAGCGCTCCACAGAGGACCATTGCCGGACGGTCACAGATGGCTGGTCTGAAGGTTGAATGTCCGGCAATAAGCCAAAGACAAAAGCCAAAGCCTGCCCCAAGACTGACGAGGGGGGGGGCCATTCACCTTCAAAAAAATCGTCATCCTCTGTAGCAGAAGAGACGTAGCCCAACTCGGGCTGACCAGCAGAAACCTCCTGTGAATACTGTGCAGTATCCAAGGGGCCAGGCGAGACATTTCGGTGACCGACCAAAGGAGGTTGTGCCTCAGGAGGCACAGGGAGGCCAACTTGAGGGTTGCTAGAAAGCAACCGGGTGACCGCCAAAACGGCCTGACGCAGGTCACCCTGAGAATCCGTCGCAGCAGCATTGCCCGACGGAGTGTCCTCCCAATGGACCCTTCTGGTAGAACCCAAATCCTCAGAAGGGACCGACTACGAATGTCGATCAGCAGACAGAATAGGAAGACGGTGAGAAGACACCGGAGGATAGTCCCGATTGTGACGCCCAGGGGCAATCACTGACATCTGCGGAACAGAAGGTCCTGCCTGCAAATCCTCTAAAGAGACCAACGGCGTGGGTCGATCGGTAGCTGGACCTGGGACATGGTGAGAAGACACTGGAGGATTGTCCCAAGAATGACAGGATCCTGCCATTGGCCTCTGCGCAGCAGAAGGCCCCAACTGCCCATCCTCTGAGACCGACGGCAAGCATCGATCGACATCCAGACTCGGAACACAGTGAGGAATCACCGGAGGAAGGTTCCGAGAGTGACAGCTAACCGGGGCTGTCACTGACCTCTGCCGAACAGCAGACCCTGGATGCCAATGTCCCAACCCCATCCTGCTAGTCGGCACACTAGCAGGGGAAGGAGGAACAATAAACGATTCGCTCGAGGGGCGAGGAATCGCTGCCGATGTGACCGAACGGCTCAACCGACTAGGAGCAAACCTAGCCAGATGAGACGGAGCAGACAGCAAACCCGCACAGCTTCGCCGCAAAGCCAGGGAAGGCTGAGAGCTCACAGACACACCAGCAGATACAATCTCGGTCCCCCAAGACTGTATACCATCCCCAGAGGAGATGGAAGAGCCACCATCATACAGAATAGGATCTGTAGTAACAATTTCCTCAGCAACTGTCGAAGGCATAGGAGGCAAATCGGAGAGGGTTACCGAGCTGACCTCGGAGAAGCTCTCTACTAAAACAGACGCCTCAAGAGTGACATCAGAAGACAAAGAGACCACGATCTCCACGTCAGGTATCACCACACTAGCACCATCAACAGTTGCAGAGGAACTCGCCACAGAAAAAGACAGATCAGCATCCTGTGTGACAGAGTCACTTCATGCACTCACAGAAATATCTGATAAGGCACGGCTACCCTTACCCGAGGGGTTCTAGCTCTAGACATAACCACCTTGTTAACAGAAGCCCAGAATTTTGAGGACCAAACCCCACAAATACCACATGATTGGGCCTGAGTACAATTGTTGCATGTGACACATGTGGAATGAGAGTCGTCCACATGTTTCACCTGCAAGCAAGAGGAATAAGGAATAGTCTTAGGCATAATATGAAAATGAAATATGAAAGCAAGCTTCCCGCCGACGGAAAACAGAACAATGGTTGTGTTCACACGTGGGGGAAAAACAAGACTATGTGTGAAAAAGCAAGCAAAAATTATCAAAAATATCATCAAATAGTAATAATTTTGAAAGCTTGAAAAGGATACAATCCACTTGCACACAATCAGATGAAGATAGCACATACAAATAAGAAGATAACAGCTAAGAAATAGCATGAGTCACAAAAATTTCCATCCAGTACAATGGTGGAAATAAAAGGAATTGACGTCACGGTTGTTGTGCATGCGCTCGGTAAACGCAAGAGGTGTGCAGCTGAGAGAGTACCTGTAATTTCGAGTGCTGGTCTCGCTCGACCCTTTTTCGATCTTTTTCGTGCTTTTGCACTCTATTACTTTTCCAGCTTGTTTGGAAAAGTTTCTTAAAGCTTGAGTTAGTTCCGAAGTAGAGCTTGCACTTATGTTACAGCCAATTGTAAACAATTGTGAGTAGGTTGAAAAGAAATAGTAGTTCAAACTATGACCCTCAGGTCATTACCTTCTCCTCTCACTTCCCTTAACCCTTTACCTATTGTAATGAGAAATACCGGCCAGCACTATTCATAAAAATTGCCATTCAATTTTAATTATTTTGTCATTTTTTGCCTAAAAAACATAGCTTATGACCCCTCATTGGAACAATCTCGATGAGCTCATTCCAATGAGGGGGTCATAAGCTATGTTTTGACGCAAAAAAATGAAAAAATTAGTTATTCAATAATTTTGTTTGCAAGTGTCGTCTGCTTTTCGTGTTAGGTAAAGGGTTAATGGAGACTTGGGATGAAGTGTCCTGCCGAAGGGCACAACGTGGTTGCCACAGGTGAGATTCGAACTGAGGACCTCTCGGCTTGCAGCCTGCATCTCTACCTACTGAGCCACTGTGCTCCCATTTTTGCATTGAATCCATAGCTTATCATCTGTCATTGGAATGAGTTCATCAGACAGGGTCGTAAGCTATGTTTTTAACTGGTAGAGTGCTGGAAGCCCATATTTGGGCTTTATTCTGAAGCGCAGGTACCACAACTTAAAGTTTCCATATTTTGTGCATGTGCTTCAAATTATCATTGAGATAAAATTATTTAGTCTGTTGGGATTTGCCATGTCAAAATTTATGGGAGAGTGCCTGTAGTCACTCTCCCATAAATTGTAACAAGGCAATTACATGTGATCAAATTTTGATGACCAAAAATAACTTAGTGCTCTACAAATTAAGGAAAAAAGGTAAAAAAAAGTTTGGTTATTCAGGAAATAGTTTTCCAAATGTCATCATTGCTAGTCATTTTTGGTAAATAATGAAATAAATGACTTAACAAGGAAGATTAATTTAGTCCTCCTTCCGAAACCAACTCACTCACAATGTTACAATGCCACGTTGACTTAATTCTGATGTCACATGTTCATTAGATCATTCTGTCCTGAATGGCATTACAATTTCAACCATTTATTCCTGAACAGTCTAAAGAAATAGATCTTATGTGGAAGATTGAATGCAACACACATCAAAGTTCAACACAAACAACTTCGAAAATCATTTCAACCTACCTCTCCTGCCATTTGATTGAATCTATAAGGAAGTTTCTCACCAAACATCACAATATCTAAAATATAAGTAGAAATAGGAATCAATGATAAACATTAATATAAGAGATGGGAAACATACAAAAAAAAAATGAACTGATGCATGTACCGATGTTATGGGCACACCAAAAAACTGAAGTGAACCAATCATTGAATACTGAAACCATCTGTATTTTCAAATTTTCCTACATTTGCTATTTGTGAGACCTTGTTAACCCTTTACCCAATGCAGACGATATCAAAATTTATTATTTGAAATGTCATTTTTTAAAATTTTTCAAAAAATTTCAACGAAACCATATCATGTGACCCCTCGTTGGAACGAGCTCGACGAGCTCGTTCCAACAAAGGGTCACATGATATGGTTTTGTTGAATTTTTTTGAAAAATAATATTTTTTCAACTGCTGAATTTGCATATTACGCGGGCGGATGTGGCCGATTCGTTGGGTAAAGGGTTATGGTTTGATAGCAGCTGAAGTGTTCATTTTCATGAAAGAAGTGACTGATTTTCTTTTCAGTTTTGTTAATCTTTAAAGGCCTGGGCAATTGTCTGGAATTCCCACTAGACGACAACCTATACATGTTCAGTTGTTTAGTAGTGATTTCTATTCAACTCTTGGCTGCCTGTTAGGACAGCCAAGACTTGAATAGAAATCACGGTCATGGTGATTTGTCTATTGTCAGCAGGACCTCTTAATGATAGCATATCAAGGGGAATGCTCTGAGACCACAAAAGACTGAAATAGACCCTTAACCCTTTACCCAACGAATCGCCCGCATCCGCCCGCGTAATATGCAAATTCAGCAGTTGAAAAAAACATTATTTTTCAAAAAACTTCAACAAAACCATATCATGTGACCCCTCGTTGGAACGAGCTCGATGAGCTCGTTCCAACGAGGGGCCACATGATATGGTTTTGTTGAAATTTTTTGAAAAATTTGAAAAAATGAAATTTAAAATAATAAATTTTGATATCGCCTGCGTTAGGTAAAGGGTTAAAGATTAAGGTGTGTTTGGAACAAATCACAAAATTACTGAAGATATACTTTGTGTTGGCAAAAGAATGTCAGTGTTGAGCTCACTGCAGTGGCAGTTGTGGCAATGTGGTAAAATGAACAACTTATTTTGTATTTTCTGGATGTGAATTCCCTTTTGGTACTATCAGCAAATCTCAATCAAGTAAGATACAGAATACTGAACCAATACCATATTTCCCCCTTAAAAATACCAAAGCCAATAACTAAAACTGATATCCAAATCTGAAATTGCAATACGCCAATTTCTAATTAATGATAATACAAATATATTGACCTACCAGTATGTTCAGTGTATTATATAGAGAGTAATCAATTTGTTTTGAGCGTTACGGTAAATAATTTATCGAGAGACGTGACGTGAGTAAGTCACGAGGGCATAGCCCGAGTGATTTATGAAACAGTCCCGTCTCGAGATGAATTATTTACCGTAACGCTCAAAACAAATTGATTACTCTGTTTATTACATGACATTTGGAATAAAGAGGTCTTTTACTATAATAATTCGACCCAAACTATTGTCAGATATAATCCAATTTAGTGTAAACATGGAAACATTTCTAAATTAGTAGGAAGGAAATACGAATAGTCCTGTCTCGAGGCGAATTATATACCGTAACTTGCCGTAAGAATGGGTCACTCTCTTTTAGACCAAAATGTCTTTCATTAAAAATAATTCAACACAAAATATTCGCAAATGCAACTCTGAAATACTTCTGAAATTAGCGCGTATGAATACATCACTTTCTGTGTCAAATCTTTGATTGGAAATGGCCCAGTTTTATTTTTGTGACTTTCGTTCGATATTTTACTATTTTATGTGGCGTTCCAGTCGCATTTGGGGAATGGCATTCAGCCATAAGATAAAACATTTCTATTTAGATTTTGTCAACTGTGCAAATGAACCTGTTCATAGAGGAAAGAAAGGATTTTTAAAAATATTCAGAAGGAAAATTCATTTTAATTAACTGATGTGGAACTGGAAAACAAAACATCAACAAATCGGTGGGGGCATGGCTTATATACGTCAGCCGTTCCAAAGTTACTATTGAAGTGACATAATTCACTCGTGACATTACCACTTTTTAATCAACATTAAATTCAATGCAAAACGAACTGAGCAATGTAATAAAGTATATTATCACCTTCAAAAAATGAAATAATGCCCCAAAATGAAGTCAAGGATGTAAATTTTTTTCTGACAGTGACACACTGCTATGAACAAGATATTAATTGAAAATAGAATATGTTTTCATTTTTGTATGTCACTAAAAAGAAAAACTTTCCACAATCCATTCCAATGGCTGGTCATAAGCTGAGTTTAAATGCTTTTTAAGTATATTACTGGCCAATTTTGGCTACTACATTTGGGTAAAGAGTTGGTGTAGATGAGATTTAGCTGTGCAGTGCAAAGAAGTTATGATCGCTTTTACACTACATGCTAAATTGGGTTCAAATCAGCCCATCGATTCATGAAACAGAAATTTTGGGTAGGGCCCAAAATGGTCTTGTATTCAAAGAATCTCCCACATCCAGCGCATGAGGTGAGGGATTTTTTCCATAAAGCCTTCCAGCTTTGTCGGATGTAACACTGGCATGATTTCAAAGCCTTTAGTATTGAATATGGTTCATTGAAAATCCTATGATAAACATGAATAAGTCTGATAAAGTAGTATGGAGTTTAATATCACTGATAAACAAGTGTGCTCAAGTTCCTCTGATCAGGCATAACACGCCCTGTTGTGGAAAAGAGTCTCCATGAAACGTTCAAATTGTTGAAGAGTCATCATCAGTGTGAACAACTGTCACCACAAAAGTCTATGAGTTTATAAATCAAAAAATGCAGCATGAGTCAAGATAGAATAGATCTCGAAAGCGTATCATGCTACATACATGTACCAACATTTCAGCAATAAAAGCGATGAAAAGTGTTAACAAATCGCCAATCTGCAGCCTTTAGTACCTGATGCAAAGAAACACCATTCCACATTGCAGTAGAAGTTGCAGCCCCACTAGCGGAATGCACTTTGAAGGATCGTTTGATGCCAGCTTTATACAAGCAGTTGGAAACCCACCATGCAAAAGTAGACGTTGTAACAGAATGTTTGAAAATAAATAATCAAATTTTTAGATGTGATGTGTTGTATAAATAAATGATCAGATTGTCTAATGTGTTGTGTTCTCTTTAAATATTCTTGCATTGAGGAAAAGACACAAAGTGTCTTAAGATATTGAAATAATTTCACAGTAGCTAAAAAATGACCTGGTCGGGAGATTTTTCATAATGTGGAAGTTGTAAAAATGACCTCATTAGTATGTACCTGTCTATCACTGAGTTTTAAAGAAACAAATGTCTATGCTCTTTGGGGAGAGACCAGAGTTATTAACCATGCCAATTTCTTGGTTAATAATTCAAGCTTCAATATCGGCAAAGGATATAAGGTTCTGAGATAGGCTAGAACCTGAGAAACATCCCATGTTGCTGTACAACGTGGTCTGGGCAGTTTAAAATTAAAAAACCCTTCATAAATCTAGAAGTTAGTGGTGAAGAGGAAAATTCTGATCTACCAATGGGCATAAGTGTCTGAATCAACATACTTCTATGGGTAGTAAAAACACTAAGATTTTTATAACACGATCAGATAAATTATTACAATATGAACTTCAGTTGGCTGAAAGTGATTAATTTTGTGTCTAATACACCACATACACTAGTTTTGTCATGCATAACCATACTTTTCGATGGTTGATTTCTGCCATGATGAGGTAGGTGTCTGGGAAGCTTTTTCAGAAATACCCTTACATTGGAGGAATTGCTGGATACAGTACATGCGATAAGTTTTTAATTCAGCAGTAGAAGACAAAACATGTCTGAAACTGGGTTTACTAGCAACTCTGTTTTGTGGCAGATATACTGGGTAGGAGGACATCAGTTGATAACTGGGCACATGGTACCATTTTTCTTTTCACATAAGAAGAGATTTGAAATAAACTGCCCTGGATCATGATGGCAAAGAACAATGAAATAGACCTTTAACCCTTTACCCAACGAATCGCCCGCATCCGCCCGTGTAATATGCAAATTCAGCAGTTGAAAAAACCCATTATTTTTCAAAAAAATTCAACAAAACCCTATCATGTGACCCCTCATTGGAACGACTCGATGAGCTCGTTCCAACGAGGGGCCACATGATATGGTTTTGTTGAAATTTTTTGAAAAATTTATCCAGCAGATTCAAGACACCTGCCTGAACAAGTTGTGATTCAGAAGAAGAGAAGTTAATCGGCTGAGGAATATTGTGCTGCACTGATGAAGATACAAATTCAATCCTATAAACGCTAACCACTTGCAGGATAAATTTATTCAATTGGATAGAAAGGTTTGATTCTACCAGCTTTAGGAAAATCACAAACAGTTATGTCTTGGCTTGGTAAGTGTTGAACTACTGATGGCTTTGATAGGGTTTCTTGAAGCCTGGCCACTGCTTTTCTTGACCGTAGCCAGTATTGTAAGTGTTCTGCTCATAACTGTAAAATTCTGGTGCCTGCCCAAAAAAGGTTGAAATGTTTTGTTTGTGAAAGACTTAGGTCTATTTGCAATTGTAACCTTAGTTACTTCTGCCATTTAAATATCTCTGGAGACGTCTCCAAAAAGGTGCTAGGAGAAAGGTCAATCCACAGCACAAAGAGATTTGTTTTCGGAACTGAAAGTAGGTTTAATCAGAAACCGATGCTTAATAGAGAGGTCACACACAGTTGAACCTACTAAAGTAACCCCATCTACAAGGAAATTTTTGCAGTTTCTAGTGAATTATGAAATCTTTCATTGAGGTGTTTTAAAGTAGACTGGCTTTGTAGGTTAGAGCCTCATGTATAACACTTTTCATTTCTTTGACACTGTCAAGTATTTGTACAAAGAGAGTTAATGCATGCACAAGAAATTTCTGAGTGTCCTGCTACTGACAATCACATTTTTTACAGTGTGAGTCAAGATGGGTCCGAAATTCTTGACTTACTCTAGGAGCAGAAACAAATGGACAACTTCTAGATGATTTCCAAAAGATCAATTTAGGCAGTAACATATATATCTGCAAAGTCAGCAATTTCTTCATTTATGGCTGTGCCTAAATTGGTTTCATCATCAAAAAGTTTGCGAAGTGCAAAGAAATCATCGGCATCATCATCAGAACCAGCCCCATCAGACTGTGTGGGGTGTGTGTAATCACTATGAGCATCACCTAAAGAGAGCTCTGAATCAGATCCAAGAAGCTCAGGAAGATTGGGTTTTAACAGGTTTTGATACTGCAGTAGAACGGTGATGCGATTTTTACTATTTATGACACTTGTCTTTTTCATGTTCATTTTGATGTTTTTTATGAGCACTGGACAGAACTTATTTTATGATCGGGCATTTTAGTACCACCGGTTACTTTTGCTTGCAAATACACATCTGGGTCACATTGTGATGTTGTTTATTGTACAGTTCAGCTACAACTACGTTGTAGTATATGGGATGGACCTCGTTCTCTCCCTCATCGTGCCTAGGTGATGGGACTGTATCCACATCAATGGTGATCTGCAAATTATGCTGACAATATACTCTTCCAAACTGTAGTCATCATTATCAGAAAAAATCCACAATGCATTACTGCGTACAGACAAAGCAGGTGAGTGTGAAAAAACAATTGCAGTGGACCTGTCAAAATTCTCAAATACAAACAATTTAGAATCACTGATGCAACTTTCGGATGAAATCAATTCATCTAAACTGGACAATGACATTGTAGTGGAATGACCAGCTGCTCAAAACAAAAAGGCACTTCTCTCCACCTGAGTATCGCCTTTATAGTGTGCATCTCCTTTGTTCTTTTGTTTCTTTGAAATGAGGTGGAACAACTATCTCGTGCGAAGCAATATGCCAGTGTTAAATCCGACAAACCCGGAAGCCTTTATGGAAAAGAATAAGAATAATTTGGGCACATTTAACCAAATATGCCCCTGTAAATGGAATGGACTTTTTGTCCAATGATTTCTTGAGTTAACTTTAGATGAACTTTCCATCAAATCTATTTATGGCTGCTTCACAGCAGCCATGGCTAGATTTGGTGAAAACTATTTTGAAAATTAAGTGCTAATATATTGGTTTTTGGTAAGTATTTAAAGAATAAACATCAAAGAATGTGAAGAAAAGCATGAGAAAGTTAAGTTTTTAGTAATTTGTTGGGTCAGCTACTATTCATATTCATCTTTAACATGTGACCCTGATTAGAATGAGCTTATTCCAAAGAGAGGTCACATGATATGGTTTTACTGAATTTTTTTTTAAATTTGAAAAAAAAAAAAAAATTAAAATAACAAATTTTGGTATGATCTACATTGGGTAAAGGGTTAAAATTAATGATTATAAACATTACTACAAACTTATTTAACAAGGGTTATGCAAAGCATGTTCCACTGCCACCGACCCGTAGGCATGTCCAAAGCAGCCTTAAAGATAATATAACTCTTTTAAATATTATTGCATAGAAATCATTCCTTGTGCATATCTGTTCTCTGTTCTCCAATGCGGGTTTATCAGCATACCACAGGAGATCCAAACCCAACCAATGGCTTTGAAGGTACAATGCAAAATGTTGGTATGGACAGACGGATTGACGTATGGATGGAAGGCTTCACTAGATACCCTCAAATCCTCCTTTCGAAGGATGGGGCATAATAACATTTAAAGTAATAATCTGTGATAAGACAAAACATCTAAAGTCATCAGTGATGGTGTGTGGTAATTGTTCATGTTAAGTTCTGAACTGGTGGATGATAATGCAGAACATTAACTCTTGACCTGCTGAGTATTTTTAAAATGTTTTTTATCAAATCTAGTCATGGCTGCTGTAAAGCAGCCATGACTAGATTTGATGAAAAATGAATTTAAATTTAATTCGAGAAATCATTGGTGAAAAAATCCATTCAATTTACTAGATAAAAATTTGATTAAATGAACCCAAATTATCCTCATTTCAGTGGCAAGAGAAATTATGTCCTGGCGGGAATATCCACCAGCAGCATGAAAGGTGTTAATACCCGTTGTGATGCATTAACACATTTGTCAAGGAGGTATGGAGTCAAAGAGCATAATCACATGAACAAATCAAATGTTCACAAAGTTATGTAGGGTCCTCCATAGAATCAATTAAAAAAATTCACCTCATATTGCCAATTTGTAGGAATGTCTCTGCAAAAGAATGTGATTATTTTGTGTTTTCCAACAAATTCCCCGACTTTCCACTATGAATTTTAGTCAGTCATTATTTGAATCAATATTTCTATTTCTGAGTAAGGCTATTTAAAAAAAAATTCTGTCTCCCTCCTCATTGAAAATCTGCACATCACTCGTTTTTATCACTGAATATCTTCAGTGATACAGAGGAATCCTGTTAAATGAATAGCCATTTTGCCAATGAAAATTATTCAATTAACAGGACTATTAAATTAATAGGGATTGTGTCACTTTCCTGTATTCTAGAGATAGCATTTATTCTATCTTGTTTGACAGAGCTCCATGAAATAATAATTCATCACCGAATGGAGTCGATCCACTTGTAAATTAAAGCCCGCCCTACTTCTGTTTATATAATAATCAGGGTATTCTTTTAGAAAATTGTTGCTTTTGACGATGTATCCAGTAACTGTGATCGAACAGAGCAATACTCAATATAAAATAATGTGATCATGTTGTGGAACAAATCATTTATTGAAGTTGAACAGCTGAATAACTTTTCAAAGTTCGAAACTAGAAATTTTTATAAATGGTCACTGGTCATAATGCACAATGAGTTGAAATGAACAGTTGAAGTGGTAACAGTGTTTGTAGTGATGTAGCTACAACTGTTGTACAGTTGTAACTGCATTGCTAATAATACTGTTACCGCTACAAGTCAGTTGTGTTTCTACTCAGAACGATACTCAAAATAAAATAATGCAATCAATTACAATCTGTAAACATTTATGGTTATGGCCGAAGTATATTCAAAAATATTTGAATTTCCGATTTCAAATCAAATTGAATCGAATATTGACTTTCGAATCGAATTTAGAATTTTCGCAGATGTCTATCTTTAACCCATATTCAATTAACAGGTCAAATTTGTACTGAAGGTATGGTAAATGGTATTGTGATGGGAAATTATATTTGATTAACAGGGTTATTCAGTTAAGAGATATCCAATTAAGAGGGCTCCACTGTACTAAAAATGTAACCACTATATGACAGAGCTTACTGAGCAGTGCTCACCCTGACCAGGAATTTTTTTTTTTTTGGTGCCAAGTAGAATTTTTGTTCAGTGCCAAATGAATTTTCATTCGGTGCCAAATAAATTTTCATGATACCAAATGAAAGCTTTCAGTACCAAATGGAATCTGATTGTAAATGAGAAGAAATTAAACTTGCATCGTTCTTTGAATGTGACATAGAACCATCTACAGCATTGCAGATGGTAACTTGTTGCACTCAAAAACAATATTTTAACTTAGTATTACCAAGTTCTTTTAAGTATCTTATTTGCAAAATAAACCCCTATAAATGATAACAAGAGGCCTCTCAGAATAGAAAGGGGTCACTGCTTTTAGGCGAAGTTAAATACAAGACAAGAATCCAAGTGTTACTGCTTGTGACCTTGCCCTTCTTGACCTTCAATAGGCCAAGGTCATGACACACCTTTGAGTCATGAGCGATATTTGTACCAATTGTGAATAAGATTTGTCAATCATACCAAGTTATATGGACCGGACAAGGGCTGTATAACAATATCAAAATTTTGCATCTGTGGCCTTGATGATATGACCTTGGATCAAAGTCACGACACACCTTTGAGTCATGAGCAATAACTGTACCAAGTATGAATAAGATCTGTCAATCATACCCAGTTGTATAGACCGAACAATAGCTGACCCAACAATATTAAAGTTTTGCTGTCAGTGACGTTGAACTTGATGATATGACCATGGATCAAAGTCTTAACACATCATTTCTTGATGATACGACTTTGGATCAAAGTCTTAACACATCAATGAGTCATGAAAAATTATTGTAAAAAATATGAATAAGATCTTTATTACTGATTTTCCTGATCGATTAACACTTAACCTGCTGAGTATTTTCAAAATATTTTTCACCAAAATCTAGTCATGGCTGCTTTGAAGCAGCCATTTGCTGCTTTGAAGCAGCCATGACTAGACTTGTAAAAAATTCAAAAAAGTCCATTCAATTTACTGGGGAAAATTTGATTAAATGTGGCCAAATTATACCTATTTCAGTGGCCAAATATTTTGTGTTCTGGGAAGGAATATCCGTCAGCAGCGTGCAAGGAGTTAATTGGCCAAGATAATTGATTATATCTGACTAATAATGTTGTGAAAAATTCATATTTTGGGCTCCATATTTAACAAATTTCCCCATCAGGTGTAGCCAAACATGTCCCCTATCCTCGCTGCAGAGGTGCATTCAATTTCTAAGCACTTAAAAGAAGTAAACATTTATTGATTATACAACTAGGGAAAGTACTAATCAATTATGCTGTGAATGATCAATAGTCAACTAATCAAATATTCATGACAGCACTAGACATATACATAAGGAGAACAGTACTTTTTTCTTAGTTTTTGGATAGAACCGAAAGGAGAACTGCTGAAAAAGTAGTTACTTTGTCCATTTGTCTTGTTTTTGAACATTCGTCTGTTCATGAGCAGTCTTTTGTTTGTTCATGATAAAGCATTCAGTTATTTTAGTTTCACATGCAATCAAACTCACACTTGTTACATTTCAAGTCGAGGAGTGGAAAATATGTTTTTAAAAATATGATTTATCATTTAAGTATATAACAGGTAATGAAATAATTAAAATAAAGGGGTGAACATTTCAAAATTATAAAGCTCCTTCCAATATAGGAAGTGGATTTGAAATTTAAATAGCTCAGGTCTTTTCTTTTGCAAATGATATTGATGCAACTGTGCATAATAGCAAGTCCATGCCAGGCTTTCAAATTCCCTTGAATAGCAACAGTAAATGATGTGCCCAAATAATGTAATTGTGCCAAGTTATGTGGTGTTTGAAAATTGTTTTAACCTTTTACCCAACGCACACGATATCAAAATTTATTATTTTAAATATCATTTTTTCAATTTTTCAAAAAATTTCAACAAAACCATATCATGTGACCCCTCGTTGGAACGTGCACGACGAGCTCGTTCCAATGAGAGGTCACATGATATGGTTTTGTTGAAATTTTTTGAAAAATATGATTTTTTTCAAATGCTGAATTTGCATATTGCACGGGCGGATGCGGGCGATTCGTTGGGTAAAGGTTTAAAAGGTTTTGGTTGAGAAGTATTTTGGCCATGTTTACAGTTTGGTCAAATTTCTCTGAGCACACAATATAGTTTAGAGGTAACGAGGGTTGCATTATATTCTAAACTAAATACCAGTATCAGTATTCTAAAAAATACCATGGTATACCGGTATATTGAAAGACTGTTCAGATATCTGAAAACATTCATACCAATCAGGAGCTTACACAGTGGAACAAATTAGCAAGCTTTGATGATGCAGTACCAATAAACCTTTACTCAATGCAGACAATATCAAAATTTATTATTTTAAATATTAGTCTATCAAATTTTTCCATAATTTTCAACAAAACAATATCATGTGACCCCTCATTGGGGGGTCACATGATATGGTTTTGTTGATTTTTTTTTTAAAATATCTTTTCAACTGCTGAATTTGTATATTACGCTCTGTATGAGCATGTACTCAAAGCTTGAGATCTAATATATTCATATTTGTGATGTTTCCTATTGAGTGTCATGCATAATTTACATTTTAATAAGATATAGGCTTGAAACCTAAGAAGTCTTCTTGGTAAATGTTTAGATCAAGGAGTAGAATCAATAATAATAGTAACAACATATAACAAGAGGCTGTACACTTTGACTGTATGTTTTTTATGGAAAAAACTGAAAATTATATGAAACAGATGTCAAAAGTCATTTAAAATGTTAAGAGTCAGTAAAATGTTGTGAAAGGTCAGTAAAAATGGTGTGAAATGTTCAATTAACCATGTTATTCAGTTAAAGATATCCAATTAAGTGAGCTCCAATTTACCATTATCTCACTTTATGTTACTATCATTTTGTCCCTTGTGTACAACAGTGTCATCCGCAGACAAACCTGGAAATAAACAGACTGTCTTCTGCAGAATGAGGTTCCCAGATGTTGAATTTGGTGATGCTTCCCTGCACAGCAGGGTAGCATTACTAAATTTACCGTCTGTGAACCTCAATCTGAATCAAGATCTTAGGCCAAAACAGAAAGAGGTATCTAGAGGATAAATTTGGGAATTCTAGCCCACTGCATGGGATAGCATCGGCAAATTCACCATCTGGGGACCTCTTTCAGCAAATGACAGACTTCTTATTTCCAGGCTTGTCTGCTGATGTCACCTTGTCTGACTGAAGGGACAACTTGTATTCCATATAAAAAATCAATGGGGGTTTCGTCCGAAGACAATTTTGTTCATGGCATTCTGTCCATGGGGATTTTGTCTCATGAGGGTACTGATCATGGGGATTTTGTCCTGGAGTCGGAAAA
Source organism: Pictodentalium vernedei (assembly GCA_031216915.1). Taxonomy (NCBI): domain Eukaryota; kingdom Metazoa; phylum Mollusca; class Scaphopoda; order Dentaliida; family Dentaliidae; genus Pictodentalium; species Pictodentalium vernedei. The sequence continues at coordinate 354,289,737 of CM062292.1, forward strand.
CGCTATCCATTTTTTTATCATTGGAAGCATGACTCAAACCTGTCACTATACCACACGTAAAGTTATTGTGATTCATGTGTAACATGTGATTCAAACAATGTAAAAAATTGACGTACTTGGCCTGACAACACCATCACATCCCTCTTCTGTACACCTGGGAATTTCATCTCTGAAGATCACCTCTGAAATACAGTTGTAATTATATAAGATACTTTATCAAGAGTTTCTTACAGGAAGATGTTTTGCTATTCAATAGTTATCTCCTTATCTAACCTATTGGTAGAGATAGGCAATATACTGAAAAAAACAAACAGATAGTGATATCATGGGGATACTGACAATTTAAAAAAAACAGGTTATGGCCACTAAATTATGCATAATCTGTAAATAGGTTACAAAGCTGATTTCTTATTTTCAGGTCTGTCTTCTCCAACCTGCACAAAGAAAGAAGTATATATGTTGTCATACAGGAGCTTGTTAGAAACAGGCAATATACCAAAACAAGAGGCCCCAAGGGGCCTTAATCGGTCATCTGACAAAGTGGTTCAAAGAAGTATTTTGGGTCACATTCAGTTAGTAATGGTTCATCAACACTACAGTGAAATGAAGTCATGAAATTCTGGTCTCCATGTCAGATGATTATCATAAGTCCTCAAGACTGCTTCCAATTTTATCAGCTGTAGACAAGCACTTCCAAACTTCCAAGGTTGTTATGTCACTGCAGTTTGAAAGGCAAATTTTATGGATGAGCCAAAATATTAAGCCAGGGACTTGAATTGAACAAACACGAATCTGCCCCCCCCCCCCCCCTCCCCCTTCTCCAGAGATGCTGCATACCAAATATTGAAATATTTTCACTGGTGGATCTGATGAAGAGGATTTTTAAAGATTTTTAAAATAGAGAACTCAAATTTTAACCCAGGGGCCCAATTCAAACAAACTTGAATTTGTCCCACCTAGAGATGTTGTACACCAAATATGAAAGGATTCTGACTGGGGGATCTGAAGAAGATTTTATCAGACATTCCCTCATATTGCACTAAGTTACAATTCTACCTCCCATAGTGAGCCCAAATATTAACCCAGGAGTTGATTTGAACAAACCTGACCCCCCTTAAAGATGCTGTATACCTGATATGAAAGAATTCTGATTGGTGGATCTGAAGAAGATTTTTAAAGAAATTTACTCATATTGCACTAAGTTAAACTTTGGGCTCCAATATAAAGCCCAAAACTTTACTCAGGGCCCCAATTTGAACAAACCTGAATCTGACCCACTGAGAGATGTTGTATACCAAATATGAAAGAATTCGGACTGGTGGATCTGAAGAAGAAGATTTTTTAAAGAAATTTCCTCATATCGCACTAAGTTCAAATTTGGGCTCCCACAAATATTAACTCAGGGACTTGATTTGAACAAACTTGAATCTGACGTCCCTGGAGATGTTGTATACCAAATATCATAACATTCTGACTTGTGGATCATAGGGATGCTTCACACCAAATAACAGCATTCTGTTCCGTGTGGTTTGAGAAATATGGGCATTTGAAAACATTTCTATTTTTAGCTCATAGGGTTCCACGGGGACACAGGAAAGATTTTTTTGCATGAATCAAGTACTTATGACTCAAAAATACCACATACCAAATTTGGTTCAAATCGGACCATCAGTGCAGAAAATAGAAATTTTGTCAGGGCCCAAAATCTTGCCCCTCCCATTACGAAGGCAATATTGCTCCATAAACTTCGTTTGAACAAACCTGATTCTATGTCTCAAAAGGAAGCTCCATACCAAATATCAAGTCATTTTACCTACTGGTTCATGCAAAGAAGATTTTAAAACAAATTTTTCCTCCACCCCCTCCCAGTGGAGAGTGGCAATTTGTTTTTCAACAAACTTCAATTGATATATGATAAGGACCATAAAACCTGGGTATTTTTAAAATACATTGCAGAGTCCCCTATTCTTAACTAAAACAATATCATATTCATAAGTTATTTTAACCCCTTTCATTCTATAAACTTAACATACTGCAAATCTCCATCTTGAAGTGGAGTAAATGGGAGATATCCATTATGGTTTAGGGTCAGTACAGTAAGGGTATGGATTAGCAGGGAACTGCTAACCCTTACCTTTATTATACTCAGTCTCATGATTTCTCCCAAGTTTTATTATATTTTTTCTGGCAGCAGATGGCACTTTATAATGCAAGCAGAACACAGACAGGATGAAAAGTGTGTACTGTTATACAAACCCTGCAATATGTGTTTAAAGTGACCCAAAGGAGTTAAAATCCAATTTTTTTTCACTAAATATAAATATATTGAAAATTTGACAAGAGTAAGGAAAAATGACAAAAAGAAGAGGAGACCAGATATTTTTTAAATGAATTGCAGAGTCCCCTATTATTCAGCTTTACCCAAAACTCACACTTCGGATCAGCTCAAATAAGAAAATGTTTCTATTTTCTCAAATTTTTGTTCCCAAAACATAGTTTCTGATTCCTACTTGGACTGAGAACAAAAAAGTCATTTAATCCTTTACCTATCAAACTGCCACATCCGTCCAAATAATTTTCAAATTGAGCAGTTGAAAATTTAAAAAAAAAAATCTCCACAAAAACATATTTTGTGACCCCTCATTGGAATGATCTCGTTGAGCTCATTCCAATGACAGGGCGCATGATACAATTTTGTTGACATTTTAAAACAAGTGCACCGCCAGACAGTGGATCAATATATGGCCATGGTGGTCAATTTGGATATGCCAGAATGCTGGTTATCGAAAGGAACCATCCTCTAGTCATGCTTAATCAACCATAAAAAAGCAGTATCTGTTGGATGTATAGTTTTCAAGTTATCGCATAGACAAACAAAAGTTAATGGATGGATGGATGGATGGACAACTGGATGGATGGACATTGCCATACCATAATACGGCCTGCTCATATGAGTGGCCGTATAAAAAAACAAGGCCACCGACAGATCCTGGGAAAGATGTATAATGCTTTCGTACTACCAATATTAGAGTACGGTAGTCCTGTTTGGTGCGGTGCTCCACAACATTTAATAAAGCGCCTTGAGGATATACACTGCAATGCCACACGAATCGTATCGGGCCTGACACGATCAGTATCACGCGATCGCCTCTTGTTAGAAGTTGGGTGGAATAATCTAGAAACAAGAAGACACGTTCAAAAGATGTGTATCTTTTACAAAATCATACACAACGATGCGCCAGATTTTCTCTATGAACTTCTTTCACCACGGGTTTATCGTCTTATAACCTCCACAATTCGTCAAATTTTATGCCTTACAGCATGCGAACTGAGCTATTTAAACGATCATTCTTTCCGTCTTGCACGGTAACGTGGAACAATTTATCCCAATCAGTGCGAAATTGCTCATCGCTTACTGAATTCAAAAAACTCATATCGCCCCCTGTATACAGACCACCTGCATATTTCTCGCATGGTTCTAGAAAACACAATATCATTCACAGTAGAATTAGAACCGGTTGTAGTGATCTGAAAAGTGATAAATTCCTCAATTACATCTCTAAATGTCCATATTGTCCACATTGTATAACTGTTGTTGAGGACGCAGAACATTATTTCCTTGTCTGTCCATCTTATTCAAACGCTCGTAACGCTCTTATTGGTAATTTATCAAATCTTAATATTACTCTGAATTCGGTGGATAATCTACTGTACGGTAATCTGGCGTTAGAAACCAGAACTAACACTTTGATTTTTAAATTTGTGCAACAATTTATTTGTAGCACTGGGAGGTTCGACAATGAGTTTCCCATATAGTAATATTTGTAAAACAATGCTGACTCAAGGTATCCATTTCAATATAGAATACGCATGGAGGGGTTACGGAATGGATGCATCATCGGGGTGACGTTGAGCCAGCGCATCGGTACACAGATTGTGCAGTCATGATGATAGTCACGGTTGCGCTGTTTGTGGCCTGAGTCGCTGACGCGGCGTTTTCTCTACCTTTTGTGTGAATCAGCATGGATCTAATGAGACACGTCCCTAAGCTGTAGTACAGAAGGCGAAGAAATGATTATTATTATTATTATTATTATTATTTTATTATTATTATTTTAACACATCCTAATCAGAACAGCGCCCAAGCGGCCTTTGGCTTTGAATATTAATTGATTTAAATCGAGAGATACAGAATGCAAAAGGGACATCAACAGCTTTTCTTTCTTTCTTTCTTTCTTCCTTTTTCTGTCTTTGTTTAGTGCTACATATTCATATTTATTTATACACATACGCACATATATATATATATATACCCATTCAAATAGTTTATTTTACATTTATGAATTTCAAAAACTTGTTTGTTTTGCCATTGTAACATTTTCTGTATTCATGTTATGGGAGCGGAGGTTTCTACTAAGTTGAAAGCACTTGTCCTCCTATCTCTTTTTGCTCAATAGTTATGGCAAACAAAAATATGTTTAAAACATTTTAAATAAAAGTGTCAATGACACTGTAGCTTAACTTGTCTGTGTGTTGTGTTTGATGAAAAGGATAATGTTCAATGTTTATGAAAGGATTGTGAAATAAGACAAGAATTGTGATAATTGGGAATATGTTAATTTCTGTTCCCTGTATGCTATGTATTTAAATAAAAATAATATGAGGTGTAGAGTGTACTAAAGAACTGAGAGGTGGGTTAATGTGAACTTCACAGTTAATGTATGTGGCCCTCACAGTTAATGTATGTCAACGAAAGTTACCAAGTTACAGTGAAATCAATCCAAAATGAGTTATCCTATCAAGTTACAATGAAATCCCTTCATAAATATGGCATGTAGACTGTGCTAAAGGTTTTCGGGCTTCAGGCCTGTGTAGCCATAACAGTTGACCGATTGCAACTAAAAGGGGACGTCCTCATCTCAATATCATACTGAGTCATTTTACCAAGTTTAATGAAATCCCTTCACAAATACGACCTGTAGTCTGTACTAAAGTTTTTTGGGTTTTAGGCTCAGGCAGCCATCATGGTTGAATGATCATGACCAAAAGGGGACGTTCTCATCTGGGCATTATCTGGAGTGAAGTTACAATGAAATCCCTTCATAAAAATGACCTGTAGACTGTGCTAAAGGTTTTCAGGCTTCGGGCCCCTGTAGCTATCACAGTTGACCAATAGTGTCCAAAAGGGGACATTCTCATCTAGATATTATTTGAAGTCAACCGACCAAGTTACAATGAAATAACTCCATAAATATGACCTGTAGACTGTGCTAAAGGTTTTGGGGTTTTGGGCTCGGGCAGTCATCATGGTTGACAGATCATGATCAAATGGGGAAGTTCTCATCTTGATATCATACCGAGTCATCCTACAAAGTTACAATGAAATCCCTCCATATTAAATATGACCTGCAGACTGTGGTAAAAGTATTTGGGTTTCGGGCTTGGGCAGCCATCACGGTTGATCGATCATGACCAAAAGGGGACGTTCTCATTTAGACATTATACAGAGGCATCCTACCAAATTACAATGAAATCCCTTCATAAATACGACCTGTAGACTGTGCTAATGGTTTTCGGGTTTTGGGCTCTGCAGCCATACCAGTTGACAAATCGTGACCAAAAGGGGACGTTCTCATCTAGACATGACCCTAAACCTGCATATGAAATTTCGTGACGATCAGACAAGAACTACGGGATGTAGCCTGTGCTAAAGGAAAATGTGAACAGACTCACAGACTTCCGAAAGCGTGATGAATATAGCTTATCTTGACTTTGTCAAGTTAAGATAAAAATGTTCGCCCCCAACAAATAGCAACAACTAACGTGTGATGTTGCTTTGGAAAGATCTCGTTAGTTGTTGATGTAAAGGCATAAATCCTGTTTAGACGAAAACAGCATGACCAGTGAAGTAAAACCAGGACTGGCATTCTTAAAAATGTAGGAGGGCTAAAAATCGCTCCCCTTGCATGGCCTTGGGGAGCGATTGGCTCTCTTCAAGCTTACAAAAGCTATAAGTGGCTAAATGAAGATTTACTATTAATGAAATCTGCCTGGTGGGCTTTATACATTTTATTTGAAGTTGCTAACAAGGTAGTCTCGGTGAGACAGCGACACTGCCCCTCCCACACCTCCAGGCTCAGAAGTCCCAGAGGTGTGGGAGGGGCAATGTGGCCATCTTACAGAGAACACTAACATAGCAGAGATCTGAAAAGATGTGGGTTTTAGAAATAGGCTGTTATGGTAATCATTATTTTCTAAAGTGAGGACGGCTAGTTTTTGCCCTCCTTTATTTCATTAAGGCGAGCAGTAGGCGAGTTAATAAATTTTTCTCACTTTAAAATGCCAGGCCTATAAAACGAGAGAAGAAGCATCACAACACCCTTTTTCCTAAGGTTTATCACCATATTATATGGCGTAATGTACCAACGGGTTAAGGTACAAGCCCTTTATTTCTTGGCCTGCAAAATTCATTCATCATGATGAACACAGGATCAAATAACAGAAAACTTTTCAGATTTTTTCACTTTGGTGTCACATGATTTATACACAGAACAAATCAAATGCTTCAGTTGATAAAAGTAAAGAGAATTCTATGTTAATCTGGTGCAAGGAGCAATGCAACAGTTCTACTGGTCAATTAACTAAACTGAGCATGCAGAAAAGTTTCCTTCAAAGTGTCACATTCCAAATTCATTCCAACTGTGTGTGTCAAAACAATTCCTTTCAAATTTGAATTGGAAAATAATAAATCTGGTTAATATAACAATAACATGATTTTGGAGGGCATTATGGTTCATTTGCGGCCCTGCAGCAATGATGAACAGCCCGAAGGTTTATTAAAGGCCCGAGACGAAGTCGAGGGCCGTTAATAAGCCCAAGGGCTGTTCATCATTGCTGCAGGGCCGCTAATGAATCATGATGCCTGACAACAATTATGTTATTACTATTATTACCAGTCCCTGTTACAGCTAACCGCACGAGGGAATTGCTGGAAAAAATAATCAGTAAGTCGGTTCGATATTTCTGTTTCGATCGCTCGTTCGACTTCCGTTCGGAAATACAAAGGGACTTCGTCCGAATGGGAGTAATTCATTTGACCATGGAATCTAAAAATAGCTGGGCCGCTAATGGCTATTTATACCATTATTCGCCCGCGGCCCGGCTTCGTCGAATGACGTCCCTGAAATTATGGAGTTTTAACAGCCCTCCAAAATCATGTTAATCTACTAGTAACTTATAGATTTAGTGGTAATAATAAATGTGAACAAATGAAATCTTTCAATACACAGTCGCCGTAATGTCTATTGGTTAGGAGTCATCAAGCCCTGGGTCAAGACATTTAGAGTTGTGGAAAGTTTTGTGACTGGCTGTCTAATAATGTCGGTGGATACACATTACACCCATTTAACTAAACAACTAAGCAGTCAATGAATCATTTAGCTGATCTCAGGGTTTCTTCTGGCCTCTTCCGGAAAGGGTCAGAGCCCGTACAATTGGGAAAATTAGCATCATGAGGGATCCAATTTGGATTTTATATTAGAGGGGAAAAAAGAAACAAAGAATAAGAAATGTTACCTTCATACGGAACTAAGAACATTAAAGGGACAAAAAGCTGCAAATGTGAAATGAAAGTGTCAATGATACTGTAGCTTAACTTGACTGTGTGCAGTGTTTGATGAAAAGGATAATGTTCAATGTTTATGAAAGGATTATGAAATAAGACAAGAATTGTGATAATTGAGAATATGTTAATTTCTGTTCCCTTCATGCTATGTTGTCAATAAGAATAAATTTGAGGAGTAGACTGTACTAAAGAATTGAGGCCTGAGTTGATGTGGCCTGCACAGTTAAAGTATGTAAACCAAAGTTACCAAGTTACAGTAAAATCATCCCAAAACGAGTCATCCTACCAAATTACAATGAAATCCCTTCAAAAATATGACTTGTAGACTTTGCTAAAGGAATCTTGGTCATATGATGGTCCGGAGGTCACGGTTGACTGATCGTGACCAAAATAGTACAGTCTCATCTAGATATCACACCAAGTTATCCTACTATGTTACAATGAAATCCCTTCATAAAAACAACCCGTAGACAGTGCTAAAGGAATCTAGGTCACATGGCCAGGCAGAAGTAACAGATGACCGATCGTGACCAAAATAGGACATTCTCATCGAGACATCATACCGAGTTATCCTTCCAAGTTACAATGAAATCGCTTCATAAATATGAACTGTAGACTGTGCTAAACAAATCAGGTCATGAGCCTATTCGGCCCTGATGGTTGACCGATTATGGCCAAAATAGGACGTTCTCATCTAGACATTATATCGAGTCATCCTACCAATTTACAATGAAATTCCTTTATAAATGCAAGCTGCAGACTGTACTAAAGGAATCTGGATAATGAGCCACTGCGGCCATCACGGTTGACTGAACCCGACTAAAATAGGGTGTTCTCATCTAGTCATTATACAGACCTGTAGACTGTGCTAAAGGTTTTGGGGTTTTGGGTCCACCCAGCCATCATGGTTGACCGACTGCATCAAAATGGGTACGTTCTCATCTAGATATTACCTTGAACCTGCATATGAAACTTCATGATGATCGGACAAGAACTACGGGGTGCAGCCTGTGCTAAAGAAAATGTGAACAGACTCACAGACTTACAGACTCATAGACTTCTGCACGTGTGATGGCAATAGCTGAAAAATAAGTTGACCATTTCACAAAATCACAATTATGCAAAAGTACCCATAAGTTTCATTTGTCAGTTTTATGAACATACTCGTATCAATTAAATAAATTAACTTAAAGGAGAGAATTTACTGTCTTTGTCGAAAAACTATTCTCATTTCGACTTAATTCATGGAAATTAAATTTCTGACAGAGCCATGCAGAGTGCAATTTTTCATATTCATCAAACTTTGGTGTAACAGAAAGACAAATGGGAAGTTTTTGTCCATGGTACTGTAACTTCCATCATGAAGACCATCAAAAGCCTGTATATTTCAAGATTTCATGAGAAAATCACTGCCAAGGTACTGTATATGTATCATGAAGACCATCATAAGCCTGTATATCAGAAGATGTGTCCTACAAGGATCTCTCCAAAATTGGAAAAGGCCCTCCAGAGTGAAACCCTAGTAACTATTTAAATATGAGGGTTTTTTTTACTGTGAAAAAAAAATGTCTTGGGTATAATGTAACATTTAAAAACCAAAAACTGATTCTCCCAACAGGCGTTTGCAAGAATCAAAACTGATGTTCGTGAACTGGGACAAATTTTATGGCCTGCACAAAAACCTTCTTACCATTCATCCATTCCAATGAGTATTCTTCATGACATTTCATACAATAAGATACATGGAGTGTCCCGTGAGCTTCCACAATCTTATCCTCTTCTAAACCAGCTTTTCTCTCTAGGGCATCAATATTCTGAAAATAATAAAATAGCGTTGCATGAAATTGTTCTTGTATGATTCAACAGCAAGTCAGTGCTTAACCCTTTTAACACTGGTGGTATCTTCCATGCCAGTTAAATGGAGGGAATTGGAAGAGTCCATATCTATTATTTGGGGGTAGAACAATTAATATTTTCAACGTGCAGCCTTTAAGGCTGCACGTTCAAAATATTAATTGTTCTATTACACAAGTTCACTTAGTAGCCATCCTCCTTAATGAAATTATGATGTGTCATGTTCCTGGACCAGAAAAACGGCCTCTAGTGTTGAGTTTTAAGCCTGTTTTTCTGTCTCTTAGTCAGTCGGGATAATAGTTCATGAAGTAAAGACTTCTTGGAAATTTAATTTTAGTCGTGAAGTAACAACATCTTCTATTTAATTAACATGTACCACACTGGTACTCCAAATTGGTCATGCTGGGACGCCAACAGCCAAAATCGGGTACAACAGATACCCACTTATATGACCGACTGTGCGTGTGACATAAGTTCACGTAAGAAATACAGTCTCGTAAGAAAGTACATGATTACAGGCAAGAGTGAATCGATATTGAAGACTCCAATTCAGACAAAAATATCCCAACTTGAAAATAATTGGGGAGGAGGGTGTATGTGACCCCCCAACCAGCAATAAATAAACCTACTCATCAGGCCGAGTAATTTACATACTGAACAGTTGAAAAAGAAATTTTTTAAACAATTTCAACAAAACCATATTATGTGACCATGATTGGATCACATAATGATGATGGTTTGGTGTTTGGAAGTTATATGCAATTTACAGGATTATTTAATTGAGAAATATTAGGGCTGTCATGATTAATCGATTAACCGATTGTCGATCGGTCACACCCAAATTGATTAGCATTTTCCTTTGTCGAAGACTCGTTAAATTTTACCCTGTTTTAGACGTTTAATAATTTTTAAAAAAAATTGAGGAAAAACTATTGTTTCTAAATGTAAAAGGTCAAGAACGTCGACGTTAAACCTCAAGAAGCCGATAGAAGCATTTGTGTTTTAGGCACATTCAAAGCTTTGATGTTCTGAACTTTTGAACCGTCAGTGTAATAATCAAGACTGGTCGGCAGTTGCGAACTTCGCAACTGCCGACCGGTCTTGATTATTACACTGACGGTTCAAAAGTTCAGAACATCAAAGCTTTGAATGTACCTAAAAAAATGATCGTCTTCGTTGTTTACTTGAGGTAGGTCAACTGACCTGAACTTCATTTTTAATGACTTCAAAGAGATGGAGAGGGGGTCATCTAGGAATGATCAATCGATTATTATCGATTATTTGCGACGATTAATCGATTCCTAAATTACAAAATCGTGACAGCCCTAAGAAATATCCAATACAGTGGGCTCCACAACACTAAAATCTCAAATGGACCCCTGTTGCATTTGATCTCTCCATTTCGGGGTTCAAAACTAAACAATGCACAAAAACAAGAGATTGAGCCAGAGGTGCTGACATACTCCCACCAGTGTCAAATTGAGGGATAAGGCTGACAGATGGACAATATCTCTAACCTAATTGAGCGACCCAGCCACCAAGAAGAGCATGCCAAGCATGGCATATGCACCCCCCACATCTCAAAATGCTAAGATGGACATACTTTCCACACTAAGCATACACATGAGGGGTTTGTCTCTGTTTTACATCGGGGAAAGATCCAACCCAGTAGAAATTGTGAGAGCCTCGAACACCTGTTACCAATAGTTTGTGTCAATCAGACCATGGACATGCGAGATGTGAGACTATTGTATTTGTTTTACAACAAGAACTTAATTCACTCCCCCCCCCCCCCCCCCCCCCCCCCCCCCCACAGGTGATTGTGAAGGCCACAAACACCTGTTACTGAAGTCTAGTGAAGATCGGACCATCCACTTAAGAGATATAGAATAAAGACATAATGTTACATGTTTGGAGGTATTTGCATACATTTTCTTTGTTTTACTGCAGGAGCATGAAAGCCAATCCCTCAGTCACAATTATAATGTCCACATACACCCATGGGCTAAGTCTGGGCCATCCAGTGAGAGAAGATGTCGAACAAATCCACCCACAAACAAACCATTCTCAAACAAGCCTAAGAGATGAAAATTGGCTATTTTGTTCACTCTAAGGATCATAAATCTCAAAACAAAAATATATGGACAGCAAAACGGTATATGCCTCTGAAAGAGCTCATCATACTGAACACCTGTATGAAATTTCATCAATATCCAAGCACTAATGTTCAAGTTATGACCTGAACAGACATCGGACAGGCAAATTAAAAAAAAAATAACTTAAAAAAGGGGGATAATTCTAGAAAGTGAGAAGTAAGAAACATCACTGAAGACTTGTTTGAAAGCCTTTCCTATAAGCAATCTTCCTGCTAAATTTCATTGAGATCTGACAACTCAAACCTGAGACACAAAGCAAAGAGACAAAAAATTGGCTATTTCGTACTCTCTAAGGTTCATAACTCATGGAATAAATATGCGGACAACAAAAAGGTTTATTTTTCTGAAAGAGCTAATGATACTGAACAACTGTATAAAATTCATCAAAATCCGAGGACTAATCTTCAAGTTATGACCTGAACACACATTAGACAGATATATGGATGCACACCCAGATGCACACACGGACGCACACATGGGCAGATGCAATCCAGTATACCCCACTTTTTTTTTAAAAGTGGGGCTATAATAAAATTATCATTAAACTTCAACTGAAAATTGTCAAGTGAAGAAACCTTAGTGAGAACTATAAAAGACTCACCTGGGTGTAATGTCGTAGTAAAATGCCTTCATCATTTAACATGTTTATGAAGTAATGGCAAATTGTTGGCTGAAATGAAAAATTATTTATTTGAACAACTCCAAATCTGTTTTTATAGTCCTTATCAGGCATTCTAAAGGCTGTGCAGAAAAATGTTATTTATTATATGTTAGCCTGTGAATTATTGCATATTATCTAAAAGATATTTCTCAAAATCTGTCGACTCAAAGGATATAAAGAAATATTCCTCACTAGCTTTCTACTGACATAAGGCTTCGGCGCATGATGTCGCCTTGAACGTCACCTTGAAGGAATGATCAGCAGATCTTTGTAACTGTCTTGAAACCATTTGCAGTCAAATTGGGCTGAATACTGCACAGTAAAATGTCACGTAGCATATAATAAAAAGAAAATATACGCTATTTTAGTGAATATCAGAAATTATCTCATTCATGTGGACCTGAAAGTATTATTTTTCACTTGTGCAAGTGCTCGGGAAAAATAAAACTTTCAGGTCCACATGAATGAAATAATTCCAGATATTCACCAAAACAGCATATCCTCCATATACTTAATTAATTAGTAAGATGGAACAGGATATCAAAATTTATTATTTTAACCCTTTACCTAACCTGAAAAGCAGACGACACTTGCAAAAATAATTCTTGAATAACTAATTTTTTTCATTTTTTGTCTCAAAAACATAAGTTATGACCCCACGTTGGAACGAGCTCAACGAGCTCGTTCCAACAACGGGTCATAACCTATGTTTTTGAGACAAATGAAAGTGTCAATGACACTGTAGCTCAACTTGTCAAGACAAAGACATGTACATGTATAGTATGTGACACAGCAATGACAAACATCTAGGTAATGACCTGATAACAAAGGTACATATAAAGTATTTAACGGTCTGTACATAAATACTGACCGTTGCCTGTAACAAATGTATAGGTAAACTATTGTAAAGGTGGGTGACAGTCAGATGCTAAACTAGAAAAGAAATCTTTGAGTCCCAGAGTGGGTCTGACTGAACCCCAAAATATTTGTTCTCATAGCACAGTGATAACAAAGGCACCCCAAAAATACACTCATTCCTGTCCCAAGGTGAAAACAAAGGTACCCAAGAAGTTTCGTGAAGATCAGTTCACAAATATGAGCTGTGTAGAAGTTGTGACAAAAAACTGATTGGACCTAATTTCGGTACAAAAAGGCCACTGGCAGCCATCTTGAATTTTGGACCGCACCCAGAAACACTCGTTCTCGTTCCAAGGTGATAACAAAGGTACCCAAGAAGTTTTGTGAAGATCGGTTCATAAATACAGCCTCTAGCCCGAGCCGTATTGACATGTGCACTTACAGTGTATTAGTAGCACTGAATAAATCAAAGTTCATCTAATTTGCATAACTTCTGCACGAGAAAAAACCTGTACTATATGTGATGTATTCCATGTTACTAAACATTCATACAAATATTTATTCAAATCAGAACTTTCATACAGAAGTTCTGTACAAAAGACTGATTGCACTAATTTTGGTACAAAATGGCTGCTGGTGGCCATCCTGAATTTTGGATCACACCCGAAAACACTCGTTCTCATCCCATGGTGATAACAAAGGTACCCAAGAAGTTTTGTAAAGATCGGTTCATAAATACGGCCTCTAGCCTGAGCCGTATAGAAGTTATGTACAAAAAACTGATTAGACCTAATTTCGGTACAAAATGGCCACTGGCAGCCATCTTGAATTTTGGACCGCATCCAGAAACACTCAGTCTCGTCCCAAGGTGATAACAAAGGTACCCAAGACGTTTCATGAAGATCGGTTCATAAATACAGACTCTAGCCCGAGCTGTATTGACATGTGTACTTACTGTGTGTAAGTAGCACTGAAAAAATCAAAGTTCATCTAATTTGCATAATTTCTGCACGAGAAAAAAAACCTGTATTATATGTGATGTATCCCATGGTACTAAACATTCACACAAAAAAATTATTCAAATCAGCGCTTTCATATGGAAGTTCTGTGCAAAAATCTGATTGCACCAAATTTTGTACAAAATGGCTGCCATCGGCCATCTTGAATTTTGGACCGGACCCAAAAACACTCATTCTCGTCCCACGGTGATAACAAAGGTACCCAAGGAGTTTCGTAAAGATCGGTTCATAAATACGGCCTCTAGCCCGAGCCGTATTGGCATTTGCACTTACAGTGCTGAAAGTAACACCAAAAAACATCAAAGTTAAGCTAATTTGCATAATTTATGCACGAGAAAAAAACCCGTATTATATGTGATGTATCCCATGGTACTAAACATTCATACAAAACATTATTCAAATCAGAGCTTTCATATGGAAGTTCTGTACAAAAAACAGATTTCTGCATCATCGGTACAAAATGGTGGCTGGCAGCCATCTTGAATTTCGGACCGCACCCAAAAACACTTGTTCTCGTCCCACGGTAATAACAAAGGTACCCAAGAAGTTTCGTAAAGATCGGTTCATAAATACGGCCTCTAGCCCGAGCCATATCCAATTGTTGACGGACAGACAGACCATGGCATAAGCTCAAATTTGGCTTCGCCAAAGTTGAGCTAAAAATGAAAAAAATAATGAAAATTAATTGGCAATTTTTGAGAATCGCGCTGACCGGTTTTGGCCGTTACGTTAGGTAAAGGATTAATTAGTATTTTTTTTCAAATTTTTCAACGAAACCATATCATGTGACCTTTCACTGCAACAAGCTCATTCCAATGAGTGTCATATGATATGGCTTTGTTAAAAAGTTTTTAAAAAAAAAAAATTTCAACTGCTTAATTTTCAAATTATGAGGGCAGATGCGATTGATTCATTGGGTAAAGGGTTAATTAATATGTCTCTTTGCCAGTGGAAATTATACAATTAACAGGAGTAAACAATTAACAGAGATTTGTCACTTTCCTGTATTCTACAGACAAACTGAGCATTTATTATATTATACCTTGTTTGATGAACTCATGTAGTTATGTCATCAAGATATGAGAGAGAAAATGCCTGTACTGGATGTATGGAATCCAAATAGGTCTATAAACAAATTTCAGTGATATTCAGGTGTAATGCTTCGATATATTGTAAGATTTTTTTATTCAATTAACAAGAGTTTACTCAATAACCTATACACAATTAACAGGACAAATTTATTGTGAAGGTATGCTAAATGGTTTTGAGTTTGTAAGTTATCTTCAAGTTCAACAAGAGCTGGGGCCAGGGCCATATCCTGGTACATACCCCCACTGATGTATACCACCTTGCTGCACACAGTATTTTGTTCAAATCCATCCATTCACTACTGAGATATCGAGCTGGATGCATGAATGGATGGACAGATGGACAGACAGATGCATTTAATCCAGTATACATCCAAATCTCTTTGAGAGTGGAGGTATAATTAACAGGGTTATTCAACTGAGAGATATCCAGTTAAGTGGATTCCACTTTACCAATGTCGCTATTTCTTTTCAAAACAGTAACTTAAACTAGAGGTATTGGCCTTACCTTTTGGCCATGGACACATCATGTTAGATAGTTTTATGGGTGGAGGAAGCCGGGAGTTGCAAGAGAGAACCACTGAGCAACATACTAAGGCAAGTGCACCATCTACATGCAGTATGCTTTAATACTATATAACCCTTTACCTAACATGAAAAGCAGACGACACTTGCAAACAAAATTCTTGAATAACTAATTTTTTTCATTTTTTGTCTCAAAAACATAGGTTATGACCCCTTATTGAAACGAGCTTGTACCAAAGAGGGGTCATAACCTATGTTTTTGAGACAAAAAATGAAAAACTAATGAAAATTAATTGGCGATTTTTGTGAATAGCACTGGCCAGTTTTGGCCATTATGTTGGGTAAGGGTTAAGCCTATTTAACACTTTTGGCTCCTTAATTGAATAGACACTCAACAATGATGTAAAAACACGATCAACATAAATGCATCCTACCAGTTAAGTTCTCAAGGAAGAATATACCTGGGGGGACTTTTTCAAAGCAACATAAGAGGGGCTGTTTGTTGCTGTATGGGAACTTACAGAGATGAAGGTAAAATGTCAGTAAAATTTAATGTTTATTTATTGGTGTTTAAGGTCACATATTTCTGCACAGTGGCTAAGCGTGACTGCAACATGGATAAAAAGTCAAGTCCAGCCAATCATATACATCCATGTTGGCCTTTATAGAGGACTTCCAGGTCCTATTTTACCAGTAAAACACAGCTTGTTTACAACAGTAAACAAGGGCTATGCAAAGCATGGGCCACTGCCCCCAACCCGTAAGCATGTTCGAAGTAGCCTTAAAGGTACTGTGGTACAGAAAAATTTTCCAAGTCAAAAGAGTCCAAAAGGTGAAAAAGGGCCATAGCTCTGGAAAAAATTATTGGACGGAACTCGTTCCTTGTGCATATCTGTTCCCCCATGCGGGTCTATCAGCATACCAAATACAATATACAATTCCGACCGATGACTTTGAAATTACAATGCAAAACATTTGTACAGACAGACAGATGGACAGACAGGTGGATGGATGGACGGACAGATGGGCAACTTCACTAGATACCCCAAGTCCTCCTTCGGAGGTTGGGGACACAACAAGTACTGCTGCACTTCCTGGGGTTGCCACAGGGAGCCATTCAATTAAAAGATGTACAGACTCACACACACACACACATTATACTATCACAATGTTTCCATCAGATGCTGATAAAACTCACCTTAAACTGACATTGGAACATAAATTTTCTGTTCTCAAAAAAGGGTACTGGATCTTTCTGAAGAAGAAGAAAAAATTTGGTTTAAATTTATTTGTGAAAAAGGGGTTATTTTTGCCAACTTTTAACATTAATATACAGTACGATATAGAGGATATCTAGTGTTTTTGAGTGGATACCCAAAAGTATCTCATGAGTGACTGAGACCAATGTTTATTTTTCGCTTGTGGCAAGCCACTTGCAAAAAATAAACATTTGTCTACGTCACTCTGCTCACTCATGAGAAAATAAACATTTGTCTCAGTCACTCATGAGATAATTTTTGTTATTCCCTCAAAACATTAGATTTGGCCTAAACAAGTTAAAAATCAGTTTTTCAGGCCCTCCTGCATGGTCATTTTGGCTGCTGCATGCTCTTTTTTTATATCCAATACAAACTTAAAAAAATAAAAATTAAATGGTTTATGTTTGATAATATACCCAAGTTAATAAAATTGATAAATTTGTCCCTTGAGTACAAGAAGGATCTGCAATGCTAAAGCACTCAAGGGACAAAATACACCCCCACCGATGCTGTAGATTATGAGGCCAAAAACATATAAAAACCAAGAATATGAACTTTTGATGGCAAAGAAATAATTACAAAAATAAAAAAAATTTTTTAAAAATGCCCTCCCACATGCAATTTTACAAAAAATGGCCTGAGAAACAGAATAGTAATGAACCGATTATCAAAACTTGCTATAAACCGATTACCAATTATATCTCGGCCAATTATACCTATTCCGATGGTTGAAATAGGACACAGAAGAAAATCTGCTGGTGCTTGTTATACTACAGAATTTTGTTGATAAATCCCCAATTACGAAAGCTTAATACCACATAAGTTCTCAGAGAATGCATATTTAGTGCTGGGCAATATTAGCAAAAACAATATTTGCATTTTTTGGAGTTGGGGTGGGGGGAGAAGATCGTTATCAATGATACAATCACACGATATTGTTCTCTTGTGAAGATTGTGTTTTATTCCGGTAAATAGTGTTAATGCGGTTTTGTGTAAGGATACACTACACTTGGTTGCATTAACCAGGAATATACTGAGCACACACACTTTGTGTCTTAATTGAATAATATAATTTTGATGTTAATGTGTGTTGTGAAGTCGTATGATGCATTGTTTACAGATATGTCAGAATGTATTATTCAATGTTCTTTACAATCAACAATGGAGAGAAACATCAAGGGATGTAACTGAATTAAAAAATGAACTTGGCAAACTGAAAACATGTTTGTGACAGTCATGCGACTTACATGTTGTGTAACAATCATCTATCATTGAAAAAAGAGAGTTTTTTAGTTTTTTCTCCAATTTTAATTTCTTATTGTATTGTGATGATTGCATCACGAAGTACTACAGACAACCAGCTGAACACATTTTATTTACACGTACCCAATGCAATGTTGTACAGCATAATGATTGAAAGCCAGTGACTTCGATCAGCTGGGAAATGGTGGCAATCTCGTAATAATTGCAGTTAGTAAATTCTGCAATATCTCTACTCTTCAAATTCCTAAATTTTCTGCTATGCACCACACGTGTTTTTAATAGGGAAACTTTATTGAAATGACCAGATATCAAAGGGATTTTTAATAGTCAGTGTTAAATATAGAATAACTGAAAATTGCCGGTATTTAACTGCCAGTCGTCATAATCGGCCGGTGCCCCATAACCGGCCGGTTGTAATTGCCGATTCCGATTATTGGTCCATCACTAAAACAGAAAATCTACTTTCAGAAGAAGCTGGTAATTTTCAGTGATAAATCAGTGGTATTCACCTTGATTAGGCTTCAAATCAAAGCATGAAAGCCCACAGCTGATTAGTGCCCTTTTCCGCATTAATAGTCTGCCATGATAAAATATAGTTCCCATATACTTCTGTTGCTATACCTCATGAATGTTATCAAATTCTAACATATAGTATATTTAGTATAACTATAAATAATAACATTTTGTATAACTATAAATAATAACAGTTAACATATTTTATCATTTATAAACAACAATAGCTTTGATATAGGAAAGTGATTTTGAAACATTCTCGATACAGTATAAGTGAAAATTTCTATATCTTCACTGCAGGGGATATGATTATTTATTTATTTATTTATTTATTTATTTATTTATTGGTGTTTAAGGTCACATATTCACATATTTCTCCAAACAACTAATCATGACTGCAACATGGATACCAGAGGCTCGAGTGAGCCTAAAATGCTCACCTGGCTCAAGTTGTCAAAAGAGATGAGCGTATCAGTAAGTGATCAACAGCAAGAGAAATGTTTTGATTTGCTATGACACAACCAAAGGCAACTTTTTTTGGCCATTCATTTCTGCTGGTCCTAGGAAAGCTTTCTTGCAAGCTCTGTTCTGTGAATTTTTGTTTTCAACTACTGTGGTTCTCTCTACACTAGCCCCTCCCCCCCCCCCCCCCCCACCAAAAAAAAAAAAAAAATTCATGGCATCAATCAAATCTTTGGAACCCACATTGCAGTCTCAACAGGGTTACATTAAAGACATGCATACAGGAATCAGATAAATGTTTCCAGCATTTAAAGGGTTCATTCAACATGAAATAACATACATGTGCACAGTTGTGAAAGAGTTCATCATGAAATAAAATCTTTGGAAAAAACACACTGAAGTCACAAGAGGGTTTGTTCATATAAAATCTTTGGAACCCACATTGCAGTCTTGAGAGGGTTAAATTAAAGACATGCATACAGGAATCAGATGTTTACAGAACTGAAAGGGTTAATTCAACATGAAATAAAATCTTTGCAAAACAAACTGAAGTCCACAAAATTTTCAGATTAAAATAACAAGATAACAATGTTTTCTAGCAACATTGTTGATTTAAGAACAATATGTCAATCAATGTTCTCAGTGAATGAACATTTTCCATCAGGATAAACTACTGCAGAAATGCTGACTCATAGCTTTTTTAATACCCTCTACCGGGCATCCTGATTGAACCGGTGGCAATTTTTTTAACCAATCCCTTCTTCCGGTCCTAAGGATGCTTCGTACCAAATAACAGTTCTCTGTTCCTTGTGGTTTGGGATATATAGGCTTTTGATTTTTTTTCTGTTTTTAGCCCCTTGGGTTGGGGGGGGGGGGCATCAATCAATTACTTGGGATCCACTTGTACTACATGCCAAATTTAGTTGAAATTGGCCCACCGATTCTTGAAATAGAAATGTTGGGCGGAGCCCAAAATGGATATGCCCCCACAGAGAGCCCAGATATTGACCTATCAACTTCCCTTGAACAAACTTTAATCTTTTACACCAAAGGATGTTCCATACCAAACATCAGGGCATTCCCTCTGGTGGTTCATGAGAACAAGATTTTTAAAGGTTTCAAGCTTTGGGGCCATAAACTAGAGCCTGAATATGGCAGCAGCTTCATTTGAACAAAATAGAAAGGGTATACTCCATAGATGGTATGTGCAATATATGTTTGAATTTGGCCTAGTGGTTGTGAAGAAGATGTCAAGTTTGCAAAAAGTTAATGGACGATGGATAAAAGTGATGGCAATAGCTCCCACTGACTTGCAGTCAGGTGAGCTAATAAAGTAAAGTCCAGCCTATCGTTTATACCCATGTTGACCAATCAGAGGACTTCCACTCCAGGCATTGGTTACAGGATCCTACTTTACCAGTAAAACGGAATGTGTTTACCATGGTAAACAAGCATGGTTTCAGTTTGGTTTTCTCACAGGAAGATATGATCATTATTTTCCCATGATTCTTTCTATAATTAATTGATAACGCATATAAAAAGGCATTTTTTAAGAATAGAAAGAAAAAAATATTTGGCAGATACTTCAGAATGATTCACTTTCAATATCAGCTAAGTTTCTACCTTATATATTTCAATAACTGTGGAGGTATTGTTTCTAAAAGAAGGCTCACCTGACTCAAGTTGTTAAAAGAGATGAGTGTGTCAGTAAGTGATGGGCAGCAAAAGAGCAATTTTTTGATTTACCATGTTTTTAAGGCATTTTAGGCTTATGGGGCATTAACCCCACCCCAAGGGGCATAGTAACTGTTGGGGAAAAAAATCAGAAGAGTGAACTCCACCAAGATGCTTTATTACCAAATTAGTTTAGACTTGACCCAAAGGTTTTAAAGAAGAATACTTAGTTGATGGAGCATAAGAAAGATAATGACTTGGCATTTTCCCATTGCCATCAGCGTTAAAATGGGCATCCCCATACGGCACCACATGACAAAATCGTTAGCAATTTTTTTGATCCATCTGATTCCACTGGTCCTAAGGAAGCTTTATACTTAAAAAACAATAGTCTGGTCCATGAAGTGTTTGAAATATGGACATTTGAATTTTCTTCTATTTTTTGCACCTGGGGTTCCCATGGAGCAGCAAGAAAAAAAAAACATTCGGGCATAAATCAAGTAGTTACAGCCCACTTACACTACATTCCAAAGTTGGTTCCAATGAGCCCATTGGTTCATGAAATAGAAATTTTAGGTAGAGCCCATAATGGGCATGCTACCACAGAGAGCCTAGATATTGATCTACAACTTGCCTTGAACAAATTTCAATCTCTACCACCAAAGGAAGTTTCAACCAAATATCAAAGCATTCTCTATGGTAGTTTATGATAAAAAACACTTTTTTATTTAAAGAATTTTCCTCATATTGAACCAAGTTAAAATTCGAGCTTCCATATGGAGCCCGAATATGAACCTAAAGACTTGATTTGGACATACTTGAATCTGCCCCTCTATTGATGCTGAATACCAAATATGAAAATTTTGGCCTTGTAGATATGAAGAAGATTTTTAAAGAATTGTTTTTGAATTGTACCATGTTAAAATTCAGGCTCTCATAAAGAGTTCAAATATGAACCCAATGAATATAAGCAACCTGTCATTTGCAAAATGAGGTTCCCAGAGGGTGAATTTGCTGATGCTATCCCATACAGTATCCTCTAGGTACATCTTTCTATTTTGGCTTGAGACCTTGATTCAGACTGAGGTTTTGCGATGCTACTCTGTGCAGGGTAGCATTAGTGATGAACCGATAATCGGAATCGGCAATCGGAACTGGCCGGTTATGGGGCATAGGCCGATTTTGACAACCGGCAGTTTCCGGTTATTCTATATTTAACACTGACTATTAAAAATCCCTTTGATATCTGGCCATTTCAATGAAGTTTGCCCATTAAAAACGTGTGTAGTGCATAGCAGAAAATTTAGGGATTTGCAGAGCAGATATTACGGAATTTACCCACTGCAACTGGTATGAGATCGCCACCGTTTCCCGAAGATTGTAGAGTTCATTTAAACATTAGAGAAATACATCAGAGGAGGTAACAGGTTGAAAAAAGAACATTGAATAATACATACTGACATACGTGTAAAATCATGTGTCATATGACTACACAACACACATTAACATCAAAATTATTATTCATTTAAGACACAAAGTATGAGCGCTCAGTATATTCCTGGTTAATACAGCCAAGTGTATTGTATTCTCACACAAAACCGTATTAACACTATTTTCCAGAATAAAACACAATCTTCACGAGAACAATATCGTGTGATTGTATCGTTAATAACGATATTTTCCCCACACCCCAACCAAAATGCAAATATTGTTTTGGCTAATATTGACCAGCACTAAATATGCATACTCTGAGAACTTATCTGGTATTAAGCTTTCGTAATTGATGATTTATCAACAAAATTTCATATTATAACAGGCACTAACAGATTTTCTTCAGTGTCCTACTTCAACCATTGTAATCGGCATCAGAATCGGCATAATTAGCAGAGAAATAACCGGTAATTGGTTGATAGCAAGTTTTGATAATCAGTTCATCACAAGGTAGCATCACCAAATTCACCCTCTGGGGACCTCATTTTGCAGATGACAGTCTGCTTTTTTCAGGCTTGCCAATGACTTGATTTAACCTAAATCTGGCCCCAAAAAGAATGTGGTATAACTAATATTAAAGGTTTCTGACTGATGGATTTGAAAAAGAAAATCTTTGAAGAATATTCCTAATATTGCACTATTTAAATTTGAAGCGGGGACTTGATTTGAACAAACTTGAATCTGATCCACCTAAGGATTCCATATTCCCAACATCAAAAGATTTTGAGTGGGGGATCTTAAGAAGATTTTTAAAGAATTTTTTCTCATTTTACACTAAGTTAAAATTCGGGCTACCATAACAAGCTCAAATATGAACCCAGGGGCTAAATTTGAACAAACCTGAATCTGGCACCTATAAGGATGTTGTACAACAAATACCAAAAGAGTCTGACAGGCGAATTTAAGGAAGAAGATTTTCAAAGAATATTCCTCATATTGCACAAAGTTAAAATTCAGACTGCTTACCAGGAGCCCAAATAAGAACCCAGGGACTTGATTTGAACCAACTTATCGTCCGGAAACCAGTTGTTTACAATTTACTGTGTGAAGGGTCACTGTGACCTTGGCCTTTGACCTAGTGATTCCAAAATAAATAGGGCTCTTTCTTGCACCAATGTCAACCTACCTATGAAGTTTCATGAATGTGGGTGGAAACATTATCAAATTATCATCCGGAAACCAATTGTTTAGGATTTATTATGTTCAAGGTCACTGTGACCTTGACCTTTGAGCGAGTCCAAAATATATAGGGGTCTTCCACTCACCTAGGCCAACCAACCTATGAAGTTTCTTGAATGTGGGTTAAACCATTATCAAGTTATCATCCGGAAATCAATTGTTTATGATTTACTATTTTGAAGGTCACTATGACCTTCACCTTTCACCTAGCGAGTCCAAAATAAATAGGGTTCTTCCTCTCACTGATGCGAACCTACCCATGAAGTTTCATGAACATGGGTCAAACCATTATCAAGTTATCATCCAGAAACCAAGTGTTTTGATTTACTATGTTCAGAGTCACTGTGACCTTGACCTTTGACCTAGCGAGTCCAAAATACATAGGGTTCTTCCTCTCATGAAGGCCAACATCTATATGAAGTTTCATGAATGTGGGTTCAACCATAGTCAAGTTATCATCTGGAACCCAATAGTTTAGGATTTAGTATGTTCAAGGTCACTGTGATCTTCACCATTGACCTAGTGAGTCCCAAATAAATAGGGTCCTTCCTCTTACCGAGGCCAACCTACCTATGAAGTTTCATTAATGTGGGTTGAACCATTATCAAGTTATCATCCAGAAACCAATTGTTTACGCGCCCGCCATTCATCAAACTATAAGTCGAGTTTGACTTCGTCACAACTCGACTAAAAAAATTTGAACTGGTGGATTAGGAGAACAATTTTTTAAAATTTAAAATAAGGCTCCAATAGGAAGCCCAAATGAGAATGCAAGGACTTGATTTGAACAAATTTGAGTTGAATCCCTCTAAGGATGTTAAAGCCAAATCACCAAGAGTTTTACTGCTTGTTCTGGGAAAGAAGATTCTTTCAGTTTTTTGTAAAGTACTGACTGGGCAGTTTTCCATTACCAATTACCAAATATGTTTTTGGGCCCTTTCAGTTCTATTGGACCTAAGCCAGTAAGGATGCTTCATATCATATAACACAATTCTCTGTTCTGTGCAATTTTGGAAATATGGGTATTTGAATTCTATTTTTAGCTCCTATTGCCTGAGAAACTTTCTTTGTGCAATGTTTGGTTGGGTTTGATCCAGTGGTTCAGAAGAAGTATGATATTTAATTATTTATTTATTTATTGAGGTTTAACGACAATTTTGTCAGCCAGGGTCACTTCGTGTCAGACAGCTTTACTGGTGGAGGAAACCAGAATACCCAGAGAGAACCACAGAGCAATGGTGAGCAACTGTCAAACTCCCCAACGTACCAACTCTACACAACCAGCATTAGCATTTGTTGAAGACAAGTGCACCATCGATGTGCAGTACACCTTAATACACAGCACCACCATGACCCCACGTGGGCAATCGGGATTAAGTGCCATGCCCAGTATCAGACTCCAGGTCAAGGCACTTAATCCTGATTGCCCACAAGTCTCATATGCAACAACGGATGGTAATGACATAAAGGGGTAATCAGTCTGCACTATAAATTCACAGAGCCCACTATTATAACATCCAATGATGATGAAGCTAATCTGCAGAAAAGGGCTGTATACAACATAGAACTGGGTGGTGTTGAAATCTCTGGTTCTGTGCCAATAATAGAATTTGGGGGATGATTTATCTTGGTATCGGCTGGTATCGGTATAGTATCCGGTACTGAGAAGGGTATTTTCATTACACTTCCTGGCTATAGGTCCATGTTCTATGGTAGTCAGAGACACAGAATGCTCCTATTCAACAGTTAATGCTTGTTGATAAAACATTTAATGAAAAATGAATGTATCATTTGTCAAAATGTTGGAAATAACACAGGCTCCCCCACCTGTCATTTGATCTAATAGAAAAGCTGAATGAAAATAACCCCCAGGTATTTTCTCTCAGCTTTTTATTATATTAAATGATTGGCGGTGAGTGCCTGTGGAAATAAGTAGGTCACTTCTTGCCAGTTATTTGTAGTAAATATTCTGTTATAATTAGCTAAATTATTAGCTAATGGTAAAATTATTTTTTAAGGCCCCACAAAGCAGATCTTCTGTTCTCAGGCCATTTTTGTAAAATTGCATGTGGGCAGGCATTTTTTTAGTTTCTTTTATATTTTTGTAATTATTTCTTTGCCATCAAAAGTGCATGTTCTTTGTTTTATGTTTTTGGCCTCATAATCTGCAGAATAGCATGGGTGGTGGTGTATTTTGTCCCTTGAGTGCAAGAAGGCTTTACTCAAGGGACAGATTTATCAATTTTATTAACTTGGGTAAAATATCAGACATAAACCATTTAATTTCTATTTTTTAATGCTTGCATTGGTTACAAAAAGAGTGTGTGCGGCAGCCAAAAGGACCATGCGGGAGAGTATGAGAAACACATTTTTAACTTTTTTAGGCCCAATAACAAAATCTCAGTATTTTGGGAATGCCTTGAGACAGTAAATTGGTATGGGTACAATACTGATATTGCACTGTAAAAATAGCATATCACCCAGTTCTACTACAGCATTGAAAGAGCTAGAAAATAGTGTTAACATGCCAACACCTTCAAAAAAATGGAGACCTCTATGTAATAATACCTTGAAATAATCGATGGTGAAGATTGCCTCTGGATTTGGGAGATTGTATTTCTCTAAATTGGCATATATACCAGTCTTTGGACTTCTGAAGTCTGGAATTCCAGCAGCTGGAACATTTATAACAAGATATCTTTTTAAGACAGAAACAGGAGCAGGATTGTTTAAATCTTTCCCTGCCTGCTTCGGGCGGATTTTTCTGCCCAGTACAACAAGTGCACCACCAGGCAGCCGCCTATGAAGCAATTGCGCTTGTGAAGAAATTTTTTGTTGAACAAAGGGTCAATAATTCCTTCAAAAATAATTGTACATTCCTGGCTTATGACCCATTAAAGTTGAATATATTGTTTTCAAGTAATTGCATGGACAATCAAAAGTCCTTGAAAATCCAAGATGGCTGCTGTGGTAGCCATAATGGATATGCCAGAATGCTGGTTATTGGAATGAACCGTTCTCTAGTCATGACTAATCAACCACAAAAAAATAGTATCTGTTGGTTATATTGTTTTCAAGTTATCGCATGGACAAACAAAAGCTAACGGAGGGATGGATGGATGGACAGACAGACAGATGGACAGAGCCATACCATAATATGGCCCGCTCATATCAGCAGCCATATAAAAATACCCTTTACCTACAGCAAGGCTTATATATATAAATTTGGGAGAATCCATTTGGATTCTCCAGGGCTTTAGATTGTTCTAATTTGGGGACGCTGGATTCAAGTAAAAAATGTCCCCAAAATATGAGAAACTACATGATTAAATCAATTTACAAACAAATAAAATATAATACAGGGTTTTCTAAGACCTATTTTGCATGGTGCAAAAGCATTTCTTAACAAATATCTTCATTTTAGAATGTTACAACAAGCTGTTGGTAGCCATCTCCTAATTTGGTGACACCATTTACCGGCTTGAATTTGGGGTAATTTAAAGACCTGAAAGTTTCTCACAAAAATGGTTGGGAGAATCCATACCTGCTACATGTAGGAGTGTCCTGGGATCCCATTAGGCCATCATAGTTGAACCCCTGTTGTATACTGATAATACATATTAGCCCTTTACCCAGCACAGCTTTTTAATTTTCAAAATACAAACTGAATTTGATAAATTTTTAAAAAATAAACAATATTTATCAATAAAACTTTACAAATATGAATGTCAATGGAATCGGCTCATTGAGCCGGTTCCACTAACAGTCATATTTGTACAATTTGATTGACAAAGTGTCAGGATATTTCAGGTCATACAAGCACTGTTTTACTGGTAAAATAGGACACAGTCACCAATGCTTGGGGTGGAAGTTCTCTAAAAGGAGCAACATGGGTATAAACGATTTTGTAAACTTTACTTTATCTCCATATTGTGGTCATGATTAGCCATTGTGCATAAGTATGTGACATTAAACATCAATAAATAAATAAATAGATTAGTCTGCATGTGTGGCCATTTGTTTGTTCAAAATGGCAGACATTTATGTAATCTTCAAAAATGCCACCACTCCAGTGAGAAGCATATGCTATCTGTGGTATTGCAGGAGGGGACACATACAATGTTTCTTGTTGTCCAAAGTCCATGTAAATCAAAGATTAATAAATTTTCACAAGAAACAAAGAATTACCGGATGTTTACTTTTTAGAAACAGCTTTTGACAGCACCATGCAGAATCATCAACAGTAACTGGAACCGGTATGTATCCATGGTGACAGTAAACAAGTGTCGCTGCTTGAAGTGCGATATTTGTTTACAAAATAAAACATATCGCCACAAACATATCTGAAATGCCCTTACATACATTTCCTGTCATTACCATCAGAGAAAGGTTAACAAAGCATGTTAAATGTTCAAAAAGTCACTTTTAATCTGTTGAATACACTGTAAAGAAATTGTTCACTTCAGCATAAAAAATCGATCGAGTTGTAAAAACAACAAAGAACTTTTGGGACAATAAATAATATTTTTTCTCCATTTTTTTAAATATTTAATGTTTCAAATCAATAAATACAGTACCTTGAAAAAATTTTTGGTACTCAAATTCTCTTATTTTGTTTGAATTCAAATTTTGAAAATTCAAAGTGAGTGGAACTGCATCCAAATAGTAATGGTGGCTACTCACCTGCCATTAAATAATATCAGGTGAGTTACCTCATACGGTGGAACCCTTAGATAGTATTCCAGCATCTGGTGGGACAAACTAACTTTGAGGCATAATAATATGTGGATATCCTTTCCCACATGCTGGTCTCTCACCATACCAAAGGACATGAAAATCCGACTACCGATGCTTGAGATTTTATGCAAAATGTTTGTATGCAATTACAGATGGATGGACAGATCGACAGATGCAAGCCAGAAAATAAGCAGACTGTCTTCTGCAAAATGAGGTCCTCAGAGGGTGAATTTAGTGATGCAACCCTGCACAGCAGGGTAGCATCACTAAATTTACCCTTTGTGAACCTCAATCTGAATAAGGGTCTCAAAACTAAACAGAAAGAGGTCCCCAGAAGATAAACTGGCCCATTTTCTCTAATAGCATTATCAAATTTACCCTCTGGGGACCTCATTCTGCAAATGTCAGACTGATTATTTTCAGGCTTGGACAGATGGATGGACAAATGATACACTGAGTGGCTTACTAATCCCATAGCAGTCCCATATGTAGCCACACAATGTACCTATATGCCAACAGACTGTCGTTAAATGTATCTCTTGTGAAAACATGGTTTCCATAACTTGTGTGTCTAATTTCAGGACATGCACTGATAGCACACATTAAGCCACATAGAGTCTTTTTAAACATGTTTGCTTGTGCATCTAGCCACACCTGCAAATTAGACACACAATGTTCCTTTACGCAAATTGCTAGCCACACAATGTGTCACCTAAATCTCCTATGTATGGACGGGAGTGTATACTAAGACACTGGCCCAGTAAGGATCATACCGGGAGGAAAGTTGATTAGCTCGTTGAGCTCATTCCAATGAGGGATCATAAGCTATGATTTTTGACACAAAAAATGAAAAAAAAATTTATTATTTTTTCAATTTTTTTATTCAGATAAAAAAGTGATATACATATATACATACATATGGTCTGAGTGTACATTAAATTCTATTCTGTACAGAATATAATTTATAACCTTTCCTACTCTAGGTGCAATCAATGCATGGAGGTAAGGCTGTTATTGTTTGGTCTGAATTTTGTTGCATGGAGCCTTTTCATGAGAGAAAGAAAGAAAAAATAGGCCGATGAAATCGTCAGATGTGTACCCATACGTGCAACTTGTAGAAAGCTGTATGACGGAGGGCCACCACGGATGCCGACATTATGTACACCATACAAGGTATGGGTTCATATAGAAATGGATTGGAGGAGTGTCTAATTTGATGGATAAAGGGTTAATATCTCCGGATCAAATTATCAGATTTACATAAAAAACTATACAGCACAGCACATCAGTAATATGAATAAATATATAAAGTAACATGACAATCGGATTGATATTTTTTGAGTTATCTCATGCCAAAGGGATTGGAGGAATTTTCAATTTGAAGGATAAAGGGTTAATATCTCGGGATCAAATTATCAGATTAACACCAAAAACTATACAGCTCAGCACATCAGTAACCTGAACAAAATTATAAAGTAACTTGACAATCCAAGCAATATTTTTCAAGTTATCAAATACCAAAGGGATTGGAGGAATATTCAATTTGAAGGATAAAGGGTTAATATCTCGGGATCAAATCATCAGATTTACACTAAACACTATACAGCATGGTACATCAGTAACCTGAACCCAAATATAAAGTAACTAGACAATCCAAGCAATATTTTTCAAGTTATCGAATGCCAAAGGGATTGGAGGAATTTTCAATTTGAAGGATAAAGGGTTAATATCTCAGGATCAAATTATCCGATTTACACCAAAAACAATACAGCTCGGCACATCAGTAACCTGAACACAAATATAAAGTAACTTGACAATCCAAGCAATATTTTTCAAGTTATCGAATGCCAAAGGGATTGGAGGAATTTTCAATTTGAAGGATAAAGGGTTAATATCTCGGGATCAAATCATCAGATTTACACTAAATACTATACAGCTCAGCACATCAGTAACCTGAACACAAATATAAAGTAACTAGACAATCCAAGCAATATTTTTCAAGTTATCGAATGCCAAAGGGATTGGAGGAATTTTCAATTTGAAGGATAAAGGGTTAATATCTCAGGATTAAAATAACAGATTTACACCAAAAACTATACAGCTCGGTACATCAGTAACCTGAACACAAATATAAAGTAACTTGACAATCCAAGCAATATTTTTCAAGTTATCGAATGCCAAAGGGATTGGAGGAATTTTCAATTTGAAGGATAAAGTGTTAATATCTCAGGATCAAATTATCCGATTTACACCCAAAACAATACAGCTTGGCACATCAGTAACCTGAACACAAATATAAAGTAACTTGACAATCCAAGCAATATTTTTCAAGTTATCGAATGCCAAAGGGATTGGAGGAATTTTCAATTTGAAGGATAAAGGGTTAATATCTTGGGATCAAATCATCAGATTTACACTAAACACTATACCGCTTGGCACATCAGTAACCTGAACACAAATATAAAGTAACTAGACAATCCAAGCAATATTTTTAAAGTTATCGAATGCCAAAGGGATTGGAGGAATTTTCAATTTGTAGGATAAAGGGTTAATATCTCAGGATCAAACTATCCGATTTACACCAAAAACTATACAGCTCGGCACATCCATAACCTGAACACAAATATAAAGTAACTTGACAATCCAAGCAATATTTTTCAAGTTATCGAATGCCAAAGGGATTGGAGGAATTTTCAATTTGAAGGATAAAGGGATAATATCTCAGGATTAAATTAACAGATTTACACCAAAAACTATACAGCTCGGCACATCAGTAACCTGAACACAAATATAAAGTAACTTGACAATCCAAGCAATATTTTTCATGTTATCGAATACCAAAGGGATTGGAGGAATTTTCAATTTGAAGGATAAAGGGTTAATATCTCAGGATCAAATTATCCGATTTACACCAAAAACAATACAGCTCGGCACATCAGTAACCTGAACACAAATATAAAGTAACTTGACAATCCAAGCAATAATTTTCAAGTTATCGAATGCCAAAGGGATTGGAGGAATTTTCAATTTAAAGGATAAAGGGTTAATATCTCAGGATCAAATTATCCGATTTACGCCAAAAACTATACAGCTTGGCACATCAGTAACCTGACCCAAATATAAAGTAACTTGACAATCCAAGCAATATTTTTCAAGTTATCGAATGCCAAAGAAATGGATATGGATGCCGGACCGACAGACGGACGGACGGACAGATGGACGGACAAAGGATGGACAAACGACGGATGGTCAGCCCGGATGCCGGCATTATGTGTACCATACATAGTATGGGTACACAAAAAAGTAAAAAAAAAAAATAAATAAAAAAAATTTTAAAAAGAAGAAAGAGTCGAGGGCTATTGTCCAGGAGATGTGTGGTGTTAAGTTGGTGAATAAAATAGGGCTTTTAGAGATTCCCATCTGGTATTTATTATCTTAGTTTTTTTGTTAGAATACAGGTGGCGGGAGTACAGCTCTAGGTCGCAGTATTGACAGAGCACTTCAACGAAAACCATGGAAACTGGGTTGACACTTTCTCACCTTGCAAGAATAAATAAGAACAACTAGGGTGAGAGTATTTTCATGTAGACTGAAATTATTATTATTATTATTATTATTATTATTATTATTATTACTATTATTATTATTATAGACAATGAGGATAAAGTACGGTGTTAGCCTCAATAGAATACCAGATTTTTCCTGCAAACTGTCTGCAAGTTGTAACATAATTGTATTTGGCACTGAACATTCGAAGAATAAATGTAGCACTGTGTCTTTAGTTTAGAACAAAACATACACAGCTCAGTCTCAGATAATTTATGCTCAAAAAGGCATTCATTTGTAAATAAAGCTCCATGTTGGATTTTATACTGCAAGATTTGGAGATAAGTGTCATCAGTAATTATAAACAGACTCTTGTTTCTTAGTCTCTAGGCATCTCAGAACATAAAAAAAATTAGTTATTCCATAATTTTGTTTTTAAGTGCTGTCTATTTTTCATGTTTGGTAAAGGGTTAACATGCACACATGAATAGTCATGCTAACTAGATTGTTTGAACAACTGGGTACTACAGGTCAATTTACATTTATACCATGCTTGCCGATAACTACATGTGAAAATCCTGTATGTTTAATTTTAGCTTTTAACCCTACTACCAGTGTAACGCTTCTACAGCGGTTAAAAACCATTTACACCTATAGAAGGAAGTTCATCCAACTTGACCTTTGACATCAAGCCAGAAAATAAGCAGACTGTCATCTGCAAAATGAGGTCCCCAGAGGGTGAATTTAGTGATGCTACCCTGCACAGCAGGGTAGCATCACTAAATTTACCCTTTGTGATCCTCAATCTGAATAAGGGTCTCAAAACTAAACAGAAAGAGGTACCCAGAGGATAAACTGGCCACTGTATGGAATAGCATCATCAAATTCACCCTCTGGGGACCTCATTCTGCAAATGTCAGACTGATTATTTTCAGGCCTGTTTGACATGACGCAATTTGCCAACTTTGACACATACACACTTTGCGATGTTTCATTCAAACATACAATATTCTGCAGTTCTATCTACTTCGTGCAATGACTTATTAAGTTTAAAATACCTACAATTAAATATTTAAAATACAGGGCATTTAATTAACCCTAGGCAACAGGCATTGCCGAGGTATTTGCTGACCTAAAATCCATTTTCCTAGGCAATAAATTTGCCAAAGCATTTTCAGGAATTTAGCAATTTTTAAGCATATGTTTAAATTTTTCCTGTACAGAAAATCAAACTCGAAGGAATATTACGTATTAAAAATTGATATTGAGGTTGATTTCTATGTTTATATATCAATGTTTATTATATTTATCTTACAATCAACATGTATTTTGTCTGAATGAACTTCGCAACTGTCGTGAATCCGACCCAATGATACAGATGTTTGTATTGGGGGGGGGGGGGGGGGGGGGGAGATACAAGCACGTTCCTTTCACGTGAGTTCCATTTTTTTTTCTTTTTGTTCATCCGTACGAATAAATAGTTTGTTATATATTCGTGTACATTCTTGACTTATCCCCAATATATTGTAAGATAAAATGATGATTACTAGAGCTGTAGATTAACCGAAACCGAACCAAGGTTTTTGGGGTTTTTTTTAAAACCGAAACCGTCGACACCCCGTAATCTAATGTTTTTCTTTTTTTATTAAAATACTCTCTTGCTGCAGAAATTCACAGAATGTAGCCATCCCAGAGTAGTGAGAGTACCCAGACACTGCCAATAGCAGTGTCTGGGTACTCTCACTACTCAGGAAAGGCTACATTCTGTGAATTTCCGACATTTCAGTTTAGTTGTGTTTGCAGCTTTCCTAAAGTTGCGTGTTGGTGTCAGACCTCAAAAAAATGGCCAAGCACAATAAAAGTTCTGTATATTTACTAGGTAATTATTATATTGGCCTTCGTGATTCTTCATGAATTATAGCTTATTTCGGGCATTCATTGAGTTTCATTCAATTTCAATGCCATTCAGTTATGATTCTGGACATAAGAATAAGTTTTATTGAATTTTATTTGGCCTCATGAACAAACCAAAAACCGAACGGAACCGAGGTTTTACTCCACCTGAAAAACCAAAACCGAAACCGAACAAGAGATTTAAAAACCTACAGCTCTAATTATTACCATTATGTGGATGTACAAAATATTTATCCGAGTCGAGCTCTGGGTTCTATAAGGGCAGATCACGACATATTTTGTACATCCACATAATGGTAATAATCTCTATATATCAATGTTTATTCTAAACATAATTTGCTGTGTCATTGAGATTTGAGGTAAATCCACTGAACATGCTGAAAGCAAACATCTGCATTTGGTTCCACTAAGTGACTGTACTAATGAAATCTTAAAAACTCTTTTAAAAAGTTTATTGTCAAATACATCGCGTCCCTTATATTCATTCAATTACGTAAGAAGGCTATTGTATTCAATAATAAATAATTTACTTGTTGTGTTAATGTGTTTGAAGTCTTACCCAAATAGAAGGATTGTCACTGTATATCAAAGAAGGATACAAAACGACAGTGACACAAAATGTACTGGAGTTACAGTATTTAAAGAGATGCGACCCACAAACTCGAGTTATATTTCTGCCATAACACAGTCTACTTGTGAAGAAGAGTATAAACATTTGTTTTCATGCGTTATTCATGATTAAATTTAGAATAGTGAAATGAAAAGTTGTCTCTTGATGTGGGTGGTTGGGGGGGGGTTTGAATACAAACTGGAAGATGATGGAGAAACTGTGTCAAAAGTGTACTGTTTTATTTGCAGTGGTTTTTATTCTGCAATTGAAAATGTCACTCGCACAGCGTCACAACACGGGACTGTTGCTGATGAGTTGGACAAGTGGGTTACTGTTACAACAAACATATTTTATTTTCTTACCATCTCATGACCTGTTCAGTTAACAGGCTACTGTGGTGTGTAATAAACAAAAGACCATCGATTTCTTACCCAATTTTGTTGATTTAATGTTTCTTGAACTAATATATAAACCATAATTTACATTATTCAAAATTGCCTTGGCAAATGGTGTTTTTTGCTGAGGAAATACCATTTTCCTCAGCAATTTTTTTGCTGAGGAAAATTTTTCTGATTAAATGCCCTGAAATAAAATTTAAGAATTGTTAATAATAATTTGACTAAAAAAGCAAGGTAAATTCAATCAACTTTGATGATGGCAATCAAACATTCACATGCAGCCTGTAGTACAGTGGAGCCCACTTAATTGGATATCTCTTAATTGTATATCCCTGTTAATTGAATATAATTTTCAAACACAAAACCATTTACCATACTTTCAGTACAAATTTGATCTGTTAATTGCATATGGGTTGTAGAGTAAACTCCTGTTAATTGTATAAAATTTTTTGTAATACGTCAAAAAAATTACTGTGACATGCACCAGATTCCCCTTATTTATCAACCTTTTTAGCCTCACTACATCCAATACAGGCATTTATTCTATTATATCTTGTTTGACAGAGCTCTATGAGCTCTGTCAAACAAGATATAATAGAATAAATGCTCAGTTTACCTCCAAAACACAGGAAACTGACCAAATCCCTGTTAATTGTATACTCCTGTTAATTGAATAATTTTCACTGGCAAAATGAATATTCAATTGAGAGGATTCTACTGTACTGCCCACTGGTGCAGATGTAAACAAAACAAGCCTGTGTGTTTGCGATAAAGAGTGTCGTTTTTTCTCCATTTTAAGTGGCAAAGTCAATT
The DNA here is from genome assembly GCA_031216915.1 of Pictodentalium vernedei. Lineage (NCBI taxonomy): Eukaryota > Metazoa > Mollusca > Scaphopoda > Dentaliida > Dentaliidae > Pictodentalium > Pictodentalium vernedei. The sequence goes on from CM062292.1 coordinate 354,325,381, forward strand.
ATTTATTAAGAGCATGGTATAAATAAAACAAATAGGTACTAGGACCGGTAATAAGATTTATTCTATATCTAACAGTATTTGCACCTCAACATTTACATGCTCATCATCTCTTTCGAAAAAAGGACATCATTCCCGTTCATCCAAATTTGCAGCTGGAAAGTTAGAAGTCTTGAGTGTGTCCCCATTTGATGGGGTTTACAAACCCATAATCTCTTTTCCCAACAGACATACACAAAAGAGTACATCATTCTATATAAACAGGTTCAACTTACCAGTAGATATTCCTGCACCAGCCATTGTGATTATATTTTTACATTTTCCTTCTTTTATGTATTTGGCAACTCCCTCAAATGTCACCTCTTCCAATACTCTATCACTTTCTCCTCTAAAATCGATACCAAGAGCTTTGGCAAAATATTTAAACAAAGGAGTACCTGTAATCATAATATAATATGAAGTTAAGGCCCTGTGAAGCTTCGAGATTCGATTCGATTTCAAATCTTAAGTTGATGTTTGATTTAACCCTTTTCCTAACATGAAAAGCAGACGACACTTGCAAAAATAATTCTTGAATAACTAATTTTTTTAATTTTTTGTCTCAAAAACATAGGTTATGACCTCTCATTGGAACGAGCTCGACGAGCTCGTTCCAACGAGGGGTCATAACCTATGTTTTTGAGACAAAAAATGAAAAAAATAATGAAAATTAATTGGCGATTTTTTAGAATAGCACTGGCCGATTTTGGGCCGTTATGTTGGGTAAAGGGTTAATTCGAAATCAGCTGCCCGATTCATTTCCTTTCAAATCTTTACATGGGAATATAGCTTGGTATCAGTCATTGTCATTGTCTCACAAAACATATAGTTCACATGGAATTTATACGTCAATAATGCTGAAAATAAAGACAGAGTGGAATTTCATCTATATTAACATAAATAGCATCTAACCAACCTCCCATGCTAATTCCAGTCTCACTAGTTTCTACCACTCTTGAAAACAAAGTTACATTTTCCAATTTAAGTTAAAAATGAGCTGTTGCTGTTGGCTAGTCCTTTGCTGTGCTTAGTGCTGGTAAGTCCCGCATGCATTCCTGGGTAATATTCCAACTACATCATCAAGGCATGCCTTCCAGGAAGGCATACCTTGCTGATGTAGCTGGAATGTTTTATCAACTGGGACTCGAGCCATCACAGTCGGAACAATCAGGTGTACAGACCCCCGCCACCTTTGCTGATCATCTTCGAGGTGCCCAGAATTCGCTTCAAGATTTGATTAGGTTTTGAATAACAGACCCGATTCTATTCGAAGGGCCCTAAATAAAGTCTTAACCTTAATCTAATATAACTGGATGTTGACATTCTGGTTATAAACAGAACACTTATTCTATTATAACTTGTTTGTAGAGCTGAAACAGTTAAAAGAGTTTTCTTGATTGATTAATCACATGGATTAACCTTGGTTCACCAATTAATCACTTGCCCTAATAGGTAGATGAACAAGGGATATGGACAATTCAGACCATGGACGATTTAGATCTTGGATGATTCGGACCTTATTCTTTGACAATTCAGACCTTGGACAATTTAGACCATGAGTATTGGATGATTCAGACCTCGACTGTGATGGACCTTTGAACAATTCGAATCTTGACTGTGGACGATTTGGATCTTCATATTTTAACCCTTTAGCCAACGTACGGCCAAAACCAGCCAGCACTATTCACAAAAATCACCAATTAATTTTCATTATTTTATTCATTTTTTGTCTCAAAAACATAGTTATGACCCCTCTTTGGAATGAGCTCATTAATTAACATTAATTGAAAACTAAATAAATTATTAAATTGAAAAATCTACTAATTTATTTCATCTTAGAATTTATTTAGAATTTGTTTAGAATTTATGGTGAATTAGATATATTGCATATGACAGACGATTTCGATGAACAACAAAGCACCATTTATTCACACACTAATCTTTATTTTTTGCACTGATCTTGTTTGAAAGTAAGTGAGTACAGTTAGTTTCTTGTGTGTTTATAACACAATTAACCCTTTACAAAACGTAGACGATATAAAAATTTATTATTTTAAATATCATTTTTTCAAATTGTAAAAAAAAAATCAACAAAACCATATCATGTGACCCCTCGTTGGAACGAACTCGACAAGCTCGTTCCAACGAGGGGGTCACATGATATGGTTTTGTTGAAATTTTTTGAAAATAATTGCTGAATTTGCATATTACGCGGCCAGATACGGGTGATTTGTTAGGTAAAGGGTTAACAGTTAGCACAAGCACTATTCATGCACTGATCATGTAAAGTAAAATGACAGTAAAGTATATCCATATAACTACTTCAACTACTATCAAGAGACTGAAGATTTAGGGTGGGGGTGGGGGTGGGTGGGAGCTGAAGCACAGGGGTATGGTATCATGGGAATGCTGCTTGAGGATTGCAATAGAAACTGGTGAGCTGGAATTAGGACCAAGAGCTCTTTAGATGGGTTGCTAGTATAGGGGAGGGGGGGAGGGATACAGAAAGGCGAGGAAAGAGTATGCCAAATGTGTAATTTAGGAGGTAACAGAAACCCTGGTACATTGCCCCAAATATTTGCCTTGTGGAACAAGACTCCTTAGACTACTAATAGAAACATGGAATGAAAACCTGAAGGATAAGTGGATGAGGAATGACATGGGGGAAAGGGTCTATTTTATAGTTGAGATCAAGAAAGCACTGATGGGAGGAATTATGAAACACTTTTTGACTGAATGCTTGGAGATTAGGAGAGAGAGAGGGGGAGGAATAGCCCAGTGGGGACTGAGTTAATGTAAGCCTCCTTGTTAGAGGTTTGCAACAAATAAGTAGAAGGCCGAAACATAAAACACACGAGGTCCGAATTATCCAATACTTGTGGTCTGAATCATCCAATTCTCGAGGTCCATATCATCTGTGGTTCAAATCATCCAAGGTCCAAAGCATCCAAGATCTGAATCATCCAAGGTCTCTGAATCGTCTGGTATTCCTGAATAATTGCTGTAACGTTGATGATTTACAGCATTAACCATTTACCAACGTAACGGACAAAACCAGCCAGTGCTATAAACAAAAATCTCCATTCAAATTTTATTATGTTTTCATTTCTTTGTCTCAAAAAAATAGCTTATGACCCTCATTGGAATGATCCCATTGAGATCGTTCCAATGAGGGAGTTGTAACAGGAGGAGAGATAAGTGCGGGAGCCGGGATTCGTACCGTCGACCTCTAGCACACAAAGTGACCAATTTACCACGAGACTAAGAGATCCGGACCAACCAGGCTGGTTGGTAAATGGCCTTTATACCTCGACCGCTACAATACTCTCCCCTTCTTTTTTGAGATTCACCCACCGTGAATCTCACCCAGATTCCACCTCAGAACGGTCGAAACATCCACCATGCTTCACCACAGCGTCCACAACGCTACCAACTGCTAAGGATCGGAAGAGCCCCCAAATGTAACAGGAGGAGAGATAAGTGCGGGAGCCGGGGTTCGAACCATCAACCTCTAGCACACAAAGCGACTGATTTACCACGAGACTAAGAGATCCGGACCAACCAGGCTGGTTGGTAAATGGCCTTTATACCTCGACCGCTACAGAGTCATAAGCTATGTTTTTGAAAATTTTTAGTAATTCAAGAATTTATTTTGCAAGTATCATTTGCTAACCAAATGGGTAAAGGGTTAAAAATGGCCATTTCCAGCTATTGATACAGTATAATGATCATGCAAGTGAACCAAGTATGTCAACACAGAACATGCATGCTTTACTCTGTCTCACATAATTGATGTAATTGAGGGTGACAATGTTTGTCTGTTTTGAAGCAAGTTTGTTCCTTTGTTAACCCTCCTAATACAGTAGTTCAAAAATAATGTTTAAATGATCAATTACTTTTTTGATCGATCAAGATGTTACTTATTGGTTAATAGATTAATCTGTAAACCATTTCAGCAGCTCTACTTTGTTTGACAGTACAGCTGGGTGGTTTAACGACATCTAAAGACTCTCGTCACTTAGTGTATCCAGCAAAGTGGTAAATACCTTGTCATGTTTTCATTGTCACATTTTCTCCACTGTCGATGCAGATTGCTTTCCACTGTCAAACTCTATATCAGTGTAACAATTTACCAACATAACAGACAAAACCAGCCAGTGCTATAGAAGTGCTACAAAGATTGACTTCTAATCTATTTATGTCTGTAGCTCTTTCAAAGATGGAAAGCCAAGACCAAAACGAGGAAGGCCCATAAAAAAGATGGTGTAGACTAAGGTCTTAAGTGAAAGAAAATGAAAAGTAACAGAAGCAGATGCAGAGAAGACAAAAGGACAGTGTTTCCCTTTCCCATGTTGTGTCCAAAGTAAGCCATTCTAAGGGTCTGGGTGATACATACCTCTGTAATCTTTTTTCTCTTCTTCAGCATTCTAGAATGATAAAATAAAATGTGCAACTGTATGATATATACATGTATCCTTGTGCGGCATTGTGCATCTAGGTGTCAGTCCATCAGTCTGTCTGTCTTTTTTGTTTAAATAGCTGATAATTAAAATCATTTACAGGGACTAACAAAATGCATTGGAATGTATTTAAATTTGTCGGTTTCAATTTTTAATACACTATGAATGAATGTCAAAAATATTCCCAAAGAGTCACAAATATAAACTGTGTCTCAATGAAGTTTATTAACCCTTAAGTCCTCAGATTAATTTTAAAGTATTTATGGCCTTTTTTCTGCTTTCATGGTTATTGATGACTTGGCAGTGGTTCTACATCACTGCTGGCTGCCTTTACAGGCAGCCAGCAGTGATGTAGAACCACTGCCAGGGAAAATTCAGTCTACACACAAGAGTATTAAAAAAGATTACACAAGGGAGCACCTGCTTCAATGCAATATAAAAGTGGCGGTTTAGGGCTATATGGGAGCTTAAGGGTTAACTCTTTGCACACTGCTGGCAGATATTCCTGCCCAGGCCATAAAATCTCTTACCAATGAAATAAGTATAATTTGGGTGCATTTAACCCGTTACCCAACGTAAAGGTCAAAACCAGCTAGCGCTATTCTCAAAAATCACCAATTAATTTCCATTATTTTTTCATTTTTTGTCTCAAAAACATAGATTATGACCCCTCATTGGAACGAGCTTGTCGAGCTCGTTCCAATGAAGGTCCCTAACCTATGTTTTTGATACAAAAAGTGAAAAAAATAGTTATTCAAGAATTGTTTTTGCAAGTGTCGTCTGCTTTTCATGTTAGGTAAAGGGTTAACCAAATACATTCCTGTAAACTGAATGGACTTTTTGACCAATGATGTCTTGAGATAAATTCAGATGACTTTTTCATCAAATCTGGTCATGTCTGCTTCATAGCAGCCATGACAAGATTTGATGAAAAATAATTTGAAAATACTCAGCGGGTAAAAAGTAAAAGGCACAAGGGTAAATCTTCTACACTGTACATAAACTCTAACAGCAGTATAGCTATGGGGCGCACACCCACACTCTCTCCCTGAAAAACGTCAACCGCATATATATACAAATACCTCAAATCCCTAACACTTGTTCATGTAGGCTTACGCTGATATTTTCTGGGTAATATTGCTATAGTAATTCCTTCACTTTCTGGGTACTCAACTCTTTAACACCTATTTCTGACTTTTACAACTTCAGGACAGGTGCCCTTCACATGCCATCATGAGGATGTCCTGTTCACAAGAAATTATGTGGGCAGTGGTTTCTAGTCAAGTCTTGGCTGCTAAACCACTAGATGTATAAACTAGAGGCTGTGGGCTGGTGGGAATTCAGGGCACCTGTTCATCCCCATAAGGGTTAAGCTTTCAAAAAGTACTTAGGGTGCAACAATTGGCATGAAAAGTTTTTTCTTCCCAAGAAAAACTATTGGGGATACAAAATTTTAGCCCACCACAATATTGGCTCCCATCCCCTTCATTTATCCTGATTATGCCCCTGAATATTATTACTAGTACATTACAACAGGGATGTAGTCAGGATTTCAACATGTGCATATAATTTGTGTGTCGGGCGAGGGTACTTGTTTATTTATTGGGGTTTATTGACACTTTTGACAGCTAGGATCACCTCATGTCGGACAGTATTATGGGCGGTGGAAGCCAGAGTACCAGGAATGAACCGCCGAGCATAGCAAGTGACTGTCAGACATTGCTTGGTGGTTCTCTCCAGGTACTCCGGCTTCCTCCACCTGTAAAACTGTTTGATATGAGGTGACTCTGGCTGTCAGAAGTGTTGTTAAATCCAAATAAATAAATAAATAAATAAATAAATAAATAAATAAGAAGTTGGAAAGCCCACATGTTTCTCAAAAAAATGTTTTCAAGAGTTCTGAATGACTGGCTAAAAATTCAAAGCCTTCTTAAACTCAAGGGGCAAAATACACCACCCGTGGTATTCTGTAGATTATGAGGTCTCAAATATAACACAAACCAAGAACATGACCTTTTGATGGCAACAAAATAATTACCGAAATAAAAAAATGCTTGCCCCCATACAATTTTACAAATAAAAAATGGCCTGTCCATTTCCACGTGTAACAGAACAAAGAAATAGAAATTTGTGGGGCCTTACATTTCCACGTGTAATAGAACAAAGAAATAGAAATTTACATCATAGAAATAGCAACATATCTGGATTTATTTTAACCCTTTGCCCAGTGCACAGGATATCAAATTTTTTTATTTTTTTTTCAAATTTTTCAAAAAATTTCAACAAAATCATATCATGTGACAACCCCCCTCCCCCCCCCGCCCTCATTTTTTCAACAGCTTATTTTGTAAATTACATAATTAAAAACATATAACCTTTTAACCCCATTATGCACCCATTTTTGCAAAAACATTCATTTAGTAGTGGACATTGGGTCTACAGAATGATCAATACATCAGTAGTGAAGATCTCTAGTAATTCAATCCTACAGATCAGATGGAGGATTAAATTTTACAGAACCTTACAAAAAATGCAGAATTTAAGGTGATGGCTTAAATGAGCCAATGCTAATGAAGGAGAATCTTTCTAATTTTAAAAAGTTATTTATTTCACAAAGTCTTCAAAAAGTCTCAAAAGGTTTATGTCCCTTGTGAAAGGAGGGGAGGATGCAGACCCCAAACCTATCAACCTATGGTATAGCATGCTGCCTTTTCCTCACTTCGGACTGCCTTCAAATTTCTCCAAGCAGCACTGAGGAGACAATTTCATAGTCTTATGGAAATAACTGTACATTTAATGTTACACAATTTGAAGATCATGAAGTGGAATTTAGGATGACATAGTTTGAATCTTGTATGAACAAGGCACACAAGTTTTCAATCCTTAAAAAGGACGACACTCAAATAAAAAAAGTGGTATTTAAAAAATATCAAACATACACTGAATTCTCAGGCTCGTTTGATGAAAGGCGGACAAAATACTTAGTAAACTGAAGAGCGATCTGTAGCTCTGTGCAACATGCAGTGGCGGCGCTATGGGGGGGGGGGGGGGGGGGGGGGGGGGGGATTTGCCCCCCCCCCAAACGAAGGCTTTGCCCCCCCCCCAACCATCTCGCATGCATTTCCATCCACCCTCACACACAAACACATTCAGTCACTCTCCCTCACACACACACACCCCCCTCTCTTTTTTTATTCCCAATAGTTTCCCATACACACTTAGCCCAAAGCCTCAGGCTAGCTGATGAACACATCCAGGCAGTAGAGATTTAAAGACTCGGATGCAGATACTTATAAGTTATAATTAAATTATGAGCCAACAAAGGCATGTCTATCCATATCCCTTGTCTAAAAAAATCATGGATTTCGCATTATGACAGACGGGCATTATGAGTCTCTCTCTCTCTTTCTCTCTCCCTCTCACGCACAGACCCACCAGACGCGGATCCAGGATTTTTTTAAAGCTGGATCGCTAATTACCATTACATGTAGTCGAAACTTGGACCCAAAGACCGTAATATAATTTTTTGGTTTGGTACGTCCACAGGACGTACCAAACCAAAAAAGTACATTACGGACGTTGGGTCCAAGTTTGGACTACCTCATAACAACGTAATGATATGATCCTTTACGTATTTGCCCCCCTTCACGGGAGTCTGCCCCCCTAGTTGCCCCCCCCCCCCCCCTCCCGTGAAGGGGGGCAAATACGTAAAGGATCATATCATTACGTTGTTATGAGGTAGTCCAAACTTGGACCCAAAGGACGTACCAAACCCAAAAAATATATTACGGACTTTCAGGACATGTTTGGACTATCTGTGAATATGTTTTCAAAAGCACAGGCACTCGACGTATTATCAGATTTTATCAATTTCAGTAAAATATATATTATATTATCAGTACTAAAATGAATCAAATATGTTTTTTTCGCGAATTACGATCCTAGTACCACGGGCATCACTGCACTGGCACCATTCGTGAAAGACTCTATAGTGTCCAGAGAAATTCTGAATGTGCTGTCCATGTCTTTTCAACTTTTCATTTTCCAGATTCTCATGTTCAGTGAAGGTCATGGAGATCGATCTCAGTTCCGTAGAAAAGAGATAATAATTGCACTTCTGCCGATAAGCATGTAGGCTAAAATAGCTGTGCATTATAATGCTATTCTATCTTAAAGCATATAAGCTTTTCAAAGAGCTGCAAATTGAATCCAACTTAACTTGGTTACTTTGAACAAGGCCTTCTGGTGTGAACTGTTGCTTCAGAACTGCCAAGGGAGTTAAGCATGTTATGTGCAATTTGGCGGGAAAGGAAAGTCGTCAACTGGTTTCTTCGTATCAAATGGAGCCTGGAGGTGTTGGTGTGTTTTCGAATAACGGGTGTGGGCCTCAGGGGTGGTCCTTGGGGTTGGGACGCCCTGATCAGCATTTCTTGAGGCAAGAAAATTGGTCAAAGTTTGTTAATAAAGCCTCAAAATCTAGATCATGCAATGAACGCAGTCACAAAAATACTGCTTTCCCGCCACTGGTAGGCTGGGCATGCAGCAGAGTTGCATGAACGTAAATACAAAGAGCCATATTCGACAATTTTTGCAAAATGACCTTAAATGATAGGCAAGAGGCCTTAAAACCGATAACTGTTTTCAAAATAATATTTCAACTTTTATCTTTAACTTGCAAAACCTTTTTTTTCTTTTCCCCATTTATAGTTTTGAATTCGTGTCAGCGACATTGTGTTTGGAGAGATTATGGGTGGCACTTAAAGCCTACACATGACGTGTGTACTGTTCCGTTTGACTGCAAAATCGACATCACACCCGCTCCATTCATCCCTTACTTACCTCGTCATGAAAATCGACTTTTGATAAAGTTCTCTCCCCTGAAATTATTTGCCAGACGAGGAAGGTCCAATTAAGAAACACTGTAGTTGTTGAGAAAACGTATATGACATTAGTACGAAATAAATGAAAACAAGAGGCAGTTCTCGGAGATCGAAGTCTTGAGTTGGGAAAGGTATCCAGGCGGCGTCCCTCTCGCGTTGGTGGGGCCGAAGGGCATACTTGTTTTTCAAAACTTATCCGGGAAGGGACCAGGGGTTTTAAAAATATGCCCTAGATGGTGCTATTTTGAAACTCGAACGAACGTCAAGCGTGGCATGCTTTCTGTGTTTTCATTAGTTGACACCCCATACAGATCGCACAATACTGGATTTCAGGAGAGATTCGGGAGGCAAGGCTTCCCCAGTGGCTATGCCACTGAAGTGCAATGCAAAATTTGAAAAAAAACAGGTGCCCACGATAGCTCCAATTATTATTATTTAGGCCAAAGCCAGATTTGTAAGAATGTTCACGGTGGGGGGGGGGGGGGGGGGGGGGGGGGCTTAGGACTATTACCAATCGAAGACACACTTTCCTCTCAACACAGTATGAGAGGGGGGGGGGGGGGGGCTTAGGACTATTACCAATCGAAGACACTCTTTCCTCTCAACGCAGTATTGTATAATTCAATATTTGGGAAAATACTGCCAACCAGCTGAAAGTCCTGTACATCGTGACATGCGCGTGGTCAGGAATCAAAAGTAGGGGTGTCTAGCCAGTTTTCAGAGGGTCAAGCATGAAAAACGGAGGCGATTATGGGCGTTCGGGGGTTCTCCCTGGGAAAGGTTTGCAAAATTCACCGCTCCAAGGTCGAATCTAAGGCTTTGCTAGCATGCGTAGACATATATACGAGACCATTTGGGGGCTCTCTATTGTGTGAAACTTGCATTGGGTCAATGTTCTTTGGGTTTTTTTTTTTTCAGTGGAGTTTTTTTCTGTACAAAGGCATTTAAGGTGCTAAGTTTGTAAGGGAAATTTGTTTACTTTGAAATTCCCACCTATGATATTCCATAAATACAAATTAAATACACACCAATTATACATCAAAATGAAGGTTGTGATGTATAAAATATCTGAAGCACACGTGGCAACGAGTTGTTTTATTATCAGTTTTGATACGAGTATGATTGCAGACTTCCGGGAACCATTGGTGTCTGCTGTCAACTCTAGAGTTGATTGCATATATTTTTCGTGTTCTATGCACCACAGCCTTCATTTTGATGTATAATTTGCGTATATTTAATTTGTATTTTTGGAATATCTGAGGTGGTATTTTTTTCAAAGTAAACAAATACACATGTATGCATATACATGCATGCAGGTACATACCAGTCGTACAACTATTTGAAAAATATTTACATAATCGGAATTAGTGAAACATGGCTAAAACCAAACAAAAAATTTAACCGTCTTAAAATGTTGCAATCTCCAAAACTAAACAGCTTTGGGAAAATTTATTGTTCAATAAACGTTTGAAACATTCTATTGACATCTTGCATTATTGCTGAATATTCCTGATTAAAAGGAGGGTGATTTGATGACTTTTGGACCTAAAAAATACAATTTACTTTTTGTGTGTTTTTGTAGGGAATTCCCTGAAAAATATGTGCACGTGACCGGTACTTCCCTTTGTGTCAGTTTTTGTCTCTTATTTGTTGCATGACCCCCTGTTTTCGGATCAGAAAAAGTTGTCTGAAGGGCTATACTTGGCAGAGATATTTGAATGCCAAAATTAAAGTGATGCTATCATATTTTTTCCGCCTGAACGTTATAATGGTCGCCTATGGGAAAATAGTTAGTTCTGTGATACCAGTTTAATAATCAGTGTCCATTTTCCATAGTGCACAATGCATTGATTAAGATTGAGTTATTCCCATTCGAATGTGTTTACACGTGTTTGAATATATGTAGGCCTAAATTCCAGGCTTTTGAATTTTTGATGATCTAATAAGTCCCTCCAAAATCACACTGCATATGGGTGCGCTGATTATTTATTTATATTTATTTATTTATTGTTGTTTATGGTCACATACTTCTGCACAATGGCTAATCATGACCACAACATGGAGATAAAGTCAAGGTCAGTCAATCGTTTATACCCCATGTTGCCTATTGTAGAGGACTCGCACCCCAAGCATTAGTGACTGGGTCCTATTTTACCAGTGAAACAGAGCTTGTTTACCATAGTAAACAAGCACTGCTTCACTTCCCGGGGTTCCCACGGGGGAGGGTGCGCTGATAAAATTGGGAACTACACTCTACCGAACTTCACACATTCACTGCGCGCGTGCGAATTTTGATATAGTGCCCTATTTTAACCCTTAAGCCCCCATATAGCCCCAAACCGCCACTTTTATATTGCATTGAAGCAGGTGCTCCCTTGTGTAATCTTTTTTATTACTCTTGTGTGTAGACTGAATTTTCCCTGGCAGTGGTTCTACATCACTGCTGGCTGCCTATATAGGCAGCCAGCAGTGATGTAGAACCACTGAGAAGTCATCAATAACTATGTAAGCAGAAAAAGGCCATAAATACTTTAAAATTAATCTGAGGACTTAAGGGTTAAGTTGCCCCCGCCCACTTTCAAAAACGTTCTTCTGATGAGCGTCTGGTATAGTGAAGCTATATATATATATCAGATTCGTGGTTTTGCTTCTTGGCTGAGCAAATTGTTTTTATCGCAAAAATACGGATTTTTACTGTAACCGTTTGTGGTTGTAAACCGACAGTTAGTTTCCAGAACTTTGCAGAATTTCCGTTAGTAATTCTTCACATTGTGGGAGTATTCCTTTTTTGTGCCATTTGTGCGCCCTTTTGAAAAATTTCACCCATCCTCTGCCCCACGTTCTAGCTTCGGCACCGTCACGGTAACAGGGGATCTCTAATGAGTAGCAACTCCATGTAAGATAAGATAAGATAACATTTATTCAGCAAATACACCAGGAAAAGGGCAGATTGCTACACACAGAATCAACATAAACAGAATCATAAAACACACTAATTCATATGACATACATAAATCATATTACAGATAAGTCCCTCTTGTGAAGGAAGAGCTGGACCATGTTACAAATAACATTGCACAGCACTGGATTATCATTAGCCATTATTACTTTAAATTTGTCCATTGTATCCATTAGAGGAAAGTCAATTTTTCGCCAGAAATTGCGCGAAATAATTTTTCTCTCAGTGGTGCATAAAGCGGACATTCCATTACGAAATGCCATTCCGATTCCACCTCGCCCATTGTACAAGCTTCGCATATTCTGTGTTCGATAGGACGAGGAAATTGTAAATGCCTTCCACGTTCGATCCACAGTTTATGTTTGCTGATGCGTAATCGCGTAAAATTGTTTCCAGCTTCGATGGAAGAAGTGTGAATGAGATACGGTTCCATTTGATAATCTACTTTGAATACTCGATAAGTCCTAAGTTTGTTTTTTTTTTCTATTCTCTTATTATCATTGTGTATATCTTCTTTAACCCTTTACCCAACGTAACGGCCAAAAAAGGCCAGCGCTATTCTCGAAAATCGCCAATTAATTTTCATTGTGAGTAGTATGTCAGGGGCTTTTGAGGTATAGTTTGGGGGATCTCATCGGGGGACCCCGCAGGGGGACCATTGACAAGAGAGCCAGAGGGGAAGGGAAGTAAGAGGAGATGTTGAGATCCGGTTGTAGAAACCACAGGTTTTTACGACAATTAGCCTCTAGTCCCCACCAACCCCAAATAGTCCCACCAGACCCCACTACTTCCCACCAATCCTCAAATAACAAAAAACAAACAAACCCGACTATATGTGATATGGATTCTTCAAGAATATTTTGCAGCACGTAGTGCAATAGGACCTCCATACCTTTCACATAGCCATCATGGCCTCATACGACTAAAAAAGCCCTACTTACGGAATCCCATTTGTGGAATCCCTTTTTCGAAAACGCCTGTGGTTATGGAATCCCTTTTTCCTGAAATGAGTCTAAGAGTAGTTCGAGGAGTCACTCGAACGAGCAATTGCTCGTTGGCTCATTTGCTCGATGGGATTCGAGTCGTTCGAGCAATATATGAGAGTGACTCGCATATATTGCTCGAACGACTCGAATCCCTTCGAGCAAATGAGCCAACGAGCAATTGCTCGTTCGAGTGACACCTCGTACGACTCTTAGACTCATTTCAGGAAAAAGGGATTCCATAGCCAGAGCCGTTTTCGAAAAAGGGATTCCACAAATGGGATTCCCCAAAAGGGATTCCCAAAAGGGATTCCATAAGTGGGATTCCGTCTTACCTCGAGTGACTCGCATATATTGCTCGAATGACTCGAATCCCATCGAGCAAATGAGCCAACGAGCAATTGCTCGTTCGAGTGACTCCTCGAACGACTCTTAGACTCATTTCAGGAAAAAGGGATTCCATAGCCAGAGCCGTTTTCGAAAAAGGGATTCCACAAATGGGATTCCCCAAAAGGGATTCCATAAGTGGGATTCCGTCTTACCTCGAGTGACTCGCATATATTGCTCGAATGACCCGAATCCCATCGAGCAAATGAGCCAACGAGCAATTGCTCGTTCGAGTGACTCCTCGAACGACTCTTAGACTCATTTCAGAAAAAAGGGATTCCATAGCCACAGCCGTTTTCGAAAAAGGGATTCCACAAATGGGATTCCCCAAAAGGGATTCCATAAGTGGGATTCGGTCTTACCTCGAGTGACTCGCATATATTGCTCGAACGACTCGAATCCCATCGAGCAAATGAGCTAACAAGCAATTGCTCGTTCGACTGACTCCTCGACCGACTCTTAGATTCATTTCAGAAAAAAGGGATTCATAGCCACAGCCGTTTTCGAAAAAGGGATTCCACAAATGGGATTCCACAAAAGGGATTCCATCAGTGGGATTCCGTCTTACCTCGAGTGACTCGCATATATTGCTCGAACGACTCGAATCCCATCGAGCAAATGAGCCAACGAGCAATTGCTCGTTCGAGTGACTCCTCGAACTACTCTTAGACTCATTTCAGGAAAAAGGGATTCCATAACCACAGGCGTTTTCGAAAAAGGGATTCCACAAATGGGATTCCGTAAGTAGGGCTTTTTTAGTCGTATGAGGCCATGATGGCTATGTGAAAGGTATGGCGGTCCTATTGCACTACGTGCTGCAAAATATTCTTGAAGAATCCATATCACATATAGTCGGGTTTGTTTGTTTTTTTTGGTGATTTGAGGATTGGTGGGAAGTAGTGGGGTCTGGTGGGATTATTTGGGGTTGGTGGGGACTAGAGGCTAATTGTCGTAAAAACCTGTGGTTTCTACAACCGGATCTCAACATCTCCTCCTACTTCCCTTCCCCTCTGGCTCTCTTGTCAATGGTCCCCCTGCGGGGTCCCCCGATGAGATCCCCCAAACTATACCTCAAAAGCTCCTGATATACTACTATTGTGTTTTCATTTTTTTTGTCTCCAAAACATAGGTTATGACCCCTCGTTGGAACGAGCTTGTTCCAACGAGGGGTCATAACCTATCTTTTGGAGACAAAAAATAAAAAAAATAGTTATTCAAGAATTTTTTTGGCGAGTGTCGTCTGCTTTTCATGTTAGGTAAAGGGTTAAATAATTTAATATGGTCTGATTCAAGTGTGGACTTGAGAAGATTAATTTCACTTTTGGAAATTTCAGTTTCATTCAAACAGTTAAATCCAAGTCCTTTATGTTTTTCACTTATTGAGTCAGGGAGTTTACATTTCTTAGCTTCCACAAAAGCATCATTTAGATTGGTACCCGGTGAAGTAGTTAGCAATATGAAATTATATATGAAATTATATAGTAGCATATGAAATTCTGTACTGAGTTCACTAAGATCAATTTGAACCGTGGTTTACCGAGGTTTACTGATGCTTGGATAAATTTTGGTGAACAAGGTTCAGATTTTCATGTAAAATCGTGACGAATTTGTAACTCTTTTCATCACATAATGTGTAATTTAATCTTTTAGCTAATGTTACGACCAAAGCTGGATAGCGCTGTTCACAAGTTTTGCCATCCCAATTTCATTATTTTTTGTTATTTTCAGTATTTTTCCCAATTTTGCCTTAAACAAGTAGCGTATGACCACTCATTAGAACGAGCTGATCAAGCTTCTTTTAATTAAGAATCCTCAGCTGTATTTTTGGACACAAAAGCTGAAATTATTTAGCCATATAAATGTTTTCTGCAAATGTTGTCTGCTATTTGTATTAGGTAAACGGTTAATGAAAAATAATCCGACACGAGGTGACCCTGGATGTCGAAAGTGTCAATAAACTCCAATAAATGAATAGATAAATGAAAAACAAGAGAAGATTAATTAAATTCTACTTCCAAAACCAACTCACTTACAAACAATGTTACAGCGCCGGTGTGACAAGAATGGAAGTCCGTAGGAAAATTAGTCCCTCTGGACTATTATTCCGCGGAATTATAGGCCTAGGTCTAACATTTCTAGGAATAGTAGTCCGGCGGACTACTATTCCTAGAAATGTTAGACCTAGGACTATAATTCCGCGGAATAATAGTCCAGAGGGACTAATTTTCCTACGGCCTTCCATTCCTGTCACACCGGCATCGACTTCTGACGCCATTCTCGTATTAGACGTATTCTACGCGCAGTGGCATAGCGGAACATCTTGTGCCCCCTACCCCCACCCCGAGATAGAGACGGGGGCCCTTTCATAATGGTGGTTGCCTTTAAAACGGGAGCAAATTTAGTGTTGTTACCGTGCACAGTGTACAG
This sequence comes from Pictodentalium vernedei, assembly GCA_031216915.1. Classification (NCBI taxonomy): domain Eukaryota; kingdom Metazoa; phylum Mollusca; class Scaphopoda; order Dentaliida; family Dentaliidae; genus Pictodentalium; species Pictodentalium vernedei. The sequence continues at coordinate 354,341,513 of CM062292.1, forward strand.
GATTGCACGTAGTGCATGCGCCATAAATTAAATGAAGGTAAGCCTGTGGGATCGATTCTAAAAGTACGACTCTGTAGATTTTTTCATTACATGTTTTAAGTTTCACCCCACCATCCAACGATACACACATGCACGCCCAACATGTGTGACTTGAGAGGCACCATGTATGTTTATTGTTCATTTCTCACCCCTATCAGTTACAATGATGTAGCGTTCACTTAAAAGAATAATACACAGACTACAAAGAGTACGTCGTGTGGAAGTGAGAGTTTGAAATTGTGCAACAGTCACACGGGTAAATATATCAATACATGCACAACCTGGCACGTATAACAGATAACCATAAGTGCTACACCAACATAGCCAATTCTGAATTTAGTTAATAAAATTAACATTTATGACACTCGTAATATTTACCAGTTATTAAATGTTGAATAGAACCAAATCAGGATTGACTACGTCTTTGTTAAGACATATACTTACTTCATTCACTTTGACATGAGACAACAATACACTTTGCTCCTTCTGGTTTTTTTTTTTTTTTTCGTTCTGTCCACCCCATTCCTCCTGTCTATTTGTTTATTTCATTCTATCTGTCATCATTTCCTGCTATCGTTTATTTATCTCTCTTCCTCTAGTCTTTTTTACTATCTCTCTCTCTCTCTCTCTCTCGCTCTCTCTCCCTTTCCCTCTTTCTTCCAGCTTTGGGACGTCCTTCAAGACGCCCCCCCCCGCAATGCGGGCCCTACGGCACTCTCTGCGCAATATTTGCAGAAAGGAGCTATCTGATAGTGATTATGTGATAAACAGTCATAGAACATTGCACAAAAGTGCGAGAGAATATAATTAAAATGGATGTTGTGGGGAAATAAATGACAGAGCGATTCCAAATGGCAATCAGACGTTCACATTTTGCAACCCGGAAATTGCTTGGGTGATCGTCTGCTAGCCGTTTCAAAAGCACACACTATAACAAAACAAAAACCATTTCCCGACAGGCCTTTAAATTCTTCCGAACTATCGACGGTAAACGCTGTGCCCAAACAAGATAATTACGCCCAAATTATGCGGAGTTTGAAACCTTTTCCAACGTTTTGCGGTGTTTCGGCAATATATAGTTTGGCCACGTTTCCCCGATGCTTGCAATGTAGTTAAGAGCTTACCAAAGAACCAAACAATGCAACAGATAAATATTTAAAAAAAAAAAAAACCCACAGAGTTCGCCATAGAAAAGCAATAGGCGTCGACAGTGTCGTGTACGACACCGATTGCTTTTCTGTGGCAAATTCTTTCTGATTATGCACTTAAAGCTTGAGATCTGTTATATTCATGTTTGTGGCGTTTCTCAGTAAACGCCATGCGTAATCTACATTCAATTAGACCTTTGGCTCGACACTGGGGCACTAAGAAGCCTTCTCGAGTAGTCGAGTAAACTTATGTCAAAGGGTGGCGGAAGGAACCAGTGATAGAGGTGAAGACCTATGACAATGGATTGTAAACTAGCATTTTAAGACGGGTGACCTAAAACCTAAAACAGACGCCAACAAGAAGAAAATGCCTGTGCTTTATCTCCAACCATGCAGGCCACATCCACATTTGTCGTTGTGCCCAAATTAGACTGATCTGAAGGACTGGTTCCAGATAGCATCTTGTTTAAAATGATCATTTACACCCACCATTTTGTTCAAGATTAAAAATAAAAGAAAGAAATATTATATGTAAATTACCTCGGTAGATTCAAATTCTTCTTCGGCTTTATTTTCTTGGGAATCTGAAAAAAACATCACAAATAAACGAAGTTCACTAAAATAAATAAGCCCTCAGGGCACCAGTCTATTTTCTTTAGGAATTCGATGCTGTTATGGCCTAGGACAGTCTAGCCCATAAATAGTCCATCGAGACATCGTCTACGTTTAGATTCACTCGTGTGGAATATTTCAGTTGGTTGGAAAAGCAAATCTCCGGATTGCTTTCCACTCTGATATATTCCAGACGATTAAATCTAAAAAACAAACCGCCCAAAAGAGCATCGAATTTCTTAGAGAATAAGGCTGGTTGCCTGAAAGCTTCTAGAAAGAACGTGACATATTTAATATAATTAATCAAAATGGTTACGGGCTTTGAATATTCTAACAATAACAGTGTCACGTGGGTATTCAAGAAACTATATATATACGAGCTCGCGTCAAGAATTGTTAAAAATATCCTCTGTAAAAGGATCACAAATCTACAAGTACAACAAGTAGAATTGGGGCCTCTTTTATGATTCATATTTTTCATCGCCAACATATAGCTTTAAAAGCTGAGATGGAGTTAGACGCATTAATTAATTAATTATTATTTATTAATTAGGGTTTGGAATCCATTTAATTCTTGTCACAGCTGGGTCGTTTTCGGTAATTCGATATACTTCCCAAGCATCGAACATACTCTCCAAAGACATCAGTATGTTAGATTCACTTGACCCAGTAATAACCACGCACACCACAGACACGAAATGACGGCCTCTAGTAAACAAAATGGACGGTGGAAATACGTGTGACCTTTATATCACGCGCCAAGAGGCATGTGTACATACACCATGTATCACCATGGCAAGGGGGCGCGGTGGCTCAGTTGGTAGAGGTGCAGGCTGCAAGCCGAGAGGTCCTCGGTTCGAATCCCACCTGCGGCAACCGCGTTGTGTCCTTGAGCAAGACACTTCACCCCCATTGTCCACGTGGGGGGCACGGTGACGTTGTGTAATAAGGCGTACTGCACGTCGATGGTGCACCTGTCTTCAACCAATGCTAACCCTGCTTGTGTGGAGTTGGTATGTTGGGGAGCTGACAGTTGCTCGGTGGTTCTCTCCGGGTACTCCGGTTCCTCCACCCATAAAACTGTCACGGTCATGGTTAGCCATTGTGCAGAAATATGTGACCATAAACACCAATAAATACATAAATAAATAAATCACCATGGCAATGACGTTACAACATGGTCGCTCACGCGGACTATCATGAAAAACCAACATGATGAATTGAATTCTTTATTAACAAAAAACATGTTACAAAGCTAAGATATAATGGTGTACAAATATTAACAATGGTATTTTGCTATTTTTACAGTTTTATATTAATAACATGCATATTGTAAAGGGGCAACATAGTCAGATTGGCTTTCTTCCTGATGCCTCCTAAAAAGTAAAGTTGGAAATAGAATGATGAAAAGGGGAAAATGAGGGGTCAATGATGTCAATGATACGTGACTGGTGACGTCACTTTCCGGGTCCTGCAATGTCACAGTGACGTCACGCGTCACCAGGCAGGAGCACTGACCCCCTATACCATTATGGCAATGGCGCCATAACATGTCGCCCACGCGAGCTATCATGAAAACCGACTTGTCGTCATTCGTCACGTGACTGTTGACGACACTTTCCGGGTCCTGCAAGTGTGAGGCTGTTCCATCCTTAGTAATATACTAGCTACTAAGCCTGAAACTACATGACAGTAGGGCAGATATGCACCTCCCCCTCCCCCTCCCCAACAAACGTGTTGTCGGAAAACATTTGGCGTGTTTTGGGTGCCTAAATTGCTAGAATTTGGTGTCCCAATCTGAAACCTATCGAAAATTTATATGTCTACCGGAAAAATTTGGCGCCGGAAGCACTTCAGGGCAGGGGATCAGACCCCGGGAAAAGGGCATTTACTTGCACTAGCAGCCGAAGCATGCATGTCTCGAAGGCCCGATATGGGGTAGTTTGAGAGGTGTCCACCTCCCATCGGCTGAGGGGGCACCTCCTCCCAAACTCCCGCATTGAATTTTGAAAGCTCCCAGAATGGATTGGGGTGTATTTTAGCTTTACCTCGAGAATAAATCATTGAAAACAAATGAGTGACGAACCTGGAAGGACGTTGTCTGCCTCCTTTCGCCCCCGTGGTCCGAAGGCAGGAGGGAGCTGCCCCCAGTGCCCCGGCGTCCCTGATTTTGGCCTAGGTCCCCTACTAGCAAAAATCTTTCTACGCCGCTGCTTCAGGGGAATTTGAGAGACACCGACGGTCAGCGAATCTTAAAGATAGCGCCATGTCACGAGACGGCGATGAAATTCGACAGGCTCATGAGAGCACTGAGGGTCACCGGTGAAGGGGTATGAATGAGGGTAGGGGTAGGCTCAGTTGGCTAACGAAAATATTCGGACATAAAAACTAATTTTGTGTTCACTTTTTTGTTTTATGTTTGTAGCTAAAGAGATTTTAAAAGATAAAGAAGATTACCTGAAGCCGAAAACGAAACTTTCTTCCGGCTTGCCATTGTGATAGCTGGAAACGATCTTCAATTTCTAATCTCTACCTGTAATTCAATGAAGATTTTTATTGTTCGTCTTTTTTTTATTTCTGCAATATGTATTCCGGAAGGTAGCAGCAAACTTCCTTGTTTGGGAGAGACACGTGACTACGAGTAGGGGTAAATATACACATTATGGGAAGAGGCATTTACCGAAACCACACGAACAAAAGAACTGTGAAGGGGAAGCGAATCCTTAATCAAATGAAACTTACTACGGGGAGAAACAGCTTCAGTATGGTTTTCTTGGCGAAAACAATTTTGCAAATGGTGGGTGTACCAAGTATAACATATGGTAGGGAAGTGATACCCCGAAACCAAATGGCTTTAAAGAGCTTCAAAACCCTTCAAAACCCTTCAAAACGACGCAGGCCGATGGATAACTGGGGGGGGGGGGGGGGGAGGGGGGGCACAGTTTTTCAGGATAAGGTCGCGGTCGCTGAAGCTTAGGGGAAACCTAGGGAAGGCTATGAAAAGGAGTGCCAAATGTGTAATTAATTTGGGCGTTTTTGAGACCCTTGAACACTTTCTATTAGAATGTCCTAAATACCAGCCTAACAGAATAAAATTCACTGGGAGTAAGAAGGGGGTGAATAAAGGACATGTGGTTAGTGGGTGACACAAATGAGAGGGTTAGTATGCTTATCGGAGAGATTGGGGTGAATGGGGGTTCAGGATGTCATCAAGCAGTTCGTCTCACGATGTTGGAAGGAGAGAAGAGGCGTCGGGATAAGGAGGCATTTGGGAGCACAGGGCTAATCAAGGCCTTCTCACCCGAGAACCGCGACAAATCCACGACCAATCAAAGTGTTATTATATATGTATCGCCCCTTGAGGGCAACAAGATGCCATGTGTGATAATACTCTATGTCACAATAATTAAGACCTATTTTAAAGACCTTCTGAAGAGTTTTCTTGTGTGAACCTCTCCCTGACTCCATACAGGGCCGTCGCGAAGATGACCGATTTCGAAAGGAGTGAAAACCTGGTATGTCCAGACTGTGATTACTCAAGTCCTGACTGATAAAATATTCAGTCAACACGTGCATCAGTACATCACCAAGACATGCCTTTGTCGAAACCATGCCCTGATGATAAAGAGGGAATATTAGTTAGTCGGGATCTGGGATCATACTTTAAAAAAATTCAGAATTTCTTGTAAATATAGATAGGGCCATTAGCAGTGCATTTTAGTAAAGTCCATTTTGTGGCTTCCAGCACTCCACCAGTTAAGATGCATAGTTGTGCTTACGAATGGTCGTGGTGTTGGGTGGGGGGGGGGAGTGCGGGGAGGGTTTGGGTGGTTTTGTGTGTGCGAATGATTTGAAAAATTATGTACATATTATACATAGAAATTTATATCGTTTTTCAAGTGTCTCATAAGCCTTCACGGTTGGATTGCATGCTACTTTACTCATCTGTATCAATGTAATGTATTTTTGTGTAAAGATGTATAGAAACGTGACACTATAATAAAATAATTTACCACTACTGTAAATTTATTTGTGGATTAATCCATTACCCAACGTAACGGTCAAAACCGACCAGCGCTATCCACAAAAATCGCCAATTAATTTTCATTATTTTTTTATTTTTTGTCTTAAAAAATATAGGCTATGACCTCTCTTTGGAACGAGCTCGTCGAGCTCGTTCCAATGAGGGGTCATAACCAATGTTTTTGAGTCAAAAAATGAAAAAAATTAGTTATTCAAAAATTTTGTTTGCAAGTGTCGCCTGCTTTTCATGTTAGGTAAAGGGTTAATAAAGTATGCAAGTGACATTCGTAACGTAACTTCGTATTTAATTAACGCGTGTACCGCGCCTGCACTTCAACATTGTCATGGTTGGCCCGCTACGCCAACAACCCGATTTGGGTATCATAGACCTCCATTTGTAAGACTGCGTGTGTGTGTGTGTGACAAGACGAAGTAGCAAAACATTGTCTCCGTAGAAAGTACATGGTTACTAACAAGTGCGAACTGGTAATGTAAAACTGCAATCTTGACGAATGTATCCCGATTAGAAAAAAAATATTGGGGGCCGGGCGGGGCCTCCCACAAATTCCTGACTTCATTCAATCGCTCTTTGCTCCAGTGGTGCTAATTCACCTAGACCATCTACACAGCAAAAAATAAAGGTTCTTTTTAGAGCGCAAACTGGTTCTATCTTGTCCCTGAGATGGAACCAGTTTAGTTTAAACAGTATTTATTTCAAAGCAAATATATTACCAAAACCGGCCAGCGCTATTCTCAAAAATCGCCAATTAATTTTCATTATTTTTTATTTTTTGTCTCAAAAACATAGGTTATGACCCCTCGTTGGAACGAGCTCGTCGAGCTCGTTCCAACGAGGGGTCATAACCTATGTTTTTGAGACAAAAAATGAAAAAAAAAAATATTCAACAATTATTCTTGCAAGTGTCGTCTGCTTTTCATGTTAGGTAAAGGGTTAACAGAATAATACATGAACTGAAGTAGATTCAGCAGTAAACTTGGAGCTTATTCAACGCAGTCGCCAAACATTTTGAAACAAAGCGAGTACAAATACCTGGCGTATTGGTTCTATACAGAACCAAAACTGGTTCGATATGCCAACTGTTCATATCTCCTTTGCTTAATAATGATTGGAGACAACATCGTATAAGCTCTAAACGTACGGCTGAACCCCCCTCAATTTATGTTTAATTCTGTTAATATTTAATGTTAATCTTTATAAATTTATTTGATTTGAAATAAATACTGTTTAAACAGAACTGGTTCCATCTTCGGGAGAAGATTAGAACCAGTTTTGGTTCTAAAAAGAATCTATATTTTTTGCAGTGTACAATGCATAACAGAAAGGTGTCCAGTCTATTCACTTTATAGTCCCTACCTTAAATGAACTTTAAAATAGGCCTATATAAATTTCATTTGTCTTAAATAATATTTCAGAACAGTTTTTTTTTAGAAGGAACACATTACCGCTGTACAAATCAACCTTGTGAGTTTCTATATTCCAGTGTGAGAAGAAAAATATCCATTCATCCGTTGCTTACCGTAACTGCAGGGACTTCGCGAAGTTGACCGATTGGGGGGAGGGGGGGGGGTTAAACCCAATTTGTCCCGACTGTTATGACTCAAGTCCCAACGCATGAAATATTCCGACTGCAGCATCATGACATGCCTTCTTAGAAGAAGGCATGCCTTCATGATGAGGTTGGAATATATTTAATTGTGCTTGCAGTTAAAAACAAACTCTGGAAATTTGTTTGTGGACAAATAAATGTAGTAGTGTAGACATAATGCATGGGCTTCCTAACTTCTTATTTATTTAGCACGTACTGGTCTTAGCCCTTTGAACCCTCGTTTCCTGGAATGGTATCGCCTTTGTGTACACTAACAGGGAGATGGGTTAGTCCAATATCAATATACAGGGAGGATAAAATAATAACTGCAGTCTGCAGCCGTCTAGCTGCAGACTGCAGTTATTATTTTATCACCAATGCCTCGTGTATAGACCTCTTATAATAAGACAAAAATGGGACGAAAATTATACCTTGGACCGAAAAATCGGTCTTGCGAGTTCAAGGGTTTAAATTTGGTCACGCGAGGACCTCCACTTTCCCAATCCGCCACTGACCTTCATTTTCGCGAGACTGCCTGTGTGATATTATAGGTCTATTAAGCAAATCTAATCTCGTAAGAAAGTACTTTATTACCAACAACAGCAAATCGATATTTGAGACTACAAACCAGATGAAAATATTCCGACTGGACAATTTTTGAAAAGGGGAGGGGCACACACCCTTACACCCCATAGATCGTCACAGAAATTGACATTCAAATTTCATTACTTTTTAAAAATTTTGTCTCAAAAACATTGCTTATGACCCTTCGCTGAAACGGACTCACCACATTCGTTCCAATGAAGGGTCAGAAGCTGGGTTCTGAGGCAAGAAATGAAAATATTTATTTACTACTGACTTTTTATTTGCAGGTGTTCCTTGCTATTCATGTTGGGCAAAGGGTTAATAAAAACTAAATGTTGAATAAAACTCATCCTTTGGTAATTTGTTTTCATCAAACAGTGTTGGAGGAGGCAAAGTATATAATATGAAAAGATAGGAGGGAGCCTGGCCCTCCTCCACTCCGTCTTTGCAACAACTGATCTGCTTTCGATGCCCATGAGACTCATTGGAATATCGTACCTTGTTTGACTTAGCTATTAAAATGGGAATGTCTCTCTGTTAGTGGTCTTGTATACTAAGGCGTATTGCACGTCGGTGGTGCACTTATCTTCAACCAATGCTAATCCTACATCAGAACGTTGGAGAGTTTGACAGTTGCTCGCCACTGTTTGGTGGTCCTCTCCGAGTACATAAGCTTTCTTTATTCATACTGGACTGGAATAAATATTGTTTAAATTGTTTAAATTTAAATTGAGTTACATTCTTAGAAGCATGGTAGTTCTTTTTAAGACTTGCCCGGAACCAACTGCACAACCTCAAGACATAGGCGGTCAAATTGTAGCAAACATGTACAACAATCTCCAGATCCTTAAGAGTTGAAATAAGTCGTGTCAGGCGGGTGTTCATATGAACCGTTAGACTTTAACCCTTTACCCAACGCAGACGATATCAAAATTTATTAATTTAAATATCATTTTTTTAAATTTTTAAAAAAATTCAACGAAACCAAATCATGTGACCCCTCGTTGGAACGAGCTCGATGAGCTCGTTCCAACGAGGGGTCACATGATATGGTTTTGTTGAAATTTTTGGAAAAATAATATTTTTTCAACTGCTGAATTTGCATATTACGCGTACGGATGCGGGCGATTCATTGGGTAAAGGGTTAAAGGAACATTCGAAAATTTGTTTTAAAATCTTCTCTCTCTCTCTCTCTCTCTCTCTCTCTCTCTCTCTCTCTCAATCTCAATCTCTCTCTCTATCTCTACAAGGGAGTCGCGAGCATCCCAGGGTAAGGGGAGGTTCAAAATGGGCACTCGTCACTCAAAGCCGGATATGTGTTCTGACCGGGGGTTTACAATGTATCGTAAATCGTAATGCGGCACTCAACAGTGTTGACATTACATATCGCCCCTTGAGTGAAACAATGCGTCATCTGGAATGCTAAAGTATTGCGTATGGCACTTTGCTCCGCTCAAGAGACGATATATTTATATATATAAAGCTTTAGAACCCACCCCGCCGATTGTCTTTGTTTGGTGGTTATCGACTTCCCCCCCCCCCCCCCCCCCCCCCCTTCATTAAGCGAAATAAATACTCGAGAGTTTCTCAATTACGATTCTCGGAAAGTTTTGCCACTAGTGCACTTCTTGGGAAACGGGCACCCCGTAGTAGTCCCGGGCCCAGAGGAGTACCCCCCCCCCCCCCTTTTCTCTCTCTCTCTCTCTCTCTCTCTTCGCTCTTCCCGTGGAAACATTTTTACCGTCACGTTATTTGCCCACAGAATCCCCGATCATTGAGTTAACCGTAACGGAATCATGGGGTTAAAACACTTACCCTGGCAGGTTAGGGTGATGCTTGAGTTGTGGACCTGCTGAACATTTCATCATTATTTTGGTTCACTGTCAACTCCAGACTTAAATGTATTGTTGTTAGTCTGATCGGAAAAATAGATTGATACAAAAATATGAACAGCGTGAGGCAACACCTTAAAATAGATTATAACTCATTGGTGTTATTTTGTTGTGCGATTTAGACTATAATATGCTATTACGACAACAAATGAGGAAAGAAATAATTCCAAAAGTTCCTTCAGCTTATTCTGATGGACCAAACATAGATTCTACCACATAACTCAATACATATAAATAAACAAAAAAAGCAGACGGCCACTCGACAAACACAAACATTGATCGTTTTTTTTTAAAAGCTAGAAGCATTTAACCAAAAGCATGTCGCTGCATGTTCCATTTGTTTTTTGTTGTCAACAGCTGCATGTCACGTGGGGGTTTCTCGAACTTGTACTACATTACGCGTGCTTTGAGATATATGTAGTTTTATGTATTTTTTCTCGAGTTGTTGCACGTGTTTTCCTTGTCTGTCCATTTGTCCGTCTGTATATCGACCCGTGAGTTTGTTTAACTTTAAAAAAAATTACATCCAAACATATTTTATCTTATTTCTTCCGTATGCTCCACTTTTTTCGTTTTGTTCATAAATTCGCAGGCGATCTCAAACGCTTTTGTGCAACTTTATATAATGTATTATAATGAGTTTCAACAAATATTTCTGCTCAATGCAAACGAAAGCTTTTGAAACTAACACATTTTAGAATCAGTTGAAAACCGACCGAATTATATTAAGGGAGACAATTGCTTGGAGAGGGGGAGTGTTAAGGAAATGTTTGGCTTATTTCCGTGCCTGAATGAGTACACAAGCGCTGGAAGAAAATGCGGGTAGTGGATTGGGAAACAAAAAATGGCAATGAGATTGTAGAAATAAATTATAACTGTGCCTTCGTACAAATGCAAAGTGCACTTGCCCAATTGCTCTAACCAGTATTACACACGACGAGCTCATTTACGGGCCAGGTCTTGGTGTGGTTTGGTTTACTCGGGTTTAACGACACTTTTAACCCTTTACCTAACATGAAAAGCAGACGACACTTGCAAAACCATTCTTGAATAACTATTTTTTTCATTTTTTGTCTCAAAAACATAGGTTATGGCCCCTCATTGGAACGAGCTCGACGAGCTCGTTCCAACGAGGCGCCATAACCTATGTTTTTGAGACAAAAATTAAAAAAATAATTGAAATTAATTGGCGATGTTTGGCCGGTTTTCGTCGTTACGTTGGGTAAAGGACTAACAGTCAGGGTCGCATCTGTCGGAGAGTTTTATGGGTGAAGGAGGACGAAGTACTTGGAGAGAACCACCAATGTGCGACAAGCAACTGCCAGACTCCCAAACTTACTATCCATGAACAAGCAGGTTATCAGCGATTGAAGACAAGTGCGCCATCGACGTGAAGTACGCCTGTGCATATAGCGCCACCTTGCCCCCATATGGGCTGGGCAGTCGGGGTTAGGTGTCTTGCCCAAGGACACATCGCAGTTACCGCTGGTCTGGGTCGAACTGTTGATCTTTCAGTTTAAAGTCCACTGTTCTAACCACTGAGCCACCGCGTTTCCGAGCTCAGGCTTAAAATGATTAATCCGCGACAAATGTTGTAATACGCGTGGCAGTTTTACTCCTTTTTGAGCATTAGTCTATTTGATTGGGCCACAATGCAGATATATTGGTTAATTTTTAATACCTTGTTCGTCTCGCTCCCGTAGTCCTAGGGCCGACAAGGGGAGTTTTGTGCCTCTTGGTGAATTCTGCTTCGGGCCTAGGCCTTTTGAAATTCTCTTAGCTGGCTGATGGTGTCCATGACATGGTCCAATACGAAGCTATAAGCTGTATTAGGAAGACGACCCACCCCCTCTCCGAATAGATGCGAGCTATTGCACCGATCTAAGAGAGAGAACTTAAGGTGGTGGTGACATGACCAGAAATGGCTTAAAATTTCATTTGTGTGATATGTGGACACTTTTTAGGAACTAAATTTATTTTATCAATTAATGAGTCATGTGAAATCTAAAATTGAGAGAAAAATGATATTATGTAATAAAAAAAAAGGCTCACTAAAATTGTTTTTTTGATTTTCACCAAACTTTCCAAAATTTAGTTAATTAACCCTTTAACCCGACTAGCGCTATTCACAAAAATCACCCTTCAATTATCATTATTTTTTCATTTTTTGTCTAAAAAATATAGCTTATGACCCCTCATTGGAGCGAGCTCCACGAGCTCGTTCCAATGAGGGTCATAAGCTATGTTTTTGGGGCAAAAAATGAAAACAAATTAGTTATTCCAGAATTTTATTTGCAAGCGTCGTCTGCCTTTCGTGTTAGCTAAAGGGTTAATGTCTAAATGTTCCCCAAAAGTGTGGTAGAAATTACACAAGAAAACAGACTACAACAATGGAGTCACGAAAAACCTACAAACATTCAATTGGTGTGATAAAAAAATAGATATTTCTGTATAACCATGTGGGTGAGTGTCATGACATCCATTTTAAGAGGGAACGTTTTATATATTTGAGAACGTCCAGTTTAAATTGTGATTGCAGGCTGACTGATCAAAGCATGTGACCTGGGATAGACTGGTGAAGCATGCTGTCATAAACAGCTCCATCTTATAATAGACGCCATGGCATTCATCCACGGGATACGGACACCTACCCCCCACCCCACCCCGGGACTTTCTTAATAGATGTCCGTATATCTCTGAACACAAATCAAATTTTCAGCCATTTTGATCACGTTAACATCACCTTACAATTACGAACGCATGATCACGGATTTATGTCAGTGGCCCCTGGAGCTCGAGGGACAAGAAATTCTCGAAGTACACTGCAAAATAAAGACAAACGCATGACCAGGATAGCTCTAGTCTCCAGACACCATTATTGTGTCCTCTCTTAATTTAAGAATATTTATCTCTCGCTGCCTCTCTTCGTTTTTTTTCAGGTTAGAGGCACCACCTTCTCTTGATCGATCGAAGTCTCTCTCCCGTTTGTTTGTAGACTATAGACTCTGTCGTGTCCGGGTCGATGGAAACAAAATTTTAACCCTCCAACCTGTGCAACGCCGGGTAAAGTTCGTTGGTTTCTGCATAAAAAAATGTACGATTGAGACCTCCGAATGACCCTCAGTTAAACACGCTGTCTCCCCAACACGATGTTTCACGTTTGTGGGTATGACTCTGGAATGTCATGTTAATACCATTGAAGGGAACTTTCACCCACCCACCCATCCCGTCCCTTCACCTTGAAGTGCCTGCCATGATGTCAATCACTTGTTTATCTGCTTCAACACCTTAGTGAAGACACAATGGTATCAGCTAAAATTCTCTTGTTTCCTGAACTGTTTACAAAACAAGGTCTTATCGGGATTGCAGGTACACCGTGTCAAGCCGGTTGTTTGGGTGAATGGATATAGCGGCTTCGTCAGAACTCGCCGCATGTCTTAAGCATTTCGCGAGAGAACGATTAGCTCATTTGTTTGTTACGTTCCTTTGTGATATGATTCTACAGTTATGAATGAAGTGAGGGGCTATTCTACTTCCGGCGAAATCCTCTTCTCTCACCAGCCAGCAGTTGGTTTAATGTTACATTTCCATCATGAAACTGTGCACAGTTCTCTGAAAATATGTAATATGAAAATAACAGAGAAATGGAGTACCTGCTTGTTCCTGAACTGCGCGTTAGCAAGGGTGGAGCTGGGGGAATCCCCCTCGCCCTAGATGAAAGCTCAAGCTTCAAGAGATGCCCATTCGGAAAGCATGATAGTCACTTCAAACTGCTAAAAATCAAATGTATACACCACATACAGCCTTCATCTCTGACTTATATCGTCATGACAACCGACTTTCGATAAAGTTATCTCCCCTGACATTAAGAGACGCATGAGGAAGGTCCAACCAAGAAGCAAGTAATTGCTGAGAAATCGCCTATGACATCGGTAGAAAATAAACCCAAGTTTCCTTTTGTTACTTTTCATAAACGAAAACATCAGAGAGCTCTTGGAGCTGTCTGTTGTTTTCGTTTACTAAAAGGTACAAAAGGAAACTGGGCTTTTTATGGCAAGCTAATTAGAAGCAACAAGTTAATCTGTCATTAACCCTTTACCTAACATGAAAAGCAGACGACACTTGCAAAAATAATTCTTGAATAACTAATTTTTTTCATTTTTTGTCTCAAAAACATAGGTTATGACCCCTCGTTGGAACGAGCTCGACGAGCTCGTTCCAACGAGGGGTCATAACCTATGTTTTTGAGACAAAAAATGAAAAAAATAATGAAAATTAATTGGCGATTTTTGAGAATAGCGCTGGCCGGTTTTGGCCGTTACGTTAGGTAAAGGGTTAAGAATATCTATGACTACCACACCGCCCATCAGTTAGTGTCGTCCACTTTAGCTCTTTGTTTAACAAATGTCTTTTGCAGTAATTTGCATGTTTTTATTCTTTCCAGGAAACAATTAGTCAATCTTAACTCCTAGACTTTAATATTAATGGAAAAGACAGTGCCTGTATTATATGTCACGGTAGGCATACTGTTAATATAATGGACAGAAAGAAAAGAAGTTACGGAACATCAAAAGATGGTGAAAACGGCGTTTTCTTTTTTTTTAATGGGTTTCAACAGAGAATAATAGTCAAACATTCAAACTGATTTGAAAGAAAATTGTAAAATGCCAGCGTCTGTATTTTTATCCTACTCTACGGGAAAATGCCTGAAATATGTAAATTGATGGGCACATCGATGATACAAATTTGCTAACATTCCGAAATTTCAGCTGTTTTGTGAAATTTACAGACAGCTTTAGAATATTAAGAAGTGCCAACATTCCTGCAAAACTTTTCCAATGACGAAAATTGTCATCCATGTGAGGTGGTGGTGGTTGGTGGTGGTGGGGAGGGGGGGGGGGGGTCTAATCAATGAGAGTGTTTGATGATTTTTCTATTTTCCAATCTTTGCCAGAAAAAAGCCAGAAAATAAGCCGACTGTCATCTGAAAAATGGAGTCCCCAGAGGGTGAATTTGATGATGCTAACCTGCACAGCAGGATAGCTTCATTAAATTTATCCTCTGTGAACCTCAGTCTGAATCAAGGTCTCAAAACCAAACACAAAGAGGTACCCAGAGGATAAATTGGCCCACTGTATGGGATAACATCATCAATTTCACCCTCTGGGGACCTCATTCTGCAAATGTCAGACTGCATATTTTCAGGCCTGGCCAGAAGCCGTCATATGTATCACTTGGAGTGAATGGAATAGAAAAGGATATTTCTAGAGTGGTGTCAGCTTATTCTAAAATAATTCATCATTTTCGTAGTATCAAGAGTAATTTTGCGATATCGAATCTTCCGCACTGAACTGTAATGTTTTTCAAGCGTTTCACGTTTTTACTGAAACCGTTTTTTCTCAATCCAATGCCCAGCATTATCAAATCAATCGGGGGACCGGGGGGGGGGGGGGGGGGGGACCTATCAGTCGTCTCTTGGAAAAATAGTTCTACGTGCAATGCAAAAACATTGCAATTGGCTCCCTTTTGTCTTCAAGAGACGAAATTATTCTCGCAAACATTATCAGTGTGGCTGGAAATATTTCACCAATATAATCGCCTGTTGCGTTGTTGTGGGTCCTCCCATTGTCGGTTATTTTTTTAAATTTGAAGGAAATGAAAATTCAAACTGAAACTTTTCATGATTATGAACTGATATCGAAAAACAAGTTTGCACGCTCAACACCCGGGCAACCGTGTCAATAGCTCCCTGTTCGGAATGCTTTATGTGGAGATAACGGTATATTTAGAGGCGTAAGTTGTCACTGGACATGGTGACTGTGCAATGTTCGTCTCTGATTTGTGTCGATTTTTTAACCCTTTACCCAACGCAGACGATACCAAATTTATTATTTTAAATATCATTTTTTTTAAATTTTTTTCAAAAAATGTCAATAAAACCATATCATGTGACCCCTCGTTGGAACGAGCTCGACGAGCTCGTTCCAACGAGGGGTCACATGATATGGTTTTGCTGAGATTTTTTGAAAAATAATACTTTGTCAACTGCTGAATTTGCAAATTACGCAGGCGGATGTGGGCGATTCGTTAGGTAAAGGGTTAACGTAAACCTTTTACCTATCGGATTGGCCGCATTTGCCCGCGGAATTTTCGAATGCACCAGTTTAATTTATTTATTTATTTATTTATTTATTGAGATTTAACGACACTTTCGACAGCCAGGCTCGGACTGTTTTATGGGTGGATAAAGCCGGAGTACCTATAGAGAGAACCACCGAGCAACGGCGAGTAAATGCCAGACTCCCCAACGTACCAACTCCAGACAAGCAGGTTAGCATTGGTTGGAAACAAGTGCACCATCGATGTGCAGAACGCCTTAGTACACAGCGCCCCAAGAAGGCAAGCGCTGTGTTCTATGGCGTACTGCACATCGATGGTTTGGAAATCATTATGGGTGGATGAAGCCGGAGTACCTAGACAGAACCACCGAGCAACGGCGAGCAACTGCCAGATTCCCCAACGTACCAATTCCAGACGAGCAGGTTAGCATTGGTTGAAAACAAGTGCACCATCGATGTGCACTACGCCTTAGTACACATTGCCCCAAGAAGGCAAGCGGGATTAAGTGTCTTGCCTAAGGGCTCAAAGCACAGTTACTTCTAGAGGGGATCGAACCGTGGGCTCGTGGTTCGAAGTCCAATTCTGTAACCACTGAGTTGCCGTGCTCCCCAGCAGTTAAAAAAATAAAAATAAAAACTTCCAACAAAACCATATCACTTGATGCCCTCATTGGAATGAGCTTTTGAGAAAAAGTATTTTTAACCCTTTACCTGACATGAAAAGCAGACGACACTTGCATTCAAAATTACTGATTTTTTTCATTTTTTACGTCAAGAATTTTCTCATTTTTTACGTCAACAGCATAGCTTATGACCCCCTCATGGGAACGAGCTCAACGAGCTCGTTCCCATGAAGGGTCATAAGCTATGTTGTTTAGGCAATTTTTTTTAAAATACTGAAAACTGAATGGCAATTTAGGTGAATAGCGCTGGCTGGTTTTGGCCGGTTTTGGCCGTTGCGTTGGGTAAAAGATTAAAAATAACAAAATTTGATATCGTGTGTATTGGGTAAGGGGTTAAAAAGACCTAATTCCGACCTGGTCACATTTACACTGCAACAGAACAGGTGCCCCAGTATGCAATCTCTGGGCGAGACCGCAAGTTACGTTCTTTGATGGCGTCTTGTTGCACTCCATAGACGATATGTTGTAGGCTGCGATAGTACGTTTGAGTTTTGCTCCCGGCTAATCCCTGCAAATTATGAAATGTACTTTCTCATTTATCTCAAAAATGCATTTTTTTTTGTTATTATGGACAATGCGACGGTGGATATATCGTACTCTGACGATGTTATGCTCCTTACTGCTCCTTTATTTATTTATTTGTTGTTATTTAACCCTTTACCCAACGAATCGCCGCATACGCCCGCGTAATATGCAGATTCAGCAGCTGAAAAAAATATTATTTTTCGAAAAATTTCAACAAAACCATATCATGTGACCCCTCTTTGGAACGAGCTCGTCGAGCTCGTTCCAATGAGGGGTCACATGATATGGTTTTGTCGAAATTTTTCGAAAAAATTAAAAAACAATATTTAAATTAATAAATTTTGATATCGTCTGCGTTGGGTAAAGGGTTAAGGTCACACATTTATGAACAATGGCTAATCGTGACCCCAACATGGATATAAAGTCAAATCCAGCCAATCATGCCCATGTTGGCTATTTTAGAGGACCTCCATCCCAAGTATTAGTGACCGGATACTATTTTACAAGTTAAACAGAGCTTATTTACCACAGTAAACAAGCACTGCTTCACTTCCCGGAGTTTCCATCCCTCTCTGGAAAGTAGTGGGTGTTCTGCTTGGTATGGAAAAGCTGTGCAATTTTAAAATTTCCCCCTCTTTATCTCATTTTCTTTCTCTTGTCCAACAACTAAAAAAGTTTTAAAATTTAAAATTTATATTTTGTAACTCTTGCCTCCATTTGTAATATTTGGGAAGGAGATAAGCATAATACTTGCTGCTGAATCCAGTTTCAAGTTTTGTATTGTTCAATATATGTATCTCTTTTGTTACCTGTGTTACCTGTGTATATCTATTCATACTGGACTAGGCAGCGCGGTGGCTCGGTTGTATACGGCATTGGATTTCAGATCGAGGGGTCAACTGTTCGATCCCCACCAGAGGTAACTGCGTTGTGTACTTGGGCAAGACATTTAACCCTTGGCCCAACGTAATGGCCAAAACCGGGCAGCGCTATTCACAAAAATCGCCAATTAATTTTCATTATTTTTTTTTTTTTTTGTCTCAAAAACATAGGTTATGGCCCCTCTTTGGAACGAGCTCGTTGAGCTCGTTCCAAAGAGGTGTCATAACCTATGTTTTTGAGACAAAGAATGAAATAAATTAGTTATTCAAGAATTTTTTTTTCAAGTGTCATCTGCTTTTCATGTTAGGCAAAGGGTTAATACAAATTGCGTTCGTAGGGCACAGTGGCGTTGTGTACTAAGGCGAATTGCACGTTGATGGTGCACTTGTCTTCAGCCAATGCTAATCCTTCCGGTGGGGTGTCAGTACGTATGGAGAGTCTGACAGTTGCTCGACGCTGCTTGATGGTCCTCTTCGGGTACACCGGCTTCCTAAATGCATACTGGACTGAAATAAATAGTGTTTAAATTACATTCTCAGAACCTTGGCTGGTCTTTTTGGTTGCCGAAAAAGGCAGCCAAGACTTGCCTAGAAGCAATTGCACAACCTCAAGACATAGACTGTCAAATTGTAGCAAAAATGTAACTTAAAACCCCCGAGTCATTAAGAGTTGGAATAACTTGTGTCAGACGGGTGCCCATACGAACCGTTAGACTTTAAACAAACATTCGAAAAGTTGTTTAAAATCTCTCTCTCTCTCTCTCTCTCTCTCTCTCTCTCTCTCTCTCTCTCTCTCTCTCTCTCTCTCTCTCTCACGCACACAGTATGTTTGTTTGGGTTTAATTACACTTTCGACAACCAAGATCATAGGATGAATTAAGTGTCTATTAAATCACACTGATAACGTTTTCTTCCAATTTTCATGCGCTGGGGAAAATGAGATAACAATAACTTTTTACTTCGTGCAGGAAACTAACTTCGCCATAAAATACAACACAAAACTCACCCATTTTAGGCCGTTTATTGTCGACTTGCCGCCTCGTAGTTGCGAGGAAATGACCCTGTCCTTGTAATATGCCTATGTCCTCACGACTTGTAGTTTTTAAAACTCACGTGCACGGAATATTAAAAGAAAATACAGAGTGTGTGGTAAATCCAGACCCTAATACACGTTCTTTTGGTACCTTTTATACCCACCTATATAAGTCTGCATTTCGTCATTCCACTTGGAGTTGTCTAGCACCTGTGTGTGGCATCATCATTGAAACGCACACACAGTGAAGTTTGCACTCGGATAATACCTCAAATATAATAATTATAATGTAGGAGGCCTACATTAACACAGTCACCTGTCGGCTATTCCACACCACCACCCCCCCCCCCCCCCCTCCTAATTTCCCAGCATTCAGTCAAAAAGAGTTTCATAATCCCTCCCATCGGCCCTTTATCGCTCTCCCTTATTACAAAATTGACCCGTCGCCTTATGTCATTCCTCATCCACTTAACCGTCATATTTTCATCTCACTTTTCCATCAGTATTCTAAGGAGTCTTGTTTTACAAGGCAAATATTTGGTGTATTCTAGAATAAAATGCCCCGTTACACCTAAATTACACATTTGGCACACTCTTTCCTCGCCTTTCCCGATTCTCCCCTCTCAACTCCAAGGACTTCGATCTCACTAGTAAACAATGTGGAAAGCAACAATAATGTTTAGTTAATGGATCTTTAGGTTGACCCCGGGGTCCATTAGCCGAATATTTGCATGTACTCTTCACACTTTTATTAAAATTTGAGTAAGAACCTGATCCAATGGTTTTTGCGCGCCGAAGCCGCGCAGTAACAGTGTGGGGCAAGCCCCTTTCGACCCTCAGTTACTGTATACTGTTTGTACTCTATATGTCTGAGCTTAGTAAAGGAGGGTAGGGTTAAGGTACTCCGCGACGCTTGTGTCGTCTGTTTTTCTTCTTAGGAGGAGGTGACTGTGGTGGAGATATAGTTGCAATAGTTGGTGTAGTTGGTGTTGTAGGACTGCTGATGTTTTCAGAGGACTGACTCAGATGATAAGGTCTAGTCCTAGCCGCGTCGGATGTTGGTTCTTGTGATGATAGAAGTTGTATTGCCATTTCCATTGTCTGTTTAAATTGTGGTGTAAGTATCCGGTTGGCTTCCTGTTGTAGTTCCTCCATTTGATTTTTATAGCTGCATCCCGGGGCGCTATGTCTTCCCAGCTTTGGTCGTCTCCGCGGATTCCGTGGTGCTTGTCTCCTTTTTGGAGCTCCGGGCCGAAGAGGCCGGCGAAGCGAGAGCGGGGGGTGGGTGGGGGGGGGGGGTCCTGGACGGTGCGTCATCCAAGACAACTTCCTGCATCAAAGATAAATCACCCTCCTCCATTTTCTCTTCAAATGAAGAGTCTGATGGGATGGAGTTTGAAAGATCTCCTAGCAACCCATTGTCTTCCAGACCCTCCTCCTGCGAAGGGGGGGGGGGGGGGGTGCTGGGCTGGACAGAGGTTGATAGCTCTTCAATGCCCTGACTTGCCTACTTCTCTTCCTTCTCACTCTTCTTCTCCAAGAACTCCGACATTCGACGGGCATCAAGTCGTCTGGAGGAGGGTCCCTTCTTTCTCTTTCTCTTCTTCTTTGACTCGATTGTTTGGATCCGGGGGTTAGAATTAAAATTTGAGTACGTACTGTCTGACTGGTAGTTATATATACGCAGCAGTTATATAGAGGATATATTCTGTTGTTGGTTGTTCTACACAAGTCTTTAGTACCCTTCATCTGACGATCAGCCATGCATTTCCACAAAATTGTCATTCAAATTTTATTATTTTTTCAATTTTTGCCTCCAAAACAACCTATGACCCTTTACTGGGACGAGCTCGTTCAAACAAGGGTCATCAACCATATTTTTGAGGCAAAAGTGAAACTTTTAGTTATTTAAGAATTTTTTTCAGGTGTTTTCTTCTGTTATTATTATTATTTATTATTTATTGGTGTTTAAGGTCACATATTTCTGCACAATGGCTAATCATGACCACGACAGTTTTAGGGGTGGAGGAAGCCGGAGTACCCGGAGATAACCACCGAGCAACGGCGAGCAACTGTCAGCTCCCCAACATACTAACTCCACACAGGCAAGGTTAGCATTGGTTGAAGACAGGTGCACCATCGACGTGCAGTACGCCTTAGTACACAGCGTCACCGTGCCCCCACGTGGGCAATGGGGGTGAAGTGTCTTGCTCAAGGACACAACGCGGTTGCCGCAGGTGGGATTCGAACCGAGGACCTCTCGGCTTGCAGCCTGCACCTCTATCAACTGAGCCACCGCGCCCCCTATCTTCTGTTTGTTTTTGTAAAGGTTAAATCGTTGCCAAACGAATCGTCCGCATCCGCCCGCGTAATTTATAAACCCAATCGTTAAAAAAATAACCCATTTCAACAAAACCATATCATGTGTCCCATTATTGGGACGATCTCGTTCCAATGACGGGTTACATGATATGTTTTGCTGAATTTTTTTAACATTTTGAAAAAGTAATTACTTAAAATAGCAAATTTTGATATCGTCTGCGTTGTGCAAAGGGTTGAGAAGAGTGTCCGTGAGATTTTTCAGATATATTTAGTGGAGAAAGCTGTGCGCGAGTAACGACTCGTCTTTTACGGAAAGGTCTAGCTGAGCGAGAAGGCTGTGCGCGAGTAACGGCTCGTCTTTTACGGAAAGGTCGACATGTCGTCCCCTGAGTTCCAATGTGTTCTATGTGCCAGTAGGCACACAGAACACATTGGAACTCAGAGGACGATGTGTTTCAAATCAAAGCCTGTTGCTAAAATTACAGAGAAATGAAGTTGATTTAACAAACCCCTACCGCCGCCGCGTAGCTTCTGTCCTCTTATCAAGGTGTGATAAATATGTTATTGGTAAATATCTTATAAGATCGTTATAGGATTAAGTGGGCTTTGAGTTTAAGACATAGGGAAATATAAAACATAGAAATCTAATCTTAAACAAGCAAGTAATAACCAAACATAAGCCAACGCTAAAGTAGCGATTATTGACTTTGAGATCACCAACAGACAACGTTAAACTCCACCGTCGATTTATTTATAGTTAAAGCTGGATTATTCTCAACGTATACTGGTGGTACGTGTCTGGGGGCAATGGAGCCCGTTTGGGGCACCCATGAGCGTGGCTAAAGGGTCTTGAATAGGGGAGTGTCGACTCATAAAATACCAATTGCACTCCCACCTCCCCTATCCCTCATTCGAAACATTTCGACTCACTGTCTCAGAAGTTCCAGTTTTGGGAAAAACTGATTACTTTAAAGGTAACTACTGATTGCTAAATAATTCAAAGCAGTCAGCCCACGTGGCCCTTAAAAGTGATTTCCAGAAAGCACAAATTTTAGAGAACTATTCAATAGAGATTGCAGACTTTAACCCTTTACCCAACGCAGACGATATCAAAGTTTATTATTTTAAATATCATTTTTTAAATTTTTTCAAACAATGCCAACAAAACCATATCATGTGACCCCTCATTGGAACGAGCTCGACGAGCTCGTTCCAAAGAGGGATCACATGATATAGTTTTGTTGAAATTTTTCAAAAAATGATATTTTTTCAGCTGCTGAATTTGCATATTACGCGGGCGGATGCGGGCAATTCGTTGGTTAAAGGGTTAATTAAAGGGTGGGAAACAACCCAAGATAAGAAAATCGTCACACACACAGAGAGACAGAGAGAGAGAGAGAGAGAGAGGGGGGGGGGGGAGATATTGAAACTGAAATTCGCGAGATGGGGATCAAGCAAAGACCTCTTTAGGGGTTCTTATAATAAAAAGAAGCCGGATTTTGAAGAGTGTCTTGATGACAACTTTGGGAGAGCGATCACTGCTGTTCAAACTGAGGTCGATGTCGCTGGAGGGGGGGGGGGGGGGGATTGGGAAAGACAATGAAAAGGAGTAACAGGTGTAATTTTGAAGTAATGGAGGCTTTGGAAAAATTTCGCTTAGAATATCCAAAATATCAGTTTGAATATTATTCACTGGGAGTATGCTGGGGAAGTAGATGGGAGAATGAAAGATATATTGGGTGACACAAAGGAGTGGTGAGTATGCTGATCGCTCATCTGGAAACCGGGAAGAATGAGGTAGGGATATCATCAAACAGTAGGTTTCCAGGAGTTGGGGAGAGAAGAGACGTGGGGAGGGAGAGGCATTTGGGATCACAGCATAATCAAGGCCTTCTCAACTGTGAATTGCGACATATCAGCGGCTGACCAACGTTTTATTACATTATTACATAACGTCCTTTGGGGGCAACAAGGCGCCATCTGCAATGTCTTACGACACTCAGTAAACGATATTGTTCTTCTGTTTCCTATTTTGATAGCGCTTAGTGACATTAATTTATCAGACTGAAGATCAATTCACAATTTACCAATAAAACACAACATCAGTCAAGAAGATACAGTACAAGTCAAAATAAGTTATAGGAAAACCACTATAAACTATGTATCTTTATCTTCCTACACTGATAAGATCAGAAGCTGGCATCATTTTCTGGAAAGCTCTCAGAAAATGATGTCAGATTCTGATCTTATCAGTGCAGAAGCAACAGTATACTCAGTTTATTGCGGTTATGCTGCAACATATTTTGACTTGTACTGTATTTGATTTATTTGTGCCTAATCTGCAAATCGAAAATTATTCAATTAACAGGAATATTCAATTAACGTGGATTGTGTCACTTTCCTGTATTCTGGAGATAAATTTAGCATTTATTCTATTATATCTTGTTTGACAAAGCTCCATGAGCTCTGTCAAACAAGATATAATAGATTAAATGCCTGTATTGGATGTAGTGATGCCAAATAGGTCTATAAACAAAGGAAAACTGGGACGAGTCAGGGTAATTTCTCGACTGGTTACAAGATTTTTTTATTCAATTAACAGGAGTTTACACTATAACCTATATTCAAATACTGATACTGCTTTCATACCCAGTTTAATATTGCACTTTTCTTTGAAAAAACAAATAAATAATGATAAAGTGGGCCATTTTTCCAGTGCCATTTTTTCCTAGGTAACTGTAGAAGTGTACCATTTTTTCCTGTGCCATTTTTTTCCGCCCCCCTCAAAAACAGCATTTTTGGTGTGCCATTTTTTCCTAGTAAGTCAAAAAAGTGTGCCATTTTTTCCTGTGCAATTTTTTCAGGGCACCCTGCATTCATATTCTTGTTATAAGCTGGATACGTTTTGCTCTTTACGTAAAAACTAATTTAAAAAACACCGGAAAGAATTCATTTGAGAGGAGCAAGAAACAAATATGGTTGGACTTCTGTCCACCTTTTTCGGGTTTTTTTTTGTGGGGCTTTTACCCTTAGGGATTTCATCTTGGTTTTTTTGTCCGTTTTCAGTAATAGTCAGTATCAGACGAATACTAAGGTTTTTTTAGCGCGCCAAGGGCAAGAAGGGTCATATGTCATTAAGGAATGAGCCTTTTGCTATCCTGATGCCGACGCCCAAACGTTACTCCATCTACAGGGACGTTAGAAGCATTTCGAACTGCGAGGGGGGGGGGGGGGGGTCATTCAAGGGCACCCACACACTGATATATAGTTTAAACCATTATTTCCAAAGTATGAAAGTACATGTTTTCACAATTCAGTAAAAGCATACAACTATTAAGGAAATGGATTCAGCATCAAGCTAACGAGCTTATACTCGGCTGTTTCCAGTCAAATATTTTGTAAAAATATATCATATGTGGCTGATAGTTATACATACACTATTACACCAGCACGATCAGGACCCACCATATATATCCACTGGTGGACTGAGTTAAGAAGAGTTACCGGGAAATGCACCACGGGGGGGGTGGGGGGGTGGGGCAGACCCGGAGAAAATATTGATTTTTCGAACTGAATGAGCGCGGCTTCATTGCATATGAGCGATCAATGGCAGTTCACAGAGAGAAAATTTAGCTAGCATTTTTATATCATCTTCATCGATCATTCAGCAAAAATGGTTCTACTGGCGGTGCGGGAATCCATCGGGAGGACCATAGTTCGGCCCAGTGGGAGAAAATTTTGGTTTTTGAAATTGAGAGGACCCTGTTTCCTTTCATCTGAGCGATCAATGACAGACTAAACTGCTGGCATATCGAAATGTCCTCTATGTGGGATACATAGAACGTTTCGATAAACCGACAGTCTCTACAGTTAGATCCATTTCGTTTTTTGGTAATTTTCATGAAATTTCACGCAGTAACAGGTTTGGGCTGCATCAGTTTTGGGGGCCTCATGGGGAACCCAATAGGGGGCCCACCGAGAATTTTCTCGGTGGACCATACGGCTAGTCCGCCTCTCATATATATCAGTAGTGACTCATGGGCATTTGTGACCTGATAGGAATACAGTACATTTAGATGTATCTACTTTGCCTCCATATTTAGAAAAGTTCACACTTTGTCTCCATATTTAACAAATTTCCCAAATGGGTCTAACCAATGTTTCGGCCCGATTGGGACATTTGTTAAACATGGAGCCAAAACTGTTAATTTTTCTCGACTTCAAAGTCCATAAATCATCCAAGGAAATCTTTGGTAACATCTTAACCCTTTACCCAACGAATCGCCCGCATCCACCCGCGTAATATGCAAATTCAGCAGCTGAAAGAATATTATTTTTCGAAAAATTTCAACAAAACCATATCATGTGACCCCTCTTTGGAACGAGCTCGTTCCAAAGAGGGGTCACATGATATGGTTTTGTTGAAATTTTTTTTAATTTTTTTTTAAAAAATGATATTTAAAAAAATAAATTTTGATACCGGCTGCGTTGGGTAAAGGGTTAAGAGTACAGACTTTATGCACATCCGTCCCCGTCCTGCTATTTCCAATAAGATTTTAATCACAAATGCAAGACACTTAATCCTGATTACCATCATCAATCATTCATTCACTCGCACCTTTGAACTCAGAGTGCTAGCATCCTAATTAGAATCTCAATTATGGAAACACTGGAACTACCAGCGCGACTGAAGAAAACGATAGCAGCTCTGGGCGTCTCTTGCCCTGTCACCTGGACTATCCTGGAGACAGGCAAGAGCGTCCATCTGTCTCTTGAGTTCAAGATCGAGGAAGACAAGAAATCACCACCCTACTCGGGGAGAGGTAGTACCTTTGATGAGAGGATCCCCTCTCACACTGGCCCTCACCCGAGTAGGTCAGGAGGCCCTGAAAAGAGAAAGAAAAGAAAGAAGAGCCCGTCCACCAAGCGGAGGGATTCCCGACGCTTGGGGGCATTCTTGGAGATGAAGAAAGAGAAAGGTGAGGAAAAGAAAGAGCCAGAGGCGGCCACCACTTCCCCTCCCACTCCCACAGACAGCCCCATCCAAATGCCGGGTTCCCAGTCGGTATTGTCGGATGTGGAAGAGTCTGTGGAGACTGAGGTGGAAATGGAAGCTGCCCTCTCGCCTCTTCCTGATCCCCACTCGCCTCTTCTTTCTAAACCAGAATGCCAGGACGCGGACGACAGGATAGAGAACATCTTACGGGAACACAAAAGACAAGGGGACCTTCACAAGCAAGAGATGGACAGGAAATACCAAGTATTCCTCCAACAAGTCGAAGAAGCCAAAAAACTAATAGACGCCAGAAACCTACAACAACAAAAGACTCAGCAATCACCCACAACCACTCTAGACTGGGCTAGGACCAGACCCTACAAAACTCAGCAACCACCATCAGACAGCCCACCAACTACCACTGTCTCTCCTTCCAAACCTCCACCTCTGAAAAAGAAGCAGAAAAGACACAAGCGCCGCTAACAACTAACAACTTCTCCTCCTTTACCACGGTCTGACACTTTCAAATTCTACAGCTAATGAGGGTCGAAAGGGGCTTGCTCCCCAAATCGTCCCTGCGCGCCTTCGGCGCGCAAAACCATTTGATTCGGAAGTCATTCTGATTACCAACGTGTGGGCAGGATGTCGCTGTGTACTAAGGGTGTCCGGACAAAACACCCTAAGGACAAAACACCCTCTGGTTATCTGTCCCCCAGCGTTGTCAGAAATTCAGCAATTTAGATTTTGGTTGACAGAGCTCAATTGGAGCTCTGTCAACCAAAATCTAAATTGCTGAATTTCTGACAACACAGGGGGCGATAACTGTGGATGACAAATCAGGGTGTTTCGTCATCAGAGTGCAGGGGTTAAACTACACTACCGTTGCTTTTGGGCACTTTTGTACAACTCGACAAGTCCTAATGCCTGAATCTTACGCCACGTACACTGTGTAAAATGGTAAAAACATCCTTGAAATTGTACATGTTCACCTAAAACAGTTGCAACTGAATTAATCATTGCTTTCTCGAAGTCCATAACAACTTTGTCTGGATCGGGCGTGTAGCCGTTAGCATCACAGGTGGTCACAACCGCTTGGAGAAATTCCTCATAGATGACTTGCGATTTACCACTTAGAAATCCATAGACACATGACACAGCACTGTTAGCAAGTGGGCATCTGATAACATAAATTTGTTCGAACAGTTTTGGAGCAGAAGAGAAACAACCATCCATGAACCACACTTTGGAACGACATAAGTGTCTGAGACCTTCTTCCGAACCGAAGATCAGCATTCTTTTTACACTATCTGGCC
The DNA here is from genome assembly GCA_031216915.1 of Pictodentalium vernedei. Classification (NCBI taxonomy): domain Eukaryota; kingdom Metazoa; phylum Mollusca; class Scaphopoda; order Dentaliida; family Dentaliidae; genus Pictodentalium; species Pictodentalium vernedei. Next base: position 354,369,291 of record CM062292.1, read on the forward strand.
CACTGTCGTAGATTAAAAATGGATCAAAGTTTGGTTCGCCGGTTGTTTGCCACTCGTCATCAATGATAAGATCCCTCACACTGGTTGGAGCCTTAGGAAGAGTGTTCAATTTGTTTCTAGAGATGAAACGTCTAACAGAGTCGTTGTTTCCGATTGCGGCACGTATTTCTACTGGTTTGCTGCTTACTACATCTGCAAGAATTTGGGATGGACGACCTCTGTTCATTTTGGCAGACTCCTTTAATTCAGAACGAACCTTTGTTGCTGCGACCTTCACATAGTTGGGTTCATGGTTGTGGTCAGTAACTTTGAGAACCTGGGACATCTGTTGGAGAGAAAAAATGGAGTTTGGTCAGAAATGTAAAATATAAAACGATCGAGTGACAAGAGATTATAATAATAAAGAGTCTCATCTTGTGTTTATGCTTTCTTAAGGATATTAATGAATAATAATAATAATTTGAAACTAAATATGTAAGACGTATATTCCATGAACATAGGTTGCGCTCGTTCCATTGAGAGGTCACACCCCATGTCCGGGGCGCAAGAAATGAAAGTTTTTAGGTACACGTGAATTTTTCCATTTTTAAACAACATGGTATAAAACGACCATAACATTTAAATACTTTACCCAACTCAACTGCAAAACCGGCCATCGCTATTTGAAAAGATTGCCATTTATTTTCGAATATATTCACATCTTGCTCCATAAACATAGGTTGAGGCCTCCCACTGGAACGAGCGCAATGCATACAGGCCTAACTGTGTAGACCAGTCTACTTATGGCAAAAAATAAATTGAAAATAAAAGATATTAAATATTTCAAATATTCCACAGATCCAGTTATACTAATAGAGAAATTCAAATACTTTTAAGATTTAAGGAAGACACTGTTATTTTTTATAAAGCCCTGATAGTGACTTCCAGCACTCAACCAGCTGAGAAGGATAAAAATTATCATGTTTAAAATAAATTATTAGAAATCAGCTCACCTCAACATCAGTAGTGGCAATGGCATTGCAATCGAGTGCAGTTCTGTTTGAACAATTCCAACGAATCGATGTCTTAGAACCTGCTTTTTTGGTATACATATAACCATCATAAACCAACTTTTTACCACCTTTATTGTTAGTGATAAACTCCATGATTGGAACACATTTGATACTGTCTCCCTAGTCATGTGTCTCATATATATATATAAAGTATTGTATATCTTGTAAAAACAACTCTACTCTGAGGACATTAACAAGTGATCACCAAAGAACTTGTTTGTTTCAATAACTAAGAAAACGGCTTGTAGAAGAAACAGTAGAAAAAACAAAGTCAAGATCAATCACCCATAGTGGTGATCATCAAAGAATTTATTTGTTTTTCATAAACAAGAAATCTCCTTTGTTACAGTCTGTAGTAGTGTCAACAGAGATATATCAAAGTGAATTTTTATTCACACATGCAAGCACACCACAAGCTATTGTTGTTGGAAAATGTGGGCAATACAATTTTGAAATGATAAACTTGAAAATAAAAAATAAAAAAGTAAAACACACCACTGAGGGTGTTTTGTCCGGAAGTACTTTTCTCAAAGGGTGTTTTGTCCTAGGGTGTTTCGTCCCGAGGGTGTTTTGTCCCGGTGTGTTTTGTCTTGGGGTGTTTTGTCCGAGGGTGTTTTGTCCCAGGGTGTTTTGTACAGCAATCGTACTAAGGCGTACTCACCGTACTGCATGTCGCTGCAGTCATTCATTCATTCGCACCTCTGAACTCAGAGTGGGAGCATCCTAATTATAACCTTAATTATGGAAACACTGGAACTACCAGCGCGATTGAAGAGAACGATAGCAGCTCTGGGCGTCTCTTGCCTTATCACCTGGATTATCCAGGAGATAGGCAAGAGCGTTCATCTGAACCTTGAATTCAAGGTTGAAGAAGAGGAAGAATTACCACCCTCCTCGGGGAGCGGTAGTACCTTTGTTGAGAGGACCTCCTCTCGCACTGGTCCTCACCCGGGAAGGCTTGGAGGCCCTGAGAAGAGGAAGAAGAGTCCATCCATCAGGCGCCGCGATGCCCGACGGTTGGAAACATTCCTGAAAAGGAAGAAGGAAGAGAAGGCGGAAGAGAAGACAGAGGAGGCCACTACCATTCCCCACCTCCAACTCCTGTGACTCCCATCCACTCCCCATTTGCCTCTCCTTTGAGGGACAATCTGGAGGATGGCGACGTCATCAGCGAGGCGGAGACGGAAATGGAAACTGGCTCTCTGAAGTCTCCTACTCCAGTCTCTCCCCTCCATCCGGATCAGGAACGGAAAATGATACAGGATATACTTGACATAATGGCAGTAGTAAATAGCATGCGGGAAAAAGCCAGTAATATCCTAAAGGAATCAGCTGAGAACAACAGCAGAACGATGGCACTCCTGGAACAGCGCACCAGCCACAGCACTCCTGAAGCAGCCAGGACTCGACCATTCCATCCTAGTCAGTCCTCTAAAAACATCAAGAGCCCAACTACACCAAGAACAACTACAGTCTCTCCATCACAGCCACCTCCACCCCAAAAAAGAAACAAGACGATTAGGGAGACGACTTATATAAGCTTTAAGCTTTCTGTCGAATCCCTTTTCTACACATCAACTATCTTTACTACTTCTATTTATTGGTTTCTTGTATACTACTGTATTTTGTATCTTGATAATTTATTTTTGGAACAAGTATTGTGAACTGTATACATTTAACTTATTCTTCAATAAATACTGTTTAAACTAAAAAAGAAACAAACGACATAAACGCCGCTAAACTGTCACCGAGGGTCGAATGGGGCTTGCTCCCCATACCGTCCCTGATCGCCTTCGGCGCGCGAAACCATTTCGTCCTGCATGTCGCTGGTGCATTTGTCTTCAACCAATGCTAACCCTGCTTATGCGGAGTTAGTACTCTTGGAAGTCTGATAGTTGCTCGTCGCTACACACTGATTCTTTCCGGGTATTTCGGCTTCCTCCACCCGTAAAACTATCCACGACACGAGGTGACTCCGGCTGTCGTAAGTGTCATTAAACCCAATAAGAAAAAAATTACAATATCTCTCATAAAACCATATAAGAAAAAGAATAACAATCTCTCTCTCTTCTTTGCACTGCATCTCTCCCCATTGTCTCATTGTCCGTCCGTCCGTCCGTGCCAACATTGGGGGTTTAGGGGATATTATTATTATTAGGGGCTACCTCCAAATTTAGGTAGTGTTAGGGTTAGGAGTGGGGTGGGCCCATAAACCCGAAATGTTGGGGCGTCCGCGTCCGTCCGTCTCTCTCTCTCTCTCTCTCTCTCTCTCTCTCTCTCTCTCTCTCTCATCCACTTATTCTCTCTCTCTCTCTTTCACGAGAGGGACATGTGCCCTGGTTCCTACGTCCCTGTCTATCTACAAGCCTTATTCTGATTTGTGTGCCCCCCCCCCCCCCAAACAAATACCAGAGTAAAGAATGAATTCAGTAGAGTAGAATGCTTTCTCAAGTTTAATTTACCGCAAGTATATTGACTCAGTATTGCACAGCAAACAAAAGAAACCCACATTATTATTTACATCAGCAAAAACATTATCGCCATTGGAATATATGTGTCATGTTTACGATAGACAAATTAACATGAACACAATGTGTCAAAAAACAAACAAACAATTGATGGGCGTGTTGTTACAACAATATTTCAAAACACTGACAACTGCCTGCTGCTGGTTTGACTCAATCGTAAAATAATCCCCTTAGTGTTTGAACTACCGTACAAACTCGGTCATATAGAAAGTTTGACAACAAACCAAAGCAAATCTGGGGGGAAACAATTTTTTTCTCAGAATTTTAAAAACTTTATAGATTTGGGGATCAACTGTGACGTGAGTTAGGTTAAACAGGGGAAGTCTAAAGTCAGCCAGGCATACCGTCCACACACTTGTCAATTGTTGTTGGATTAACAGGGGATTATCCTTTACAATCAGAACAAAAGAAACGACTTCACTAAACGAGAGGGAAATCTCCTATTATATGTTACAAATTAAATAACAGTGATTTATTTAGACATAGTTTTGTTAGCAATCTTCCCGTAATATACGTATTTCGGACAGATAAGCTAACGGGTAATATTTTGTCTGAGACACGACGCTAGAACCTTATCAGAACAGCACCCGCAACAACGGAGATAGCGTGTGTCGCTGGAAAGACTGCCTTTGATTGGTGTTATTATTTCAAATGAGCTGATAAAGAAGAATACAGAACGCCCATTGAGGGATTTGGTTAAAACATCGTTAAATTTTCAAATTGATATAGTTTGAATCGGAAGGTGGTCAATTTATATCAGAGCAAATTCTTTCGATTTAAAAAAATGTTTTCAAATTGTAACTATAATAAAACGGACTCGTAAGTACTTCTGACGGAATGCCTATATATTGGAAGAAGCCTGTGTATCTATTGGAAGAAGCCTGTGCATCTATTCGGCAAGACCGGTTAAAGACAAATTAAATATTTGGAAGAATGATTGATGTTGAAGGATATAGCCGTTGCGGTTCTCATCCAGGTAGGTGTCAGAAGTTTATCAACATTTCACTCAAGGTTCTTTTCGATAATTTTATCTGAAACACAATACTAAATGGCTGGAGAAGTGTCCCTGAGACTCGTCAGAGACAGAAGGTTCACTTGTGGCTCTTGTTAACTCCACTATGTTCACGGGGATACGGACGATTCGGATCTTTTTCTTGAAAGATTCCGACCTTGGACGATTCGGACATTGGGTGATTCGGACCTAGAGTATCGAACGATTCAGACCTGGACTGTGTACCTTTGGGCAATTCGGACCTGGACTGTGTACGATTCGGACCTTCATATTTTCAAACATATTTACATAAATATATATTTGCAATAATATTTGTAAGATTCAGATATCTGACTGTGGACGATTCGGACAATGAATATTTAAAATAATTTCTAAAATAAAATAAATTACAAAATTGAAAAATCTAATAATTTATTTCATCTTAGAATTTATTGTGAATTAGATGCATTGCGCGTGGCATTTTTTGCACTGATCATGTTTGAAAGTAAATTATACACATACAGTACGTGGAGAGTGGATTGTGACTAAATCACCCGCGGAGTGGAGTTATCACCCAAAGTATCACTTTCAAATTCTGTATATATGGACAAAAACACAAGCAATGTTTCAGCCAATGGACCTCCGGGTTTAACCCGGAGGTCCATTGGCTGGAACTTTGCTTGTGATGGTTCTGCATTGCAACAAATTTGCAACTATTGCTCGGGTGAAATCTCCACTCTGCGGGTGATTTAATGATAATACACTCTCCACGTATACTGTATAGCACAAACAGTGAATGCTGTTAGTTTCTGGTGTGTTCATACCACAATTAACACTTAACAAAGCCCTGTTCATGCTCTGATCATCTAAAGTAAAATGAAAGTAAGTTATATACAAATAGCACTGTAGAAGATTCTGATCAAAAAAATTATAGTATAAGCGCACGAAGAAATTATTATGTAAAAAAATAATAATAACACTTTGTCCGACCGCTGATTTGTCGGTGATCTCAGATGAGACCGCTGATTTGTCGCTGTTCTCAGGTCAGACCACTGGTTTGTCGCTGTTCTGAGGCGAGACAGCTGATTTGTCGCTGTTCTCGGGTGAGGAGGCCTTGATTAGCCCTGTTCTCCGAACTTCTCTCAAAAACCTCCTTATCCCCACGCCTCTTCTCTTCCTCCCAACACTCAGAGATGAGCTGCTCCATGACATACCGTACCTCTTTCTTCCCAATCTCGCCAATAAGCATTCTAACCCTCTCCTTTGTGTCGCACACAAACCGCATGTCCTTCATTCTCCCATCCCACTTCCTCGTCATAATTCCGATGAATCTTATTCTGTTAGACTGGTATTTTAGACATTCTAATAGAAAATGTTCCAGGGTCCCCACTACGCCGAAATAACACATTTGGCACTCCTTTTCATTGTCATTACAAGTTTCCCCCTTAAGCTCCAGCGACCTCATCTTGAACAACAGTGCCCCTCCAAAGGTGCCATTAGGGTACTCTTCACAGCATGGCTTCTCTTTATCACGCAGACCGCACAAAGACCCATTTGTCTTTGACAAGGGGACATTAAAACAATGCCTAAATTACACATATGGCACTCCATTTCATTGTCTTTCCCAGTTTTTCCCTTAAGTTCCAACGGCCGTGTCCTCAACTAGAACAATAGTAACCCACTAAAGGTGATATCCAGGTACTCTTCAAAATCTGGCATCCGTTTATCACGCAGGCCACCCAAAGACCTCTTTGCTTTGACCTCCTCTCACCAATTCAGGTTACAACCCGTCATGACTCTTTCTCTGTCCACAAAGTCCGACATCTCCACTGAATAGTTCTCAATTAACTCCCTCACTTGGTCTACCCACCATGTCTTTGATCATCTACTTTGATTTAATTTAATTAATCATTAACATTGAGCACCTTGTCCACATTGATGGGCAGCTGCTCGTAACTGAGAAACTGTCGAGCATTCGTTTCTAACGTGTTTTACGTGTGCCAATAGCAATGGTGGTGGGGGTGGGAGTATCATGTATAATGACGAAGGCTGATCGTTAATCGCCAAAGAAACAATACAATCGGCGGGCTAAGCCCAAAAGATATATCGTCGCCTCAGTGCTAGAACGTCCTATGTCCCCTATGGGACATAGGACATTCTAGCACCCAGGCGAGGATATGTTGACCCTTGAGTACAACAAGGCATCATATGCAAGGCTAAAACATTGCAGATGGTGCTTTGTTGCACACAAGGGACCATATATATATTTTTTATTGAGGTTTAACGACACTTTTGACAGCCAGAATCACCTCGTTTCGGGCAGTTTTACGGATGGTGGAAGCTTGGTATATTTCGGTCTGATCACAACCCTGAATGTAATATCCTTGCCGTTGCCTTGCCATTCGGTTACCATAAAATGACCCTAGGCCACTCAGACCAGACGCAAGGGATTGTCGTTACTACAGTTGGTATGGTTGCAGAACATTCAGGGCAGTAGTATAGCACGTATGAATCGTGTCCTATTACCCGGATCTTTGCCGGTGCAACTAGTGTTAAATTTCCATAGGAACCGGAGCTTTGCCGGTGCAACTTTTGCCGGTGCAAAATTTCGGAACCATCCATCTAGATCCAGCAAATGGTGTACGTACTGCATATACAGTATACTATGGTATGTATAGTGATATATGCTAAACACACGACGCTGGGCATATAGTATGGGTATGTGATGGAAAATTTATGGTAAAGGTGAGATTTTTTTTAAAGTTTTCCCCGCGAAACGGTTGACGTTGCTATTGACGTCGTGATGTCATGATGCGCGTCATAGAGACGTTGGCCGCTGTTGTTGTCCACTGTACATTCCGATATGACGTTATTCGGGTCAGGGGTGTCGGGCTTCTCGGGGTGATCTGGTAATAGATTTGCAGTATAGGATGAATGGTCTGTTGGTGTACTACCCCCTTAGTTCTGTTAACCTACCGAACCCTTTGCATTATCTTATGGCTGGTATTGGTAGTTTAATGCTAGGTCAGGCAGTATTATAATCGTTTGTTTAGAACGGCGGCATAGGTGCATGATATATACTCCTGTGGGTCCCCTGTTAGTCCTCGATGTTATTAACCAACCGATTGCTTTGTGGTATTCTTTGACTGGTATAGGTAGTACGTTATGGCAGATCAAGTAGTATTGTGGGGTGGGGTCGGGGGTAATGCCTGGTAGTATAGAACGGCAGTATAGTATGGACGATATATACCCCGGTGCCCCCCCCCGAAAGCCATTGGTACTACTAATCGACTTAATGCTTTATGTCATCCTATGACTAGTATAGGTAGTATGTAAAGCGGGGCCAGGCGTTATTGTGGGGGTGGGTGGGTGTAATGCATGGTCGCCTAGTGTGGTAGTATAGGACGTACGCGTTCTCCCCCTACAGGTCCCATGTTAGCCCTTAGTACTATTAATCCACCTAATGCTTCATGTTATCCTATGACTTGTATAGGTAGTATGTAATACTAGGCCAAGAGGTACTGTTGGTAGGGGTAATGCCTGGTAGTCTAGAACGGAAGTATTGAATGGGCGTTATTTTCCCCAGTAGCCCCCTGTTAGTTCTTGGTACTATTAACCAAGCGATTGCTTTGTTTTATTATATGGTTGAAATAGGTAGTACGTTATGGTAAGTCAAGTGGTACTGTGGGGTGGGGGTAATGTTTGGTAGTTTAGAGCGGTAGTATAGCATAGGCTGTTTATACCTCTGCAGGTCTCTTGTTAGCACTTGGTACTACTAATCCACCAGATGCTTCATATTATCACGCGGTATTGTGGTATGGGGGTTAATGCCTGGTAGTACAGAACGGAAGCGGAGTATGGTTGGCATATGCCCCTGTAGGTCCCATCTTAACCGTTGATAGTATTAACCTATCTAATGCTTTCTTTCATCCTGTTACGGGTAAGGTGGTACGTAATCCCAGTAGTTCCTACCCTATTCCGAGTGCACTTGTTCTTGTTTCGTCTATCGAGATCATCCAATCAGGTCACTTAATCATCACGACTTGTCTTTGGCACCCCTTTTTCTGAAATGAGGGCCATGAGAAAATTCCTCATTGAGGGATTTTCTCATGGCCTTCATGACCTCATTTCATAAAAAAGGGATTCCATAAGCACAGCCATGTCCCATGGAATCACTTTTTTGGAAAACGTCTGTGGCTATGGAATCCCCTTTTTTCTGAAATGGGGTCATGAGAAAATCCCTCAATGAGGGATTTTCTCATGGCCCTCATGGCCTCATTTCCGTTGAGGCCATGAAAACATCCCTCACGGAGGGATTTTCTCATGGGCTTCATTTCAGAAAAAAGGATTCATGCCCCATGAATCCCTTTTTTGAAAACGTCTGTGGCTATGGAATCCCTTTTTTTCTGAAATGAGGCCATGAGGGCTATGAGAAAATCCCTCAATGAGGAATTTTTTCATGACCTCAACCGAAATGAGGCCATGGGGGCCATGAAAAAATCCCTCATTGAGGGATTTTCTCATGACCCCCTCCCCCACATGGCATCATTTCAGAAAAAAAAGGATTCCATAGCCACAGACGTTTTTCAAAAAGGGATTCCATGGGACATGGCTGTGGTTATGGAACCCTTTTTCTGAAATGAGGCCATGAGGGCCATGAGAAAATCCCTCAATGAGGGATTTTCTCATGGCCCTCATGGCCTCATTTCAGAAAAAGGGGTGCTGAAGACAAGTCGTGATGATTAAGTGACCTGATTGGATGATCTCGACAGACGAAACAAGAACAAGTTCACTCGGAATAGGGTAGGAACTACTGGGATTTCGTACCACCTTACCGTAACAGGATGATACAAAGCATTCGATAGGTTAATACTATCAACGGTTAAAATGGGACCTTCAGGGGCATATACCAACCATACTCCACTGCCGTTCTGTACTACCAGGCATTAACCCCCATACCACAATACCGCTTGATAATATGAAGCATCTGATGGATAAGTAGTACCAAGTGCTAACAAGAGACCTACAGAGGTATAAATAGCCTATGCTATACTACCGCTCTAAACTACCAAGCATTACCCCCACCCCCACAATACCACTTGACTTACCATAACGTACTACCTATTCCAACCATATAATAAAACAAAGCAATCGCTTGGTTAATAGTACCAAGAACTAACAAGGGGCCTACTGGGGTATATACCACCCATTCTATACTTCCGTTCTAAACTACAAGGCATTACCCCTACCCACAGTACCTCTTCGCCTAGCATTACATACTACCTATACAAGTCATAGGATAACATGAAGCATTAGGTGGATTAATAGTACTAAGGGCTAACATGGGACCTGTAGGGGGAGAACGCGTACATCCTATACTACCACACTAGGCGACCATGCATTACATCCACCCATCCCACAATAAGGTCTGGCCCCGCATTACATACTAGTCATGGGATGACATAAAGCATTAAGTCGATTAGTAGTACCAATGGCTTTCGGGGTGGGGGGGGGGGGGTGGGGGCACAGAGGTATATATCGCCCATACTATACTGCTGTTCTATACTACCAGGCATTACCCCCAACCACCCCACAATACCGCCTGGGCCCGCATTACATACTATCTGTACTAGTCATGGGATGACATAAAGCATTAAGTCGATTAGTAGTACAAATGGCTTTCGGGGGGGGGGGGGGGGGGGCACCGAGGTATATATCGCCCATACTATACTGCCGTTCTATACTACCAGGCATTATCCCCACCCCGACCTCACAATACCATCTGACCTGCCATAACGTACTACCTATACCAGTCATAGAATAATACAAAGCAATCGGTTGGTTAATAATATCGAGGACTAACAGGGGACCCACGGGGGTATATACCATGCATCCTATGCCCCCGTTCTAAACAAACGATTATAATACTGCCTGACCTAGCACTGAACAACCAATACCAGCCATAAGATAATACAAAGGATTTGGTAGGTTAATAGAACTAAGGGGGTAATACACCAACAGACCATTCATCCTACATTGCAAGTCTAAACCACAAAGGACTATCTCGCAATACAGCACTGGGCGACCATGCATTGTCCCCAGGCTCACAATATTGCTTGACCTAGCTATAGCAGACATAGGATGATATGAAGACCCAAGGCTAATATTATACCAACATTGATATATACCAGTACTACCAGAACACCCCAACCCCCGTTCCGAGAAGCCCGACACCCTGGCCCGAATAACGTTATATCAGAATGTACAGTGGGCAACAACAGTGGTCAAGGTCTCTATGACGTCGAGTGCGCATCATGACGTCAATAGCAACGTCAACCGTTTCGCGGGGAAAACTTTCAAGAAAAATCTCACCTTTACCATCAATTTTCTATCACATACCCATACAAAATGCCCAGGGTCCTGTATTTAGTATATATCACTATACATACCATAGTGTACTGTATATGCAGTACGTACACCATTTGCCGGATCTAAATGGGTGGTTCCGAAATTTTTGCACCGGCAAAGCTCCAGTTCCTCTGGAAATTTAACACTAGTTGCACCGGCAAAGCTCCGGGAAATAAGCCTATTGCGGTTTAGCAATCTTTGACGTTAATGGTATGCAATGTCAGAGGTAGCTTCGGGTAAATACTTCGATCAGACTATCTGTCAAGACTGTCATATATGCGATAGAGACAACCAAAATGTTTCGCTTGAAATGAGAAAATGTGCGTAATAAAGATAGAAAAAAATAGTACACTTTCAACACTTCATTTGATGGACAGGGCAAAATAATATTGATTTTTTAGTGAAATGAATACCGCAATGAACCTCTTCCCGCAAGCGAAGGTAGACTCGGCATCATGGTTTTGTTGTGTTGACGAGTGACAAAACTGCAGATATATCACTGAAATAACACAAAAATGTCTGCGTGAGTGAAAATGCAAACCCTGGGTATCCAAACAACCAACCCATACAAATATTTTCAAGCATAACACAGAGATGTTCCAGCTGGAAGACGTTGGGGTGGAGGGGGGCGTGGTCCCTAAGAAAGTGAATGAAAATAGTCTGCTAGTAGCAGTGTCGCGTGTCTCCTAATAATATTTTGTCCATATACAGTACAGGTCAAAATGAGCTGAAGAATAACCACGACCGGTATAAACTTTTGATGAATGTTTCCTTGGACAAAAACAAGGCTGCTGGAAAAACGAAATGTTCTCTTTGTGGCAGTCCACAAAGAGAACATTTCGATATACCGACAGTCTTCGCAATCAGATATTTTTCGTCTTTTGATCATGTTCAAGAAATTTCATGCACCAACAGGTGTTGGGCTGCATCAATTTTGAGGACCATCAATAATTTTCCCGGTGGACTATACGGCCAATCCGCCTCTGGTTTAAATAAATGAACAAAGTCACAATATTTCCATCCGTGTTGAACATTACTGAAAGGAAGTGTTTTGGCGACCCCAAATAATATGAATGAATATGTATTATGTAGAAAATATTTGAAGAACGATAGTGTTATCGTATGCTTGGATAAGTTCAAACTTAGATCAACACATGTCACAACGGCGTGGGTCTTCTACGTATAAATTAACGAAATAACAAAAGCAGTTTTTCAGTTGGTATTAAAATTGCAGCTAAATAAAAATTGTGTAAAACTATTCTGGGGGTTAACAACAACGAGAAATTACGTCCCCGCCACCACCCCCACCCCCACCCCCACCCCTCCACACACAGGGCCATGCAATTTTTATTTGGGGTTTTCTTTATCGATAGGTGTTTTTTCCTTAACCCTTTACCAAACGAATCGCCCGCATCCGCCCGCGTAATATGCAAATTGAGCAGTTGAAAAAATTATTTTTTTCAAAATATTTCAACAAAACCATATGATGTCACCCCTCACTGGAACGAGCTCATTGTGCTCGTTCCAATGAGGAGTCACATGATATGGTTTTGTTGAAATTTTTTGAAAAATTTAAAAAAATGATATTTAAAATAATAAATTTTGATATCGTCTGTGTTGGGTAAAGTGTTACGGTCTATTTTCATTATGGTTTTTTTCCATTTGAGATTTAGTGATTAAAACACGCAGTGCTCGAATGACTCAAACTTCACCGAGCTATGGAGCATTGACTAACAGACATCGCTAGAACGACGCGAATCTTATCGAGCAAATAAGCAATCGACTAATTGCTCGAAAGAGTAACTCCTCCTACGACTCATTTCGGCATTTGAGGATACTTAGGACATGAAATCCTCCAAAAGGTATTCTCCGAAATGTATCGTCGAAAGGTATCCTCCAGTAGAGTATTACCATGTCATATAAGTATCCTCAAATGCCGAGATAAGTCTAAGAGTGGTAAGAGGAGTCATTCTTTCGAGCAATTACTCGATAGCTTATTTGATTGATAAGATTCGAGTCATTTTGCGCAGTGCCCGTTCCAGCCAGTGCCCGATAAAAAATCGGAATATGGGCGAACAAGTCGCCTCTATTCGACTGCTTGTAGTGGAATGCAAGAGTAATATTGATATGAACTGGGACCTATTGTGGCTGTTGTGTAGCGATATAGATGCTGAGAGCCGTTGCAGGGACGTGGCTAGAGGTTTCCGATTGAAGGGGGTGTAGGTAGTGAATTTCCAACTAGGGGAGGGACCGGGAGGGGGAACCCCCTCCAGGTCCCTCCCCATAGTTGGAAATTCACTACCGAGAAACATTTTGAAAATTAAGCCATGAAAGGGGGCATAAAACTGATTCTAGTAATTGAAATGCCAACACATTTATGATAGAATTATCAGGTTATTATTATTTGGTATTCTGGGAATTGAGTATGTTCAAAACAAATGCTCAAGCTTAGAACTTTGAGCAATTAACACTGTCCTAACATTAAATCAGATCTCATGTAGGAATGATCAATTTTCGATGTTTCATCATTTTGTCACTGTGAATGATGGAATTATCTCAGGATAACGATTTTACATGATGTGATTTTCTTGAAGTGCATTTGGAGGATGATTTTTTTTTATTACGATAAGTAACGTACTATAGAAATCTCGTACCGATTGACATCATACATACTTATGAAGCTCGATATTACGTACACTGTAAGTTGTATTTATTTATTTATTGGTCACATACTTATGCACAATGGCTAATCGTGACCGTGACAGTTTTACGGGTGGAGGAAGCCGGAGTGCCCGGAGAGAACCACCGAGCATCGACGAGCAACTGTCAGCTCCTCAACATTCTAACTCTGTTCAAGCTCCGCTCAAGCAGGGTTACAGCGGTTGAAGACATGTGCACCATCGACGTGCAGTACGCCTTAGTACACGGAGTCATCGTGCCCCCATGTAGGCAACCGGGATAAAGTGCCTTGCCCAAGGACACAACGCGGGTCGTCCCGGACGGGGATCAAACTCGGGACCTCCAGCATAGAAGTCCAACAGTCTTCCACAGAGCCACCGCGCTCCCCAGTGTAGTTGTAAAAAGTAACAGTTGGAATTATGTCGATTTGAAACCGAGTTGGAATTTTCGGAAGTAAAGGAGACATCAGTATCCAACTATAGGAAATTTGGCCAGGATTGGGGAGGGGGTGGGGGTGATGATCCCCACCACTGTCGCCACGACCCTGGGTAGGCCCGCCCATGCGAAAGAATTTCTCTCTGGACGTGGATTAAACGGACGCGGACTAAACTGGCTGATCGTGACCTCAGCTTGGAGATAATGTCAAGTTTAGTCAATCTTTTATACCCATGTTGCCCATTTTAGAGGACTTCCACCCGAGCATTGGTGACTGGGTCCTATTTACCAGTACAAAACAGTTTGTTTACCACAGTAAACAAGCACAGCTTCAATTCAGTGTAAATATCGTCTGCTAGTCGTGATTGGGTAGTAATAGGTGCAGACTTAAATCAAGTTTCGATGTTTTTTTCAGAATTATACGGAACAATGGGTATTCCCGAAGCTACGTTACACATTCCAGGATTATCCCGGAACACAGAGAGAAGACGAGATTCATCAAATGAGACGATTTCCTGGGGACACCACGTCATGTCCAATGTTTCGACGAGTTCGGGGAGGTCGGATGACGAAGATGCTGACGATGGTTTGTTTTGTTCTTTTCATTTCGATAGTCGATTGGGTTGAATTGACCACACAAAATTAATTCAATGCAAGACAACAGTTTATGATGTAAATTTTCTCATTTTCACACAATTCTGCCGCACATCGCAATCTGTAGATTTGCTTCCTTTTTGTCACGTTAATGGACCAGTACGGGATCATTTTGAACCGGGGCTTCACCTTCCAGTCGGAGGCATGAGGTGCTTGAGAGGAGTTTTTTCATTGGGAATCTGTAAAGTGTAATAAACATGCGAGTAAATAGGCTACACAGAAAATTTATATTCCTTCGGCAAATAGTGCATTTGCTTTACACCCCCGGTAAAGGGGGGGGGGGGGGGGGGTGACTAATATTCCAATTACATAATCAAGGTATGCCTTCGACGAAGGCAGGCCTTGAAAATATTTGTCAGTCAGAATTCGAGCCATCACCGTCAAATCAGGCCCCCATGCCCTACCCCCATCCCCAAAGCGACCGTCTTCACGACGCTCTGAGTCGTAAGACGAACGTATATTAGCCCGTTTTTTCCCAAGAAACTAAAAATCTATTCCACGACTTTAGTAGTTATCCAGATTCAACATCCCTCATATTCCTATGTTCTCTCAACCAAGGTGTTAATCTTATCCTGATTGTGATCAGCATTAATTATATAATTACCGTTCTTAACACGTCTGACGTTGTCAGGCAAGTGGACAACAGGTGTGCAAACTGCTCCCGACAAGTATATAACTGCACACAAAGACGACAGATAGTCGGTACATTATCTCTCATATTCACAGTAAATTGTTGCTATGAGGACGCGAGAGACCTTTGTGTCTGTCCATAAAAATCCAAACCTGAAATGGCTTCTCCCTGCAAAATTACATAAAGTAAAACACCTGTTGGAGATAATCTTCTTATGTTGTTGTGGGATTTTTGGTAATTTCATAATAATAGCGGAGGTGAGGGAAAGAGTTATGGACGTAGACGTGGCGACGGCTGGGGGAAGTGAGGGAGCCCCCCCCCCCCCCCCCAGTCCCGACCCAAATTTTCAATGGTTAGAAAGTTTAAACCTCAAAACACCAATGGCTGGAAAAATGGTTTTATCACATGGAGTATTTGCCGTATAGCGCTCAGAAAATCCCGTGAAATGTGTATAGGAAGTGGGGGGGGGGGGGGGGGGGGGGGGGGGAGGGGGGGGAGAGAAATGTCTGTTCTTGGTTTGATGCTTAAAAATGGTTAGAAAATATTTTAGTTAACAAATTTTAATGGCTTCAAATCAACACTGCATTATACAGTACATGGAGAGTGGATTGTTACTAAATGACTCGTACGGTGGTGTCTCCACTCAGACAAAAAATACTGTCTGTGAAAAAGCAATAAAACGACGAGAAAATTTTCAGCCAAGGGACCTTCGGGTTGAACCACATTTCACGGGATTTTCTGAGCGCTATACGTCAAATACTCCATGTGATAAAACCTCTCCCATTTTTCCAGCCATTGGTGTTTTGAGGCTTAAACTTTCTAACCATTGAAAATGTTGGTCGGGACGGGACTAGGGGGGGGGGGGGGGGGGTCGGCTCCCGCACTTCCCCCAGCCGTCGCCACGTCCCACGTCCATAACTCTTTCCTTCGCCGCCCGCTATTATTATGAAATTACCAATTTCAACCCGGAGATCCCTTGGCTGAAAGTTTTCTCGTCGTTTTAATGCTTTTTTCACAGACAAATATTTTTTTGTCTGAGTGGAGACACCACCGTACGAGTCATTTAGTAACAATCCACTCTCCATGTACTGTATAATGCAGTGTTGATGATTTGAAGCCATTTAAAATTTGTTAACTAAAATACTTTATAACCATTTTTAAGCATCAAACCAAGAACAGACATTCCCCCCCCCCCCCCCCACACTTCCTATGCAAGATATACGTGTTTCTCTCAACGAGCTCGTTCCAATGAGGAGTCAAAAGCTATGTTTTTTTGCGCAAAAAATGTAAAAATATCCTCTACACTCTGATGTCAAAATACCAATGTTTTCAACAGCTAATTTTTCCTACAATGTAACTGAGAACTAAAAAGAAATAGACCTTGTTTGACAGAGCCCATTGAGCTCTATCAAACAAGATATAATTTCTTAAAGTTTTCATGCTGCATGGACAATTTGGAGTCAATGACGAAAACTTTGAACTTCTACCAGAGTGCTAAAAATAATAAAAATTGAAGAGTGACTTTTTTTTGTAAATAGCACTGGGCGATTTTGTTCGTTACGTTGGGTAAAGGGTTATATTTGTTTGCTCTGTTCTTCAGGAAAATAACACGAATATAAAGTAGATGGTATTTATGTCTGAAAAGGGTTCATAAATATAACAGAACACAACTGTATTGCATAGTTCTTGATTATCTGGTTGAGCGTTTTACTCTCGGGATCCAAATAAACACACCGGGCGGAATAAAACAACAGAGTGGGAAAACATTCCAAAATCAATGATAGTGCAGGGTGGAGTAAGAGTACAAAGTGGCATTTAGATATTTTTCAGAAAAAAACTCTTAAAAATAGCCGTAGAAATCAAATACTGGTCTGGTGACTTGCATTTTGTTATTGTTTTGTTTGTCCATTGAGTTATTTCAATTCGATTTGGGGTTCGGAAAACCAAATTATATTAGAAAAGGTCTTTCTTCAATAAAAGTTCGGACCGAAATAAGCAAAGTACAGAATGTTAACCCTTTACCAAACGTAACGCCAAAACCGGCCAGCGCTATTCTCAAAAATCGCCAATTAATTTTCAAAATATTTTCATTTTTTGTCTCAAAAACATAGGTTATGACCCCTCGTTGGAACGAGCTCGACGAGCTCGTTCCAACGAGGGGTCATAACCTATGTTTTTGAGACAAAAAATGAAAAAAATTAGTTATTCAAGATTTTTTTTTTTGCAAGTGTCGTCTGCTTTTCATGTTAGGTAAAGGGTTAAAACAAGGATTACACATTGCTGATGTGGGGTCGAGTTTTTGCGCACTTGTAAGGCTCATCACTATAAAAAAGCAAATCCATTGATATTTGTTCAAGTTGTCGCGTCAACAAGCTGAAAACAGGCAAAAGTTAACAAACTGAGGGTCATAACTCCACTGAGTACGGTCGAACCGTACAAGTTTTCGAATTCATTCAAGACATTGTTAAGAAAGTCTCGCATACCATATATTGACCAAATTATTATTAATTATTTATTTATTGGTGTTTAAGGTCACATATTTCTGCACAATGGCTAATCATGACCATGGCAGTTTACGGGTGGAGGAAGCCGGAGTACCCGGAGAGAACCACCGAGCAACGGCGAGCAAATGTCAGCTCCCCAGCATACTAACTCCACACAAGCAGGGTTAGCATTGGTTGAAGACAGGTGCACCGTCGACATGCAGTACGCTTCACAGCGTCACCGTGCCCCCATATGGACAATGGGGGTGAAGTGTATTGCCCAAGGACACAACGCGGTTGCCGCAGGTGGGATTCGAACCGAGGACCTCTCGGCTTGCAGCCTGCACCTCTCCCTACTGAGCCACCGCGCCCCTATTGACCAAATCCATCGATATTTGTTCTGGTTAGCGCGCTAACGACTTGAAAACGGGCAAAAAATCACTAATTAAGTGCCATAACTCCGCTTAGTATGGCCGAACCGTACCAGTTTTCGAACTCGTTCAAGACATTAAGAAAGTCTCACGTACCATGTATTGACAAAATCCATTGATATTTGTTCATGTTATTGCACTAATGAGCTGCAAACAGGCAAAAATTAACTTATTAAGAGCCATAGCTCCGCTAGTATGGTCGAACCGTACTAGTTTTCGAACCCATTGAACACATTGTTAACCCTTTACCCAACGAATCGCCCGCATCCGCCCGCGTAATATGCAAATTCAGCAGCTGGAAAAATATTATATTTCGAAAAATTTCAACAAAACCATATCATGTGACCCCTCTTTGGAACGAGCTCGTCGAGCTCGTTCCAAAGAGGGGTCACATGGTATGGTTTTGTTGAAATTTTTTGAAAAAATTAAAAAAATGATATTTAAAATAATAAATTTTGAAATCGTCTGTGTTGGGTAAAGGGTTAAGAAAGTCTTACATGCCAAATATTGATCACATCCATACAGATAGTTCAAGTTATCGTGCTGACAAGAAAGGTGACCCGTTCGCCCATCCGCCTCCAGCCTGAAAACAAACTCGACCAAATATTAATAAACATGTGGGTATGCTTGTTTGGATCCCAAGAGTATGTCCACATTTGGGCTTTATTCTGTAATGGAGATACCACAACCTAAGGGATTCATATTCTGTGGACGGGCTTCATAAAATATGTAAAGGGAAATTATTATATTGATTTGAGGTGTTACAACTTATGGGAGAGTGTCTATAGGCCGGGATTATTAGGCCCCCTTCGGTAAATTATAACAAGGCAAGAACGTGTGAACACATTTTTCCAACCAAAAATACTTTAGCACTCCAAATGCCCGAGAACCAAATGTATTTTTTTTTATTTTGCCTTAATCAAATGGATAAAATACGCCATTACCCGTGTTATTCTGTAGATTATTCCTCCGCACAATGATACCACATGAAAAAGTCTTTTTTTTTCAATAAAAGTACGGACCGATATAAGCAGAGCACAGAGTGACAGAAATGTTAAAACAAGGAGAAGCAATTTTTTATAATGCAACTAAGAATTTAACTAATTCCATCTTTTTTTCCAAACAAGACAGAATTGTTTAAATTCCGAGTTGCATTATGGGAAAAAATTGTTGATCGACATTTCGATATTTTGACATCAGTCTGCAGGGTGTTAGAGGCCTAAAACTTAAAGCAAAGTATATGGACCTCTGGAGGTAAAGAAATGATAATTATAAAAATTAAAAAAAAACACCCACCCGCACGCATTGTTAAAAAAATGGCCTGAGAAAAACATCAACTTTGTGTGTCCTAATAACACTTGTGTATTTCATTGCAGAGTACGGAGCATTTACACCACCCCCTCCACGTGAGAGACTGAGTTATACAAGATACCAGCTTGAGCTTCTAAATGGAATCTACGTAAAAGTGAGATACCCCAATAAAATACAGAAACAACTCATTGCAAAACGAGTGGGAATAACAAAAGACCAAGTAAAGGTACATTATAGACGAAAAGTGAAACTGGAAAATGTTTGGAATGACCTGTTCAGGTTTGACAGCTTGCTATGACTTACGTCGAAACCTATAAATCTGTTCGCCTGATTGGTTTCTCATATCGAGTTTTTATTTTATTTATTTATTGGTGTTTAACCCTTTACCTAACATGAAAAGCAGACGACACTTGCAAAAAAAAAAAATTCTTGAATAACTAAATTTTTGTCCCCAAAACATAGGTTATGACCTCTTTTTGGAACGAGCTCGACGAGCTCGTTCAAACGAGGGGTCATAACCTATGTTTTTGAGACAAAAAAAGAGAAAATATAATGAAAATTAGAAGGCGATTTTTGAGAATAGCGCTGGCCGGTTTTTTTTCCCGTTACTATGGAGAAAAGGTTGAGGTCACATTTCTGCACAATGGTTAATCGTGACCGCAACATGGATATAAAGTCCAGCCAATCTTTTATACCCATATTGCCCATTTAGAGGGCTTCCATCCCAGGCATTGGTGACTGGGTCTTATTTTACACAGTAATCAAGCATTAAGTCGCTTCCCTGTTATTTAACGGGTGAAGTTCATAATTTGCTTTTCAAACATCAAGTTTTCTGGGCGTCTCTAACTTACCGCGTGAGGGTAGGGTGGGGGTAGTATGGGGGGCATGGGTGCATGCTGCCGTGATTACTGTTATTTCCATCAGTAGAGACGCCTTCTAGTTGCGATGTTGCATCTGAAAACATGCGATATCATGACAAATGCCACACATGGCAGCTGCAAAAATAGAGGTATTTCGAAAGAGACTTCTGAACTCTTGCACATCGGAGCTGCTAGAGATAGTCGTGTCGAGCGGTAGCCGCGACTTGAATAAGTTGAGTCTATAAGTACAGCTTTAAACTACAGTGGCTGATACATGATTATGAATTGGGGAGGGTTGTCATACAACTAGGGCCCTGTGGTCATTACCTCCTCCTCTCACTTCCATTCAGGTCCTACAAGCTTCGCATTCAAACAGTGTACCCTCATTATTTCTTAGCTCACTTCCAATGGCATATCGAGAAATACATGGATCACATGCATTTAAATCTTGATAGATTCTCACAGAAGGATGATTTATGAATGATTTTGAAGTGGTCTTACTCTGGATTCAATCGGTCATTGCCAAGATGGAGACAGACTCTGTGGTCCATGAACTGCAATTTGCGTGCAGGTCTCGTTCCAAGCAATAAATAAAATAAATAACAGCTAGGGTCATGTTGTGTCGGACAGACGGACATGTCAACCATATTATATATATATATCTAGTTACTGTTCATTTCAGACTGAGAAATTTCAGTGAATTTGCTGATTTCAGCAAATTCATACATAAAGTGCTGAAAGTTTATTTCTGTAAATTTGATAAGAAAATGATCTTAAAAGATCATTTTTATGCAAATTTATAGAAATATTTATTTATTGGTGTTTAAGGTCACATACTTATGCACAATGGCTAACCATGACCGTGACAGTTTTACGGGTGGAGGGAGCCGGAGTACCCGGAGAGAACCACCGAGTAACGACGAGCAGCTGCCAGCTCCGCAACATCGTAACTTCGCACTGCAGCACAGGCAGGGTTATAGAAATAAAATATCTGTCGTCCAATAGGTTCTCACAGGGTACTTTTTTAAAAACCCATAAATCTTGTCCTGAAAAAATATGAATTTTAGCTAATTTCAGCGAATTGGTTGTCATTCTCAAGCCTGAATATGAGCAACCTGTCATTTGCAAAATGAGGTCCCCAGAGGGTGAATTTGCTGATGCTATCCCATACAGTGGGCCAATTTATACTCTAGGTACATCTTTCTGTTTTGGCTTCAGACCTTGATTCAGACTGAGGTTCACAGGGGGTGAATTTTGTGATGCTACCCTGCTGTGCAGGATAGCATCACCAAATTCACCCGCTGGGGACCTCATTTTGTAGATAACAGTCTGCTTATTTTCGGACTTGGTCATTCTCATCCCTGCTTTTACGTAAATGATAATATCTGATCTGCACGAAACAACAAAAAAAACAAACTGTTATTTAACTGGTGGAGTTCATAATTTGCTTTTAAAAGGTGATTTGTAACGTGAGTATCATGCTGCCATCAAGAGGAGTGCTAGTACAGTAAGTTATTGTTCATAACTAATTGGTTTGTTACAATGTCTTAGAGAATGATTGCAGCAAAACAATTTTATACAAACATTTTTTCTGTCGAGCAAACAACCAAATGCATAGAGTGAAAAGCCACTGAAGTGCCTTTCAGAACTTTTCAGTAGAGCCATGATAGTGGCTTCCAGCATTCACCCAGTCAATAAATATTTATCATTTTTCAAATTTATTTATTTATTTATTTTTTATTTATTGGTGTTTAAGAACTCATTTCTGGACAATGGCTGATCGTGATCGCAACATGAAGATAATGTTCAGTCAATCGTTTACACCAAGGTTGCCCACTTCAGAGGACATCCACCCCGAGCATTAGTGACTGGTTCCTATTTTACCAGTAAAACAAAGCTTCTTTACCACAGTACATAATCACTGCTTCACCTCTAGGGATTCCCATGGGAGAACATTTTTTCAAATATTATATGAATATCTGGTTACTGTTCTTTTCAGATTTGGTTCCAGAACAGACGGAGAAAGGATGTAGTTGGTACATGCAAGTTAAAAGATTCGTCGGAATCGTCCGAATCAAATTCCGACAATGACAAAAGTCAGGACACTCATCCGGACGGGGACAGAAATTCCACTGATCAGCCGGAAATGGATATGGTTCCAAAAGTTGTTTTAAAAAGTATAATTGCTGAGCTGGAAAAATTTGAAAAAGACTATTTGAAAACCCAGAAAACTAAAAAGAAAAGACACCAACGAACGAAAGCTGTGACCAAAAAACCGTTGAATGAGAAACTAGCTCTCGAGTGTGGTCTTGATATGATCTCTCCACCCAATCAAGTCACACCTTCAGCAATTCAGCAAAAATTACTTATAAATAATTTCAATCATTCACAGAGAACCTCTGTTTTTGAAAGTCCTAAAGACCTGTCTAGACCAATAACATGTCCTAGGATTTCGTTACCAGGAGAGAACGTTGGTCGAGTGGATGCCGGCAGCGTTCACCCGTTGGCAAGAAACAAAGACAATATTCCCATCAGTAGTGTTACGTCAGAAACTCAGAACTTACACTGTGATTCATTACCGGTGTTATCTGATCTGTTGGGATATCGGACTAGTATGGATGCTCGAAAACACGAACAATTCATCCGGAGCTCAACGAGTAGTGCACTTTTGTTCCAGCGCATGCAATACCAGCACTTCAGTGGGCTAGGCAGCACCAGCGCTCACCTTGGACTCAATAGAATTTTCCCGTTTCCTATAGTAGCCGAGCCCCCGGTGATGTTTTCGTCACTAAGACAGACTGAACCACTTCGCAACCATACGCCATGTCATCAAAGCGAAGCTAAAGATGCTACATCGATGTATCAACCGCTAGTCATTTCATCTATACCTAATCCATATCATTCATCACAGCCGTGGCCTGTTCAGTCTTATTCAGCCGAACCAGGATCGTACACTCAGATGTGATCAAAATGACTGTTGTTTATTTTTAACTCTAAACCCGCTGAGGTTTCTAAAAAATATTTTCTCGGGCTGCACGGTATATCGATAAACCGATATATACCGGTATTCAAACCAATATCGATTGAATACCGATGTAATTACAAAAATATCGGTTTATCGTCATTATTTATTTACCCACAATTCAGTTTTCAAGATGTCTCGAGTTTTTTAAATGTAGCCCCTTTTGAATAATAGTATCCCTTTATCCAAGGAGTCGTGTGCATGTGCCCTCGTAATATACAAATTCAGCAGTTGAAAAAATAATTTTCAAAAATTAAAAAAAAAACGGTATCATGTGACCCATAAATTGAATATGACAAGTTGGATCCCTGCGAAAAAGTACTGCATTGCAAATGAAGGAAAATAATCGAACCACATAGTCGGGATGTGTGGAATTAGCGTATACGCTGCTTCACTGGTATTCCACCACTTTAGTCATCACGCGTGGACCCCTCCCTTCCCGATACACTATCTGGGCTGAGCTGAGTATATATGCCAAGTTTTGGGTGATTCGATCGATGGTGTGGAAGAAGTCATACAAAATATAGGTGTGGCCAACCCGTATGGAAACCACTATCCCCAGTGGAACTCTCTTAACTTACTTAGTACGCAAGCCAAGTTTTGATGGCGATTCAGTGGTGTGGGAGAAGTTGGAAAATAAACAGAATATAGGCGACGGCCACCACTCCAGCCATTCGGCCTTCCTGTTTGTGGCATTCTCTTGACTAAGCTGAGTAGATATCGTCGCCTGGGTGCTAGAATGTCCCCCGTGAGACACAGGACATTCTAGCACTCGGGCGACGATATGGCAAGTTGGGGTGCGATTCTACAGACCGTCTATAGGACAGGAAGACTAAACGAAAAACACACACATAAACAAACTTGTCGCAAATTATAGTGCAGATGATGCTACTGATTCCGGTGTCTTTTCTAAAAGGAAATGTGCAGACACTCTCCCCGCTGATTTATTGTAGTAATCTTCTCAAGTAAATCTACCGATATACTTGCAGCTTTGCGTTACTGAGGTCCCCCAGATTGATGCAGCCAGATACCTGTTGGTTCGTGAAATTTCGTGAAAATGGCGAAATGGATCCGATTGCATAAACTGCCGGAAAATCTAAATGTTCACTGCGTGGACTGCAAATGGCAGTCTACATAGAGGAGATTTCGATATAGCAAGCCGTCTATAGTCGGCCATTGATCGCCCAGAGGAAAGGAAACAGCGTTCCTTCAATTTAAAAATTCAAAATTTTCTCCGATTGTGTCGAACTATGATGTTCCCGACGACACTTGCAAAAAACAATTTTGAACTAATTTTTGTCATTTTTTGTCTAAAAAATATAGGTTATGATCCATCATTGGAACGAGCTCGTTCCAATGAGGGGTCATAACCTATGTTTTTGAGACAAAAAATGAAAAAATAATGAAAATGTTTGAGAATATCGCTGTTCGGTTTTGACCGTTACGTTGAGTAAAGGGTTAAACTTGAAATCATAGTTTATGACCGCTCATTGAGCTGGTTCCAATAAGGGGGCGTAAGCTATGTTTTTAGGAGTTTAGTTATCGGTTATTAGTTTTTAAGGTCACTTTTAGCATTTTCGGCTATATCACGACCGCAACATAAGTATGAAGTCGGATATACCCAATTGTTTATACCTATGCTGCCCACTTCAGAGAACTTCAACCCGACCGTTGGTTCCAGAACCTATTTTACCGGGAGAACCCGTTACCGCAGTGAACTCGCAGTGCTTCACTTCCCGTGGTTCCCGCGGATGGGTTTTTTTTAAAGGAAGAAATAACATTTTTTAGTTTTTTGAGAATTTATTTCCCATCCACTTGACGCGATAATGTGTAAATGTAATTTATATTCCTACATATACCGGGTACATACCAATGTGTTCATTACTTTCTTTGCTAATGTGAAACCAGAAACTGTTTTATACCTAATGCCATATACAGACCCTTTTTTGTGACGCAAACGTTCTCCATCAATGTGTTGCTCCATTATGTTTTTGGTGATTGAATGTAACATAGTTTGTATAAAAAGAAAATATATGTGTTCCGGTGACAGTGGCATAGCTACGGGGGAGGGGGGGGGGGGCAGCATTTTTTCTGGCCTCCAAAACATCGAGAGGGGGAATCCTTACTAGAACCATCTGGTAATTGCTCATCCTACCACTTTCCTTCAGGACTTTGCCCCCCTCCAATAAAAATGACAGGGCACCTCATTACTATTTATTTATTTATTGGTGTTTAAGGTCACATATTTTTCCACAATGGCTAATCATGACCACAACATGACTATCAATTTAAGACCAGGGGTGAGCGTTAATAAGCTATGTTGCCCATTTTAGAGAGGATTTGCACCTCCCAAGCATTGGTGACTGGGTCCTATTTTACCAGTAAAACATAACCTGTTTACCGCAGTGAACAGGCACTGCTTCACTTCCCTTGGTAACCATTACAGAATCCCGACAACGCGCCTGAAGTGAGAGGAAAATCTGCCCTGTACGTTATGATACTTGGTCATGCTCATTTTAGAAATATGTACTCTTCCTTTATTTCCAACGTGAACCAATACTGCACTGTATACTGGCAGTCCGAGATGTATGAGATTTATTTTTTATGTAAGAACGAAACATCTTCTGACGAGAGAGAACTATTTTTTTTCCTCATTTAGAATAAAAAGAATAAGTGGCCAATCGTGTAAATTAACATCACTCAACTGGTGAAGAGGCTGTGAGGATATCGTTGACCGACACATTCCTTGTAGTTGTGTGGTCTCATTGTAGTCTGTCTATGATAATTTCACCAACGTTCCTAAAACGATTGCGCTTTTGTAAATAGTTAACCTCGGCAAGGCTGATATATCAGATAACTTGTCAGTTGACAGAAAATATTCTTTCATCGATAACATACAAGAGAAAAACGGCATTTGACAGAAAACCTGTATATGTTGAGCATATTCGTCCACTCAGATTTCATTCGTTTTTCCAAACGAAAGTTATCTCCCTTAATGTTCATCCAATTTCACCACATAAGATTTATCTCCCTTCATGTGAGTAAACAAGAAATGCTCAACTTACCTGAACTCACACCAAGGGCGTCTGAAGCGGGGCAGCTGCCTCTTGCCACAGGGTTGGGGAAAGAGAGGTAACGGTTGCCTTTTTTCACCAGAGTGCATATGTGGAAAGGACTTTACTTACCAAGATTATAAGATTGTACTTATTTCAGTGGCAAGAGATTTTTGTTCTGGGCAGAAATATCCGCAAGCAGCATGTAAAGAATTAAATTTTTCCACTTTGCAAAGTTGCACCCCTGACTGGACATACTTCACAAAACATGAAATATAGTTAAATGCAGAGCTGTTGAACTCAACACAAGTTGAGAAGTTTCACTGAAGACTGTTGAAAGATAAGCCTAAAAGCGAAAAGAAATGAGTATCATCACAAATGCAATGGAATCCTGTTTCACTCAGAGCATCTTTAGCTGTCTCGCAACAGCAACACAGAGATGAAGTCAAGTTTTTCCATTTGTTTATACCTATGATGTCAGCTTTAGAGGACTTCCACACAAGATTTGGTTCCAGGTCCAATTTGACCAGTAAAGCAGACCTTGTTTACTACAGTAAACAAGCACTGGTCTACTTCCAAGGATGGTGAAACATTTTCTTGTATTTTAGTTGTATTCTGACAAACTGATCATTTAATCTAGTATATCTCATATGACAGCGCCAAGCCAGAAAATAAGCAAACTGTCATCTGCAAAATGAGGTCCCCAGAGGGTGAATTTAGTGATGTTACCCTGCAAAGCAGGGTAGCATCAGGGTCTCAAAACTAAACAGAAAGAGGTACCCAGAGGATAAATTGGTCCACTGTATGGAATAGCATCATCAAATTCACCCTTTTGGGACCTCATTCTGTAAATGTCAGACTGCTTATTTTCAGGCCTGGACAGAGCTCTTGGAGCTCTGTCAAAGGATATATGATAGATTAAATGTTCATAATGAATGAACAGAGGGCAAAATGTGAAGAATTTAGGGGTTGTAAGAGTGCTTTTTGGTGGCACTTCACATTACCAGAATTCTGATTCAATTAAAAGACTATAACCTACATGCAATTAATAGGTCAATTTTGTACTGAAGGTATGCTAAGAGGTTTGGTGTACCTATTTCAGGAAGATTAAATTACTGGCTTTTTTTACTCTGCCATCTGCCTGGTTTTCTCATTTCTCTTGCTGTGCACAAATCAGTCTGACCCAGAAGCCTGGCTCTCGCTGTGGAGGTAAAGTGTCTGTACAAGAACAGAACACAAGAGTTCCCGTTGAGTTATGCAAAGCTGGTGAGAGGAATTTCTGCTACTGGGATAAAGTCTATTCTTGAGTTCTGACCCTTTGATAGTTTTCACCTCATGGTATGAAGCCTCAAGAGGGGGAGTACAAGTGGAGTAACCAGATACATGACAAACATTTGCAACTTTTGCGGTGTGAATTTAAGAAATTAGGAGATGCAACAGTTGACCGTAGACAGTGGATGTGAAATTTTCCTGTAAATTTCTGAAATAGGATTGCCAATGTCCCCATTCCTCAATATGAAATTATATAGATAAACTGTCCCCATGGGACCAATCAGTCTGTAAATGATGGATGGCTTTTATTCCATCAATGGGCAACTTGTGTTGCCAGTTCAGCTCAAACCTGGGTTGCCAAATCCATGGGGTTACTACTCTCTCACTGTCTCTGCAGATTCAGGCTCATGATCTCTCAATCAGAATTCTGGCACACCACACAATAAGCCAGTGTGCCTTGATTTTTCCACAATATAATACCCAATGAGTTAAAAGAATATTAAGGTCACATATTTCTGCACAATGAATAGTTGTGATCGCAACATGGATATAAAGTGAAGTCCAACCAATAGCCGTACCAATGTTGCCCATTTTAGTGGACTTCATCCCATGCATTGGCAACTGCTTTTACCAGTAAAACAGCTTGTTTACTAGAGCTGAAACAGTTAGTGTTCAACCGATGATCAGAACCGGCCACCACAATCGACTGATTATGGGCAATCGGATGACAACGGCAACGGCACCTGGAACATCGGTTCAACCGATTGTTGCCAAGCAATTTGTGATTTTTCTGAATCGCATTTTATTATCTTCTGCAATTGTTCAATTGTTAATGTAAAATGATGTCAATGATACCATGCAATAAAGTTGAGAAACAACCACAATGTGTATTCCTAATCTCTCTCGACGACCCTTTACGGGATATACGTGTTAAACGAATGTAAAGCTTACAACTGAGCACACTTGCAGCAATCGCCAGTCCATACCGGAAAAGTGAAGGATGCACTCCATTGACTCAGGTCGCAGTAAAATTACCAGTCACGCGCACTTGGGCGGTAAACGTGGCTCTGAGAGCCACATTTACCGCCCAAGTGTGCGCGACTGGTAATTTTAATGGGACCCCAATCAACGAAGTTTAACACTTTGAAAAATGTTCAGTTTAATGTAGTTCTTTCGAGCCTCGACTTGTCTTGTAGTGCACAGTATTACAATCGAAATCGGCATTAGAATCGGCCGGTTGTGGGCTCAAATAACCGGTAATTGGTCAGCGACCAT
This sequence comes from Pictodentalium vernedei, assembly GCA_031216915.1. NCBI lineage: Eukaryota > Metazoa > Mollusca > Scaphopoda > Dentaliida > Dentaliidae > Pictodentalium > Pictodentalium vernedei. The sequence goes on from CM062292.1 coordinate 354,398,376, forward strand.
TTTTGGTAATCGGTTGGACACTAGAAACAGTTAACCGATTAATCGATTAATCAGTGATCAACATCTTGATCGATCCAAAAAGTAATTGATCAATTTACCATTACTTTTGAACTACTGCATTATATGGGTTAACAACATTGTCACACTGAATCACATCAATTATATGAGACAAAGTAAAGCAAGCAAGTTACTTGCTCACTTACTTGTTTACCTGCATGATCATTATACTGTATCAGTAGCTGGAAATGGTCATTCTTAACCCTTTATCCGCTGCAGGTAGAGGACGATACTTGCAAAATAAAAAAAATGAATTACTAAAAATTTTCAATTTTTGTCTCAAAAACATAGCTTATAACCCCTCATTGGAATGAGCTCAATGAGCTTGTTCCAATGAGGGGTCATAAGCCATGTTTTTGAGACAAAAATTGAAAACATAATAAATTTGAATGGAAATTTTTCAATACAGGCCTAGTTGGTTCTGTTTGTTTTGTTGGGTAAAGGGTTCATGATGCAAATCATCAACAGTATGGCAATTATTCAGATATCTATTTGGACAAGTGATTAATCGGTTAACCAAGGTTAATCCACGTGATTAATCGATCAAGAAAACCCCTTAACCATTTCAGCTCTATTGTTTACCACTGCAAAGAAGCACTGCTTCTCTTCCTTGCATTCCTATGGGGACTATTGGTTAAGAATGATAAATGAAGACTATTGTAGTATCATTATGGTGAATAAATAATTTTAATCATCATACCATACAAATCAACATCATGTAACTGAACAGCTCAAGTTGTCTCTGATCTGTCTTGTGTGGAAATTTATTTACAGTACAGCCTACAACAAAATGTGCCCTCAGGCAACTTTGTTTCCTTAATATGTCCTGTAATTGCCAGATTTCTACTGCAATCTGGGAATAACAAGGCAATAATCAGGCATCACAAAGATAATATTCTTGCACTTCATTAGTTTTGGCCTCCTCACCAGAAAAAAGTAATTTGCAGAAATGTTTTCCCATAAATTACTTATTAAGTATTTATAACTAGTTGAGTGCTAGCAGCCACTATGAGGGCTTTAACCCTTTACCTAACCTGAAAAGCAGACGACACTTGCAAAAATAATTCTTGAATAACTAATTTTTTTCATTTTTTGTCTCAAAAATATAGGTTATGACCCCTCGTTGGAACGAGCTTGACAAGCTCGTTCCAACGAGTCATAACCTATGTTTTTGAGACAAAAAATGAAAAAAATAATGAAAATTAATTAGCGACTTTTGAGAATAGCGCTGGCCGGTTTTGGCAGTTACGTTAGGTAAAGGGTTAAAAAAAAACAAGGTGCAACATCACCAGTATCCCTTGCCAAGAAGTAGTTTACTAAAAAGGGGAAAAGTTGCATATGCTTGCATACACGACTACAGTTATCATCCAGAAACCATAAAAACTGAAATTTTCTAAGTCGAAAAAGGCACATAGCTCTAAAAAATGATTGGACAAAACATGTTACTTATGAATATCCTTTCCCCCATGAACGTCCATCAGCATACCAGAGAGCATTCGAATCCGACATGCACTAACCGAGATACAGAGGTCTAAAGTTGTTATGGAAAGATAGATAGATTGATGGATGGATGAATGAATGGATGGATGAACAGACAAACCCCATTGCTAGATCCCCTGCAAAGTTTGTTTTGGCAGGGGATAATGAGGATACCAGAGCAAAATCCAACATTTTCCTTGCCCATGTTTCATATTCAGTCAAACACAAATAATATTTTGTTTATATAAATTTGTTTTATTACAGATTATTGGAGAGTGCCTGTGGGTATTTGTAATAAAAGAAATCTTGAATAACAAATTCAGACCACCAAAAATAAACTTGCCCTCAACCAGTTAAAAATATCTTCCTGCTTTAAAATCAGATCAACATTCCTTTATTTTCTATTTAGCAAAGTTTTTGTTCCTTAACTCTTAAGGGCCTATTTCCGACTTTTACAACCTCAGAATAGGTGCAATTAACATGCCATTTGGGAGCACGGTGGCTCAGTGGTAGACTGTTGGACTTCTATGCTAGAGGTCCCGAGTTCGATCCCCATCCGGGACGACCCACTTTGTGTCCTTGGGCAAGGCACTTTATCCCGGTTGCCTACATATGGGCACAATGATGCTGTGTACTAAAGCGTACTGCATGCCGATGTTGCACATGTCTTCAACCTCAGTAACCCTGCTTGAGCGGAGCTTGAACAGTTAGAATGTTGGGGAGCTGACAGTTGCTCATCGATGCTTGGTGGTTCTCTATGGGTACTTCTGCTTCCTCCACCCATAAAACTGTCACGGTCACGATTAGCCATTGTGCATAAGTATGTGACCTTAAGCACCAATAAATAAAATAATAATATAACATGCCATCATGTGGAGGTCCTGCTGACAACAGACAAATTAGGTAGGCAGTGGTTTCTAGTAAAGTCTTGGCTGCCAAGAATTAACTGGAAATCACTGCTAAGCCACTGGACGCATAGAAGCTGAGGGCTGGTTGGAATTCAGGACACTTGTCTGGGCCCTTAAAGGTTAAAACATTGTGGTAACATTCTGGCAATAATATGGTACTCTTAACTGGTAGAGTGCTAGAAGCCACTATCAGGACTTTAATATGAAGAGTAGGTACCCCAGTCTGAAGGTGTCATATTCTGTGGATGTGCTTCACATTATCTTAGAAGCGAAATTACTCGGTCTATACAAGTTTGCCTTGTTACAATTTATGTGAGAGTGCCTCTTGGCACTCTCCTATAAATTGTAACAAGGCAAAGACACATGAACAAATTTTGATAACCAAAAATAACTTAGCACTCTACCAGTTAAAGCACTACCTGCGGCAACCGTGTTGTGTCCTTGGGCAAGACACTTCACCCCCATTGCCCATGTGGGGGCATGGTGACGCTGTGTACTAAGGCGTACTGCACGTCGATGGTGCACCTGTCTGCAACCAATGCTAACCCTGCTTGTGTGGAGATGGTATGTTGGGGAGCTGACAGTTGCTCGCCATTGCTTTTATTTTCATTATCTGTGCGGGGGCGTGGTGGCGTTACGGTAACCGGTTCTCATCATATCACAGAAGTTAAGCAATGTCGAGCCTGGTTAATCCTTGGATGGGTGACACCGTCTGAGCAATCGATCGATTCGGACTCCCGCATTGTGTCCTTGGGCAAGGCACTTAACCCCGAGTGTCCACATGGGGGCACGATGACGCCGTGTACTAAGGCGTACTGCACGTCGATGGTGCACATGTCTTCAACCAGTCTAACCCTGCCTGTGCTGCAGTGCGGAGTTACGATGTTTGGGAGCTGACAGCTGCTCATCGTTGCTTGGTGGTTTTCTCTGGGTACTCCGGCTTCCTCCACCCGTAAAACTGTCATGGTCATAGTTAGCCATTGTGCAGAAATATGTGACCTTAAGCACCAATAAATAAATAAATAATAAATAAGTTAAAGCACTAGTTGAACCCCATCTTTCCATTTTATTATAGACTGCACTGTATCTGGGAGCTGAAAATCAACAATCAGGGGACTATTATGGAGGAGAAAAGTCTAAGGAGTAGGGTGGGCATGTCTTAACCTATTCACAAATGGGAGATAGTGGAGGGGTACTAAACAATCATATCATCTCAAACTGCAAAACTCCTTGACACAAGTATTATGTGATGAAAATGATTTGTGCGAGTCTTCTAAAAGAGCATACCAATTTCCCCATATTTGCCAGAAAAGGCTTTGAAGTCCCTACTCATCACTCCTGAATTTATCCATTTATTGGTGTTTAAGGTCACATTCGGCATCTTTAGCTATATCATGACCTTAACATTGGTATAAAGTCAAGTTTAGCCAATTGTTTATACCCGTGCTGTCCACGATAGAGGACTTCCATCCCAGGTGTTGTTTACTGAGTCCTATTTTACCAGTAGAGCATAACTTGTGTACCACAGTAGACAAACACTGCTCCACATGCCAGGGTCCCATGGGGGTGTTAGTCTATTAAAAAAAACTTCACCTCGGCCACTCATATGCAAGAAATTTAGGTATCAAAGAAAATTAAATTCTATTGTTAGACCATTATTCATTGGTATTGAACTGGTTGAGGGCTACATTATTTTTGGTGGCCTGAATTTGTTCATCAAAATTTGTTTTATTAGAAATTATTGAAGAGTGCCAGTGTCTTCAATAATTTGTGATAAAACAAATTTATACAAATTTTTTTTTTACGTTTCACTGAATATGAAATAGAAGCAAGGAAAATGTTGACTTTGCACTGGTACCATCATTTTTTGAAAGTCCTGATAGTGGCTTCTAGCACTCAACCAGTTAAGGTCATTTTCAGCATCTATGGCTTATCAGGACTGCAACATAAGGATGAAGTCATGTTTAGCCAATCGTTTAAACCTGTGCCTCCCACTTTAGAGAACTTCAACCCCGGGTGTTGGTTATTGGGTCCTCTTTTCCCAGGAATCTAGAACTTGTTTACTGCAGTAAACATGCACTTCTCCACTTCCCATGGTTCTTGTGGGGGGGGGGGGGGGGGGGGGTGGTTGGGAAACACTCCTGAGTGATTGAAACTAAAAAGAATTATTTCCAGAGAATCAGGTTCAAGGAATCTTCCAGCACAGAAAATATATTTTTCAATTTAATTCTTCAGTTCAGTGAACTCTATTGCAATGATGCAGTATCAAATTTTCAATGCTGTTTTTCAAATTACACAATTAAAAAAAAAAATTCAGTGTCTCGTATTAATCCTCTACATGTATTGAGAGCACAAGATTTCAAAATTTATTATTTTAATCATTGTTTTTTAAATTTAAAAAAAAATTTCAACAAAACCATATCACGTGACTGCTCAATGGAATGAGCTCGATGAGCGCGTTCCAATGAGGGGGCACATGATAATGGTTTTGTTGATATTTTGGGAAAAATATATCTTTTCAACTGCTAAAATTACGTAGATGGATGAGGCCGATTTATTAAGGTAAATGGTTAACGACAAATAAGTCATACACATTTGCAAATCTCTAAACATGTACCAAACTTTGATGGAACATTTATCAAACAGTAAACTGATGTAGCATTTTGTAATTTGGTGATGTGGAATAATAATGTTTATTGGAATTTTAAAAAACAAAAAAATTCATTATAACACAATAAAAAAGATGATGACTTGCCTTGTGTATGATGCATAATTACTGGCTATCAGTCATCTTCTATAACTAACCTGTAATACTGTTGTCATTTTAGCAAACAATCGTCATTGAAGCAATAGCAGGATTACATGCATTTCAGAAATACCGTATTTACTCTATGTATTGGGACAGCTAAAACTAATTATTTTCACAGGTGTCCCAATTGTTAGAAAATGGGGAAAGAACACAGCCTGGTCTTGATTTGATGCTGAATAAAGTTGTGTGTGATTCGTTTTCCATCACTGTATACGAAAAAGGCCGTCCAATTTTTTTTTATATTTTCATTTTTTGCTTCCAAAACATAGCTTATGATTCCTCATTGGATCGAGCGCATTGCGCTCGATCCAATGAGGGATCATAAGCTATGTTTTGGAAGCAAAAAATGAAAATTTTTAGTTACTCAAGAATTTTTTTTATGAGTGTCGTCTGCTACTAGCAACGGGCCAACTGGAAATAAATCTCCTGAATGTCCCAAACTTTGGAGCATAAAAAAAATATAGTTCTCTGGAAAAAATGTGTGTCCCAAATCATAGAGTGTCCCAATACATAGAGTAAATACGGTAGTATACGGTAGTATACAATGGTCACCTTGCTTGAACAGAATCAATGCATTACACCCTTCAGCATGCTCACCTATCACATTTCATTCTGATCCAAACAGGACATATCCAAGACAACTTGAACCACAAGATTTTCTCTCAAAATGACATAATGTGTTTAATATTATTGAAAGCCCGTTGATGAATAATTTGCACATGTTTTAGACATAAAAATAGCAAGCACTAAGTGATTTTGCTCTCAGTCTATTATGGGAAGAAAGTTTTCTAGAAAAAGTTGCATGTCTGAGGAGAAAACAACAAAACTGCCATGATATTAACCACTGGTACACAAATGTATGATGGGCTGTGAAGTTCTGAAAATATGTTATGTCTTTACTTAACACAATGGCATTATGGCACAGTGGAACCCTGTTAACTGAATAGTTATTCAATTAACAGGTATTGTTTCACTTTCCTGTATTCTAGAGATAAACTTAGCATTTATTCTATTATATCTTGTTTGACAGAGCTCCATGAGCTCTGTCAAACAAGATATAATAGATTAAATGCCTGTATTGGATGTACTGAGGCCAAATAGATCTATAAACAAAGGAAACTGGGGAGAGTCGAGGTAATTTCTTGAGAGGTTACAAACAGGTCAAATTTGTACTTGAGCTATGTAAATGGTTTTGGTTTGAGGAATTAAATTCAATTAACAGGTTTATTCAGTTAAGAGATATCCAATTAAGTGGGCTCCACTGTATTAACAACCGACACTATTCATGAATATTGATATTCAAATTTTATTAAATTTTTCATTTTTTGCCTCTGGTTTCAATGAGAGATCATAAGATATGTTATGGGGACAAAAAATGGAAATTTTTAGTCATTGAAGAAATTCTTTTGTAAGTGCCATCTGCTTTTCATGTTGAGTCAAGTGTTAAGCTTTGAACTAACAAACTGACTAAACAAGCCTTATAATATAGGTCAAAACTTCCCAATTAATTCTTCTGTAGAGATGGCAATATGCCAAAAAACTGAACCAATACTGATATCATATGGGGATACCGAAAAACCAAACCAAACCCATCAGTGAATATCACAACTGTCTGAAATTTCAAATTTTCCTATATTTGCAACGTGTAAGGCTTTGTTAAGACTTGACAGCTGCTGAAGTGTTTTGTATGAAAGAAATGACTAATTTTCTTCTCAGTTTTGTTTGCCCTTGGGGGCCTGGCCAGTTGTCCTGAATTTCCACAAGACTACAATCTGTACATATCCAGTTGCTTATCAGCGATTTCTAGTCAAGTCTTGGCTGTCTTAACAGACTGGTCACCTCCATCTAGTGGACTTGGTAAAAATTACTTCTCAAAACAGTCCCCCCCACCCCAATGCTTTATATAAATCACAAGTTATATTTGGGTTATGATGAAGATTGCCTTGTATTATTTTTAGCTAGATGAATGACAGCATGATTTGCTGTAAAGTATTGTCTATTAACTTTGGTTACCAAGGTTAATTCACAACAGGTTACATCGGTTGGTTTTGTGTTGTAAAGTGTTTCTCAACATTCTGTGATGACCTGTAACATTGTGAAGTCTGGATAAGGCAAAGCTAAAGTCACCTGTAACATTATATTTAGCCTTGATAAAATGAGAAGCAAACACATGTTGGGAGCAGAGTGGTTCATCAGTTAGAGCATTGGACTTCAAATCTAAAGGTTGTAGTTTCGATCCTGACCCACATCATCTGCACTGTATCCTTGGGCTAGACTCTTAATCCCAAGTGCTCGAGGGAGAGGATGATGGCACAGGTTTCTAAAGTGCACTGCAAGTCAATGGTACACATGCCTTCAACCCCATGCCAATCTACTTGTGTTTGGTCGGTAAGTTAGAGAGTGCCAGTTACTTGACATTATTCAGTGGTTCTCTCAGGGTACTCTGGCTTCCTTCACTCATAAAACTGTCTTACACAATATGACCATGGCCGTGTCATGATGAAAGAGGTAAAAAAAATTGACCATTGAATTATGGAAAAAAGAACTTGACCCAGATTCCAAGTAGTTTCAATATGCGATTGTGTAAATCTTTTCAGCTTGCCTTTAACCCTTTACCCAACCTAACGACCAAAACCGGCCAGCTCTATTCACAAAAATCGACAATTAATTTTAATTATTTTTTTCATTTTTTTGTCTCAAAAACATAGGTTATGACCCCTCTTTGGAACGAGCTCATCGAGATCGCTCCAAAGAGGGGTCATAACCTGTTTTTGAGACAAAAAATAAAAAAAATTAGTTATTCAAGAATTTTGTTTGCAAGTGTCGTCTGCTTTTCATGTTAGGTAAAGGGTTAAAAATTAATCAAATCCTGGGACTTGTTAACCCTCTGCACATTGACGTCAACATGGCAAAGATTTCAGCAGAAAATATTTCCCATAATGCAGTTTGATATTTAACCAAATATACCTTGTTGGACAGAGCTTAGTGAGCTCTGTCAAACAAGAGATAATTGGTTAAATTCATTGGCAAACTAGAGAAAAAGAGTGAGTGCTGTTAGTTCTGCTACACCACCAGCATGCTTGGGGGTTAATCTATTTTTGCCACCATTAGGAAAAAGCTGCTGATAAAAATCTTCAGAACAAAAGATACTCTGACCAAATCCAAACAATGTTATTTTGGGTACATGAGGTTGAAGAAGAGTATTCATTGAATGAAGAAACTTTTTTCTTGTTTTCTGATAATGGTGTGTAAACAACTGTAGAACAGTGATCATCCCACAATAGACTTGAGTGCAATAAATTCACGTGCCAACTAAACAACCCATTAAAATCTGTTGAAGGCTGACGACAGAGTCTGAAATGAAATTCTGTGTGAAGAAAGAAGCATGTTCTTTTTTTGCAATGAAATATTCTAAACATAATGGAAATGAAGATTTGGCTCTTTTTCTAACAATTCAGCCAACCTCAGTGAAAAATTGTTCTTTAATTTTCAAAGTCTTTTCTTTTAAAATATAGTAAAACCCTGGTAAAAGAATGACCACTTTGCCTGCAGAATTAATTCAATTAACTGGAGTATTCAATTAACAAAGATTTGGTGACTTTTCTGTATCCTAGAGATAACTATGCATTTATTATATTATATCTTGATGCGCAGAACTCATGGAGCTCTGTCAAACAAGATATAATAGATTAAATGTCTGTATTGGATTTTCTGAGGACAGATAGGTCTATAAAGGAGGGCAATTCTGTGATTGTTAGGGTAATTTTTTGACATATTGCAAAACTCTTTATTCAACTGCCAGGTGTTTATTCTATAACCCATAAGCAATTAACATAATTAATTTGTTATGAAGGTATTGGAAATGGTTTTGTGTTTAGAAGTTATATTCAATTACCAGGGATACACAATTAACCCTTTACCCAATGAATCAGCCACATCCGTCAACATAGTTCAGCAGCTGAAAAAATATTATTTTTCAAACAATTTCAACAAAGCCATATCATGTGACCCCTCTTTGGAACGAGCTCGTCATATGGTTTTGTTGACATTTTCTGAAAAATTTAAAAAAATTATATTTAAAATAATAAATTTTGATATCGTCTGCATTGGGTAAAGGGTTAAGAGAAAAACAAGTGGGCTCTATTATAATTAATTGAATAGCCACCTTGTCAATGAAATTATTCAGTTAACAGAAGTATTCAATTAACAGACATTTGGTTAACTTTCTGTATTCTAGAGATAAACAGAGCATTTATCCTATTATGTCTTGTAGAGCTCCATTAAACAAGATAAAACAGATCAGATGCCTGTATTTGATGTACCGAGGCAAAATAGCTCTATAAAAAGGGGAATTCAGTAACTGTAAGAGTAATTTATCGACATGTAACAATATTTTATTTTCAGTTAACAGGAGTTTATTCTAGAACCTATACGCAATCAACAGGGCAAATTTGTACTGAAAGTATGATATGGTTTTGTGTTTAGATGTTATATTCAATTAACAGGGTTATTCAATTAAGAGATATCCCATTAAGTGAGCTCCACTGTACAGCCAATGATCACAAATCAATCTATTTATTTACTGATGTTTAAAATCACATATTTCTGCATGATAGCTAATTGTGACTGCAACATGGAGATACCGTCAGATTTAGTCAGCTATTTATTGTTTATACCCATGTTGTCCATTTTAGTGGACTTCCACCCCATGCATGGGTGACTGGGTCCTATTTTACTTGTAAAACAGAGCCTGTTGACCACAGTAAACTAACATTGCATCAATTCCCAGGGTTCCAACATGGAGGACATAAATCAATCAAGGTCGAGAAAGTGAAAACTAACACAATTCTAATTTTCAGGATAGAAGAAATTTAAGTACATGATGGGTACTCTTTACGACTGCTAAACATCTGAAATTATTATTAGTTTTTATAGGGAGTATGGAGGAGGCTCAATGATTACATCACTGGACTTCAAACCAAAAGGTCTAAGGCTCGGTCCCTACCAGGGGTAAATGCATTGTGACCTTGGGCAAGGCACTTAATCCAGATTACCCACAGGAGAGCATGTTGGTGCTGTGTACCAAGACATACTGCCAAGCCAGAAAATAAGCAGAATGCTATCTGCAAAATGAGGTCCCCAGAGGGTGAATTTATTGATGCTACCCTGCACAGCAGGGTAGCATCACTAAATTTACCTTCTGTGAACCTCAATCTGAATCAAGGTCTCAAAACTAAACAGAAAGAGGTACCCAGAAGATAAATTGTCCTGCTGTATGGGAAAGCATCATCAAATTCACCCTCTGGGAACCTCATTCTGCAAATGTCAGACTGCTTATTTTCAGGCCTGCATACTGCACACTGATAGTGCAATTATCTTCACCCAATGCTAAAGCTGCATGGGAAGAGTTAGTATGCTGGGGAGTCTGACAGTTGCTCACCACTGCTCGGTGTTTCTCTCCATGTACTCCGGCTTCCTCCATCCATTAAACTGACAAAAGATGACCCTGGCTGTCGAAAGTATTGTTAAGCCCCTGCACACTGATGTCAAAATATCTAAATTTTACACAGAAAAAATTTCCCATAATGCAACTAGAAATTTAACCAATTCAATCTCGTTTGACAGAGCTCATTGAGCTCTGTCAAACGAGATTGAATTGGGTAAATTTCTAGATGCATTATGGGAAAAAACAGCTTCCTGAAATTTTGGTATTTTGACATCAGAGTGAAGGGTTTTAATCTGCAATAAATAAATAATTATTAGTTTTTTTAATCTGAAAAAGGTGAACTCTGTGCCTAACATGGTTAGAAGAGAACACTTGTCAAAAAAGTTCTCGACTCCATAAGACTTTTCATTTTTTGCCACAAGAACATAACTCATGACCCTCTATGGAATGAGCGCAACAATTTTCATAAGCCATGTTCTGAAGGTAAACATTGTGAAAAAAAAAAATTGGAAGGTCAGTTTTTGTGAATAGCACCAGCCAGATATGGTCGTGGTGTAGGGTTTTTGTTAGGAAGGCAGACGGTCTCCTCAACACTATTTTGTTTTTAATGCTCATCTTTTCATGTTCACAATGTCAGAAAGTTCAATTGAAATAGGTGGACAATTAAAAGTCCAGCAGTATATTTGCATTGTTTATCAGCAATCTCATCCCATGAAATAGTATGTTTCTGTTGCACAAGGTGCCCGGTAATGGGGCTTCAGACTGACACATGAAAAAATCTTGACATGGCAGACATGACATTGTGTGCTCCTGATATTCCCCATGGATCAGCCTAAATACTGTTTCCTTGCATAAAGCTGCCTATTTTAGAGGACTTCCACAACAAGCATTGGTGACGCAGTCCTATTTTACCAGTATTTATTTATTTATTTATTCATTAGTGTTAAGGTCACATACTTCTGCACAATGGCTAATCGTGACCACAACATGGAGATAAAATGAAATTCAGTCAATCGTTTATACCCATGTTTCTCATTTTAGAGGACTTCCACCCCAAGCATTGGTGACTGGGTCCTATTTTACAAGTAAAACAGAGCTTGTTTACCAAAGTGAAAAAACACTGTTTCACTTCACAGGGTTCCCATGGGTGATTTTACCAGTAAAACAAAGCTTTTCACCACAGTAAACATGCACTACTTCACTTCCCAGGGTTCCCAGGTGAAAAGTTAAGATAGAAGAAATTCTTACTACAAATAATTTCAGACAGATGAAGCAGACAGGCTTTTTTCTTAAATTTACTAAACTCTAGTTTTGAATGCAAACCCATTCAGGAGTGCAAATTAGGCTTTATCCCTCTGCACGCTAATGTCAAAATAGCAAATGTTCCCACAATGTAACTAGGAATTTTACCCTAAAGGGCCTAATTATGACTCAGAAATATTTTTATTGAAACAGAATATGTAGGTGTCTCAACATGCAGTCTCTGGGTTAAACTCCCAATCACATTCTAAGTACAAGGTAGACAAGTCTGTATAGGAAGCCAAGACTTGACTAAAGCATGGATACACGACAGTCCGGTAGAATACAGACTTTGAAACCAAGAACTAAATTTTCCTCTGATCTTCACCTGCACACTTTTCCAAGACGGTGGAACGAGATCAAATATAAATTTTATAGTAAATTTCCTTTCTTATTATACCTACCGCAATTGTTTACTACAGGCTTGCACTACAGTGGAAGACCCTAACTCGGATAAAATACTCTCTATTTTAATCTTTCCCAAGAGATGTGGGAAAGAAAAGTGGTGTAAAAAACACCACGAAAAAATAAGCCAAAACTGGGCCGAGTGCCATCGGTGCACACCCAGTATGAGACGCTCTTCCCTTAGTACAAATCCACGACTTCCATTAACCAATGTGCAGTGCGTCATCAATTCATCATTCTTTTGAGTCCGCCAACATAGGAGTTATGCGATCAGCGGGGAGGAAGGATTCTTACCCGAATAAGAAGACGGGAGGGCCTCCATGTAAACAATTGCGGTAGGTATAATAAGAAAGGAAATTTACTATAAAATTTATATTTCTTATCAACCTACCTTACAATTGTTTACTACAGGCTGAATAGACAATAGGATGGAGGGAATCACACAACCAACCCACACATAACTCAACTGCACTGGAACCGTGGACAGAGGAAGAGATCCCTAGGCCTATCAAACCATAGCATCACAAACATTAGTAAAAGACAATGAAAGATGAGGCGTATGGTGAAGTGCGATGCACAGACAGAAAGGGCAGTAACAGCACGGAGCTGGAATGGCTGAACTGACTGAATGGCTGGGATAGACAACAGCCTGAGCGGAAGAGGGCCCGTAGGACAAAAGTCCTCTGTCGGCTCCTGCAACTGTCGCAGATAAAAGGAGAAGGTAGCATTTCTCCAGTAGGCTGCCAGTATAACATCCGACAACATGACAGAGTTAGTAAAAGAGTGAGTAAGATGCATGAGTGCCTTGGACAGCACACACAAAGAAGACAATGCACGTACCTCATGGCAGAAAAAAACGATTGGTAATACAATCACCAGTAGCTAGACGAGCAGAAGCTGCACGAATAGCAAGACAAATCCATCGAGAAATGGATGCAGGAGAAATCTGGCATGTGAGAAAACGCATATCCATCCAGGATAAAGGTGCGAACCCCCCCCCCCCAAGCAGAGCAGCGCCCAAGAAAGTGTCCATCTTGGAGTAAACTGCAAAGTCCTAGGCCTTTTCAAGGAAAAGAGCTGAACAAGCTTGGAGAGGCAAGGATGAGTGTCGAAACAATGCGGTACCACATATGAAAAAGGTCTTCAAAGCATGTACTTGTACCCATTGCTGGAGACCCCCAGAAACAAACATATACCAGAAACTCCGCAAGTGGTGTGATCAAAGAAGTGACAGAAGCAACAGAGTGATCGCACACCATCCACAGAAGAACCTTCTACTTAGCCAGAGGTTAAACCAGTGGAGTGAGTGTCTCCTTGAAGAAGAAAAGCAACTCCACTGCTTGTCTCTAAAAACCACTACGGAGGAGACAGGAGCCGATAAAAGACATGCACGAAGGCACAATGAAGTCGGGTCAACTTGAAAACCTTCTCGGGCGACTTTGGCAAAGAAAGTTGCGACGTAGAGGGAGACATGCCGGAACCGCCGCTAACAGAGAGCGGAGCAGATTGATCCACAGCCACCGAGGCGACAGGGGTGTGATCGAAAGGATTCGACGACTGCAGGTTCATATCTGGGCTAGAACCGAGGCGGAATCGGAACCGACAGGAAGGGGTAGCCGAGAAGACCGTCCCAAAGGAGGGCCAGAGCATCCACGGCGAAAGACAGAGCATGTGGACACGGGGACACGAAAGTGTCCACCTGATGGTTCCAACGAGTCGCAAAGAGATCAATGGAACACCGCCATGTGGAGCATCCACTCGGTAGAAAAGAACCTGCCCGTCAGAACAGTGAGTCGGCTAGGACGTTCCGACGTCCAGAAATGTGACAAACAACCCCTCCGGCGTTGACATCCTGAGAGAGCAGTAGAAGATCCCGAGCCAATTCGTACATTGGAACCGAGTGCATGCCTCCCTGGTTCTGAATGAAGCAACCACTGTCGAATTGTCGAACAACAGAAGGACCTGATGATTCGACAGGTGAGGGATCCACTGCCTGAAACTCAGAAGAAGAGCAAGAAGCTCCTTCTGGTTGATGCGTAGAGATGCCCGATCCTGGTCCCACATCCCGTGAAGGGAAAGACCAAGAGGATCCAACGTCGCACCCCATCCGAGATCACTGGCATCGGCCATAAGAATGCGATCGGACGTGGGCAAGTCCAACGGGACACCCTGCATGATCCACTGAACATTTGTCCAGTGGAGAAGGTGAGGATGAAGAGATTCTGGTAACTGAAGCATCAGATCCCAGAGAATCGACATTCGGCCTCCAACGACTGAGCAGAACGTGTTGGAGAGGTCTGACATGCAGCCGACCTAGAGGAATGAGATCCGTCACCGAACCGCAGAGACCGAGCAGCTGGAGAATACCCCGTGCTGTCGCGGATGTGGGCTGGGACAGAGTCAGAGCAAAAGCTGAGAGAATCACAGCCCTGGCCTGGGGAACCGCCACCGTATTGAACTGAGTACGGAAGACCATCCCCAGATGACAAAACGACGGAGAAGGGACCAGATCTGACTTCTCCTCATTGACTCTGAATCCTAGCGACGTGAGCAAGCTCAACAGAGTGTCGACATCCAACTCCAGTAAGGCAGCATTGGAATGCCTCTGGAGGATATCGTCTAGATATGCCGAAGTAGTCACCCTGGACTGTGTGCGATGAAAGGCTATCACATGCGACATCAGTCAGGTGAAGGTCCAAGGAGCCAGGTTGAGGCCAAAAAGCATGGCCTTCAACTGGTAAACTTGCCCCAGAAAAGCGAACCTGAGATACTTCCGCGACACCCGATGAATCAGAACATGAAAGTAAGCGTCTCGCAGGTCGATGCTGGAAGCGAAATCTCCCTGGTGAATGGAATGGCGGACCGACCTGAAAGTCTCCATGCTGAACTTGGGATCAATGATAGACTAGTTCAGGATACTCAGATCGATAACCGGTTGGAGTCGGCCGTCCTTCTTCAGCACCAAGAACAGGCGGGAATAAAACCCCACTGACTGAATGTTCTTGACGACCTCGAATGCCCCCTTGGCCAGGAGATTGTCTCCATGGACAAAAGCTCCCGACGTAAAACGTCTGAAGGAACTGTGGTTGGAAGAGGCACTCTGGACAGATTGGGGTGCCTTCGGAAGGATATTCGCAGCCCGGACCGAACAACATCTAACACCCAAGGATCGGATGTGATGGTGGCCCAACGGTCTGCGAACTCTGCTATCCTTCCTCCAACATGGGACGAAACGAGGTGAGGACCTTCAGTTCGAGCCCCGACGAGGCCCACGAGAGGAGAAACCACCTCCTCTACTGAATGAAGAATCCTGAGACTTCCCTCTAGCCTGCCGACGCTTACCCTTACCCCGTGAGTAAGAAGTAGAAGCGGTGGCAGAAGGATCAGCCCTTTGCTTCGCAGAGGAAGTAGAAGGGTACTTGTTAGGCCTTGAATGGTCCCTGCCTCCCCTAGAAGGCTGATCAAGCTGATGAAGCAGCAGCTGATCTTTGGAATGACGTAGGACGTCATCCCGGACCGTCGACACGGAACCCAAGGAACAGTAGCGGACCTGCCAAAGAAGCAGATCGAAGAGCAGCATGCTGCCCCCAGGAAGGGAACGGCCTGTGTCCAGCACAGAGTCCCTTCGAACTGGTTCCAAAATAGCCGTGTCACAGTCATGCGTGTGAGTAAGATGCATGAGCGCCTTGGACAGCACACGCAAAGGAGCCTGCAGATTGTCAAACCTATCTGGAGGCAGATAGGCAGCTAAGGCAGAGACGACGTGATCGGAGAGAGAAAGCATACTCAGCATTCCTCTCGATACACCCAACATGGACTCCAGAGTCGTCATAGGAATGACGGCAGACTTGGGCTTGGAAAGCCCGAGGGAATTGGAGTCCTGATCCAAAACCGTCAAAGTCTAGCAGACTGACGGATTGGTGAAATTGTAGTAACGATAACGCACCGGAGGCAAAAAAGGTATAAACCCTGGTGAAGAATGGAGCCTTCATAGCCTTGGAACTCAGCCTAGAGTCCAAGGCTGAAAATGCTTCAACCACCTGTACTGACTGGCACGGTTGAAGATACCCAGAAGCAGGTTGCTCCACAGGCTGTAGGCGCGCGACTGATGATAGCGGCCTGGCTGACACTGTCGGCGGGTTTGATGGTTTGAGATCCGGAAGAAACCCAAACACAAAATCAAGAGCTGCCCCCCAAGTCAGAAGACTGCAGGCTCTCGACTTCAAGATGCCTGACTCCTCCCCAGAGTTGGAAGACACATAGCCCACCGTGGACAAACCAGCCGACGCCTCCCATGGTGTAGGCACCAGGGGGATCAGAAAGCGGCCTGTTTCCAATCCCGGGAGGCAGCGCCATGGGGGCACCTGGAAACCACTCGCTGCCTCGCTGGAAGCAACGGAAAGGTTCTTGGACAGAACTTGAGTGAGTTAGGAGAGGGCCTCCCTAAGCTCACTGCCCATACCAGCCGGTTTGACATGGGGACGAACCAGCAAAGTGGCTTCACACCTGACCCTCTTAACCAGCGAAGGGACACGATCCTCCAATACACCGAAGCAGGGCGACGGGTGGCAGCCGAAACATCTGAGGGCAGATGTGTTTAGGGGTACGACACACCCCAAGGATCAACATAGCGGGAACTCAGGAGAGTTGCCACGGAGCTCTGCGGGGCAGAAGGTCCAGGCTGCACAGAAGGCGTTGGTCCCGCAAAACTGGCAGTGTGACCAGAATGAGTGAACGGAAAATGCCAATGACAAAACTGTGGTACTCGACGGCACAGAGACCACAGTAGAGGGTCCAGCCGGCAGCCACTTCCAACTTCGACGAGTTTAAGTCAGGGAAAGCTGAGGCCGATACCCCCACGTCTACACTACCAGACACCGCTGCAGACCACTGCAGCTATAAAACTGCTGTGCTCAACGGCTGAGAGGACACAGCAGGGGATTCAGCCACTTCCGACTTTGCTGAGTTGAAGTTGGGGAAGGCTGAGGCCGATACCCCACAACCACACTACAGACATCCCTGCAGACCCTTGCAGGGATAAGCCGAGGCCGGCTAGAAACGGTGCCCGATGATGTTGTAGACGGAACAGCAGTAGCAGCAGATACGACGGGAGCTGTTGGAACTGGCGGAAAAGGGGAGAGAGCCACCCAGCTCGGCCTCCAAAGGAGGAGTCACAACCCTAGTGACAGCCTCAGATGTCGAATGGAGAGGTCGCATAGTCCCGGAACCAGGCATCTCTTCACCAGAAATCCAACAGCTCCCGCAGTATCCACCACGGTAAAAAAAAACTGCACATCGCCCACGTAAGGGGAATAACTCTCACCAGATGTGGTCGAGTCGGGAGGCCCTGAAATGACAGCGTTCCCCACCCCCCACTGGTGTGGGAGAAGCTGCATATCCCCCACGGAGGGGGAGTAATTCTCACCAGACGTGGTCGAGTCGGGAGGCCCTGAAATGACAGCATTCCCCCCTCCCCCCAACTGGTGAGGGAGGAGCAGCACATCCCCCATGGAGGGGGTATAACTCACACCAGATGTGGTCGAGTCGGGAGGCCCCGAAACGACAGTGTTCTACACCACCTGCGGGTGTGGGAGAAGCAGCCACGAGAACGCACCAAGGCGAGGGCAAAAGGAATTGCCCTAAAGGAACCGAACTGGAAATAACAGAGGTGAGAGCAGTAGAAGAAAAAGGTGAACTCAAAGTAGAAGAACACCCTCAACTAAGAGAGAAGGTGGTAGAAAAAACCGGTGGGTACACGACAGAACCCAGACGGTCGACAGGGACCAAAAAAAAAAAAAAAAAAAAAAAAAACCCCAGAAATTCAGCCCTCAACAGAGTGAAGAAATCCTGTTCAGACAGTCCCTCATTGACACCTAACTCCAATAACAATTTAAATTTATCAACCGAAAAATTTCATTGTCGAACCGCGTTGACACGATGTCAAAAAAAACATTCGCAAAAACGGAATAATAAATAATATACAATGAGAATGTGGTTGAAAATAATGAGAATATATAAAACACAGTCCTGTTATTATACGATCTTCAGATCCATAATCCAGTCACAGGAAAACCATTATCGACGAGTTGACTTATCACTGTTTGTTGAGCAAAATGGCGACACATCCTCCACGTGTGTGGATAAAAAAGAAGAATGGTGAATTGATGACACACTGCGCATTGGTTAACGGAAGTCGTGGATTTGTACTAAGGGAAGAGCATCCCATACTGGGTGTGCGCTGATGGCGCTCATCCCAGTTTTGGCTTATTTTTTCATGGTGTTTTTTACACCACTTTTCTTTCCACATCTCTTGGAAAAGATTAAAATAGAGAGTATTTTATCCGGGTTAGGGTCTTCCACTGTAGTGCAAGCCTGTAGTAAACAATTGTAAGGTAGGTTGATAAGAAATGAGCCGTTCAAAATTACACTAGACCACAGTTCAAAACCACAATAACTAACAGACTTCTAGATTCCTATAATTCTAACATACAGTATACCAATCCCTTCTGTCCAGAATGCTCATAGCTGACACTAATGAACAATGTATCCAATACAGCTGTCATCGTCTCATTTGTGGGGATGCTGGGTCCCATCCTGTTGACAACAGTGATTGGGTGAGGCATCTGACTGAGCGGCCACCATTTGTGATGCTTGTGTATATTCAAGTGTTCTGCTTGCCACACTTGCATGGGAGGACTCTCAGAGTCAGGCACAGTGGTTCCTTGTTTTCTTGTTGCTAGGATATATAATCCTGTAAAGAGGTGGATCCTATCAAGGATAATCATGCCTAATCATTTGCCCCTTCTTCTATTTATAGTGTATGACTCTAAACAAACATGATGTTCAAGTAAACTTCAAACCTTTGAATTACCCAATTTAAAAATAATAATGTGAACTCTGCTGTCTCTATAATTTTTTATTCTAGAGGATGACAGCAAGACAACCACTGTGGCTATGTCATTACCTGTTTACATGCAATTTGTGTACCAAATATATGTATAACCTGTTTTCATGCATGTATTCTGCGAATAAAGTTACTTACTAAAATCAACTGCAAAGCCACAGGATACAGCAAAAATGTATAAAAATCTCCAAGGCCACAAGGGTTAACTAATTCAATCTTATTTGACAGAGCTCGCTGAGCTCTGTCAAAGAAGATTGAATTTATTAAATTCCTAGTTGCATTATGAGAAATACTTGCAATTTACAATTTTCAGTATTCTGTCATCAGTGCACAGATTGTTACAAGTATTCAATCCCAGTTGGGTTATTTCATTTCGTGACAAGGTAATTTGACTACAAAGAAAGAGCTTGATCAAAGTCTCGTGCAGTTAGCCTACCACATATCTCAATAAGTACTGAAAATCAATTAACAAAATATATATATATTTATCACAACATCACATTTTCAACATCATTTCAAAAACCACTGTCACATCCACAGATTTATTTACAATGCATACAGTCTTGAGTAAAATCAATATACAAACATTAATGCATCATCAGCATTATGTCAATTTACATCAAGCTATCACTGCAAATGATGAAATGACCGATGAATAGCAAGAGATGCATCATTCAAAACTTGACCGATATTAAGATAAGTGATGTTATCACATATTCAATACTCAAGGTTTTGATTGGAGTCTGAAGTAGTAAATTGTACAGGTTGTCAATAAAAGATTTTCCGTGTTTTCTTGCCTGTGATGTAATACGGCAGGTAATCTGGCTGTGACGGTTCAGCTATCTTTGGGCTAGGGGAAGAATTAAACACTGAGCAGGTGCTTCTAGAAGCACCTGCTTTACTGTAAGTCTTTCGCAGTTTGTCATGTTCAATAAATTCATTCTGATTCCCCGGCTTCTAAAAGTAAGCCTTTAGCTAATGAATTGGTCGCATCTGCCCACGTAATTTACAAATTAATCAGTTACAAAAATATATATTTTTCAAAATATTTAAACAAAACCATATCATGTGATCACTCATTGGAACGAGCTCATCGAGCTCCTTGTTCCAATGAGGGGTCACAGGATATGGTTTTGTTGAAATTGTTTGAAAAAATAAAAAAAAACAATAATAAAAATAATAAATTTTGATATCCTGTGTGTTGGATAAAGGGTTAATACAAATAGGAAAGAAAAATGCACAATATTCCTTTTCATTCATATCTGGATAACTTTATTGCTTGTTGACAAAATATTATTTGTAGCCTCTTATTAGAACAAGCTCACTGAGCAGGCCGACTGGCCGACACTCACTGGGCTGGCCGACTAGCCGACAACACATACACATGCATAAAAATTTTCTTGAGTAACTAAATATTTTCCTTATTTGTCTCAACTACCCGGTACATGGCTTATCACCACTTATTGGAATATTGTCAATGAGCTTGTTCCAATGAAGGATTATATGCAATGTTTTGGAGCTAAAAATTGAGAAAAATATTAAAATCCGAATGTCGATTTTTATGAATATTGCTAGCTAGATATGCAGGGTTCCTGCACTTAAACGAACAGTAAATTCAAGGACTTTCAAGGACCTTTTCAACATATATTCAAGGATTTTCAAGGACCAACATAATCCAAATTCAAGGACCTTTCAAGGACTCAAATCATAAAATGAAATGGTTCATTTGATAATATGACGACTGCAAGACAAGATAAATTGTACATGCATAAGTAAATATAAAACAGTCGACTTACCCCCATTCCATTAATTGTTAGATTGCTAAGAGTTGCATCATCAGATCACTTGAAAGTTCATTTCCGTAAATACTTGCAATTATGTTCGGTTTCTCTATTGTACAATTATCATATACACTGCACTTTAGGTGTGCCCCCCTCCCGTCCCCTCCCCTGATTACCATATTAAGCACTTTTGGGGGTCCGATATGCAAATTTAAGGATTTTCCAGGCCTTTAATTTTTATTGTTAAAATCCAGGACTTTCGAGGACTTTAAAGAACAGCAGGAACCCAGATAAGGCTATTAAATATATTTATTGGTGTTTAAGGTCACTTTCAGCATATATGGCTATATCATGCAACATAGATTTGAAGTAAAGTTTTGTTAATCATTTACACCTATGCTGCCCACTTTAGAGGACTTTCACCCCAGGCATTGATTACTGGGTTAGATTTTATCACAGTAAACAACCAGTGCTCTACTTACCAGGGTTCCCCCATGGGGGTGGCCAGTACATTACATAACAGGTTAATCTAAAGACTTTCTACCCAATGGCAATATACAATGCAAATCAAACTCTAATAAAAAAATTTAATTATTATGGTCACGTTTCAGCATAATGGCCAATTATGACTGCAACATGGAGGAAACGTCAAGTTTAGTCAATCGTTTATACCCATGTTGCCCATTTTAGAGGACTTCCGCCCCAAGCATTGGTTACTGGGTCCTATTTTACCAGTAAAACAGAGCTGGTTTATCACAGTAAACAAGCCCTGCTTCATTTCCCCGCAAGCCAGAAAATAAGCAGACTGTCATCTGCAAAATAAGGTACCCAGAGGGTGAATTTAGTGATGCAACCCTTCTCAGCAGGGTAGCATCACTAAATTTACCTTCTGTGAACTTCGATCTGAATCAGAGTCTCAAAACTAAACAGAAAGAGGTATCCAGAGGATAAACTGGGATAGCATCATCAAATTCATCCTCTGGGGATCTCATTCTGCAAATGTCAGACTGCTTATTTTCAGGCCTGTTTCCACAGATTTCCATGTACTATATTGTACCATGAGGTGGCCAAAGTTTCCACCATTTACATCCTTACAGTCATATTAACTTTAATGTAGACAACAGTTTTATTATTTTCAACAAGGCTTATACACGCAGTCTTGATCACTCAAGAAGAAAACTAGTGTAAATATCTAACATGAATACTAATTTGTAAATGAATTTATTATACGGTAAACGATAGATTATCGAAGAAATTGCGAAAAGATAGAAATTGTATCCCCCACTGTGAAAATATAGAAATGTTCACTTTCACGTAATCAATAATAATAGCGGCTTTCAAAGCATCACTTCAAGGAGAATATGAGTCAAATTATCACTGGAAATGATCAATTTGTTCAAAAAATGAAAAAAAAATTATTTATTTATTTATTTGTGTTTAAGGTCACATATTTATGCACAATGGCTAATTATGACCACGACAGTTTTACGGGTGGAGGAAGCTGGAGTACCCGGAGAGAACCACCGAGCAACGACGAGCAGCTGTCAGCTCCCAAACATCGTAACTCCGCACTGCAGCACAGGCAGGGTTAGATTGGTTGAAGACATGTGCACCATTGACGTGCAGTACGCCTTAGTACATGGCGTCATTGTGCCCCCATGTGGACACTTGGGGTTAAGTGCCTTGCCCAAGGACACAATGCGGGAGTCGATCCGATTCGATTGATTGCTCAGATGGTGTCACCCATCCGAGGATTAACCAGGCTCGACATTGCTTAACTTCTGTGATATGACGAGAACCGGTTACCGTAACGCCACCACGCCCCCGCACATATAATGAAAAGAAAAGCTAGTGTTTCTAAGTGGATACTGATCATTTCCAGCAATAATTCAACACATATTAACCTTGAATTGATGCATGAAACCCGCTAGTCCAATCATGGCCTGAAAGTCCGTAATATAAGTTTTTGGCTTGGTACGTCCTTTCAAAGGATGTACCAAACCAATAACTTATATTACGGACTTTCAGGTCATGTTTGGACTAGAAACTCGCCAGCTAAATCAGATTGCAAGACGCTATTTGTTCTAAGTATCAATCATATCACTTCCACGTATCAACGATTCAATGCGCTGTTTACTTTCATGCATCAATTCAAGGTTGAAACAAGTGGAATTATCAGATTCTTATAAAAAAGCATATAATAAAAAAAAATCTAGTGTTTTTGAGTGGATAGCGAAAATTATCTCATTTGTGACCCAGAAAAACTTGCGTAAACTAAACTTTTGTCTCATGATATAATTTTGGGAATCCACTCAAAAACACTAGATATCCTCTATTTATCAGTACTGAAAAGAATGTAGCCTTACAAAGTTTCAACACTGATTCACATTTCTGTGGACAACTTTGAATGATTATTTTGAAGTAACAAATGCATGAAATTCAATGAACTATAATTAACATACGTGCAGGAGTTTTATTCCACCCTGTGGCAAGACCCCAATTTTTTTGACAAATGGACATGGAAAAAGCAAAAACGTTCATATGATAGAAAAAAACACTCACTGAATTATGAAATCTCACCTCTACCACTCATGTACCAGAAAATTGGATATCATTAAAAGAAAGTTAAAAAATTTATAGTAATTTATATATTTTTTATACTTACCAATGACCCAGACATAGCTGGTGCTAACTCTAAAAAATCTAGGGCCAAACACAAATTTTGCCCCCCAATCCCCAATATTTGCATCTAAAACCAAAAGAAATCATGTCCTAAAGGACCTCCATACTTTGCCCTTACAGCACATGCGCAGTGTCAAGGACGTTCCGAAATTGGCGCCAATTATCATTCTTACAAGCAGTGCCTGGTCAGCGCTATGTACTCAGCAGGGAGGTAAGAGTTCCCAACTCCTGGGAGGGCCATCCCCGTCTGGGTCATTGGTAAGTATAAAAAATATATAAATTACTATAAATTTTTTAACATTTTTATACTGTACCAATGACCCAGACATAGCTGAATAGTAAAAAGGCTGGAGGGCCTAGGACATAGAGGAAAATCCAATAAGCTCAACTATATAATCTAGAGTCAACCCCTCAAGGAGAAAAGGAGTATTAGGCTTTACATGTATCTTTCTTATTTTATGTTAAATTAGAAAGATACAATACCCTCATAATTGAGCACAATAACATTCATGTTCTCTATTAACATCCAGTATAACCCTTTATACTAATTATTTTTAAAGTAAGCCAATAAATAAAGTTAGTCCAGAGAATTGAGACTCTTTATATTCTTTAAAAGTGTCCGAGGATTGTATATTAACGCCCGTTTGACACTTGACATATACAAATGCTTCACACCGAGCTACACTTTAAAAATATGACATGAATGAATTTTTAACATTAATATTACACTTTAAAACCATCCCGGAAATGACTCAGAAATACTGACTTCGGAGGAGGCATTCCCTTGCTTTTCACTATAAAGCAGGTGACCTAAGGGAACACCCTCCCCCCCCCCCTTCCCCTTGCCCTGGGTCAAATAACCCACAGCGAAGAGGGCAGCCGGACGGAGTCACTGCCGGAACAGAAAGCCTGCATAACTATAGTTGCAACTGTTTAGTGGACGACATTCTGAGCAACAGATAACGGACCTAAACAATGCAGGTCTCCAGAAATGGACTCAATATTTCTGAGATAAAAATTCGTGAATGTGGATGGCTGAAACCAATAAGCAGCCTTCATTAAATCTGTAATAGCAATACTATTAGCATAAGCCCAAGAAGTAGAAAGAGCTCTTACTTCATGAGCCGAAATCTTAAGCACAGACTGCTGAGAAGAAGATAAATTTTCATAAGCAGTACGGATAGTTAATTGAATCCATCTAGCAATAGAATGGACCGAAATGTCCTTTCTATTAGGCATCAGAGACAGAAAGAAACGTTTTCGTCCCTTTCTGATAAACTGAGATCTCTGTTTATAGATACGTAACGCTCTAACAGGACAGAGTAAAGGCCTACGCCCGTCTGAAGACGGAAGAGCCTTAATAACAATAGGTTCCGGATATTTATTAGGAGCCTGATTCTTAGCTAAAAATCCCACATTAGTAGTGAAGGTGATAGTGTTCCCGACACTACGATAGTGAGAATCATCCACCGACAATGCATGAAGCTCACTGACTCTTCTAGCAGAAGAGAAAGCTAAGAGAAAAGCTGTCTTATAAGATAAGAATTTCAAATCTACTGTCCCAAGAGGTTCAAATGGCTTTTCCTTCAGTTTAAGAAGAACCCAAGCTAAATTCCATTTAGGAATTAACCTAAGAGTTCTGGGTCTATTTATCGAGAAGTTTCTAACCAACTTAGATAAAGAGACATTAGATCCAATTTGTAAACTATCATGATGTGCATAGGTATCAGATAACATAGACCTATAACCCTTAATAGTAACAGGCTGCAGTTTGATTTCGTCAAACAAGTATACTAGAAAGTTTGCAATGTCTGGTATAGAGGGATAAAAAATATCCACAGAATGATCCCTACACCAACGACGAAAAACCTTCCACTTAGCCACATAGTTTAGCAAAGAGGAGGTCCTCCTACAGTTAGAAATCACATCCACTGCTCGTCCTGTAAACTGCTTGCCATGCAAGAAGGACCGCACAACGGAAAAACGTGAAGGTTGAGACCTTGCGGGTTGTGATGGAGTTGACGCGATTTCCCCTGCGAAAGAAGATCCTCCCGTGGAGGAAGCTTTCGCGGTAGGTCCCACAACAGACACCTAAGTAGATTTATCCACGGTCTCTGTGGAGACAGAGATGCTACCAACAGAATCTTGCATTGAGATTGTTTTATCTTTAGCAACACTTGCTGAATTAACGGCGCTGGAGGATACGCATATCCTATCATTCCGTCCCAAGGGATCGACAGAGCGTCTACTGCAAATGCTCTTGGATCCGGACACGGAGACACATACGTCTGCAACTGATTGTTGAGATGTGTCGCAAATAAGTCTATCATTGGCCGTTCCCATTGGTAGCAAATCTGATTGAATACTTGTTTGTTGAGAGTCCACTCCGACGGCAACAAGCGACCCTTTCGTGAAAGGGAGTCTGCAAGTACATTCAGACGACCCGGTATGACGGACCGAAAGAAGAACCTGATGCTCTAGAGCAAACAGAAGGATTCTTTCCGTTAGATTGAACAACGGAACTGAATGAGTGCCTCCCTGATTCCGTATATACGTCACTACTGTTGTATTGTCGGACAGGATTTGGACATGAGCATTGTGAATAATGTCCATCCAATGACGTAACGCAAGCCAAATTGACATCATTTCCTTGATGTTTATGTGCTTGCCCAGGAATTGCGGATCCCAAAGACCCTGGCATCTCGAATCCGTTGGGATCAATGATGCACCCCAACCTGTTTGACTGGCATCCGTCATAATGGTAAAACTCGGATCCAGCAACTGCAGTGGAACTCCCTGAGTTAACCACTGAATGTTTGCCCAAGTCTGAATCTCTCGTTTCACTTGATCTGACAAGAGAACGTCTATGTCGAGCGAATGAATTTTCACACTCCAATTCTGAGTCAAGAAAATTTGGAGAGGATGCGTGCGTAACCGCTCCATCGGAATGAGATCCGCAGCGGCTCCGCACAGACCTATCAGTCTCATAAATTCTCTCGCTGTGACTTTGTCTGCGTGCAGACAATAGCGAGTGTAACAACTGACTAATTTCGCTCTGGTTAACGGCAGACGAACGAGATTGTTGTGCGTCTCGAAGCTCATTCCCAGATGTGTGAATGACTTGGACGGCACCAGATCCGACTTCTCCTCGTTTACTATAAAACCGAGACGTCGGAGCAATAGAAGTAGATTCTGCACATCGTTCTGAAGCGTTAACTCGTTGCCGTACCTCTGAAGAATGTCGTCCAGGTAGGCCGACGTTACCGCAGACGAATGAGCTCGGAAATACATCATTACCGAGTTCATTACCTGAGTGAAAGCCCAGGGTGCTAGATTCAATCCGAAGCAAATCACCCGGAATTGATACACCACTCCTAGGACTGCCAAGCGTAGATACTTTCTGAATGTCGGATGCACCATGACGTGAAAGTACGCATCTTTGAGATCTATGCTCGTTGCATAATCGTTCACCCGAATACTCGCTCTGACCGACCGAATCGTCTCCATATAAAACTTTGGAGCAACGATCAGCTTGTTTATCCAGCTCAAATCTATGACTGGACGGAACGAGCCGTCTGGTTTCGGAACCAGAAACAGATGGCTGTAGAATCCCGGAGTCTCCTGGTTTTCTACGACCTCTACCGCGTTCCTCATTAAAAGAGACTGCACCTCTGATAATAGAGCGTCTCTTTTCTGCGGATTTGACGGAAGTTGAGTCCATTTTGGACTTCGAGTTAATGGAGGCTTTCGTTTGAAGGATATCTTTAGAGCTTCCGAAGTCACCCCTCTCACCCAAGGGTCGTCCGTAATCGACGCCCACTCTTGTGAAAAACTCGACAACCTTCCGCCAACCGGTACGCGATAGAGGTTGAAGCCATCACCTCCTGGACCTGCGAGGCCTGCGGTAGGAGAAACCACGTCCTCCACGACCCGCACCTCGTCCCGTCGACCTCGGGGCGTCCGACCGGTTGTCCCGGCCCGAAGGACGTCCCGAACGAGAGTCGCTACCTTGACGGTCTCTTGAATAAGACCAAGAGGACGCACCGGAACCTCTATAGGAACCTCTCTTGGGCGCATTAGACCCAGAAGTGCCTGTCTTACTCTTATCTGCCGTGTCCGACTTCTTAGAAGCAGATTTGAACAGCAGAGAATCCGAAGCTTTCTTTGTAATTTTATCGTAAATTGCAGAAAGCTTGCCGTCAAAGAGAAGTTCTCCGGAGACCGAAGCGACTCTGAGAGAGTTCTTCACCTTAGTATCCACGAGTGTGGATGTAGCTAGGGCTGCGTCACGTCTAACCAACTCCAGGTTTGCCACTGAAAGGGCGGAGTTACACGTGGAATAAGCTACTGCCCTTGAAAGAAGTCTTAAAGAGGATTGAATATCCTGAAATTCTTTCCCTTGAAGGCACAGTGATAACGCCTTGGTAAGGTGATCTGCGTAAGATAAGGCATCTAAACTGGCTCTGTTAGACGAAATAGTTGTTTCCAACACCGCGGTTGGAATAGACGCCGACGACGGTAATGATAACTTTAAGTCTTCCGCCTCGTCGTCCATACGCAGAGGAACTCTCGGGATACCCTGTCCTGCCGTGTCGAATTTATTCCTTGCATTAATGAAAGGCAGGTTGAGAGTATTGGCGGACAAGAAACCTGCTTTTCCCGTTTTGGAAGCAAGTTTGAATATAGCGTCGTTCAATAATTCAAATGTTCTTGCAACATTATTGGACTGAGACGGAAACTCGGGAGCGATGTCCCTGAACCACTCAAAGAAATCAGAGTCCAATGACGCTATAATTCTCTTGTCCGGAACCGCAGCAGTCTGGCCTGACGGAACAACTTGAGGGAGAAAGCGCCGGATGAAGTCCACGGCAGCTTTATGTTGTTCCGAAAGGGATAGCTCCAAGTCATCCGTATCCCTTTCACCATCCGGTCGGACCTCATGATGCTCCTGGTCGTCCGCCCCCGCTGCTTCGGCGGAGCGTACCGACCCAGCGCCGTCGGATAATTCCCGATCAGACACCGTTTCTGTCGGTTGCTGGGATGCTGCAATAAGTTGTGCTATCCTGCACAAGTACGTCCGACATCGAGGCCTGCGGAGGCGCAGTCTTTCGCTGCTTCGCCGAGGGCAGCTCCGCATCTGATGACTCCCGCATACTCTTCCTATGCAAACGTCCGGAGTCCATCGGCCTCGTGTCCCTGGCTACCACATGGTGTGACCTGGTCGCCGAAGAATCCCTGATCGGCGAAGCTGGTAAAATATCGGCGGTCACGTAGCCAAGGTGCGGTCGTGTGCGCTGACGAGAGGAAGAAGCCTGAGCAGTCTCCGCGGACTGCCTATACAACGGAGCGTCCCGAGCGACGGACGTGTGCTCCGCTTGCGACACATTTTGTACCACAACATCTGGTCCCAGATGTTGTTGTACGAGAGAGGGGCCTCTCTCGCTCGCGGCCCGGGCTGGACCTGGACGAGCTAGGAACCGGACTCAAAGGCTTCCTCCGATCTCGCCTACTATCCGCCGTCACTGGGTGTGCACATTGAATGTTTATAGTGCTCGCATCACCCAACATTTCCTCCTGGACCGCATCGGACGAACCCGGCTGCTGAACCATTCGGTGAATGGACGCTACACCGGGCGAGCTAGCGGACGACATTTGTTTAATCTCCATGAGCACTTTTGCCGCTAGCTCTGTATTCATTTGTGACGACAGAAGCGCACTTGCAGAAGATAACATGGAAACATCACCCTGTTCTTGTTCCTCTGAAATAGAAACTGAGAGAGTAGAGTGACCTTGCGGAGAAAGAGCCGGCATAGCCCTTTCTCCACCAACAACATATCGTGACACACGTTTCCAATGTTTGTCATCCCAATATTGACATATAGAACAGGGATTAGTGCGAGAACACTGACTACAATTAATGCAATGATCATGAAAGTCAGAGGAAGATTTCTTCCTATTACAATTTGAACAATATCCTTTCATTGTGAAAAGTCAACAAGTCCTAGTTACTCGCACAAACCCCTGACACAAAGATACATAATAACATGATCCATTAATAATGAAAAAACAATTGCAAATCAAAATAATTTTTGAAAAATATTTTTTCACCGAAGCCCAAGTTTCTGAAAAGTAACGTTGAGCCCCAATGGATCAGATGGCTAAGTGTGGTCAAAAATTTTAAATTTATATTAAATAATTAATGCAACACTTACGGATAATAGAAATGTATCTTATAGTGAGATAAACTACACCAAAGGCAAACAGCCCCCCCTCAAAAGAGACTGTTGCCAATGTAAACAAACAGTGTAAAAACACCAGAAAACATGACTCCAGGTACTGACAAAACTGGCCCGAAATCAGTCATCAAAATTACACTCTATCTGATGCAAGACAGAGACTCCCAGGGGAGAATCTGCAGAACATCAGATGGAAGATGCAGAACACAACGTTTATACACCCATGGGTGAAAACGTAACTATGGGGAAAATAACAGAAAACATTCTGTAACCAAGCAACTCTCCCAGGAGAATTTAGAAATGATCTTTCTCAAAAATATGCCAAAAGCATGGGAGAATTGCAAGGGGGGGGGGGACTTAGAAGACCAGGGGAGAGGAAACACTGAATAAGCAGTGCAACTTTTTAGCAAGAATGACAACAAGAGGCCCATGCCTCGAAAATAGGCAACTTAACATAATTTCATAAAAAATTTCAAGTACAGCCCTGATTATTTTTTGTCACTCCTTTTTCCTCTCCTCCTTCTATATCCTCCTTAGAATCACCATTTCTCCAACAATTACGTGTCTGGCATCCTTTAAAATGAGATTTACAAGCACAAAGATCAGTGAGATGTTGACTGATGAAGGGCCAAACAGAGAATGATAATTGGCGCCAATTTCGGAACGTCCTTGACACTGCGCATGCGCAGTAAGGGCAAAGTATGGAGGTCCTATAGGACATGATTTCTTTTGGTTTTAGATGCAAATTTTTGGGATTGGGGGGCAAAATTTGTGTTTGGCCCTGGATTTTTTAGAGTTAGCACCAGCTAAGTCTGGGTCGTTGGTACAGTATAAAAATGTCAGAGGAAGATTTCTTCCTATTACAATTTGAACAATATCCTTTCATTGTGAAAAGTCAACAACAAGTCCTAGTACTTGCACAAACCCCTAACACAAAGATACATAATAACATGATCCATTAATAATGAAAAAACAATTGAAAATCAAAATAATTTTTGAAAAATATTTTTTCAGCGAAGCACAAGTTTCTGAAAAGTAACGTTGAGCCCCAATGGATCCCAAGGCTAAGTGTGGTCAAAAATTTTAAAATTATATTAAATAATTAATGCAACACTTACGGATAATAATAATGTATCTTATAGTGAGATAAACTACTCCAAAGGCAAACAGCCCCCCTCAAAAGAGACTGTTGCCAATGTAAACAAACAGTGTAAAAACACCAGAAAACATGACTCCAGGCACTGACAATACTGGCCCGAAATCAGTCATCAAAATTACACTCTATCTGATGCAAGACAGAGACTCCCAGGGGAGAATCTGCAGAACATCAGATGGAAGATGCAGAACACAACGTTTATACACCCATGGGTGAAAACGTAACTATGGGGAAAATAACAGAATTCATTCTGTAACCAAGCTAACTCTCCCAAGAGAATTTAGAAATGATCTTTCTCAAAAATATGCCAAAAGCATAGGAGAATAGCAAGGGGGGACTTAGAAGACCAGGGGAGAGGAAACACTGAATAAGCAGTGCAACTTTATAGCAAGAATGACAACAACAGGCCCACGCCTCGAAAATAGGCAACTTAACATAATTTCATAAAAAATTTTAAGTACAGCCCTGATTATTTTTTGTCACTCCTTTTTCCTCTCCTCCTTCTATATCCTCCTTAGAATCACCATTTCTCCAATAATTACGTGTCTGGCATCCTTTAAACTGAGATTTACAAGCACAAAGATCAGTGAGATGTTGACTGATGAAAGGCCAAACAGAGAATGATAATTGGCGCCAATTTCGAAACGTCCTTGACACTGCGCATGCGCAGTAAGGGCAAAGTATGGAGGTCCTTTAGGACATGATTTCTTTTGGTTTTAGATGCAAATTTTGGGGATTAGGGGGCAAAATTTGTGTTTCGCCCTAGATTTTTTAGAGTTAGCACCAGCTATGTCTGGGTCATTGGTACAGTATAAAAATATTACATTCTATTTATAAAGGGCCATTATTTATTGGTGTTTAAGGTCATTTTTGGCATCTGTGGCCATAACACTAACACAAAATAGGGATGAATTAAAGTTTAGCTGATCATTTATACCTATACTGCCAACTTTAGAAGACTTCTCTCTAGCTGTTTGTTTCCGGGTCCTATTTTACAAGTAATGCAGAACTGTACCAGAGTAAACAACCACTGCTTCACTTGTCATGGTTCCCATTGGTGGTGTAAGTTCATTTAAAAAAAAATTCTTATTTCCCATACAGTTTTTTTTTCCTGGTGATCTCTTCGATGATACTATTTTGCACCTGTATAGCTAAAAATTTAACCAATTTCATCTTGTTTTTCACAGGGCCTTTTATATATGTTGTTACTATTTGTGTACTGCGACAAATCAGCGGCCGGCCAGTGTTATTATGTGTACAGTAGCTATAAAGTTCAAAATACATTTTCAGGTTCATGATTGTGTTGCAGGTGTTTCTGTAGATGATAATGGTTGCAAAAATAATATTCCCTTGGTCAATGTATAGCATACTGCTTTGAAAGCCAGTCATTAGCATTGGTTATACAGTAGAATCCTCTTAATTGAATATCCATTTTGCCAGTAAAAAGTATTCAATTAACAGGAGTATACAATTAACAGGGATTTGGTCAGTTTCCTGTGTTCTGGAGGTAAACTGAGCATTTATTCTATTATATCTTGTTTGACAGAGCTCTTAGAGCTCTGTCAAACAAGATATAATAGAATAAATGTCTGTATTGGAAGTATGTGGCCAAAAAGGTTGATAAATAAGGGGAATTTGGTGCGTGTCACAGCAATTTTTTCGACATATTACAAAAATTTATATACAATTAACAGGAGTTTACTCTACAACCCATATGCAATTAACAGATCAAATTTGTACTGAAGGTATGGTAAATGGTTTTGTGTTTGAAAATTATATTCAATTAACAGGGATATACAATTAAGAGATATCCAATTAAGTGGGCTCCACTGTATTGTGGTTATACCGGTAGTCAGTAAGAGACAACTATCAACACAATGGTGGCTAAACTCCTAATGAGCAGTAGCAGTGACCGTAGAACCAACAGATTTATATCACACTTCAGTGACCAGCCGAGCAGGTGACCTGGGTGAAGATGTCACCTCAGCTCTGCACACTTCACTCTGCCTGCAATAAGATGCGACTCTCAAGACACCTTGTGAAAATTCAGTGTCCCTTGAAATTAGGTGAATTTTGCACACAATTTAAAAAATATAACCTGAAAACATTTTGTTGGAAGTATTAAATTATGTTTGAGCTAATATTCATAGAAACTAAAAATAAAATTAACTGATAAAAAAAAAGTTGAGTAATCAGTCTCTGCTTACAGTGAAAATAGGTGGCAAATGGCAAAAGACATTTGATTTTGTGTTTGAACATTTTTTTCGAAACAACTTTTTGAACTGAAAACTTCACTTTTTATTCTCATCTGGATTAAAGTAGGTTAAAAGCCATCTATCTTGTTATCAGTGGGGTGCACTCTTTTGTTTCAAAGAGTACATGCTCTGGAAAAGGGTGCTCCTAACTTTGTAGAATTTATGTACCTCCTGGAATGTTTCTGCAATTTTTTTTTTGTAAATAAATTTATACACATAAATATGTTTTTGCTTTTTTTTTTATTTCTCTCAGCTTTAGTAAGTTATTTGCATGTGAGGAAACTATACAATTGAGCAATCATGTAAAAGATCATTATTCGTGCTTCTCCATCTGGCTCACATCTCCCTACTTTCACATGACTTCTCCCAAAAGTCTGTAGAGGGAGAAGTGACTTCTCCCTCAATTTACCTTCTAGGCTGGTCACTGTCCCACTTCTGCAGTCATGTAGTCAAGTTTATTAACCCAAGGGAATTGGAAAATTCACCACCAAATCTGATCACATTAACTGCAGATTAAGGATCTGGGTGGGGGTCATCACCTTTCTGTGACAACAGTGCAGAATGGATCAATTTGCAATAAAAAAGGCACCAAAAATATTGCTTACAGGCTTAACAACTTGAACACTTGAAACATAATACTGTTCCACAAAAGCCATGCCATATGGAAATAACCCCATAAATAGTAATGGCAAAGTATCAATATTTCAAGCTGCACATTTTTCCCATAATGCAACCTGGTGTACCCAGGAATTTAACTAAATGAAACTCATTTGACAGAGCACAATGAGAAGAATTAACCGGGGTCTATGGAAAAATAAAACTAGAGATGGTCTGTTGCCTGCCATACCCCCACAGTGGCATACCGCCTAGTGTGGGTGACTGAAAGAGGGATTCAAATTTTGAAAGTAAAAAAAATCCAACATGGCCACCAGTCAGCCATCTTGAATACGATGGGGAAAGAAATTATGTCACGCACTGCTCCTCATCAGGTCGGTCATTTATATTGAGTTTCATGACAATGCAGTAAAAACTGTAGAAGTAATTTGCTCCACAAGTATTTTGCAAAATCCAATATGGTCACCAGTAGGCCATCTTGAAACCGAGCTGGAAAAAAATTATGTCACGCACTTCCCCTCATCATGTTGATCATTTTTGTGAAGTTTCATGAAACTGCAGCTAAAACTGTGGAAGTAGTTTGCTCTACAAGTTTACATGTGCAACAGACCGACGACGACAGACCGACCGACAAGTTGACTCCTATATACACCCCCCCTCCCCCTAAACTTCGTTTTGTGGGGGCATAACAAAATAAAAGTGTAAATGACACTGCAGCTTAACTTGACTGTAGTGTTTGTTGAAGAGGATAATGTTGAATGTTTATGGAAGGATTAGAAAATAAGACAAGAATTGTGATAACTGAGAATATGTTATGTTCTGTACCCCACATGCTATGTTTTCAACAAGAATTAGTTGAGGTGTAGACCGTACTAAAGAACTGAGGCCTGGGTTGATGTGGCCCTCACAGTTAATGTATGTCAACCAAAGTTACCAAGTTACAGCAGAATCATTCCAAAACGAGTCATCCTACCAAGTTTCAATAAAATCCCTTCATAAACATGACTCATAGACTGTACTAAAGGGATCTAGGTCATGTGCCTGTCCAACGGTCACGGCTGACCGATCGCGACCAAAATAGGACAGTCTCATCTAGATATCATACTGAGCCATAGAGCAAAATTACTACGAAATCCCTTCATAAATATGACCTGCGGACTGTGCTAAAGGTTTTTGAGTTTCGAACCCGAGCAGCCATCACAGTTGACCGATCGCAACCAAAATTGGACGTTCTCATCTAGACTTGACTTTGAATCTGTACATAAAAGTTGGTGATGATCGGACAAGAACTACAGGGTGTAGTTTGGATAACATAATTCCCATAATTTTGTTTGAACCTTTACTTCAGAGTTTCAACCAGTTTAGTGTTAGGCACTCAGTATCTGGTCTTTGTTGGTTAGTGTTATTACTATTCTTAGTATTTATTGGTGTAATTTGGCACATTCCATATTTATGGCTATATCATCCCCATAAAATCAGAATAAAGTCAAGTTTAGCTAATCGTTTATATCTATGTTGAAAAATATGAGGACTTCCAACCTACTGGTTGTGGAATCCTATTTTACAAGTTTACAACTTGTTTACCAGTGTGGATGGTAAGTGCTTGAAGCCTATTCTAAAACAATTTATGAAAAAAATTACAAGCTGCTCTGGGGATTTTCAATGGTTTCTAGTAAAAGCAGCCAAGATCTGAATTTATTTATTTATTGGCATTTAAGGTCACATATTTCTGCAATGGCTAATCATGACTGCAACACGGATATCAAGTCATGTCCAGCCAATTATTTATACCATGTTGCCCACTTCTGAGGACTTTCACACTATGCACTGGTTACAGGGTCCTGTTTTACCAGTAAACATAGCTTGTTTATCATAGTAAACAAAAACTGCTTCACTTCCCAGGGTTCTCTTGGGGAGAACTCTGAATTTAACTGTCAGGTTGAGACAAAGGTTCTGATTTAGTCTTCCTGTTTGTGAATAGAAAAAGTCGGAGACTGCCCTTTATGGATTAAAGCATGGTTCATTTACCTGGGATTCATATCCTGAAGCATGATCTTTACTTCACAGGGATGGTAGTCAACACAAGTTGAAAAGCTGGAAAACACATCCTCCATATAATTACGAACAACTTTCTTTCTTGACAATCCACACTTCACCTGAATACATAGTGAGACTGACCTTGAATATTTTGGACCTTAGTAAAAGTCTGAATCATCCTAGGTGAAAATCTGAATCATCAAAACCCTGAGGTCAGAATAAACCAGGGTCAAAATCATCAAAAAATGAAAATGAATCGGCAATCGTCCAAAATGTCGGGTGTATGAATCATCGGTGCTCCCTTCATCTGATCACTACCAATCATACAAAGAACATTTAAAACATTCAGTGTTATAACTTGTTTACAAAATGCAACTGTTGCACCCGTGTTTATCATAAACAGAAGTTGATCTCAAGCACTCCAAAATGAAACTGCATAATGTTCAGAACATGGAATACATGGAAAACAGAATACACTGTCAGGCACTAATTTCACCCAAAAGATGGAATGGAAATGGTACAGAAGAAAATCAAAACCAGAAATCCGGCAACGGCCTGAAAAGTTACATCCCTGTCTTCATGAACCTAATTTAAGCAAAAAGCATTGGAAACAAGAAGGGCAATGCAAACCATGTGCCAATGCCCCCAACCCGCCAAAGATTTTCTAAGTCGAAAGAGTGAAAAAGGGCCATAATTCTGGAAAAAATGTGTTGAAGAAACTCATGCTACACAAGTATTCTTCCCCTATGGTGCTCTATCACAACACGAAATAGCATTCAAATCGAATAGCATTCAAATCAGAGTAGCAGTGGCTGAGATATGAGTTAAAATGTTGGAACGGATAGAAGAATGAATGGATGGATGAACAGATGGATGGACAGACAGACAGACAGACAGAGGTCTCCATTAGATACCCCTTTGACTTTTCAAGCTGGGGGTAAAATAAATATGGGGCAAACAAATAGGCTTATGGACTTTGAAAATATGTATTGACAGTCCATCAAATATATAGAAATCTTAATGTTTCAAGAGTTTTTGTAATCAATTTTGTAATCACAAATGATTACTATCCATCCTTCAAAATGCGGCCCAATTTGCATGAATAAGTTTTGATTCTAATAACTCCTGCTGTAAGAATCAATTTCAGTTCTGAAATAAATTAGAATTTGAGACTACTGTTATACCGTTAAACCAACTAACATCTTAGAAACAATCTTTTTAACCCTTTTCCAAACATAAACAGCACTATTCACAAAACTTGATCTTTACATTTTATTTTTTCAATTTTTGTCGGCAAAACATAGCTGATGAGCTCTCATTGGAATGAGCTGATTAAGCTCATTCCAATAAGAGGTCATAAGCTATGTTTGGGAGGCAAAAAATGAAAATATTTAGTTATTCAAGAAAATGTTTGTGCATAGGCCGCTTCTAGTTGCATTAATTAAATAAAGAGTTGAGTCCCTCCAAAAAAGGGGGAAAAAGTACAATTTCAGAACTTCTCAAAAAAACATTGGTACTGTCATCTGAAAATTATGTTAAGATAAAAGATTAACTTTCTAGCATCCATGTTAAAATACCAAAATTTCAAGCTGCAAATTTTCCCATTAATGCAGCTAGGAATCTAACCAATTCAATCTTGTTTGACAGAGCTAAATGAGTTTTTGTAACTTTTGCTCATCTCTGGCTCTTGGAACTGTACCAACAGCATTCAAGCATGCTCATGTTATTCCACTCCTGAAGAAACCAAGCCTAGATGTATTCCACTCCTGAAGAAACCAAGCCTAGATGTCAATGTTCTAAAAAACTACAGACCAGTGTTTAACCTTCCTTTTCTGTCTAAATGTCTTGAAAAGGTTATTGCCTCAAGAATTATTCAGCATATTTCAGATAATAACAATCTGGAAATATTTCAATCTGCATACAGACCCGGGCACAGCACTGAAACTGCCTTAATTCGTGTCAGTTCCGATGTGCTGAATTCGATGGACGATCGCAGGCTAACATCATTCTTGCTGCTCGACCTGTCTGCTGCATTTGATGCGATTGACCACTGAAATCTTTTGTCGCGGTTACAAAAACGACTCAAAATATGCGGATCTGCCCTTGAGTGGGTACATTCCTACTTAAGTGACCGAACGCAATCTGTGAAAATATGCGATACTCTCTCAGAGCCCATCGAGCTAAAATATGGCGTCCCCCAAGGCTAAGTACTTGGACCCTTATTGTTCACAGTTTACACCCTACCACTTGGTTTTCCCATAAGGAAGCACTCTGTAAATTTTCACCTGTATGCAGACGATACCCAGCTGTATCTGTCTGCTGATCTTTCCAATATGAATGACTCCTTAACAACACTG
The DNA here is from genome assembly GCA_031216915.1 of Pictodentalium vernedei. Classification (NCBI taxonomy): domain Eukaryota; kingdom Metazoa; phylum Mollusca; class Scaphopoda; order Dentaliida; family Dentaliidae; genus Pictodentalium; species Pictodentalium vernedei. The sequence goes on from CM062292.1 coordinate 354,436,802, forward strand.
AAGGCATGCACTGAGGATATTCGACAGTGGATGGGGAGAAACTTTCTGAAATTAAATGATGATAAAACACAATTTGTACAGTTAGGTGCCAAACATCAGTTAGACAAAGTTCCAATTAACTGCTTGAAAATAGGTGATAGCGCAGTTATCCCAAGTAAAACTAACCAAAGCCACGGTTTCACTTTTGATTGCTTTGATCTGCATAACCAAATCACAAAAGTAAGCAAAAGCTGCTTCCTCCAAATAAGAAACATCAACAAATTCAGAAAGCTACTTGACCAAAACACTCTGAAAACTGTTATACAGTCTTTGGTCCTGTCTCGCTTGGACTATTGCAACTCTCTCTATTTCGGCCTTCCTCTGAAATCCATGTACCTGCTTCAACGTATTCAAAACACAGCAGCTAAGATCATTACTGGTGCGAAAAAATATGACCACATTACACCAATCCTGAAAACCCTGCATTGACTGCCAGTTGAGTCTCACATTAAGTATAAGGTACTGCCGGTGACACACAACATCTTACATAGCGACAAAGCACCGATCTACCTTGAGCAGGTCATCAAAGTACACACACCGTCGAGGAATCTCAGATCAGCTTCTGAGAATCTCCTTGTCGTACCGCGAATTCGATCAACGGCAGGGAAGAGATCGTTCACTTTCGCAGCTCCCTCACTCTGGAACGCCCTCCCTCAGAACCTTAGACAAACCCTAAATACAGATAACTTCAAGAAGGCTCTGAAAACCCATCTCTTTCTGGTATAATTTCAGCCTTTGGCTGCTGATTATACCATTGTTACCGACACCCATGTTTTCAGCACTTTTGAGCAGCGTTTCATTTAATTATTATTATTAAATGAGCTCTGTCAAATAAGAGAGAACTGGTTAAATTTCCTTGTCCCTATATCCTGATAAATTCTGTCTTTTGATTGGTAATAATGCCTTGGACAAACAGCCATGGCAAAGGGTGCACCCAACATCCAAGATAAATGAGAGCGTGCAACATCCAGGGTATAAGTGAACGTGAAACATCAGGGGTATATGGTTGAAATGAAAGCTTTCCACTTTTGTTTGCCTCGATATAAAAATCGAACCAAAAACCAGAAAATATTCACAAATATTATCAGATTTCTGACAATTCGATCATATTTTGCCGTTATAAATCAAATAGTCGAATAATTAATTGAAACAACTTGAGAAAAATAAAGAGGCCCCATGGGGCCTGAAGCGCTCATCTTGTACAGAACACAATTTAAACCGAGTCCAAGAATGAGTCTACATTAAGCAAGCCATCTCCATAGACTACACTGTCAATCCTTGAGTCCCTCAGGAGTGACAAAAATAATCTAGGCATCATGCCTTTTCTTCAGTTGATCATAAGTAAAATGTAGAGCTCCCCTATGAAGCCCCTTGATACAACCTATGTGGATTAATCTTAGTACCTCTATAGGGTACTGAATACAAAATTTTTAATTCTTCAGCAAAAATGGCCAATTCCGGCTCCCATAGAGAGCCCAAATATTAACCCAGGCTCTTGATTTGAACACAGTTAAATCTGACTTCCCTAGAGATGTTGTGTACCGAATATGAAAGCATTCTGACCGTTGGATCTGAAGAAGAGAAATTGTAAAGAAATTTCTTCGAATTGCACTAAGTTCAAATTTGGGCTACCATAGCGAGCCCAAATATTGACCTATGGATCCGATTTGAACAAAACTTGAATCTGACCCCCCTAGAGATGTTGTATACCAAATGTGAAAGCATTCTGACAAGTGAATCTGAAGAAGAAGATTTTTGAAGAAATTCCCTCATATTGTACTAAGTTAAATTTCATGTTCCCATATGGAGCCCAAATATTAACCTAGGCACTCGAATTGAACAACCTGGAATCTGACCCCCCTAGAGATGTTGTATACTAAATATAAAAGCATTCCGACTGGCGGATCTGAAGAAGAAGATTTTTAAAAGAAATTTTCTCATATTGCACTAAGTAAAAAATTTGGGCTACCATAGTGAGCCCAAATATATACCTAGGGATCTGATTTGAACAAAATTGAATCTGACCCCCATAGATATGTTGCATACCAAATATCAAAGCATTCTGACTGATGGATCTGAAGAAGAAGATTTTTTAAATTACCCTCCATACTGAACAAAGATAAAATTTGGGCTTCCATAGGAAGCCCAAATATTAACCTAGGGACTTGGTTTGAACAATCTAGAATCTGACCCTCATAACAATGATGTATACCAAATATTAAAAAGATTCTGACTGGTGGTTCTTAAGAAGAAGATTTTTAAAGAATATTCCCCATATTACCCTATGTTAAAACTTCGGGCTCCTGTAGAGAGCCCAAATATGAACCAATGAGCTTTATTTCAACAAACTTTTATCTGACCCCCCCCCCCCCCTATGAATGCTGTATACCAAATATCAAAAGATTCTGATGATTGGTTCTGGAGAAAAGATTTATTAAAATTTTTGCAAATATGCTGACTCAGCATTTTTTCGATGCCCATTACAGAACACCCTAACATAACCGATGGCAATTTTTTTTTACCATTCAATTCTACTGGTCATAAGGATACTTCATACCAAATAAAAGATCTCTGTTCCGTGGGGTTTGGGAAATATGGGCGTTTGAAAATATTTCTATTTTTAGCTCCCAGGGTTCCCATGGGGATGCGGGAATTTTTTTTTTTTGCATGGGTCAAGTACTTATGACCCAATACTACCACAAACCAAATTTGGTTCATACCGGACCATCGGTTCAGAAAATAGAAATTTTGGGCGGGGCCAAAAATCTTACCCCTCCTATTACAAAGCCAAATATTACTTCACGAACTTCGTTTGAACAAACTTGATTCTACACCTCATATGGAAGCTCCATAGCAAATATCAAGTCATTGTACACACTGGTTCTTGAGAAGAAGATTTTTAAAATATTTTGGAGCATTTTCCCCCACTCCCTCCCTATGGGGCTGGGCATGCTGAGTTGAACAAAAATGAAATGCCCCTTTGGGACCATCACTCACACAAACTTTCACTTGAATTGGCCCAGTGGCTTTGAAGGAGAAGACCAAAACATGGTGTTGACGGACGACGGACGCCGGATGACAGACGATGGACGACGGACGGGAAGCGATGAGATTAGCTCAGCTTGACTTTGTCAAGATGAGCTAATAAAATAAGAGGAAATATCGTCCCCTGAGTACCAATGTGTTCTATGTGCCAGTAGGCACATAGAACACATTGGAACTCAGGGGACGATATGTCAACAAAATACTGTTTACTCGTTTCCTTAATGACCCAAGGGATGTAACTCTATCTGATTATTCACGAATTTGGTCCAAGTGATTTTGGAGCGTGAGAAATGCGACCACAAATTTATTTCCACTATGTTTGTATTGTGTTTCAAACGAGACAAAAATGTTATTTCCACCAACATGTATGGTATATGGAGATTTTAAAAACCAACATCCAGCTATTAAATCTCCATATACCATACATGTTGGTGAAGATAACTTATATTGTTGCATTGGGAGGAAAATCTGAAGCTTGAAATCTGGATATTTTGACATCAGTGTGCAGAGAGTTATAATATGATGCTGATGAAAAATAAAAAAATGGAATTCTACACAGAATGAATGTTTCTACAACATTGTATTTGTTATAAGGAAGATTCAAAGTCATTTTGCATCACATTTAAATCACGGTTCAGTTTCCACTTCTCTTCATCTTCCTTTCTAGCATCCGGCTGTAATTGATTCCTCATTCCCCCTAGAACATTAGATGTGGCTTCTGTTGTGAGTATCAATGGTTTGACTATCGTTGGAGGAATCTGTCTCAACACTCCACCCACAGCACCAGTTAAACCTTTCTGATCATGCTCCATTGTAGCAACTTTCACAATGTCTTGAGCAGTATCAGTTAATCCCTGGAAAAAATATGTAAACTTCTGTTATTAGAGATGGGTAATATACCAAAACAATGAACTGATACTGATATCATGGGGATACCGAAAAACTGAAACAAACACATCAGTGAACACCAAAACTGTCTGAATTTCTGTATTTTCCTACAATCGCTACTTTTTAGGCCTTGTTGAGGCTTGATAGCATTTGAAGAGTTCACTTTCATGAAAGAGGTGACTGATTTTCTTTTCAGTTTTGTTAACCCTTGATGGCCTGGACAATTGTCCTGAATTCCAGCTAGACTACAACCTGCACACGTCCAGTTGCTTAGCAGTGATTTCCAGTCAAGTCTTGACTGCCTGTTAAGGCAGTCAAAACTCGACTAGAAATCACTGCTCAGATGATTTATCTATTGTCAGCAAGACCTCTTAATGATGGCATGTTAATGGCACATGTTCTGACATCATAGAAGCCTGAAACAGGCCTTTGAGGGTTAACCCTCTACCCAACATAGCAGCAAAATATGGCCAGCGCTATTTACAAAAATCACCATTTTCAATTTTCATTATTTGTTTCATTTTTCGTCTCAAAAACTTAGCTTATGTCATCTCATTGGAATGAGCTCCTTGAGCTCATTCCAATGAGGGGACATAAGCTAAGTTTTTGAGACAAAAAATATAAATATTTAGTTATTCAAGAATTTTGTTTGCAAGTGGCATCTGCTTTTTGTATTAGGTAAAGTTATGGCATGTTTGGAACAAGTTACAAAATTACTGTAGATATGTTTTATGTTGGAAAAAGAATGCCATTGTTGAGCTCATTGTTAGAGGCATATGTGGCGATGTGATATAATGATGAAAGAATAACTTATTGTGTATATTTCTGGAGTGAATTCCCTGTGGCATTACCAGCAAATCTGTCAAACCAGACACCAAATACCAAACTAATAAAGCAGTATACCCCCTCTTAAAATACCTATATAGTGGAACCCTGTTAACTGAAGAGCCATTTTGCCAATGAAAAATTATTTAATTAACAGAAGTATTCAATTAACAGGGATTGTGTCACTTTCCTGCATTCTAGAGATAAACTAAGCATGTATTCTATTATATCTTGTTTGACAGAGCTCCATGAGCTCTGTCAAACAAGATAAAATAGATTAAATGCCTCTTTTGGATGTAATGAGGCCAAAAAAGTCGATAGACAAAGGAAAACTGGGGAGAGTCAGGGTAATTTCTCGACAGGTTACAATAGTTTTTATTCAATTAACAGGAGTTTACTCTATAACCTATATTCAATTAACATGGTTATTCAGTTAAGAAATATCCAATTAAGTGGGCTCCACTGTACCAAATTCAAAATTCCAATATCACCTATCTCTATGTGTTATCTCGTTATCTCTCTGTTTACCAAATACAATCTTACCAAGAATTGAGAAACATGCCTCTACATCTGACTGCAATATGGGTATGCTGTCAAGTTTAGTCGATCGTTTATACCTAGCCTGCCCACTTTAGAGGTATTCTACCCCAGACCTTAGCTTCAGGTCACAATTTTACACTAAAGCAGAACTAGTTTTCCCGTGGGGATATTCTGTCATCTACTTAACAGATTTCTGCGAGTCCTGAGGATTAATTAATGTTAATTAATGATACATTGAATAGATAATGACAGGGGAGACTATAAAAAGTGCTCATATTTTCCATAATATGTCCATGAACTACAGATTTACGTACTTATTCTTGGAGATAAGAAAGGCATGCATAGTCGTTTTCCACAATTCAACATACATGTCTGGTTGCCCAAATTATTTCTTTTCACAAATAGCTGAAGTGATAAATTTTCAAATGTAATTTTTCTGAAAATACCCACCTACATGACAGATATGAGAAAATAAATGCAACTTACCTCCCTGATAACAGTATATGCATTAGCAACACCTTCTCTAAAATCAGCAGGCTGACCAGTTCTAACATATCTTTTCCGTTTTTTTCTTTTCTGTTGTACACTTGGACCAGGAGAGAGCATGTCAAATGTCAGCTCTGCAATGTACTGCAAAATACAGTAAACAGTAGAATGTTTTTAACCCTTTACCCAATGCAGACGACTTCAAAATTTATTATTTTAAATATCATTTTTTAAATTTTTTCCACAAATTTCAACAAAACTATATCATGTGACCCCTCTTTGGAACAAGCTCATTCCAAAGAGTGGTCACATGATATGGTTTTGTTGAAATTTTTCGAAATATAATATTTTTTCAGGTGCTGAATTTGCATATTACGTGGGCAGATGCGGGCGATTCGTTGGGTAAAGGGTTAAATGAACTTTACAATATTTTTCAAGTTTTAATGAGATAATGCTCAAGCATGGAACATGGACATTTACTTTTTAAAACAGTTTTCGGGGTATACAACACTAATTTAACAAAATTATAAGAATTTATCACATAATATGCCACTTTTTTCTGACCATTAAGCTCATACAGTGTAACTCTGTTAAATGAATAGCCACTTTGCCAATGAAAAATTATTCAATTAACATAACATGATTATTCTATTAACAGACATATGGTTTCTTTCCTGTATTTCCTGTATTCTAGAGATAAACTGAGTATTTATTCTATTATATCTAAGGTTTAACAGGTTAAATGACTGTATTAGATGGACTGAAGCCAAATAGGTCAATAAACGAGGGCAATTCAGTGATTGTCAAAGGTCCATAAAGAAGGGAAATTTTTGTGAGTGCCAGGGTAATTTCTTGACATATTACAAGACTTTATTTATTCAATTAACAGGAGTTTATTCTATAACCTGCATGCAATTAATAAATTTGTACTGAAAGGAATGGTTAATGGTTTTGTGTTTTAACTGGAAGAGTGCTCAATTATTTTTGGCCACCAAATCTTGTACACATGTATTTGCCTTGTTACAATTTATGGGAGAGTGCCTATGGGCACTCTCCCATAAATTGTAACAAGGCAAACCCTTACAGACTAAATGATGTCACTTGAAAGATAATACAAAGCACATCCATTGAATATGAGCCTTCAAGCTGAAGTACCTGCACTTGAGAATAAAGCCCAAATATGGGCTTCCAGCACTCTACCAGTTAAGTAATATTTAAATAACAGGGTCATTCAATTGAGATTTCCAATTAAGTGGACACCACTGGACTTTAAAAGTGGCAAAGCATAATCATTCAATAACATTATCAAACAAGCCTTCAAATTTGAAGACAATAGGCTCACAGTAAACTCTGCCTCTAGAATTACATATGCATTGCGTGATAATTGCCACAAGTGCCAATATTTACATAAAGTTCACTGCCCAAGTGATTTGTCTATTGTCAGCAGGACACCCAAATGACAGAATGTTAAGGGCGCATGCTCTGAGACTGCAAAAGCCTGAAATAGGCCTTTAAAGGTTAAGATGTGTTTGGAACAAGTCACAAAATTACTGTAGATATAACTTGTGTTGGCCAAAGAATGCCAATAGTGAGCTCTTTGGCAATGGCGTTTGTGGCTCTGAGGTAGAATGATACAAGAACAACTTATTCTTTGTTAATGCAGATAAATGTTGAGAAGACACAATATGAGCAAATGAGCTAAACAGAGTTACCCAAAAGTGATTGGAAGTGAACACAATAGCTTGACATCATTTCTGCATACACATGTAAATAATTTTACATCTGCACTCTCTGAATGACTGCCATGAACAACAACTGTGCATTATTTTAGCAATAACTGGGCATTATTAGATAAACAACTTTGAAATGTTTCAAAGTGCAGTTATGCTTCCAATAAAACCCACAGCACATGCATCCTCAATGGCAATGCAATTTATTTATTTATTAGGGTTTAATGACACATTAAACAGCCAAGTCCATATCTATCCTGCCGGTGACAGTTTTAAATGTGGAGGAAGCCGGAGAACCTGGAGAGAACCACCGAGCAGCTTCCCAACATTGTAACTCCGGACTGCAGCACAGGCAGGGTTAGACTGGTTGATGACAGGTGCACCATCGACGTGCAGTATGCATTAGTACACAGCATCATTGAGCCCCATTGTGGACAATCAGGGTGAAGTGCCTTGCCCGAGGACACTTCGCGGGAGTCCGAATCGATCGCTTAGACAGTCAATCATCCAAGGACAAAGCGGGCTCGACGTTGCTTAACTTCGGTGATCTGACGAGAAATGGCAATACAAAATCAAATTGGATGGACACATATGCTATAAACAAACAAAACACATGATACAAACTTCACACTTGTCCTTCTACGAAAGCAAATTTCAACAAATATGAAAAAACACATTGCACTTTGTGCTGTCCTGAAAATTTCTGTGAAAAGCCTGTACACAATGTTATGCATATCAATCTAGGTGTTTTCCATAATATAAATAATCAAAATCTGAATCACTGTTTAGAAATTATTCCTTGTAAAGTGTAAATGCTATTTTTAGAACAAAATGGCTGATGTTGGCAATTTTTTATGGCTGTCAAAACCCAAAATGTGACATCCTGCTCATCTCCTCTGCACCATAGCGTCATATCTTCCATTGTGTCATTGTTCGTCCGTTGATCCATATATGTTTGTACGGACAGATGGAAGAAAAGATGGATCAAGGTCTCTACATTGGAAGGCCATATTAGATAAGAACTTAACATGAAACAGAATGTGAAGAATCGTAATTTACCTGAACAGATTGGACTAATCTATTGGTCAGCTCCAGACATGCCATGGCTGTACATGTTGTAAAGGAGCTGGTCCCCCTCTGAATACCTCGAAACACTCTGCCATCTTTTTTATATTGTTCCACAGGCAACCAAAATAAATCTCTAATGCCCTGAACTGAAATGAAATGAATATGGAAAGTAATATATTTTCATATGCTTCTATAAATTACTGTTAATCATTTCAGTCCTGATATCGCCATTCATAAGATAGTATATTACGTGTACAGTCCCTGTAAAAGAAGTCTTCCAAATTACTCCAGTTGTTACATATGATTACATAATGCAGCCACTGTTAATCCAGTTAAATTAAGACCTCCGTGTTTATTTATAGAGGAACTTTTTATGAGTGGGCGGAGCTAATTAATCGAGCTAATTAATGGGGTTTTCCAGCACTGCTCTGATAAAAAACATAACACTTTGAGATGTTGTTTATAACCTTTCTGACAACTTTTATTTGTCAAATGTTATTAAATATCATTTTGAAATTTATTCTGTATTTTGTTATAATTAATTGGGAATGCATATATATCAATATACTCAATTAATTGTAATTTGTAACAAAAACAAATGAAAGTGTCAATGACAATGTAGCTCAACTTGTCAAGACAAAGACATGTACATGTATAGTATGTGACACAGCAATGACAAACATCTAGGTAATGACCTGATAACAAAGGTACATATAAAGAAGTATTGTAACGGTCTGTACATAAATACTGACCGTTGCCTGTAACAAATGTATAGGTAAAGTATTGTAAAGGTGGGTGACAGTCAGATGCTAAACTAGAAAAAAATCTTTGAGTCCCAGAGTGGGTCTGACTGAACCCCAAAATATTTGTTCTCATAGCATAGTGATAACAAAGGCACCCCAAAACACACTTGTTCCTGTCCCAAGGTGAAAACAAAGGTACCCAAGAAGTTTTGTGAAGATCAGTTCATAAATACGAGCTGTATAGAACTTGTGACAAAAAACTGATTGGACCTAATTTCAGTACAAAATGGCCACTGGCAGCCATCTTGAATTTTGGACCGTACCCAGAAACACTCATTCTCGTGCCAAGGTGATAACAAAGGTACCCAAGAAGTTTTGTGAAGATCGGTTCATAAATACAGCCTCCACCCTGAGCTGTATTGACATGTATGCTTACATTGTGTAAGTAGCACTGAATAAATCAAAGTTCATCTAATTTGCATAATTTATGCACAAAAAAAAACCCTTACAATATGTGATGTACTCCATGTTACTAAACATTCATACAAAAATTTATTCAAATCAGAACTTTCATACAGAAGTTCTGTACAAAAGACTGATTGCACTAATTTTGGTACGAAATGGCTACTGGTGGCCATCTTCAATATCGGACCACACCCCAAAACACTCGCTCTCATCCCACGGTGATAACAAAGGTACCCAAGAAGTTTCGTAAAGATTGGTTCATAAATATGGCCTCTTGTCTGAGCTGTATAGAAGTTGTGTACAAAAAACTGAATAGACCCAATTTCGGTACAAAATGGCCACTGGCAGCCATCTTGAATTTTAGACCGCACCCAGAAACACTCGTTCTCGTCCCAAGGTGATAACAAAGGTACCCAAGACATTTCGTGAAGATCAGTTCATAAATACAGACTCTAGTCTGAGCCATATTGACATGTGTACTTACTGTGTGTAAGTCGCACTGAAAAAATCTAAGTTCATCTAATTTGCATAGTTTCTGCACGAGAAAAAAACCCGTATTATATGTGATGTATCCCATGGTACTAAACATTCACACAAAAAATTATTCAAATCAGCGCTTTCATATGGATGTTCTGTGCAAAATTCTGATTGCACCTAATTTTGTACAAAATGGCTGCCATCGGCCATCTTGAATTTCGGACCGGACCCAAAAACACTCGTTCTCGTTCCACGGTGATACCAAAGGTACCCAAGAAGTTTCGTAAAGATCGGTTCATAAATACGGCCTCTAGCCCGAGCCGTATTGGCATTGGCAGTTACAGTGCTGAAAGTAAAACCAAAAAACATCAAAATTAGTCTAATTTGCACAATTTACGCACGAGAAAAAAACCCGTATTATATGTGATGTATCCCATGGTACTAAACATTCATACAAAAAATTATTCAAATCAGAGCTTTCATATGGAAGTTCTGTACAAAAAACAGATTTCTGCATTGTCGGTACAAAATGGCGGCTGGCAGCCATCTTGAATTTCGGACCGCACCCAAAAACACTCGTTTTCGTCCCACTGTCATAACAAAGGTACCCAAGAAGTTTCGTAAAGATCGGTTCATAAATACGGCCTCTAGCCCGAGCCATAGCAGCTTGGCACTTACAGCTCTGAAAGTAACACTAAATAAATCAAAGTCAGTCTAATTTGCATAATTTATGCACGAGAAAAAAACCCGTATTATATGTGATGTATCCCATGGTACTAAACATTTATACAAAACTTTATTCAAATCAGAACTTTCATACAGAAGTTCTGTACAAAAAACTGATTTTTGCATCATCGGTACAAAATGGCCACTGGCAGCCATCTTGAATTTCGGACCACACCTAAAAACACTCTTTCCCGTCCCAGGGTCATAACAAAGGTACACAAGAAGTTTCGTAAAGATCGGTTCATAAATACGACCTCTAGCCCGAGCCATAGCCAATTGTTGACGTACGGACAGACAGACAGAGGGACAGAGGGACAGACGGACGGACGGACAGATGGACGACGGGCCATGATATTAGCTCAAATTTGACTTCGTCAAAGTTGAGCTAAAAATCACATTAAAATAATCTTGGCATATAAAGTTCAATTGGAGAAATATTCAAGTCTAATTACTGTGTAATATTCATTTTTGCATTTAACACTTCACGTGATGTAAATGTAAAAATCGGCCAGCGCAATACACGAAATTCGTCATTCCCATTTTTTTTTTTTAGGTTTCCAAAGCATATCTTATGACTTCTGACTGAAACAAGCACGTAGCATCCATTTTAGTCAGGGGTCAAAAGCTGTGTTTTGGAAGCAAAAAATATTTTGACAACTGTTGTCTTCTACTTTAACTCAGGTTAGATAAACGGTTTATCTGTCAACCCTTTACCCAACAGTTCAGCAGTACTGTCCAGATTATTGCACAAAAGCCTACATCTTTGCTTCCGAAATATAGCTTATGCTCCCTCCTTTGCAACTAGTCAGAGGGTCTGGGCTAGTTTCAGTTAGGAATCATAAACTATATTTTTAAACAGAATCATGTAAGAAGTACTGTCCGTATCGATGCTTTTTGGCCGATTTGGCCTGCGCTTTAAGTTTTGCGCTTTTCGACAACGCGCTTTTCGGCCTCGCCGGGTCTGGCCCTCTTCGGCCTCAGGATGTTCAGATGGGTTAATGTAATAATGTATAAAGAAAATAAATTCATTTTTATGATTTATTTCAAGTTATCGACTGATGTTGGAAATTTCAAAAGAATAAACTTTTTTGGAGTAATTTATGATTTGTCTAATTGTCACAGTCAATGTTTTCATTGCAATCAGAGGCTGTTTCAGAAACAATCAGTAGCTATTGTCGGCTCTTGTTTTACATCTTTGGAAGGGTAATTAAAGGATTAGTTCAGATTAGGAAATGTTATTGCTACCAAATTTTATTGCTGCTGTGAGAACTCAATAATTGATCATGTTCAGTGTTGTGTTTTATTCAGTCAGATGATATCTATACCCGACTGGTCTTCCACTGCATTTTTCTTTTACCAAGAACATTTTTTGGAGTGTGGGGGCAGATTAACATTCTGCACCCGTCTTTTGGGTATTCTTTTTATATTTTTGCCCCGCCAAGTTGAGTGGGAACATCGCATTGTAAAACCATGCTTTGCTGCGTTACTGGGGGGCGAGTTCGCAATGGGCCGGCTCATTCTCTGCACACCTTGAAATCCAACATTACCCGTTGAACGCTTATTTTTTTATTGAGAAATGTTGGATACCATCCTCAGATTAAAGGGGATGTCATTCGGAGTTGCTTTGCATCCCACCCCCAGGTCCCACTGCCTAGTCTAACCACAGATGTCTGGAGACCTGATTAATATCACATCACCCCCAACGTCACCCCCCCCCCCCCCCCACCCCTCTTATATGCCCCCCAGATCTGTGTATTATGTTTTTGGGGAGGGGGTGCATATAAGAATGAGGTGTTTTGAGATAGGGGTCATTTAGATCAGGTTTCCAAACGCCTGTGGTCTAATAACTCTGGCAATTTGGCCCGTTTAGTGGGTAAAGAAACTACGTTGTTCTCAACCTGTTAAGTCGACGTCAGCTGTCCTTCATGCAAATACATGAAAAATTGTGTCAAGTTCTTTTTCATTGCCCTTAATATGTCTGCCACTGCAGAATAAAAAAGGTGTGTATTTGAATGACTCTTTTCAAAAGGTTTTTCAACCTGTTACAAATGAGATTTTTTTATTATTTCCATTTTTAGCATAACCTCGAATTCTAAAATTTCAAGGATGAAATCGCACTGATTTTCACTCAATATATTCGAAACGAAACACATTTTTAAAATTTCCCTATGATATTAAAAATAGTATTTGCCCGACTGGTTGGGAAAATGTGCTAATTGGTATCCAAAAATTACGGGATCAAAGAAACACCGACATCGACAAAAAGTAACGAGAAGGTCTTCACAAATATTCATGCGAGATCGAAACTGCCCTCAAAAGTCATTTTATACGATATTTCGAAATAAATTTTAACGATTTTATTTTTATTTGTGCAGTTTGGGAGTGATGCACTTTTTTCCTTTTTTCCCTTATTAACGGCCGTTTTGCAGAGAAATGATGTTTGGAGGTCCTATTTTAGTTCGGAAGCATAACCTTGTCACAACACTGGAAAACACTTCATGCTAATTATAACTGATAGTACGTCCTAGTGAAGTCACGTGGTTGGGTTTTGATACCCCACCTCATAGAGTAGTTAATGGGGAGTCGATTTGCAGTGTTTTACAGGGAGCGTACACGTAATGCACCACTGAAATAAAACCTTACCTAATGTAATTATCATATATTCTACATGAACATACAAGAGAAGAATTTGGGACTAGGCACTCAAGGGTTGAAAATCTGGAAAATATGTAACTTTGAGGTCTGATTTTAACTATGGAAAAAGTACTGTTTACACCCATAGGGGTATAATAGTATTCTCATATTATCAATTATTTAAAAACAGACAAGACAGTCTAATGACATCCATATCCCCTGCCAACTTTTACGTTATGATAGGAATAATCTCATTATCAACCTGGACATGTATTGATATCCAATAATGTCACTCACCAAATATCATTTAATTTCTTTAATCACAACTGAACATATATTCCAAAAACCTGCAATTTGGGTAAATTCAAAGTCGACAACGAATCAAAACTTCCTTTCCATATGCACATGTACACATCATACTCATACTGCACACAAACTTTAATAAAAATCCAATAAAAAATGCAGGAGTTAAGCGGATAAGCATTTGTGATGGAAATTTTGCTATTTCCAAGGGACATAACCATTCAAAATGTGTGGCATTGAAAATTCCTGACCACATGCCTATCAACACTTGATACTGATACTTCAGACCAAGTTTCGTAAAAATCTAATATAAACTATAGGAGGAGTTAAGCGTGCAAGCCTTTGTGAGGAAAATTTTGTGATTTCCAAGGGCCGTAACCTCGCAAAATTTGTTGCACCAAAAATTTCTGGCCATATGCATATCTACACTTGTACTGATACTTCAGACCAAGTTTCGTAAAAATCTAGAGAAAACTGCGGGAGGAGTAAAGCGGACAAAGTTTGTGATGAACAGATGATGTACAGATGGACAGACGGATGGATGGATGGACAGACAGACAGACATACTGATGGATGGGCAAATGGATAGACGGACACTATCTCAATATCCCCCTCCAGACTTCGTCAGCAGGGAATAAATCATTAAATTTCTTGAATCGCAACTGAAGATATTTTCCAAAAACCTGTAATTTTGGTAAATTCTAAGTCGACAAGGGATATAACTTTGGAAAAATTATTCGAATCGAAACTTCCTTCCCATATGAACATGTACACATCATACTCATACTGAACACCAAGTTTCCTAAAAATCTAATGAAAATTGCAGCAGGAGTAAAGCATAAAAGCATTTGTGAAGAAAATTTTGCTATGTTCAAAGGCCGTAACCATGCAAAAGTTAAAAAATTTATAGTAATTTATATATTTTTTATACTTACCAATGACCCGGACTTAGCTGGTGCTAACTCCTTAAATTATAGGGCCAAACACAAATTTTGCCCCCAATCCCTAAAATTTGCATCAAAAACCGAAATTTCAATGTCCTATGTGGTCCTCCATACCTTATATCCACGGCGCATGTGCAGTGTCAAGGAGGTCTCGAAATTGGCTCCAAAAGTCATTCTTACAACCAGTGCCTAGTAAGAATTATGTAATCAGCGAAGAGGTAAGAGTTCCCAACTCATGGGAGAGACATCCCCATCTGGGTCATTGGTAAGTATAAAAAATATATAAATTACTATAAATTTTTTAACATTTTTATACTGTACCAATGACCCAGACTTAGCTGAATAGAAAAAAAGGCTGGAGGGCCTAGGACATAAAGGAAATTCCAATAGACTCAATTACATGAAAACAGAATTATCCCCTCAAGGAGAAGAGGAGAACAGGTTTTACATGTATCTTTCTTGTTTGCATCAAAAAAGAAAGATACAAAACCATTCCGTAATTGAGCACAATAACATCAATGATCTCTATTAACATCCAGTATAATCCCTTATACTAATCTTATTAAAGGAAAGCCAATAATTAAAGACAGTCCAGATAATGAGACTCTTTATACTCATTAAAAAGTGTCCAAGGATTGTATATTAGCGCTCGTATGATCCGTGACATAAACAAATGTTTCACACCGAGCTACACTTTAAAATATTATATGAATTAGCTTTACACTTTAAAATCATCCCGGCACCGACTCGGAATTACTGACTCCAGAGGAGGTATTCCCTTGCTTTTCACTATAAAGCAGGTGATATAAGGGAACAGGATCCCCCCCCCCCCCTTTCCCTTGCCCTGGGTCAAATACCCCAGAGCAAAGAGGGCAGCAGGACAGATACGCTGCCGGAACAGATACTTCATGTGTCGAAATCTTAAGCACAGACTGCTGAGTTGAAGATAATTTTTCATAAGCAGTACGGATAGTTAATTGAATCCACCTTGCAATAGAATGGACAGTAATGTCCCTACTATTAGGCAGCAGAGACAGAAAGAGACGTTTACGTCCCTTTCTGATAAACTCAGATCTACGTTTGTAAAAACGTATAGCTCTAACAGGACAGATTAAAGGCCTATGCCTGTCTGAAGACGGAAGAGCCTTAATAACAATAGGTTCCAGATACTTATAGGAGCCTGATTCTAGCCAAAAATCCAACCTTAGTAGTCAAGGTAATAGTATTACCTACACTACGAAAGTGAGAATTATCAACATATAGTGCCTGAAGCTCACTAACTCTTCTAGCTGAAGAGAAGGCTAAGAGAAAGCTGTCTTATAACATAAGAATTTGAAGTCCACTGTATCAAGAGGCTCAAATGGCACTTCTTTAAGCTTAAGAAGAACCCAAGCTTAATTCCACTTAGGAATTAATCTTAGGGTTCTAAGTCTATTTATCGAAAAGTTTTCCATAACTTAGATAAAGAGACATTAGATCCAATCTGTAAACTATCATGATGTGCATGGGTATCAACAGAATGATCCCTACCTCAACGTGAGAAAACCTTCCACTTAGCAGCATAATTTAGCGAAGAGGAGGTCCTCCTACAGTTAGAAATTGTGTTCACTGCTCGTCCTGTAAATTGCTTGCCGTGCAAGAAAGACCGCACAACGAAAATACGTGAAGGTTGAGACCTTGCGGGTTGTGATGCAGTGTGTGGGATTTCCCCTGCGAAAGAAGATCCTCTCGTGGAGGAAGCTTCCGCAGCATGTCCCACAGCAGAAACCTGAGTAGATTTATCCATGGTCTCTGGGGTGACAGAGATGCTACTAACAGAACATGCAGTGAGATTGCTTTATCTTGAGCAATATGCTTTATCTTGAGCAATATCTGCTGAATCAATGGCACTGGAGGATATGCGTATCCTATCATTCCATCCCAAGAGATTGAGAGAGCGTCTACTGCAAACCCTCGAGGATCTGGACACGGCAACACATACGTCTGCAACTGATAGTTGAGACGCGTCACAAATAAGTCTACCATTGGACGATCCCATTAGTAGCAAATCTGATTGAAAACTCGTTGAGAGTCCATTCTGACGACAACATATGACCTATCCAAGAAAGAGAGTCCGCTAGAACATTCAGATGACCCGAAATATGGCGGACCGATAGAAGAACTTGATGCTCTTGGACAAACAGAAGGATCCTTTCTGTTAAATTGAATAACAGAATGGAATGAGTGCCTCACTACTGTCGAATTGTTGGACAGAATTTGAACATGCAAATTCTGAAGAATGTTCATTCATTGACGTAGCGCAAGCCATAATGACATCATTTCTTGATGTTTATGTACTTGTTAGGAACTGCGGATCCTAAAGACGCTGGCACCCTGAATCTGTTGGGCTAAGAGTTGCAGCCCAACCTGTTTGACTAGCATCCGTCATTATCGCTAAACTCGGATCCGGCAGTTGCAGTGGTACTCCTTGAGTTAACCACTGAAAATCTACCCAAGTTTGAATCTCTTGTTCACTTGATTCGACAAGACAACATATCCGCTCCATCAGAATAACATTCGCAGCGGGTCCGCACAAACCTGTCAGTCTCACGAATTCTCTCGCTGTTACTACATCTGAGTGAAGGCAAAAGCGAGCATAACAACTGACTAATATCGGTCTGGTTATCGGCAGATGAATGAGATAGTTGTGCGTCTCTAAGCTCATTCCCACGTGGGTGAATGAATAGGACGGCACTAGATCCGACTTCTTTTCGTTTACTAAGAAACCGAGACGTCGGAGCAATTGAAGCAGACTCTGAAACATTGTTCTGAAGCGTTAACTTGCTGTCGTAACCCTGAAGAATGCCATCCAAGTTCTGCTTGGTAAGGTGATCTGTGTGAGATAATGCGTCTAAATTCTATTAGTCAATATTGTCGTCTTCAGTATACTGGAGTAATAGACATGGCTGCCGGCAATGACAATTCCAGGTCTTCAGCCTAGTCGCCCAAATGCAGAGGAACTCTCGGCACGCCTAGTCCTGCCGTTTCAAAATTATGTCTTGCATTGATGAAAGGCCGCTGAATAGCACTAGGCGATAAGAAACCTAATTTGCCAGTCTTTGAGGCTAGCTTGAATGTAGCGTCAGTAAAAAGTTCGAATGTCCATGATATTTCTGGACTAGGTCGGAAACTCAAGGACGGTGTCCCTAATCCGGCCGAAAAGTTAAAAAATTTATAGTAATTTCTATATTTTTTATACTTACCAATGACCCAGACATAGCTGGTGCTAACTCTTAAAATATAGGGCCAAACACAAATTTTGCCCCCCAATCCCCAAAATTTGCATCTAAAACCAAAGAAAACATGTCCTGAATGGCCCTCCACACTTCACCTCTACTGCGCATGCGCAGTGTCAAGGACGTTCCAAAATTGGTGCCATTAATCATTCTAATAACCAGTGCCTGGTAAGCGCTATGTACTCAGCGGGGAGGCAAGAGTTCCCAACTCCTGGGAGGGCCATCCCCGTCTGGGTCATTGGTAAGTATAAAAAATATAGAAATTACTATAAATTTTTTAACATTTTTATACTGTACCAATGACCCAGACATAGCTGAATAGTAAAAAGGCTGGAGGGCCAAGGACATAGAGCAAGATGGAATACGCTCAATAATATAAAACAGAGTCATCCCCTCTAGGAAAAAAGAAGTAATAGGCCTTACATGTATCTTTCTTATTTATGATAAATTAGAAAGATACAACACCTTCCAAAATTGAGCATCATACATCCATGTACTCTATTAATATCCAATATAATCCTTATACTAATAATTTTAAAGTAAGCCAATAAATAAAGTAAGACTAAAGAATAGAGACTCTTATACTCCTTAAAAGTGTCTGCGGATTGCATAATCATGTCCGTTGACACGTGCTATATTCAAAAGCTATACTTTAAAAACTAAGACTTGAATGAATTTTTAAAACATAAACTTCTCACTAAACAACCATCCCAATAACAGCTCAGAATTACTAACTCCGGAGGAGGTATCCCCTTGTTTTCATAGTAAAACAGGTGACCCAAGGGAACACCCTCCCCCCCCCCCCCCCCTTTTTCTTGCCCTGGGTCAAATAGCCCAGAGCGAAGAGGGCAGCAGAACGGAGTCACTGCCGAAACAGACAGCCTACCTAGCTATAGGAGCAACTGTTAAGTGAATGACATTCTGAGCAGTAGATAATAGACCTAACAATAGAGGCCTCCAGAAATGGACTCGATATTTCTGAGATAAAAATTCATGAAAGTGGATGGCTGAGCGCAATGAGCAGCCTTCAAAAATCTATAATAGCGACACTATTAATGTAAGCCCAAGATGTAGAAGAACTCTTAGTTCATGAGCCGAAATCTTAAGCACCACTGCTGAGTCAATGATATACCATAAGCAGTACCGATAGTTAATTGAATCCATTAGCAATAGAATGGAGCGTAACGTCCTTCTATTAGGCATCAAAGACAGAAGAAGCTTACGCCCGTAGTAATAAACAGATATCTGTTTATAAATACATAAACTCTAACCGGACAGAGTAAAGGCCTATGCCCGTACGAAGACGGAAGGATCTTAATAACAATAGGTTCCGGATATTAGGAGCCTAACTCTTATGCAAAAATCCAACCTAAATAGTAAAGGAAGTAGTGATTCTGAAACTATGAAAGTGAAAATCATACATCGATAGTGCATGAAACTCACTGACTCTTCAGTAAAAGAGAAGCCAACAGAATTACTGTCTAAAAGGTCAGAATTTGAAAACTACTGTTTCCAGAGGCTCAAATGATTACTTAGCTAAATAAGAACCGAAGTTAAATTCCATATAGGAATTTAATCTAAAGATTCTAAGTCTATTATCAAAAAGTTACTAACTGACTTAGATAAAGAGACATAAGACTCAATTGTAAACTATCATAGAGTGCATAGGTATGAGGTAACATAAACCTATAACCTTAATAATAACAGGCTGCAGTAGATCTTGTCAAACAAGCATACTAAAAAGTTGCAATGAGTAGTATGGAGGGATCAACAATATGAACATAGTGATCCCTACACCCACGACGGAAGAGCCTCCACTTTAGCCGCATAGAATAGCGAAGAAGAGGATCTCCTATAGTAAGAAATCGCGTCCAAAGCTCGTCCAGTACAATGCTTACAATGCAATACGGACCACACAACGGAATACGTGAAGGTTGCGACCTTGCGGGTTGTGATAAAGATGACACGATTTACCCAGCGAAAAAAGATCCTCTCATTGAGGAAGATTTCGCGTTAAGTCCCACAGTAGACATCGGAGTAAATTACCCACGGTCTCTGTGAAGACAGAGATGCTATCAACAGAAATGTATTGTGGTTGTTTATCTTAGCAATACCTGCTGAAACAACAGCGCCAGAGGATACGCGTATCCTATCATTCCGTCCTATTAGATCAATAGAGCGTTAACAACATTAGCTCAGAGATCCGGACAAGCCAACACATATGTCTGCAATTGATTAGCAAGCTGTGTCGTTAATAAATTATCATTGGGCGCTCCCATAGATAGCAAATCTGATTAAAAACTTGTTTGTTGAGAGTCCATTCTGACGGCAACAAGCGACCCCTAAGTGAACGGGAGTCCGGTAAAACAATCAGACGACCCGGAATATGACAGACGGAAACAGAACTTGGTGTACTATAACCAACAGACGGATTCTTTCCATTAAATTGAATAATGGAAACGAATAAGTGCCTCCCTGGTTCCGGAGATACGCCACTACTGTCGAATTAAAGGACAGGAATTTGGGAATGCGTTTCTGAATAATGTTCATGCAATGACATAAAGCAAGCTTAAAAAAACATTATTCCGCGGAAGATAATTGCTTGCTTAGAGACTGCGGAACCCAAAGACCCTGGCACTTCGAATCCATTGGGATCAATATTATATCCCAATCTGTTTGACTGGCAACCGTCATAACTATAACACTCGGATCCGGCAACTGCAGTGGCACTCTCTGAGTCAACCACCGAATGTTTGCCCCAGTCTGAATCTCTTGTAACACTAGATAGACAAGAGAACGTGTAAATCGAGCAATTCATGGATTGCTGAAAAGTTGCCGTCGAAGAGAGGCTTCTCTGAGAACGAAGCGACTCTGAGAGAGTTCTTCACCTTACTATCCACGCGCGTGGATGTAGCTAGGGCTGCGTCACGTCTAACCAACTCCAATCAGCCACTGAAGGGCGGAGTTATACGTGAACAAACTACTGCCCTCAAAAGAAATCACATTGAGAATAATATCCCGTAAATCTTTTCTTGAAGACGTAATGATAACGCCTCAGTAAGGTATTACGTATGATAAAGCGTCTAAGTTAAGTCTACTAGACATCATTGTCGTTTCCAACATTGTGGTTGGAAAAGACATAGACGGCGAAAAAGAATATTTCCAGTCTTTAACCACGCCGTCTAGACGCATATGAACTCTCGGTATGCCCTGCTCTGCCAAAATAAATTCGTAAAAATGATAAAATGACAGAAATGAGCATTGCGGACAAGAAACTAAACTATCATGCTTGGTAGCAGGCTTATATGCATATATAGCGTCGAAAAATAAAACACATGTTGTAATGACATTATTGGACTGTGTCGGTAAGTCAGGGACAATGTCCCTGAACCGATCCAAAATTCCGTGTCCAATGACGCTATAAGTCTCTTATCCAACATCGCAGCAATGTAGTCCGAAATAACAATCACTGGAAGATAATGCCAGAAGATATGAATGGCAGCTTCCGATGCTACGAAAGGGAAAACTCGAAATCTTTCGAATCCCTTTCGCCATCCTGTCGGACCCTATAAAGCGTTCGGTCGTCCGTACCTGATGCAACCGCGGACCGCACCGACCCAGCGCCGTCAGATAATTCCTGATTCGAGTAAGAAACTGTCGATTGCTGGGATGCTGCGAAACAACTGTGCTAACTCGGATAGCACGTCCGTCACTGAGGCCTGAGGAGAAGTGGTCCTACAATGCATTGCCGCTGGAAGCTCAGTGATCGTTACCCCGTGCATACTACCAATATGCGAGCGAACGGAGTGTATAGGCCTCGTGTCCCTCGGCTACCGGATGGCGTGACCTATTCGCCATGGAATCACTGAATGACGAAACTGATCGGATACTCGAGGTCACGTAGCCAATGTGCGGTCGTGTGCCCTGCTGTGAGGATGAGGAAGCATTATCGACAGTCTCTCGGACTGTCAATATAACGGAGCGTCCCGACCGACAGACATATGCTCCGAATGTAAAATATCTGAACCACAACATGCGGTCCCCTATGTTGTTGGATGAGAGAGGGACCTCTCTCGCTCACAGCCCGGACGGACCTGGACAAGCCAGGAACCGGACTAACAGGCTTCCTCCGATCTGTCCTCAATCCGCCGTCACTGGGTGAGTACTAAAATAATTATAGTGCTCGCATCACCCAAATCTCCTTCCTAGACCGCAACGGACGAACCCGGCAGCCGAACCGTTCGATGAATGTACGCTACACCGGGTGAGCTAGCGAATGTCACTCCATCGATCCTACAAGGGATCTCTTAGGCGATAGACATATTCCATGAGCACTTATTGCCGCTAGCTCTTCATTAACTATGACGACAGAGGCACACTTTTGAAAGACATCTCCGTAACTTTACGAACAAGAAACCAGAAATGCTTGGTTATAGCAAGCATATAATAATAATATATATAGCATCGTTCAATAATTCGAAAGTTTGTGTGACATTATTGGACTATGTCGGAACTGAGGGACGATGTCCCTGAACCGAACCAAAAAATTTCTAAGTCCACCGATGCTATCAGTTTCTTATCCGGCATCGCAGCATTCTGGTCCGACGAAAGAAGCTGTAGAAGATCAAGTCAGATGACATACACAACAGCATATGTTGTTCCGAAAGGGAAAGCTCGAAATATTCCAAATCCCTTTCGGTATCCCGTCGTACCGGATGAAATTTTCGGACGTCCGTACCCGCTTCCGCGGAGCGTCCCGACCCAGCATCGTCGGATAAAAAATATGCGACAGATTCAGTTGATGCTGGGATGCTGCGATAAGCTGTGCTATTTAGGAAAGCACGTCCGTTCCCGAGGCCTGTGCAGTAGCTGTCTTACGATGCATTGCCGCCGGAAGCTCCGTGTACGTTGACTCCCGCACACTTTCCTATGCGAACGTCCGGAGTCTGCAGGCCTCGTGTCCCTGGCTACCGGATGGTGTGACCTGGTCGCCGATGATTCTCTGACTGGCGAAGCTGACTGGATATCCGAGGTCACGTAGCCAAGAGCGGTCGTGTGCGCTACCATGAGAATGAGGAAGCCTTATTGACAGTCTACTCCGGACTGACTATATGTCGGAGCGTCCCGAGCGACGGACGTATGCTCCGAATGCGAAACATTTTGTACCACAACATCTGGGGCCAGATGTTGTTGTACGAGAGAGGGGCCTCTCTCGCTCGCCGTCCGGATGGACCAGAACGAGCTATGAACCGGACTAAAAGGCTTCCTCCGTTCTCCCTCTAATCCGCCGTCACTGGGTGTGCATTTGGTTGATTTATAGTGCTCGCATCACCCCAAAACTCCTTCTAGACCGCAACGGACGAACCCGGCTGCCGAATCATTCGATGAATGGACGCTACGCCGGGCGAGCTAGCGGACGTCAAAGGCCGTCGAACCTACTAGGGTCCTCTTAGGCAATTGGCATATTTACATGAGCACTTTTCCGCTAGCCCTTCATTAAATGTGACGATGGAGACACACTGTTGGAAGACATCACAGATACATCACCCTAATCTTGATCGTCTGAAATAGAAATTGATAAAGTAGAGTGACCCTGCAGGGAAAGGACCGGAGTGTCCAATTCCCCACTAACATACCGTGACATACGCTTCCCATGTTGTCATCGAAATCATACGATACAGAACAGGAGTTAATGCGAGTACACTGACCACATATAGAATGATTATAAAAGTCAGAGGAAGACTTCCTCTTATTACAATTGATCAAAATCCTTTCAATGTGAAAAGAAAACAAGTCCTGGTACTCGCACCAACCCCTGGCAATCAAAATACATAATAATAATATGATCCATTAATATAGAAAAAATAAATGAAATCAAAATATTTTGAAAAAATATTTTTTCAGAACAGCCCAAGTTTCTGAAAAGTAACGTTGAGCCCCAATGGATCCCAAGCCTAAGTGTGGACAAAAATTTTTAAAATATTTTAAACAATTTATTCAACACTTATGAACAATAATAATGTATCTAGTTATGATTAAAATAACATCAAGATATTATTTTCAAGAAATCCCCCCCTCACACAGAGGGCTGTTGTAAATGTAAACAATGAATGTAAAAACACTAAAATAAGACTCCAGGCACCCAGGCCCGGAATCAGTAACCAAAAATACACTATCTGATGCAAAACAGAGACTTCCAGGGAAGAAACTGCAGAACATCAGATGGAAGATGCAGAACACAATGCCTAACCACCCGTAGGTGAAGACGTAAACATGGGGAAAAGAACAGAATTCATTCTGTTATTCAGCTAAAACTCCCAAGAAAATTTAGTAATAATAATTACAGAAACTATGCCAAAAGCATGGGAGAATAGCAAGGGGGGACTTAAAGGAAAGGGAGAGAGGAAAACACTGAAAAATCAGTGTAACTAAATAATCAGAATGACAACAAAATGGC
Organism: Pictodentalium vernedei; assembly: GCA_031216915.1. Classification (NCBI taxonomy): domain Eukaryota; kingdom Metazoa; phylum Mollusca; class Scaphopoda; order Dentaliida; family Dentaliidae; genus Pictodentalium; species Pictodentalium vernedei. The sequence goes on from CM062292.1 coordinate 354,461,447, forward strand.
TGCTGCCTCGAAAATAGGTAACTTAACATAATTTCATTAAAAAATTTTAAGTTACAGCCCTGATAATATTCTGTCACACATTTTTCCTCTCCTCCTTCTCTATCCTCCTTAGAATCACCATTTCACTAATATTTATGTGTCTGGCATCATTTAAACTGAGATTTACAAGCACAAAGATCAGTCAGATGTTAACTGATGAAGGGCCAAACTTAGAATGATTAATGGCGCCAATTTCGGAACGTCCTTGACACTGCGAATGCGCAGTAGAGGTGAAGTGTGGAGGGCCATTCAGGACATGTTTTCTTTGGTTTTAGATGCAAATTTTGGGGATTGGGGGGCAAAATTTGTGTTTGGCCCTATATTTTAAGAGTTAGCACCAGCTATGTCTGGGTCATTGGTACAGTATAAAAATAGTCTGTGTCCAGTGACGCTTTCAGTTTCTTATCAGGTAACGCAGCATTTTTGCCCAGAGAAACAACTTCTAAAAGGTGATGCCAGATGAAATCTACGGCCACCTTAAGTTGTTTGGAAAGGGAAAATTTCAGCTGTGCTGATTCCCTTTTACCATCCGCCTGGACCACGTAATAATTTCGGTCGTCCCTTACTGACTCTGCAGGGGAACGAGCCGACCCAGCTTTACTGAAAAAGTTTCTGATAGCTGCTGGGATGATGTGATGAAGTGAGCTATCTGTGATAGCAAGTCCGTCACGGTGGCCTGTGGAGCCGCGGCCTTACGTAATTAGCCGCTGGAAGCTCCAGGGACGTTAATTCCTGCATTTATATAATATGCGAACGTCCCAACTGGAAAGGCCTTGTGTCCTTGGCTAGCAGATGGCGTGACCTGATCGACATGAAACCATCACCTCCTGGTCCTGCGAGAATTGCGGAAGAAGAAAACACATCCTCCATGACCCGCACCTCGCCCAGTCAACCTAGGGGAGTCTGACCCAATATCTCAGGCCAGCATAACGACCCCTATGTGAGTCGCTACTCTGACGGTCTCCGGAGTAAGATGTAGAGGCTTTGATCCTATATAGGAACTTCCTATGGACGTATTCGCCCCCGAAGAACCTGCCTTACTCCTCCCTGCTGAGTCCGACTTTTTCAAAGCGGAATAATGCAGAGAATCCGGAGCTTTCTTAGTAATCTAATATAGATTGTAGAAAGCTTAACATCGAAGAGAAGCTCTCCTGAGACCGGAGCGACTGGAAGAGAGTTTTTTCACCTTACTATCCACTCTTGTGGATGCAGCCAGGGCAGCATCACGTCTGACTAACTCCATATTGCCACTGAAAGGGCGGAGTTATATGTAGAATATGCTATAGCCCTCGAAAGAACTCTTAAGGAAGATTGAAGATCATGGAATTCTTTTGCTTCGAGACGTAGTGATAATGCTCTGGTAAGGTGATCTGCATGAAAATGTGTCTTACTGATTTTAGGGCCAAACAAAGAATAACTTTTGGAGCCAATTTCGAGACCTCCTTGACACTGCGCATGCGCAGTGGATATAGGGTATGGAGGACAAAATTTGTGTTTGGCCCTATAATTTAAGGAGTTAGCACCAGCTAAGTCTGGGTCATTGGTACAGTATAAAAATATTTGTTGCATTGAAAATTCCTGACCACATGCACATCTACACTTGATACTGATACTTCAAATCAAATTTTTAAAAAATCCAATAAAAATGTAGGAGTTAAGCAGGCAAGCCTTTGTGATGGAAATTTTGCTATTTTAAAGGGCCATAACCATGCAAAATTTGTTGAATCAAAAACTCCTGACCACATGCACATCTACACCTGATACTGATACTTCAGATCAAGTTTCGTAAAAATCCACTGAAAACTGTAGGAGTTAACTGGACAAAATTTGTGATGGACTGACAGACACCATTTCAATATACCCCTTCCGACTTCGTCGATGGGGGATAAAAATTGATTCTCATGGTAGGAGTTTGCAAGAATCAAAATTGATTCTGATGCATCGGGACAAATTTTAAGTCCTGTATTGGTCACAGACCGATGGACTGATCAACCGGCAATGCCACAGAGATTAGCTTGTCAGCTATAAATCCAAAGAGAGGATCGCAGCTTCACAAGTCAAGTTGTGATTTAGCTTGGAAACCAAGAGTTAACAAAGTTCTATTTTTTGCAACAGTCCCATGATTCTCAGCATTATGGCTACTGATTTTAAAATTAATAGGGTTCATCTCCTTCCATGTGCAAGTAGTTTCTGAAAGTTTGGTTGATTTGTTATAAATACAACAAATATTATCCAGAGACCGAAACCTGTTATTTTTAGTAACAATTACCTTGACCGACAAACCCTAAAGTCAGAAGCGTTTTCTTTCATTTGGGTACTAACCCTGTATGTTTGGTGAACCTGCCTTATGTGCAACAAGTTATTGAACAGAAATCAATTTCTGACACGGTTCTATTTTTAGTTACAGACCAGTGTCCTTCGACTTACAGTTGCAGACAGCAAAATCAATAGGATATTAACCCTCTACTAGAAGACCTAACCTGCAAATCTGGTCAATATGTGACATACAAAACAAAAGTTATTGGTCACAAACCAATTTTTGACAAAGTTCTTCCCATAGTAACCATTTTGTGATCTTCACCCTTATGGCTACTGACTTAAAAATCAACAGGGTTCATCTCTTTCCATGTGCGAGTAGTTTCTGAAACTTTGTTCGATCTATGATAAATATAACTAATATTGTGAACCAGAAACTAAAAACTGCTATTTTTAATAACAGTGACGGTGACCATTGACCAAAAACCTGAAAATCAATAGAATTCACCTAATATAACGATACTAACCCTGCAAGTTTTGTGGATACCCATTACAAAGAACAAAGGTTATTGCCCAGAAACCAATTTCAAACCCAGATCTATCTACTATCCCGCAACCTTCGACTTATGGTTATTTATTTCATTGCCGTTTTAGGTCACATACTTCTGCACATTGGCTAACTGTGACTGCAACATGGACATAAAGACAAGTCGAGCCAACAATTTATATCCATGTTGTCCATTTGAGAGGACTTCCACCCCAGGCATTGGTTTCCAGGTCCTATTTTACAAGTAAAACAGAGCTTGTTTACACACAGTACACAAGCACTACTTCATTTTTCAAATTTTTGTTCAATTCTATTTATAGTGACTGCCTCGTGACCTCTGGCCTTACAGTTACCAACTTGACATCAATAGGAATCTTTCCACATGCAGAAACTTAATGCAATTTTCTGAAAAGTTTGGTTGAGCTGATTAAAAAAAGAAATTAAGTTATCATCTAAAAACTAAAAAAAATAAAAAGTGCTATTTTTAGTAACAGTGACCTTGACATTGGACCAATAAACTGGAAAATCAAAGGGGTTCTTCTCCTTTCACGAAAGTGCTAACATAATTAACATTATCTTATAAACTAAAATATTATTAAGACACAATACACACCTAACTGGACTAAAGAATGCATTGGACCAACTCCACCAAGTATACTCCTTAACTGATTCTTTTTCATATCTTCCACCCATTCATTCACTGTATAATTTATTAATTTATTTACACCTAGCAAACTGTAAGAAGACAAAAATGATTTTTAAAAAAAAATAGAATAATGTTTTTATTTCACAATTAAAGCTTAAAAAAATTTGTGTAAATATTAGCAAAGTTTGGAATCAGTACACAGGGGTGACACTGACACGAATAGATCAAACTGGTAGAATGATGGAAACTTGTTACAATTCATACATAAAGCCAACACAAATAATGACAAAAATAACCAAGGCTTGGGGTGGGGGTTAGGGGACTGCAACCTCTTGTGGAACAAAAAGTACTAACTGTTAGAGATAATTGAGGCTCTTATTTTTTTATGAACCCTTCACCCAAAATAATGACAAACTCTATCAGCAATCTTCACAATAATCATCATTCAAATTTTAAGTTTCAATTTGTGCCTCAAAAACAGCATATGATCCCTCAATGGAATGAGCTCATTTCAATGATGAGCCAAACGCTATGTGTTTGAGACAAATGAAAGTGTCAATGACACAGTAGCTCAACTTGTCAAGACATGTACATGTATAGTATGTGACACAGCAATGACAAACATCTAGGTAATGACCTGATAACAAAGGTACATATAAAGTATTGTAACGGTCTGTACATAAATACTGACCGTAGCCTGTAACAAATGTATAGGTAAAGTATTGTAAAGGTGGGTGACAGTCAGATGCTAAACTAGAAAAGAAATCTTTGAGTCCCAGAGTGGGTCTGACTGAACCCCAAAATATTTGTTCTCATAGCACAGTGATAACAAAGGCACCCCAAAACACACTCATTCCTGTCCCAAGGTGAAAACAAAGGTACCCAAGAAGTTTCGTGAAGATCAGTTCACAAATACGAGCTGTATAGAAGTTGTGACAAAAAACTGATTGGACCCAATTTCGGTACAAAATGGCCACTGGCAGCCATCTTGAATTTTGGACCGCACTCAGAAACACTCATTCTCGTCCCAAGGTGATAACAAGGGTACCCAAGAAGTTTCGTGAAGATCGGTTGATAAATACAGCCTCTAGCCTGAGCCGTATTGACATGTGCTCTTAAAGTGTATAAGTAGCACTAAATAAATCAAAATTCATCTAATTTGCATAATTTCTGCACGAGAAAAAAACCCGTACTGTATGTGATGTATTCCATTTTACTAAACATTCATACAAAAATTTATACAAATCAGAACTTTCATACAGAAGTTCTGTACAAAAGACTGATTGCACTAATTTTGGTACAAAATGGCTGCTGGTGGCCATGTTGAATTTCAGATCACACCCCAAAACACCCGTTCTCATCCCACGGTGATAACAAAGGTACCCAAGAAGTTTCGTAAAGATCGGTTCATAAATACGGCCTCTAGCCTGAGCCGTATAAAAGTTGTGTACAAAAAACTGATTAGACCTAATTTTCGGTACAAAATGGCCACTGGCAGCCATCTTGAATTTTGGACCGCACTCAGAAACACTTGTTCTTGTCCCAAGGTGATAGCAGAGGTACCCAAGAAGTTTCGTGAAGATCGATTGATAAATACAGCCTCTAGCCCGAGCCGTATTGACATGTGTACTTACTGTGTGTAAGTAGCACTGAAAAAATCAAAGTTCATCTAATTTGCATTTCTGCACGAGAAAAAAACCCGTATTATATGTGATGTATCCCATGGTACTAAACATTCACACAAAAAATGATTCAAATCAGAGCTTTCATGTGGAAGTTCTGCGCAAAAATCTGATTGCCCCTAATTTTGAACAAAATGGCTGCCAGCGGCCATCTTGAATTTCGGACCACACCCCAAAACACTCGTTCTCATCCCACGGTGATACCAAAGGTACCCAAGAAGTTTCGTAAAGATCGGTTCATAAATGCGGCCTCTAGCCCGAGCCGTATTGGCATTTGCACTGACAGTGCTGAAAGTAACACTAAATACATCAAAGTTAGTCTAATTTGCATAATTTACATACAAGAAAAAAACCTGTATTATATGTGATGTATCCCATGGTACTAAACATTCATACAAAAAATTATTCAAATCAGCGCTTTCATATGGAAGTTCTGTGCAAAAAAACGATTTCTGCATCGTCGGTACAAAATGGCGGCTGGCAGCCGTCTTGAATTTCGGACCAGACCCAAAAACACTCGTTCTCGTCCCACGGTCATAACAAAGGTACCCAAGAAGTTTCGTAAAGATCGGTTCATAAATACGGCCTCTAGCTCGAGCCGTATTGAATTGTTGACGGACAGACGGCCAGATGGACAGACAGACGACGGATGACTGGCCATGGCATAAGCTCAAATTTGGCTTCGCCAAAGTTGAGCTAAAAATGAAATTTTTTGTTATCCAAGAAATTTTGTTGTACGCAGAATCTAATAAGTGTTCAGCAGAGGGTTAAAAGTGGACACCACTGACAATAAGCAGTATATGATCAACTTCACCTTATACCATGCTCTCTACCTTGCTCAATCCTATTTTGTATTGTAAATCATGATCATCAAAAGTTTACAGGGAAAATGGTAAGAATCCTTAGGAATCTGGTTATTAGTTGGAAAACAAAATAATAAATAAACCACTGGGAAAAGGCAATTTTTAGGATTGGCAACTGCCCTCATAGACATCCATGTTCCGGTGGTCCTATTTGCCTATATTTCAGATCATGGACAAGCAGCACCCATATAATAATATTCTGTAACAGTTACTATGGGAGGGAATATTTACCCAAGAAGTAGGACTCTTGAACACTTTATCCAATGCACATAATATAAAAATTTATTATTTTAATTATTTTTTCACATTTTCAAAAAATTTCAAGAAAACCATATCATGTGTCCCATCGATAAGCGTGTTCCAAAGAGAGAACACATAGTGTGGTCTTGTTGAATTTTTTTTTAAAATATATATTTTTTCAACTGCTCAGTTTGTAAATTATGTAGGAGGAATGCGGCTAATTCGTAAGGTAAAGGGTTAATAATTAAGGAGACAGAATTTTGCTCAAAACATTCTTTAAAATTTCTGTGGAACACATGTGGGTCACATGGTATGACATTATTTAAATTTTTTGAAAACTAGTTGTTTTCCGACTCCTCAGTTTGTATTTGCATCCAATTCAGCAGGTAATCCTCCACCCTACCCCCAATGAGTCCAGGTTGTTACAGGCAGGGACCAGCCTAGGGGGGAATTTTAGGGAGACTTCAAGTCTCCTTCCAGAAAAAATAGGGAGACTGCAGAGTCATGTAGGGAGACTTCATAGGCAAGTGGGGAAAATTAAGAATATTCATGTACCACCCCCGCCGCCCCTTCATATTTTCAATTTATGGTCCTCCAATAACGTACAAATAATCCAGGTCCAGTTGTCTATGATGCATCTGTGCCAGGTTAAAAAATCACAATGTAATTATTGACTGAAAATCCCCCACTGCTACCTTCTCCTTCATGACCCCTCACCTCTTCTTCGTGCCAATCCCCCATCACCCTCCTGTGGTTGCCTTTCAACAAAGTCTACTAAGCTATTTATTTATTTATTATTTATTTATTGATGTTTAAGGTCACATATTTATGCACAATGGCTAATCATGACCGTGACAGTTTTACGGGTGGAGGAAGCCGGAGTACCCAGAGAGAACCACTGAGCAACGACGAGCAGCTGCCAGCGTCTACTAAGCTAATAATCTCCTAAGTCTGAAAGTGTGAACAGGACAAGATGTAAGAAGGTTGCTTGGGAGGTACCTTGTTAGTTAATAAACAAAATACATTCTGGGGTCGAGTATTTTGTAAAAGAAATGTCATTCCGCATCATTTTTATGGCATTCCGGTGTCATTCCGCCTCATTTCATGTCATTCCGATGTTTAGGAGGACCCTTTTTCAAGATCGTCCACATGCACACTTGTGTCCTGTACAAAGCTTTTCTTGACATCACTAAAGCTTTTTTTCATGTGTTTCAATTCCATTCGCGTTTTTCTGGGAATAGACAGCCCAACAGTTAACAGTTGTCAGCAAATCGAAATGAAAATACCTACTGTGTTATAAAATACGTCCGTTGTGTATACATTTTCGGCATCCTAAGCGACGTAACCTACTTTCAAACTGGGTTGTTTTGTTGAGTCGCGTAAGTCACCTATTTTCGTTTCGACACTTGAAGCTCCGACTGGAACGCAACAAAATAGAAATAAAAAAATCCGCCAAAAGCGACAATGGACAATTGCTTGTCGTGTGATTTCAAATAAATGGACGTTTATTTGACGAATTAAAATGCCCATTTATCACACTCGAGCACATTCGATTTTTGAAAATACTCGTTTTCATGTAAACCTCGCATCACTCAGTTCAGCCTTTTCTCATTTTGGACAATTTTTAGAGGGTGACTTGTAATCGCCCCGACTATTTTTCTAGGCGACTTTGGGCTTAGAAGGGCGACTTAATCGCCCTAGTCGCCCTCATGGCTGGTCCCTGGTTACAGGTGAGAAGATTTGAATTCTATAATTATTCACAGTTAATGCTATACTACACATTTGAACATATTAAAAAATACTCACCCATTTTTGTAATCAAGCCCCTTCAAAGTTAATTCTGAGCAATTCAGCTGGGCAAGGCCAACAAGCAAACCAACCAGAGGACCCTACAAAACCAACCAAACAAAATCATGTATTTCAGTGTATAGGCTGCAGCTTGTTTCAATCACAGTTAACTAGTAGAGTGCTAAATTGGTTTGCAATGATAATTTGTAACATGTGTATGTTTTTCAAAGATTCTATTGCTGCTAGCAAAGAGAGCATCAGTTTAGCAAGATTTTGTTCACAAATTGTTGATGTGTTTCAATTTATTGGAGAGTGCCTGTTGGCACTCTCCAATAAATTGTAACGAAACAATTTCAAATAAAAATTCTTTGTTCTACTGCTGAGCAAATATCAAGCTTACACATGTAGTGTAAAGCCACTAAAGTGGCTTTCAGCACTTTTCACTAGAGCCATGATAGTGGCATCCAACACACAACCAGTTAACTGGTAAAGAGCTAAAAAGGGGGATGGTGTTGTACTGGTTAGCATATTGGACCTCAGATCAAAAGGGAGATGGTATGGCTCTTACCTGCATCATGTCCTTAAGCAAGACACACTGTGTACTGCGCCAATGAGCATGTCAACCATACAATTGCCTTCAAACAGTGCTAACCCTGTTTATGCTGGGATAGTAAGGTAGCGAATCTACCAAGTGGTCATCATTGCTCAGTGGTTGTCTCTGGGTTCTCCAGCTTTATCCATCCATAAAACTGACTGATACAATATGACCCTGGCTGCTAAAAGTGTCATTAAGCATCAGTCAACAAAGTGCTAAATTATATATCAAAGGTTATTTGTAAAAAAATGAGTTTTTGTCCCAGATATCATGCTGCCAGCATGAGGTTTTAAATTTAGTAATTTTTGTTCAGAAATTTGTTACAATTTATTGGCGAGTACAAAAAATTGTTACCAGTGAATTAATATGAAAATTGTTTCTATTGCTGGGCAAACAACCTGCTAAAATGCATACAGTGGCAAAGCCACTTATTAAAAAAATCATGATTGTGGCTTTTATCACTCAACCAGTTAAGTCTGCAAAATAATGAGAGAAAAAATACTGTCAACCCCAGATTCAGCATTAAATCTACCCTTTTTCCTACTACCTACCAATACCATTTTTCTTCAACAAAACTCCAGATTAAAACGTTTTTCAGCAGTGCAGCCCTTTTGAAACACCAAATTTGTCAAATTTTCAAAAGTGAATAATTTCAGAGCATTTTGTTACTGAAAATAGAAGACCTCCATTCCATTCCCTAAAAAGCTTTCCTGAGAGCTTTACAAGAAATGAGTTTGGGTCTGGTAGTGTAAATGAGAGCAAAATATGACAGAAATATTTGTTTGACTAACTAGTTAACTAGAATGATACTCACCTGGTCTCGATCAAAGTTTTTTCCATGATAATCTAGTCGGATGGGAACATCTGGTGAAAATATATATGATCTGAAAATAAATAAAGACGCAAGAAAAATATAACGTCCATCTTGTTTGACACAGCTTTGCTCTGTCAAAAACCAAATATAAAAGATTAAATGCTTCTTTCTGTATATTGAGTGTTTTGAGATCAAATATGTCTACAAGTGTGGAGTAGAGTGGAGCCCACTTAATTGGATATCTCTTAACTGAATAACCCTTTAATTGAATATAATTTCCCAACACAAAATCATTTACTATACATCCAGTACAAATTTGACCTGTTAATTGAATATAGGTTATAGAGTAAACTAATGTTAATCGAACAGAAAATCTTGCAACCTGTCAAGAAGTTACCCTGACTCTCCCCAGTTTTCCATTGTTTATAGATCTATTTGGCTCGATACATCTAATGCAGTTATTTAATCTATTATATCTTATTTGACAGAGCTCATGGAGCTCTGTCGAACAAGGTATAATAGAATAAATGCTAAAATTTATCTCTAGAATACAGAAAAGTGACACAATCCCTATTAATTGAATACTCCTGTTAATTGAATAATATTCATTGACAAAGTGGCTATTTAATTAACAGGGTTCCACTGTATTAAGTGGTTGTCAGCAATTCTTGGATAGATTAAAAAGATTTTTGACTGAATTAAAAGGACTTTATAATATACATGCAATCTAGACTCACTGGGAGTAGGGTGGAGAAATACATGCTTTGTTATATGACATTATGAGGTCCCTTAACCAGCGCTTCATTTCTGTCAAAACGATGGAGCAAAACATAGTGCACTTAAAATTATTAAGGTACACTGTTAGGGTAAGTAAAATTGTCACTGCATATGTACAAGGAAAGTGATTTTGGAAATGTATGTTATTTTCTTAACTTCTTTCATGTTACTGATGGATATTCTGCCCGGGACAGGATTACTCTTGCCACTCGCTATGTAGAGCTGGGCAGTTTTTTTGTTTTCTGGTACAGTTTTGGTTTTTGTAACAAACCAAGAAACCAAAGTGCAAGACCCCAGAAAAAACAAACAAAAGGTTTTACTGTGGTGGTGCACAAACAGACCAAACTATCTTACTGGGAGGGAACTAACAAGCCCCTCACGGCACTTAGTCCCTCCAGCAAATGGGCAGATATGTTGCGTTCTCATTATCACAGTTTCTGCCCTATTGACTTGTTTGCCGGATAAGTCAATAAGGCAGAAAATGTGATGCAGAGAACCCAACATAGATTAGATGAACATCATTTGTTATCCTAATTTATGTGTTTTTCTGCCTCAATAGGTTTAGCAACTGATCCCCTAGAACCCCTAAGAATGATCAAAAGGAAGTTAGGCTGAGCTCAGTAGAAATACTTACAGACAGGGCTTTTTTGGTGATTGGTGTTGTACAAACTATTGGGGATTTTTCAGTTAAGGAGCCTGACATTTTATTTACTGTATGCTTATTAACACATAGACAAAAGCAATGCGAAGCATGGCATATGCCCCCTCCTGCAATATTATGGATAGAATTTAATTTAGTTACAGAATGGAAACCAATTCCAAGTGTATTTAACATTGGAGGTCACTGTGACCTTGACCTTTGGCACATCATGGTCAAAATAAATAGACTTCTTCCACTCATCATACCTAACCCACAAATGAAGTTTAGTAAAGATGCAGCTGGTAGAACTTTAGTTATAGAGCAGAAACCAATTTCAAGTGTATTTAACATTGGAGGTCACTGTGACCTTGAACTTTGGCACACCATGGTCAAAATAAATAGGTTTCTTCCACTCATCATACCTAACACACATATGAAGTTTAGTAAAGGTGTGATTGGTAGAACTTTAGTTAAAGAGCAGAAACCAATTTCAAGTGTATTAAACATTGGAGGTCAGTGACCTTAACCTTTGGTACATCATGGTCAAAATAAATAGGCTTCTTCCACTTATCATACCTAACCCACATATGAATTTTGGTAAAGATCTGGTTGGTAGAACTTTAGTCATAGAGCGGGAACCAATTTTAAGTGTATTTAACATTGGAGGTCACTGTGACCTTGAGCTTTGAAACAACATGGTCAAAATAAATAGGCTTCTTCCACTCATCATACCTAACTCACATATGAAGTTTGGTAAACATGCGGTTGGTAGAACTTTAATTATAGAGCGGGAACCAATTTCAAATGTATTTAACACTGGAGGTCACTGTCACTGTGACCTTGACCTTTGGCACATCATGGTCAAAATAAACAGGCTTCTTCCATTCATCATACCTAACCCACATATGAAGTTTGGTAAAGATCCAGTTGGTAGAACTTTAGTTAATTGACGGGATGTGAAAAGTTAACGGATGGACGGCAACAGACATGGTGATAATATAATGCCCCTTCCTCAAAGAGACCGGGGGCATAAAAAACTGAACAGAGGCCCAAGCTTTTGTCCTGAAACTGAACTGAAACCAAATCTGAAAAATCAGAACCTCCTAGCTCTAATAGTATTTACACATTTACTCAAATTATCTCTCCATTAATTAAATGGATATTTTCACCAATGATAACCTGTGCTAAATTGACATGCACTTTCCAACGAATCTAGTCATGGCTGCTGGGGAGCAGCTGTGACTTGATCTGGCGAAAAGTCCTGTGCAAATACTCAGCAGGTTAAGAGTTAATACAATATTAATGTATTTGATATCTGTTACATCAAAACTTTTCATGATTAGCATCTATATCAGTAGCTGTTAACTGGTAGAGTGCTGGAAGTCCATATTTGGACTTTACCTGAAGTGTAGTTACTGTAACATAACAGTTTCATATTTAGTGGATATGCTTCATATTATGTTTGAAGTGAAATTATTTAGTCTGTATAGATTTGCATCGTTATAATTTATGTGAGAGTGCCTACAGGCACTCTCTCATAAATTGTAACAAAGCAAAGACATGTGAACAAATTTTGGTGCTCCCCAAATATTTAGCACTCTACCAATTAAAGCACAATATTAATTGATTAAACAATTGGTGAAAGAATGATAATTGCATGAGAGTTTTGCACCACATTCAGGGCTACATGTATTTTGAGCTTAGGTTGGTATAACCAGGATGTTGAATTTAATGAATGGGAAACTGTGTACAATTCACAACAGAAACATTGTATGTTATACAAAAGTGTCTACATTAGTGTCTAAAAGACTACACCTCACCTCAATCCTACCTGGTCTCTAAGCTCAGGCCTGGGATGTGACAAGCAAATTATTATATATAACCTACTACTGAACTAAGGTCAAATTTATAGTGAAGGCATGGTAAATGGTTTTGTGTTTGGACATTTTTCATGATTAAGAGGCTTATTCCATTATAAAATATCCAGTTAAGAATGCTCAACTGTACTGTAGCATATTCTTACTTGAAAAATACTGGTTGGGAAGAAGATGTTGATTCATCTCCTTCTTCCATTTCTGCACTTGAATTCTGGTCCTGAGCAATCTCATCAAACATTATCAAGGATTCTTGGGGTTCTTCTACATCACTGTCAGGTGAAGGCATGTATGCAACTGCCATCACTGGTGCTGGTGGTGAGGCTGCTGGAGTTGAACTTGATGATTTTATTTTTTGAATAGGTTTTGGACTACTAGTTTTAGCATTTGTTACAGAGTCTCCCGATAGCTCAATGAAGAATTTTCTCAGAAAGAATAATGAATCCTGTAAAGAAAAATATTAACCCTTTACCTTATCTAACAAACCAATGCATCCATCTGTATAAGTTACAAATTAAGCAATTGAGAAAAATATATTTTTTGAAAATTTCAACAAAACCATATCATGTGACCCCCTCATAACAAAGCGACTTAAGAGTTTATTGAAGGCAGTGCATAATTTGCCAATTGGAGGCGACTTCTCGGCCCAAGTCAGCTGGTTTCTGTATGTGACCACCTTGAATTTCAAGGTCCAACTTCAACCTCAAATTTATGTATTTATTTATTAGGGTTTAACGACACACTAACAACAGATGTCATATCGTGTTGGTGACAGCTTTATGGGTAGAGGAAGCAAAAGTACCCAGAGAGAACTACCGAGCAACAACGAGCAGCTGCCAGCTCCACAACACCGTAACACTGCAGCGAAGGCAGGGTTAGATTGGTTAAGACATGCGCACCATCGACGTGAAGTATGCCTTAGCATACAGCATCATCGTGCCTCCATTTGGACAAACGGGGTTCAGTGCCTTGCCCAAGGACACAATGCAGGAGTCCAAATCAATCGTTCAGACAGTCACCCATCCAAGGACTAACCGGGCTCAATGTTACTTAACTTCGGTGATCTGACGAGAGCCGGTTACCACAATGCCACCGCACCCATCTACCTCAAATATAAATACAGAGGCTTGATCTGCACAAACTGGAATCTCACTCTACTTAGCATAGTTCAAACTATATACAAAATGATTTTGAATAACGATTCCTTAAGAAGATGTTTATGTTATGTAACAGCCAAGTATGACAAGTGCTGTTCACAAAATCTGCCATTCAAATAGCATTATTTTTTCAATTTGTGAGGGTGGGTGGTAGGGGTTTAAAACAACCATCCGAGAAAGAGACTCATGGAGGATTGTTAGCTAAATTGGCAAGGTGTGTGTGTGTGTGGGGGGGGGGGGGGGGAGGGGGGGGGGTGGTTGGTAAGAGCAAAGAGGTGCCCTGCATGATAAAAAGAAGCAGGATTTAAAGAGTACCTTGATGGCATCTTTGAGATGTCACTGCTGTTCAAGTGGAGGTCAGGGTCACTGGCTAAGGGAAGTGTTGGGAAAGACAGTAAAAAGAAGTGCCAAATGTGTAATTTTGGAGTAAAGGAGACCCTGAAACACTTTCTATTAGAATGTCTAAAATGTATAAATCTGACAGAATACACTTCACCAGGAGTATAATGGGGAAATGGGATTGGAAAATGAAGGATATGCGGTTATTGCAAGACACAAAGGAGAGGATTAGTATGCTCATCGGAGAAACTGGAAAGAGTGTGGAATGCGATATCATCAAGCAGTATGTTTCTGGGTGTTGGGAGGAAAGAGAAGGCATGGGGTTATGGAGGCATTTGGGAGCACAGGGCTAATCATGGCCTTCTCACCTGAGAACCGCAATAAATAAGAGGTCGGCTGAGGTGTTATTTGTTATTAAGTGAGGTGGCAACTGTACTGGATTTTAAAGTGACTGCATTTGTAGTAAACTATTCCTCCATAAATATTTTCGCAGTCTTTTATTCATCTTGACAAATTAATGAGCTTTGAATGACACCGTATAAATGAAATTCAAAATTAAAAGGTTAATAGCTTTACCTGATCTATATTCAATCTAAGTGGCAGGAGGGACACTCTCAAAGAGCACTCTTGAGCGGAATGATCTGGATCTGGTCTGTTATGAACAGCTACTATTTTAACCTGAAAATATTTGATTAAGTTATGTTCACTTTTCATATATTTATTATTACAGTGGAGCCCACTTAATTGGATATCTTTTAACTGAATAACCCTTTTAATTGAATATAATTTCCCAATACAAAACCATTTACTGTACCTCCAGTACAAATTTGAACTGTTAATTGAATGTAGGTTATAGAGTAAACTCTGTTAATCGAATAAAAAACCTTGGAACCGGTCGAGAAGTTACCCTGACTCTCCCCCGTTTTCCTTTGCTTAGAGCCCTATTTGGCCTCAGGACATCCAATACAGTTATTTAATCTATTATATCTTGTTTGACAGAGCTCACGGAGCTCTGTCAAACAAGATATAATAGAATAAATGCTAAATTTATGTCTGGAATACAGAAAAGTGACACAATCCCTGTTAATTGAATAATTTTCATTGTCAAAGTGGCTATTTAATTATCAGGGTTCCACTGTACCAATTTTACTGTCTACCACAGAGCTGAACCACCCTTCCATTATTTAATTTCAATCTTTTAGCTTACCTTTTTAGTGTAGTATTTACCTAATATTGCACAAGGTTGTGGTGACATATAGCAGTTTATGGACTAGCCAGTAAACACATAATGTGTATATTGACCAGAGCGAAGTTATGGTCAATTGGTACCTTAACCCTCTTAACACTGATGAAAAAATACCAGAATCTTAAGCAACAACTTTCCATCAGTTCAACTAGAAATTTAACCAATTCGCTCGTGTTTGACAGAGCTCGGTGTGCTCTGTCAATCAAGAATGAATTGGTTGAATTTATATTTGCATTATGAGAAATATTTGCAGGTTGAAATTTTGACATTTAGACATTAGAGTGCAGAGGGTTAAAGGGTGACTAGCCAGCGCATGAAATGCCATATGGCTCGCAACCTCATACAATATTGGTTATATCATACAGAAATTATTACTTTACATAAATAGTATATCTTCCTATTTATTTATTTACTTATTAGTGTTTAAGGTCACATTCAGCATCTTTGTCTACATCATGACCGAAACAGAGGTAGGAAGTAAAGTTTAGCCAATCATTTATACCTATGTTGCCCATCTTAGAGGACTTTCACCTCAGGCATTGGTTCCAGGTTCTATTTTACCAGTAAAGCAGAACTTGTTTATCACAATAAACAAGCAATGATTCACTTCTCAGGGTTCCCATAGAAAAGTATACCTTCCAGCACATTGGAAAACTCAGAGAGAGTTAAATTTGTCATCAAAAGATAAATTAGTTGATTACACCACATAAAAAACATTGATATCTCTATTTTATCTTGCAGGATTTCACTTAGCCTTCCGCAACAATACTTAAAATGTTTTGCTATCATGAATGCTTATGACAATCTCGCATATATTATAATGTTTGGTCTGTTGTCACTTTACATGTCATGTAGCAAAATATGGACTGAGAGGGTGATAATAGATTAAGAGCAAAATGAAACTGGAGTGTAATATTATAAGTTATGTTGTCTGCAGTGGACTGGTATGAGTTCAGGAGAATTTACACCAGGACAAAGCACAGCCTCATCCTAGTATAAATTCTACTGATCCTATACCATTCTGAACCAGTCCACTGAGAGATTCCATCTGCAGCTAGGTTTACTGGAGGCATTGCTTAACACCCCGCATACTTAACACCCCGCATACTGATGTTGAATAATACCAAAATTTCAAGCAGCAATTTTTCTCATAATGCAACTATAAATTTAACAAATGCAATCTTGATTGACAGAGCTCACTGAGCTCTGTCAAACAAGATTAAATTTGTTAAAATCCTAGTTGCATCATGCGAAAAATTTATTGCTTGAAATTATGGTATTTTATTATGAGTGTGCAGGGAGTTAAGATATGCAATTAAAACCCAATCCAACAATTCCTTTCTGCCTAGGATGATTTCTGTGGATGTGTTTACCATCTATTTATATGTTAGAAAAAAATATTTCGATTCTAACAAAAAATCTTGAATAAATGACTTTTTTCTTTGTCCATTTAGGCATTTATAATTAGAATGCAGAATGAGTGTAAAAAATTGTGGTTCACATACAGTCCTGGTATAACCTGAATTTTAGAATTGAACATCACCATATTCTGGGAAATAATAAGACTTATATGTCACCATATTCTGAGTGGTAATCAGGCCTTTTGACCTTGGATATATTGCCCTCATTGGTGGCCAAAACAGATTGAAGTCAAAACGATGATAAAGCATTCTGAGTTAATCTAATACTCTGTCCACGATCATTTTTTAATGTACAGAAAAGTTGTCATCATGAGATACATCTATTTGAAGTTTTGCTACAACTTCCACCAATCTAAAAAAAATAAATATTGAGATCATACTATAGAGAGATTCTTGTTTGTAGGATGAGTGAATTGTCAAGTAAAATGAGTAAAATTATAGAGTCACTTGTCCTGCAAGGCATAAAGGTTTCGTAAAAGATTACCATCTCTGAACATGTTAGAGGTAGGGACAAAACTAAGGACGGGGTTGAACCCAAATACTTTTTGTAATCGGGACATTTTTGTCTGTATTGGAGTTCTAGATACTATACTGATTTTGCTCTTGCTGGAAATCATTTACTTTCTTATGAAACTAGAATTGATACTTGGATTTATGCAACAGACATAGTCAGCCATACAAATGGAGGTCTGTTGTACCCGATACAAGCTGTCAGGATCCAGCATGATTAATTTGGAGTAGATTACCTGCTAATTAAGCAAGAAACTGGGAAGTTCAAGCACAAAAATTTTCAAGAACTCTGGAACTATGACCCTGATTGACTGATACTCCAACAACATCATCCAGACATACCTTCAACAAAGGCATGCCTTGATCATGTAGTTGGAATATTTTAACAGTCTGCACATGAGCCATCACAGTCAGGACAAATTAGATTTACACAACCCCCTATTAATCATATTCACAACTGCCCTAGCTTGAGGTGAAATTAATGTTTTTCCAGCTTTAGAGCAGTTTCTGGGGTGGGTGGATGTTCTGACAAATGGATGTTTCAGCCACGAATGTGAATTAGGTTTGCATAACCCCCAATCGATCATTTTTCACAATTGTCCTAGCTTGAGGTGAAATAAATGTTTTGTCATCTTTACAGTAGTTTTTGGGGTGGGTGGATGCTATGACAAATGGATGTTTCAGCCACGATTGTTTCCTTTAGGATGTTTCAATCCAACATTTTTGTTTACAGGCACTCTTTCAGCACTCACAACAATAAATTGTCCCAAAATACATCTGTGACAATATGGATATATTTGCAGGAAATTATATAACAGATAATATCAACAATTTAAATAAAACTTAAATTAGGACAAAACCAAAACTTCAGTTTGAAAGGTAAACTCTCCTACCTGATCAACAAGCCAGAAAAACTTAATTTTGATTTTTATGGAATTATCAGAAAAGTGTGGTACAAAAATAAATGACATACCATGTTTGCATGAGTCTGTCGTGGCATATTTTCAGATGTGTAATGATAGAGAAATTTATTCATTTTAGATGAATGAAGGTGATCTTTGATCTCCAAGTCTTGAATCAACAGAACCTGTCTTGAAGCCTTAGGAGTAGTGACTGGATACACCTCATATTGCATTCTGACCTAAAAACAAAAATTCCCATAAAACAAAATTCAATAAGGTGTTATGATTTTTTACATCAAGCTAACTCATCACCAAGATTTTTCTCATGATGTACAGCAGTGCGTGTTTTCTTAAACTTGGAAATTAGAAATGCAGAAGGCATTGCCTTGACAAATGCACAGCAAGCCAGTACTGCTATGGTTGAAAAATGCTGTTGCCAAGGTCTATTAAAAAAATCCTTGTTTCAAAGCAATTTTTCCTCAAATTTATGATGAGAGAGTAGGGAGTGAGGAACGAGGGTTTGGGGATTTTTTGGGGGGAGTCAATCCCCAAAGCAGTCCTGAAAACAGATGAAATTATAAAGTTTAACTCTTTACACTATTCCGTAGAAAAAACAATGTTTTCAGCAGCAAATTCCCAATATTGCAGTTGAAAACATAAATAATTATATCTTGTTTGACAAAGCTGGGTGAACTCTATCAAACAAGATATAGTTGGTTAAATTTTAAGTCCAACAAGTGCAAAATAGTATACCTGAGGAGATTTGTGGGTAAAAGAAAAAGAATAATGAGGCAGATTTTCAATGATGAGGTTGGTGCCTGACAAACAAGTTTTTATGTAGCCCATGAAATGTGCACAATGTGACATTTTGTGGTTAAAATCTTTAGCATCCACCATCACCATCAAGCATTCATGATCTCACATTCATACAAGAAAGATCCTCTTCAATGCAATGTGCATGCCATTTGGTATGAGTAATCACCACAAGGATCCACCAGTCATTACGCAAACAGTACAGAGAGGTGTGGGCGACCAAAGGGTCCTTGTTAAGATTAGAGCACTGATGGTACTGTCAGATCAAGCTCTCCTAATCCACCATCATTAAAATTCTGCACACTGATGTCAGAACAATCAAATTTCAAGCAGTAAATATTTACCATAATTCCATTAGGAATTCAAAACATTCAATCTTAATTTACAGAGCTCTGTTCAATAAGACAGAACTGGGTAAATTCCTGGTTGCATTATCTGAAAAAATTGTTGCTTGGAGAGTTAAATGAAATTTATTATAAGTTATCTCTGCCAACATGTGTGGTTTATGGAGATTTAATATCTGGATGTTGGTGTTTAAATGAGACATCCATGTATAAAATCTCCACATACTAAACACGTTGGCAAAGATAACATTTTTGTTGCACTTGAAACACAATAGAAACATAGTGGAAACAAATTTAGAAACATAGTGGAAACAAATTAGTGGATGCGTTTCTCATGCTCCACAATCAGTTTGACTAAACTTGTGAATACTGGAGCGACTATAATTTAATCTAAAAATAACTCGTGAACAAATCAATATTGGAGATAGGGGCTATTTTGTTGACAGATTTACTATTATTTTATTTTTCTCAAGCTGTTTGATTTTATTATTCAACTATTATTTTTATAACAGCAAAATACGATCGAATTGTCAGAATTCTGATGATATTTGTGACTATTTTCAGTTTTTGGTTTAGTTTTTATATTGAGGTGAGTGAAAGCAAAAAGCTTTCATTTAAACCATATACCCCCAATGTTCCATGTGCCCTTATATCCTGGATGCTACACACTCTCATATACCTTGGATGTTGGGTGAGCCCTTTGCCATGGATATTTGTCCTAGACATTTGACCTATCAGAAGACAGAATTTATCAGGATACAGGGACAAACTTCTTTAACCCTTAAAGGCCTGGGGATTTTTAAATATTTTTGCTACACTTGGACAGTCTGCACCATTAGTTGTTTCTTGGCATGTCTTAATTTTTTTTTCTATTTTCAGCTATTTTCAGCTCCTGCAGTTCCCATGGGGCGATGGGAAATTTTTTTTTTTGCATAAATTAACTACTTATGACCCAATAAGCCCTCATATCAAATTTGGTTCAAATCAGCATCTCAGTTTCGAAAATAGAAATTTTGGACAGGGCAAATATACCCCCTCAAACTTCTCTTGAACAAATCTGAGTCTACACCTCAAAAGGAAGCTGCACACCAAATATCAAGTCTCTGCTACTGCTGGTTCATGAGAAGATTTTTTTAAGATTTAGGCACACTTTTTGTGCGTGGACCTACCAAGGGGCAGGGCATCTTGATTTGAACAAACCCAAACTGACACATGATAGGCAACATGCACACCAAATTTGGTTCAATTTGGATCAGTAGTTTGTGAGAAGTTGATAATGTAAATTTCACGATGGACGACGACAATGGTGGACGACAGATGGCAAGTGATAAGTTAAGCTCCCTTCGGTGAGCTAAAAACTGTGGTTTGGAAGAGAAAAATGAAAAAAACTGAAGTAATGTATATATTTTTTATACTTACCAATGGCCCAGACTCAGCTGGTACTAACTCAAAATTATCTAGGGCCTAACACAAATTTTGCCCCCAATCCCCAAAATTTGATGCAAAACTGAAAATTTGTTTCTTTTATAAGAGCCCAAGTTCCCAAAGGGAATGATGAGCCCAAAAGAGCCTAAGTGTGGACAAAATTATAATAATATCAATTGCCACACTACCGGAATATTTTATGTTACTTACAACCATCATTTCCCTAAAAATAATAGGAAACTACCTATACAAATAAAGCATTGTCAATGTAAACAACTTCAGAATAAAAAACGGAAACAAGACCCTAAGCAACACTGCCCAAAGTCAGTAACAGAAATAAAACTATCCGATGTAAAGAAAGATCTTCAGCAGAAGAAATAACGATACCTCGGATTGTGATGCACGACCAAAATGCCTAAACACCCCAAGGGTGAGGACGTAACCATAGGGATGTACAGAATAATCTTCTGTATAAAACGTTAAACTCCCAAGAAATTTTAAAAAAAAATTCAATAAAACAAGCCAAAATGCTTGAAAGTTTAACTGGGGGGCTTCAAGGAAGGATAGGGAAGGAACACTTAACAAACAGTGGAAAAATCATTAGCAAGAATGATGACGTCAGGCCCATGTCCCGAAAATGGGGAACATGAAATAATTTTTTTTTTTTAAATCACAGATGTCAGTTTGATGTTATCTGACTGAAGGGCCAAACAAAGAAAGATGTTTGCGCCAGTTTCGGTGACTTCCTGGCGTCTGCGCATGCATGGAGAGTAAATGTATGGAGGGCCAGATAGGATTTCTAATTTTTTCAGTTTTGCATGCAAATTTTAAAAGAATATCCTCATATTGAACAAAGTTATAATTCGTATATGAACCCAGGGACTTGGCTCTAACAAACTTGAATCTCACTCCCCTAAGGATGCTGCACACCAAATATCAAAACATTCCGACTGCTGGATCTGAAGAAGAAGATTTTTAAAGAAAATTCCTCATTTTGAACTAAGTTATAACTCGGGCTACCACAGTGAGCCCAAATATGAACCCAGGGACTTGGCTTGAACAAACTTGAATCTCACCCCCCTAAGCATGCTGCATACCCAATATCAAAAGATTCTGTATGCTGGATCTTGAGAAGAAGATTTTCAAAAAAATTTGCCTGAATTGCACTAAGTTCAAATTTGGACTCCTATACTGAGCCCAGATATGAACCCAGGGGCCGATTTGAACAAACCTGAATCAGCCTCACCCTATAATGTTGCATACCAAATATCAAAAGATTCTGCATGCTTTATCTGGAGAAGAAGATTTTTTAAGAAATTTGCCTGAAATGCACTAAGTTCGAATTTGGGCTTCTATAGTGAGCCCAAATATGAATCCAGGGAGCCAATTTGAACAAACTTGAATCAGATCCACCCCACAATGTTGCATACCAATATCAAAAGATTCTGCCTGCTGGATCTGGAGAAGAAGATTTTTAAAGAAATTTGCCTGAAATGCACCAAGTTCGAATTCGAGCTTCTATAGTGAGCTCAAATATAAACCCAGGGGGCCGATTTGAACAAACTTGAATCAGATCCCCCCTACAATGTTGCATACCAAATATCAAAAGATTCTGCCTGCTGGATCTGGAAAAGAAGATTTTTAAAATTTTTTCCCACTGCCTACAGTATTAAAAAGTGCAGACTCAGAACTTTTTCAAAGTCCCGAAACTGTACCCTACTATGATAAAACCGATGGCAATTTTTTTTACCAATCCTTTCTGTTGATCCTAAGGAAGCTTCACACCAAATTAAATTTCTCATTGCCATGCAGTTTTGGAGATATGTTTTTAGCTCCTGAAGTTCACACGGGGCTACAGGAAAAAAAAATTGGCATAAATTATGTACTTATGACGAAATAAGCCCTCACATAAAATTTGGTTCAAATCAGCCTCTCGGTTTGGAAAAGAGAAATTTTGGGCGGGGCCAAAAATGTTGCCCCTCCTATAACGACGCCAAATATAGTCCATCAAACTTCTCTTGAACAAATCTTTGAACAAATCTGAGTCTACCCTTTAAAAGGAAGTTGCATACCAAATATCAAGTCTCTGCTACTGCTGGTTCATGAGAAGAAGATTTTCAAAGATTTTGGTGCCCCTTGGGGGCATGGCACCACCCAGAAAGAGGGGCAACTTCATTTGAACAAATCTGAATTGGCATTAGGTAATAAACATTTACCCAACATTTGAATAAAATTGGGCTAGTGGTTTTGAAGAAGTCAATAATGTAAAGTTAATGCCGGACGACGATGGGCAGAATGTGATCAGTAAAGCTCCCACTGAGCTTTGCTCAGGTGAGCTTCGTTCAGGTGAGCTAAAAATATACAAATTACTATGAATTTATAATATATTTATACGATAACCCAATGGCCCAGACTAGCTGAATCGTAAAAAGGTGGACGGCCTAGGACTTCCTAAATAGTAGATCAACACAGCTCCAATCCCGTAATCCATGATGAAAGGAAATTAGAATAATTAGGAATTACATGTATGGCTCTCTATACAGTAATAGAGGAGACATATCTTAAATAAGGAGCCCAATTTAAGTAATTCCTTATTCTAAGCATGAAGACTATGCTAATTAGGATGTAACAAGATCGATCCTAATTTTTAAGGCAAGTCTGGACTAAGTCCCAAAATTTAGGATGGCGTATCTGAGAATGAGAGAAATTCCCCACAAACATACGCTATACACAATAAAACTCCAGCTGTATGCAGGATATAATTACAGACAAAACAGCTTCCTTCAAAGTTACATACCTATCAAGCTAGAGTAGAGGTAAAAATCACACACCACCCCCCCCCCCCCCCCCCCCCTCTTCTTTTGAAGGAATACAAAAGAAAGAGTGGAGCACTCTGGAATCAGTAAGAGCGGTACCAAAAAACAATATAAATACTCGTTGAACAGGCACTCAGGTATTAATTTATTATTAATAAATGGTGATTAATGCCCCTTCAGAAGTCAAGGCTATAGCGCCAATCCCAGTAATTAAAATTTCCTGTTATATAACGTACACCGTAGATGGCGTACACAGACATGTCGAAAACCGGTGATATAATATATAACATACTCATGTCCAACTGAACCACAATGAACGATCTCTGGAGAGAAAACACACTTTCCGAGGTAATCCACAGGCGACCTCATTCAGGTGTACAATAATTTTCAGTAACAACACTGTCCAACATGTACTATCCGATATCTATGACCATATACACGTGTGAATATGCGATTTGAGTACGGACATTAATAGAAACCTGGATCGAAGTCATATCGAAATCACCTCACCCGCATTATTTATTCGTTCATGTGCCAGTTATCAAATAATATAGGAACCGCGATGGTTTCTTCATGTCTAACTGACTCCATTATGCCACTAAAGGACATGAAGAATAAAACTTTCCCTGAAAGAAGGCCCTCTCATGGAGGAAGCTTCTAGGGAGCGTCCCATAACAGACACTTGAGAATACTGATCCAAGGTTTCTGTAACAGCAGAGGTGCTAATAGTAGAATTCACAAGGAGACTGTTTAATCTTAAACGTAAACTATGGAATCAAATGAATTGGAGGATACGAGTATCCTATCATTCATCCCCATGAATTCTGCAGAGCATCTACTGCATGCGCTCAATGGTTTGGGGATGGCAACACAAATGACGGTAAATAATTGTTCTGGTGCGTCGCAAACTATCATGGGTAGATCCCACTGGTAGCAAAACTGTTCAAATACTCGCTTGTTGAGCGTCCAATGCAAATGAAATAGGCGACGTTTCCGAGGAGCAAGTCTGCTAGTACGTTCAGATGACCTGGTAATTGACGGATAGAGATATGAACATGAAATAGAAAAATCTTCTCCGTTAGTTACCATAACGGAATGAATGGGTGCCACCTTGGTTCCTGATGTACGCTACTACTATCGAGTTGTACAACAGAATCTGAACATGCGTGTCGGCAACTAATGTGAATCTACTGATGTAGCACTAACAATACTGACATCATTCTTGATGTTTATGTGTTTTTCCAGGAACCGAGGGTCCCATGATCCCTACATTTCTAGTCTGTCGGACTCAGGGTCGTGCCCCAAACTACTGACTCACACCCGTCATAATCGTGAAAGCCAGATCTGGCAGTTGCAGCAGAACTCTCGAGTTAACCACTGAATATCTGCCCCAATATGGACCCTTTGCTACTAGATACGTTAAAACAATACTGGTCTCGAGCGAATGCGTCTTCACACTCCAGTTCTGGTTAAAGAATAACTGGAGGGGACGTGTGCATAAGCGACCCATCTGAATAAGATGCGTAGCCACTCCACACAACCCCATCAGTTGCATAAAGTTCTTGCTGTTAATGTGTCTGAGAGTAGACAAAAGCAAGCATAACAACTGACTAATTTCACTCTGGATAACAGCAGATGAACCAGATTGTTGTGAGACATTACAGAGTTCATTATTCGAGTGACAGCCCTGGGCGCTATCCTCAGACCGAAGCACATCACTCGGAACTGAAATACTATCCCTTGGACAACGAACCGTAGGTCCTTTCTGAATGCCGGATATACCAGGACATGAAAGAACGGATCCTTAGATCTATGTTTGTAGCACAGTCGATCACTTGAATGCTCGCTTTTACCGACTAAATGATAACCATAAATAAACTTTAGAGCTATGATAAACTTGTTATCCAGCTCCAGTCTATTATCGGTCAGAACGAGCTCTATGGCTTCGGTACGAGTAACAGGTGACTATAGAATCCTAGAGAATCTTGATTCTCGACAACCTCTATTACTTTCATTGTCAAGAGAACCTTTACCTCAGATTGGAGAGACTCTTATGCAAGGATTTGACAGAAGCATTGTCCATTACAGACATTAAGTTAGTTGTGGTTCTCTTGGAAAGATAGCTGCAGGTCTTCCGTACTAGTTATCCAGTTTGATGCGAATCTTGATAACCATCCGTCAACTGCTAAGCAATAGAGGTCCTAACCATCACCTGTAGTACCTGTGAGGGCTATGGCAGGAGAAACTATGTCTCCTTCGTGAAGAACCTCGAGCCAACGGCTTAGGGGCATCTGACCGGTAGCCTTGATCAGACCTAAGCCCCCTATCCGAGGTGCTGTGTGACGATCCCTAGAGTAAGGGAGGGTTACCTATACCCTCATAAGGAGTCCTTTTGAGACGGCTTTCTGTCTAGGACGTCTTTCCTTACTCCGTTCTGCTATTGCGGGTTGATTAGATGCTGACTTAAGGAGCAGAGTATTGATGCTTTCTTTGTAGGTTGGTCATAAACCAATGAAAGCTTATCGTCAAAAACTTAAGTGTCCAGAAACCGGAGAGACTCGAAGAGAGTTTTTCACCTTGTCATCTATTAAGGATGACGACGCAAGGGCTCTGTCACATCTGATTAACTCCAAAATAGCCACTGTTAAGGCAGAGTTATATGTGATAAAACATAATAGCCCTGGAAAGGATTCTTAAAGAGGTACGAACGTCCTCAAATTCCTTTCCGTTGAGACGTTGTGCCACAGCTCTTGAAGGTGATCTGTGTAAGACACTGCATCTAAATTCACTCTGAATGAAGAAATTGCCGTCTCAATTGTGTCTGAGCGAATAGTGAATGATGAAGGTAAGGCCATGACTAGGTCCTCAGCCTGCTCATCCAAACTCAGAGGAACTCTCTGTACATCTTCCCCAACCATTTTAAATGAACGTAGTCCAACAAACGGTAAATTTACGGAAGATGATGACAAGAAACCGCCTTTCTTCTTCCCACTGGAAAGTTGAATATGGCGTTGTCTAAATGGCCAAAGGCCTGCGACACCAGTATAGACTGAACTGGAAAAGACATGGCCTCCTCCGTTGTCTGGATAAAGTCAGCGTCCAACGATGCCAGCGATTTCTTCCCAGAAGTCACAGCATTCTGATTTGCTGGAACAAATTCAGGGTAGTATTGATGGATTAAATCCATTGCAACCATATGTTGTTCCAAAAGGGAAGGGTAATCCTCCCTCTCACCATCCATCTGAATCAACTGAAATTCACGGTCAGCGGCATCTGAACTTGTAGATGACTGGACCGACCCAGCACCATCCGACAGCTCAGGTTTTGAGACTGCCGTCTGCTGCTTTTGCACTCGCTGGGATGCTGTGATGAGCTGCGCAATCTGCGACAGCAAGTCCGTTACAGAGGCCTGAGGAGCAGCGGTCTTCTGTTTCCTGGCCGCCGGCTGCTCCTAGGACAGTGTGTCCGAGATGGCTCTTTTCTCTGGACATCTCGATAAATGAAGCCTCGTCTCCTTAGCTACCGGATGGTTCGACTTCCTGACGATGAGTGGTCACTTCTCGGTGATGTAGGCTGATATCTGAAGTCGTGTAGCTAAGGTGCGGTCGTGTGTGCTTGGAAGATACTGATGCAGAAGCTAAAACTGTAGCCAAAGCTGGCTGTGAACTGAACGGAGCGTCCCAGATGAGAGGCATGGACGTATGCTCCGACTGACGCAAGTTACAATCACCACATCTGGCCCCAGATGTTGTTGGGAAAGAGAGGCGGCTCGTACGTTCGCGGTCCTTTCAGACCTCGCCGAGCTTCCCAATGAACTTGCCGGCTTCTTCTTCTGTTCCGTCGTCGCTGCGTGAGCCTGTTTATATTTAAGGTGCTCGCTATACCCAATCCACCTCTTAGACTGCAACGGACACACCCGGTGTCACGGTACCCACGGAAGGAGCAATGCTTTACCGGTCGAGCTAGCTGGCGACAGGGAACTGAAACCACTGGTTTGTGGTTTATAGCCCTGCCCAATGTTCATGAGCACCTAGCCGATAGCTCTGTTTGACGATGGCAGCACACTAGGCATCATGTAAACATCACCATGTCCTTGTTCCTCTGAAATAGAAACTAAGAAAGGAGAATGACTCTATGGTGAGAGGGCTGGCAGTGGCCTCACGCCGCTAACAACGTACAGTGACACCCATCTCCACACATCCCATCTGACACATGCTGAGCAAGAATTAGAGGGAGTACATCAACTACAAGCAAAGCAACCAACATGTAAATCAGAGGAAAGGCTTCCTCGCCTTGCATTTGAGCAATATTCTTCATAACAAAGCAAAATAAAGTTGATCGTACTCCCACCAACTCCACATTAAATATTAGAAAAAGTACATAACAAATAACATTCAAAATATATATCGAAAAGTTAAAAAATTTATAGTAATTTATATATTTTTTATACTTACCAATGACCCAGACATAGCTGGTGCTAACTCTTAAAATATAGGGCCAAACACAAATTTTGCCCCCCAATCCCCAAAATTTGCATCTAAAACTAACGAAAACATGTCCTGAAAGGCCCTCCACACCTCGCCCCCACTGCGCATGCGCAGTGTCAAGGACGTTCCGAAATTGGCGCCATTTATCATTCTAATAACCAGTGCCTGGTAAGCGCTATGTACTCAGCGGGGAGGCAAGAGTTCCCAACTCCTGGGAGGGCCATCCCCGTCTGGGTCATTGGTAAGTATAAAAAATATATAAATTACTATAAATTTTTTAACATTTTTATACTGTACCAATGACCCAGACATAGCTGAATAGTAAAAAGGCTGGAGGGCCAAGGACATAGAGCAAAATGGAATACGCTCAATAAAATAAAATAGAGTCATCCCCTGTAGGGAAAAGAAGTAATAGGCCTTACATGTATCTTTCTTATTTATGATAAATTAGAAAGATACAACACCTTCCAAAAATTGAGCTTCATACATCCATGTACTCTATTAATATCCAATAATCCTTATACTAATAATTTTTAAAGTAAGCCAATAATAAAGTAAGTCTAGAGAATAGAGACTCTTATACTCTTAAAAGTGTGTGTGAGAATTGCATAATCATGTCCGTTGACATATGCAATATTCAAAAGCTATACTTTAAAAACTAAGACTTGAATGAATTTTATAAACTTAAACTTCTCACTAAACAACCATCCCAATAACAGCTCAGAATTACTAACTCCGGAGGAGGTATCCCCTTGTTTTCATAGTAAAAACAGGTGACCCAAGGGAACACCCTCCCCCCCCCCCCCTTTTTCTTGCCCTGGGTCAAATAGCCCAGAGCGAAGAGGGCAGCCAAACGGAGACACTGCCAAAACAGACAGCCTACCTAGCTATAGTAGCAACTGTTAAGTGAATGACATTCTGAGCAGTAGATAATAGACCTAACAATAGAGGCCTCCAGAAATGGACTCGATATTTCTGAGATAAAATTCATGAATGGATGGCTGAGCGCAATGAGCAGCCTTCAAAAATCTAAAATAGCAACACTATTAATGTAAGCCCAAGAAGTAGAAGAACTCTTACTTCATGAGCCGAAATCTTAAGCACAACTGCTAAGCCAATGATATACCATAAGCAGTACGCTAGTTAATAGAATCCATTAACAATAAAATGGAGCGTAACGTCCTTCTACTAGACATCAAAGACAGAAGAAGCTTACGCCCTTGTAATAAACAGATATCTGTTTATAAATACATAAACTGTACCCGGAAAGAGTAAAGGCCTATGCCCATACGAAGACGGAAGGACCTTAAAATAATAGGTTCCGGATAATAGGAGCCTAATTCTTATGCAACAATCCAACCTAAATAGTAACGGAAGTATTGATTCCGAAACTATGAAAGTGAAAATCATCCATCGATAGTGCATGAAACTCACTGACTCTACAGTAAAAGAGAAACCAACAGAATTACTGTCTAAAAGGTCAGAATTTGAAAACTACTGTTTCCAGAGGCTCAAATGATTACTTAGCTAAATAAGAACCGAAGTTAAAATCCGTATAGGAATTTAATCTAAAGATTCTAAGTCTATTTATCAAAAAGTTACTAACTGACTTAGATAAAGAGACAAAAGACTCAATTGTAAACTATCGTAGAGTGCATAGGTATGAGGTACATAAACCTATAACCTAAATAACAATAGGCTGCAGTAGATCTTGTGAAACAAGTATACTAAAAACTAGCAATGCGTAGTATGGAGGGATCAACCATATGAACATAATGATCCCTACACCACGACGGAAGAGCCTCCACTTTAGTCGCATAGAATAGCGAAGAAGAGGATCTCCTATAGTAAGAAATCGCGTCCAAAACTCGTCCAGTACAGTGCTTACAATGCAATACGGACCACACAACGGAATACATGAAGGTTGCGACCTTGCTGGTTGTGATAAAGATGACACGATTTACCCAGTGAAAAAAGATCCTCACATAGAGGAAGATTTCACGTTAAGATCCACAGTAGACAAGAGAGTAAATTACTCATGATCTCTGTGAAGATAGAGATGCTATCAACAGAAATGTATTGTGGTTGTTTATCTTAGCAATACCTGCTAAAACAACAGCGCCGGAGGATACGCGTATCCTATCATTCCGTCCTATAGATCAATAGAGCGTTAGCAGTTTTAGCTCAGAGATCTGGACAAGCTAACACATACGTCTGCAATTGATAAGCAAGCTGTGTCATAAATAAAACATCATTGGGCGCTCCCATAGATAGCAAATCTGATAAATACTTGTTTGTTGAGAGTCCATTCTGACAGCAACAAGCGACCCGTAAGAGAACGGGAGTGCGATAAAACAATCAGACGACCCAGAATATGACGGACCAAAACTGAACTTGGTGTACTATAACCAACAGACGGATTCTTTCCATTAAATTGAATAACGGAAACGAAAGAGTGCCTCCCTGGTTCCGGAGATACGCCACTACTGTCGAATTAAAGGACAGGAATTTGGGCATGCGTTTCTGAATAAAGTTCATGCAATGACATAAAGCAAGCCTAAAAAACATTATTCCGCGGAAGTTAAACTGATAGCTAAAAGACTGCGGAACCCAAAGACCCTGGCACTTCGAATCCGTAGGGATCAGTATATATCCCAATCTGTTTGACTGGCAACCGTCATAACAGCCACACTAGGGTCCGGCAACTGCGGCGGCACTCTCTGAGTCAACCACCGAATGTTTGCCCCAGTCTGAATCTCTTGTAACACTATATAGACAAGAGAATGTATAATCAAGCAATTCATGGATTGCCGGAAAGTTGCCGTCGAAGAGAAGCTCCTCCGAGAACGAAGCGACTCTGAGAGAGTTCTTAACCTACTATCCACGCGTGGATGTAGCTAGGGCTGTATCACGTCTAACCAACTCCAATCAGCCACTGAAGGGCGGAGTTATACGTGAACAAACTACTGCCCTCAAAAGAAATTACATTGAGAATAATATCCCGTAAATCTTTTCTTGAAGACGTAATGATAACGCCTCAGTAAGGCGGATTACGTATAATAAAGCGTCTAAGTTAAGTCTACTATACATAATGTCGTTCCCAACATTGAAATTGGAAAAGACATAAACGGCGAAAAAGAATATATGCAGTCTTTAATCACACCGTCTAGACGCATATGAACTCTCGGTATGCCCTGCTCTGCCAAAATAAACTATATGTAAAAAAGATAAAATGGCAGAAATGAGCCACGCGGACAAGAAACTAAACTATCATGCTTAGTAGCAGGCTTGTATATATATATATAATATATATAGCGTCGAAAAATAAAACACATGTTGTAATGACAATATTGGACTGCGTCGGTAAGTCAGGGACAAAGTCCCTGTACCGATCGAAAAATCCGAGTCCAATGACGCTATAAGTCTCTTATCCAAGATCGCAGCAATGAAGTCCGAAAAATAATCACTGGAAGAAATGCCAGAAGATATGAAAGGCATCTTCCGATACAACTAAAGGGAAAACTCGAAATCTTTCGAATCCCTTTCGCCATCCTGTCGGACCCTATAAAGCGTTCGGTCGTCCGTAGCTTGATGCAACCGCGGACCGCACCGACCCAGCGCCGTCGGATAATTCCTGATTCGACCGAGAAACCGTCAATTGCTGGGATGCTGCGAAACAACTGTGCTAACTCGGATAGCACGTCCGTCACTGAGGCCTGAGGAGAAGCGGTCTTACGATGCATTGCCGCAGGAAGCTCCGAGATCGTTACCCCGTGCATACTTCCAATATGCGAGCGAACGGAGTGTATAGGCCTCGTGTCCCTTGGCTACCGGATGGCGCGACCTATTCGCTGTGGAATCACTGAATGCCGAAACTGATCGGATACTCGAGGTCACGTAGCCAATGTGCGGTCGTGTGCCCTGCTGTGAGGATGAGGAAGCATTAAAGACAGTCTCTCGGACTGTCAATATAACGGAGCGTCCCGAGCAACGGACATATGCTCCGAATGTAAAATATCTGAACCACAACATGCGGTCCCCTATGTTGTTGGCTTCCTCCGATCTGTCCTCAATCTGCCGTCACTGGGTGAGTACTAAAGTAATTAAAGTGCTCGCATCACCCAAATCTCCTTCCTAGACCGCAACGGACGAACCCGGCAGCCGAACCATTCGATGAATGTACGCTACACCGGGTGAGCTAGCGAATGTCACTCCGTAAGCGATAGACATATTCCATGAGCACTTATTGCCGCTAACTCTTCAATAACTATGACGACAGAGGCACACTTTTGAAAGACATCTCCATAACTCTTCGAACAAGAAACCAGAAATGCTTGGATAGCAAGCATAAAATAATAATATATATAGCGTCGTTCAATAATTCGAAAGTTTGTGTGACATTATTGGACTATGTCGGAACTGAGGGACGATGTCCCTGAACCGAACCAAAAATTTCTAAGTCCACCGACGCTATCAGTTTCTTATCCGGCATCGCAGCATATGTTGTTCCGAAAGGGAAAGCTTGAAATCCACCGAATCCCTTTCGGTATCCCGTCGGACCGGATGAAACTTTCGGACGTCCGTACCCGCTTCTGCGGAGCGTCCCGACCCAGCATCGTCGGATAAAATATATGCGACAGATTCAGTTGATGCTGGGATGCTGCGATAAACTGTGCTATTAAGGAAAGCACGTCCGTTCCCGAGGCCTGTGCAGTAGCGGACTTACGATGCATTGCCGCTGGAAGCTCCGTGTACGTTGACTCCCGCACACTTCCTATGCGAACGTCCGGAGTCTGCAGGCCTCGAGTCCCCGGCTACCGACCCAGCGCTGTCGGATAATTCTCGATCCGACACCGTTACTGTCGGCTGCTGGGATGCTGCGATAAGCTGTGCTATGTGCACAAGAATGTCCGGCGTCGAGACCTGCGGAGGCGCAGTCTATCGGTGCTTCGCCGAGGGCAGCTCCGCATCAGATGGCTCCCGCATACTTCCTATGCGAACGTCCGGAGTCCATCGGTCTCGAATCCCTGGCTGCCGGATGGTGTGACCTGGTCGCCGAAGAATCCTTGATCGGCGAAGCTGGTAATATATCGGCGGTCACGCAGCCAAGGTGCGGTCGTGTGCGCTGACGAGAAGAGGAAGCCTTAGCAGTCTCAGCGGACTGCCTATACAACGGAGCGTCCCGAGCGACGGACGTATGCTCCGCTAACGACACATTTGTACCACAACATCTGGGGCCAGATGTTGTTGAACGAGAGAGGGGCCTCTCTCGCTTGCCGTCCGGATGGACCGGAACGAGCTATGAACCGGACTAAAAGGCTTCCTCCGTTCTCCCTCCGATCCGCCGTCACTGGGTGTGCATTAAGTTAATTTTATAGTGCTCGCATCACCCCAAAATTCCTTCTAGACCGCAACGGACGAACCCGGCTGCCGAACCATTCGGTGAATGGACGCTACACCGGGCGAGCTAGCGGACGTCAAAGGCCGTCGAACCTACTAGGGTCCTCTTAGGCAATTGGCGTATTACATGAGCACTTTTCCGCTAGCTCTTCATTAATTGTGACGACGGAGGCACACTGTTGGAAGACATCACAGATACATCACCCTAATCTTGATCGTCTGAAATAGAAATTGATAAAGTAGAGTGACCCTGCGGGGAAAGGACCGAAGTGTCCAAATCCCCAACAACATACCGTGACATACGCTTCCCATATTGTCATCGAAATCATACGATAGAGAACAGGAGTTAATGCGAGTACACTGACCACATATAGAATGATAATAAGGTCAGAGGAAGACTTCCTCTTAAAACAATTGATCAATATCCTTTCAAAGTGAAAAGAAAACAAGTCCTGGTACTCGCACTAACCCCTGGCAATCAAAATACATAATAATAATATGATCCATTAATATAGAAAAAATAATTGAAATCAAAATATTTTGAAAAAATATTTTTTCAGAACAGCCCAAGTTTCTGAAAAGTAACGTTGAGCCCCAATGGATCCCAAGCCTAAGTGTGGATAAAAATTTTAAAAATATTTTAAACAATTTATTCAACACTTACGAACAATAATAATGTATCTAGTTATGATTAAAATAACATAAAGATATTATTATTTAGAAATCCCCCCCTCACACAGAGGGCTGTTGTAAATGTAAACAATGAGTGTAAAAACACTAAAATAAGACTCCAGGCACCCAGGCCCGAAATCAGTTACCAAAAATACACCATCTGATGCAAAACAGAGACTTCCAGGGAAGAAACTGCAGAACATCAGATGGTAGATGCAGAACACAACGCCTAACCACCCGTAGGTGAAGACGTAAACATGGGGAAAGAACAGAATTCATTCTGTTATTAAGCTAAAACTCCCAAGAAATTTTAGTAATAATAATTACAGAAACTATGCCAAAAGCATGGGAGAATAGCAAGGGGGACTTAAAGGACAGGGAGAGAGGAAAAACACTTGAAAAAACAGTGTAACTAAATAATCAGAATGACAACAAAATGGCTGCTGCCTTGAAAATAGGTAACTTAACATAATTTCATTAAAAAATTTTAAGTTACAGCCCTGATAATATTCTGTCACACATTCTTTTCCTCTCCTCCTTTTCTATCCTCCTTAGAATCACCATTTCACTAATATTTATGTGTCTGGCATCATTTAAACTGAGATTTAAAAGCACAAAGATCAGTCAGATGTTAACTGATGAAGGGCCAAACTTAGAATGATAAATGGCGCCAATTTCGGAACGTCCTTGACACTGCGCATGCGCAGTGGGGGCGAGGTGTGGAGGGCCTTTCAGGACATGTTTTCGTTAGTTTTAGATGCAAATTTTGGGGATTGGGGGGCAAAATTTGTGTTTGGCCCTATATTTTAAGAGTTAGCACCAGCTATGTCTGGGTCATTGGTACAGTATAAAAATATAATTTACACAAAAAAAATTTTCGAAAAATTTTGACAAGAGCCCAAGTCCCCAAATGGAACGATGAGCCCAAATGTATCCCAATAGAGCCTAAGCATGGACAATTTTTTTTTATTATCCAAAAAATTAATTGTTACACTACCGGAATATTTAATGTATCTTACAACAGTCCTACCAAGATAATAAATAGGATAATACATATATAAATAGAGCATTGTCAATGTAAACAATGTCAGAATGAAAACCGGAAACAAGACCACAGGCACTGAATAGCACGACCCGAAGTCAGTAACAGATTTTGAACTATCCGATGTAAAGCAAGATCTTCATCAGAAGAATGAAAGTGTCAATGATACTTTAGCTTAACTTGTCTGTGTATTGTGTTTGATGAAAAGGATAATGTTCAATGTTTATGAAAGATTATGAAATAAGACAAGAATTGTGATAATTGGGAATATGTTAATTTCTGATCCCTGTATGCTATGTTTTTAATGAAAGTGTCAATGACACTGTAGCTCAACTTGTTAAGACATGTACATGTATAGTATGTGGCACAATAATGACAAACATCTGGGTAATGACCTGATTACAAAGGTATATATAAAGTATTGTAACGGTCTGTACATAAATACGGAACGTAGCCTGTAACAAATGTATAGGTAAAGTATTGTAAAGGTGGGTGACATTCTGATGCTAAACTAGAGAAGAAATCTTTGAGTCCCAGAGTGGGTCTGACTGAACCCCAACATATTTGTTCTCATAGCTCAGTGAAAACAAAGGCACCCCAAAACACACTCGTTCCTTCCCAAGATGAAAACAAAGGTACCCAAGAAGTTTCGTGAAGATCAGTTCATAAATACGAGCTGTGTAGAAGTTGTAACAAAAACTGACTGGACCTAATTTCGGTACAAAATGGCCACTGGCAGCCATCTTGAATTTTGGACCGCACCCAGAAACCCTCATTCTCATCCCAAGGTGATAACAAAGGAACCCAAGAAGTTTCGTGAAGATCGGTTGATAAATACAGCCTCTAGCACAAGCCGTATTGACATGTGCACTTACAGTGTATAATTAGCACTGAATAAATCAAAGTTCATCTAATTTGCATAATTTCTGCACGAGAAAAAAAAACGTATTAATGTGATGTATTCCATGTTACTAAACATTTATAAAAAAATTTATTCAAATCAGAACTTGCATACAGAAGTTCTGTACAAAAGACTGATTGCACTAATTTTGGTACAAAATGGCTGCTGGTGGCCATCTTGAATTTCGGACCACACCCCAAAACACTCGTTCTCATCCCACGGTGATAACAAAGGTATCCAAGAAGTTTCGTAAAGATCGGTTCATAAATACGGCCTCTAGCCTGAGCTGTATAGAAGTTGTGTACAAAAAACTGATTAGACCTAATTTCGGTACAAAATGGCTTCGCCAAAGTTGAGCTAATAAAAATAATATGAGGTGTACACTGTACTAAAGAGCTAAGGGGTGGGTTAATATAACCTCACAGTTAATGTATGTGGCCCTCACAGTTAACGTATGTCAACGAAAGTTACCAAGTTACAGTGAAATTATTCCAAAACGAGGCATCCTATCAAGTTACATTGAAATCCCTTCATAAATATGGCCTGTAGACTGTGCTAAAGGTTTTCAGGCTTCAGGCCTGTGTAGCTATGTCAATAAACCAATTGCAACTAAAAGGGGACGTCCTCATTTCGACATTATACTGAGTCATTCTACTAAATAACAATGAAATCCCTTCACAAATGCGACTTGTAATCTATATTATTAAAGTTTTTCAGGTTTTGGGCTCGGGAAGCCATCATGGTTGAATGATCATGACCAAAAGGGGGCATTGTCATCTGGGCATAATCTGGAGTGATCCTACGAAGTTACAATGAAATCTCTTCATATATATGACCTCAAGGTTTTTGGGCTTCAGGCTCCTGAAGCCGTCACAGTTGACCAATCACGACCAAAAGAGGATGTCATCATCTAGGCATTGTATGGAGTCAACCTAACAAGTTACAATGAAATCCCACCATAAATACGACCTATAGACTACTTTTGAGGTTTTGGGCTTGGGCAGCCATCAAGGCTGAATGATCGCTACCAAAAGGGGACGTTCTTATCTAGACATTATTTGGAGTCATCTTACCAAGTTACAATGAAATCCCTTCATAAATATGACCTGTAGAATGTGCTAAAGGTTTTCAGGCTTCGGGCCCCTGTAGCCATCACAGTTGCCCAATTGCGTCCAAAAGGGGACGTTCTCATCTAGACATTTTATTAAGTCAACCTACCAAGTTACAATGAAATCCCTTCATAAATATGACCTGTAGACTGTGCTAAAGGTTTTTGGGCTTTAGGCTCGGGCAGCCATCATGGTTGAATGATCGCAACCAAAAGGGGAAGTTCTCATCTAGACATCATACGGAGTCATCCTACCAAGTTACAATGAAATCCCTCCACATTAAATATGACCCACAGACTGTGCTGAAGTTTTTGGGTTTCGGGCTTGGGCAGCCATCACGGTTGACAGATCATGACCAAAAGGGGACGTTCTCATCTAGGCATTATACAGAGGCATCCAAGTTACAATGAAATCCCTTCATAAATATGATCTGTAGACTGTGCTAATGGTTTTCGGGTTTTGGGCTCAGGCAGCCATACTGGTTGACCAATCATGACCAAAAGGGAAAGTTCTCATTTAGACATGACCCCAAACCTGCATATGAAATTTTGTGACGATCAGACAAGAACTACGGGGTGTAGCCTGTGCTAAAGGAAAATGTGAACAGACTCACAGATTTACAGACGAACAGACTTCCACACGCGTGATGGCAATAGTTTATCTTGACTTTGTCAAGTTGAGCTAAAAATAGGCCAATGAAATCATCAGATGTGTACCCATACACGCAACTAGTAAAAAGCTGTATGACGGAGGGCCACCACGGATGCCGACATTATGTACACCCTACATGGTATGGGTACATATAGAAATGGATTGGAGGAGTGTCTAATTTGATGGATAAAGGGTTAATATCTCTGGATCAAATTATCAGATTTACATAAAAAACTATACAGCACATCAGTAACCAGAATACATATGTAAAATAACATGACAATCGGATTGATATTTTTTTAGTTATCTCATGCCAAAGGGATTGGAGGAATTTTCAATTTGAAGGATAAACGGTTAATATCACAGGATCAAATTATCAGATTTACACCAAAAGTTATACAGCTCGGCATGTCAGTAACCTGAACACAAATATAAAGTAACTTGACAATCCAAGCAATATTTTTCAAGTTATCGAATGCCAAAGGGATTGGAGGAATTTTCAATTTGAAGGATAAAGGGCTAATATCTCAGGATAAAAATAACAGATTTACACCAAAAACTATACAGCTCAGCACATCAGTAACCTGAACACAAATATAAAGTAACTTGACAATCCAAGCAATATTTTTCAAGTTATCGAATGCCAAAGGGATTGGAGGAATTTTCAATTTGAAGGATAAAGGGTTAATATCTCGGGATCAAATCATCAGATTTACACCAAAAACTATACAGCTCTGTGGCTATTTTTATGGGACTACAATAAAATGCATGTCCATTATATTAAAACAAGTGATTTTGGGGAAAATTTTTGGGGTGGTAGCAAACCCTGACCCTACCCTTTACTGACCCTAACCCTACTCCCCCACCCCCAATTCTAAACCCCACCCCACCCCCACCACTAATGAAAATTCAATATATTCCTAGTCTATTTTAACTAAAATGCATGTCCATTGTATTAAAACAACTTTTGGGGTGAAATTTTTTTGGGGTGGTAGCAAACCCTAACCCTACCCTTTACTGATCCTAACCCCACCCCACCCCAACTCTAACCCCCCCCCCCCCCCTAGAATAATGACATTTGACTATAAGACTAGTCACATAAATTGCAGTAGGCATCTAACCCCCATTTCTACCAACAAATAGCCACCTAAACCCCCATATGTCTGCCGGACGGACAGGCTGATGGACGAAGGATGGACGAATGACGGATGGCCAGTCCGGATGCCGGCATTATGTGTACCATACATAGTATGGGTACACATAAAAAATGATACATCAGATGTACGATGCATGACCCAAACGTCTAAACACCCCTAGGGTGAGGACGTAACCATGGGGATATACAGAATAAACATTCTGTGTAACACGTTAAACTCCCAAGAAATTTATAAAAAAGATTTCAATAAAACAAGCCAAAAGGCTTGGAAGTTTAACTGGGGGGTTTCAAGGAAGGATAGGGAAGGAACACTTAACAAACAGTGGAAAAATCCTTAGCAAGAATGATGACGTCAGGCCCATGTCCCGAAATTGGGGAACATGACATAATTTTTATAAAAATTATAAAGTAACAGCCCTGAATGTTTCAAACCACAGTTTCTTCCTTCCTTCATCCAGTTGTGTCCTTGGATCCACCAAATTAATCATTGATTTGTCTGCCATCATTAAAACTGAGATTTAAAAGCACAGATGTCAGTTTGTTGTTATCTGACTGAGGGCCAAACAAAGAATGATGTTTGCGCCAATTCCGATCACTTCCTGACGTCTGCGCATGTGCAGAGAATAAATGTTTGGAGGGCCAGATAGGACTTTTAATTTTTGGTTTTGCATGCAAATTTTGGGGATTGGGGGAGGGGGAGGGGGGGGGCAAAATTTGTGTTTGGCCCTAGATATTTTTGAGTTAGCACCAGCTAGTCTGGGCCATTGGGTTACAGTATCAAAATACGATTTTTTCAGTTATTTAAGAATAAATATTGTAAAAATTGTGAAGTGGCAATGGAGAAGATAATCTGGACTTAAATTTCTGTGCACAAATACCTAGAATGTGTACCATACACTTTTAGTACAAAGGGGTGGGGGTTGGTATGGAAACGAATGGAAGGTATAGTAGGTTGGAAAAAAAATTGTTTAAACGTTTTAAGAAAAAGGTTAAAAGAATATTCTGCTTACAATTTTTGAGAGAATGCTAATGGCATTCTCCAATAAATTGTCACATAACTTATCTATCTGAAGCAATTTATTTCTATTGTTTAATTAACATTAAGCCCACAATAAAAATAGATGGTAAATAATGAACACTGACTGTTACTTACTTTTGACAGTTGTAGTTCCATTAACATCTCATGGTTTCTGCCAGGTCCACCCTTTATCTGCCAGGTGAGTTTTGTCTGTCCCAAGGCTTCATCTTTTGATGTCCTTCCCAGAAAAGACCTACAACAATTAGTTGATAACTATAAGCAAGGGCTGAAGAGATTAAGACAGAACACAGCGAGTGTGGTGTATGCAGGACTGGAATCAATGACCCAAGTTCGAGTTTTCCTTGTATTTCACGAGCGACGAAGATAGGCATGAAATGCAGGAAAAATTAAAATTTTTTTAGTAAATTTTGTTTCTTAACATACCTACCACAATTGTTTACAATTGGCTGTAACATAAGTGCAAGCCCTACTTCGGAACTAACTCAAGCTTTTAGAATCTTTTCCAAACGAGTTGGAAAAGTACTAGAGTGCAAAAGCACGAAAAAGATCGAAAAAAGGGTCGAGCGAGACCAGCGCTCGAAATTACAGGTACTCTCTCTGCACACCTCTTGCGTTTACCGAGCGCATGCGCAACAACCGTGACGTCAATTCCGTATTTCCGCCAACGAGAAGTTTGTGATTTAGCGGGGAGGCATCAATATCAAAGATATCCCCAAGGAGGGTGAGCCTCCGGTAAACAATTGTGGTAGGTATGTTAAGAAACAAAATTTACTAAAAAATTTTAATTTCTTTTCAACCTACTCACAATTGTTTACAATTGGCTGAATAAACAATAGGAGGAGGTGAATCACATAACCAATACCAACAAGAGTAGCAGAACGAAAGCAAGGATGGCAGAGAATAACGAAAACCTGTAATGAAGATAGAGAGAAGGCACCTGAAAAGAACAAGGCTGAGCGAAGCACAACCTCGATAAAAACAATTTTAACGAGGATGCACAACAGCCTGAGCAGCAACGAGAGGGCCTCAAGAATAAAGGTCCTCAGATTGCTGCTGAAGGTGGCGGAGATAAAAGGAGAAGGTAGAAGTATTCCTCCAGTAAGCCGCATTCATAACATCCCGGAGCGAACTGGAGAACGCCCAGGATGTAGAAATGGCACGAATCTCATGAGCATTAAGCCGGTTTGAAACAAGATCGGACGCAGACAAGCGAGAATAAGCCAGCTTGATTGCAAGACAGATCCACCTGGAAATGGAATGGGAAGAGATGGACTGCCTCTTAGGAATGAGAGACAGAAAGAATCTCTTCCGACCCCTCCTAATGAACTGAGTGCGAGTAATGTAAGACTTGATCACACGAACAGGACAAAGAAGAGGCCTCCGGCCATCTACAGCAGGGAGAGCCCGAATGCAGATGGGAGGAGGTACCGAATCAGGAAGTTGATTCTTAGCCAGAAAAAAGCAATCAGTAGTGAAGGTGACACTGTTAGCCTCATTTTGGAAGAAGGCAGAATCAACAGATAGCGCATGAAGCTCACTGACTCCACGAGCAGAAGCAAACGCTAGAAGAAAAGTCGTCTTATAGGTGAGAAAATGCATGTCGATCTCCGATAAAGGCTCGAATGGCACCCCCTCCAAACAGTGCAACACCCATGCCAAGTTCCACTTGGGTGTAAGACGCAAAACTCGAGGCCTCTTCAAAGAAAAGTGCTGAATGAGTTTGGAGAGAAAAAGATTACGACTGATGCACCGCTTTCCCACATAAGAGAAAGTATCAGACAGCATAGACCGATAGCCCTTAATCGTAATAGGCTGGAGGCCCATGGAGTCAAAAAGAAAAACCAGAAAATCTGCAATTTGAGCGATTGACGGATCACGGTAATTTACATTGTGATCTGCACACCAGTGGCAGAAAACCTTCCACTTGGCGGCATAAGTCATGCCAGTGGAATGTCGCCACGATGCAGAAATGCACTCCACTGATCGTCTCGAAAAACCTCTACGTCGGAGACTGGATCTGATAAAAGACAGGCGTGAAGGGACAGGCTCGCCAGGTTGTTGTGATACTTCCTGGGACGATCCTGTGAAAGAAGATCGCGACGTAGAGGTAGACGAATCGGCCTATAGAGGCCGCAGCAGATTGATCCACACCCTCTGTGGAGACAGGGGTGTGATCAGAATGATCCTGCAACTGCAAGCACGAATCTTCGCTAATACTTGAGGAAGAATCGGTGCAGGAGGAAAGGCATAGCCGACCCAACCTGTCCAGTCCAGAGACAGAGCGTCTACTGCAAATGCCAGAGGATCTGGACAAGGGGAGACAAAGGTCTCTACCTGATGATTCCAGCGAGTAGCAAAAAGGTCGACCTGAGGACAGACCCACTGCTCGCAAATCGCCTGAAACACCGACCGATGTAGCATCCATTCGGTTGGAAGGACACTGTCGCGTTGGGACAGGGAGTCTGCTAGGACGTTGAGACGCCTGGGAATGTGTTGAATGGACATCCGAGGACACCCGAGCGTTCACATCCCGTGCCAACAGAAGAAGATCCCGAGACAGCCATGGGAATCGAATGTGTGCCTCCTTGATTCCGTATGTAGGCCACTACTGTCGAATTGTCCGAAAGAAGTAGGACAATATGGTCCGACAGATGAGGGATCCAAAGCCGAAAACTCAACAGAAGAGCAAGGAGCTCCTCCTGGTTGATATGAAGGCCCACCTGCTCGCTGTCCCACCCTCCGTGAGTAGACAGACCGAGAGGATCCAACGTTGCACCCCAGCACGATCGCTGGCATCCGCAGTAAGGATGCGATCGGCCAAAGGAAGATCCAACGGAACACCCTGTGTCAGCCAGGGAATATCTGCCCAAGGGCGGAGGGGACAAAGCAGAGACCGAGGAATAGTGAGTTCCAGGTCCAGCGGATCTACATTCGGACGCCAATGATCCAACAGGAAGTGTTGGAGAGGTCGGACAAACAAGCGACCGAGCGGAATGAGATCTGTCACCGAACCGCAAAGGCCCAGCATCCGAAGGAAAGTCCTGGCCGAGACCGAGGAAGATTGAAGCAGGTTCCGAGTCAAGGCGGAAAGAATCGTCGCCCGAGCCTGGGGGACTGACACTACATTGTGAAGAGTGTCGAAATCCATCCCCAAATGACGGAATCGCTGAGAAGGAAGAAGATCCGACTTCTCGCGATTGACTCTGAAACCCATCGACGCTAGCAGGCAAAGAAACTGCCGGACATCGAACTCCAGAACAGCAGCATCGTGGTGCTGTTGGAGGATGTCGTCTAGGTAGGCTGACGAAGTCACTGCCGACTGAGTGTGGTGGAAAGCAAGCACACGTGATATCAGTCGGGTGAAGGCCCAAGGAGCCAGGTTCAAACCGAACGGGAGAGGTCTGAATTGAAAAACTTGATCACGAAACGAGAACCGAAGGTATTTCCGTGACGCCAGATGAATGGGTACATGGAAGTAGGCATCCTTCAGGTCGATACTGGCCGCAAAATCGCCCTGATGAACTGAACGTTGAACCGACTGGAAAGTCTCCATACTGAAACGAGGAGCTATTATGTACTCGTTCAGGGTACTCAGATCGATGACAGGACGATATTGGCCGTTTTTCTTCGGCACCAAGAAAAGTCTCGAGTAAAACCCCGGTGAAAGGGTGTTCCTGACCACCTCGATCGCCCCTTTGGAGAGGAGATTGTCGATCTTCTGCACCAGAAGGTCCCGACGCAGAGAATCGGAAGGGACCTGAGTCGGAAGGGGCACCTGAGATAAACTGGGGTGCTGATGGAAGGACAGTCGCAGACCGGATTGAATGACGTCGAGGACCCAAGAGTCTGACGTTATCTCTGTCCAACGGTCGTAAAACAGCGACAGCCTTCCCCCGACTGGAGGCGAATCGAGGTGAGAACCTTCACTTGCGGCCTCGATGAGGCCCCCGAGAGGAGAAACCACCTCGGGAAGCGACAGAGTCCTGAGACTTTCCAGCCTGAGGCTGCCAGCAAGCTTGGCCACGTCGGCGCTTCTTATGTGCAGAAGGAGCAGACGGAGTCGAAGGCGGAGCCGACGTCGCCGACGAGGCAGATGCAGCAGCACGCTTGGCGGGCCTGGAACGACCCCCACCCGCAGCAGCAGGTTGGTCAAGCTGTCGCAGCAAAAGCTGGTCCTTCGAATGACGAAGAACTTCGCCACGAACAGCTTTCACGGAACCATGGAACAACTGAGGTCCCACCAAAGAGGCAGACCTC
This sequence comes from Pictodentalium vernedei, assembly GCA_031216915.1. Lineage (NCBI taxonomy): Eukaryota > Metazoa > Mollusca > Scaphopoda > Dentaliida > Dentaliidae > Pictodentalium > Pictodentalium vernedei. The sequence goes on from CM062292.1 coordinate 354,505,895, forward strand.
AGAACAGCACATTGCTCATAAGGAAAGGATGGTAAAGAATCCCACACCGCATCCCGGCGTGCCAGCTCCAAATTAGCCGTGTTACAGGCGTGAGCGTGTGTCAAGTTCATAAGAGCCTGTGACAAAAAGTGAAAAGGAACCTGAGTGTCATCAAACTCCCCTGGTGGAAAATATTCAGCCAGAGCAGCGACGACATGGTCCGTGAGAGATAACATACCCAGCATCTCTCGGGACAGGCCCACCATAGACTCAACTACCGACATCGGGAGAACTGCCGACTTAGGCTTAGTCAACCCGAGGGAAGAAGAATCCTCATCCACAGTAGTCATCCCTTGGAAGACTGGTGGAGAGACGGAATCGTAAACACGAAACCGCGATGGAGGCAGAAAGGCATCAGCTCTAGAAAAGAAGGAACCCTTGAGGGCCTTAGAACGCATTTTGGCGTCTAAGCCCTGGAAGGACTCAACAACCTGAGCCGATTGCAGAGGACGCAAAGCCCCGAAGCTAGAAGGCTCAACAGGGTTACTGCGCTCCACAGCGGACCGCGGCCGGACGGTCACAGAAGGCTGGTCAGAAGGTTGAATGTCTGGCAATAAGCCAAAGACGAAATCCAAAGCCTGCCCCAAGACTGACGAGGGGGCCCATCACCTTCAAGATACTCGTCATCCTCCGTAGCAGAGGAGACGTAACCCAACTCAAGCTGACCAGCAGAAACCTCCTGTGAATACTGTGCAGTATCCAAGGGACCAGGTGAGACATCTCGCGACCGACCAAAGGAGGTTGTGCCTCAGGAGGCACAGGGAGGCCAACTTGTGGGTTGCCAGAAAGCAACCGGGTGAGTGCCAAAACGGCCTGACGCAGGTCACCCTGAGAATCCGTCGCAGCAGTATCGCCCGACGGAGTGTCCTCCCAATGGACCCTTCTGGTAGAAGAACCCAAATCCTCAGAAGAGACCGACGTCGAACGTCGATCGGCAGACAGAATAGGGATACGGTGAGAAGACACCGGAGGATAGTCCCGATTGTGACGCCCAGGGGCCATCACTGACCTCTGCGAAACAGGTCCGGCCTGCAAATCCTCTAAAGAGGCTGACAGCGCACGTCGATCGGTAGCTGGACCTAGGACACGGTGAGAATACACTGGAGGATTGTCCCAAGAATGACAGGAACCTGCCATTGGCCTCTGCGCGACAGAAGGCCCCAACTGCCCATCCTCTGAGACCGACGACAAGCATCGATCGACACCCAGACTCGGAACACAGTGAGGAATCACCGGAGGAAGGTTCCGAGAGTGACAGCTAACAGGGGCTGTCACTGACCGCTGCCGAACAGCAGGCCCTGGATGCCAACGTCCCAACACCATCCCGCTAGGCGGCACACTAGCAGGGGAAGGTGGAACAATAAACGATTCACTCGAGGGACGAGGAATCGCTGCCGAAGTGACCGGCCGGCTCAACCGACTAGGAGCAAACCTAGCCAGATGAGACGGAGCAGACAGCAAACCCGCACAGCCCCGCCGCGAGGCTGGGGGAGGCTGAGAACACACAGACACACCAGCAGATACAGCCTCGGTCCCCCGAGACTGTAGACCATCCCCAGAGGAGATGGAAGAGCCACAATCAGACAGAATAGGATCTGGAGTAACAACTTCCTCAACAACAGTCGACGGTGTAGGAGGCAGATCTGAGAGGGTCACCAAGCTGACCTCGGAAAAGCTCTCAACGAAAACAGACGCCTCATTAGTGACATCAGAAGACAAAGAGACCATGGTCTCCTCGTCAGGTATCACTGAACTAACACCGCCAACAGTTGCAGAGGAACTCACCACAGAAGACAGATCAGAATCCTGTGTGACAGAGTCACCACGTTCACTTAGCAGAAATGTCTGCTACGGCACAGCTACCCTTACCCCGAGAACGAGGGGTTCTAGCTCTGGACAGAACCACCTTGTTAACAGAAGCCCAGAATTTAGAGGACCAAACCCCAAAAATACATGATTGGGCCTGAGCAATTGCAATTGTTGCAAGTGACACATGTGGAATGAGAGTCGTCCACATGCTTCACTTGCAAGCAAGAGATACAAGGAATAGTCTTTGGCATTATATCAAAGTAATCAAGCTTCCCGCCCACGGAAAACAGCACGAAGGTCGTGTTCACACGTGGGGGGAAAAACAAGATAAAGTGTGAAGAAACAAGCAATAATAATACAAATTAACATTAATTAACAATAATTTGGTAGCTTGACAAAAGGATACAATCCACTTGCACACTAAGAATGTAGAATAAGTTGTTCATGAAGAATAAACAGCAAATTAGCACGAGTCACAAAAATTTGCGACCATGTACAATGGCGGAAATAAAAGGAATTGACGTCACGGTTGTTGCGCATGCGCTCGGTAAACGCAAGAGGTGTGCAGAGAAAGTACCTGTAATTTCGAGAGCTGGTCTCGCTTGACCCTTTTTTCGATCTTTTTCGTGCTTTTGCACTCTAGTACTTTTCCAACTCGTTTGGAAAAGATTCTAAAAGATTGAGTTAGTTCCGAAGTAGGGCTTGCACTTATGTTACAGCCAACTGTAAACAATTGTGAGTAGGTTGAAAAGAAACTCCAACAAGGATTGTTGATTTCTGTCCTGTGTACTCTACCAGAGTTGTGTTGTTGTGTTCTGTATTTATACCATAAATGACTATTCTACAATATATGAAAAGCCTATGACATAAATTTTAGCTTTACACACCAACCATGGTGAACACGCCAGCAATGGGATTTCAATAGTAAATATTTACACCTACAGTGGAACTACATCCAACTGACCTTTGGTGACGTCGACCAGAACGTGAACTTGTCTAAATTTATAGCACTTTATCTCGCAAAGAGTGAAATGAAAGTGGCAATTATTTATTATGTTTTTAAATGAGTTTACCTCATAAGACTCCAAAATTAATAAACATGCATTGTGTCATGTTAAGAAAGCATCCATAACTCGAAATTGTATGTTATTGTGTTATTAAAATGAAAAAGGTCCTGTTTCTTTTTCGTTTCGGTGATAAAATTGACAGAGGAAATACCGTCCACCAATGCTCATGTAAACAAAAATAAATTTACACGTATGAATGGCTGCTGCTCAGTAAAATCGAGAAAAAATAATAGCGACTCTTAATAATGTGAAGACCAAAGTATCGCAGTTAACACCACTTCACCACTCATAGTGAACATTTGGTACATCAAGCTACTATGGGTATATTCTATAATTATACCATGATTCAACTTGAAAAAAGTGAATGAGACAGACATTTTTAAAGAAAAAAATCACCATCAATGTTTTGTTTAAATTCCTACTTGAACTGTTTTGTGGAAAAGCATTTGATTCATGTCATAACATCACTCAGATACGTAAAAACAAATTGGTGCATTCTTATATAACGTTCTTACACATAGGCCAGATTCCATATGTCATGTATCTTGGACATTTCCCATGGTCTGTATTGTATTGGTACACACAGCAATTGTGGCATAAAATCAATAATTCATTTGGCAAGTTTCAATAGAACTGCAAGGGACCTTTCATTTCTTAGAATTTACATAGAAATTGTCAGAAAGACTACTTTCATCTAAATATAAAGAAATAAAATCTAAATAAAGCTATGTTTTTTCAGCAGAAAAATTGAATTTTTTGTTTATTGAAGAATGTTTTGCAAGTGTTGTCTGCTATTCATGTTAGATAAGGGGTTGAGTAACATTAGGGATATTATCGACAGACTGTATGGTAGCTTAATTAAAGAAAAGTAATATGCATAGCATACCCAGTTCCGGAACTTCTTCTTGGGCTTTTTACCACTCTACCTGCAAAACCCAAAAATACAATGTATTCACAAATTAAATAAAGACACATTTTAAAAATGACACAGAGGCTCAGTCAATTGTCGGGAAGATAATATTTTTGACTGCCAAAATGTTAGAGGTTAAAAATACTAGCTTTTCTCAGCATTCAGCCAACAGAGAGAATTTATGAAAGAATCACTTCTCTGTTCTCAGAAGTGAAAATAAAACAGGGAAAATGCAGACAAAATTTAACTATTACTAATAAAGTTAAAAAATTTATAGTAATTTATATATTTTTTATACTTACCAATGACCCAGACATAGCTGGTGCTAACTCTTAAAAATCTAGGGCCAAACACAAATTTTGCCCCCCAATCCCAAAAATTTGCATCTAAAACCAAAGAAATCATGTCCTAAATGGTCCTCCATACTTTCCCTCCACTGTGCATGCGCAGTGTCAAGGAGGTCTCGAAATTGGCGCCAATAATCATTCTTACAAGCAGTGCCTGGTCTGCGCTATGTACTCAGCGGGGAGGTATGAGTTCCCAACTCCTGGGAGGGCCATCCCCGTCTGGGTCATTGGTAAGTATAAAAAATATATAAATTACTATAAATTTTTTAACATTTTTATACTGTACCAATGACCCAGACATAGCTGAATAGTAAAAAGGCTGGAGGGCCTAGGACATAGAGGAAAATCCAATAAGCTCAACTATATAAAATAGAGTCATCCCCTCGAGGAGAAAAGGAGTATTAGGCTTTACATGTATCTTTCTTATTTTATGATAAATTAGAAAGACACAACACCCTCCATAATTGAGCATAATAACATTCATGTTCTCTATTAACATCCAGTATAACCTTTTATACTAATTATTTTTAAAGTAAGCCAATAAATAAAGTTAGTCCAGAGAATTGAGACTCTTTATACTCTTTTAAAAGTGTCCGAGGATTGTATATTAACGCCCGTTTGACACGTGACATATACAAATGCTTCACACCGAGCTACACTTTAAAAATATGACATGAATGAATTTTAAACATTAGCTTTACACTTTAAAACCATCCCGGTAACAACTTAGAATTACTGACTCCGGAGGAGGTATCCCCTTGCTTTTCACTATAAAGCAGGTGACCTAAGGGAACACCCTCCCCCCCCCCCTTCCCCTTGCCCTGGGTCAAATAGCCCAGAGCGAAGAGGGCAGCAGGACGGAGTCACTGCCGGAACAGAAAGCCTGCATAACTATAGTTGGAACTGTTTAGTGGACAACATTCTGAGCAACAGATATCGGACCTAAACAATGCAGGTCTCCAGAAATGGACTCAATATTTCTGAGATAAAAATTCGTGAATGTGGATGGCTGAGACCAATATGCAGCCTTCATTAAATCTGTAATAGCAACACTATTTGCGTAAGCCCAAGATGTAGAAAGAGCTCTTACTTCATGAGCCAAAATCTTAAGCACAGACTGCTGAGTTGAAGATAGATTATCATAAGCAGAACGGATAGTTAATTGAATCCATCTGAGGTCCGTAATGTCCTTTCTATTGGGCATAAGAGACAGAAAGAAGTGTTTTCATCCCTTTCTGATAAACTGAGATCTTTGTTTATAAATACGTAAAGCTCTAACCGGACAGAGTAAAGGCCTATGCCCGTCTGAAGAGGTTAGGGCCTTAATAACAATAGGTTCCGGATATTTATTAGGAGCCTGATTCTTAGCCAAAAATCCAACATTAGTAGTAAAGGTAATAGTGTTCCCGACACTACGATAGTGAGAATCGTCCACCAATAGTGCATGAAGCTCACTGACTCTTCTAGCAGAAGAGAAAGCTAAGAGAAATGCTGTCTTATAAGACAAGAATTTGAAATCTACTGTCTCAAGAGGCTCAAATGGCTTTTCTTTTAGTTTAAGAAGAACCCAAGCTAAATTCCATTTAGGAATTAATCTAAGGGTTCTAGGTCTATTTATTGAGAAGTTTCTAACTAATTTAGATAAAGAGACATTAGATCCAATTTGTAAACTATCATGGGGTGCATAGGTATCAGATAACATAGACCTATAACCTTAAATAGTAACAGACTGCAGTTTGATCTCGTCAAACAAGTATACTAGAAAGTTTGCAATGTCTGGTATGGAGGGATCAAAAATATCAACAGAATGATCCCTACACCAACGACGAAAGACCTTCCACTTAGCCGCATAGTTTAGCGAAGAGGAGGTCCTCCTACAGTTAGAAATCGCATCCACTGCTCGTCCTGTAAAATGCTTGCCGTGCAAGAAGGACCGCACAACGGAAATACGTGAAGGTTGAGACCTTGCGGGTTGTGATGAAGTTGATGCGATTTCCCCTGCGAAAGAAGATCCTCTCGTGGAGGAAGTTTTCGCGGTAAGTCCCACAGCAGACACCTGAGTAGATTTATCCATGGTCTCTGTGGAGACAGAGATGCTACCAACAGAATTTTGCATTGTGATTGTTTTATCTTTAGCAATATTTGCTGAATCAACGGCGCTGGAGGATATGCATATCCTATCATTCTGTCGCACTAGATCGTCTGCGTCTGCATACATGCGTCTGCAACTGATTGTTGAGTTGTGTCACAAATAAGTCTATCATTGGCTGCTCCCACTGGTAGCAAATCTGATTGAATACCTGTTTGTTGAGAGTCCATTCTGACGGCAACAAGCGACCCTTCCGTGAAAGGGAGTCTGCTAATACATTCAGACGACCCGGAATATGACGGACCGAAAGCAGAACTTGGTGTTCTAGAACAAACAGAAGGATTCTTTCCATTAAATTGAATAACGGAACAGAATGAGTGCCTCCCTGGTTTCGGATATATGCTACTACTGTCGTATTGTCGGACAGGATTTGGACATGTGCTTTCTGAATAATGTTCATCCAATAACGTAGTGCAAGCCAAATTGACATCATTTCCATGATGTTTATGTGCTTGCCTAGAAACTGCGGATCCCAAAGACCCTGGCACTTCGAATCCGTTGGGATCAATGTTGCACCCCAACCTGTTTGACTGGCATCCGTCATAATCGTAAAACTCGGATCTGGCAACTGCAGTGGGACTCCCTGAGTCAACCACTGAATGTTTGCCCAAGTCTGAATCTCTTGTTTCACTTGATTTGACAAGAGAACGTCTATATCGAGCGAATGAATCTTTACACTCCAATTCTGAGTCAAGAAAATTTGGAGAGGACGAGTGTGTAACCGCCCCATCGGAATGAGATCCGCAGCGGCTCCGCACAGACCTATCAGTCTCATGAAGTCTCTCGCTGTGACTTTGTCTGAGTGAAGACAATAGCGAGCGTAACAACTGATTAATTTCGCTCTGGTTAACGGCAGACGAACGCGATTGTTGTGCGTCTCGAAGCTCATTCCCAGATGAGTGAATGACTTGGACGGCACCAGATCCGACTTCTCCTCGTTTATTATAAAACCGAGACGTCGGAGTAATAGAAGCAGATTCTGCACATCGTTCTGAAGTGTTAACTTGTTGCCGTACCTCTGAAGAATGTCGTCCAGGTAGGCCGACGTTACCGCAGACGAATGAGCTCGGAAATGTATCATTACCAAGTTCATTATTCGAGTGAAAGCTCAGGGCGCTAGGTTCAAGCCGAAGCACATCGCTCGGAACTGATATACAACTCCTAGGACAGCGAAGTGTAGATACTTTCTGAATGTCGGATGTACCATGACGTGAAAGTACGCATCTTTGAGATCTATGCTTGTAGCATAGTCGTTCACTCGAATACTTGTTCTGACTGATCGAATTGTTTCCATATAGAACTTCGGAGCAACGATCAGCTTGTTTATCCAGCTCAGATCTATGACTGGACGGAACGAGCTGTCTGGTTTCGGAACCAGAAACACATGGCTGTAGAAACCCGGTGATTCCTGGTCTTCTACGATCTCTACCGCGTTCTTCGTCAGCAGAGACTGTACTTCTGATAAAAGAGCATCTCTTTTCTGCGGATTTGACGGAAGCTGAGTCCATTTTGGACTTCGAGTTAATGGAGGCTTTCGTTTGAAGGATATTCTTAGTCCTTCCGAAATTACCCCTCATACCCAGGGGTCGTCCGTAATCGACGCCCACTCCTTTATAAAACTCGATAATCTTCCGCCTACCGGAACACGATAGAGGTTCAAACCATCACCTCCTGGACCTGCAAGGCTTGCGGAAGGAGAAACTACGTCCTCCACGTCCCGCACCTAGTCCCGTCGACCTAGGGATGTCTGACCGGTTGTCTCGGCCAGAAAAACGTCCCGTACGTGAGTCGCTGCCTTGACGGTCTCAAGAATAAGACCTAGAGGACATATAAGAACCTCTATAGGAACTTCTTTTGGGCGTACTTGTCCCAGAAGTGCCTGTCTTACTCTTTTCTGCTGTATCCACCTTTTTGGAAGTGGATTTGAATAGCAGAGATTCCCAAGCTTTCTTAGTTATCTTATCATAGATTGCTGAAAGCTTGCCGTCGAAGAGAAGCTCTCCGGAGACAGAAGTGACTCTGAGAGAGTTCTTCACCTTACTATCCACGCGCGGGATGTAGCTAGGGCTGCGTCACGTCTAACTAACTCCAGGTTTACCACTGAAAGGGCGGAGTTATATGTGGAATAAGCTACTGCCCTTGAAAGAAGTCTTAATGAGGAATGTATATCCTGGAATTCTTTCCCTTGAAGACATAATGATAACGCCTTAGTAAGGTGGTCGGCGTATGATAAAGCGTCTAAGCTAACTCTGTTAGACATTATTGTCGTTTCCAACGTCATGGTTGGAATTGACATAGACGACGGTATAGACAATTCCAAGTCTTCAGCCTCGTCGTCTAGATGCAGAGGAACTCTTGGTATGCCCTGTCCTGCCGTTTCGAATTTATTCCTTGAATTGATGAAAGGCAGATTTAGAGCATTTGCGGACAAGAAACCAGACTTGCCTGTTTTGGTAGCAAGCTTATAAATAGCGTCGTTCAATAATTCAAATGTTCTTGTGACATTATTGGACTGTGTCAGAAACTCAGGGACGATGTCCCTGAACCGATAAAAAAATTTTGTGTCCAATGACGCTATCAGTCTCTTATCCGGCATCGCAGCATTCTGGTCCGACGGAACAACTTGTGGAAGATAATGTCGGATGAAATCTACGGCAGCTTTATGTTGTTCCAAAAGGGATAGCTCCAAATCCTCCGAATCCCTTTCGCCATCCTGTCGGACCCTATGAAGTTCTCGGTCGTCCGTACCTGATGCTTCAGCGGAGCGTACTGACCCAGCGTCGTCGGATAATTCCTGATCTGACAGAGATTCTGTCGTTTGCTGGGATGCTGCGATAAGTTGTGCTATTTGGGATAGCACGTCCGTCACTGAGGCCTGTGGAGTAGCGGTCTTACGTTGCCGCTGGAAGCTCCATGTACGTTGACTCCTGCATACTTCTCTTATGCGAATGTCCGGAGTCTACAGGCCTCGTGTCTCTGGCTACCGGATGGCGTGACCTGGTCGCCGTGGAATCCCTGATTGGCGAAGCTGGCTGGATATCTGTGGTCACATAGCCAAGGTGCGGTCATGTGCGCTGCCGTGAGGATGAGGAAGCCTTATCGACAGTCTCTCAGGACTGTCTATATAACGGAGCGTCCCGAGCGGCGGACGTATGCTCCAAATGCGAAACGTTTTGTACCACAACATCTGGTCCCAGATGTTGTACGAGAGAGGGACCTCTCTCGCTCGCAGCCCGGATGGACCTGGACGAGCTAGGAACCGGACTAATAGGCTTCCTCCATTCTCTCCTCTGATCCATCGTCACTGGGTGTGCACTTTGTCTATTTATAGTGCTCGCATCACCAAAATCTCCTTCCTGGACCGCAACGAATGAACCCGGCTGCCGAACCATTCGATGAATGGACGCTACACCGGGCGAGCTAGCGGACGTCAACGCCGTCGATCCTACTAGGGACCTCTTAGGCAATTGATGTATTTCCATGAGCACTTTTGCCGCTAGCTCTTCATTTAACTGTGACGACGGAGGCACACTTTTGGAAGACATCACGGAAACATCACCCTGTTCTTGTTCCTCTGAAATAGAGATTGATAAACTAGAGTGACCCTGCGGAGAAAGGACCGGCATGGCCTTTTCCCCGCTAACAACATACCGTGACACACGCTTCCAATGTTTGTCATCCCAATTGACACATACTGAACAAGAGTTAGTGCGAGTACACTGACTACAATTAATACAATGATTATGAAAGTCAGAGGAAGATTTCCTCTTATTACAATTTGAACAATATCCTTTCATTGTGAAAAGAATACAAGAAGTCCTAGTACTCGCACCAACCCCTGAAAACAAAGATACATAATAACATGATCCATTAACATAGAAAAAATAACTGAAATCAAAAAAATTTTTTGAAAAAATATTTTTACAGAAAAGCCCAAGTTTCTGAAAAGTAACGTTGAGCCCCAATGGATCCCAAGAAGCCTAAGTGTGGACAAAAATTTTAAAAATATTTAAAAAAATTATTGCAACACTTACGTATAATAATAATGTATATCTTGTTAAGATTAAGCTAATAACACACTATCTGATGCAAAACAGAGACTTCCAGGGAAGAAACTGCAGAACATCAGATGGTAGATGCAGAACACTACGCCTAAACACCCATGGGTGAGGACGTAAACATGGGGAAAAGAACAGAATTCATTCTGTTACCCAGCTAAAACTCCCAAGAAATTTTAGTAATAATATTACAGAAAATATGCCAAAAGCATGGGAGAATAGCAAGGGGGGACTTAAAGGAAATGAAGAGAGGAAACACTGAACAAGCAATGTAACTTATAGCAAGAATGACAACAACAGGCCCATGCCTCGAAATTAGGCAACTTATCATAATTTCATAAAAAAATTTTTAAGTTACAGCCCTGATTATTTCCTGCCACTCATTTTCCCTCTCCTCCTTCTATTTCCTCTTTAGATCTCCCATTTCTCTAATATTTATGTGTCTGGCATCATTTAAACTGAGATTTGCAAGCACAAAGATCAGTCAGATGTGAACTGATGAAGGGCCAAACAAAGAATGATTACTGGCGCCAATTTCGAGACCTCCTTGACACTGCGCATGCGCAGTGGAGGGAAAGTATGGAGGACCATTTAGGACATGATTTCTTTGGTTTTAGATGCAAATTTTGGGGATTGGGGGGCAAAATTTGTGTTTGGCCCTAGATTTTTAAGAGTTAGCACCAGCTATGTCTGGGTCATTGGTACAGTATAAAAATATATAAATCCACAGATTGAGCTAAGCAATTTTTCTACTAAATTCTTAAATTCCAAGCTGTTGAACAATTTCGTTTTCATGTCTCTTAACTGTGAATCAGCTAGAACTATGGTGGAGTTTTAAATGTTGATAAAGAGTGAGTGGCCATATTTTTTTCTGCTCCACACATGCTTTTGTATTTCAAATGGTACAAGTAGGTTTTATTTGTTTATTTTTTCAATAAATAGGAAAGAAAAAACTGAAGAATGTGTCAAAAGGGAATTAATCCTAGAGAGAAATAAGTATTTAGAAACCAAACAATAAATGCTGTATGTCACTTATTTATTTATTGGTTCTGTGTTCTATTTTACCAGTAATGCAGAACTAGTTTACAACAGTAAACAGGCACTACTCCACTTCCCAGTGTTCCCACAGCAAAGTATGCACTTAATTTCCAAGGTACATGTACACAAAACAAATCAAACCTATGGTATGAATATACCAAGTGTGGTTACTGTAAAGGAAAACCATTTCTGAGACAATCTGATAACAAAAAAAACCAAGAAAAATGTTACTAAGGTAACACATGCCCCCCCTCCCCCCCCCCCCCCACCTTGACCTTACGGACCTGGCTGTGGTGTGTGACACATCCACCCATTGTCCTTTATAATTGAGCGAAGTTAGATGATAGTAGCCCTAATAGTTTTGGAGTTATGCTTGCGACACGATTTGTGACCCTGAACATATAAAGGTCAATTGTGACCTTCACCTTGCAGATGCAGCAGAAACTATTATACGCGACACACCTTCTGACTGTCCTTAATATTTGTAAAAAGTTTAACAATTGTACTATGATTCGTTTCTGAGTTATGGCCGAGACACGAATATTGACCGATTTTTAGTGTGACCTTGAAATGTGACCTTAAAGGTACGAACCCGGCTATGGTGTGTGACACATCCTCCCATGGTCCTTTATAATGGTGTGAAGTTTGATGACTGTGGCCCAAACAGTTTTCGAGTTATTGGCTCGGACACACACACACACACACACTTCAATCACTATATGCCACCCGACTTAAGTCGGGGGGCATAATTAAGTCGGGTTGCATAAAATTTTTTTGAAGAGTTTCAAAATGGCTTACAAACCCTGCATCAGATCTTTGCCACCTTCCCTTCACAGTGAATAAGAACTAGTGTCCCCCCCCCCCCCCCCCCCTCCTCCACCCATCCGGTCAAAAGTTTTCAGCTGTAGGTTTTAAGATGCAGAAATCTATTGGTACATGCAACCCCCCCCCCCCCCCCCCAACCCCCATCCCCTCACCATAAATTATCCAACTGAGGCTCTCAGTATTGAAAAAATTTGAATATCTATGTTTGGGGGATTTTTTCCTATTTTTCAATCAATATTTGTAGGACATTCACCACTTTTCAGTAAAAAGAACTCCATATTTTATCCAAATTCTTGAAAAAAATTCCAAGAGTGCCCGGTCAGAAAGTTCCAAATTTTTCCGATTCAGGACCTCCAATTTCCAACTATTGTAAATTTGATGAATATAGATGGTGAGAGATCTCCAGTTTACTGCAGCAAGACTTCCACATCTAATCTATGAATGATCTTTGTGAGACCATATCTCACCACAGCATATCTTGGCAGTAGAACATGCATCTAATAATTTCTATGCACCACACCAGGCCTCCCTGAACTTTGAGCATGTGGCATACAAATTACAGATACATGTCTTACTGCTGAAATTTCAGGTGCATGAGAAATGGTGTACCTCAGTAACAAATAAAGTGCATTATAGGTGTGTGAGCACAAAAATCACATATTAGAAATGATGCACTGAGCCTGACCACTGCATTATTTCAATAGGGCCCAAATATGGACTGCTAGCACTAAACCTGTTAAGGTGGGCAATGAGGGAACAAAATTTGCCACTACAAGGATTTGTGATGAAGGCGTACATACTTGGACTTGCAACTTGTGATCTACCAAAGTCTTGACCACCATACATAAACCAGTGTATGGTCAGCTCTTTCAGGGTATACTGGTACTCTGCAGGTGGAAAATTTTCTGGAGCTTTCAGCTGGTCAATCTTACCATGAGGTATTGCAAAATGGTTCTCAATGATATTAATAGGATTCTCTGTAAAAAATCTCACAACAGGTTCTCCATCTCGAGACTGAAAGGAATCAAATTTGGAAAAAAATTGTCATGTTATTCAGAACAATTTCAAAATTTGAAAAAATGTAGTTGAAGATATCTGCAATTGTTTAACTGGTAGAGCGCTGAATTATTTTTGGTCAGTAAGATTTGTTCATGTGTCTTTGCCTTGTTACAATTTATGGGAGAGTGCCCATAGGCACTCTCCCATAAATTGCAACAAGGCAAATCCTCACAGACTAAGTAATTTCACTTCAAAGTAATATGAAGCACATCCGCAGAATATGAAACCTTTAACTTGTGGTACCTGCACTTCTGAGTAAAGCCCATATTTGGGCTTCCAGCACTCAACCAGTAAATAACAAAAGAAAAATTTTATACCTGTATTTTTAACCCTTTGAACATGGATGCTGAAATACCAAAATTTCATGTAGCAAATTTTTCTCATATGCAACTAGGAATTTAACCTATTCAACTGAGTTCTGTCAAACAAGACTGAATCGGCTAAATTCCTAGTTGAATTATGGGAGCTTTGAAAGGTATTATTCTGCTCTCTGGGAAAGGATCAGGGGCCCCATGTCATTGAGAAAATAGCCATCAAGTATACTCCAATTGGGAATTTAAAAATTCAAAGACTACAAAATTTTACATTCAAATTGAACAAAGAATAATGATACCAGTAACTAAGTAACTGCATGTATACCACAAGAAAGTTCTATAACAAACAGTCACATGAAATCATTTTCACTCCAGTCTCTGTAGTGTCTATTAAACTGTTCTTATAGTACAAAAGAAGCACTTGTCATTTGCCTTTGAATTCAGAGACCAACTCTTCATGGGGTACATAATTTAAATTTAATGCAAAAATTAGTGTACTGAAATGGGTGGTCATAAAGCCTCAGAAAACCAATGGTTTTCTGAGGCCTTATGATTGCCCAGTTCAGGACACCAAATGGGCATAAAAATTTCAGTTCAGGACACCAATTGTGCATTAAATTTTTGTTTAAGTGGGGACTGAGATTAGGAAATTTTGTGTTGGGAATTGGAAAAAATCATGCCCCAAACCATTTGGAAAAAGCTCTATATTTGGCCCCCCCCCCTCCCCCCCCCCCCCCCAAAAAAAAAAAATCTCTGTTTGATCTTTTGATATCAGTGTGCAGAGGATTAGTTTATTTATTCATTTATTGGTGTTTAAGGTTACATATTTCTGCACAATGGCAAATCTTAACCGTAACATAGATATGACGTCCAGCCAATCGTTTATACCCATGCTGCCTATTTTAGAGGACTTGCACCCCAGGTATTGGTGACTGGGTCCTATTTTACCAATAAAATAGAGCTTGTTTACCATAGTAAACAAGCACTGCTTCAATTCCCAGGGTTCACATGGGAGATGGGGGGGGGAGGCAGAGGATTAAACAAGAGTGCCAAAGGTGGAACAAATTACCTTGCTAGATATATTCAGACTATTAAATATTTATCTAATGTAACAGACATAACCTGCCATTGCTACTCACAACGCTCAAATTACATTATTTTTTCAACCGTTACATTCTATGCTATTTTTACATCACAACCAAATAGGAAGTGTGGTGGCTCAGTGGTTACAGTATTGAACATCAAACTGAAAGGTCCTAGGTTCTAACCCTGCCTGGTGTAAATGCAGTCTGACAGTTGCTCGCCATTTCTCTGTGGTTCTCTCTAGGTACTCCAGCTTTCTCCACTCATAAAACTGTTCAACATGAGGGAGACTCTGGCTCTCAAAAGTGTTGTTAACTCCAATAAATAAATAAATAAATCACAAGCAAATAATACCCTTATACTTGAAATAAGCAATTCTTGGCTACTTCCAGGTACAATATTTATTTACTTATTTATTGGGGGTTTAAGGTCACATACTAAACACATTGGCTAATCGTGACTGTAACAGTTTTACAGGTGGAGGAAGCCGGAGTATTCGGAAAGAACCACCGAGCACCGATGAGCAACTGTCAGCTCCTCAAGCTCTGCCCAAGAAGGGTTACAGCAGTTGAAGACATGTACACGGCATCATCGTGCCCCCATGTAGGCAACTGGGATAAAGTGCCTTGCACAAGGACAACGCGGGTTGTCCAAACGGGGATTGAACTTGGGACCTCTAGCATAGAAGTCCAACTGTCGACCACTGAGCCACCGCGCTCCCTCCAGGTACTTCATTGTATATGGATGGACAGATGTGACATTTGTGACAATAATAAGAAAAGATAGTTCCTATTCTAATGAAATTAAATTACTTATCAAAAGGACATTGAACTAGAACTTACTGTTATTCCCAAACCTGGATCATCAATGACACAGAATTCTTCATCACTTGTGTTGTCTGTAGGTTCTGACATCATACTGCTGGTGACAGACTCTGAGCTGTCAGATATCACAATTTGTCTTATACCAGCACCTGGCAATACTGATTGAGATTCTTGATGTTCTGGCATGAAATAAAGTTCTGTTTGTTTCCTGTCCTTTTCTCTTGAGTTTACTAAAAACCCCAAACATGTGTTAATATTTATGTATTCAGTTCGTAAAGGCCTAATTCCGACTTTGACTACTATTTACAGTAACAGAATAGGTTCCCCAACAGGCAGTCTTAAGTAAACTTGCAGGGTACTTAAGCACTATGCAGGGCTTGCCTTGAGTCGGGGCTGATCGGCCCCGGCCCAGAGATCGGCCCTGAGAGGCCCCTTCTCGGGGCTTTTTTTTCGGCCCCGACTTTTTTTTCTGTCTTGGCTCCCGAAATCTCCGTGTTTGTAGGTTTGGGCAACAAAATTTTGCGACATTAATTTTTCCATTTACGTCTCATTCACGCAAGTGTGATTACAATAGAAGAAGCAGCAAATAACAGATAAAATAATAATACAAACTGTTTTTGTCTGATTCGAATTAACATCAACCTAAATCCGCATGAAAACTGAGAAAATCCCAAGATTAAACAAAAAAAAAACAAACACATTTACGAGACTTAGAAAGCATGATTGTCAACTAATGGGGGAATTTCCTTCAATCCCACAATACTATGCACGTGTACATCCGATCATAACATCTGAATAAATGCAACACGAGACACAGAAACTGCCATCAGAATAAATGTACAAAATAAAATAAAATGTGTACCTGTGTCTATGTGGAGAGGTGGGGCACATTCCATTTCTGAAATATCCAAATCTGTGGGGAATTTTCATGGATTGAAATTATTTAAACGGTAAACTGAAATGTTTTTTTTTTTCAATTTTTTTCTTTGAGACAACCCTTTGATCGAAAATACACACCCCACAATATATACGAAAATTTTATCAACAAAAAATCCAAAATGTCTATGTACGAAACGTCCAGCACCCACATAATGGGTCCAAGTCGTTTCGTCCCTAGGATTTTTTTTTTCTAAGCAAAAGTAATCAACTAAGGTCGCCATTGGAAAGAACGTAACAACATAAAATTACCCCAAAAGGCCGTGACCTCAATATCTGGGGGAATTTTTTCAGGCCCCCAGCAGGCCCCGACCTCAACATCTGGGAGACATTTTTTAGGCCCCAACCATTTTACTCAAGGCAAGCCCTGCTATGGAAGTTGTTTCCACGCAAGTCTTGGCTGCCAAGAAACAACTGCAAAGCCAAAGGATGTACACTTCAAAGCATAGCCAAAATGTATAAAAATCTTCCTGCCTTTAAGAGGTAACAAACATAATGGCCACATACACTGAACACTTCACACAAAAATTAGAATTTTTTAGTAAATTTTGTTTCTTAACATACCTACCACAATTGTTTACAAACAGCTGTAACGTAAGTGCAAGCCTTACTTCAGAACTAACTCAAGCTAAGAAACTTTTCCAAACAAGTTGGAAAAGTGAAAGAGTGCAAAAGGACGAAAAAGATCGAAAAAGAGTCGAGCCAGACCCGCGCTCGACATTACAGGTAGTGATGAACCTATTATCGGCATCGGCAATCGGCCGATAATGGGGTAATCGGTGAATCATCGGCATCGGCAGAAAAGGGCATCTTTTGTCGATAGGGGTGTGCCGATTGTTACAGGGTCAAAATAAACCGTCGTTTTTTAAATTTGTTTACTCACAGCCATATCGTTGAAAATAGTGTTTACACGTGAAACGTCCGGGGAATGTGCCAACACTACTGATTCCAAAATTCTGTGCGTTTTAATATTCTATGAATAATTTAAAGCTAAGCCACAATTCCAATTTGTCACACAGTCATGTATGATTCTTATTGCATGGAAATCTCGGCCCAGTTTCTTAAGTTGTAACATCATTGTTTAAAATTTAGCTTTCCTAATTTACTCCATGGAAATCGGACAATTCTTATCAAAACAAATATCAGACTGTTGGTGCCGGTTTCATTTTTCATTTATTCATAAGTACTATATTATGAAAAAAAATCTAGTGGGAGACAAGTGAAGTAAATTATACAAGGCAGCTTCTTTGAAAACAATACATGTGCATTCCATGGAGGATTAGTGTCGTTTTGTACACAGGCATTTCGTAGGGAACGGGACAACCCGCCCCAAACAAGCTGGGACTACCTGCCCAGGGACAACCCACCCCAAGTTTTTTACGTGCCGCAGTTATGAGCTATTTGACTATGATAATGGACTATTTGACTATGATATTGGACAACCCGCCCCAAACAAGCTGGGACTTCCCGCCCGTGGACAACCCACCCCAAGTTTTTTACGTGCCGCAGTTATGAGCTATTTGACTATGATATTGGACTATTTGACTATGATATTGGACAACCCGCCCCAAACAAGCTGGGACTTCCCACCCGTGGACAACCCACCCCAAGTTTTTTACGTGCCACAGTTATGAGCTATTTGACTATGATATTGGACTATGATTGGATTAAAAGTAATAACAAATGAACTATTCAGCTGTTATTACTTATAATATTAATTAGCGGACAATAGTACTTATAGTAGAGCTGTAGGTTAACCGAAACTGAACCAAGGTTTTTAGTTTTTTTAAAAAACCGAAACCAAAACCGTCGACATCCCGTAATCTAAGGTTTTTCGTTTTTTATTAAATACTCTCTTGCTGCAGAAATTCACAGAATGTAGCTATCCCAGGGTAGTGAGAGTACCCAGACACTGCCAATGGCAGTGTCTGGGTACTCTCACTACTCTGGGAAGGCTACATTCTGTGAATTTCCGATATTTCAGTTTAGTTGTGTTTGCAGCTTTCCTCAAGTTGCGTGTAGGTGTCAGACCTCGGAAAATGGACAAGCACAATAAAAGTTATGTATATTTAGGTAATTATTATATTGGCCTTCCTGATTCTTCACGTATTGTAGCTTATTTCGGGCATTCATTGAGTTTCACTCAATTTCACTACCATTCAGTTTTGACTCCGGAAAAAGAATGTGTTTTATTGAATTTTACTTGGCCTCATGAACAAACCGAAAACTGAACCGAACCGAGGTTTTTCTCCACCTGAAAAACCAAAACTGAAACCGAACAAGAAATTTGAAAACCTACAGCTCTAGACAATAGATTTGTTTATTGGACTTAATTATGATGATATTAAAAGTAATATCATGAATAAATCCGAATGAATTATTATTATTAGAAGTATCTGTGGTAATGGTATCTGTGGGTGTCTCATTGATGGATGTTTCAGTGGCCTGACTGTTTGTTGTCTCGGACGTGTCCATGGCTTCATCTGAGTCAATGATTGTTATCAGCTTAAAAAGCACATTTATTGTCTTAGTCTTAGATAAAGGACAAGCGATCAATGCTGTGATGAATCCATATCACGCTGAAACAACATGTATGGTCATTTGATTTTTTCGCATCAAACAAATATCATTCCCCTTATAGGGTACCCGACTGAAACAACATGACTAAAACAACACATCACTTCTGACTGGTCTCTGCATGCAACCAGAACTATTATTACTTTAATTCAGTCAGACTGGGATGTTTTAATAGGATCACTGTGGATTGTGGATAATTTTCGATAAAATTGGATAATTTTTCGATAAAAAAGTGAGCAAAATTTTTTTTATACATTACTATCCCCAAAAACTTTTTCTTCAAAAATCAGAAAAAAATCGGGACAACCCGCCCCAAAAAGTGTGACAACCCGCCCCAAAAATAGGCCTGGGGCGGGTTGTCCCTAATCCCATTTCGTATACTGACTTTCGTATACAAAAGAAGACATTTCGTACATATATCATCACTAGTACACAGGAAAATTTTATAGGGTTTTTATGAATTTTTTATATGAAATAATAGACTAAGGTATTATAATCCAACATAAAATATTTTTACATACGGGGTTGTTATCTTTACTTGGCTCAAGGCAGTCATAACCCCATGTACGAAACGTCGTAGCTTGTGCACAAAACGTCCTACAAGTTTGTTTGTGTACGAAACGTCCCAAATTGCTGTGTACGAAACGTTCAGCCCCCTTCCATGGCGGGGCAGAATCACATGATTTTCAAAATGGAGAGGTCTATTCAGAACGTACATATTGAATATTGGGCTTATGACCGATATGAGAAGAAAGGCATAAGTCGGATTTATCCAGAGTCAGGACAGTGTCTGTCGGCCTGTGTATGAGTTCCCACAGGATTGCTATGAGTTTGAAATATACGGGATTTAATCTTATTGGGAGAATATGTAGTATTCCATGCAGGGAGAGTCAATCTGACACGGGTGATTCCGTTCTTTTCACTGAGGAATGGACTGCACAAAATGATCGGATAAATTGTCTGGGGAGTTGATTTGGTGGGACGTTTACCAGGAACCAAGAAACACAACCCTGCATTGACATTCTAATTGCAACTTTGCAGGGTTCGACCAAGTTATTCACGTATTTTCACGGAATTTAAAACATCGGAATCGGCATCGGTATCGGCCGATTATTAAATTTTTAACATCGGTATCGGCCGATGGTTTGTTTACCATATCAGTTCATCACTAATTACAGGTACTTTCTCTGCACACCTCTTGCATTTACCGAGCACATGCACAACAACCGTGACGTCAATTCCGTATTTCCGCCAACGAGAAGTTTGTGATTTAGCAGGGAGGCATCAATATCAAAGATGTCCCCAAGGAGGGTGGGCCTCTGGTAAACAATTGTGGTAGGTATGTTAAGAAACAAAACTTACTAAAAAAATTTAATTTCTTCTCAACCTATTCACAATTGTTTACAATTGGCTGAATAAACAATAGGAGGAGGTGAATCACATAACCAATACCAACAAGAGCAGCAGAAAGAAATGCAAGGAGGGCAGAAAATAATAGCGAAACCTGTAACGAAGAAAGAGAGAAGGCACCTGAAAAGAAGAAGGCTGAGAGGAGCACAAACCCAATAAAAACAAATTTAATGAGGGTGCACAACAGTCTGAGCAGCAACAAGAGGGCCTGAAGAAAAAAGGTCCTCAGATTACTGCTGTAGGTGGCAGAGATAAAAGGAGAAGGTGGGCAGAAGCAAACGCTAGAAGGAAAGCCATCTTATAGGTGAGAAAACGCATATCGGTCTCAGATAAAGGCTCGAATGGCACCCCCTCCAAACAACGCAACACCCATGCCCATGCCAAGTTCCACTTGGGTGCAAGACACAAAACTTTAAGCCTCTTCAAAGAAAAGTGCTGAATTAGTTTGGAGAGAAAAAGATTATGACCGATGCACCGCTTTCCCACATACTAGAAAGTATCAGACAGCATAGACCGATTGCCCTTTATCGTAATAGGCTGGAGGCCCTTGAAGTCAAAAAGGTATAACAGAAAATTCCCCCCTCATGCCAGCATCCATAGGATTCGCAGCTATGAGAGGGATTCTTTAAGATAAGCCTGAAGGCTTAGAGGGTTGAGTCAGCATTTCGCTTTGCACACACTGCACAGCTCTCTCATCTTGAAAGCACCAAGTGTGAGATTAATTCCAGGTGAATACCCAGTACTGTATAAAAGGCCAGTTGTCATATCCAGGATATCTTTTTCAAAGATCAATCTAAGGAGTGGAAATAATCAGAAAGACAGGCATAACTGCTATCTAAGGTAATGACATACCAAAGGCTGGGTAGCCTAGACGGGTGTGATATAGATGACCAACACCCGATGGGGGTAACACCCTCTAAGCCTTCAGGCTTATCTTAAAGAATCCCTCTCATAGCTGCGCATCCTACGGATGCTGGCATGAGAGGGGGGAATTCTTTTTCACTAATCCTGAAGGCTTCTCGGGTTGAGTTAGCATCTTCAAAGATAAGTGATTATTTCCATCCGAAGAACCCACGTACGAAAGTGAAGGGAACATGAATTGAAATGACAAAAACACAGAAGATGAGAACTGTAGTTTATTCTGTGATAAGTACAAAAATTATAGTGTGACCAAGAAAGTCTAATTCTGGTTCAGGACAGTTCTAGCAAATCGTTGCCTCTGTACACTGCTGGAAGCTTCCCTGAAATAAAATTGATAAAAGGTACAGTACATGGAGAGTGTATTATCACTAAATCACCCGCAGAGTGGAAATTCCACCCGAGCAATAAACTCGAGGCCTCTTCAACCAATCATGAGTTGGCCAAAATGGTGCTATGAGAATGGCTTTCTTTACCTTGTCGTCGGTAATCTTGGTGATAACTCGGTTTAGGAAGCTGAAAGAAGGAAAAAAAGGCCGATAAAATCGTCAGATGTGTACCCATACGTGCAACTAGTAGAAAGCTGTATGACGGAGGGCCACCACGGATGCCGACATTATGTACACCATACATGGTATGGGAACATATAGAAATGGACTGGAGGAGTGTCTAATTTGATGGATAAAGGGTTAATATCTCCAGATCAAATTATGAGATTTACATAAAAAAAACTATACAGCACAGCACATCAGTAACCTGAATACATATATAAAGTAACATGACAATTGGATTGATATTTTTTGCGTTATCTCATGCCAAAGAGATTGAAAGAATTTTCAATTTGAAGGATAAAGGGTTAATATCTCAGGATCAAATTATCAGATTTACACCAAAAACTATACAGCTCGGCACATCAGTAACCTGAACACAAATATAAAGTAACTTGACAATCCAAGCAATATTTTTCAAGTTATCGAATGCCAAAGGGATTGGAGGAATTTTCAATTTGAAGGATAAAGGGTTAATATCTCAGGATCAAAAATAACAGATTTACACCAAAAACTATACAGCTTGGTACATCTGTAACCTGAACACAAATATAAAGTAACTTGACAATCCAAGCAATATTTTTCAAGTTATCGAATGCCAAAGGGATTGGAGGAATTTTCAATTTGAAGGATAAAGGGTTAATATCTCAGGATTAAATTATCAAATTTACACCAAAAACTATACAGCTCGGCACATCAGTAACCTGAACACAAATATAAAGTAACTTGACAATCCAAGCAATATTTTTCAAGTTATCGAATGCCAAAGGGATTGGAGGAATTTTCAATTTGAAGGATAAAGGGTTAATATCTCAGGATGAAAATAACGGATTTACACCAAAAACTATACAGCTCGGCACATCAGTAACCTGAACACAAATATAAAGTAACTTGACAATCCAAGCAATATTTTTCAAGTTATCGAATGCCAAAGGGATTGGAGGAATTTTCAATTTGAAGGATAAAGGGTTAATATCTCGGGATCAAATCATCAGATTTACACCAAAAACTATACAGCTCGGCAAATCAGTAACATGAACACAAAGATAAAGTAACTAGAAAATCCAAGCAATATGTTTCAAGTTATTGAATGCCAAAGGGATTGGAGGAATTTTCAATTTGAAGGATAAAGGGTTAATATCACAGGATCAAATTATCAGATTTACACCAAAAACTATACAGCTCGGCACATCAGTAACCTGAACACAAATATAAAGTAACTTGACAATCCAAGCAATATTTTTCAAGTTATCGAATGACAAAGAAATGGATACGGACGCCGGACAGACAGACGGACAGATGGACGGACAAAGGATGGACGAACGACGGATGGCCACCCCGGATGACGGCATTATGTGTACCATACATAGTATGGGTACACATAAAAATGTATGGTAAGTGACCAGTCCAACAGAAAGAAAAAGCATTAATATGGTGTGCAACCATGACACATAGGGTGACATTTGTGCATTGTGACTGGAAGCAAACAAATCAATAGTGGGAGTAAAAAGGCTTTCAGTGATTTGATAGAATATTTGTGGATTCAACATCCATTCAGTGTTTGAGCTTATCTGCCACGACAACCCGTCGGCAAGAAAATTATCTGTTCCTGAAATATGAAGGGCCGAAAGATGCACCCGTCTCTGAAAACACCATTCCCAAATGTCTTTTGTAATGGAGAATAAAGATTTAATCCTACCACCCAGTTTATTCAGGTATCTGATGGTGACTGTATTATCTGTCCGAACAAAAATGTGACAGTCATACACGCCACTACAAAGATTTTCCAATCCCTTCTTCACTGCCAAAAGTTCCAAAATGTTAATGTGGTATTGACATTCATGCTTATCCCAGACACCACTAGCAGTGGCGCTACCGGAAACTGCACCCCACACTGATTGGGAAGCATCAGTTTCAAGAAACACACTGGCTTCCTGTTCATGAATGGGAGCGCCATTCTTCCGGTGTGTGTTCGTAATCCACCAGTTAATTTGGTAACAGGATTTGTTAGAAAGAACCATAGGTGAATCATAAGAAGGTTGCCTTCGCAATGCTCTATTCTTATCAAGTTCCAGTTGACGATAAAAGAGAGGTCCGGCTTTAATGGCTTTGAAAGAAGAAACAAACTAGAGGATGGCCACCAAAGGGTGGCTGATTCCCCCGAAAAAAGCCTTGAAAGCCATTCCAACCTTATTCGCGACACACCCTCTGGTTGTGGGCAATAATAATACCAAGTATCATTAATATCCTTGAAGGCTGTAAGAAGTTATGGAGCGGACACGAATTCCGTCTACGCCCAGACGGACAGACGGACGGACAGACAGACGGACAACGTCACGGCTAGATTCCCCCGAATTTTTTTCGGGGGAATAAAAAGCCTATGAGATGACCAACCATGCGAATGGTCGGTCTTTTTTCAGCTAATAAAGCTTTGGATTTTTGAATGATATGAGTGATCTTCTGAATTGGTAGCTTCAACTGAAAGGTTTTGGAGTTAAGTTCGAAACCTAAATATATAACTGACCATTTGGGAACCAGACAGGATTTAGCTCGATTGATTTTGAAACCTAGTCACATAATGTTTGAGTCTGAGTCCAGCACATGCACCTAGATTTATGAAAAAGTAAGGAATCATCGATATAATGTGAACATCTGGTACCCTGCTGTCTGCAAATTGCAAACACAGGTTTCATAATTTTTAAAAATTCAAGGCGCGGAGGAGAGACCAAACGGGAGACAATTGAATTGATAAAGCCAGTCCTTCCAAAAATATTTGAGAAATTTCCTGTACTTTCTGTGAATAGGCACACTAAAAAATGCATCTTTAAGATCTATCGATGTAAAGTATTTCATTCTTATTCACCATTTTCTGAAAAGAATCAATAGTTTCCATCTTAAAATGATGGTATTGTATGAAGCGATTAAGTCTGCGGAGATTGAGAACTGGGCATAAGTCACCAGTTTTCTTTGGTCGGACAAATAAATTTGAAATAAACTGATAGACTTCCGGTTTAGATCGAGAAATAGACCCTTGGCTAGTAGTTGATCGACCTCATTGTCAATAGCTTTGGTCTCAATGGTAGAAAATTGAATATTTCCTTGAAAAGGCTGAGACTCAAACTCAAGTTGGTGACCCATTATAGTATTCAAGATTCATTGATCACTGGTAACATCTTCCCATGCTGACAAATGCTTGGAAAGTGACCTAGCCATAGCATATGTGGGTTGTCCATCAAAAGTACTCACCTTTAGTGTTGGGGCCACTGTCCCCGGCCTGACCAGTTCTCCCTGGCACGTCCTCCTCTGGGCCATAGACCTTGGCCTTGTCGCCTTCCTAAAAAAACATCAGACCTCCTGTCATTGTTGTAACTGTGACGATCATTAGATCGGCTGTATGAACCACCTTTATATTGTCCTCGTCTGGTAAATCCCCTTTTTGAATTGGACGTAATCCTGATGGCATTGTTGTATGCTTTAACGGGTTGGTTGATATCCTTCCCATACAGTAGGTCTGTTACTGTCTGTTCCTGGGAGCATAGAGGCGGGAACTGTGGAATAAAACTGGGTTTCATTAGCATGCGACGCTTCCGAGATGTGGAGAAATTTCTTCCACCTGCAATGGATATGCTATCCACAGAGACTTTTGATTGTATCCAGAGCAGCAGTGATCCGAGCATGGATTTCCTGTAACTTACTATGGCTTTTGCCTTTCTGGACAAGTTTCTGTTAAGTGAGAACAAGTTTCTTGTGTTCCTGAGTCTTTTCAAAAATCTTGAAATAGGGTACCATAGAGACGGCAATGCCTCTCTGTATTTCCTGCAACTGCACATCACAAATTTTGTCCCGTGATTCCAGCTGACTCCATAACTCGGGATTAACCCTTGGGGGTTGAGTTAATTTGGCATTACTGGGAATAAGATGATTACTAAGCAAGACATCCAGCTCGTTTTACAGGTGGACGATTTACTCACAAAATCAGCGAGACTGTCCTTGATAGGAGGTTCAAAATTTCCATCATTCACAAAATTTTGTGGGAAAGTGAAGTCCTCGTCACAAGAAGAGCCCATGTCTTCTGAAAATGTGGATCCCAACGATGGATCGGCGTCAATGTCCAATTCAAGTTCTGGATGCACAAAATCTGATATCTCTCACTGAGAGGAGATCCAGTCTGGTCGGCGGCCATGCCACTCGACCCATGGTGCCTCTTAGTTTTGGACTTTTTGTGTTTGTCCCTCTTGGATGTACTTTGAACATCCGGTGCATCAGGTTCTGCCTCAGAAGTAGCAATTTCAGTAGCCACGCTACTCGAGCTGCTAAGATTACTAATTTGCACTCTTAAGTTGTTGGTAGCCACGCTACTTGACAGAAGATTTTTGTGAGGCCGCTTATCCACCACTGCGGAGCGCAATTTCTTAGGCTTAACCTCTACAGTTCATTTTTTATCAGTGTGATGTGTCCGTTTCCGAGTCCTCGGGGTACGTTTCATGTCACCCTGTTTTGGTTTGCTATTCGATGTCCGTGAAGGGTTAACGGATTTACGTTTCGGATTTTTGTATCCTGAAAACGATGAATTATCATCGGAAGCCAGTATTTGGAGGGCGTCTTGCCTCTCATCCATCCTCAAGCTGGAACCGAACGGTAAAGAAACTTCGCTGGTACGAAAAGTATGTTAATTCTCAGACTCGGTATCAGAAAGGTTAGCCATAATTATTTAACGTAAGAATTGTGTATGTTCCATCTGTGTGCTCAAAGCGAAAAAGATATCCTGGATATGAAAACTGGCCTTTTATACAGTACAGGGTATTCACCTGGAATTAATCTCACACTTGGTGCTTTCAAGGTGAGAGAGCTGTGCAGTGCGTGCAAAGCGAAATGCTAACTCAACCCGAGAAGCCTTCAGGATTAGTGAAAAAGAATCTGCAATTTGAGCGATTGACAGATTACGGTAATCCACATTTTGAGCTGTGCACCAGCGGCAGAAAACCTTCCACTTAGCAGCATAAGTCATGACAGTGAAATGTCGCCGCGATGCAGAAATGCACTCCACTGATTGTCTCGAAAAACCTCTATGTCAGAGACAGGACCTGATAAAAGACAAGCGTGAAGGGACATGCTCGCCAGGTTGTTGTGATACTTCCTGGGATGACCCTGGGAAAGAAGATCGCGACGTAGAGGTAGATGAATCGGCCGATCTGCCAACAGAGGCCGCAGCAGATTGATCCACACCCTCTGTGGAGACAGGGGTGTGATCAGAATGATCCTGCAACTGCAAGCACGAATCTTCGTCAACACTTGAGGAAGAATCGGTGCAGGAGGGAAGGCATAGCCGATCCAACCTGTCCAGTCCAGAGACAGAGCATCTATCGCAAATGCCAGTGGATCTGGACAAGGAGAGACAAACGTCTCTACCTGATGATTCCAGCGAATGGCGAAAAGGTCGACCAGAGGACGCCCCCACCACTCGCATATCGCCTGAAACACCGACCGATGCAGCATCCATTCATTGGGAAGGACACTGTCGCATCAGGACAGCTAGACTGCTAGGACGCTGAGACGCCCGGGAATGTGTCGAATGGTGACCCGAGCATTTACATTCCACGCCAACAGTAGAAGAGCCCGAGATAGCCGATACATGGGAATCGAATGTGTGCCTCCTTGATTCTGTATGTAGGCCACTGCTGTCGAATTGTCCGAAAGAAGTAGGACAATGTGGTCCGACAGGTGAGAGATCCAAAGCCGAAAACTCAACAGAAGACCAAGGAGCTCCTCCTGGTTGGTATGAAGGCCCACCTGCTCGCTGTCCCACTCGCAGTGAATAGACAGACCGAGAGGATTCAACGTCGCACCCCAGCCCCAATCGCTGGAATTCGCTGTAAGGATGTGATCGGCCGAAGGAAGATCCAACGGAACACCCTGAGTCAACCAGGGAACATCAGCCCAAGGGTGGAGGTGATGAAGCAGGGACCGAGGAATAGGAAGTTCCAGGTCCAGAGGATCTACATTCAGACGACAATGTTCCTGTTGGTGCGACCCAGCGGAATGAGATCTGTCACCAAACCGCAAAGGCCCAGCATCCGAAGGAAAGTCCTGGCTGAGACTGAGGAAGATTGGAGCAGGCTCCGAGTCAAGGCAGAAAGAATCGTCGCCCGAGCATTGGGAACCGACACCACACTGTGAAGAGTGTCTAAATCCATTCCCAAATGACGAAATTGCTGAGAAGGAAGGAAATTGGACTTCTCGCAATTGACTCTGAAACCCAGCAACCGCAGTAGGCCAAGCAACCGCCAGACATCGGATTCCAGAACTGCAGCATTGTGGTGGCGTTGGAGGATATCGTCCAGATAGGCTGACGAAGTCACAGCCGACTGAGTACGGTGAAATGCGAGCACATGTGACATCAGTCGGGTGAAGGCCCAAGGAGCCAGGTTCAAACTGAACAGGAGAGCTTTGAATTGAAAGACTTGATCCCGAAACGAGAACCGAAGGTATTTCAGTGACGCCAGATGAATGGGTACATGGAAGTAGACATTTTTCAGGTCGATACTGGCAGCAAAGTCGCCCTGATGAACTGAACGTCGAACCGGCCGGAAAGTCTCCATACTGAAATGAGGTGCTATAATGGACTCGTTCAGGATACTCCGATCGATGACAGGACAAAACTGGCCGTTTTTCTTCGGCACCAAGAAAAGTCTTGAGTAAAACCCCGGTGAAAGGGTGTTCCTGACCACCCCGATCGCCCCTTTGGAGAGGAGATTGTCGATCTCCTGCACCAGAAGGTCCTGACGCAGAGAATCGGAGGGACCTGAATCGGAATGGGCACCCGAGATACACAGGGGTGCCAACGGAAGGACAGTCGCAGACTGGATTGGATGACGTCGAGGACCCAAGTGTCCGATGTTATCTCTGTCCAACAGTTGAAAAACAGCGACAGCCTTCTCCCGACTGGAGGCGAATCGAGGTGAGGACCTTCATTTGCGGCCTCCATGAGGCCCCTGAAAGGAGAAACTACCCCCTCGGGAAGCAACAGAGTCCTGAGACTTTCCTCCCTGAGGCTGCCAGCGAGCCTGGACACATCGGCACTTCCTCTGAGCAGAAGGAGCAGATGGAGCCGAAGGCGTGGCAGACATCGCCGATGCAGTGGGACGTTTGGCAGGCCTGGAACGACCACCACCCGCAGCAGCAGGTTGGTCCAGCTGTCGTAACAAAAGCTGGTCCTTCGAATGATGAAGAACCTCACCACAGACAGCTTCCATGGAACAGCTGAGGTCCAACCAAACCAGACCTCAGAACAGCACGCTGCTCAGATGAAAGGGATGGAGAAGAATCCAACACCGCATCCCGGCGTGCAAGCTCCAAATTAGCCGTGTTACAGGCGTGAGCATGTGTCAGGTTCATAAGAGCCTGTGACAAAACACGCAAAGGCACCTGAGCATCATCAAACTCCCCTGGTGGAAAATATGCGGCCAGGGCAGCGAAGACATGGTCCGCGAGAGATAACATATCCAGCATCTCTCGGGACAGGCCCACCATAGATTCAACGACCGACATCGGGAGAACTGCCGACTTAGGCTTAGTCAACCCGAGGGTAGAAGAATCTTCGTCCACAGTAGTCATCCCTGGGAAGACTGGTGGACAGACGGATTCATAAACACGAAATCGCGACGGAGGCAGAAAAGCATCAGCTCAGGGCCTTAGAACGCATTTTGGCATCCATGCCCTGGAAGGACTCAACAACCTGAGCCGATTGCAGAGGATACAAAACCCCAGAGCTAGAAGGCTCAACAGGGTTATGGCGCTCCACAGAGGACCGCGGTCGGATGGTCACTGATGGCTGGTATGAAGGCTGAATGCCTGGCAATAAGCTAAAGACAAAATCCAAAGGCTGCCCCAAGACTGACGAGGGGGGCCAGTCGCCTTCAAGAAAATCGTCATCCTCTGTAGCAGAAGAGACGTAGCCCAACTCTGGCTGACCAGCAGGAACCTCCTGTGAATACTGAACAGTATCCAAAAGGCCAGGCGAGGAATCTTGGCGACCGACCAAAGGAGGTTGTGCCTCAGGAGGCACAGGGAAGCCAACTTGAGGGTTGCTAGAATGCAACCGGGTGAGTGCCAAAAGGGCCTGTCGCAGCTCACCCTGAGAATCTGTTGTAGCAGTGCCGACGGAGTGTCTTCCCAATGGACCCTTCTAGCAGAAGAACCCAAATCCTCAGAAGAGAATGACGATGAATGTCGATCAGCAGACAGAATAGGGAGACGGTGAGTAGACACCGGAGGATAGTCCCAAGAGTGATGCCCAGGGGCAATCACTGACCTCTGCGGAACAGAAGGCCCTGCCTGCAAATCCTCTAGAGAGACCGACGGCGTACATCGATCAGAAGCTGGACCTGGGACGCGATGAGAAGACACTGGAGGATTGTCCCAAGAATGACAGGAACCTGCCATTGGCCTCTGCGCGACAGAAGGCCCCAACTGCCCATCCTCTGAGACCGACGACAAGCATCGATCGACAGCCAGACTTGGAACACAGTGAGGAATCACAGGAGGAAAGTTTCAAGAGTGACAGCTAACCACAGCTGTCACTGACCTCTGCCGAACAGCAGGCCCTGGATGCCAATGCCCCAGCCCCAACCTGCTAGTCGGCACACCAGCAGGGGAAGGGGGAACAACAAACGATTTGCTCGAAGGGCAAGGAATCGCTGCCGATGCAACCGAATGGCCCAACCGACCAGGAACAAACCTAGCCAGATGAGATGGAGCAGACAGCAAACTCACACAGCTTCGCTGAGAAGCCAGGAGAGGTTGAGAGCTCAGAGACACACCAGCAGATACAGTCTTGGACACCGAGACTGTACACCATCCCCAGAAGAGATGGAAGAGCCACTATCATACAAGATAGGATCAGTAGTAACAATTTCCCCAGCAACTGTCGACGGCGCAGGAGGCAAATCAGAGAGCGTCACCGAGCTGACCTCGGAAAAGCTCTCGACGAAAACAGCCGCCTCAAGGGTGACATCAGAAGCCAAAGAGACCACAGTCTCACAGCACCAGCACCATCAACAGTTGCAGAGGAACTTGCTACAGAAAGAGACTGATCAACATCCTGCGTGACAAGAGTCACCACATGCACTCCCAGAAATGTCCGAAGAGACACGGCTACCCTTACCCCGAGAACGAGGAGTTCTAGCCCTGGAAAGAACCACCTTGTTCACGGATGTCCAGAATTTTGAGGACCAAACCCCACAAATACCACAGGAATGGGCCTGTGTGCAATTGTTGCAAGTGACACATGTAGCATGAGAATCGTCTACATGTTTCACCTGCAAACAAGAGGTACAAGGAATTGTTGTTGGCATAATTACAACTGGGAAAAAATCCCCAAGATAATCAAAGACATCAAGCTTCCCGCCGACGGAAAACCGAGCAACAACAATGGTCGCGTTTACACTCGGGGGAAAGCAAGAATATATATGAGAAGACATGCAAAAATGAGCATAAATATCATAAAATAATAATCAATTTAGAGCTTGATAAAGGATACAGTCCACATGAATTGACAAGAAGCACCATACAAAAGTTAAAAAATTTATAGTAATTTATATATTTTTTATACTTACCAATGACCCAGACTTAGCTGGTGCTAACTCTTAAATTCTAGGGCCAAACACAAATTTTACCCCCCAATCCCCAAAATTTGCATCTAAAACCGAAAATTACATATCCTAAGAGGTCCTCCATACCTTTCCTCCCCTGCGCATGCGCAGTGTCAAGGAGGTCTCGAAATTGGCGCCAAAAGTCATTCTTACAAGCAGTGCCTGGAAAAGCGTTATGTACTCAGCGGGGAGGTATGAGTTCCCAACTCATGGGAGAGCCATCCCCGTCTGGGTCATTGGTAAGTATAAAAAATATATAAATTACTATAAATTTTTTAACATTTTTATACTGTACCAATGACCCAGACTTAGCTGAATAGTAAAAAGGTTGGAGGGCCTAGGACATAAAGCAATCCAATAACTCAACTATACAGAATTATCCCCTCAAGGAGAAAGGAGAAATAGGCTTTACATGTATCTTTCTATTCTGCATCAAAATGAGAAAGACACAACACCATTCTGTACTTGAGCATAATAACATCACTGATGTCTATTAACCTCCAGTATAATCCATTATGGTAATTATTTTTAAAGGAAAGCCGATAAATAAAGTAGTCCAGATAAATGAGACTCTTAAGTTCATTAAAAGTGACCGATAATTGTATATTAACGACTGCATGATATGTGACATATACAAATACTACACACCGAGGTACACTTGAAAATATTACATGGATGACTAAAAAGATTATCTTTACACTTTAAAAATCATCCCGGTACCGACTAGAATTACTGACTCTAGGGGAGGTATTCTCTTGCTTTTCACTATAAAGCAGGTGACCTAAGGGAACACCCCCCCCCCCCCCCCCCCTTCCCCTTGCCCTGGGTCAAATACCCCAGAGCGAAGAGGGCGGCAGCACAGAGTCACTGCCGGAACCAAAAGCCTACACAACTATAGTTGTAACTGTTTAGTGGACGACATTCTGAGCAACAGATAACGAACCTAAACAATGCCGGTCTCTAGAAATGGACTCAATATTTCTGAGGTATAAATTCGTGCAAGTGAAAGGCTAAAACCAATATGCAGCCGACATTAGAACTGCAATAGCAACGCTATTAGCATAAGCCTCTGAAGTAGAAAGAACTCTTACTTCAAGAGCTAAAATCTTAATCACAGACTGCTGTGTTGAGGGATATTATCATAAGCAGTACTGAAAGCTAATAGAATCCATCTAGCTATAGAATGGACCAAAATGTGGAGGAAGCTTCCACAGCATAAGCCACAAGAGACACCTGAATAGATTAATGCACGGTCTTTGTGGAGACAGAGGTGCTACCAACAGAATTGCATTTAGATTATTTAACTTAAGCAATATCTGCTGAATCAACGGCGCTGGAGGATACCCAAATCCTATTATCCCGTCACACGAGATGGATGGAGTGTCAACTGCAAACGCTCGAGGATCCGAACATGTTGACACATACACTTGCAACTGATTGTTGAGATGCGTCGCAAAAAAGTCCATCATTGGCCGCTCTCATAGGAAGCAAATCTGATATAAATACTCGTTGTTAAAAGTCCATTTGACTGCAACAAGCGGCCCTTTCGTGAAAGGGAGTCCGCTAATACGTTCAGACGACCCGGAATACGACGGACCGATAGAACTTGATGTTCTAGTACCAACAGAAGGATTCATTCCGTTGCAGTGAATAACAGAATGGAATGAGTACCTCCCTAGTTCCGAAAATACGCTTATACCGTCGAATTGCCGGACAGAATTGCCTGTGGGCATTCTGGAAACATTCATGCAATGATGTAACGCAAGCCAAAAAAAACCAACAAAACATCAATTCCTGATGTTTATGTGCTTGATTAGGAACTACAGATCCCAAGGACCCTGGCACTTAAAAACCGTTGGGCTCAGTGTTGGGTCCCAACCTATTTAACTGGCATCCGTCAAAACTGTAAAACTCGGATCCGGCAATTGCAGTGGAAGTTATTTCCCTGAATAAACCACTGAATATCTGCCCAAGTCTGAATCTGTTTCACTTGACTTACAAGAGGATGTACGTAATGAGCGAAAGAATCTTCACCCTCTAACTCTGTTCTTTTTGAGTAAAAAGATTTGGAGAGGACAAGTGCGTAGCCGCCCCATTGGAATAAAATCCGCGGCAGCTCCACACAAACCTATCAGGCTGATGAATTCTCTCGCTGTAACTTTGTCTGAGTGAAGACAATAGCGAGGGTAACAACTGATTAATTTCGCTCTGGTTAACGGCAGACGAACGAGATTGTTGTGCATCTCGAAGTTCATTCCCAAGTGGGTGAATGACTTGGACGGCACCAGATCCGACTTCTCCTCGTTTATCATAAAACCGAGACGTCGGAGTAATAGAAGCAGATTCTGCACATCGTTCTGAAGCGTTAACTCGTTGCCGTACCCCTGAAGAATGTCGTCCAGGTAGGCCGACGTTACCGCAGATGAATGAGCTCGGAAATGTATCATTACCGAGTTCATTATTCGAGTGAAAGCCCAGGGCGCTAGGTTCAAACCAAAGCACATCGCTCGGAACTGATATACAACTCCTAGGACTGCGAAGCATAGATACTTTCTGAATGTCGGATGTACCATGACGTGAAAGTACGCATCCTAGAGATCTATGCTTGTAGCATAGTCGTTCACCCGAATACTCGCTCTGATTGATCGAATTGTCTCCATACAGAACTTCGGAGCGACGATCAGCTTGTTTATCCAGCTCAGATCTATGACTGGACGGAACGAGCCGTCTGGTTTCGGAACCAGAAACAGATGGCTGTAGAAACCCAGTGATTCCTGGTCTTCTACAACCTCTACCGTGTTCTTCTCCCGAAGAGACTGAACTTCTGATAGAAGAGCGTCTCTTTTCTGCGGATTTGACGGAAGCTGAGTCCATTTTGGACTTCGAGTTAATGGAGGCTTTCGTTTGAAGGATATTCTTAGTCCTTCCGAAATTACCCCTCGAACCCAGGGGTCGTCCGTAATTGAAGCCCAATTGTTTATAAAACTCGACAATCTTCCGCCCACCGGAACACGATAGAGGTTCATACCATCACCTTCTGGACCTGCGAGGCTTGCGGAAGGAGAAACTACGTCCTCCACAACCCGCACCTCGCTCCGTCGACCTAGGGACGTATAACCGGTTATCTCGGCCAGAATAACGTCCCACATGTGAGTCGCTGCCTTGACGGTCTCGAGAATAAGACCTAGAGGACGCATAGGAACCTCTACAGGAACTTCTCTTGGGCGTACTTGTCCCAGAAGTGCCTGTCTTACTCTTTTCTGCTGTATCCGACTTTTTAGAAGTGGATTTGAAGAGCAGAGAATCCGAAGCTTTCTTAGTTATCTTATCATAGATTGCTGAAAGCATGCCGTCGAAGAGAAGCTCTCCGGAGACCGAAGCGACTCTGAGAGAGTTTTTCACCTTACCATCCACGTGCGTGGATGTAGCTAGGGCTGCGTCACGTCTAACCAACTCCAGGTTTGCCACTGAAAGGGCGGAGTTATACGTGGAATAAGCTATTGCCCTTGAAAGAACTCTTAATGAGGATTGTATATCCTGGAATTCTTTCCCTTGAAGACGTAATGATAACGCCTTAGTAAGGTGATCTGCGTATGATAAAGCGTCTAAGTTAACTCTGTTAGACATAATTGTCGTTTCCAACGTCGTGGTTGGAAGTGACATAGACGACGGTATAGACAATTCTAAGTCTTCAACCTGGTCGTCTAGACGCAGAGGAACTCTCGGTATGCCCTGTCCTGCCGTTTCGAATTTATTCCTTGAATTGATGAAAGGCAGATTTAGAGCATTTGCGGACAAGAAACCAGCCTTGCTCGTTTTGGTAGCAAGCTTATATATAGCGTCATTCAATAATTCAAATGTTCTTGTGACATTATTGGACTGTGTCGGAAACTCAGGGACGATGTCCCTGAACCGATCAAAAAATTCTGTGTCCAATGACGGTATCAGTCTCTTATCCGGCATTGCAGCATTATGGTCCGACGGAACAACCTCTGGAAGATAATGCCGGATAAAATCTACGGCAGCTTTATGTTGTTCCGAAAGGGAAAGCTCCAAATCCTCTGAATCCCTTTCGCCATCCTGTCGTACCCTATGAAGTTCTCGGTCGTCCGTACCTGATGCTTCAGCAGAGCGTACCGACCCAGCGTCGTCGGATAATTTCTGATCCGACAGAGATTCTGTCGCCTGCTGGGATGCTGCGATAAGTTGTGCTATTTGTGGAGTAGCGGTCTTACGTTGCTTTGCCGCTGGAAGCTCTGTGTACGTTGACTCCTGCATACTTCTTTTATGCGAACGTCCGGAGTCTACAGGCCTCTTGTCCCTGGCTACCGGATGTCGTGACCTGGTCGCCGTGGAATTCCTGATCGGCGAAGCTGGCTGGATATCCGTGGTCACGTAGCCAAGGTGCGGTCGTGTGCGCTAACGTGAGGATGAGGAAGCCATATCGACAGTCTCTCCGGACTGTCTATATAACAAAGCGTCCCGAGTGGCGGACGTATGCTCCGAATGCGAAACGTTTTGTACCACAACATCTGGTCCCAGATGTTGTTTTACGAGAGAGGGACCTCTCTCGCTCGCAGCCCGGATGGACCTGGACGAGCTAGGAACCGGACTAATAGGCTTCCTCCATTCTCTCCTCTGATCCGTCGTCACTGGGTGTGCACTTTGTCTTATTATAGTGCCCGCATCACCCAAATCTCCTTCCTGGACCGCAACGGACGAACCCGGCTGCCGAGCCATTAGATGAATGGATGCTACACCGGGCGAGCTAGTGGATGCCAATGCCATCGATCCTACTAGGGACCTCTTAGGCAATTGACGTAATATCATGAGCAATTATCCGCTAGCTCTTCATTTGACTGTGACGACAGAAGCACACTTTGAAGACATCACAGAAAATCACCGCATTCTTATTCCTGAATGAGGCCTGTGGAGCCGTGACTTACATAATATCCACTGGCAGCTCCAGAGACGTTCATTCCTGCATTTATATAATATGCGAACGTCCCATCAGGAGAGACCTCACATCCTTGGCTAACAGATGAAATAACCTGGTCGACAATATTCCCTGGTCGGCAAAGCAGGAGCTCTAGGAACGTTCATTCCTGCATTTATATAATATGCGAATGTCCTCTGAAACTCTGTGGTCACAAGCCAAGGTGCGGTGGTGTGTGTTGACATGAGGATGAGGAAGCCCATAACACAGCCAGTTCGGACTGTGTATGTGACGGAACGTCCCGAACAGGAGGATTGGACGTATGTTCCGACTAACAAACAAACATACAACAACATTGCGGCTCAAATGTAGTTGTAAGAGAGAGGGGGCCTCTCTCGCTCGCGGTCCAGATAGACCTGGACGAGCTAGCTACTAGACTGACAGGCTTCCTCCGTACTATCCTCTGACCCGTCGTTGCTGGGTGTGCACGTTCCAAGTTTATAGTGCTCGCATCACCCACACTGCTTCCCAGAACCGTAATGGACAAACCCGGCTGCCGAGCCATTCAATGAATGGTCGCTACACCGGGCGGACTAGTGGACCTCTAGGGACCTCTTCGGCAATTGTCGTATTACCCTGAGCACTTAGCCGCTAGCCCTAACACTGCAACGACGGAGACACACTTGTTGAAGACATCACGAAAACATCACTCTGAATTCTGAAAAATAAAATGATAGTATAGAGTGACCCTATGGAGAGAGGACCGGTATGGACCCCTCCCCGCAAGCACAATATCGTGACACATGCCTCCAACATTGTCATTTCAATCAACACACACAGAACAGGAATTAGTGTGAATACATTGAACCTGAGAATTAGAGGAAGATATCCTCGCATTATAAATAAAAAATATTTTTTCATCAATAAAAAAATACACAGTCATATTAGTCGCACTATCCCTTGATATAAAGATACATAATATAACATAATCCATTATAATCTTTGAAAGAAACTAATTTTAAAAAAAAAAAATTTTTTGAAAAATTTTTTCAGAAGAGCCCAAGTTCCCAATGGGAACACCGAGCCCAAATGGATCCCAAAAAAGCCTAAGTGTGGACAAAATTTTTTAAAACATTTCAAAAAATTAATGCAACACTTACATACAATATTAATGTATCTTGCTATGTCTAAATTATGTAAAGACAAGAAATCACTATCAGCAGTAACCGTTGTCAATGTAAACAAGAAGTTGTACAAAAGCCGGAAACATGACTCCAGGCACTGATAAACATGGCCCGAAATCAGTTACCAATT
The DNA here is from genome assembly GCA_031216915.1 of Pictodentalium vernedei. Lineage (NCBI taxonomy): Eukaryota > Metazoa > Mollusca > Scaphopoda > Dentaliida > Dentaliidae > Pictodentalium > Pictodentalium vernedei. The sequence continues at coordinate 354,543,706 of CM062292.1, forward strand.
TAAACACTATCTAGAAGAAACTGCAGAACATCAGATGGTAGATGCAGATCACAACGCCTAAACATCTTAGGGTGAGGACGTCAACATGGGGCAAAGAACAGAAATTCATTCTGTTACGAAGCCAAAACTCCCAAGAAATTTTAGTAATAATTATTACAGAAAATATGCCAAAAGCATGGGAGAATAGCAAGGGGGAGTAAAGGAAAGGGAGAGAGGTAACACTGATCAAGCAGTGGAACTTTCATAGCAAGAATGATACAACAGGCTCATGCCTTGAAATTAGGGAACATAACACAATTACATAAAAAAATTTAAGTTACAGCCCTGATTATTTCCTGCCACTGAATTTCCCTCTCATCCTTCTATTTCCTCTTTAGATCCACCATTTCTCTCATATTTATGTGTCTGGCATCATTTAAACTGAGATTTACAAGCACAAATATCAGTCAGATGTGAACTGATGAAGGGTCAAACAAAGAATGACTTTTGGCGCCAATTTCGAGACCTCCTTGACACAGCGCATGCGCAGGGGAGGAAAGATATGGAGGACCTTTTAGGACATGTAATTTTCGGTTTTAGATGCAAATTTTGGGGATTGGGGGGTAAAATTTGTGTTTGGCCCTAGAATTTAAGAGTTAGCACCAGCTAAGTCTGGGTCATTGGTACAGTATAAAAATATAAGTTGTTCATGAAGATAATAGCAAATAAGCAGCACGAGTCACAAAATTTCCGACCATGTCACAATGGCGGAAATAAAAGGAATTGACATCATGGTTGTTGCACATGCGCTCGGTAAACGCAAGAGGTGTTGCAGAGAAAGTACCTGTAATGTCGAGCGCCGGTCTCGCTCGACCCTTTTTCGATCTTTTTCATGCTTTTGCACTCTTTCACTTTTCCAACTTGTTTGGAAAAGTTTCTTAGCTTGAGTTAGTTCCGAAGTAGGGCTTGCACTTACGTTACAGCCAATTGTAAACAATTGTGAGGATGATGAGAAGAAATTGTCATTCAAATTTTTCTACTTTTTCAATTTTTGCCTTCAAGACATAGCTGTTTTGGAGACAAAATGGATATATTATGGCTATTTAACACTGTTTTTCCACTATTGTTTTCTAACCTTGCTAGGTAAATGTTTACCAGGTTATTTTTGCTTGTCCAAATTTGTTAAATGTTTTGCCTTTTCACAATTTATGGGAGAGTGCCAGTAGGTCTTACTGGTACACAAAGAAATAAATAATACGAAATTTATTTTTCCTGGAAATAATAATTGCAGACCACTACTAATATAAGTTCAGGCCGCCTTATTAACTAACCTGTATGATTGGCCACATGCACAGGTTCCTTCATTGCATCTTCCATCAAGTCGTGAACTTGCTCCAATTTGGAACCCGACAAGGATTCATCATCTTCTGTGCTTTTATCAGCTTCCTGAATTCATAAAAAAACATATTGTCTTCCTGAATTCACAAAAACGTACACAGATATAAATTGAGCTCTGTCAGCTCCTAAATATAACTGGTTATATTATGAGTATTCTTTAAACCCTGAAGGGCCTAATTCCAACTTTGATCACAGAACAGGTACCCCTACTTGCAGTCTTTTGGTTAACTCACAAGTTACATTCTATTCACCTTGGTAGTTGTTTTTATGCAAGTCTTGGGTGTCTAAAAAGGTAGCCAAGACTTGACAAAAAAAAGCAGCAAAATCACAGGATGTAGACTGTCAAAGTGTAGCAAAGATATGTAAAAATCTCTACTAGGCCCTGAAAGGTTAAGAAATACCAGTGAAAACATGGATAGGTTTGGCTTGTGTTCTTACAATCTCAGCCAAAGAAGGTGAAAACAACTTTTTGTAAGCAACATCTTATAATATTTCATGACAGGGAGCTTAAACCTTCTGTTAAGGAATTGGCTGTATGCGACTGTATAATTTACAAACCGAGAAGTAAAAAAAATATTTTCAATAAAATTTCACGAAAACCATACATGTGCCCTCCCCCCTCAATGGAACGATCCCAACAAGCTCATTCTAATGAGAGGTCACATAATGATATAGTTTTGTTGACATGTTTCAACAAAATTTTTAAAAAAAGAAGCGATAATGACAAACTGATAATTCAAGTCATCATCACTTGTTTGACACAGCTCTCTCACATTCAATATAATTACTTGAATAGTCAATCACAACCTACACTGGAAGATTATACTTCCCAGAAGAATCAACACACAGGACCAATCTGTCCAACCTCCTTTCATGCACAAACTGTCCCTGTACACAAACCATTGCCTTTGTCTTCTAATAAGGAGGTTAATCAGTATCGTTGAAGTTTTGAAAAAATGAATGTTTGACCAGAAATTGCTGCTGGACCAGCTGGATTAGAATTTTTATATTTAATTAACCATGTACACACTAATGTAAAAATACTCAAATTCCTACCTGGATATAATGCAACTTGGAATTTAGCCAATTCAATCTTGTCTGGTAGAGTTCAGAGAGAAAGTTAAGATGGTAAAGGGTTTGGAGCAGAAGAAATTTATCAGAGATATTGTATTATCCCTTTACACAACTCACATGGTATTAAAATTTGTTATTTTAATTGTTTTTAACATTTTTCAATAAAATTGAACCAAGCCCTATTATGCAACCATTTATTAGAACAAGCTTATTCCAATGAGGGGTCACAACATGATCAGGGTTCCTGCAGACAAGGACTGATAAAATTCAAGGCTATTCAAGGCTGTTTCATGACATATTTCAGCATTTTTTAAGGCTACACAGTTGTTAAATTGAAGGATTTTCAAGGCCTGCTTTCACTAGTCTTAGCTAGATCCCTCTGATCATTACCTCCTCCCCCCTTCCCTTAAAGGAAAGTGGGAGGAGGGGGTAATGACCTGAGGTTCCTTGATAGGACTATGCCTCACGAACTCTGGCACATAAAACTATATAGTTATGATTACATGCTTTTTTATTTCATGAATATTCAAGGCTTTCGAACACACATTTTCCAGGTTTTCAAGGCCTTGAATGACCGTTAGTCAAATTCAAGGCCATACCTTGAATCCAAGGCACCACAGGAACCCGGATGGTGTGGTCTTGTTGAAATTTTTTGATAAATAATTTTTTTTCAACTGCTCAATTTGTAAATTACGCTGAGGATACATCTGATGCATCAGGTAAAAGGCTAACTCCTTGTGCAAAAGCTGAGTGAAAAAAATGTTTTACAACTAGAGTAAGTATACTTTGGGAACTGCCAACAAAATTTTCTCTGTAAATTGAATCAACTGTTATGCAGAGATTTTTTCCTAAAATTTTCATTAACTGCTTATCAAACCCAGTCTTAATGACTTCACTCCAGTCATAATTAGATTTAATAGAAATGTGTTTATTTATTTATTTATTTATTGGTGTTTAAGGTCACATACTTATGCACAATGGCTAATCGTGACCGTGACAGTTTTACGGGTGGAGGAAGCCGGAGTACCCGGAGAGAACCACCGAGCAACGACGAGCAGCTGTCAGCTCTCCAACATCGTAACTCTGAACTCTGCACCGCAGCACAGGCAGGGTTAGATTGGTTGAAGACATGCGCACCATCGACGTGCAGTACGCCTCAGTACAGAGCGTCATCGTGCCCCCATGTAGGCAATCGAGGTGAAGTGTCTTGCCCAAGGACACAACGCAGTTGCCGCAGGTGGGATTCGAACCGAGGACCTCTCGGCTTGCAGCCTGCACCTCTACCAACTGAGCCACCGCGCCCCCAGAAATGTGTTTAACCCTTTACATAACACGAAAGGCAGACGACAATTGCAAAGAAAATTTTTGTATAACTAATTTTTAAAAAAACTGTTGGTGTCAAAAACATAGCTTATGACCCCTCGTTGGAATGAACTCATTCCAATGAGGGGTCATAAGCTATGTTTTGGGGACATAAATGAAAGTGTCAATGACACTTGTCTGTGTATTGTGTTTGAAGAAAAGGATAATGTTCAATGTTAATGAAAGGATTATGAAATAAGACAAGAATTGTGATAATTGGGAATATGTTAATTTATGTTCCCTGTATGCTATGTTTTTAATAAAAATAATATGAGGTGTACACTGTACTAAATGGCGGAGGGGTGGGTTAATATGACCTCACAGTTAATGTATGTGGCCCTCACAGTTAACGTATGTCAACAAAAGTTACCAAGTTACAGTGAAATTATTCCAAAACGAGTCATCCTATCAAGTTACATTGAAATCCCTTCATAAATATGGCCTGTAGACTGTGCTAAAGGTTTTCAGGCTTCAGGCCTGTGTAGCCATGATGGTTGACCGATTAATACTAAAAGGGGACGTCCTCATCTCGACATTATACTGAGTCATTCTACTAAGTTACAATAAAACCCTTCGCAAATACGACCTGTGGACTGTACTAAACTTTTCGGGTTTTGGGCTCGGAAAGCCATCATGGTTGAATGATCGTAACCAAAAGGGGACATTCTCATCTAGACATTATATGAAGTCAACCTACCAGGTTACAATGATCCCTTCATAAATATGACCTGTAGACTGTGCTAAAGGTTTTTGGGCTTTGGGCTCGGGCAGCCATCATGGTTGAATGGTCGCAACCAAAAGGGGACATTCTCATCTGGGCATCATCTGGAGTGATTCTACAAAGTTACAATAAAATCCCTTCATAAATATGACCTGTAAACTGTGCTCAATGTTTTTGGGCTTCGGGCCCCTGTAGCCGTCACAGTTGACCAATCACGACTAAAAAGGGATGTCATCATCTAGGCATTATATGGAGTCAACCTAACAAGTTACAATAAAATTCTTCCATAAATACGACCTATGGACTATGCTAAAGGTTTTTGTGCTCGGGCAGCCATAAAGGCTGAATGATTGCGACCAAAGGGGGACGTTCTCATCTAGACACTATTTGGAGTCATCCTACCAAGCTACAATGAAATCCATTCATAAATATGACCTGCAGACTGTGCTAAAGGTTTTCAGGCTTCAGGCCCCTGTAGCCATCACAGTTGCCCAATCGTGTCCAAAAGGGGACATTCTCATCTAGACATTATATGAAGTGATCCTACCAGGTTACAATGAAATCCCTTCATAAATATGACCTGTAGACTGTATTAAAGGTTTTCGGTCTTCAGGCTCGGAATGACATCATGATTGAATGATCGCAACCAAAAGGGGAATTCTCATCTGGGCATCATCTGGAGTGATCCTACGAAGTTACAATGAAATCCCTTCATAAATACAATCTGTAAACTGTGCTCAAGGTTTTCGGGCTAGGGGCACCTGTAGCCATCACAGTTGACCAATCATGACCAAAAGGGGGTGTCATCATCTAGGCATTATATGGAGTCAACCTAACAAGTTACAATGAAATCCTCACATAAATACAACCTATAGACTGTACTAAAGGTTTTTGGGCTTGGGCAGCCATCAAGGCTGAATGATCGCGACCAAAAGGAGACGTTCTCATCTAGACATTATTTGGAGTCATCCTACCAAGTTACAATGAAATCCCTTCATAAATATGTCCTGTAGACTGTGTTAAAGGTTTTCGGGCTTCAGGCCCCTGTAGCCATCACAGTTGCCCAATCACGTCCAAAAGGGGACATTCTCATCTAGACATTATATGAAGTCAACCTACCAAGTTACAATGAAATCCCTCCATAAATATGACCTGTAGACTGTGCTCAAGGTTTTCGGGTTTTGGGCTCAGGCAGTCGTCACGGTTGATAGATCGCGACCAAATGGGGAATTTCTCATCTAGACATCATCCGGAGACATTCTACCAAGTTACAATGAAATCCCTACATATTAAATATGACCTGCAGACTGTGCTAAAAGTTTTTGGGTTTCGGGCTTGGGCAGCCATCACGGTTGACAGATCATGACCAAAAAGGGACGTTCTCATCTAGGCATTATATAGAGGCATTCTATGAAGTTGCAATGAAATCCCTTCATAAATACGACCTGTAGACTGTGCTAATGGTTTTCGGGTTTTGGGTTCGGCAGCCATACCGGTTGACCGATTGCGACCAAAATGGGATGTTCTCATCTAGACATGACCCCAAACCTGCATATGAAATTTTGTGATGATCAGACAAGAACTATGGGGTGTAGCCTGTGCTAAAGGAAAATGTGAACAGACTCACAGATTCACAGACTAACAGACTTCTGCACGCGTGATGGCAAGATGAACAAGAGCACTGCTGAGGCATGGCAAATATGCCCATTTTTTGGGGGGGTTGTCAAGTACAATTGAGACATGTTAATAGCATTTAGGTAACAGAGTAGACTCCTCTTAATTTAATGAAAATTTTGTAATATGTCGAAAAATTTCCTTGATAATCAGTGACAATCACCAAATTCCCTATGTTTATAGACATATTTGGCCTCAGTACATCCAAAACACACAACTAATCTATTATATGTTTTTGTCTGAGCTCTATGAGCTCTGTCAAACAAGATATAATAGAATAAATGCACAGTTTATCTCTAGAATGCAGGAAAGTGACCAAAATCTTTTAACTGAATACTCATATTAATTGAATAATTTTCATTGGCAAAGTCGTTATTTAATTAATAGGGTTCCATTGCACTGTTAACAGTGCCAAATGCTGTATCTCATGTAATGGGGGATACACAAAATAAAAATACAGCTTGACATGTATTTTGAGGGTAATGTCCCTCAGTTTGTACAGCAAGGAGACTAGGTGGTGAACCATACCAAATATTACTGAAATGTTAGAACTTTTGACTGAGTTCTGCCCAAGAGAGTGAGAACATATGTAAATAAAAATGGGCCGCTAAATATGGAAATCGAACCCAACCTGTATTTTGTTGTACTAAATCCACACGCCAAATTTAACTCATCTGAAACGATTACAACTAAAGTTATCATCCGGAAACAAGAACTTGGGCAAAATTCTTATAAATAAAGTGCCATAACTCTACTAAAAATGGGCCGCTAAAGACAGAAATGGAACCCAACCTGTATTTTGTTGTACTAAATCCATAAGCCAAATTTAACTCAGCTCAAACCATTACAACTAAAGTTATCGTCCGGAAACGAAATGGGTCCACGGATGGACAGACAGACAGACGGAGAGACCATTTACATAATACGACACTTTTTTCAAACGGGCGTATAAAAAATAATGAAAGTTAAAAAATTTATAGTAATTTATATATTTTTTATACTTACCAACGACCCAGACTTAGCTGGTGCTAACTCTTAAATTCTAGGGCCAAACACAAATTTTACCCCCCAATCCCCAAAATTTGCATCTAAAACCGAAAATTACATGTCCTATATGGTCCTCCATATCTTTCCTCCACTGCGCATGCGCAGTGTCAAGGAGGTCTCGAAATTGGCGCCAAAAGTCATTCTTACAAGCAGTGCCTGGAAAAGCGTTATGTACTCAGCGGGGAGGTATGAGTTCCCAACTCATGGGAGGGCCATCCCCGTCTGGGTCATTGGTAAGTATAAAAAATATATAAATTACTATAAATTTTTCAACATTTTTATACTGTACCAATGACCCAGACTTAGTTGAATAGTAAAAAGGTTGGAGGGCCTAGGACATAAAGCAATCCAATAACTCAACTATATATTTACAGAATTATCCCCTCAAAGAGAAAGGAGAAATAGGCTTTACATGTATCTTTCTATTCTGCATCAAAATGAGAAAGACACAACACCATTCTGTACTTGAGCATAATAACATCACTGATGTCTATTAACCTCCAGTATAATCCATTATGGTAATTATTTTTAAAGGAAAGCCGATAAATAATGTAGTCCAGATAAATGAGACTCTTAAGTTCATTAAAAGTGACCGATAATTGTATATTAACGTCTGCATGATATGTGACATATACAAATACTACACACCGAGGTACACTTAAAAATATTACATGGATGAGTAAAAAGATTATCTTTACACTTTAAAAATCATCCCGGTACCGACTAGAATTACTGACTCTAGGGGAGGTATTCCCTTGCTTTTCACTGTAAAGCAGGTGACCTAAGGGAACACCCCCCCCTCCCTTCCCCTTGCCCTGGGTCAAATACCCCAGAGCGAAGAGGGCGGCAGCACAGAGTCATTGCCGGAACCAAAAGCCTACACAACTATAGTTGCAACTGTTTAGTGGACGACATTCTGAGCAACAGATAACGAACCTAAACAATGCCGGTCTCTAGAAATGGATTCAATATTTCTGAGGTATAAATTCGTGCAAGTGAAAGGCTAAAACCAATATGCAGCCGTCATTAGAACTGTAATAGCAACGCTATTAGCATAAGCCTCTGAAGTAGAAAGAACTCTTACTTCAAGAGCTAAAATCTTAATCGCAGACTGCTGTGTTGAAGATATTATCATAAGCAGTACTGAAAGCTAATAGAATCCATCTAGCTATAGAATGGACCGAAATGTGGAGAAAGCTTCCACAGCATAAGCCACAACAGACACCTGAATAGATTAATGCACGGTCTTTGTGGAGACAGAGGTGCTACCAACAGAATTGCATTGAGATTATTTAACTTAAGCAATATCTGTTGAATCAACGGCGCTGGAGGATACCCATATCCTATTATGCCGTCTCACGAGATGGATAGAGCGTCAACTGCAAACGCTCGAGGATCCGAACATGTTGACACATACACTTGCAACTGATTGTTGAGATGCGTCGCAAAAAAGTCCATCATTGGCCGCTCTCATAGGTAGCAAATCTGATATAAATACTCATTGTTAAAAGTCCATTTGACTGCAACAAGCGGCCCTTTCGTGGAAGGGAGTCCGCTAATACGTTCAGACGACCCTGAATACGACGGACCAATAGGAGAACTTGATGTTCTAGTACCAACAGAAGGATTCATTCTGTTACAGTGAATAACAGAATGGAATGAGTACCTCCCTAGTTCCGAAAATACGCTTATACCGTCGAATTGTCGGACAGAATTGCCTGTGGGCATTCTGGATAACATTCATGCAATGACGTAACGCAAGCCAAAATAACATCAATTCCTGATGTTTATGCACTTGATTAGGAACTACGGATCCCAAGGACCCTGGCACTTAAAAACTGTTGGGCTCAATGTTGGTTCAAACCTATTTAACTGGCATCCGTCAAAACTGTAAAACTCGGAGCCGGCAATTGCAGTGGAAGTTATTTCCCTGAATAAACCACTGAATATCTGCCCAAGTCTGAATCTGTTTCACTTGACTTACAAGAGGATGTACGTAACGAGCGAAAGAATCTTCACCCTCCAACTCTGTTCTTTTTGAGTCAAAAAGATTTGGAGAGGACAAGTGCGCAGCCGCCCCATTGGAATAAAATCCACGGCAGCTCCACACAACCCTATCAGTCTGATGAATTCTCTCGCTGTGACTCTGTCTGAGTGAAGACAATAGCGAGCATAACAACTGATTAATTTCGCTCTGGTTAACGGCAGACGAACGAGATTGTTGTGTGTCTCGAAGCTCATTCCCAAGTGGGTGAATGACGTGGACGGCACCAGATCCGACTTCTCCTCGTTTATTATAAAACCGAGACGTCGGAGTAATAGAAGCAGATTCTGCACATCGTTCTGAAGCCTTAACTCGTTGCCGTACCCCTGAAGAATGTCATCCAGGTAGGCCGACGTTACCACAGACGAATGAGCTTGGAAATGTAACATTACCGAGTTCATTATTCGAGTGAAAGCCCAGGGCGCTAGGTTCAAACCGAAGCACATCACTCGGAACTGATATACAACTCCTAGGACTGCGAAGCATAGATACTTTCTGAATGTCGGATGTACCATGACGTGAAAGTATGCATCCTGGAGATCTATGCTTGTAGCATAGTCGTTCACCCGAATACTCGCTCTGACTGATCGAATTGTCTCCATATAGAACTTTGGAGCGGCGATCAGCTTGTTTATCCAGCTCAGATCTATGACTGGACGGAACGAGCTGTCTGGTTTCGGAACCAGAAACAGATGGCTGTAGAAACCCGGTGATTCCTGGTCTTCTACGACCTCTACCGCGTTCTTCTCCAGAAGAGACTTTACTTCTGAAAGAAGAGCGTCTCTTATCTAGAAGGTCGCAGTCAACAAATATATATCAACAAGACCGGTTCAGAAAGCAAGATGTTAAAGTGTGGTGTTCCTCAGGGCTCAGTTCTTGGTCCACTTTTGTTTACTCTGTACACTTCTTCTCTGGGTCGTCTTCTTAAAAGGCATGGCATATCATATCATCTGTATGCTGATGATACCCAACTGTACATTACATTTAATTCATCTCTTCAAAGTGACTCAATCACTGCAGTCAGCAAGATGGAAACTTGCATAAATCTGGTGCTGGAATGGATGATAGATTTTAAACTGAAAATGAATGACTCTAAAACAGAATTCTTAGTGATATCCGGGGTTCGCATGCCTACACCCACTGTTACATCAATTCAGGCTGGAAAAAACATCACCATGAAAAGTGAATCGGGCAGGAATATTGGACAGATTATGGACTCAAATTTAAAGCTAGACATCCATATCAATAAAATATGTCAAAAATGTTACTGGCAGCTTCGGAATATTGGAAGACTGCGACCTTATCTTAACCAGTCTGCACTTGAAAAACTTGTGCATTCTTTCATCACCTCACAACTAGACTATTGTAATTCAGTGTTAGTGGGGCTGCCACAGTATTTGATTCAGAAGCTTCAAAAAGTTCAGAATATTGCTGCTAGGATAATTACTGGTACCAAATGCTCTGAACACATAACACCTGTTTTAAGACTATTACATTGGCTTCGAGTTAAACAGAGAATTAATTTCAAAATATTGATCTTAGTATTCAAATGTATCCACAAACTGGCTCCAGTTTACCTGCAAGAGCTCATCACTGTATACACTCCATCACGCAGTCTGAGATCTAAAGATCAAATTCAACTAGTCATACCTTTTAGCAGATCTAATCTGGCTAATGATCGTGTGTTCTCCATCGTGGGTCCAAGATTGTGGAATGCGTTGCCTATTAGTGTCAGAAATTCAGAAACTAGCAACAACTTCGAAAGAAATCTTAAGACTTTCCTATTTACTGAAGCATTCTCCTGAACCTCCCTAGAAGAAACTGAAACATGTGACTATTTATTATTTCCGAAAAGTGTATTTTACTTCTGTGAAGCGTTTTAGGGCACTCTTCGTGGTTTTACGCTTTTATAAAATCAATTATTACTATTATTATTATTTTCTGCGGATTTGACGGAAGCTGAGTCCATTTTGGACTTCGAGTTAATGGAGGCTTTCGTTCGAAGGATACCCCTCGAACCCAGGGGTCGTCCGTAATTGACGTCCAATTGTTTATAAAACTTGACAGTCTTCAGCCTACCGGAACTCGATAGAGGTTCATACCATCACCTCCTGGTCCTGCGAGGCTTGCGGAAGGAGAAACTACATCCTCCACAACCCGCACCTCGCTCCGTCGACCTAGGGACGTCTAACCGGTTATCTCGGCCAGAATAACGTCCTCCACGTGAGTCGCTGCCTTGACGGTCTCTAGAATAAGACCTAGAGGACGCATTGGAACCTCTATAGGAACTTCTCTAAGGCGTACTTGTCCCAGAAATGCCTGTCTTACTCTATTCTGCTGTGTCCGAATTTTTAGAAGCGGATTTGAATAGCAGAGAATCCGAAGCTTTTTTAGTTATCTGATCATAGGTTGCTGAAAGCTTGCCATCGAAGAGAAGCTCTCCGGAGACCAAAGCGACTCTGAGAGAGTTTTTCACCTTACCATCCATGCGCGTGGATGTAGCTAGGGCCGCATCACGTCTAACCAACTCCAGGTATGCCACTGAAAGGGCAGAGTTATACGTGGAATAAGCTATTGCCTTGAAAGAACTCTTAAGGAAGATAGTACATCCTGGAATTCTTTCCCTTCAAGGCGTAATGAAAACGCTTTAGTAAGGTGATCTGCGTACGATAATGCGTCTAAGATAACTCTGTTAGACATTATTGTCGTTTCCAACATCACGGTTGAAATTGACATAGACGACGGTACAGATCATTCTAGATCTTCGGCCTGATCGTCTAGACGCAGAAGAACTCTCGGTATGCTCTGTCCTGCCGTTTCAAAATTATTCCTTGAATTGATGAAAGGCAGATGTAGAGCATTTGCTGATAAGAAACCTGAATTGCTCATTTTGGTAGCAAGCTTAAATATAGCGTCCTACAATAGTTCAAATGTTCTTGTGACATTATTGGACTGTGTCGGAAACTCAGGGACGATGTCCCTAAACCGATAAAATTATTCCGTGTCCAGTGACGCTAACAGTTTCTTATCCGGCATCGCAGCCTTTTGGTCTGACAGAACAACTTCTGAAAGATTATGCCGGATGATATCTACGACAACTTTATGTTGTTCTGAAAGGGAAAAACCAACTCCTCGGTATCCCTTTGCCATCCTGTCGGACCACTTGAAATTCTCGGTTGTCCGTATCTGATGCTTCAGCAGAGCTTACCGACCCAGCGTCATCGGATAAATCCTGATCCGACAGAGATTCTGTCATCTGCTGGGATGCTGTGATAATTTGTGCTATTTGTAATAGCACGTCCATTATGGAGACCTGTGGAGCAGCGGTCTTATGTTACTTAGCCGCTGAAAGCTCCCTGGACGTTAACTCCTGCATATTTCTTATGCGAACGTCCGGAGTCTATAGGCCTCGTATTCCTGACTACCGGATGGCGTGACCTGGTCGCCGTGAAATCCATGGTCGGCGAGACTGGCTAGGTAACAGTGGTCACGTAGTCAAGGTGCGGTCGTGTGCGCTGCCGTGAGGATGAGGAAGCCATTAGAGCAGTCTCTCCGGACTGTCTATATAACGGAGCGTCCCGAGCGGTGGACGTATGCTCCGAATGAGAAACATTTGTACCACAACATCTGTACTCAGATGTTGTTGTACGAGAGAGGGACCTCTCTCACTTGCAGCCCGGGTAGACCTGGACGAGCTAGGAACCAGACTTAAAGGCTTCCTCCGTACCCTCCCCGTATCCATCGTCACTGGGTGTGCACGTAGTATATTTTATAGTGCTCGCATCACCCAAATCTCCTTCCTGGACCGCAACGGACGAACCCGGTTACCGAACCATTCGATGAATGGATGCTACACTGGGCGAGCTAGCGGACGCCAAAGCCGTCGATCCTACTTGGGACCTCTTAGGCAATTGACATAATATCATGAGCACTTATCCGCCAGCTCTTCATTTGACTGTGACGACGGAAGCACACTTTTTGAAGACATCACAGAAAATCACCGCATTCTTATTCCTGAATGAGGCCTGTGGAGACGTGACTTACATAATATCCACTGGCAGCTCCAGGGACGTTCATTCCTGCATTTATATAATATGCGAACGTCCCATCAGGAAAGACCTCATATCCTTGGCTAACAGATGAAGTAACCTGGTCGACAATATTCCCTGGTCAGCAAAGCAGGAGCTCTAGGAACGTTCATTCCTGCATTTATATAATATGCGAACGTCCTCTGAAACTCTGTGGTCACAAGCCAAGGTGCAGTGGTGTGTGTTGACATGAGGATGAGGAAGCCCATAACACAGCCAGTTCGGACCGTGTATGTGACGGAACGTCCCGAACAGGAGGATTGGACGTATGTTCTGACTAACAAACAAACATACAACAACACTGCGGCTCAAATGTAGTTGTAAGAGAGAGGGGGCCTCTCTCGCTCGCGGTCCGGATAGACCTGGACGAGCTAGCTACTAGACTGACAGGCTTCCTCCATACTATCCTCAGATCCGTCGTTGCTGGGTGTGCATGTTCCAAGTTTATAGTGCTCGCATCACCCATACTGCTTCCCAGAACCGTAATGGACAAACCCGGCTGCCAAGCCATTCGATGAATGGTCGCTACACCAGGGGGACTAGCGGACGATCAATGCCTTCGATCCTACTAGGGACCTCTTCGGCAATTGTCGTATTACCCTGAGCACTTAGCCGCTAGTCCTAACACTGCAACGACGGAGACACACTTGTTGAAGACATCACGAAAACATCACTCTGAATTCTGAAAAATAAAATGACAGTATAGAGTGACCCTACGGAGAGAGGACCGGTATGGACCCCTCCCTGCAAACACAATATCGTGACACACGCCTCAAACATTGTCATTTCAATCAACACACACAGAGCAGGAATTAGTGCGAATACATTGAACCTGAGAATTAGAGGAAGATATCCTCGCATTATAAATAAAAAATATTTTTTCATCAATAAAAAATTCACAGACATATTAGTCGCACTATCCCTTGATATAAAGATACATAATATAACATAATCCATTATAATCTTTGAAAGAAAATAATTTTCAAAAAAAAAAAAATTTTGAGACAAATTTTCAGAAGAGCCCAAGTTCCCAATGGGAACACCGAGCCCAAATGGATCCCAAAAAAGTCTAAGTGTGGACAAAATTTTTTAAAACATTTCAAAAAATTAATGCAACACTTACATACAATATTAATGTATCTTGCTATGTCTAAACTAATGTAAAGACAAGAAATCACTATCAGCAGTAACCGTTGTCAATGTAAACAAGAAGTTGTACAAAACCGGAAACATGACTCCAGGCACTGATAAACATGGCCCGAAATCAGTTACCAATTTAAACACTATCTGATGCAAAACAGAGATTTCCCTAGAAGAAACTGCAGAACATCAGATGGTAGATGCAGATCACAACGCCTAAACACGTAAGGGTGAGGACGTCAACATGGGGAAAAGAACAGAAATTCATTCTGTTACGAAGCCAAAACTCCCAAGAAATTTTAGTAATAATTATTACAGAAAATATGCCAAAAGCATGGGAGAATAGCAAGGGGGGAATAAAGGAAAAGGAGAGAGGCAACACTGATCAAGCAGTGGAACTTTCATAGCAAGAATGATAACAACAGGCTCATGCCTCGAAATTAGGGAACATAACATAATTTCATAAAAAAATTTTAAGTTACAGCCCTGATTATTTCCTGCCACTGAATTTTCCTCTCATCCTTCTATTTCCTCTTTAGATCCACCATTTCTCTCATATTTATGTGTCTGGCATCATTTAAACTGAGATTTACAAGCACAAATATCAGTCAGATGTGAACTGATGAAGGGCCAAACAAAGAATGACTTTTGGCGCCAATTTTGAGACCTCCTTGACACTGCGCATGCGCAGTGGAGGAAAGGTATGAAGGACCATATAGGACATGTAATTTTCGGTTTTTGATGCAAATTTTGGGGATTGGGGGGTAAAATTTGTGTTTGGCCCTAGAATTTAAGAGTTAGCACCAGCTTAGTCTGGGTCATTGGTACAGTATAAAAATATTGAATGGTGATTTTTGTGAATAGCACTGGCCAGTTCTGGCTGTAATATTAGGTAAAAGGTTAAGAATACTCAGTAAGGTTCAAGTTAAACAATATGATAAATAATTATAATAAATAATGTTCAAGTCTAAAATCCACCTAAAGGTGCTCTGTGGCTTTACAATGAGAGAAATGCAAAATTACATTTCCTTGTGAAATGCTTTTTGATATAAATGGGATTTTAATCCCGATTTAAAGTTTCCAATACTTTGTTCAGATTTTAAAAAAACTTGGCAAGGAATTCCAAAATGCTGCAGCTGCAACCAAAAAAGCCATCTCTCCAGCTGAGACAAGTTTAGAGGGTGGCTGGGCCAGATTGTTTAAGTCAGCTGAGCACAGGTTACAGTTTGGAGCATAAGGTGATACAGTTAAAACTAGAAATCATGTCATGAAATGCACACAAATAGCACGTCGATCTGCGCGTTAATCTACGTGTTATGACCATAGTAAGGCTATCAAATTCTATACATATGGCCTGGGCACAAGCAATGTTTCAAGCAATGGACCTCCGGGTTATTGCCTGTGTTTGCTATGAGTAACCAGGAGAACCTACCGTGCTTTGGATGCCATTCGATATGGCAATTGCCACAATTGCTATGCGCAATTAAGCCTAGATAAGCGCACAGTTCGTGACAGGACTTATAGTTTTAACTGTAGAAGCTCCTCCGGGTTTGGCGGTGCGATTTTGTTAACACATTTAAAAGTGACAATATAATTGTATATTGGATTCTCTGGTGGACAGGAAGCCAGTGGAGGTCCCTAAGAATCCTTGTTATTCTGAAGAATTTGCGGTTATGAGTGACAACCCTTTCTGCCAATTTTGGTCAATCTGAAGCTTATCAAGTAAAGATCTTTTACACCCAAACAGTGAGTTACAGTAATCAAGGCGACTCGTAACGAAAGTATGCAGAAGCTACTTCAGCAGAGTACCCTGTAGTAATTAAAACTTACACTACTTCTGTCATCTCTAAGAATACTAGAATGTACACTACTAGAAGGAGATGTACATTCTCTAAGATCACCATCACTTGCAAAATACTGAATCAATTCCATTAAAGCTTTTCCTGAATCGGAACATGTCCTAATATTCATTCTATTATTGGATAACCGCAAGCCAATCTTTGGTGACCTCTGCAACAAATGAAGAATGGAGAAGCAATGTAAGAATGAAAAAAAGTAAAGTTCGTTTAATTTGTGAATATGAAATTGGTGTCAACAGAGACTGTATTGAATGAAAACCTGAAAAACAAAACTTTTCTCAAAAACATTATCCCCCAAACTCTAAATCTCTTAACTTTCTAAATACTGGCTCTTTAAAAAATATGAAGACATTCAGACATTACAGTTGACACTCGTTCACTTGAAGTCAGATATCTTAGGGAGGTAAGAGGAGGGGGAGGGGGGAGGGGATAAAATCACTCAAAATACTTCAAAACTAATTTTAAAACAAAAATTATTGTTACTATTATTTTTTGCATAAAAGCACTCAAAATGCATGAAAATTAATTTTAATGCCAAAAACAATTCACACAATGAACCCCCTTCCCCCTCCCCTACGGAGTCAATTGGGTAATTTTTTTATTTTTTTTGCATAAAGGAACTCGAACATTCTTCAAAACTAATTTTGAGGAGGGAAAAAATTATTCCTTCCAAACCCCCACCTTCCTCAAAACACAAACCACAGGGTCAGTAACATGAAATTTTTTGCATAAAATCACTTGAAAATTCTTCAAAACTAATTTTAAAGTTCACAAAGAAAATTCACCCAATACACCTCCCACTGGGAAGCAATTGGGAGAAAAGTGTTTTTGTTCACCAAATCACTCAAAATCTTTCAAAACTCTTTTTAACCCTTAACCCTTTCGTGCCTCATTGGCGCGTGCCATGCCAGTGGTAAACAGACACTACAAACCTGTCAGTGTGCTGCTCGCCGATGGCATAATAATGCATCTACTCTCACCACAGTCCACATGTGTTATCTCTATCAGTTCAAAGAAGTAATTTTCATGCCCAAATGAATTTATGTCCCTTTAGTTGCTTGGCTACAGTCTTAGCGCAAATTCTACAACAATCAGTAAATCACTCCAAGGATAGCGATGTGGAACAGATTCTGCGGTACAGTCGGGCTCAAATCAAGCCGACATAAATGACACTACTATGAGTGCTTGACGTTCAGATGATGTTGCCAGTAATAATCCAGATGACGGAGAGAGTCCTTCAACGGTTACTGGCTAGTGGGAGGGGACACAGCAGAAAAGGAAGTGCTGGTCAGGGATATGGCATAGGGGGCTGGCGTGGTCGAGGAATTGGAGGAATCCAAATCTATCGAATTTTGTACACCTTTATCTAACAGACGATATGAGCCCGAAATTAACCCCAATATCCCAAGTCTTGGGGGACCCTTTGGCTGAGTCACGAAAAGGGTTAAGGCCTTCGAGATTTTTACATATTTTGGTTACACTTTGACAGTCTACATCCTGTAACTTCGCTGCTGTTTTTTGGCAAGTTTTGGCTGCCTATTTAGGCAGCCAAGACTAGCCTAAAAACAACTACCAAGGTGCATAGAATGTAACTTAAGAGTTAACCTGAACACTGAATGTTGGGGCACCTGTTCTGTTGCAAAAAATGTGTATTATTTTTCACTAAGTCAAGAGGAATAACTCAAGAAAAGAGAATGTGAACTTAACTTGTACTTTTGTCATTCTAGACAAAATGTGAAAGCTTTAAAAAAATATTGGGATTGATACTCAAGTCA
This sequence comes from Pictodentalium vernedei, assembly GCA_031216915.1. Classification (NCBI taxonomy): domain Eukaryota; kingdom Metazoa; phylum Mollusca; class Scaphopoda; order Dentaliida; family Dentaliidae; genus Pictodentalium; species Pictodentalium vernedei. The sequence goes on from CM062292.1 coordinate 354,561,867, forward strand.
TCATGCAGAAACCATGAAATGAGCTATTTTTCACGAAGTCAAGGAAGAATAACTCTGAAAGAGAGAAGGAAAATATGGCCAAATGTGAACTTGCCTTGTATTCTGTCATTCTAGACATGTGAAAGTTTCAAAAAAATATCTTAATGCATACTCAAGTAATTATCTGAAAACCCAAAATTGGATGCATAGACAGCAAGTGAAAGAGGAATAACTGTAGAACGGAAAATGTGAATAAAACCAAATACAAACCTGACCTGTAGTTTGTCATTCTAGACAATATGTTGAAGTTTCAAAACAATATCTCAATGCATACTTAAGTTATAATCAGGAAACCATAGAATGTGTTATTTTTCACTAAGTCAAAGGGAATCACTCCAGAACAGAGAATGTGAATAGATCCAAATAACTGGACCTGTATTTTGTCATTCTAGACAAGTGAAAGTTCTAAAAAAATCTCAATGCATATTTAAGTTATCATCCAAAGTTCAGGCGTAAAGATGGATGTAGGGCTCTACAGACTAACTGATGGATGTTTTAGAGAGAATAGGCTAAGACTAAATGCCCTTTGCATAAAAATTCAACAATGGATCTCCCAGTCCTCCCCCCCATCAGGAGGCAATTTGGTGAAAGATATTTTGTTCATAAAATCACTTGAAGGCCTTCAAAACACACTTTAAACCAAAAAAGGTTAAAAAAATTGCTGACTACATACTCAAGTTATCATCTCCAAACCATAAAAATGTACTATTTTCCTCTAAGTCAAGAGGAATAACTCTACAACAGAGAATGTGAATATGGCAAAATTTGAACATGACCTGTATTTTTTCATTCTAGTCAATATTAGAACATGACATGTTTTAAAAGATAATGAAGGTACTGGAACCAATTTATCGACTAAAAGTTGTGTAATGTGAAAGCATTTAAATTTGGTAAGTTTGTGGTTGTCATCTCAGATTTCAAAAAGATGATGTTTAGAACTGAATTGCAACTATGGTAATAATTATGTGATTTGTGTGGGAAAATGTTCTTTACTTATAAATGGACAATGACATGAAATTGTTGTTGTTGTACAGATAGAGGGTTACATTGGATAAACATTAGAATAAAAAACAAGAGGCCCCAAGGGGCTTGAGGGCGCTCACCTGACATGGTAGCCTAAATATCAACCCAGAGAATTGATTTCAAAAAGTTGCATCTGCTCCTCTTAAGAAAAGCTTATACCAAATATCCAAAGATTCTGACCAGTGGATCTAAAAAAAAAAGAAGATTTTTAAAGAATATTCCTCATATTGAACTAAGTTATAATTCAGGCTCCCACAGGGATCCCATATATGAACCCAGAGACTTGGCTTTAACAAACTTGAATCTCCTATACTGAGCCCAAATATGAATCCAGGGGGCCGATTTGAACATACTTGAATCACATCCACCCCACAATGTTGCATACCAAATATGAAAAGATTCTGACTGCTGGATCTGGAGAAGAAGATTTTTTAAGAAATTTGCCTGAAATGCACTAAGTTCGAATTCGAGCTTCTATAGTGAACCCAAATATGAATCTAGGCAGCCGATTTGAACAAATTTGAATCAGATCCACCCCCACAATGTTTCATACCAAATATCAAAAGATTCTGCCTGCTGGATCTGGAAAAGAATATTTTTTAAGAAATTTGCCTGAAATGCACTCAGTTCAAATTTGGGCTCCTATACTGAGCCCAAATATAAACCCAGATAGGGGGGAGGGGGGGGGGGGGGTGGCGATTTGAACAAAGTTGAATCAGATCCACCCCACAATTTGCTTACCAAATATGAAGAGATTCTGTCTGCTGGATCTGGAGAAGATTTTTTAAGAAATTTGCCAGAAATGCACAAAGTTCGAATTCAAGCTTCTATAGTGAGCCCAAATATGAATCTAGGGAGCCGATTTGAACAAACTTGAATCAGATCCACCCCACAATGTTGCATACCAAATATGAAAAGATTCTGCCTGCTGGATCTGGAGAAGATTTTTTAAGAAATTTGCCTGAAATGCACTAAGTTCGAATTCGAGCTTCTATAGTGAGCCCAAATATGAATCTAGGGAGCCGATTTGAACAAATTTGCATCAGATCCACCCCACAACGTTGCATACCAAATATCAAAAGATTCTGCCTGCTGGATCTGGAGAAGAAGATTTTTGAAGAAATTTGCTTGAAATGCACTAAGTTCAAATTTGGGCTCCTATACTGAGCCCAAATATAAAACCAGGGGGGCCGATTTGAACAAAGTTGAATCGTATCCACCCCACAATGTTGCTTACCAAATATGAAAAGATTCTGCCTGCTGGATCTGGAGATGAGGATTTTTTAAGAAATTTGCCTGAAATGCACTAAGTTCGAATTTGAGCTTCTATAGTGAGCCCAAATATGAATCGAGGAAGCCGATTTGAACAAACTTGAATCAGATCCACCCCATAATGTTGCATACCAAATATCAAAAGATTCTGCCTGCTGGATCTGGAGAAGAAGATTTTTGAAGAAATTTGCCTGAAATGCACCAAGTTCAAATTCGAGCTTCTTTTGTGAGCCCAAATATGCATCTAGGGAGCTGATTTGAACTAACTTGAATCAGATCCACCCCACAATGTTGCATACCAAATATCAAAAGATTCTGCCTGCTGGATCTGGAGAAGAAGATTTTTTAAGAAATTTGCCTGAAATGCACTGAGTTCGAATTTGGGCTTCTATAGTGAGCCCAAATATGAATCCAGGGGGCCGATTTGAACAAACTTGAATCAGATCCACCCCACAATGTTGCATACCAAATATCAAAAGATTCTGCCTGCTGGATCTGAGAAGAAGATTTTTTAAGAAATTTGCCAGAAATGCACTAAGTTCGAATTCGGGCTTCTATAGTGAGCCCAAATATGAATCCAGGGGGCCGGTTTGAACAGACTTGAATCAGATCCACCCCACAATGTTGCATACCAAATATGAAAAGATTCTACCTGCTGGATCTGGAGAAGAAGATTTTTTTAGAAATTTGCCTGAAATGCACTAAGTTCGAATTCGAGCTTCTATACTGAGCCCAAATAAAAACCCAGGGGGCCGATTTGAACAAACTTGAATCAGATCCACCCCACAATGTTGCATACCAAATATCAAAAGATTCTGCCTGCTGGATCTGGAGAAGATTTTTGAAGAAATTTGCCTGAACTGCTCTAAGTTCGAATTCAAGCTTCTATACTGAGCCCAAATATAAACCAAGGGAACCGATTCGAACAAACTTGAATCAGACCCACCCCACAATGTTGCATACCAAATATCAAAAGATTCTGCCTGTTGGATCTGGAGAAGAAGATTTTTTAATAAATTTGCCTGAAATGCACTAAGTTCGAATTCGAGCTTCTATACTGAGCCCAAATATATATCCAGGGGGCCAATTTGAACAAACTTGAATCAGATCCACGCCACAATGTTGCATGCCAAATATCAAAAGATTCTGCCTGCTGGATCTGGAGAAGAAGATTTTTTAAGAAATTTGCCTGAAATGCACTAAGTTCGAATTCGGGCTTCTATAGTGAGCCCAAATATGAATCCAGGGAGCCGATTTGAACAAACTTCAATCAGATCCACCCCACAATGTTGCATACCAAATATCAAAAGATTCTGCCTGCTGGATCTGGAGAAGATTTTTAAAGAAATTTGCCTGAAATGCACTAAGTTCAAAATCAAGCTCCTATACTGAGCCCAAATATGAACCCTGGGGGCCAATTGGAACGAACTTGAATCAGATACACCCTACAATGTTGCATACCAAATATCAAAACATTCTGCCTGCTGGATCTGGAGATTTTTTAATGTTTTTCCCATTGCCTACAGTGTCAAAAAGTGCTGACTCAGCACTTTTTCAAAGTACTGAAAAAAGTACCTTGTGATCAAACCGATAGGGATTTTTTTAAACCATTCTATTCTGCTGGCTAAAAGTAAGCTTTATACAAAATAAGAATTTGCTATGCCAAGTTGTTCTGGAGATATGGCAGTTTTAAGGTTTTTCCTATTTTTAGCTCCCGAGGTTCCCACGGGGCAATGATAAAAAAAATTTTTGCATCAATCAACTACTTATGATCTATTATCATCTCATATCAAATTTGGTTCAAATCGATCTGACGGTTCGGAAAATAGAAATTTTAGGCGTGGCCAAAATTTTTGCCCCTCCCATAACGAAGGCAAATAATGCCCGACAAACTTCTCTTGAACAAACTTGATTCTAAACCTCAAAAGGACTCTGCATACCATATATCAAGTCTCTGCTACTGGTGGTTCATTAGAAGAAGATTTTCAAAAAATTTGGCCATTTTTTCCACACCCCTCTGCTCAATATGAGCCGAAACCTAATTTGCATAAAAGTTAAAAAATTTATAGTAATTTATATATTTTTTATACTTACCAATGACCCAGACTTAGCTGGTGCTAACTCTAACAAAACCAGGGCCAAACACAAATTTTGCCCCCCAATCCCCAAAATTTGCATCCAAAACAAAAAGAAATCATGTCCTAAAGGACCTCCATACTACGCCACTACTGTGCATGCGCAGTGACGCAGACGTCCCAAAATTGGCGCCAATTATCATTCTTACTGGCAGTGCCTGGTCAGCGCTATGTACTCAGCGGGGAGGCAAGAGTTCCCAACTCCAGGGAGGGCCATCCCCGTCTGGGTCATTGGTAAGTATAAAAAATATATAAATTACTATAAATTTTTTAACATTTTTATACTGTACCAATGATCTAGACTTAGCTGAATAGTAAACAGGCTGGAGGGCCTAGGACATAGAGGAAAATCCAATAAGCTCAACTATATAGTAAAGAGGTAACCCCTTAAGGAGAAAAGGAGTATTAGGCTTTACATGTATCCTTCTTATTTAATATTAAAATAGAAAGATACGCTACCCTTAATAATTGAGCACAATAACATTCATGTTCTCTATTAACATCCAGTATATCCCTTATACTAATTATTTTTAAAGCAAGCCAATAAATAAAGTAGTCCAGAGAATTGAGACTCTTTATAGTCATTTAAAAGTGTCCGAGTATTGTATATTAAAGCCCGTTTGACACTTGACATATACAAATGCTTCACACCGAGCTACACTTTAAAAATAAGACATGAATGAATTTTAACATTAATATTACACTTTAAAACCATCCCGGAAGCGATTCAGAAATACTGACTTGGAGGAGGCATTCCCTTGCTTTTCACTATAAAGCAGGTGACCTAAGGGAACACCCCCCCCCCCCACCCCTTCCCCTTGCCCTGGGGCAAATAGCCCAGAGCGAAGAGGGCAGCCGGACGGAGTCACTGCCGGAACAGAAAGCCTACATAACTATAGTTGCAACTGTTTAGTGGACGACATTCTGAGCAACAGATAACGGACCTAAACAATGCAGGTCTCCAGAAATGGACTCAATATTTCTGAGATAAAAATTCGTAAATGTGGATGGCTGAGACCAATAAGCAGCCTTCATTAAATCTGTAATAGCAACACTATTAGCATAAGCCCAGGAAGTAGAAAGAGCTCTTTCTTCATGAGCAGAAATCTAAAGCACAGACTGCTGAGAAGAAGATAAATCTTCATAAGCAGTACGGATAGTTAATTGAATCCATCTAGCAATAGAATGGACCGAAATGTCCTTTCTATTAGGCATCAAAGACAGAAGGAAACGTTTCCGTCCCTTTCTGATAAACTGAGATCTCTGTTTATAGATACGTAACGCTCTAACAGGACAGAGTAAAGGCCTACGCCCGTCTGAAGACGGAAGAGCCTTAATAACAATAGGTTCCGGATATTTATTAGGAGCCTGATTCTTAGCTAAAAAACCCACATTAGTAGTGAAGGTGATAGTGTTCCCAACACTACGATAGTGAGAATCATCCACCGACAGTGCATGAAGCTCACTGACTCTTCTAGCAGAAGAGAAAGCTAAGAGAAAAGCTGTCTTATAAGATAAGAATTTGAAATCTACTGTCCCAAGAGGTTCAAATGGCTTTTCCTTCAATTTAAGAAGAACCCAAGCTAAATTCCACTTAGGAATTAATCTAAGAGTTCTGGGTCTATTTATCGAAAAGTTTCTAACCAACTTAGATAAAGAGACATTAGATCCAATTTGTAAACTATCATGATGTGCATAGGTATCAGATAACATAGATCTATAACCCTTTATAGTAACAGGCTGCAGCTTGATTTCGTCAAACAAGTATACTAGAAAGTTTGCAATGTCTGGTATAGAGGGATCGAATATATCTACAGAATGATCCCTACACCAACGACGAAAAACCTTCCACTTAGCCGCATAGTTTAGCGAAGAGGAGGTCCTCCTACAGTTAGAAATCGCGTCCACTGCTCGTCCTGTAAAGTGTTTGCCATGCAAGAAGGACCACACAACGGAAAAACGTGAAGGTTGAGACCTTGCGGGTTGTGATGGAGTTGGCGCGATTTCCCCTGCGAAAGAAGATCCTCCCGTGGAGGAAGCTTTCGCGGTAGGTCCCACAACAGACACCTGAGTAGATTTATCCACGGTCTCTGTGGCGACAGAGATGCTACCAACAGAATCTTGCATTGAGATTGTTTTATCTTTAGCAATACTTGTTGAATTAATGGCGCTGGAGGATACGCATATCCTATCATTCCGTCCCAAGGGATCGACAGAGCGTCTACTGCAAATGCTCTTGGATCTGGACACGGAGACACATACGTCTGCAACTGATTGTTGAGATGTGTCGCAAATAAGTCTATCATTGGCCACTCCCATTGGTAGCAAATCTGATTGAATACTCGTTTGTTGAGAGTCCATTCTGACGGCAACAAGCGACCCCTCCTTGAAAGGGAGTCTGCTAATACGTTCAGACGACCCGGAATATGACCGACATGGGGCTCTCCCCGCTAACAACATACCGTGACACATGTCTCCAATGTTTGTCATCCCAATTTGTCATACCAACAGAATTTTGCACTGAGATTGTTTTATCTTGAGCAATATCTGCTGAATCAACGGTGCTGGAGGATACGCATATCCTATCATACCGTCCCACGAGATCGATAGAGCGTCTACTGCAAATGCTCGAGGATCCGGACATGGTGACACATAGGTCTGCAACTGATTGTTGAGATGCGTCGCAAATAAGTCTATCATTGGCCGCTCCCATTGGTAGCAAATCTGATTGAATACTCGTTTGTTGAGAGTCCATTCTGACGGCAACAAGCGACCCCTCCTTGAAAGGGAGTCTGCTAATACGTTCAGACGACCCGGAATATGACGGACCGATAGGAAACGGAAACGGAAACATCACCCTGTTCTTGTTCCTCTGAAAAAGAGATTGAAAAACTAGAGTGACCCTGTGGAGAGACGACCGACATGGGGCTCTCCCCGCTAACAACATACCGTGACACACGTCTCCAATGTTTGTCATCCCAATTGACACACACTGAGCAAGAGTTAGTGCGAGTACACTGACTACAATAAATACACTGATCATGAGAATCAGAGGAAGATTTCCTCGCATTACAATTTGAACAATATTCTTTCACTGTGAAAAATTACAAACAGTCATAGTACTCGCCCTAACCCTTGAAAACAAAGATACATAATAAAATAATCCATTATAACATTGCGAAAAAATAATTCAAAAAGAAAAAAATTTTCGAAAAAAAATTTCAGAAGAGCCCAAGTTCCCAATGGGAACAATGAGCCCAAATGGATCCCAAAAAAGCCTAAGTGTGGACAAATTTTTTAAAACCATTTCAAACTAGAGATGTTGTATACCAAATATGGAAGAATTCTGCCCAGTGGATCTGAAGAAGAAGAGTTTTAAAGAAAAGTCCTCATATTGCACTAAGTTAAAATTCGGGCTCCCATAGGGAGCCCAAATGTGAACCCAGGGACTCTATTTCAACAAACTTGAATCTGACCCCCTAGAGATGTTATATACCAAATATGAAAAGATTCTGACTGGTGCATCTGAAGAAGAAAATTTTAAAAGAATAGTCTTCATATTGCACAAGGTTAAAATTCAGGCTCCCACAGGGAACCCAGATATGACCCCAGAGACTCAATTTGAACAAATCTGAATCTGACCCCCCAAGAGATGTTGTATACCAAATATGAAAGGATTCTGACAGATAGATCTGAAAAAAAGATTCTTTAATGTTTTCCCCATTGCCTGCAGTGTTAAAAAGTGATGACTCAGCACTTTTTCAAAGTCCTGAAACTGTATCATGTGACAAAACTGATAGCAATTTTTTTTAACCATTCCTTTCTGTTGGTTGTAAGGAAGCTTCACACCAAATAAAAAATATCAGTGCCGTGCAGTTTTGGAGATATGAGCATTTTAATTTTTTTCTATTTTTAGCTCCTTGGGTTCCCACGGGGGCAGCTGGAAAAATTTTTTTTCCGTAAACCAAGTACTTATGACCCAATAATACCTCACATAAAATTTGGCTCCAATCAGCCCCTCGGTTAGGAACATAGAAATTTTGGGTGTGGCCAAAATTACTGCCCCTCCCATAACAATGGCAAATATTGCCCCTCGAACTTTCTGTGTACAAGCCTGAGTCTACAACCCAAAAGGAAGCTGCAAACCAAATATCAGGTCTCTGCCACTAATAGTTCATGAGAAGAAGATTTTTAAGGATTTTGGTGCCCCTTGGGGGTGTGGCACCACCCAGGGAGAGAGGCAACTTTATTTGAACAAATCCGAATTGGTATTGGTGAACGAATATTTGACCAAGATTTGAATAAAATTGGGCTATTGGTTTGGGAGGAGAAGTCGATAATGTAAAGTTCACGACGGACGCTGGACGCCGGACAACGACGACGGACGGCAAGTGATAAGTTAAGCTCCCTTCGGTGAGCTAAAAAAGCTTTGATTTGAACTGTGTGATGATTTGAATCTCGAGACTTTCAAACACAGACCTAGCAAAAATCTGGGACGATATGGATGATTCTGACCCTGAGTGTGGACAATTCAAACCTAAAGACTTCAGACACAGACCATGGCAAATACAGATATTAGACACTGGATGATTTTGACAATCACAACTTTCTACCATAATCACCTGTATATTTTATAAATAAATATTAAATAAATTATAAGAAATTTGATATAAAGTACAAGGGAAATGTTTGAAAATCTCCAGTTCGTGTTGGAGCCGAAAGTATGATTCAATTTTAACATTCAGAATATTTAACTAGAGGTACTGTGAGCAAACTCACAAAGTGATAACCCCCGTGTCTGAAATGTATAAGTTAGATTATCTCCCCTTGGAAATGTCAGAATGGAATTATATTGCTTCATGCACATCTTCATATGGAGTTCTTTCATTGTGTAAAGTTTCATGAAAATTCTTCAAACGGTTTAGGAGGAGTTGCGCTTACAAGGATGGACAGACGGATGCCTAGACGGACGGACAGACGGATGGACAGGGTGATTCCTATATACCTCCCAAACTTTGTTTGCGGGGGGTATAAAAAAAAGATTTAACTGGTTTTCAAAGATTGAACACAATTAATTGTTTTGGGTTTTTTTTTATTTTGGTTGGGCTGGTGGGGGGTGATTGAGGTTGAGTTTAGTCTCTGTTATCTTGCTGCTCATCCTAACTGTTAGTATATTACATGTAAATGGTTAAGCTGTAGTATACTAAATAATACCCACATGTACATGTAACAGTTGCTGAAAGAAAAGTCAATTTCATAAGGAAGCATGTAATGTACATGTATAATTTTTATACTACCACATGAGTACACCCATCCGTATTTCGTTTTGAAGAACATATATGTATATCATTATGGGGAGAAACACAATAACTGATGTACCCCTATTTCCAAATTTATTTATTTGCACATATTAAAGAGTCCGGGAAAATGCCATGGAAAGTCTTGAAAGGTATGGAAAAGTATGGAAATTTTTAGTCCAGAAAGTGTAAGAACCCTGTTGTGGGCAATTAGGGCCTTTCCCAACATTTTTTAGCAAATTCAGTCCTCTATGAGTAAATATGAGGACATTGTGCTGCAAGAAGGCCTGTATTTGAGACAAGTTTTGGGCTCTATGTTATGTGAAACTTGCATTTCGCCAATATTTGAGGAAGAGATTTAGGTAGGGGACAAATCCCGCCCTCTACCACTTCAGTTCATGTGTGTAACTCTCTGCACATTGAAGTTACAACAGGATAATTTCAAGCATCAAATTTTTCCCATAACCTTGACATGGCTCAATGACAAGACTGAATACAAGCAACCTGTCATTTGCAAAATGGGGTCCCCAGAGGGTGAATTTGCTGATGCTATCCCATACAGTGGGCCAATTTATCCTCTAGGTACATCTTTCTGTTTTGGCTTGAGATCTTGATTCAGACTGAGGTTCAGGGTAGCATCACCAAATTCACCCTCTGGGGACCTCATTTTGCAGATGACAGTCTGCTTATTTTCAGGCTTGCTCAAAGAGCTCTGTGAAACAAGATCTAAATGGTTATACTAGTGGATGGACCAATGCTATGCATGATTTTCTGATAGGTTGAAATTGGAGTTACTTCCCTTCTACCTTAGAATGCTCCTTATCCTAATGTCTTTTACTTGCACCTACAGTGCAACACAACTGCAGATTCTTGGTAAATGATACAGACTATTGAATCCAAACATGTTAATTTAGTTATATCTGATAGAAATACACACACATGCTGAGTATGAAGTTGATCGGGCCCATAGACAAACAGAAACAACAAAGGGAATGACTCAAATTATAGTATGATTACTACTTGCATTACAACATCTGTGTACAGAGGATTAATTATGGAAGAAAGGGCAAATCGTGCGATAATATATCCTTTATTATTACCTGGTCTTTGTGATCACTGGTCCTTAATGATAATTCAAACCTTTCCATATCTGCAACACAGACATAATCTGAAAATAAGGAAGGCATGCTTTGATCATGTGCATATCAGAACTTTAAAGTGTATCTATGCTGGGGGGGGGGGGGGGGGGGGGGGTGGGTGGGGGGGGGGGGGGGGGATTCAGGGGCTTTAAGTAACAGAGTGCTAAATTAGTTTCAAAAGCAACCTGTAATATAAGTATTTTTTTTGAAAACATAATCATAATTGTTTTACTACCATTTATTTAAATTGTAACAAAATAATTTTATCAAAAAATTTCTACTGCTGAGGAAACAACAAGCTAATGCATACACCATGAAGCCACTAAAGTCGCTTTTAGTACTTTTCAGTAGAGCCATGATAGTGGCTTCTCGAATTCAACCAGTTGATGACCAAATGCAACCAGCACTAATAATAAAAATAAACCTTTGAGTTTATTATTTTTATTTTTTCAATCTGTCTTAAAAAATAGCTGAAATGCGAGCCCCCCCCCCCCCCCCCCCCCACACCCTCCCTATTTCAATAAGCTTCTCAAGATCGTTCTTCCAATTGAGGGAGTCATGTAAGCCATGTTTGGTAGGCAAATTTTTTAATCAAGAAATGTCTTGGCAATTATCTTCCTCATGTCAATAAAAAGTTAATTGCCAGAAGGCATTATCAATGTCGGAAACTGGGGCTTTGTCATTGCTTGGGGAAATAGATTCACGTCGCGCATTCAGTCAAAACAAGGCATGTTGTCTGAACCTGTGCGTGAACGTATGTCTCGCCATAATGAGCCCGCCTGTTTCACTTTTGAAGGGATGGTTCTTATCCTGAAGGGATTAATAACTTTTCCTTGAAAAGCATAAATCAACAGGGGTTCACTGAAAACAACAATTTCAATACATATATAAGAAAGATAAATATGATAATTGGTGACTTACATGGAATCCACAAGAATAAGAATATAAAACATCAATGAACCCCTACCCACAGTCATTTGCAGGCCTATATTCTCTGTTGTCGCTGTTTTTATCTCCTTTTCGCTGGTGTTTGTTCCTTGGTCGCCTCTTCACTTCACTCCTTTCACTGCTGTCGCACGGCCACTAACGTATTGTCACTTTATCGGTACACCTCTCCTCCAACAAGTGACGGGATGTCAATATGTTACTGCCGTCGCACGGCCACTAGCTTATTGTTGCTTTATTTGACGCTTTTCACACAAGCAGTCGCCACCAATGAAGTTAAATTCTCCCTTACATTTTGTCTCAGAACAATATTCATACAGGCAAAGCCTACTCTTGCCTTCTAAAACATGTAATGCCATTTACCTAAAAGCATTTAGCTCCCTGAACTTGTACTTTGTGTTTCTGATCCTATTCTCATATGTGGCCACCGACTTGGCCCGCGACTGCTCCTATTCTAAATATGAGCTCTGTGGCTCCTCTACGTCACAACATGCCTATACTTTTGCACTGATGCAGCACCGCCACGAACCTATAGCATGGGACCTCCCCATCTACTCGCAACGACCCACAGCTTTACACACCTTCTGACTGGAATTGGCTGGAATGAATTTTTCGAGAAATTCCCCGCTTTTTATTTAGATAGCCAGAACATTAATTCTCAGTTTAATCGCTTCTCTTGTACTTGGTTGGCAGCTCAGATCTATCTTAATTTAATACTCGCTTTAAAGTTTCTTTGAAAGACTCGCATTTTGGTGTCTTTTGACATTTCGGAGACAGGATAGATGCGTAATATGGGTGTGTGTTCAGAACATGTGTGATACACTGTTTTCCAAAAGTTACATATTAACTGGCCATAATTACCCAGATAATAACTACAGAAGAATACTTCTTTGATCAGTTATCAGATAGTCCTTGTGGCGTTTCAACAAATGTGTCATAATGGACATTAAATTTCAGGCTTTACTACCACCGCTCGAACTATAGGTCCATCATATACCTATCTTTACGCTTTATGCTTAACCCATTCAGAAAGATTATCGAAAATATTTACAATTTTTAAACAACAGAATTGCTACTTTTAGTTATCACCTTGACAATCAAGGTCATACTGAGAGGTACTGGAAAATGCTAATGCCATTCTAAAACAAAATGATGGACAAACAGATTTGACATGAGGTCTGGGCCTAGTATGGTCAAGGGATAAAAGTTGACACTCAAGCAAATTTTAGACCAGCTCTTCAATTTACCCCTTTCAAATATGTTTTCATAAATCTTTACGCGAAGACAAATTTGCTTGCAGATGAGCAGATGAATGAAGAAAAACAAATTAATTGGAGGCAAGGATCAGAAATAATTTAATCCTACGACTCTCCAGAGCTGTAGATCTTCCTTCTCAAAGCTCCTTTTTTCTATTTAAATGCATGCATGCAAATAGACTTTTAGTTTATTTTTCTCCCACACACCTTACCTTTGGCTTATAATTATGTTGAAAAACAAAAAAGGAGCTTCCCTCTGCGAAGACCTTCAAGGATGTTTAGAAATTTGAGTTGGAACTGAGAGAAATATTCAGTGCTACTGGTGGCTATCAGAAATGGAGTAAAATGGCAGTCAAAAAAGACATAACTGTGACAGACTTTCCCTTCATGTGTTCTAATGCATTTCAAATGGATGGAATCATTAATGAAAAAAAGAACTTTTGTTTGAAAGAAAATTTGTATTTTATACCAAATATCAAAAGATTTAGCCAGGTCGGTGTGAAGATCTTTGGGGAATATTCTCTCATATTGCACTAAGTTAAATGTTGAGTTCAGTGGGAGTGTAAACATGAATTCGGGGACTTGATTTGCACAAACTTGAATCTGTCCATGACCACCATCACCCCACCCCAATCAAATTTGGATGGGCTCAAAAATATACCACCCGAGACACTTTCTCAGAACAAATTATAATCTTGAGCACATAAGGATGTTGCACAGCAAATTTCATAGCATTTTGATAGACGGTTTATAAGAATTTCAGGCTTTTGGGGGCACTGCTCCCAGCTCATTGGGCACAGGAACTTTGATCTAACCAAAGTGGAGGGGTAGCAATCTGTGTGCTAATGACACACTGCTTATTTTCAGACTTGACTACCGTGAAACAAAACCCTATGGTAAAAAGATCACATGGTTGCATTTAAAAGACCCACCTGGCTATACAGTTCATGCAGGAGTATTGATCTTATTGCTTTCATGGGAACTCTGGGATTGAGGGGGTCATTGGTTTACACTTTGAACTTCAGATCGTAGGGTATTTGGTATGATCCTGCCTGCATAAGCTGACTTGTGTCCTTGGGCAGAACACTTAATTTCTTGCATGTTGGAAGTGGATATTCCTGCCCAGGACGCAATTCCTTTTGCCACTGAAATAAGGATAATTCAGATACATCTAATCAAATTTCTACTCTGTAAACTGAATGGATTTTTCACCAATGATTTCTCAAAAAAAATTAAGATGTATTTTTCATTAAATCTAGTCATGGCTGCTTCACAGCAGCCATGACTAGATTTGATGAAAAATATCTTGAAAATACTCAGCGGGTTAAGAGTTGATCCCAACTGCTCAAGTGGGAGCATGATAGCACAGTGAGCTGAGGCATACTGCCCTTCATTCATATGATGCTAATTCTGCTTGAGCAGAGGTAGTAAGTTGGAGAGTTTGACAGTTACTTGCTACTGCTGGATGTCTCTCCTCTTCAGGTACATTGGCTTCTTCCATCTGCAAAATGGTCCCAGGCCTAGGGTTCGCGCAGGCAAGGACTGATAAATTACAAGGTGATTCAAGGTTGTTTCTTGATATATTTCATCATTTTTCAAGGACCCCCAATAGCCAAATTCAAGGATTTTCAAGGCCCTGTCTTCGCTAGACCTAACCTAACATAGATCTCCAGTCATTACCACCTTCCTCCCACTTCCCTTGCAGTGGGGGGAGGGCATAATGACCGGAGGGCCCTAGTTGAGATTATGCCTTCACAAACTCTCGCATGTAAAACTAGATAATTACGATTTTCATTTTCATGACCCTTAGTTAAATTCAAGGTCATTCCTTAACCCTTTACCCAATGCAGACGATATCAAAATTTATTATTTTAAATATCATTTTTTTAAATTTTTCAAAAAATTTCAACAAAACCATATCACGTGACCACTCGTTGGAACGAGCTCGTTCCAACGGGGGTCACATGATAAGGTTTTGTTGAAATTTTTTGAAAAATAATATTTTTTCAACTGCTGAATTTATGATGTTTATGACGCGGATGCGAGCAATTGGTTGGGTAAAGGGTTAAATCCAATACCCAGTGGGAACCCTGGGTCCCACATGATATGACAGTTGATGGTGAAACCACAACAAATGAACAGGAGCTACACAAAGCGTGGGCCACTGCCCCCGACCCGTAAGCATGTTTGAAGTAGCCTTAAAGGTATTTCGGAGGTCGGGATCATAATAATACAGAAACTCTACAGAGGTGTAAAGATCTCAGACCAAATAACCCACAATCATCTAACTCCACTGACAAGGATATCAAATTACATTATTTAATATTATTTAACTCTTTACCTAACAAGAGGCCCTATGGGGCCTGAGGTTTCCACCTGACCAAAGTTGTTTAAAGAAGGATTTAATTACCATCTATAGCTCAAACTTAACACAACAGAGAAATGAAGTTATTTATTTTTCATTCTGCTGTCCATGCCAGATGATTTTTTTTCTAGTATTGGGATGCTACCACAGACTTTGCATTTTGTCAGGGTCAATCAGCCCAGGCCTCAAAATCAGCCCCGAGACCTGGGTTATATTTATATTGGCCCCAACGATTTTTGTATTGATTTTTTTTAGGCCAGCTGCAACTATTCAATTAATCGACTAACTATCAGAAGGTGCTGTAGTTGAGTATTATTTTTCATAGACAACTATTTTTTTAGCCACTGAATGATGATATTGATCTGTGAGGGGCACGTAACACTTCTTGGTACCGGTTATCTTTCGTATTCATTGTTTATATCACGAAAATAGGCAGTAATTTTGACTATTGTGAATATGATAATGCTGATAATTCATGTTAATTGTTGCCATTTTAATTTTTAAATCCAATAAATTTAATATCAAATAAGAATTTTTTGACACTAAATTACTGAAGGAATTTCCAAACTTTGAAGTGTTAGCATCACGTGACACAAAGTTCATTACATCAATGAGGAATTCCCGGTAAACCAGAGTTTTTAGATGATTTGATTGGCTTGAATACACCGCTTGCTATATTCCTGGCAATTTTCATCAAGGGACAGTTTCTAGATCTCCCAAAATGACCCAAATGAAAACTTTACAGTCCAGAGTGTGCTTTGATTTTCACATTGACCCAGCTCTGATAAACAAACTGACTCAAAGACGGTCCTATTGTCCCAAGTATTTTTTTCTGAATAAATTATGATATTTTTTTTAACCCCCGACCTCTGGACAAAGTGCAAAGCCTGCTACCACAGACATAATGCCCAGATTTTCAGTAATGGAAAACTAGGGAGACCAACTATCAACTTAGGGACTTCACTGGAACAAACTTGAAGGATGGTTTATACCAAATGTCAAAAGATTCTGAATGGTGGTTCTAAAGAAGATGATTTTGAGAATATGACCAGTTTTGCACTATGTTAAAATTTGCTCCCCCACCCCACACACCATAGGGAACACAAATATCAACCAATGGACTTTATTTGAACAAACTGAATCTGAGCCCTCAAAGGATGCTGTATACTTAATATCGAATGATATTTCAAGAAGCAGATTTTTAAAGATTATTTCTCATATTTAATGGGGAGCCCAAATATTAACCCAGGGACTTGATTTGAACAACCTTAGATATGACCTCCTGAAGGGATGCTGTATACCAAATATCAAAAGATTCTGACTGGTGGATCTGAAGAAGAAGATTTTTAAAGACAATTCCTCATATTGAACGGAGTTAAAATTTGGGCACTCAATTTGAACAAATCTGAATCTGACTCCCAAGAGATGTTGTATATCAAATATGAAAGCACATTCACTGGTGAATCTGAAGAAGAGTTTTAAAGAAATTCCCTCATATTGCGCTAAGTTAAAATTCTGGCTCCAAAAGGGAGACCAAATATTAACCCAGGCACTCGATTTGAACAAACTTGAATCTTACCCCTCTAGAGAAGTTGTATGCCAAACATGAAAGCATTTTAACTGGTGGATCTGAAGAATAAAATTTTTAAAGAAATTTCCTCATATTGCACTAAGTTAAAATTTGGGCTACTGCAGGGGGCCCAAATATTAACCTGGACACTCGATTTGAACAAACTTGAATCTTACCCCTCTAGAGATGTTGTGTACCAAACATGAAAGCGTTCTGACTGGTGGATCTGAAGAAGAAGGTTTTTAAAGAAATTTCCTCATATTGCACAAAGTTAAATTTTGGGCTACTGTAGGGAGCCCAAATATTAACCTGGGCACTCGATTTGAACAAACTTGAATATTACCCCTCAAGAGATGTATACCAAACATGAAAGCATTCTGACTGGTGGATCTGAAGAAGTTTTTAAAGAAATTTCCTCGTATTGCACGAAATTAAAATTCAGGCTACCAAACATCAATCCAGGGACCCAATTTGAACAAACTTAAAATTGACCCTCATAACAATGATGTGTACCAAACATTAAAAGATTCTGAATGGTGGTTGTGAAGAAGAAAAGTTATTAAGATTATTTATATTAGATTATTCCCCATATTGTCCTAAGATAAAAATTTGGGCTCCTGTATTGAGCCCAAATATGAACCAAGGGGTTTCATTTTAACAAACTTGTATCTGCCCCCCACGCCTCCCTCCCACCCCCCTGGATGCTGTATACCAAATATCAAAAGATTCTGATCAGTTGTTCTAGAGAAATTTAAAAAAAAAAAAATATATATATATTTGCAAATATGCTGAGACTCAGCATTTTTTTTACCCCCTCCCACCTCCCCCCCCCCCCCCCCCCCCCCCCTTACACAACAGTCTGACACTAACCAATGGCATTTTGTTTTTACCATTCAATTCTACTGGTCCTAAGGATACTTCATACCAAATAACAGTTCTCTGTTCCATGTGGTTTGGGAAAGATGAGCGTTTGAAAATATTTCTATTTTTAGCTCCTGGGGTTCCCAAGGGACACGGGAACATTTTCTTTTGCACAAGTCAAGTACTTAGGACTCAATAATACAACATAACAAATTTGGTTCAAACCGAACCATCAGTTCAGAAAATACAAAATATCAAATGGAAGATACATACCAAATATCAAGTCATTAATCCCACTGGTTCATGAGAAAATTAAAAAAAAAAAATTGGGAGGATTTTCCCCACCCTCTCCCTAGTTGATTTGAAAAAAAATACAAAATGAAATGTTAGAACAAGCAATCACCTCAAATTTAACTAAAACTGGTTCAGCAGTTTAGGCGGGGCAAGTGGAAACACCATGTGCATGGATTACAGACGGTGTGTGATCAGTATAGCTCATTTGGACGTTCAGCAGCCATGACTAGTTTTAATGAAAAATGTTTTGAAAATACTCAGCGGGACACAAGTTTAGTGTTTCCAGGAAATGGAAGTTAAAATATAAACACCAAACATGGGGAAAAAAGCTAAAAAACCATGTAAATGAGACAGTCTAACAACATCTATATCCAACTTTTATGTTATGATACAGTACAAGTCAAAATAAGTTGTAGCATAACCACAATAAACTAAGTATACTGCTGCTCCTGCACTGAGAGCTTTCCAGAAAATGATGTCAGCTTCTGGTTTAATCTGGTTTATTAGTTTAGGAAGAAAAAGATACATAGTTTATAGTGGTTATCTTACAGCTTATTTTACTTGTACTGTAGGAATAATCTCATTATCAACCTGGACATGTATTCATACCAGACATGTTAACCTCCAGAATAATTTTCCAGGGAAATGGGATGGATTTCAGGGAAAAGTTCGCGCGGGGACAAAACAAAAGAAAAAACTTGCAAATTTTCAGCTCATGGACCACCATTAACACCAGGTTATATCCAGATCTAGTTATCAACTAGAAAAACTGTGAGCAGTGCTCACTAAATGATACCACCCACTCAAACCAAGAAACATTTTATAACAGTAAAAGTGTGTTTAATGTAGAGAGCACAAACACTGACAACCCCCCACCCCCACCCCCACACCTCCACCCCGAAGCTTGAATTGACAAAGCCCATTTTTCAATATGTGAAACTGTAATGAAAGTGTCAATGACACTGTAGCTTAACTTGTGTGTTGTGTTTGATGAAAAAGATAATGTTCAATGTTTATGAATGGATTATGAAATAAGACAAGAATTGTGATAATTGGGAATATGTTCATTTCTGTTCCCTGTATGCTATGTTTTTGATAAAAGTAATATGAGGTGTACACTGTACTAAAGAGCTGAGGGGTGGGTTAATACGACCTCACAGTTAATGTATGTGGACCTCACAGTTAACGTGTATCAATGAAAGTTACCAAGCTACAGTGAAATTATTCCAAAATGAGTCATCCTATCAAGTTACATTTAAATCCCTTCATAAATATGACCTGTAGACTGTGCTAAAGGTTTTGGGGCTTCAGGCCCCTGTAGCCATCAGCTTCTCAATTGCGTCCAAAGGGGACATTCTCATCTAGACATTATATGAAGTCAACCTACCAAGTTACAATGAAATCCCTTCATAAATATGACCTGTAGACTGTGCTAAAGGTGTTTGGGCTTTGGGCTCAGGCAGCCATCATGGCTGAATGATGCAACCAAAAGGGGACATTTTCATCTGGACATCATCTGGATTGATTCTATGAAGTTATAATGAAATCCCTTCATAAATATGACCTGTAGACTGTGCTCAAGGTTTTTGGGCTTTGGGCCCCTGAAGCCATCACAGATGACCAATCACGACCAAAAGGGGATGTCATCATCTAGGCATTATATGGGGTCAAACTAACAGGCTACAATGAAATCCTTCCACAAATATGACCTATAGACTATGCTAAAGGTTTTGGGGTTTTGGGCCTGGGCAACCATCAAGGCTGAATGATCGCGACCAAAAGGGGACGTTCTCATCTAGACATTATTTGGAGTCATCCTACCAAGCTACAATGAAATCCCTTCCTAATTATGACCTGTAGACTGTGCTAATGGTTTTTGGGCTTCGGGCCCCTGAAGCCTTCACAGCTGCCCAATCGTGTTCAAAAGGGGACGTTCTCATCTAGACATTTTATGAAGTCAACCTACCAAGTTACAATGAAATCCCTTCATAAATATGACCTGTAGATTGTGCTAATGGTTTTCGGGCTTCGGGCTCGGGCAGCCATCATGGTTGAATGATCGCAACCAAAGAGGACAATCTCCTCTGGGCATCATCTGGAGTGATCCTACGAAGCTGCAATGAAATCCCTTCATAAATATGACCTGTAGACTGTGCTCAAGGTTTTTGGGCTTCGGGCACCTGTAGCCATCACAGTTGACCAATCACGACCAAAGGGGGATGTCCTCATCTAGGCATTATATGGAGTTAACCTAACAGGTTACAATGAAATCCTTCCATAAATATGACCTTTTGCCTATGCTAAAGGTTTTTGGGCTCGGGCACCCATCAAGGATGAATGATCGCGATCAAAATGGGACGTGGTCATCTTGACATTATTTGGAGTCATCCTACAAAGTTACAATGGAATCCCTTCATAAATATGACCTGTAGACTGTGCTAAAGGTTTTCGGGCTTCGGGCCCCTGTAGCCATCACAGCTACCCAATCATGCCCAAAAGGAGACTTTCTCATCTAGACATTATATGAAGCCAACCCACCAAGTTACAATGAAATTCCTCAATAAATGTGACCTGTAGACTGTGCTAAAGGTTTTCGGGTTTTGGGCTCGAGCAGTCGTCATTGTTGGCAGATCATGCCCAAACAGGGAAATTCTCATCTAGACATCATAAGGAGTCATCCTACCAACTTACAATGAAATCCCTCCTTATTAAACATGACCTGCAGACACTGCTAAAAGTTTTTGGGTTTCGGGCTTGGGCAGCCATCACGGTCGACAGATCATGCCCAAACGGGGACATCCTCATCTAGGCATTATACAGAGGCATCCTACCAATGAAATCCCTTCATAAATACGACCTGTAGACTGTGCTAATTGTTTTCGGGTTTTGGGCTTGGGCAGCCATACCGGTTGACCGATTGCGACCAAAAGGGGACCTTCTCATCTAGACATGACCCCAAACCTCTATATGAAATTTTGTGACGATCAGACAAGAACTGCGGGGGTGTAGCCCATGCTAAAGGAAAATGTGAACAGACTCACAGACTAACAGACTTCCGCATGCGTGATGGCAATAGCTTATCTGGACTTTGTCAAGTTAAGCTAAAAATGAAAATATCTGAAAACAAAATAGAAGGTACACATTTTCACTGTATGTATAAGAATGTTTGAAGGTTTCACTGAAATCCATTCACTAGTTTAAAACAGGTTGCGGACAGCAAATGTCAACAACACCCCCCCCCCCCCCCCCCCACCCCCCACCACCCCATGCAAGCTTGAAATGACAAAGCCCATTTTTAAATGTCAATTAAATTTGACAAAGTTCATTTTTCCATTTTTCAATATGGGAAACTGTAAAAAAGAAAATATCTGAAAACAAAATAGGAGGTGCACATCTTCAATGTATGTAAAAGAACGTCTGACAATTTCAATGAAATCCGTTCACTGGTTTAAGAGGAGTTGCGGATAGCAGATGTGTACCCCCATAAAGCGTGACGGACGGACGGGCAGATGGACGGACCAAGTGAACACTATATACCACCTACTTTTCAAGTGGGTGGTATAATTATGCTGATGCATAAAATAATTGTTGATTTGACCCTCCCCTCCCTGCCATCTTCTTCTTCATCCCCCCCCCCCCCCACCCCCCACACACACACACACAGCACCACCACCTGTGGTTTACTTTTATCAAAGTCTACTAAGCTAATAATTTCCCAAGTCTGGAAATGTATGTTAACAGGACAAGATGTCCTTATGTTCAGTTACTACAAAAAGATTAGTACTTTGAAAGTATCTTTATCAAAATCCTTCATGCATGTGTGGACATTTGTGCCGTGCACAAAACTTTTCTTTTCATCATTGAAGCATTTTTGATTTTTTTTTTTGTTTTTTTTAATTTCATTTGAAGTTTTCTGGGTACAGACAGCCAACAGTTAACAGTTCTGCAGTCAGCAAAACGTAATAACTGTAGTGTTAGAAAATAAGTCCATTGTGTATAAATATGCAGTCATACCTATTTTTAAACTGTGTTAAATACTTGAGGTCAAGATGTTGTTTACCTTTTGATTTGGAAAAGGGATGATAATTAAAGCTATTCTATAAATAAATAAATATATATTAGGCCATAAAAAAAGAACCTCTGTTTCTCAGGCCCGCGCACATGGTCATTTTTGGTGCGCATGCAACCTTTTTATGACACCAAAAAAATCTTCAAAAAAAATTTGAGATATTGTGCTCATTTCGGTAAATCGATATCGATGCGTTCGCAAATTTTAAATTAACACACTTCAAGCTTTTTCTACATCATACCTTAATAAAGTGGGTGGGTTTTAGCAATATTCACGACAGAAAGTGTTTTATTCTGTAAAAGGTAAGTCATAATGACAGCAAGAAGGAAGGTGTCTTTCAGTCTGACAACAAACAGTCACAAAGGGGAATGGTCGATTTGCACCACGTTTGATTCGCACCAACCCTCAGAAAGTCTGCAAAGTCAGGTGCTATGTTGAATGGAACACAGTCTCCTGGCATTTATTTTTAATAACATTTGTATTGTAAATGGCCGTCATTGGAAATTTGTGTACTGTCATTTGAAACCATTACGAGTTTCCCAGTTAATTTAAATAAATGCATTTGAGATGCAGGATAATTGGATAAATAATAGTAACCGTTGCTTGATATAAAAGTAACAGACATAGTTGAAAATAAATTGCATATAGGCTGGTATGTGCGGTCGAATTGGTTAATAAAAACACGCAAACATTCGTTTTGTATTTCATTTTCAGATTTCCAAAAAATATGATTTATGGATGAACTACCCGTTCAAAAGGTTGTGATAATTTTGAATATAATGGGGAAAAATTGCAATTCATGATTTTATTAGGCAGGTTGTGAAAGGATTTTTTTTTTTTGGTAAAATAAATCTCTGAAAGTTGGCACTTCGACATTTGATTTGTCCCAGAGACGTTTCAACCCGAGAAGTTTCACCCACGAGGCGTTTCGTGACTTTCGTCCTGTGTTATAATTTTCACGTTTCACTGAAAAAACAAACATTCAAACCCCACTTCATTTACGACCCAACACCCCTGTGGTGAATAACCAAAATATTTGCGAAATTTTGCGAGGTTGACCAGGCATTTGGGTGGGGGTCAAATTACCACAAACAACCTCTCGTGGAGAAAATAAAAAGAAAAAAAAAAAAACGCCCGCCCGCATGCTTTTTTGGAAAAAATGGCCTGAGAAACAGACAATCAACTTTGTATGGCCTTATTTAATTCCTTTTCATATTTTTTTACCCCAAACCTGCATTTAAATTAAGGTGGAGTTTTAAATTTTTTGAAACTAAGTCACCTATTTTCAATTCGACACTCGCACATTGATCATGAATCTCCGATTACGAAGAAAAAAAAACCCAGAAAAAAACATGAACACAGTTGAAATATATATCATAAAATACCCTTTTCTTAAATAAATTTAACTTAAATCCATATTTTATTACTTCGTGAGTTTTTTACCAGAGTTTGAAATACATGTGAATTGACTCTGAATGTTTTACATGAGTTACAACGGGAAAAAAATATTCAACTGTTGTTTTCTGGGATTTTTGATCCAAAACTTATTCCCGTCTGGGAACTACACTAAATTTTCGGGATTTTCCCACGCATCCCAGGAACATGTCTGATTCATACCCAATAATGTCACTCACTAAATATCATTTAATTTCTTTAATCAGAACTGAAGATATCTTCCAAAAACCTGCATGTTTGGTAAATTCAACGTTGACAAGGGATATAACTCTGGTAAAATTATTTGAATCAAACCTTACTTTCCATATACACATGTATGCACATGTACACATCATACATCAAGTTTCGTGAAAATCCAATGAAAACTGCAGGAGGAGTTAAGTGGACAAGTATTTGTGATGGAAATTTTGCTATTACCAAAGGCCATGACCATACAAAATTCATCGCATTAAAAATTCTTGACCACATCCACATCTACACTTGATACTGATACTTCAGACCAAGTTTTGTAAAATCCAATAAAAAATGTAAGAGAAGTTAAGTGGACAAGCCTTTCTAAGGGAAATTTTGCAATTTCCAAGGGCTGTAACCATGCAAAATTTGTCGCATCGAACATTTCTGACAACATGCACATCTACACTTGATACTGATACTTCAGACAAAGTAATGTAATAATCTACTGAAAACTGTAGGAGGAGTTAAGCAGACAAAGTTTTGATGGACAGACAGATGGACTGCCAGACGAACACCATTTCAATATCCCCCAGACTTCAATGACACAGGATAAATCATTTAATTTCTTTAATTGCAACTGCAGATATCTTCCAAAAACCTGCAATTTTGGTAAATTCAAAGTCAACAAGGACTATAACTATGGAAAAATTGTTTCAATCGAAAATTAAAAATTTAAAGTTGAAATTTCTTTTCCATATGTACATGTACACATAATATTCATACTGCACACCAAGTTTCATAGAAATGCAATAAAAATGAGTTAAGCAGACAAGCATTCGTGATGGAAAGTTTGCTGTTTCCAAGGGCCATAACCTCGCAAAAATTTCTTGCATCAAAAATTCCTGACCACATGAACATCTACACTTGATACTGATACTTCAGACCAAGTTTCGTATAAATCCAATAAAAAATGTAGGACAAGTTAAGCGGACAAGCCTTTGTGATGGAAATTCTGCTATTTCCAAGGGCTATAACCACGCAAAATTCATCGCATTGAACATTCCAGATCACATGCACATCTACACTTGATACAGATAATTCAGACCAAGTTTCGTAAAAATTCAATAAAAATGCACGAGGAGCTATGCAGACAAGCCTTTGTGATGGAAATTTTGCTATTTCCAAGGGTTATAAACACGCAAAAGTTCATCGCATCAAAAATTCCTGATAACATGCACATCTACACTTGATACTGATACTTTAGACCAAGTTTCAAAAGAATCCATTGAAACTGTAGGAGGAGTTAACTAGACAAAGTTTGTGATGGAAGATTGGACTGATGGCCGGACGGCTGGACACCATTGCAATATCTTCCTCCGACTTCGTCAGCAGGGGATAATTAAAAATGGTGTGTAATGAATATTTACTCCTAGATCTTCTAATTGATTTATATTTATTATAAAAAATACAGTAAAAGAATTAAGTCTAACCTGATTTCAGATCGACTGTGTCAATATTCTTTTTGGAAAGGAACAATGCTGAATCATCAAGCACAAATCTGGAAAAAAATGTTCAAAATTGTAACAAATCTAGGTGTATTTAACTTTTATTCCAGTCATTTTTTATATGATAAAAGAAGATGAATTCCACTTCATGAGAGTTTTATAACTATCAGTGGCAAGCACAATGGCTCAGTGTGTTAACATTCAGGACATAATGAAGGTGTATGTGCACTAATGAAAAAGGTAATGGATAATTCAAGATAAAGTGGCAACAACAACTTTACAACATTAATTCCAAATTTTCCTATACATTATTACAGTACTTATATTCCAATATCATACTTTAGCCTATTAAAAAATATTCTTGTTTCTCAGGCACCTCCCTCGTCATAGAAAAACTGCCTCATCACCTCTTTTTTTTCACGTGACACTATTTTGCACTTGTAACACAAATATATAACCAACTATACCTTGTTTGACAGAGCTAACAGAGAGCTGTCAAACAATTTAGTTGGCTAAATTTTCAACTACATTATGGGAAATTTTCACTGCTGAAAACAGTGGTTTGCCACATAATAGGGTAAGTAGTTAAATTTCTGATTCCAACTATTTTCAGAACCATTTTGTGAATAAACAGAAAAAAAACTAGAGGTGTGACTGTCCCAGATGAGCCTGTCCATACCCCCTTCTGCCCACGCCACCATGATTATTCTAAGATCAAAAGGGGCATAACTCTGGTAAAAAATCCTGATCAGCACTTTGCAGGTGCATAGGTTCCCATGGTAGTAAACGCCTATACAAAGTTTCAAAGGAATCTGAGAAAATCTCCGGCAAAATTCTAGGCCTGCTTTTTCAAGTTAAAAAGGGGCATAATTCTGGCAAAAATAATCAGATCGGAACTATAATCGCAGGTGCACAGGTTCCCATGGTAGTGAACATTCATACCAAATTTCGAGCAGATTGGTCCATAATCGTCTGAGAAAATCTTCAGACAAAATGATGTCTATGGATGGATGGACAGACAGATGGCAAGATGGATGGATGGACAGACAGACAGACAATCAAGGTGATTCTAGTATACCGCACCCACACAACTTGTTGCGATGGGCATAAAAAGCCTCCCTTCCTCATCCTAAAATTGAGGAAAAATTGCCTGAGAAACCAGAAATACTTTTTATTGGCCTTATCTTACAACACGGATGTATTTTCCCTAAATGTCTAGACCACATACAAATCTGTACTGAGGGTAGCAACTGCAAATGCGATCAATTCTGAAAGAGAATTTTTTTAGTTATTACTATGTATGTTGAGGCCACCATTTTTGGTAACAGTAATTAAATGACAAATAAATCATCAACACAATTAATTAAACTAGATCATTTTTGGCCACTACATTTGTTTATAGACCTACCATGTTTAACATGAAGAATGAAACAAAGAAACTCACAGCTGAGACATGGCTTTAATTAAACTTAAGCAGTTATAGTACAAGTAGACAATGAATGAGGATTATGCCATGCACAGCACAAGAATGCAATACCATGATGTCATTTTCTTCATAGAATAAAAAATAAAAGTGTCAATGACACTGTAGCTTAACTTGTATGTGTGTTGTGTTTGATGAAAAGGATAATGTTCAATGTTTATGAAAGGATTATGAAATAAGACAAGAATTGTGATAATTGGGAATATGTTCATTTCTGTTCCCTGTATGCTATGTTTTTAATAAAAATAATATGAGGTGTACACTGTATTAAAGAGCTGAGGGGTGGGTTAATATGACCTCACAGTTACTGTATGTGTCCCTCACAGTTAACGTATGTCAATGAAAGTTACCAAGTTACAGTGAAATTATTCCAAAATGAGTCATCCTATCAAGTTACATTGAAATACTTTAATAAATTTGGCCTGTAGACTGTGCTAAAGGTTTTCGGGCTTCAGGCCTGTGTAGCCATGACGGTACACTGATTGCAACTAAAAGGGGACGTCCTCATCTCGACATTATACTGAGTCATTCTACTAAGTTATAATGAAATCCCTTCACAAATACGACCTGTAGTCTGTACTAAAGTTTTTCGGGTTTTGAGCTCGGGAAGCCATCATGGTTGAATGATTGCAACCAAAAGGAGGGGGGGGGGGGAGGGGGGTGTTGTCATCTGGGCATAATCTGGAGTGATCCTACGAAGTTACAATGAAATCTCTTCATATATATGACCTGCAGACTGTGCTCAAGGTTTTAGCACTTTGGGCCCCTGAAGCCGTCACAGTTGACCAATCATGACCAAAAGGGGATGTCATCATCTAGGCATTATATGGAGTCAACCTAACAAGTTACAATGAAATCCTTATATACATATGACCTATGGACTATGCTAAAGGTTTTTGGGCTCGGGCAGCCATCAAGGCTGAATGATCGCGACCAAAAGGGGACGTTCTCATCTGGACATTATTTGGAGTCATCCTACAATTCCTTCAAAAATATGACCTGTAGACTATGCTAAATGTTTTCGGGCTTCGGGCCCCTGTAGCTGTCACAGTTACGGCTTTTGGGGTTTTGGGCTTGGGCAGTCGTCCCGGCTGACAGATCGCGACATCATCATCTAGACATCATCCGGAGTCATCCTACCAAGTTACAATGAAATCCCTCCATATTAAGTCCTCCAGACTGTGCTAAAAGTTTTTGGGTTTCGGGCTTGGGCAGCCATCATGGTTGTCAGATCATAACCAAAAGGGGACGTTCTCATCTAGGCATTATACAGAGGCATCCTATCAAGTTACAATGGAAGCCCTTCATAAATACAACCTGTAGACTGTGCTAATGGTTTTGGGGTTTTGGGCCCGGGCAGCCACACCGGTTGACCGATCGCGAATAAAAGGGGACATTTTCATCTAGACAAGACCCCAAACCTGCATAGGAAATTTCGTAACAATCAGACAAGAACTGCAGGGTGTAGCCTGTGCTAAATAAAATTGTGAACAGACTCACAGACTAACAGACTTCCGCACACGTGATGGCAATAGCTTATCTTGACTTTGTCAAGTTAAGCTAAAAATGTAGGAGGAGTTAAGCAGACAAGCCTTGTGATGTAAGTTAAAAAATTTATATTGATTTATATATTTTTTATACTTACCAATGACCCAGACATAGCTGGTGCTAACTCTTAAAAATCTAGGGCCAAACACAAATTTTGCCCCCCAATCCCCAAAATTTGCATCTAAAACCAAAGAAATCATGTCCTGAATGGCCCTCCATACTTCGCCTCTACTGCGCATGCGCAGTGTCAAGGAGGTCTCCAAATTGGCGTCATTTATCATTCTTACAACCAGTGCCTGGTCAGCACTATGTACTCAGCGGGGAGGTATGAGTTCCCAACTCCTGGGAGGTCCATCCCCGTCTGGGTAATTGGTAAGTATAAACAATATATAAATTACTATAAATTTTTTAACATTTTTATACTGTACCAATGACCCAGACATAGCTGAATAGTAAAAAGGCTGGAGGGCCTAGGACATAAAGGAAAATCCAATAATCTCAACTATATAAAATAGAGTCATCCCCTCGAGGAGAAAAGGAGTATTAGGCTTTACATGTATCTTTCTTATTTATGATAAATTAGAAAGACACAACACCCTCCATAATTGAGCATCATAACATTCATGTTCTCTATTAACATCCAGTATAATCCTTATACTAATTATTTTTAAAGTAAGCCAATAAATAAAGTTAGTCCAGAGAATTGAGACTCTTTATACTCTTTTAAAAATGTCCGAGGATTGTATATTAACTCCCGTTTGACATGTGACATATACAAATGCTACACTTTAAAAATATGACATGAATGAATTTTTTAAACATAACTTTCACTTTAAAACCATCCCAGTAACAGCTCAGAATTACTGACTCCGGAGGAGGTATCCCCTTGTTTTCACTATAAAACAGGTGACCCAAGGGAACACCCTCCACCCCCCCCCCTTCCCCTTGCCCTGGGTC
Organism: Pictodentalium vernedei; assembly: GCA_031216915.1. Taxonomy (NCBI): domain Eukaryota; kingdom Metazoa; phylum Mollusca; class Scaphopoda; order Dentaliida; family Dentaliidae; genus Pictodentalium; species Pictodentalium vernedei. The sequence continues at coordinate 354,591,254 of CM062292.1, forward strand.
AAATAGCCCAGAGCAAAGAGGGCAGTAGGATGGAGTCACTGCCTGAACAGAAAGCCTGCATAACTATAGTTGCAACTGTTTAGTGAACGACATTCTGAGCAGCAGAAAATGGACCTAAACAAAGCAGGTCTCCAGAAATGGACTCAATATTTCTGAGATAAAAATTTGTGAATGTGGATGGCTGAGACCAATATGCAGCCTTCATTAAATCTGTAATAGCAACACTATTTGCATAAGCCTAAGATGTAGAAAGAGCTGTTACTTAATGAGCCGAAATCTTACGCACAGACTGCTGAGTTGAAGATAGATTATCATAAGCAGTATGGATAGTTAATTGAATCCATCTAGTCATAGAATGGACCGTAATGTCCTTTCTATTAGGCATCAGAGACAGAAAGAAGTGTTTACGTCCCTTTCTGACAAACTGAGATCTTGTTTATAAATACATAAAGCTCTAACCGGACAGAGTAAAGGCCTGTGCCTGTCTGAAGATGGAAGGGCCTTAATAACAATAGGTTCCGGATATTATTAGGAGCCTGATTCTTAGCCAAAAATCCAACATTAGTAGTAAAGGTAATAGTGTTCCCGTCACTACGATAGTGAGAATCGTCCACCGATAGTGCATGAAGTTCACTGACTCTTCAAGCAGAAGAGAAAGCTAAGAGAAATGCTGTCTTATAAGACCAGAATTTGAAATCTACTGTCTCAAGAGGCTCAAATGGCTTTTCTTTTAGTTTAAGAAGAACCCAAGCTAAATTCATTTAGGAATTAATCTAAGGGTTCTAGGTCTATTTATCGAAAAGTTTCTAACTAATTTAGATAAAGAGACATTAGATTCAATTGTAAACTATCATGGTGTGCATAGGTATCAGATAACATAGACCTATAACCTTTAATAGTAACAGGCTGCAGTTGATCTCGTCAAACAAGTATACTAGAAAGTTTGCAATGTCTGGTATGGAGGGATCAAAAATATCAACAAAATGATCCCTACACCCATGACGAAAGACCTTCCACTTAACCGCATAGTATAGCTAAGAGAAGGTCCTCCTACAGTTAGAAATCGCGTCCACTGCTTGTCCTGTACAATGCTTGCCGTGCAAGAAGGACCGCACAACGGAATACGTGAAGGTTGAGACCTTGCGGGTTGTGATGAAGTTGACATGATTTCCCCAGCGAAAGAAGATCCTCCCGTGGAGGAAGTTTTCGCGGTAAGTCCCACAGCAGACATCTGAGTAGATTTATCCACGGTCTCTGTGGAGACAGAGATGCTACCAACAGAATTGTATTGAGATTGTTTTATCTTGAGCAATATTTGCTGAATCAACGGCGCTGGAGGATACGCATATCCTATCCTTCCGTCCCACGAGATCGATAGAGCTTCTACTGCATATGCTCGGGGATCCGGACATGGTGACACATACGTCTGCAATTGATTGTTGAGTTGTGTCGCAAATAAGTCTATCATTGGCCGCTCCCATTGGTAGCAAATCTGATTGAATACCTGTTTGTTGAGAGTCCATTCTGACGGCAACAAGCAACCCTTCCGTGAAAGGGAGTCTACTAATACATTCAGACGACCTGGAATATGACGGACTGAAAGCAGAACTTGGTGTTCCAGAACAAACAGAAGGATTCTTTCCGTTAAATTCAATAACGAAACGGAATGAGTGCCTCCCTGGTTCCGGATATACGCAACTACCCGGTACTGTCGTATTGTCGGACAGGATTTGGACATGCGCTTTCTGAATAATGTTCATCCAATGACGTAGTGCAAGCCAAATTGACATCATTTCTTGGATGTTTATGTGCTTGCCTAGAAACTGCGGAACCCAAAGACCCTGGCACTTCGAATCCGTTGGGATCAATGTTGTACACCAACCTGTTTGACTGGCATCCGTCATAATAGTAAAACTCGGATCCGGCAACTGCAGTGGAACTCCCTGAGTCAACCACTGAATGTTTGCCCAAGTCTGAATCTCTTGTTACACTTGATTGACAAGAGAACATCTATATCGAGCAATTCATAGATTGCTGAAAGGTTGCCATCGAAGAGAAGCTTCTCCGAGACCGAAGAGACTCTGAGAGAGTTCTTCACCTTACTATCCACGTGCGTGGATGTAGCTAGGGCTGCGTCACGTCAAACCAACTCCAGGTTTGCCACTGAAGGGCGGAGTTATACGTGGAAAAGCTACTGCCCTTGAAAGAAATCTCATTGAGGATCATATCCTGGAATTCTTTCCCTTGAAGACGTAATGATAACGCCTTAGTAAGGTGGTCTGCGTATGATAAAGCGTCTAAGTTAAGTTAGTTAGACATTATTGTCGTTTCCAACGTCGTGGTTGGAATTGACATAGACTGCGATATAGACAATTACAAGTCTTCAGCCTTGTCGTCTGGACGCAGAGGAACTCTCGGTATGCCCTGTCCTGCCGTTTCAAATTTATTCCTTGAATTGATGAAAGGCAGATTAGAGCATTTGCGGACAAGAAACCAGACTTGCCTGTTTTGGTAGCAAGCTTATATATAGCGTCGTTCAATAATTCGAATGTTCTTGTGACATTATTGGACTGTGTCGGCAACTCAGGGACGATGTCCCTGAACCGATCAAAAAAAAATTCTGTGTCCAATGACGCTATTAGTCTCTTATCCAGCATCGCAGCATTCTAGTCCGACGGAACAACCTCTGGAAGATAATGCCGGAAGAATCTATGGCAGCTTCTGTTGTTCCGAAAGGGAAAGCTCGAAATCCTCCGAATCCCTTTCGCCATTCTGTCGGACCCTATGAAGTGCTCGGTCGTCCGTACCTGATGCTTCAGCGGAGCATACCGACCCAGCGTCGTCGGATTATTCCTGATCCGACAGAGATTCTGTCGTTTACTGGGATGCTGCGATAAGTTGTGCTATTTTGGATAGCATGTCCGTCACTAAGGCCTGTGGAGAAGCGGTCTTACATTGCTTTGCTGCTGGAAGCTCCGTGTACATTGACCCGTGCATACTTCTAGTATGCGAGCGTCCGGAGTCAACAGGCCTCGTGTCCCTTGGCTACCGGATGGCGTGACCTGTTCGCCGTGGAATCCCTGATTGGCGAAGCTGGCTGGATATCCGTGGTCACGTAGCCAAGGTGCGGTCATGTGCGCTGCCGTGAGGATGAGAAAGCCTTATCGACAGTCTCTCGGACTGTCTATATAACGGAGCGTCCCGCGTGGCGGACGTATGCTCCGAATGCGAAACGTTTGTACCACAACATCTGGTCCCAGATGTTGTTGTACGAGAGAGGGACCTCTCTCGCTCGCAGCCTGGATGGACCTGGACGAGCTAAGAACCGGACTAATAGGCTTCCTCCGATCTCTCCTCTGATCCGTCGTCACTGGGTGTTCACTTTTGTCTTATTATAGTGCTCGCATCACCCAGATCTCCTTCCTGGACCGCAACGGACGAACCCGGCCACCGAACCATTCGATGAATGGACACTACACCGGATGAGCTAGCAGATGTCAACGCCGTCGATCCTTCTAGGGACCTCTTAGGCGATTGACGTATTTCCATGAGCACTTATTGCCGCTAGCTCTTCATTTAACTATGACGACGGAGGCACACTTTTGGAAGACATCACGGTAACTTTTGCGAACAAGAAACCAGACTTGCTTGTTTAATAGCAAGCTTATATATAGCGTCGTTCAATAATTCGAATGTTCTTGTGACATTATTGGACTGTGTCGGCAATTCAGAGACGATGTCCCTGAACTGATCAAAAAAAAAATTATGTGTCCAATGACGCTATTAGTCTCTTATCCAGCATCGCAGCATTCTAGTCCGACGGAACAACCTCTGGAAGATAATGCCGGAAGAATCTATGGCAACTTCTGTTCTTCCGAAAGGGAAAGCTCGAAATCCTCCGAATCCCTTTCGCCATCCTGTCGGACCCTATGAAGTTTTGGGACGTCCGTACCTGATGCTTCAGCGGAGCGTACCGACCCAGCATCGTCGGATATTACCTGATCCGACAGAGATTCTGTCGTTGCTGGGATGCTGCAATGAGTTGTGTTATTTGGGATAGCACGTCCGTCACTGAGACCTGTGGAGTAGCGGTCTTCGATGTTTTGCCGCTGGAAGCTCCGTGTACGTTGACTCCTGCATACTTTTCTTATGCGAACGTCCGGAGTCTACAGGCCTCGTGTCCCTGGCTACCGGATGGCGTGACCTGGTCGCCGTGGATTCTCTGATTGGTGAAGTTGACTGGATATCGGAGGTCACGTAGCAAAGGTGCGGTCGTGTGCGCTGCCATGAGAATGAGGAAGCCTATTGACAGTCTCTCCGGACTGTGTATATAACGGAGCGTCCCGAGCGGCGGACGTATGCTCCGAATGCGAAATGTTTTGTACCACAATATCTGGTCTCAGATGTTGTTGTACGAGAGAGGGGCCTCTCTCGCTCCCATCCCGGATGGACCTGGACGAGCTAGGAACCGGACTAATAGGCTTCCTCCGTTCTCTCCTCTGATCTGCCGTCACTGGGTGTGCACTTAGTTGATTTATAGTGCTCGCATCACCCAAAACTCCTTTCTGGACCGCAACGGACGAACCCGGCTGCCAAACCATTCGATGAATGGATGCTACACCGGGCGAGCTAGCGGACGTCAACACCGTCGATCCTACTAGGGACCTCTTAGGCAATTGACGTATTTCCATGAGCACTTTGCCGCTAGCTCTTCATTTAATTGTGACGATGGAGGCACACTTTTGGTAGACATCACGGATACATCACCCTGTTCTTGTTCGTCTGAAATAGAGATTGATAAACTAGAGTGACCCTGCGGAGAAAGGACCGGCATGGTTCCCCGCTAACATACCGTGACACACGCTTCCCATGTTTGTCATCCTAATTGACACACACTGAACAGGAGTTAGTGCGAGTACACTGACTACAATTAATACAATGATGAAGAAAGTCAGAGGAAGATTTCCTCTTATTACAATTGAACAAAATCCTTTCATTGTGAAAAGAATACAAAAAGTCCTAGTACTCGCACCAACCCCTGAAAACAAAGATACATAATAACATGATCCATTAACATAGAAAAAATAATTGAAATCAAAAAAATTTTTTGAAAAAATATTTTTTCAGAAAAGCCCAAGTTTCTGAAAAGTAACGTTGAGCTCCAATGGATCCCAAGACTAAGTGTGGACAAAAATTTTAAAAATATTTTAAAAAATTAATGCAACACTTACGAATAATAATAATGTATCTTGTTATGATTAAACTAACACAAAGACAAGAAATCCCCCTCCACAGAGACTGTTGTCAATGTAAACAAGAAGTGTAAAAACACCAGAAACATGACTCCAGGCACTGATAACCATGGCCCGAAATCAGTTACCAATAATACACCATCTGATGCAAAACAGAGACTTCCAGGGAAGAAACTGCAGAACATCAGATGGTAGATGCAGAACACTACGCCTAAACACACATGGGTGAGGACGTAAACATGGGGAAAAGAACAGAATTCATTCTGTTATCCAGCTACAACTCCCAAGAAATTTTAGTAATAATATTACAGAAAAAATGCCAAAAGCATGGGAGAATAGCAAGGGGGGACTTGAAGGGAAAGGGAGAGAGCAAACACTGAACAAGCAGTGTAACTTTATAACAAGAATGACAAGAACAGGCCCATGCCTCGAAAATAGGTAACTTAACATAATTTCATAAAAAAAATTTAAGTTACAGCCCTGATTATTTTCTGTCACTCATTTTTCCTCTCCTCCTTCTATTTCCTCTTTAGATCCACCATTTCTCTAATATTTATGTGTCTGGCATCATTTAAACTGAGATTTACAAGCACAAAGATCAGTCAGATGTGAACTGATGAAGGGCCAAACAAAGAATGATAAATGGCGCCAATTTCGGGACCTCCTTGACACTGCGCATGCGCAGCAGAGGCGAAGTATGGAGGGCCATTCAGGACATGATTTCTTTGGTTTTAGATGCAAATTTGGGGGATTGGGGGGCAAAATTTGTGTTTGGCCCTAGATTTTTAAGAGTTAGCACCAGCTATGTCTGGGTCATTGGTACAGAATAAAAATATTTTGCTATTTCTAAGGGCCATAACCATGCAAAATTTGTTGCATCGAAAATTCCTGACCACATGCACATCTACACTTGATACTGATACTGCAGACCAAGTTTTGTAAAAATCGAATAAAACATTAAGGAGGAGTTAAGCAGACAAGCCTTTGTGATGGAAATTTTGCTATTTTCAAGGGCCATAATCATGCAAAATTTGGGGCATCGAAAATTTCTGACCACATGCACATCTATACTTGATACCGATACTTCAGAACAAATTTTGTAAAAATCCAATAAAAAATGTAGGAGGAGTTAAACAAACAAGCCTTTGTGATGGAAATGTTGCTATTTCCAAGGGCTGTAACCACACAAAATTCATTTCATCGAAAATTACTGACCACATGCACATCTACACTTGGTACTGATACTTCAGACCAAGTTTCGTTAAAATCCACTGAAAACTGTAGGAAGAGTTAAGTGGACAAAGTTTGTGATGGATGGATGGATGGACTGTTGGACGAACACCATTTCAACAACCCCCTCCCGACTTTGTCGGTGGAGGATAAGTAATAGGGTTCCACTGTATCAGCTTTTGAGAGGACTTCCACCCCAAGCATTGGTAAATGGGTCCTATTTTACCAGTGAAAAAGAGCTTGTTTACATGTACAGTGGAACCCTGTTAATGAATAGCCACTTTGCCAATGAAAATTATTCAATTAACAGGAGTATTCAATTAACAGGGATTGTCATTTTCCTGTATTCTAGAGATAAATTTAGCATTCATTCTATTATATCTTGTTTGACAGAGCTCTGTCAAACAAGATGTAATAGATTAAATGCGTGTACAGGATGTACTGAAGCCAAATAAGTCTATAAACAAAGGAAAACTAGGGAGAGTCGGGGTAATTTTTCGACACGTTACAAGATTTTTTATTCAATTAACAGGAGTTTACTCTATAACCTATATTCAATTAACAGGTCAAATTTGTACTGGAGGTATGGTAAATGGTTTTGTGTTGGGAAATTATATTCAATTAACAGGGATATACAAGTAAGAGATATCCAATTAAGTGGGCTCCAATGTACCACAGAAAGCAAGCACTGCTGCACTTCCCAGGGTTCATCAGACAAGTAACAACCTTTTAGTACACATAGTAGTTAAAAAATACTTCCATACTTACCTTAGTAATGAGGTAGGTGATTCTGTAACAATATTACTGGAAACAGAGAAAGACTCGGCAGTTATCACAGCTTTATAAGGCAAGAAAATGGGCCTGAAAAATAAATAAAATCTCATGGAAAAAAATTACAAGAATATCAAAGGTACTATTAAAAAGGCGACTTATACAAATGTTTCTCTGTAGAGTGGAACCCATCTTACTTGAAGAGACATTTGCAAGCAAAAAATACTCAATTGTCAGGGGTATACAATTAACGAGAATTTGTCATTTTCCTGTATTCTTGTGATAAAATGAAAAAAATTTAAAGTAATTTATATATTTTTCATACTTACCAATGGCCCAGACTATATGGTGCTAACTCAAAAATATCTAGGGCCAAACACAAATTTTGCCCCCAATCCCCAAAATTTGCATGCAAAACCGAAAATTAGAAGTCGTATCTGGCCCTTCATACATTTACCCTCCGCGCATACGCAGACACCAGGAAGTCATCGAAACTGGCGCCAACATCATTCTTTGTAAAAAGATTATAATATAATAATTCAACGGGGAGGTATGAGTGTCCAGTAGAGCCCACTCATCGGAGGGCCATTCCTGTCTGGGCCATTCGTAAGTATAAAGAATATATAAATTACTATAAATTTTTTCATATTTTTATACTGTATACCAATGGCCCAGACTAGCTGAATCGTAAAAACGTGGAGGGCCTAGAACTTCCAAAATAGTAGATCAAGATAGATCAAACCTTCAATCCAGGATGAAGAAAATTAGAATAATTAGAATTTACATGTATGTCTCTTTATACCATTATAAAAGAGACATATCCTAATATGGATCCCAATTACATAAATCCTAAATCTGAGCATGAAATCATGTTAATTAGGATGTAACAAATAAACAATTTTTAAGGCTAGTCTGGACTTAACCCTAAAAATAAGAAAGGCATATTGAGAATGAGAGAAAATTGCCGATAAACCTACGCCAAACAATAATACTACAGCTAATCGCCGAATATAGTACGGACAAAACAGCTTCCTTCATAGTTACATACCCAATAAGCCAGTGAAGTGGACAAAATGCCCCCTCCCCCTTTTTTGAACATAACTTCAAAAAAAAGAGGGGAGAGCTCTGGAATCAATAAGCAGTACCCGGAAACGATATAAATAAATATCGATCAGGCACTCAAAAATTAATTCATGAATAATAAATGGTGCTTAATGCCACTTCGCAAGCTAAGGCTATAGCAATGATTTTGGTAAATAACATTATCCGCTACAAAATATGCACTGCAGACGGCATATACAGGTACGACGAAATCAGTGAAATAATAATATAACATACACATACAAAAGCGAGATACGATGAACAATCTCGGCAGAGAAAACACGCTTCCAGATCATTCACAGGAGGCCTCTGTACAATTAAATCCGGTAAGAACACTCTCCAACGTGTACTATTTGGGTATCTACAACTTTTAACATGTGAGAATATGCGATTTGAGAACCGACAAAATAGAGATCAGGATCTAGAAATGGAGGTAGATATGATTAATTGGCTCCAACACAGACTGCCCCCAAAATATATAATTTCAAGGTCCACCAAAGCGATAGCGTAATAACATATTGCGCGAGTGCATAAAAATCAAGCCTGTAATCATCTATGAACTCAAATAACAGCCATTATGATGATTAAATAAGTGCTTGTATATTAGAAATCAGAAAATAAACACCGGAAACTAATGCAACAGAACTGCATATATGCCTATGAGAGCGCCATGCAATGCGACCCAAACGCATAGTAAGTATGTATTAAGATATATATACACGATGTGTGTGAGTGTGAGGGGGGGGGCGGGGGAGATTCACATTCATGTCGAAACCTCCTCACCCACATTACTTAATCATTGCCGGTCCAAACAGCAATAATATAGTAACCACAAAGCTCCCTGACGTCGGATATACTCCGTTATGCCACTGAGAGTGGAGAATGACGTGAAGAACAAAACTTCCCTTGAAGAAGAAAAACCCTCTTGTGGGGGAAGCTTCTGGTGAATGTACAATAATAATAACAGACACTATAACCTCAATGTAATCAATAGAAACGAATGAATTGAGGAATATACATATCCTATCATTCATTCCCATGAAAACAGCTGAGCGTCAAATGTATGCACTCAAATGCCTAATACTGGTGACACAAATAATGGAAACTATTATTCCATGCGCCGCAAAACTTAACTATCCTGAAGTGATCCTACATAAGATCATGTAGTAGCCATACAGTTAGAATAAGCCCAAGATGCTGCCAGCGCTTTATTTCATGCGCTGAAACCTTAAGCACTGACTGCTGATTGGAAGATAAATTTTCCAAAGCAGTTCAAATAGCTAACTGACTCCATATAGCAAGAGAATGAACCGAAATGTCCCTTCTATTGTAAATTAATGACCAAAGAAGTAGCCCAAGAACATTAAGTTTCACTTGGGAAAAAAATCGGAGAAAGCTGATTTTTTCAGGGAATGTCGAGTACATGTCACTGAACGATTAGACAAAAGTCCCCTAAAATCCCAGTTGAGCATTTTTTTCTACAGCCTTTTTTCGAAAACGCGTTTGAAAAAAATAAAAAAAAATCGCACGAACATTGTAACCTCGAATTGATCCAACTGTATTTTTTGTTTACGCGTATTTCGAGCTACATAATGTCTAATATACATTTACCTAGAGGAAAATGTGCATTCTGTGACAATTTCTGCAAAAAATTATTGAAAATTCACAAAAAAGTATCGGATTTACGCAAAAAATGACGATTTTCCTAACGGATTTGCCCAAAGGGTCGTAGTACAGAACGGGATGTTAGTTGGACAGACGATAAAAAATCCACCACCATTTGAAGACTTTTATCATTGCTTACAAAATAGACATTATGGAAGACCCCCTCTGCTTCTGGCCGAGTTCCCCTTTTGGCATAAAATTCGTCAGCATGAGAACTCAACTATTTTCGGGCTTGGGACCGAACAGACACGTCTGTGTCTGGCAGCATTAGATCAATAAATAATATTTACAGAATGTACAAAAATCAATAAATAATATTTACAGAATGTACAAATCAATCAACATGGATTAAGTTACATTGACTATTATCAACGCTATATACAGAAATGACATGACCTATATACATATTATTCATCGAACTCAGAAATTTCCGACAGGACAGTGTTTCTGTGGTTGTTACAAGAATCCGAACTGCAATTACACAAACCTGAGCAAGAGAGTCCTGCCTTCTTACACCCACACCTTTTTGTACAAGCACTCTTGCAACCACAACTGATCAGATTCAGTAGGTTATCGGGGGCACATGGCTTTGTGGCTGCAGTCGGTACAAGAAGTCCATTGTCTAGCGACCACCCCCAATCCGTCGGAGGAAGCGAAGTGCCCAGCCATTGTTGGACCTGGAGTTAACATCTGTAGACATGTTGTTGTGCAGCATCGCTGCTTGGTGGGAGTGAGGCTAGGTCGATGGGTTTATTCAGTTTAGATTTTGCTACATAACGCTTGTAAGTGACATATCTATATTGGTCGAGAGAGGAAACAGTTTTACTCCCGTATAAGATCAGGAGAAGTTGTTCCCCGGCAGCGGCTACTGCACTTGGTGTACTGTCATCCGCCAAAATTGTGTTGACATACTGTTGTGAGTCGCTAGTAACATCGGAGACAATTGTACTGAATACTTTCTTCTTACCAACTCGAAAGAGTGCAGAAGTAGTGTCACAACCACTTATAGAATGTGCTACAAGGAGGTTGCTTCTATGGTCACCCATTTTGGTTGCTATTTCACTAACTGAAACGAGGAAGTTTGGGGTAATGGAATACATCATGTGAATATTACATCCCGGTTGAACTCGAGAGGTAAGAATGACTAACAAGTCTGTGTCTGTTCCCACAACGACAACATTGTTGTCATCTTGAGCGATGTCAAGTGCAGTTTCGGCTATCAGTACATCAGCATCAGCCTCGGCCTGCTTGGACTGAATATTGATAGCAGATAGCTCCTGCATTAGAAGATCGATCAGTTGGGTTTTGTTCTTGGCATTTGCAAGGAAATCGGATTGGGGTGTGGTGGCTGGTAACTCGGGTGAGATATTGATATCAATGGAATACCTGTCTTTAGATCTACGGGCTTGTTCCATGCCCTTTGTCGACATTGTACAAGCATAACCATCAAAAACAACCACGACGTTCGCCCCAAAATGTCTCACTAGATAATTGGAATATGATGTACATATGTCCTTATATGACGACTGTTTAGGCCATACAACTGCCCTCAATAAAAATCCACCATCTACAACAAACAGAGAATGTTCTGGGATTTTAGTTTGCTCGGAATCGTATGTTTTGAGGATCTTACCGAGCGTGCTTTTCTGTGTCTTCCTCATTCCAGCAGAATCAAACAATGCTGGTGGTTTCGCGGCGAGTTCATATTTGAGATACTCTTCCATCTCTGCTTGTGACTGAATAACACATGTGATGCGGTTGAACAGAATTGTGGGGTCAATCACTACCTTACTTCCACGGACTTTGATGCTATTTGCCATCGATGCGAAAGACTTCACAGTGTCAACACGTCGTAGTTTGATGCTGTTGAACATTTTGCTTACAACATTCGATACGCAACATTCACCAATTTTGCGAACTTGGTCACAGTTCACAGTTTCGTCGGCCACAAGCCCGGTCGCTATAGAGACTAATTGTAGTGGATCTCTATTCTGAAAGGGGGAATGCACTCTGAGCCAGTTCAATAATTTGGTGATATCATTGGCATCAGTCAATTGTGAACTTTGACGGAGATCCCGATGTTGTTCGCCATGACCAGTGTGAACATGAACAAAATTTTCGAGAGCATTACATATCGGAAGGCAAAGAGGTAGTCCATGTACCCATTTCGCAACAGTGCTATCGGTTATTCCCCTGCCATGTGTGAGACCACCAGGGAGCTTGAACATTCTCATTAAACACTGCTCTATGGTCTGATCAGAATATATCCCATCCCAGAATTTATCTGAGCGCCTTATGGTAAAGTAACCTTTCTCAGTGAACAACTTCAAATCATCCTGTTGCATTATTTCTGTTAGCTCATTCATCTGCTGCAAATAGAGATGAGAACTTTTTGCGTATGCAAAATGACCACCTGCGTGAAATACTGGAATCATATTGCGAACACAATATGTGTGGAGTTCCCAGTCGCCTGTGCGCTCTGCTCTCAAGAACAACTGGAGAAGACCTATTTGCTCATAGTATTGTACCCAAAGCTTTCCTGTGCGTCCTACGGACGCATTCTGGAGCAGTTCGTGTAATTTTGACAGTAGATGGTTGACACTTTCTTGATTGACAGCGTCAGCTGTTGTACAGTCACCTCTGGCAAGTCCACAGAATATTTCATTGACTTCTGTGCAGTCTATGTTATCTAGTGTTCGGCTTTCTTCAAACACAAGTTTTGTAATGGCAATTTGTGTTAGCAAATGGGCTCGAACTGCTCTTGAATATGCATGACCACATGATGCTATAATACGGTATTTGAATGAGAAAAGTCGATGCCGTTTGAATTTGAGTTTAGGGGGTATGGTTAATATTTCACACGTTTCACCAGTTCATTATGGAATAAATGACTATAGTTATATATCATTATAAAGCCACTGCTTTTCTGCAATTTTTGATATATAATTTAACTCCCAAAGTAGTCGTAGATTTGATTTAATGGACGTTGTGTACCGTTGTGTGTATGAAAACAATAAATTTTTTTTCGTAATTTTGTACATTTTCGTGAATATTTCACCATTGAGTGTGAGGATTGGTACAAAGTTGGCATTTTCTGTTGGGGATATGTATTCTCAATATAATTCAGCACGATATTTATGATTCTCACCCTACTAAGGCGAATAAGAATGAGAAATATGGAGCTGGGTCGAATTTTTAAAAAAAAATTTTTTTTCATCCAAAAAACGCTATAACTAAAAAAAGCTCAACTCGGATTCGCGGGGACTTTTCACACTTTATCCGCAATGTGTGTCCCGGAAACATATAAAAAAATCAGCTTTCTCCGATTTTTTTCCTTACTTTCTCATTTTTATGTCTAATCTGCCTGGACTAAAGCGTTCTTCTCTTCTGATAAACTCTGATCTGCGTCTATAAATACATGATCGCTAATAATATAAATTCAATGATGTAGCGTAAACAATAAGACATCAGTTCTGAATATATGGTCTCCAAGAACTGAGGGTCTCAAGATCCCTGCATAGAGAGACCATCGGACTCAGGATTGTTAACCCAATATATGAACTCACATCCATCATAATTGAGAAAACCATTAAATATATGCCCAACCTTGACCTTATGTTAAAAGATTCTCTAAAACAAAACAGGTCTAGAGCGAAAAACATCTACCATTCCAGTTAAGAATAACTGGAGGGGACGTGTGCATAAGCGAACCATCGAAATAACATTCATAGCCGCTCCACACAACCCCATCCGGCGCATAAAATTTTCCGCTGTTAATGTGTCAGATAAAATATAAAAGCGAGCCAATCAACTGGCTAATTCACTCTGTGAAACAACAGACGAACCAGCCTGTTGAAAATGAATTGTAGGATACGAGTATCCTATCATTCATCCCATGAGACATTATCCAGTTCATAAATCAAGTGATCTAAAGAACTATACTCGCTGCATCGCCAAACGCTCGCTTTTCGACTGAAAGATTATCATAAATAACCTAATTATCCAGTTCCAGTCAAAATCGGTCGGACCGAACTCTATAAGAGCCTCAAGCCACAGGCTCAGGGGTGTCTGATCAGTAACTCAAACATACGTAAACCCCCTATCCAAGTGGCTGTATAGACAATCCCTAAAGTAATATATAGGAGGGATACCTATACCTTCGCTATGAGTCCTTATAGACGATCTGAGTCTAGGACAACCTCTCCAACTCTTTCTGTTGGTGTGGTCGATTAGACCCCAACTTAAAGAGTCGAGTATTGATGCTTTCTTGTAGCTTAATTCTACAATAATGAAAGCTTACCATCAAAGACTTAGGGATACCTATACCTTCGCTATGAGTCCTTATAGACGATCTGTGTCTAGGACAACCTCTCCTACTCTTTCTGCTGGTGTTGGTCGATTAGACCCCAACTTAAAGAGTCGAGTATTGATGCTTTCTTGTAGCTTAATCCTACATTAATGAAAGCTTACCATCAAAGACTAGTGTCTGGAAAACTAAAGTGACCTGGAGCAAGTTTTCCACCTGGTCAAATGTTAAAGATGACGACGCAAGGCTTCGTCACATCAAAATAGCTCCCACTTAACATTTGTTAAGACAGAGATATATACTCACCCAAAAAAGAAAGTGTGGATTGCAGAAATTGATCAAACTCCAAAAAAATAATTTCGTAGGTGTAAAGAGTGTTAACCTGTTCATGAATAAGTAAAATTGAACACAAAAACAGCTTTCCCCGTTAAAATTGCATTAACATTAAATGACGTGCTGCAAGTTTGTGAAAAGGCATGTTTTGCACATGGAGAGTCTGAAAATTCATGCAGCAGTGTGAATCCTTGGGTATTTAAACACTAAAGTAAGGCCTTCCTATCGTTCACATTCAAACTTGCGCTGCTGTTAAAACGACTCCAAATTAGCATGCCAAGATTGACAATGAATCAACGTCTCCTTTCCCTGGGTATGATTAGAGCTGGCAGAACACACAGAGAGGTTGCCCAGCATTTGAACTGCCACTGTAACACTGTAGACAGGCTAGTCCATCGACATGCACAACATGATGACGTTCGAGACCGACCCCGCTCCGGGAGACCCCGACTTACCACCCCTGCACAAGATCGGTATATCCGTGTCGTCCATCTCCGGAACCGGAAACAAACGGCAATGACGACAGCCAGGAACATCCCTAACCTGAGACGGATACATCCTCAAACAGTAATCAACCGGCTGAGAGAATACGGCTTACATCCTCGAAGACCTCCAATTTGTCCGATTTTGACGTTACATCATCGTCGTGCTCGACTGCAGTGGTGTAGAGTAGGGTTAGGGTTAGCCTAACCTAACCCTAACCTAACCCTACCTAACCTAACCCTAACCTAACCCACTTCCATGCTAACTTGTTCACTTCCATGAGGCGTAGATGCACAGCAGTAGTCGATGCAGACGGAGGTCATACCAGATATTGAGTGTGTGACTTTTGTGTTTGACCCTTAGTGTCTTTGACTCTCCATGGCACCAAGAGTATTCGTCGTAGCATAATGAAATTTCTTGTGTTGATCACAAATTGATTCATCTGTGATTGAATAAAATTTCCATGAATTGATATATATATTTTTTTAGTGTTATTTTTTAGCATGCACACTTTCTTTTTTGGGAGAGTATATATTATAATAGGTCTGGAAAGAATTTTTAAAAGGTACAAACGACCACAAAATTCCTTTCCATGTAGACGTTGCGTCACAGTACTTAAAATTGAAGTACATAAGACCATGAGTCTAAATTCGCTCTGAATAAGAAATTATCTTCTCAATTGTGTCTGAGCGAACAGCTAAATGATGAAGGTAAGGCTACAACTACAACAAAGATCTTAGCCTGCTCATTCAACGCAGAGAAACTCTCAACACATCTTGTACATTGTTTTTTAAATGTATGTGAACAAAAAACGGTTAAAAATACAGAAGAAGAGAAGGAACCATATTACTTTTTCCCGCAGGAAATTAAATATGGCGTCGTCTACACAATCGAAGACCTGTGACACCCATGTAGACTTAACTGGAAAGAGATTTTATTATCCTGCTCTTTGTCCGGATGAAGTCAGCGTCTAACAACGCTAGCGGTTTCTCATAATTACTCGCAGCATTGTGATTCACTGGAACAAGTTCAAGGAAACGATAATGTATAGTATCCATATCATCCATGAGTTGTTCTGAAAGGGAAAGTTATCCTCCTCCGTATCCCTTTCATCATTCGTCTAAATCAGTTAGAATCACGGTCACCAGCATCTGAACTGGCAGATGATTGGACCGATCAAGCACCATTCAACAGCTTAAGTTTTGAGACTGACCTTGAGTGCTTCTGCCTTAGCAGGAATACTGCAATTAGCTGCGCAATTTGCGACAGCAAGTCCATTACGGAGGCCTGAGGAGCAGCGGTCATGAATTGCTTGTCCGCCGGCTGCTCCTGGGACAGTGTGTCCGAGATGGCTCTTACTGCGGACATCTTGATGAATGAAGCCTCATCTCCTTGGCTTCTAGATGGTGCGACTTTCTTCACAAAAGATGGACCGTTTGATGATGCAGACTAGATATCCTAAGTCACTTAGCCAAGGTGCGGTCGGGAGTGCTTGGTAGGCGCTGAAGAAGCCAAACTGTAGCCATCCCCAGCTAAGAATTGAACTAAGCGTACCGGACAATAGCTATGTATGTAAGCTCTGACTGATGCAAGTTCCTACCAACAACACCCGGCCCCAGATGTTGATAAAAGAGAGAGAGGGGTGTCCCTCTTGCTCGCGGTCCAGGGAGACCTAACTGAGTGTACTTCAGAACTTGCCGGGTTCTTCCTTCCATCAACGCAGGGTGAGCATGATTGGATTAAATAGTGCTTGCTACACCCTTATTCTCTCTCGACCGCTACGGACATGCCCGGCATCACACTACCCATATTCTGAGTAACGATCCGCCGGTCGAGCTAACTGGAGACAAGGTCATAAACCCTATATTCTAAGGTCTAGAACTTGTCTTACATCACTGAGCACTTATGCCGCTAGCTGTGAATACAATGCACATGCTACACATCCGGTGTCACAATACCCATATTCTGAGTAACAATCCGCCGGTCGAGCTAGCTGGAGACAAGGTCGTAAACCCTATATTCTAAGATCTAGAACTTGTCTTATATCATTGAACACTTATGCCGCTAGCACTGAATACAATGCACATGCGACACATCCGGTTTCACGGTCCTCATATTCAATCTTAACCGCTTCACCGGCCTCAGGGAACTGAAACCACTCATCGCGGTTTATAGCCCTGTGCAATATAAAGAGCACTTTATCTGTTATGCAGAGGAAGCCGTAAGACTAACCGACCCCGGCTGCCTATTAGACGGGACGTCCCGGACAGGAGGCATGGACGTATACTCCGACTGACGCAAGTTCCTACCAACATCATCTGTCTCCAGATGATGCTGTAAGAGAGAGAGGCCTCTCTCTTGCTCGTGGTCCTGGCTGACCTGGAAGAGTGTACCTCAGAACTTGCCGGCTTCCTCCTTCCGTCGTCGCTGGGTGTGCATGGTTGTATAAATAGTGCTCGCTCCACCCTATATCATCTCCTAGCCCGAAGCGGACATACCTGGCATCACAGTTCTCAGATGCCTGAGTAACCACTTCACCGGTCGAGCTAGCTGGCAACAACGGACTTTGAGCGGTCGTGTGTGCTTTTCGAATGCAGAGGAAGCTATAAGACTAGCCGACCCTGGCAGCCTATTATAAGAAGCGTCCCGGACAGGAAGGCATGGACGTTAGTTCCAACTGACACAAGTTCCTACCAACAACCTCTGACCCCAGATGTTTTTATAAGAGAGAGGGGCCTCTCTCTTGCTTGCGATCATGGTAGATCTGGACGAGCATACCTCAGAACTTGTCTACTTCCTCCTTTCCGTTGTCGCAGGGTGAGCATGTTCAGATTTTATAGTACTCGCTACACCCTTATTCCTCATCTTCTAGAGACATACCCAGGGTTACACCACCCATATTCTGCGTGATAGATCTGCCGGTTGAGCTAGCTGGAGACAAGGGACGTAAACCCTATATTCTAAGGCCTAGCCTTTGTCTTATATCATTGAGCACTTTTCAGATAGCTCTAATAGTATAATACGACGACGGAAGCACACTCGGCATCATGAAACCACACCATGTTCTTGTTCCTCTGTAAACAGAAACTAAAAAACTATAGTGACATTTTGGCGAGAGGACCAGCAGTGTCCCCTCGCCACGAGAGGACCGTTAGTGTCCACTCGCCTAACACAAAACATGACACCAGTCATCCACATTGTCAAAATCTGACACATGGAGCAAGAATTAGAGGAAGTACATCGACCAAAAGCAAGACAATGACCATGTAAATAGAGGAAAGGCTTCCTCTTATTGCCCTACTATTAGATAAAAATAATTACCTAAAATCTAATACATGTCAATTGTACTACCACCAAACTACATAAATATAAGCTAACATTAAAATACAATTGATGAAACAATACATCCAAAAGAAAAATTCCTTCAAAAAATAAAAAATTTTTTTGAAAACATGTTTCTTATATAAGAGCCCAAGTTCCCAAAGGGAACGATGAGCCCAAAAAATCCTAAGTGTGGCAAAATTATAAAAATATGCTATAAAATAAACTACCATACTATCAAAATATTTAATGTTACTTACAACTGTCGTTCCTAAAAATAATAGGAAACTACCTAGAGCATTGTCAATGTAAACCAAAAAAAACCAAAACAAGACCCCAGGCAACACGACCCGAAGTCAGTAACAGAAACAAGACTATCTGATGTAAAGCAAGATCTTCATCAGAAGAAAATACGATACACCGGATGTGTGTCACAGTGATTCATGACCAAAACGTCCAAACACCCCAAGGGTTAGGACGTAACCCTGGGGATGTACAGAATAATCTTTTGTATAATACGTTAAACTCCCAAGAAATCAAAAAAAAATTTAAAACAAGCCAAAAAGCTTGGGAGCTTAACTGGGGGGAACAAGGGAAGGTAGGGAAGGAATACTAAACAAACAGTGGACAGACCATTATCAATCAATGATGATGTCAGGCCCATGTCCCGAAATTAGGGAACATGAACTAATTTTTATAAATATTATAAAATTACAGCCCTGAACATTTTAAACCACCATTTCTTCCTTCCTTCATCCAGTTGTGTCCTTGGATCCACCAAAACAACCATTATTTTGTGTCTGGCATTATTAAAACTGAGATTTAAAAGCACAGAAGTCAGTTTGTTATCTGACTAAAGAGCCAAACAAAGAATGATGTTTGCGCCAGTTTTGGTGACTTCCTGGCATCTGTGCATGCGCAGAGGGTAAATGTATGGGGGGCCAGATAGGACTTCTAATTTTCGGTTTTGCATGCAAATTTTGGGGGGGGCCAAATTTGTGTTTGGCCCTAGATATTTTTGAGCTAGCACCAGCTAGTCTGGGCCATTGGTATACAGTATAAAAATCTAAGTATTTATATAATTACACCTTGTCTGACTGACCTCCATGAGCCCTGTCAAAGAAGATATAATTCTATAAATGTTCAGTTTTATCATATAATAAATTAACCCTTTACCCAATGCAGACGATATCAAAATTTATTATTTTAAATATCATTTTTTTTAATTTTTCAAAAAAATTCAACAAAACCATATCATGTGACTCCTCATTGGAACGAGCACAATGAGCTCATTCCAATGAGGGGTAACATGATATGGTTTTGTCGAAATATTTTGAAAAATTTAATTTTTTCAACTGCTCAATTTGCATATTACGCGGGCGGATGCTGCCGATTCGTTGGGTAAAGGGTTAAATTCTTCTACTTGATGTACTGAGGATGAATTGTTGTAAACATGGGGTGTTTAGCGATTGTCAGAGTAATTCTTTCATAGATTGTAAGATTTTCTATTCAATGACATATAAGCAATTAACAGGTCAAAATTGTACTGGAGGTATGATAAATGGGTTGGTGGTGGAAGTAAAATGCAATTAACTAGGTTATTCAATTAAGAAATATCCAATTAGGTGTGCACTAATGCACTAAATACAAGCACAAAATATAATTAACCCTTAACGCTTTACCTAACATGAAAAGCAGACGACACTTGCAAAACAAATTCTTGAATAACTAATTTTTTTCATTTTTTGTCTCAAAAACATAGGTTATCACCCCTCGTTGGAACGAGCTCGACGAGGGTAAAGGGTAAAGGGTTAAGTCATCAGATTAATGTTTCATTAATTACAAGTGTATATACATTTACATAGCTGCTGAGGACTTACCCATGTTTCTACATTATTGTTGGCTGCCTGCACAGACAGCCAACAATAATGTAAAAACACTGTTAAGATAAATGCATCCTACCAGATGAGTTCTCAAGGAAGAATCAGCCGAGTCAACTGTTACGGAGCAATATAATACAGCAATTTATGACTGTTTGGGGACTTAAGAATTAAAGAATTTCTCATTGTATCAAGTGACAAACTTAAATGCTGTTGTGCACAAAAATTGTTTTTTTACTAGTGACAAGAAACATAACATTATCTCATTTTTTGGGAGTGCGGTGGCTCAATGTTTACAGCATTGGACTTCAAACCAAAAGGTCCACGGTTTGCTTCCTACCAGGGATAACTGCACTGTGTCTTTGGGCAAAACACTTAATCCAGATTGCCCATGTAGGGACGTGGTGGTGCTGTGTGTACATGATGTACTAACACATTGATGGTGCACTTGTCTTCAACCAATACTAACTCTGCCTGTGTGGAGTTAGTACATTGGGGAGTCTGACAGTTGCTCACCACTGCTCGGTGATTCTCTCTGAGTACAGTGCAGGAGATGGTAGGTGTCAAATTCTGGAGAAAAAAAAGAAGTTTTGCATTGGGGCTAGCCCAAAGTGTCTCCTGTTAACTTAGAAAAAAAGTACAAAAGTGCATTACCTGTAATCCACTGCACAGTTCCATAAATGTAAATGGAATTCAGTGATAATTTTTGGCTCCTGGTACCCTAATATAGGGTAATCTTTAACATCTAGAAAGTCTAGCACCTGTAAGCAGAAATATTAATTACATAAACCAGTCATAAAGTTAATCTTTTACCTAATGTTAGTGATGTAGAAATCAATTTTGCCCATTGCTACACACAAGAATTGTCATTCAAGTTTGAATTTTGAATATTTGTTTCCCAAACATGGCTTATGACCCTCACTGGAACAACCTCGTTCCAATGAAGGGTTCAAAGCTACGTTTCGAAAACAAAAATGAAAAATTTTAGTTATTCAAGAAATGTTTTGAAGTGTCGTCTTTGAGTCATGCTAAGTAAAAGGTTAATATGATAATTATGTATGTAAAATATTTCCATAAATTTCAATAATCAGGTTCTTTAACCCTTTATCCAATGTACACATAATATCAAAATTTGTTATTGTAATCTGCATTGTATGAACCCTCAATGAAACAAGCTCAACAAGCTTGTTCCAATGAGGGGTCACTCGATATGCTTCTGTTGAAATTTTTTCAACTGCTCAATTTGTAAATTACACAGGTGCATTGTCTGTTTTGTTTTATTGGAGTTTAATGACACTTTCAACAACCAGGGTCACAATGTGTCTGGCAGTGTAAAGTGTGGAGGAAGCCGGAGTACCCAGAGAGAACCACAGAACAGTGGAGATCAAACTGTCTCACTGATAAATTTACTAAATCTGCACAAGCAGAAGTAGCAGCGGCTGAGGGCAAGTGCGGCATCGACATGCAGTATGCATCAGCCCATAGTACCACCATGCCCCCACAAAGCAAATCAGGATATTAAGTGTTTTGCCCAAGGATACAGTTACTGCTTGTCAGAATTTAACTGTAAACCTTTCAGTTTGAAGTCCAATACACTAACTACAGGTTCACTGTTCTCCCAAATGGTACTGGTTGCAGTCAATTCACAAGGTAAAAGGTTAACCCTTTACCTAACGTAACAGCCAAAACCGGCCAGCGCTATTCTCAAAAATCGCCAATTAATTTTCATTATTTTTTTCATTTTTTGTCTCAAACACATAGGTTATGATCCCTCGTTGGAACAAGCTCGTCGAGCTCATTCCAACAAGGGGTCATAACCTATGTTTTTGAGACAAAAAAATGAAAAAAATTAGTTATTCAAGAATTATTTTTGCAAGTGTCGTCTGCTTTTCAGGTTAGGTAAAGGGTTAATAAAATGTGAAATATTTTTGTGAATGCTTCAAACATCAGGACAGTGTTCACACATGGTTCAGAGAGGGAAACTCCAAGACTTTCAATGACTTTTCTATGGAACGTTCAAGCCTTTTTCTGAAAATATTTTTTATTATCTCAGGTGTGTTTATGGACTACTAGTTAACAATTCTCATACAAACATGTATTTTGAACCAATGAAACTTGAACCTGCGACTGTATGTTGGGAAGCTCTCCCAGAGAGCTTCCCGACAACCAGTGTAAGGTTGAAGTATTGTTTCAGTGGACAGCAATTCAATATTTTCTACAAACACACACTCTTATTCATTTATTTAATGGTATTTAGGATCAGTTATGGCATCTATGGCTATATAATCCCTGCAACCCAAGTACAAAGTCAAGTTTAATCAATCCTTCATACTTATGATGCCCATGTTCAAAGATGTACACAGAAATTTACTTAGCAAATAGCCTTCTACAAGAATTTCCAATATCTTTTTTTCTGAAGATGTTAAGCTTCTTATCATCAGTGTAAACTTCTTTAATGTGTAGGTAATGCTCTGCGATTTGATAAGGTGCCTTGCCCAAGGACACAATGTGGGTCGTCCCAGACAGGGACCGAATCAGGACTTCTAGCATAGAAGTCCAACAGTCTACCACTGAGGCATAAAAGTCCAACAGTCTACCACTGAGCCACCGCGCTCCTGATTTGATAATAACATAAGACAGTCATCAAAAATGCAAGCAAATGAAAGTTATTCACAATGTTTGTGTATTTTTTCAACAAAAAGTATCATCCCCATTAGTTGCAAGTCTACAGAATATGATGAAAACTCCTAGACTTTGAAAATAAATTTCATTTTGAAATTTTTGCATTTCAATGTTTACCCTTCTGAGATGATAAATCCAAAGCAGACAACATTGTTCTTTTTGACTCAAGATGACATCAATTACATGGTAGCACTACATGATTTTAGGTTTGGTGTAGACAGGTCCTCCTGTTATTTACCCACATTGACTAAGTATATAGAGAATATCTATGCTATTTTAGTGAATAACAGGAATTATCTTGGGAGTTCACACCTGAAAATTTCATTTTTCATGAGCACTTGGCAAGTGAAAAATAAAATTTTCAGGTCCACACATAGATTTTCTTTTTATTATATGCTACATGACATTTTATTGTGCAATATTCAACCCAATTCGACTGCAAACACGTACATCTCAAAACAATAACAAAGATCACCTGATTGTTCTTTCAGGCTTGTACTAGACAAATCACTCAAACATGAAAAATAGTCCCACTTTCCCATGATAATATAACCAACTAATTGTTCAACTCTCAGATCAAATTTAATAATTATAATACTACAAATGAGAATATTCTCATATTTTTCATTAATGTTAATTTTTAGAACATTTTAAATGTCAATTTACAACAAGAAATTTGGAATTGAGTGCACCAATTCCTTCCTGGGTGAATCGATCAACAAGGTTTTTCAGAAAAGTTATCCAGTTCAAGGCTCAATATCACTCACGGAATTACATTCTATACATCTAATTATTTTACTTTATTATTTTATTATTATTATACTTCTGATTTTTCAGTCATAGAATCACTTGGCTTGGAATAGCCAGAACTTCTGCTACTGCTGGTAAAGCCAGCATTGAATCATTTGTAACAGTATCGAAGGCGAAGAGATGCACCAAAGCCTAACATCATTTAGGAAGCTACTGAGGGATACTCCTCATTATCAATCAAGTTGATGAATATCAAGAAAGATCTTTTAGATAATTTGCGATAATTCACAGATTAGCATATAATAAAGACTAAATACTTATTTCCTAACTTTATCATCTCACTTCAGACAAATGGAAAAGATCAAGTTTTAAGAGTAAAAACATTACATTCAAATACTGTTTGATGTTTAAGCATTACAAATATGATAAACATGTCCAAGTTCAATTTAAATATTCAAATTCCCAGATGTGAAATATTCACCCTATTTATACATCTTAGAACAATAATAATTTACCTGTGAAATCCAGCTGTGTCCAGATGGTGCCATTTTGTGTCTCAATGTTCCACCTCTAGCACCAACTGATACCACAAATTCCTGAAAAATTCAACATATTAGTATCACACAACATTTGTATAACATAAAGCAGATGTATGCATCACATCAATACAGTTGTGCCTGCTTAATTGAATAACTCTGTTAATTGAATATAAATTCCAAACACAAAACCATTTACCATACTTTCAGTACAAATTTAATCTGTTACTTGCATACAGGTCATAGACAACACTCCCCTTATTTGAACAAGGAGCCTTAATCGCTCACCTGACAAAGTGGGTCAAAGAAGTATTTTAGATCACATTTAGTTAGTCATGGTTCATCAACACTATAGAGGAATGAGGTTGTGAAATTACTCATAACACATAACACTAGTGTCCATGTCAGATGATTATTATCATAGGTCTTCCTGACTGCTTCCAATTCTATCAGCTGTAGACAAGCACTGAAAAACTTCCAAGGGTTGTTATGTAACTATTGTCACTGCAATGCACGATTTGAACAATCCTGAATCTGATCTACCTAGAGATGTTGTATACCAAATATGACAGGATTCTGACTAGTGAATCTAAAGAAGATTTTTAAAGGAATTCCCTCATATTGTACTAAGAGTGAGAGCCCAAATATTAACCTAGGGACTCGATTTGAACAAACTTGATTCTGACCCCCCTAGAGATGTTGTATACCAAAATATGAAAGCATTCTGAATGGTGGATCTGAAGGAGAAGATTTTTAAAGAAATTCCCTCATATTGCACTAAGTTAAAAAAAAACAGGCAGTCCAAAAATTAACCCAGGGTCTCGATTCGTACAAACTTGAATCCCCCCCCCACCCCCTCCAAGAGATGTTGTATACTAAACATGAAAGAATTCTTACTGGTGGATCTGAAGAAGATTTTTAAAAAAATTTCCTCGTATTGCACTAAGTTAAAATTCGGGATCTAATATAGAACCAAACTGTTAACCGAGGGACTTGCTTTGAACAAACTTGAATCTGACTCTCCTAGGGATGTTATTTACCAAATATGAAAAGATTTTGACTAGTGGATTTGAAGATGAAGATTTTTAAAGTAATTTCCTTAAAATGCACCAAGTTAGAATTCCGACTCCAATTGGGACCCCAAATATGCACCCAGGGTCTCGATTTGTACAAACTTGAATCTGACCCCTAGAGATATTCTGACAGGTGGATCTGAAGAAGAAAATTTTTAAAGAAATTTCCTCATTTTGCACTAACTTAAAATTTGGGGTCCAAAATAGAGCCCAAATATTAACCGAGGAACTCGATTTGAACAAACTTGAATCTGACTCCCTACCCCAACCTCTCCCTCCCCAACTTTAACTATACTTCTACCAACACTGTCAAATGTTGAACCTCAAGCTTTTGAAATAATTCCTCACTAAATAGTCCTATTGCATAGTTTAGCATATTCACAGAGGAAAACTAAATCATGTGGAAATATTCCATTTTTTCTGTTTGATACTGGATGCTTTTGTAAAATCAAAATTTTCTGTTTTGTCCATTTCAGGCAGTTTACTGGGTTTAACTCTTAAAGGATTAATTCTGACATTTATCCCCTTTTACTGCAACAAAACAGGTTCCACAACATGCAGTCTATGGGTCAACTCCCAAGTTACATCCAAGAGTACTGGCAGCTGTTATTGTGCATGTGTCTGCTGACACTCACATAAAGCATTATCAGTTATAACTGGTGATTCAGACTCAAGTTCCAAGCCTGATAATGGCAGTAAATTAGAACAACAACCATGAGGTCAAACTTTGTCATACAATGAAGATGATAGGCCTAGTGATAGTGATGCAACTCTGATTATGATTCTAACTGCTGTCAATTACCACGCCCACCTCCAATTAGGCAATTACCACCAAATAAATATAAGACATGGTAACAAATTAAATTCCATCGGGTTTGTGGACTTGCCCTTGTGAATGGCTACATAATACATAAAAAATCATTATCCCATCTGAAAAAAACTCTGAAAAAGATCCCTAGAAATGTTTTAAAATTATATAACCCTTCAGTCTCATAACCCATACTTTGGTTAACTTCCTGAAAAATATTACACGCTGAGAAAACTGTTTCTCAGAATATTCCACGTCAACAGGTAAAAGTTGGAGAGAGTCATTTTGAAGATTTTATCATCCCAAATACGATAATAGTGGACTCAAATTAAAGTTAAAAAGTGTGTGTTATTTGGCAGAGTTTCTGCTAAAAAATTATAAATTTCAAGTAATTTGTATATTTTTTATACTTACCAATGGCCCAGACTTAGCTGGTGCAAACTCAAAGTTATCAAGGGTCAAACACAAATTTTGAACTGCCCCAATCCCCCAAATTTGCTTGGAAAACCGAAAATTGAAAGTCATATCTGGTCCTCCATACTTTTACTCTCTGCGCATGCGCAGCCGTCAGGAAGTGACCGGAATTGGCGCCAACATCATTCTTTGTAGAAAAGAGTACTACATAATAACTCAGCGGGGAGGTATGAGTGCCCACTCATGGGAGGACCATACCCGTCTGGGCCATTGGTAAGTATAAAAAATATTATAAATTTACAGTAATTTGTATATTTTTATACTTACCAATGGCCCAGACTAGCTGGTGCTTAACTCAAAGTTATTAAGGGCCAAACCCAAATTTTGAACCCCCCCCCCCCCAATCCCCAAAATTTGCTTGCAAAACCGAAAATTAAAAGTCCTATCTGGCCCTCCATACATTTACTCTCCACGCATGCGCAGATGTCAGGAAGTGACCGGAATTGGCGCCAACATCATTCTTTGTAAAAGAGAGTACTACATAAAAATTCAGCAGAGAGATATGAGTGCCCACTCATGGGAGGGCCATCTCCGTCTGGGCCATTGGTAAGTATAATAAACAGCTGCGTCATGAGTGCATGATATGCCCATTATTAATTACAAGAGGGAAGCACACAATATGAGTATATATGTGTACTTGTTAGGTTTTTTTTATATTCTTGTACAATAATCATAACCAACAACATACTGTGTTCATTAATTTGGAAATAAATTATTTGAATTTCATGTATATATCTTAAGTCTACAAAGATATTAACACTAAAAGAAATAAAAGTGTCAATGACACTGTAGCTCAACTTGTTTAAGACATGTACATGTATAGTATGTGACACAGCAATGACAAACATCTAGGTAATGACCTGATAACAAAAGTAATTGTAAAGTATTGTAATGGTCTGTACATAAATGCTGACCATAGCCTGTAACAAATATATAGGTAAAGTATTGTAAAAGTGGGATGACAGTGAGATGTTAAACTAGAAAAGAAATCTTGGAGTCCCAGAGTGGGTCTGACTCAACCCTAAAATATTTGTTCTCATAGCACAGTGATAACAAAGACACCCCAAAACACTTGTTCCTGTCACAAGATGATAACAAAGGTACCCTAAGAATTTTCGTGAAGATCAGTTCATAAATACAGACTCTAGCCCGAACGGTATTGACATGTGCACTTACTGTGTATAAGTAGCACTGAACAAATCAGAGTTCATCTAATTTGCATAATTTTTGCGCGAGAGAAAAACCTGTATTATGTGTGATGTACTTCATGTTACTAAACATTCATACCGAAAATTATTCAAATCAGAACTTTCATACAGAAGTTCTGAACAAAAAACTGATTGCACTAATTTTGGTACAAAATGGCAGCTGGCAGCCATCTTGAATTTCGGACTGCACCCAAAAACACTCGTTCTCGTCCCAAGATGATAACAAAGGTACCCCAGAAGTTTCATGAAGATCGGTTCATAAATACAGCCTCCAGCTCTAGCCAAATTGACATGTGCACTAACAGTGTATAAGTAGTACTGAATAAATCAGTTCATCTAATTTGCATAATTTCTGCATGAGAAAAAAACCCGTATTATATGTGATGTATTCCATGTTACTAAACATTCATACAAAAATTTATTCAAATCAGAGCTTTCATACAGAAGTTCTGTACAAAAAATTGATTGCACTAATTTTGGTACAAAATGGCTGCTGGTGGCCATCTTGAACTTTGGACTGCACCCAAAAATACACGTTCTCATCCCACGGTGATAACAAAGGTACCCAAGAAGTTTTGTAAAGATCGGTTCATAAATACAGCCTCCAGCCTGAGCCGTATAGAAGTTGTGTACAAAAAACTGATTGGACCTAATTTCGGTACAAAATGGCTACTGGCAGCCATCTCAAATTTTGGACCGCACCCAGGAACACACGTTCTTGTCCCAAGGTGAAGATAGAACCTTAGTGAGCATGCTCACATACCCCACGCGCCCTGATATTTCAAGCTCTAATCATTTTTTTAAAAATAAACATAGATTCTAGGAATACTGCAGAAAACAGTGTTCTGTAGCTTCAACGGTATTGAAAGAATTCAAGCAGAATTAATTTTAATTGAAATGTGGAGCCATGTTAAGATTTAATGATACCAACCTTTTTAAATCCAATTTGATCTTTCCAACACACAATGTAAATAATGTAAGGTCACACTAGGTCTTTGCTGATAAAATTACTTTAGTGTACGCTTG
This sequence comes from Pictodentalium vernedei, assembly GCA_031216915.1. Lineage (NCBI taxonomy): Eukaryota > Metazoa > Mollusca > Scaphopoda > Dentaliida > Dentaliidae > Pictodentalium > Pictodentalium vernedei. The sequence goes on from CM062292.1 coordinate 354,620,153, forward strand.
TTTATAAAAAAAGGTGTCAGATTTAGAATTGCTATCCCAAATAACAGTGTTTATACACAAAAAGTGAAATAGATTATTGTTTTACTTCATGTTCTGTAGGCCATCATGTTAGACTAACAAACCAAAAATCAGCTCAATATCTGGAAGCGTGTAGGAAAAAAGTCTGCAAAACTGTAATTTTGATGAACTTTTCAAAGTTCAAGGGCTGTAATTTAGGTACAAATCAGTGGAGCGGAACAAAATGCAAACTTGATCTGTAGGCCACCATGTCAGACTAACATACCAAAAATCAGCTCAATATCTGGAAGCATGTAGAAAAAAAGTCCGGAAAACTGTAATTTTCATGCATTTTTCAGAGTCCAAGGGCCATAATTTTGGTAAAAATCAGTGGAACAGAACAAAACACAAACTTGTTCTGTAGGCCACCATGTTAGACTAACATACCAAAAATCAGCTCAATATCTGGAAGCGTGTAGGAAAAAAATTCGTCTGCAAAACTGTAATTTTGATGAACTTTTCAAAGTTCAAGGGCCGTTATTTCGGTAAAAATCAGTGGAGCAGAACAAAATGCAAACTTGATCTGTAGGCCACCATGTCAGACTAACGTACCAAAAAATCAGCTCAATATCTGGAAGTGTTTAGAAAAAAAGTCTGGAAAACTGTAATTTTGATGCATTTTTCAGAGTCCAAGGGCCGTAATATCGGTAAAAATCAGTGGAGTGGAACAAAACGCAAACTTGTTCAGTAGGCCACCATGTTAGAATAACATACCAAAAATCAGCTCAATATCTGGAAGCGTGTAGGAAAAAAGTCCGCAAAACTGTAATTTTGATGAACTTTTCAAAGTTCAAGGACCGTAATTTCGGTAAAAATCAGTGGAGCGGAACAAAATGCAAACTTGATCTGTAGGCCACCATGTCAGACTAACATACCAATGAAAGTGTCAATGACACTGTAGCTCAACTTGTCAAGACAAAGACATGCACATGTATAGTATGTGACACAGCAATGACAAACATCTAGGTAATGACCTGATAACAAAGGTACATATAAAGTATTGTAACAGTCTGTACATAAATACTGACTGTTGCCTGTAACAAATGTATAGGTAAAGTATTGTAAAGGTGGGTGACAGTCAGATGCTAAACTAGAAAAGAAATCTTGGAGTCCCAGAGTGGGTCTGACTGAACCCCAAAATATTTGTTCTCATAGCACAGTGATAACAAAGGCACCCCAAAACACACTCATTCCTGTCCCAAGGTGAAAACAAAGATACCCAAGAAGTTTCGTGAAGATCAGTTCACAAATATGAGCTGTGTAGAAGTTGTGACAAAAAACTGATTGGACCTAATTTTGGTACAAAATGGCCACTGGCAGCCATCTTGAATTTTGGACCGCACCCAGAAACACTCGTTCTCGTCCCAAGGTGATAACAAAGGTACCCAAGAGGTTTTGTGAAGATCGGTTCATAAATACAGCCTCTAGCCCGAGCCGTATTGACATGTGCACTTACAGTGTATAAGTAGCACTGAATAAATCAAAGTTCATCTAATTTGCATAATTTCTGCACGAGAAAAAAACCCGTACTATATGTGATGTATTCCATATTACTAAACATTCATACAAAAATTTATTCAAATCAGAACTTTCATACAGAAGTTCTGTACAAAAAACTGATTGCACTAATTTTGGTACAAAATGGCTGCTGGTGGCCATCTTGAATTTCAGACCACACCCAAAAACACTCGTTCTCATCCCACAGTGATAACAAAGGTACCCAAGAAGTTTCGTAAAGATCGGTTCATAAATACGGCCTCTAGCCTGAGCCGTATAGAAGTTGTGTACAAAAAACTGATAAGACCTAATTTCGGTACAAAATGGCCACTGGCAGCAATCTTGAATTTTGGACCGCATCCAGAAACACTCGTTCTCGTCCCAAGGTGATAACAAAGGTACCCAAGACGTTTCGTGAAGATCGGTTCATAAATACAGACTCTAGCCCGAGTCGTATTGACATGCGTACTTACTGTGTGTAAGTAGCACTGAAAAAATCAAAAACCCGTATTATATGTGATGTATCCCATGGTACTAAACATTCACACAAAAAATTATTCAAATAAGCGCTTTCATATGGAAGTTCTGTGCAAAAATCTGATTGCACCAAATTTTGTACAAAATGGCTACCATCGGCCATCTTCAATTTCGGACCGGACCCAAAAACACTCGTTCTCGTCCCACGGTGATAACAAAGGTACCCAAGGAGTTTCGTAAAGATCGGTTCATAAATACGGCCTCTAGCCCGAACCGTATTGGCATTTGCACTTACAGTGCTGAAAGTAACACCAAAAAACATCAAAGTTAGTCTAATTTGCATAATTTACGCACGAGAAAAAAACCCGTATTATATGTGATGTATCCAATGGTACTAAACATTCATACAAAAAAATATTAAAATCAGAGCTTTCATATGGAAGTTCTGTACGAAAAACAGATTTCTGCATCGTCGGTACAAAATGGTGGCTGGCAGCCATCTTGAATTTCGGACCGCACCCAAAAACACTCCTTCTCGTCCCACGGTCATAACAAAGGTACCCAAGAAGTTTCATAAAGATTGGTTCATAAATACGGCCTCTAGCCTGAGCCGTATCCAATTGTTGACAGACAGACGGTCGACGGACGACAGGCCATGGCATAAGCTCAAATTTGACTTCGCCAAAGTTGAGCTAAAAATCAGCTCAATATCTGGAAGCGTGTAGAAAAAAAATCCGGAAAACTGTAATTTTGATGAATTTTTCAGAGTCCAAGGGCCGTAATTTTGGTAAAAATCAGTGGAGCGGAACAAAATGCAAACTTGATCTGTAGGCCACCATGTTAGACTCACATACCAAAAATTAGCTCAATATCTGGAAGCATGTAGAAAAAAAGTCCGGAAAACAAGTAGGACTGACTGACGGACTGACAGACTGACGGACGGACCAGTCAAAAACATTATACCCCTGCAACTTCGTTGCGTGGGGTATAATAAAGGTACCTAAGAAGCTTCGTGAAGATCGGTCCATAAATACAGACTCTAGCCCGAACCGTACTGACTTACTGAGTATAAGTAGCACTGAATAAATCAAAGTTCATCTAATTTGAATAATTTTTGCATGAGAAAAAACACGTATTATATGTGATGTATTTCATGTTACTAAACATTCATACAAAAATGTATTCAAATCAGAACTTTCATACAGAAGTTCTGTACAAAAACTGATTGCACTAATTAAAAGTACAAAATGGCTGCTGGTGGCCATCTTGAATTTCGGACTGCACCCAAAACCACTTGTTCTCGTCCCACGGTGATAACAAAGGTACTCAAGAAGTTTCGTAAAGATCCGTTCATAAATACGGCCTCTAGCCGAGCCGTATTGGCATTTGCAGTTACAGTGCTGAAAGTAACATTAAATAGATCAAAGTTAGTCTAATTGGCATAATTTATGCACGAGAAAAAAACCTGTATTATATGTGTTGTATTCCATGGTGCTAAACATTCACACAAAAAATTATTCAAATCAGTGCTCTCATATGGAAGTTCTGCGCAAAAATCTGATTGCACCTAATTTTGTACAAAATGGCTGCCAGCGGCCATCTTGAATTTCAGACCGGACCTCAAAACACTTGTTCTCATCCCACGGTGATAACAAAGGTACCCAAGAAGTTTCGTAAAGATCGGTTCATAAATACGGCCTCTAGCCCGAGCTGTATTGGCATTTGCACTTACAGTGCTGGAAGTAACACTGAATAAATCAAAGTTAGACTAATTTGCATAATTTTCGCACGAGAAAAAAACCCGTATTATATGTGATGTATCCCATAGTACTAAACATTCATACAAAAAATTATTTAAATCAGAGCTTTCATATGGAGTTCTGCGCAAAATCTGATTGTACAAAATGGCTTCCTGGCCATCTTGAATTTCGGACCGGACCCAAAAACACTCTTTCTTGTCTCACGGTGATAACAAAGGTACCTAAGAAATTTCGTAAAGATCGGTTCATAAATACGGCCTCTAGCTCGAGTCGTGTGTATGGTACGATGGACAGACAGACGGACGACGGGCCACGACAATACCTCAAATTTGGCTTCGCCAAAGTTGAGTTAAAAATGGTAAATTGTCCAACATGTGGTAAATTGCCTATATTTTGACGAATCAAGTCCCATAACTCTGGAATGACAAATCGCACAGCGACAAAAATCCAAAAAAAAAAAAAAAATGAAAGGGAGCTTCCTTCCATCAACATATACTTTCCACCAAAAAATCACAAAAATTGCTAGAAGCATTATTGAGTTATTGTACGATGTGTGGATGGATGGATGGACGGACAGATGGATGGACGGATGGACGGACAGATGGATGGACGGACGGATGGACATCCTAACAAATTGGTAGTTATGTGGCTATCTTTATGGGACTACAATAAAATGCATGTCCATTATATTAAAACAAGTGATTTTGGGGAATATTTTTGGGATGGTAGCAAACCCTGACCCTACCCTTTACTGACACTAACCCTACTCCCCCACCCCCAATTCTAAACACCACCCTAGACTAATGAAAATTCAATATATTCCTAGTTTATTTTAACTAAAATGCATGTCCATTGTATTAAAACAACTTTTTGGGTGAAAAATGTTTGGGGTGGTAGCAAACCCTAACCCTACCCTTTACTGACCCTAACCCCACCCCACCCAAACTCTAAACCCCACTCTAGAATAATGACATTTAACTATGTGACTAGTCGCATAAAACAGATGGATGGATGGACAGCGGTATACCATAATACACCTGTTTTTTCAAAACCGGCGTATAAAAATATACAAATTACTGTACATTTATAATATTTTTACACTGTAAACCAATGGCCCAGACTAGCTGAATCATAAAAAGGTGGAGGGCCTAGGACTTAATCCAAGGTGGAAGGAAAATAAAATTATTAGGAATTACATGTATGTCTCTCTATACAGTAATAGAGAAGACATATCATACAAAAGGAGCCCAGTTCAAGTAATTCCATATACATAGCATGAAGACTATGCTAATTGGATGTAATGAGTTCCCAATTTTTAAGGTTAGCCTGGACAAGCCCCCAAAATTAGGATGGCGTATTTGAGAATGAGAGAATATCCCCCCACAAACATACGCCATACACAATAAAACTCCAGCTGTATGCAGGATATAATTACGGACAAAACAGCTTCCTTCACAGTTACATACCTATCAAGCCAGAGGAGAGGTAAAAAAAATCCCCCTCCCTTTTCCTTTTCTTTTGAAGGAATCTTCAATAAGAAAGAGGGGAGCACTCTGGAATCGGTAAAAGCGATACCAAAAAACAATATAAATATTCGTCGAACAGGCACTCAGGTATTAATTTATTAATAAATGGTACTTAACGCCACTTCAGAAGTTAAGGCTATAGCGATGATCCCGGTAATTAATACTGCCCGCTATATAATGTACACCACAGACGGCAAACGCAGATATGTCGAAAACCGGTGATATAATATATAACATACACATGTCCAATCGAACCACAATGAACGATCTCTGGAGTGAAAACACACTTCCGAGGTAACCCACAGGCGACCCCATTCAGGTGTACAATAAATTCCAGTAACAACACTCCCCGACGTGTACTATCCGATAGCTATGACCTATAAGTGTGGGAATATACGAGATGAGTAGGGACATTAAAAGAAACCTGGATCTAGAAATGGAAGTAGGTATGATTAACAGGCTCCGACAGGGACCACCCCCGAAATAATTCATAATTTCAAAGGTCCATAATATACAATAAAGCATCAGCCTAATAATTATTATGTTCGTGAGCATTAAAATCCTGCATGTAATCATCTGAAAACCAGTTAACTGGTTATGCAGCCTTCGAGGTACCCAAAGACAAGCAATTTAATTATGATGACATATTGACGAATAATCACAGGAAACCAATCCAACTAAAAAGTGGATGTGCCCATGAGGTCGCCATAGAACACGACCGAGCCGCCAATCTAAAAGTGAAGAAATGCATGTATGTATTTACACTTATACCAGGCTTGCGGGAAGAAAACTATGTCTTGCCCGGTAATCGCCTCTCAACACAATGGCGGTGTGTGTGTGTGTGTGTGGGGGGGGGGGGGGGGGGGGGGGGGATTCGAAGTCATAATGAACCCTCCTCACCCGCATTACTTAATCTTTCTCGTGTTAGTCAACAAATAATATAGGAACCGCAATGGTTACTTCATGTCTAACAGACTCCATTATGCCACTATGGGCGGAGAAGGTTGTGAAGAACAAAACTTCCCTTGATAAAGAAGGTCCTCTCGTGGAGGAAGCTTCCGTGGAAGGTCCCATAACAGACACTTGAGAAGACTGATCCAGGGTTTCTGTGACGAGAGAGGTGCTACTAGTAGGATTCACAACGAGACTGTTTAATCTTAAACGTGATCTACTGAATCAAATGAATTGGTAGGATACGCGTATCCTATCATCCATCCCCATGAAATCGGCAGAGCATCTACTGCATGCGCTCAATGGTTTGGGCATGGCGACACAAACAACGGTAACTGATTGTTCCAGTGCGTCGCAAACGGATCTATCATGGGGTGATTCCTCTGGTAGCAGAACTGTCCAAATACTCGCTTGCTGAGCATCCATTCCAATTGCAACAGGCGACCTTTCGAGAGAGCAGGTCTGCTAGTACGTTCAGACGACCCGGTATATGATGGATAAAAAGATGAACATGATGATTCATGACGTATTAGGAAAATCTTCTCCATTAGTTGGCATGACGAAAATGAATGGGTGCCTCCCTGGTTCCCAATGTACGCTACTACTGTCGAGTTGTCCGACCAAATTGAACATCTACATCCGTAATTATGTGAATCCAATGTTGTAGCGCTAACTAATTAACATCATCTCATTGATATTTATGTGTCTCTCCTGGAACCGAGGGTCCCAAAGACCCTGACACCTCAAGACTGTGGGACTTAGAGTTGCGGCCCCAACCCGTCAGACTCACATCCGTCATAATCGTGAAAACTGGATCCAGCAGTTGCAGCGTAACTCCCTGAGTTAACCACTGAATAACTGCCAAAATGAACCCTTGTTTTACTAGGTCCGTTAAAACAATACTGGTTCAAGCGAAAGCGTCTTCACATTCCAGTTCTGAGTAAAAAATATCTGGAGGGGACTTGCAAGCAGACAGCCCATCAGAATGAGATTCACAGCCGCTCCGCACAACTCCAACAGTTGCATGAATTCCCTCACTATTAATGTGTCTAAGTGTAGACAAAAGCGAGCATAAGAACTGATTAATTTTGCTCTGGGTAACGGCAAGCAAAAAAGATTGTTGTGAGTCTCAAAACTCAATCACAAGTGAATAGACGACTTGTACAGAGCTAGATCTGACTTTTTCTCATTTACGATGAAACCGAGACATTGGTGTAATAGAAGCAGACTCTGAACATCGTTCTGAAGAATAATTCTATTGCTGTATCCCTGTAGAAGGTCGTCCAAGTAAGCCGACATTACCACAGGCAAAGGGGCATGTAAGTAAGACATTACCAGGTTCATTATTCGAGGGAAACACCCAGAGGGCCAGATTCAGACCAAAGCATATTGTTCTGAACTGGTACACCTTCCCTTGTATGGCGGACCGCAGGTACTTTAGAATGCCGGATGTACCAGGACATGAAAGTACGGAACTTTAGATCTATGCTTGCCACATAGTCAATCAGTCGAACGCTCGGTTTTACAGATTGAATGATTTCCATAAATAAACTTTTAGAGCCATGATAAACTTGTTATCCAGCTCAAGTCTATTACCGGTCGGAACGAGCCGTCCCGCTTTGGTACGAGGAACAGGTGATTGTAAAAATCTTGAGATTCCTGATTCTCCATGACCTGCATCGCTTCCTTGATAAGAGAAACTCTCTTATGTAAGAATTTAATGGAAGATTATTGTCCCACTCGGACAACTTGCTAGTGGGGTTTTACTCGGAATGATAGCCGTAAGCCGTCCGAGACTACACTTCTCACCCACTGATCTTCTGTGATTGTTATCCAGTTTTTGCGGAGCTTGATAACCTTCTGCCAACTGGCCAGCAATAGAGGTCTAAACCATCACCTGTATGACCTGAGAGGCTTACGGGAGGAGGAACCACGTCCTCCCCATGAAAAATCTCATCTCGACGGCCTAGGGGCATCTGACCTATAGTCCCAATCAGACCTATGACCCTTTTTCAAGTCACTATACTGACAACCTCCAGAGTAATTGTAAGAGGGTTTCTTGTACCCTCGTGAAAAGTTTCCTTTTGATGATTTTTGTCTGGAACGCTCTCCTTTACTCTTGTCTGCTGAAGCGGGTCGTTGATACACCAACTTCAAAAGCAGAGCACTAGATGCTTTCTTAGTAGCCTGTTCATAGACTAACGAAAGCTAGTCGTCAAAAAAAAAAAAATGGAGTGACTCAGAGAGCTTTCCACCTTGTCATCTTATCAGTGATGACGACGCAAGGGCAGCATCACATTTGATTAACTCCAGATTAGCCACTGTTAGGGCGGAGTTATACGTGGTATACATAATTGTCCTGGAAAGAACTCTAAGAGAGGTACGAACGTTCTCAAAATTTCTTTCCCTTGAGACGTTGTGCCATAGCTCTTGTAAGGTGATCTGGGTAAGACATAATGTCCAAATTCGCTCTATTTGAAGAAATTGCCCTCTCAATTGCATATGAGCAAATAGTGAATGATACAGGTAAGGATACCTCCAGATCCCTGGCCTGCTCGTCCAAATGCAGAAGAACTCTCTGAACATCTTCCCCGACCGTTTTTAAATGAACGTGGTCCAAAAAATGGTATGTATACGGAAGATGAAGATAAGAAACCGCCTTCTTCCTGGCAATCAAGAGGATAAATACGGTGGCATCTATACGGCCAAAGGCCAGCAACACCTGCATAAACTGAACTGGAAAAGAAAGGACTTCCTCCTTTGTCCGGATAAAGTCTGAGCCTAACGACGCCAGTGGTTTCTCTCTTGTCGTCGCAGCATTCTGATTCGGCGGAACAAAAGCAGGGTAGTATTGATGGATGAAAGCCATTGCAACCATGTACTGTTCCGAAAGGGAAGGGTAATCCTCTTCCTTATCCCTTTTACCATCCAAGAGAATCAGTTGCGAATCTCGGTTCATTGCATCTGTGCAAACAGACGACTGAATCGACCCAGCACCGTCCGACAGCTCAGATTCGGAGTCTGAGGGAGGCTGCATCTGCACTTGCTGAGATGCTGCGATTAGCTGCGCAATCTGCGACAGCAAGTCCGTCACCGAGGCCTGAGGAGCAGCGGATTTCCATTCATTAGCCGCATGCTGCTCCTGGGACAGTGTGTCGGAAACAGATCCTTTCTCCGAGCGTCCCGATAATCAAGGCCTTGTCTCCCTAGCTACCAGATGATCCAACTTCACAGGCGAAGAGTGGTTCCTTCTTTATGCAGCAGGCTCGATATCCGAAGTTGGGTAGCTAGGATGCGGTCATGTGTGCTTAAATAACGTAGCGGAGGAAGCTGTGACTGACGCCGACCCCGGCTGCAGACTAGACAGAGCGTCCCGAATGGTGGGCGGACATATGCTCCGCCTCGTGCAAGTTTCCAACCCGAAAAGAACATTTCGGCCTTGTGAAACGTAGCGGAGGAAGCCCTGACTGAAGCCGACCCCGGCTGCAGACCAAACAGAGCATCCCGAAAGGAGGGCGGACATATGCTCCGGCTTGTGCAAGTTTCTCTAAACAACATTTGACCACAGACATTGCTAGATTAGAGAGGGGGGGCCTCTCCCGCTCGTGGTCTATCAGACCTCGCCGAGTATCAGAACTTGCAGACTTCCTCCCTATTTCCGTTGTCGCTGGGTGAGCTATTTATATTATAGTACTCGCTCCACCCAATCCACCTCTTAGACCGCAACAGACTTACCCGGCGTCACAGCACCCACAGACGGAGTACCGCTTCACCGGTCGAGCTAGCTGCTTGCAAGAGATTAAAACCTTAAAACAAAGGCCCTAACTCTTGCAATAATGAGCACTGCAGCTAGCTCTATATGCTCCACGGAGCACAACTTCGGTAGCACACTTGGATGGGTGTCAGAATATCATCACCATGTTCATGTTCCTCTGAAATAGAAACTGACAGAATGAATTAAAATGCTGTAAGAGGCTCCGCTCCTCAGAACCTCACCACCAACAATGTACTGCGACACCCGGCTCCAACATCAGTCATTCCAGTGCTACACAAGAATGACAAGAGTCCGCAGAAGTGTATCAACTAAAGTCGATATCAGTCCTCCAAACTCCACAACAATATATATATATATAACTGAGATACATGAATAATAACAATCTTAATTAAATTCAAAATATTTTTTCTAAACAAAGATTTTTTTTGAAAAACGCCCAAGTTCCCAAAGGGAACACGAAGAGCCCAAGGGCATCCCGATAGAGCCTAAGTGTGGACAAAATCCATAATTTTATGAGCTACATTACCGGAATAATAATCCATGTATTCTACAGTATATTACAGAAATAGAATATAAGAAACTACCTAAATATGAGGCTGTTGATAATGTAAACAACGTCAACGTAAACAAAACATCAGGCACACAAAAAGGCCCAAAATCAAAACCAATTGAAATGCTATCAAATGCAAAGCCAGATCTTCATACGAAGAAAAAACGATACATCGGATAGAAGATGCAAGATTAAATGGCCTAACGCCGCTAGGGTGAGGACGTAACCCTGGGGAAGAAACAGAATAATATTCTGTAATAAATGTTAAACTCTCAAGAAATTTAATAAAAAATTTCAATAAAAAAAAACAGCCAAAAAGCTTAAGAGTTTAACAGGAAGGGTTCATGGAAGGATAGGGAAGGAATACTTAACACACAGTGGAATAATCATTTTTAAAAAAATATTGATGTCAGGCATATGTACTGAAATTGGGAAACATAAAATAATTTTATAAATATTATAAAGTTACAGCCCTGAACGTCCAAAACCACCGTTGAACACTTCCTTCATCCAACAAACAGCCTTGTATCCACCAATTCTTGCACTGATTTGTGTCTGGCATCCTCAAAAAAGGAGATTTTAAAACACAGATGTCATTTCATTGTTGATGACTTTTAGGGCCAAATAAAGAATGATGTTGGCGCCAATTCCGGTCACTTCCTGACGTCTGCATATGTGCGGAGAGTAAATGTATGGAGGGCCAGATAGGACTATTAATTTTCGGTTTTGCAAGCAAATTTTGGGGATTGGGGGGGGGGGGGTTAAAAATTTGTGTTTGGCCCTTAATAACTTTGAGTTTAGCACCAGCTAGTCTGGGCCATTGGTTTACAGTGTAAAAATATATAAATTACTTTAAATATGTAATATTTTTATACTATAACCCAATGGCCCAGACTTAGCTGAATCATAAAAAGGCGGAGGGCCTAGGACTTCAGAATTAGTAGACCAACATAGTTCCAAGCCTGTAATCCAAGGTGAAAGGAAAATTAAATTTAAAAGGAATTACATGTATGTCTCTCTATACAGTAATAGAGAAGACATATCATAAATAAAGAGCCAAAATCAAGTAATTCCGTATTCTTAGCATGAAGACTATGCTAACTGGATGTAACAAGTTCCCAATTTTTAAGGCTAGTCCGGACTAAGCCCCAGAAATTTGGATGGCGTATTTGAGAATGAGAGGATATCCCCCACAAACGTATGCCATATACCATAAAACACCAGCTGTATCCAGGATATAATCTACAGACAAAACAGCTTCACTCATAGTTACATACTTATCAAGCTGGAGGAGAGGGAAAAAAATCCCCCCCACCCCCTTTTTGAAGGAATCTTCTTCAAAAAGAAGAGGGGAGCGCTTTGGAATCAGTAAAAGTGGTACCAAATAACAATATAAATATTCGTCGAATAGACACCCAGGTATTAATTATTATAAATTAAATTGTTAAACTGGTGTTTAATGCCACTTCAGAAGCTAAGGCTACAGGGGCGATCCCGGTAATTAATATCGCCAGCTTGTAACGTATACCGGAGTCGACATACGCAGATAGGTCAAAAAACGGTGAAATAATATATAACATACACATGTCCAATAGAATCACAATGGATGATCTCCGGAGAGTAAACACACTTCCAAGGTAACCCATAGGCAACCCCATTCAGGTGTACAATAAATTCCAGTAAATAACACTCCCAGACGTGTTCTATCCGATATCTATGTTCCGAGAAACGTGCAAATATACGAGAGTGTAAGACAAGATGTATTCGATTGGGTACTGTAATTAATAGAAACCTGGATCTAGAAATGGATCGAGCTATGATTAACAGGCTCGTCACGGACCGCCCTTGAAATAATTCCTTGTTTCTAAGGTCCTTAACATACAATAATGCGTCTGCCTAATAATGCAAATATTAAGCGCATGGGCATTGAAATTCCACATGTAATTGTCTGAATACCAGTTAACTGACTACACAGCCTCCCAGGTACCCAAAGGCTAGCAATTTATTGATGAGGAATCATATGCTCGTATATCACATATAAACGAACAACCACAGGAAACCAACCAACTAGAAAGTGAATGTGCCCATGAGGTCACCATAGAACACGACCCAGCCGCCAATCGAGAAGTCATGAAATGCATGTATGTACTAAAATGCATACGTGGCTTACGGGAAGAAAACTACATCTTGCCCGGGTAATCACCTCTTAACAAATTGGTGGTGTGAGGGTGGGGGGGGGGGGGGGGGGGGGAGGGAGGGGGGGGATTCAAAGTCATATCGAACCCCCCTCACCCGCATTACTTTAAGCGTTCTTGTGCTAGTCATCAAATAATATATAGGAACCGCAAGGCTCCCTCACGTCTAACCGACTCCATAATGCCACTAAGGCCATAGAAGGATGTCAAGAACAAATACTTCCCCTGATAAAGTAGGTCCTCTCGTGGAGGAAGCTTCCAGGAAACCTTCCATAAGAGACTCCTGAGAAGACTGATCCAAGGTTTCTGTGACGACAGAGGTGCTACTAGCAGGATTTTGCAACAAGACTGTTTGATCTTTAACAGAATCTACTGAATCAACGGAGTTGGAGGATATGCATTTCCTATCATTCATTCCAATGAGATCGACAGAGCGTCTACTGCATATGCTCGATGATCTGGGCATGGCAACACGAACATTGGTAACTGATTGTTCCAGTGCGCCACAAACAGATCTATCATGGGGCGATCCCACTGGTAGCAAATCTGCCTGAATACTTGCTTGTTGAGCGTTCACTCTGATGGCAACAGGCAAACTTTCCGAGAGAGCGAGTCTGCTAGTACATTCAGACGACCCGGTATATGACGGACAGAAAGCTGAACATGATGATTCATGACGTATAGGAGAATCTTCTCGGTTAGTTCGCATAATGGAATTGAATGAGTGCTGCCCTGTCGAGTTGTCTGACAAAATCTGAACATGAACGTCCTCTATTATGTGAATCCAACATTGCAGCGCTAGCCATATTGACTTCATCTCTTGATGTTTATGTGCTTCTCTAGGAACCGAGGGTCCCAAAGACCCTGACACTTTAAGTCTGCGGGACTTAAGTTCGTGCCCTAACCCGTCTGACTCACATCCGTCATAATCGTGAAAGCCGGATACTGCAGTTGCAGCGGAACTCCCTGAGTTAACCACTGAATATTTGCCCAAATCTGAACCCTTTGTTTTACTAGTAAAGGCCTGATAAAACAATACTGGTTTCGAGAGAATGAGTCTTCACACTCCAGTTCTGAGCAAAGAATATCAGGAGGGGACGTGTGTGCCGGCGGTCCATCGGAAGAAGATCCGCAGCTGCTTTGCACAGCCCCAACAGTCGCATGAATTCCCTCCTGTTAATGTGCCTGAGTGGAGACAAAAGTGAGTATAACAACTGACTAATTTCGCTCTGGGTAACAGCAGACGAACCAGATTGTTTTGAGTCTCAAAGCTCATTTCCAAGTGAATGAACGACTTGGACAGAGCTAGATCCAACTTTTTCTCATTTACAATGAAACCGAGACATCGGAGTAATAGAAGCAGTCTATGAACATCATTCTGAAGAATAATTCTGTTGCCGTATCTCTGTAGAATATCGTCCAAGTAAGCTGATGTTACCACAGACGAATGAGCTCGGAAGTATGACATTACCAAGTTCATAATTAGAGTGAATGCCAAGGAGCCAGGTTCAGACCAAAGCACATTGCTCTGAACTGATACACCTTCCCTTGTACGGTGAACCGCAGGTACTTTCTGAATGGCGGATGTACCAGGACATGAAAATATGCATCCTTTAGAACTATATCGTTCACTCGAACGCTCGCCTTTACCGACCGAATGGTCTCCATACAGAACTTTGGAGCCACAATAAGCTTGTTTATCCAGCTCAAGTCTATTACAGGTCGGAACGAGCCGTCTGGCTTCAGTACGAGGAACAGGTGACTGTAAAAACCTTGAGAATCCTGATTCTTGACGACCTCTATTGCTTCCTTTGATAAGAGAGCCTGTACCTCCACTAGGAGAGACTCTCTTCTGCAAGGATCTGACAGAAGATTTGTCCAACCTGGACATCCTGTTAGTGGGGGTTTCGCTTGGGATGAAAGTCGTAGGCCATCCGAGAATACACTTCTCACCCACTGACCTTCCGTGACTGTTATCCAGTTTTTCGCTAAGCTTGATAACCTTCCGCCAACTGGCAAGCAATAGAGGTCTTAACCATCACCTGTATGACCTGCGAGGCTTACAGGAGAAGAAACCATGTCCTCCCCGCGAAGAACCTCGTCCTGTCGGCCAAGGGGTGTCTGACTGATAGTCCCGATCAGACCTATGCCCCTTTCCCGAGTCGGTATACTCACAACCTCCAGAGTAATTATAAGAGGGTTTCTGTTACCCTCGAGAGGAGTTTCCTTTTGACAATTTTGTCTGGAATGTCCTCATTTACTCTTGTCTGCTGAAGCGGGTCGATGAGGCGCCAATTTCAAAAGCAGAGCACTAGACACTTTCTTAGTAGCTTGTTCATAGACTAACGAAGGCTTGTCATCGAAAATAGTATGTCCTGAGACTTGATCGACTCGGAGAGAGCTTTTCATCTTGTCATCTATCAGTGATGACAACGCAAGGGCAGCATCACATCTGATTAACTCCAGATTAGCCACTGTTAGGGCAGAGTTATATGTGGTATACATAACTGGCCTGGAAAGAACTCTAAGAGAGGTCCGAAACGTCCTCAAATTCCTTTCCATTGAGACATTGCGCCATAGCTCTTGTAAGGTGATCTGCGTTAAGACATAGCATCCAAATTCGCTCTATTTGAAGAAATTGCCGTCTCAATTGTATCTGAGCGAATAGTGAATGATGCAGGTAAGGATACCTTTAGATCCCTGGCATGCTCATCCAAATGCAGAGGAACTCTCTGAACATCTTCCCTGACCGTTTTAAATGAACGTGGTCCAAGAAACGGTATGTTTATGGAAGCGTTTTTTCTCGTCGTCACAGCATTCTGATTCAGTGGAACAAAATCAGGGTAGTATTGATGGATGAAATCCATCGCAACCATGTGTTGTTCCGAAAGGGAAGGGTAATCCTCTTCCTTATCCCTTTTACCATCCGAGAGAATCAGTTGCGAATCTCGGTCCATTGCATCTGCGTGAACAGATGACTGGACCAACCCAGCACCATCCAACACCTCAGGGTCTGAGTCTGAGGGAGGCTGCACCTGAACTTACTGGGATCAGCTGTGCAATCTGCGTCAGCAAGTCTGTCATTGAGGCCTGAGGAGCAGCGGTCTTCCGTTTCTTTGTCGCTTTCTGCTCCTGGGACGGTGTGTCAGAGGTGGATCTGTTCTCTGAACGTCCCGATGATCAAGGCCTTGTCTCCCTAGCTTCCGGATGGTCCGACTTCACGGGAGAAGAGTGGTTCCTTCTTCATGCAGCAGGCTGGATATCCGAAGTCGGATAGCTAAGATGCGGTCGTGTGTGCTTAAATAACGTAGCGGAGGAAGACGTGACTGAAGCCATCCCCGGCTGCAGACTAGACGGAGCGGCGGGTGGACATATGCTCCGTCTTGTGCAAGTTTCCAACTAGAAAACTTCATTTCGGCTTTTGAAACGTAGTAGAGGAAGCCGTGACTGAAGCCGACCCCCGCTGCAGACTAAACAGAGCATCCCGAGTCGAGAGCAGACACATGCTCCGGCTTGTGGAAGTTTCTCATAACAACATCTGGCTTCAGATGTTGCAAGGTTAGAGAGGGGCCTCTCCCACTCACGGTCTATAGACCTCGCCAAGTACAAGAACTTGCTGACTTCCTCCCTATTTCCTCTCTATTTCTGTCGTCGCTGGGTGAGCTATTTATATTTAAGTGGTTGCTCTACCCATATCTACACTTCCTTTGACCACAACAAACTTACCCGGCGTCACGGACATAGTACCGCTTCACAGGTCGAGCTAGCTGCCTGCAAGAGATTAAAACCCTTAACAAATGGCCCTAACTCTTGCAATAATGAGCACAGCAGCTAGCTCTATATGCTCCATGGAGTGCAACAACAGTAGCACCCTTGGATGGGTGTAAGCAGAATATCATCACCATGTTCATGTTCCTCTGAAATAGAAACTGACAAAATAAATTGAACGTGGTGAGAGGCCTGGACTCAGAACCTCACTGCCAACAACGTACCGCAACACCCGACTCCAACATCAGTCATCCCAGTGAATACAAGAATGATCAGAGTCCGGAGGAGTGCATTGACTAAAGTCGATATCAGTCCTCCAAACTCCACAACAAAGTAGAGGTACTGTGAGCAAGCTCACAAAGTGATACCACCCGCGCCTCAGTTGTAGCCTTTTTGGTACATTAATTTGTATTAAGATGATGTAGCAATTGAAATGTATAAGTTAGATTATCTCCCCTTGGAAATGTCACAACGGAATTATATTGCTTCATGCACATCTTCGTATGGAGTTCTTCCATTGTGTAATGTTTCATGAAAATTCTTCAAATGGTTTAGGAGGAGTTGCGCTTATAAGGATGGACAGATGGACAGATGGACAGGCAGATGGACAGGCAGATGGACAGGGTGTTCCTATATACCTCCCCAAACTTTGTTTGTGGGGGGGGGGGGGGGGGTATAAATATATATATAATTAAGATACATGGTTAAACTAAATTCAAAATATTTTTTGTAAAACAAAATTTTTTGAAAAAACACCCAAGTTCCCAAAGGGAACATTAAGAGCCCAAGGGCATCCTGACAGAGCCTAAGTGTGGACAAAATCCAAATTTTTTAGCTACACTACCGGAATAATAATCCATGTATCCTACAGTAATTCTACAGTAATAGAATATAAAATTCTACCTATATATGAGGACGTTGTCAATGGAAAGAACATCAATGTAAACAAGACATCAGGCACACAAAAAAGGCCCAAAGTCAGAACCAATTAAAATGCTACCAGATGCAAAGCTAGATCTTCATACGAAGATAAAACGATACATCGGATCGAAGATGCAAGGCTAAATGACCTAACACCCCTAGTAACTATGGGAAAAAAACAGAATAATATTCTGTAATACATGTTAAACTCCCAAGAAATT
Source organism: Pictodentalium vernedei (assembly GCA_031216915.1). Taxonomy (NCBI): domain Eukaryota; kingdom Metazoa; phylum Mollusca; class Scaphopoda; order Dentaliida; family Dentaliidae; genus Pictodentalium; species Pictodentalium vernedei. Next base: position 354,637,851 of record CM062292.1, read on the forward strand.
TAATAAAAAATTTCAATAAAAAAAGCCAAAAACCTTAAGAGTTTAACAGAAAGGGTTCATGGAAGGATAGGGAAGGAATACTTAACAAACAGTGGAATAATCATTAACAAAAATGATGACGTCAGGCGTATGTCCTGAAATTGGGAAACATAAAATAATTTTATATTTATTATAAAGTTACAGCCCTGAAGGTCTAAAACCACCGTTGAACACTTCCATCATCCAATAACAGCCTTGGATCCACCAATTCTTGCATTGATTTGTGTATGGCATCCTCAAAAAAGGAGATTTGAAGCACAGATGTCAGTTCATTCTTGCTGACTTTAGAGCCAAACAAAGAATGATGTTTGCGCCAATTCCGGTCACTTCCTGACGGCTGCGCATTGGCAGAGAGTAAAAGTATGGAGAACCAGAAAGGACTTTTAATTTTTGGTTTTGCAAGCAAATTTTGGGGATGGAGGGGTTCAAAATTTGTGTTTGGCCCTTGATAACTTTGAGTTTGCACCAGCTGAATCTAGGTCATTGGGTTATAGTATAAAAATATAATTCCCAAATGATGTATAAATTTCAAGGCATTGAATAATAAAATTTGATAGGAACAACAACTCAAAACTCATTAAATAATGCTAATGTATGCTTTTTTATTTCAAATATTAAAAAGATCAGGGTGGAAGTTTTGTACAACAAGTGCAATGCCATGGGATGACCAAATTGCTGCCACTCAAGTCCAATAAGGGCAATAACTTGCAAAGCAATATTAGGACAGAGCTAGTTCACAATCCCATTCATGATATCAAAAAAAATATATTGTTTAAATTTGAGAGAAAAATGTTCAGTAGTTTGCTTGAAATGTGATGACAAGAAATGGTAATGTGTGACAAGAAAGTCTAAGTCCAACAAGGGAAATAACTCTTGAGGTAATATTTAGTTACAGTTAGTTTGCAATCCTCTTCAAAATATTATCGCCAAAAAGCTATATATATTAAATTCAGAAAAAATCTTAAAAGGTTTCTCTGAAATGTGATGATAAGAAATGGTAATTGATGACAATGACTTCTACAAGTCTAACATGGGCAATAACTCTTGAAGAAATAATAATAAGAAAAAAGCTACATATGCAATTTGTAAAAAAATTTTTTTACAGTTTTCTTTGAAAAGTGATGACAAGAAATGTTAATGTGATGACAAGAAAGTCCAAGTACGTCAAGGGCAATAACTCTTGAAGAAATACTTTGACAGAGCCAGTTCACAATATCATTCATGATATTATCACCAAAACACTCATTTCAATTTTGAGAAAACTATTTGAACAGTTTTCTTTCAAGTGTGATGACAAAAAACGGGGTGAGATGGATGGGTGTATGAATGAATGAATGAATGAATGGAACTCAATCCTTCATGGTGGGAGAAAAATATATCTGAGTACACTTGAGCACACTTCTGGAATGCTATTTATTCACAGAACATGGTTTATCATTTTGAAGTATGAGTTTCATAGTCAAAAAAATGGTTAGATATTTCACGAAATTTATTTTGTAATTTTTTATTGAAGAGCATCTCAACACAGATAAACTACAAAATATCTAGAGTTTAAATTATCATCATACATTAATTCACCAATAGTAAACCAAATACTCTTCTAGAATGTGGATTAATCCTTTACCCAATGTACATGATATCAAAATTTGTTATTTTAATTATTGTTTTTTCAACAATATCATATCATGTAATGATGAGTGGATGGATGATGCCAGGTAAAGAGTTAAGAGGAAATGGAGTTTGGGTCATAAAAAGAACACATATTTAGAGATGAAGTTCTATTAAAAGTTATAATTTTCTCAGTAACTGTGCTCTCACCTTCACATTTGTTAAAGAGTCAACCTTTATTTTGACAGCTACTGTCACCATGTCCAGGCTCTCTGGGCCACAACCAATATCATTTGACAATGATCCTAAAATTCCTCCACCAGACCTGCTGATTATGTATTCTGGTTTCTCTTGATTCAGTGAACTAAGATCTCTGACAGCAGTGCACAATGAGTCTAAAATAACAATCAAGTATAAAATGCTTTGTTAAACTACATTACACCACACTTGCTGTGTGTATTCAATGTTAACAATACATTAGACATTGAGAAATATTGTTGATACACCATGCATGGAATCTGGCTTATGTACACAAACATCATGTAAGAGCACATTTGATTGGTCTTTACGCATATGACTGATGTTATGGGATGAATCATATGCTTCAACACAAAACAGTGTAAAGCAAGAATGTAAACAGACCGGTGATGATGACATTTTTCTCACTTTATCTACTTAATTCAAGTTTAATCGTGGTATAAATACAGAACACAACACAGGTAGAGAATGTGAAGATAGAAATCAACGACCCTTTTTGGAATTTCATCTGTGTATTCAGCACACATGCAATACAGATAAACTCCAACTCAGGGCTTTGATTCCAGTCCTCAAAACTGCACCCTTGTGGTGTTCACTCTTAATACTGAAACCCCCTTGCTTTGGCCCTGGAACAAAATATAGGGTTAATATGAACTAACAAGAGGCTCTAAAGGACCTGTAATCGCTCACCTGGCAGAACAGAAGATGAAAATGTGATTTCCCATAGGGTTTCTATGGTAACTACAAGCCGCAATTACAGCCATGTTTGTAACCCGAACAACATTATATGACAATCATTGGTAGACAAGTTTGGTTCACATGAGCTTAGTAGTTCCAGAGAAGATGAAAATGTGATTTTCCATAGGGTTTCTATGGTAACTATAAGCTGCAATTGCGACTATGTTTGTAACCCGTTCAACATTACCTGATGATCGTTGGTAGAGGGTGTCCCAGTCATCAAGCATGTGAAGTTTCAAAACATTTGGCCTTGTGGTTTCAGAGGAGAAGATTTTTGAAAATTCACCATCAGAATCGAAGAATGCTCTGGCGGCCATGTTTTTCATCCAACGGGAACAAAATGAAGACTGTTTGTAGAGGACCTCCCATAGACCATTCCTGCCAAGTTTGATTCACATCGGCTTAGTAGTTCCAGAGAAGAAAATGAAAATGTGACTTCCCACAGGATTTCTATGGTAACTATAAGCTGCAATTACGGCTGTTTGTAACCCAATCAACATTAAATGAGGACTGTTCGTAGAGGGTGTTCCAGTAATCAAGCATGTGAAGTTTCAAAACATTTGGCCTTGTAGTTTCAGAGTAGAAGATTTTTGAAAATCCACCTATTAGAATCAAAGAATGCCTCTGGCGGCCTTTTTTTTCATCTGACAGGAATAAAATGAGGATCATTTGTAGAAGGGCCCCCTTAGCCCATTCCTGCCAAGTTTGCTTCACCACATCAGCTCAGCAGTTCCAGAGAAGAAGATAAACTAGAGTGATGTCACGCATGCAGCCTGACTGTCCCAGGAATGGCAATGCTTAGACGCAAAATAGTCGGAGCCATTTTTTATTAACAGTTTACCTAACGAATCTGCCATATCTGCACTCGTGATATACTAAATTTGGTATTAAAATTTTATTTTTTCATTTATCTACTTCAAAACATACCTCATGACCTATTAATGGAACAAACTTGATGAGCTTGTTCCAAAAAGGAGTAATAAGCCATGGTTAGAAGTAAATAAAAAAAGAAAAAAACCTGATGTTTCAGAAAAATAATTTGTACTGTTGGCTTCAACTTGTGTTAGATAAAGGATTAAAGATGCAGTACATAAAGCAATGTTGGGCTATATGAGTCAATTTTCTTTTTTGCATGTAATAACTCCCAATCCTTCAAAATGCATTTTGGGAATAATTGTCTTAGTGACACGTTTGTGTGTGTGTGTGTGTGTGTGTGTGTGTGTGTGTGTGTGTGTGTGTGTGTGTGTGTGTGTGTGTGTGTGAGGGGGGGAGGGGGTACAGGGGGAGGGGGGAAGTTGTGGAACCTATATTGAAACCTGGCCTGTATTACTAGCTGGAAAATACACATATCAACTTTGGTTGAAAACAAATAATCCAAACTGGAGTAATCAGTTGGAAACCAATTGTTTGCAGACAGATGGACGGACGAAAGTCACGACTATAGCCCTGACTATAGTCAGGCTAAAAATGCATTTTGTACCGAAGAAAAAATATTGCATGAATGGCCCTGGGTGAGGAGGAGGTGGGGTGGGGGTGAGGGGTGGGGGAGAGTGGGGGTGTGTTAGGGGAGTCCATTTTTTTTTCCACATCTAATTTTTATTAATTTTAATTTTTAATTTCCATTTTTTTCCGGTCTAAATCCTTCAGAATGCATTTTGGGCAGAGAAAAAAAATACCTAACTGGCACCATCATGGGGGGTGGGGGTGGGGGGGGGGGGGGAGGGGCGTTGGTGTTTGTCTGGGTTTTTAACCACAAATTTTAACCCAAACTGTAAAACTGCATTTTTGACGAAAGAAAAAAAAAAGTGCCTAATTGGCCCCCCCGGTGGGTGGGGTGGGGGGTTATGTGAGTTTAAAAAAAGGTTCTGCATGTAGTGACTGTGAATAATTCAAAATGCATATTCGAGGAAAGAAAAAAAAAATGCCTAATTAGGGGTGGGAGAGGGGGGGGTGGGGGATAATTTCTGTCTGGATTTTTAACCACAAACAAAAAAAAGCATTTTTGACAAAAGGGAAAAAAAAAGGTTCTGCATGTAGTGACTGTAAATAGTTCAAAATGCATACTGGAGGAAATAAAAAAAAGTAAAATGCCTAACTGGGGGGGGGGGGGGGGGGGGGGGGGGGGAGGAGGGCAGTGGTGCTTGTCTGGGTTTTTAACCAAAACTGTAAACAAGCATTTTTGACAAAAAGAAAAAAAAAGTGCCCTGGGGAGGGGGGGGGTACGTAAGTTTAAAAAAAGGTTCCGCATGTAGTGACTGTAAATAGTTCAAAAATATGAAGTCAACCTATCACGTTACAATGAAATCCCTCCATAAATATGACCTGTAGACTGTGCTAAAGGTATTCGGGCTTCGGGCCCCTGTTGCCATCACAGTTGCCCAAAAGGGGACATTCTCATGTAGACATTATATGAAGTCAACCTATCAAGTTACAATGAAATCCCTCCATAAATATGACTTGTAGACCGTGCCAAAGGTTTTCGGGCTTCGGGCTCGGGCAGCCATCATGGTTGAATGATCGCAACCAAAAGGGGACATTCTCATCTGGGCACCATGTGGATTGATCCTACGAAGTTACAATGAAATCCCTTCATAAATATGACTGTAGACTGTGCTGAAGGTTTTCGGGTTTCGGGCACCTGTAGCCGTCAAAGTTGCCCAATCACGCCCAAAAGGGGACTTTCTCATGTTGACATTATATGAAGTCAACCTATCAAGTTACAATGAAATCCCTCCATAAATATGACCTGTAGACTGTGCTAAAGGTTTTCGGGTTTTGGGCTCGGGAAGTTGTGACGATTGATAGATCACGCCCAAATGGGGAAATTCTCATGTAGACATCATACGGAGTCATCGTATCAAGTTACAATGAAATGCACCCATATAAAACATGACCTGCAGACTGTGCTAAAAGTTTTTGGGTTTCGGGCTTGGGCAGCCATTACAGTTGACAGATCATGCCCAAACGGGGATGTTCTCATCTGGGCATTATACATAGCCATTCTATGAAGTTGCAATGAAATCCCTTCATAAATATGACCTGTAGACTGTGCTAATTGTTTTCGGGTTTTGGGCTCGGGCAGCCATACCGGTTGACCGATCACGACCAAAAGGGGACGTTCTCATGAAGACATGACCTAAAACCTGCATATGAAATTTCGTGATGATCAGACAAGAACTACCGGGTAGAGCCTGTACTTGAAGGTTGAATAAAAAACTTTAACCACAAACTTTAACCAAAACTCCAAATGTCAACTAAACAGGAAAAGAGAGAGAGAGAAAAAAAAACAAAAAAAAAAAAAACACTTGAACCTTCAGTAAAAAACTTTAACCACAAACTTTAACCAAAAACTCTAAATGTTAACAGACGGACAGACAGACGGACGGACGGACAAAAGTCATTACTATACCCCTCACTGAAAACAGTCGGGCTAATTACTGTAAACAGTCGGGCGAAAAATGTGAAAAGTTTACAGACACGAGACAACGACAGACGCCAAGTGATGGTAATAGCTCATATGGCCCTTTGGGCCAGGTGAGCTAAAAATGAATATAGAATGCTTAAAATATTGTATCACTAATATTTAAAATGCCATCATTTTCAAATTTATATTGTGTGAAATGACAGCACATTCTCCAAATAAACGTACCATGACTATTTCAAATATCAACTGTATTTAAAATTGCATGATTTTTCCAGGAACCCATGCCCTGTACAAACCCTGAAAGCTTACACATTACAGTCGACAAAGCTTTCAAAGAATGATGAATGAATGTGCATGGTTCCATTTTATTAAAAAAAACTGATCAATCTATTGTGAAAAAAACAAGAGACCCCAAGGGGCCTTAATCGCTCACCAGCCAAAGTGGTTCAAAGAAGTATTTGGGGGTCACATTCCGTTAGACATTGTTCATCAACAACATTACAAAGGAATGAAGTCATGAGAGGCAAATTTTATGGAAAAACACTAAGGAATGGATTTGAACAAACCTGAACCTAACATGGCCCCCCCCCCCCCACCCCACCCCGGCCCATAGAGCCCAACCATTAAGCCAAGGACTCAAATTGAACAAACTTGAATCTGATTCCCCTTGAGATGCCATATACAAAATAGGAAAGAATTCTGACTGGGGGATATGAAGAAGGTTTTTAAAGAAATCACCTCACATTGCACTAAGTTAAACTTTGGGCTCAAATAGGGAGCCAAAATATTAACCCAGGGTCCCGATTTGAACAAACTTGAACCTGACCCCCCTATAGATGTTGTATACCAAACATGAAAGGATTCTGAATGGTGGATCTGAATTAGATTTTAAAAGAAATTTCCTAAAATTGCACCAAGTTAAACTTTGGGCTCCAATAGAGAGCCCAAATACTAACTCAGGGACCCGATTTGAACAAACTTGAATGTGACCCCCCAGAGATGTTGTATACCAAATATGAAAACATTTTGACTGGTGGATCTGAAGAAGAAGATTTTTAAAGAAATTTCCTCATATTTCAGTAAGTTAAAATTTGGGCTCCTACAGGGAGCCCAATTATTAACCCAGGGACTGGATTTGAACAAACTTGAATCTGACCCTCCCTACAGATGTTGTATACCAAACATGAAAGGATTCTGACTGGTGGATCTGAAGAAGAAGATTTTTAAAGAAATTTCCTCAAATTGCACCAAGTTAAACTTTGGGCTCCAATAGAGAGCCCAAATCTTAACCCAGGGACTTGATTTTTGATTTGAACAAACTTGCATCTTACCCCCCCCCCCCCCCCCCCCCCCTAGAGATGTTGTATAACAAATATGAAAAGATTCTGACTGGTGGATCTGAAGAAGAAGATTTTTTTTGAATTTTTGAAAAAATTTATGGGTGCTACCAGAGTTATGCCCCTTCTGGCGCCCTCTGTGGGCGCGGCAAGTTTATTTGTATAAACTTGATTTGACATATGATAAGGAACATGCACACAAAATTTGGTTCAATTTGGTCAAGCAGTTTGTGAGGAGAAGTCGATAATGTAAAGTTCACGATGGACAACGACTGACGACGACGACGGATGGCAAGTGATAAGTTAAGCTGCCTTCGGTGAGCTAAAAATAATGAAAATTGAATGGCAATCTTTGTGAATAGCACTGGCCAGTTTTGACCCTCACGTTGGGTAAAGGGTTAAGAAGGTCACACAGAGAAAAGTTGGACAGCAGGGCATACTGGGTGACAGGGCACCTTATTTTTTTATTAGTGTTTTAGGTTACATAATTCTACACAATGGCTAATGATAGCCTTAAGATAAACAAATTCTAATCAGAAATCCACATCAATGCTGCATATGAAAAATTAAAAAAATTTTGGACCAATGGGTCTGCAGAAAAAGATTTTTCAGTTTTTTACAAAAAAATATCTAATGGTGGTATCAGAGTTATGCCCCTGTGAAAACCCATGTGGACGTGGGAACTTTTCTCAAATAAACTTGAATTGTGAAATCATCAGGAACACCCACAGCAAATTAGAACCCAATTGGACAAACCAAGCAATGGCCAAGCAGTTTCTTAGATGAAGTTGATTTCATAAACTTCACGATGGCAGTCATAAGTTGAGCTACTCTCAGGTGTGCTAAAAACGTTTCTCCAGGACAGTGACAAAAATAAAGGACTTCAAATTTCATTACTATTGTTACACATCTACTCTGGACACAATGTGGGGTGTGTGGGAGGTGGAAGGAAGGTATCTGTATCATTAGTGAAAACAAAAATTACCTCTGTTGAACCCTGTAATAAAACAAGGTTTTTGCAGTTATCTCCACTTTTTGGGCCCCATGTGGGTGGACTCAACCAGTTTGAACAAACTTGAATCTTTGGGTAATAGGGATTCATTTTAAAAAAGTTCACGACAAGACACACGAATGGACACATGGTGAGCCCTAATATTGACCGAAAGACTCGAAATGAACAAACTTGAACCAGATCCATACTAGAATGCTGCATACCAAATACCAAAAGATTCTGCCCACTGGTTTTGTAGAAGAAAATTTTTAAAGAATATTACCTGAATCGCACAAAGTAAAAATTCATGCTCCCATGGTGAGCCCCAATATTGACTGAGGGAAGTCAATATGAACAAACTTGAACCAGGCCCATACTAGAATGCTGTATACCAAATATCAAAAGATTCTGCCCACTGGTTCTGGAGAAGAAATTTTTTAAAGAATTTTATCTAAATCGCACAAAGTAAAAATTCATGCTCCCATGGTGAGCCCTAACCGTGACCGAGGCACTCTTTACGAACAAATCTGAACCAGTCCCATACTAGAATGCTGCATACCAAATATCAAATGATTCTGCCCACTAGTTCTGGAGAAGAAGATGTTTTAGTAATTTTTCTAATATACATAGGGTGCTATCCCAGTTATGCCCCATATGGAGCCTCAAGTGGGTATGTCCATTTCATTTGGGCAAACTTGAATTGACATATGGTAATGAACATCCATACCAAGTTTCGGGCAAATCGACCTAGCGGTTTCAGAGGAGAAGTCGTTTGAAAGAAGTTCACGATGACGGGTGGACGGACGGACGGACGACAGACGCCAAGTGATAAGTTGAGCTCCCTTCGTGAGCTGAAAAGTGAGCCCAAATATGAACCCAGGGGACCAATTTGATCAAACTTGAATCAGACACACCCCACAATACTGCATACCAAGTGTCAAAATATTCTGCTTCCCAGATCTGGAGAACGAAATTTCCTTGAATGCACAAAGTTAAAATTCAGGCTCCTACAGTGAGCCCAAATATGAACTCAGGCTGCCGATTTGAACAAACTTAAATCAGATCTACCACCACAATGCTTTACTCCAAATATCATAAGATTCTGTCTGATGGGTCTGGACAAGGAGATTTTTATAGAAATTTTCTTGAAATGCAACGAGTCTAAATTCGGCCTCCTATAGTGAGCCCAAATATAAGCCACAGGGTTCGATCTTAACAAACGTGAATCAGATCCACCCACAATGCTGCATACCAAATATCAAACGATTCTGCTCATTGGATGTGGAGAAGATTTTTAAAGAAATTTCCTTGAAATGCACTAAGTTCATATTTGGGCTTCTATGGTGTGCCCAAATATAAACCCAGCGGGCCTATCTGAACAAACTTGAATCAGATATACCCCACAATGCTACAAACCAATATCAAAAGATTATGCCTGCTGGATCTGGAGAAGAAGATTTTAAAAGAAATTTCCTTGAAATGCACTAAGTTCAAATTCAGGCTAATATAGTAAGCTCAAATATGAACACAGGGGGCTGATTTGAACAAACTTGAATCAGATCTACCCCACAATGCTGCATACAAAATATAAAAAATATTCTACCTGCTGGTCTGGCGAGTAAGAATTTTAAAGCAATTTGCCTGAAATGCACAAAGTTCAAATTCAGGCTCGAATAGTGAGCCCAAATATGAACCCAGGGGGTCGATTTAAACAAACTTGAATCAGATCCACTCCACAATGTTGCATACCGAATATCAAAATATTCTGTTTGCTGGATCTGGAGAAGAAACCTTTTAAAGAAATTTCCTTGAAATGCACTAAGTTCAAATTCGGGCTCCAATAGTGAGCCCAAATATGAATTCAGGACGCCGATTTGAACAAACTTCAATCAGATGCACCCCACAATGCTGCATACCAAATATCAAAAGATTCTGCCTGCTGGATCTTGAGAAGAAGATTTTTAAAGAAATTTGCCTTAAATGCACTAAGTTCAAATTCAGGCTCCTTTAATGAGCCCAAATATGAATCCAGGGGGCCGATTTGAACAAACTTGAATCAGATCCACCCCACAATGTTGCAGAGCAAATATCAAAAGATTCTGCCTGCTGGATCTGGAGAAGATTTTTAAAGAAATTTGCCTGAAATGCACTAAGTTCGAATTTGGGCTTGAGCCCAAATATGAATCCAGGGAGCCAATTTGAACCAACTTGAATCAGATCCCCCCCGCAATGCTGTATACCAAATATCAAACGATTCTGCCCACTTGTGCTGGAGAAGAAGATTTTTTAGTAATTTATACATAGGATGCTATCAGAGTTATGCTCCCTATAGAGCCCCAAGTGGGCATGTTTATTTCATTTGAACAAACTTGAATTGGCATATGGTAATGAACATCCATACCAACTTTCGAGCAAATTAACCTAACGGTTCCAGAGGAGAACTCGTTTGAAAAAGTTCACGACGACGGACGGACGACGAACAGCACAGGGAGCTGATTTGAACAAACCTGATTCAGATCTACCCACAATGCTGCATACAAAATATAAAAAAATATTCTACCTGCTGGTCTGGAGAGGAAAATTTTTAAAGCAATTTGCCTGAAATGCACTAAGTTCAAACTCAGGCTCCAATAGTGAGCCCAAGTATGAACCCAGGGGGTCGATTTGAACATGCTTGAATCAGATCCACTCCACAATGTTGCATACCAAATATCAAAATATTCTGTTTGCTGGATCTGGAGAAGATTTTTAAAGAAATTCGGGCTCCAATAGTGAGCCCAAATATGAATGCAGGGGGCCGATTTGAACAAACTTCAATCAATTACACCCCACAATGCTGCATACCAAATATCAAAAGATTCTGCCTGTTGGATCTTGAGAAGATTTTTAAAGAAATTTGCCTGAAATGCACTAAGTTCAAATTCGGGCTCCTATACTGAGCCCAAATATGAACCCAGGGGGCTGATTTGAACAAACTTGAATCAGATCTACCCCACAATGTCGCATACCAAATATCAAAAGATTCTGCCTGCTGGATCTGGAGAAGAAGATTTTTTAAGAAATTTCCCTGAAATGCACTTAGTCTGAATTTGGGCTTCTATAGTGAGCCCAAATATGAATCCAGGGGGCCGATTTGAACAAACTTGAATCAGATCCACCCCATAATGCTGTATACCAAATATCAAATGATTCTGCCCACTTGTGCTGGAGAAGAAGATTTTTTAATAATTTCTCTAATATACATAGGGTGCCATCGAAGTTATGCCCACTATGGAGCCCCAAGTGGGCATGTCCATTTCATTTGAACAAACTTGAATTGATATATAGTAATGAACATCCATACCAAGTTTCGAGCAAATCGACGTAGCGGTTTCAGAGGAGAAGTTGTTTGAAAAAAGTTCACGACGACAGACGGACGATGGACAGCAAGTGATAAGTTGAGCTAATAAAAGTTAATTTAACCCTTTGAACCCTAGAGGCCGTTTTTTCCAACCAGGAGCGTGATACGTCATCATTTCATTAAATAGGATGGATTCTAAGTGCATGTGTGTGGTAGACCAATCAATATTTTCAATATTAATTAGTCTACCCCTAAATAATGAACATGGATTCTTCCAGTTGCTGTCATTGAACTAATATGGAAGATACCACAAGGGTTCAAAGGGTTAAGAATTGTAGAAGAGATAAGAAACATTAGAAAAACATCACAAGAGATAAGCAAAGTTTAGCTCTCACAAACAAACTCAACAGAATCAGACTACAGTACGTGGATAGTGGATTGTAACTGAATCACCCATGGAGTGGAGTTATCACCCAAGCTATAACTTTCAAAATTTGATCATATCGACAAAAAACACAAGCAATGTTTCAGCCATTGGACCTCTGGGTTTAACCGGGAGGTCCAATGGCTGAAACTTTGCTTGTGCTGGTTATGCTTTGCAATGAATTTGCAATTATTGCTTGAGTGGAATCTCCACTCTGCAGGTGAATTTAGTGATAATACACTCTCAATGTACTGTACATAAGATCCTTGTAATATTTTTTTTTCAACCATATGATACTTTTTATGCACATTACGTACTCACCATTGCTTCTGAGCTGACCCTGGTTAGCTTGAAAGCAAACATATCTCAGTTCTGGATCACCGTTGTAGGACACAACAGAGAACAATGTTGCATCTTTCAATTCCACAATAAATTTTCCATATTCTTGAATGTGTACACCACCATCTTTCTCTGACTGAAATTTGTGAAAGAAAAAAAGAAAAGAAATTAGAAATGCCATAAGGGAACTATTAAACGAAAGAGATCTTTAGGATAGACTCGGCGTGCATAGATAATAGATAAGGCTACACAAAAAAATGTTGTTTCTTATGTACCTCTGTGTACTCATTCCAGTGAAGGGTCACACGATATGGTTTTGTTGAAAATGCTTCAAAAAACCTTTTTTTCTCAACTGCCCAATTTGTATATTATGTGGTTGGATGCAGCCATTTCATTAACTGGTTCTGGGCTAGATTATTTGGGGTGGTCTGAATTTGTTCTTCAACACTTGTTTTATTACAAATTATTGGAGAGTGCCCACAGGCACTCTCCAATAATTTGTAATAAAACAAATTTATATAAACAAAATATTATTTATGTTTGACTGAATATGAAATATAAGCAAGGAAAGTCTGGGTTTTGCTCTGATATCCTCATTTTTTGAAAGCCCTGATAGTGGTTTCTAGCACTCAACCAGTTAAATAAAGAGTTAATCAGTTAAAGTAAAGAACTTTGTCATTTCAGCCAATATATTTAGAACTAGTACATCTACACTGACAAGAGCAAATTCTTTCAAAGTGCCTAGGAATCATAAATTTGAAAACTTTGAATCTCAAAAACAATTTGTTGAATAATTTTAACAAGTTCTTGGAATAAAATTGCCAACCCTTGGTAAACAAAGTACAAGAAACCTCCTTGATACCACTATTTTGCATTTGAAAGTCTAAACAGTTAATCATTTAAATAAACCTTGCTTGGTAGAGTTCACTGAGCCCTGTCAAATAACATATAATTGGTTCAATTTCAACTACATTAGTGCTGCATTATGGGAAGTTTTTGCTGCTGATAAAGTTTTTTCAGCATTAGAGTGTAGAGAGTGAAATTTCCGAGACAATTTCAACTTCATTCAGTTCTGAATTAAAAAAGAAAAAAAAAACAAGAAGCGTAAACCCAAGGACACATTAACAATGTACCATTAACCCTTCACATAATGCCACAGTATCAAAATTGTTCAACTAATTATTTTTTTCTCAAATTTTTCACAAAATTTCAAGAATACAATATCATTTGAGCCCTCACTGGAATGAGTTCTGTTAGATTCTTCCAATGAGGGGTCACTTGAAATGGTTTTCTAAAAAATTTTTTTCAACTGCTCAATTTGTAAATTACATGGACAGATGTTTCTGATTTGTTAGGCAAAGGTTTAACATTGGTCGAGTTATACATGAAATAGTTAGTGTTTTGTATAAAAAGTTTTGTGTTATGGACAATAGTTGCCAAAGGTCTCTATCAAGGCACGAATTATCTCATTTGGTAAGGAATGAGGTTTTCTCCTAAAGTACCAATCACACATGGCTGCGAATAAGTTTTAAACAGAACCTGAATAATCTCTAATAATTTTATGAACCATTAACCGTTTTAACCCTTCTTTAGCATGACTAAGGACAACATTTGCAAACCAGAGGTTCAACTGAACCCCCTGCCTGCCAATCTCCAACTCTGGTTCTTGAGCATCGTTTTATAAGTAGGCATACAACTCACAAGTTATATGCACAGAAAAATGTTACTCATCACTTTATTATGTTTGGAAAAGACATGAATAAGATGAGCTTGTGCTAAAAATAAAATTGTAAAAAATATCAAAATTTTGGGGTAAATTTTGTTTCTTAACATACGTACCACAATTGTATACAATTGGCTGTAACATAAGTGCAAGCCCTACTTTGGAACTTAACTCAAGCTAATAATTTTTCCAAATGAATTTGGAAAAGTAGAAGAGTGCAAAAGCACTATAAAGAGATCAAAAAGGGTCGAATGAGACTGGTGGCTGAATTACAGGTACTCTCCCTGCACACCTCTTGCATTACCTAGTGAATGCGCAACTACTGTGACATCAATTCTGAATTTCCGCCAACGAGAAGTTTTGTGATTCAGCAGGGAGGCAAAGATATCCCCAAGGAGGGTGGGCCTCTGGTAAACAATTGTGGTAGGTGTGTTAAGAAACAAAATTTACTACAAATTTTTAATTTCTTTTCAACCTACTCACAATTGTTTACAATTGGCTGAATAAACAATAGGAGGAGGTGAATCACGTAACCAATACCATCAAATGCGCAGCTGAAAGAAATGAAAGGAAAGCGGGGAACAACAGAAAACCTGCAAAAGGAGAAAGAGTGGGAACCTGCTGAAAAGAACAGAAGCTGAAACACTACACCAAAGTGTTAAAAAGCATCCTGAAAGAAGTGTTGCATAGAAGCACCTGAAAAAAACAAGGCTGCATGAGAAAAATGCTCAAACAACCTAAAAAAATATAATCAATGAGGGTGAACAACAGCATGAGCAGCAACTAGAGGGCCTAAAGAAAAAAGCGTCCTCAGATTACTGTTGTAGGTGGTGGAGATAAAAGGAGGAGAAAGTAGTAGCATTCCTCCAGTAAGCCGCTTTCACAACATCCCTGAGCATAACAGAAATTGAGAACGCCTAGGATGTAGAAACAGCACAAACCTCAGGAGCATTAAACCGGTTTGAAACAAGATCTGGAGCAGTCAAACTGGAATAAGCCAGCTTGATTGCAAGACAAATCCACCTGGAAATAGAATGGGAAGAGATAGACTGTCTCCCAGGAATGAGAGACAGAAAGAATCTCTTCTGATCCCTCCAAATGAACTGAGTGCGATTAACATAAGTGTTGATCGCACGTACAGGACAAAGATGAGGCCTCTAGCCATCAACAGAAGGGAGTGCCCAAACGCATATCATAGGAGGAACAGAATCAGGAAGTTGATTCTTGGCCAGAAAAAGCAATCAGTAGTGAAGGTTACACTGTTAGCCTCATTTCTGAAGAAAACCAAATCAACAGATAGCGCATGAAGCTCACTGACATGCCTGGCAGAAGCAAACGCTAGAATGAAAACAGTCTTATAGGCGAGAAAACGCATATCAGTCTCAGATAAAGGCTCGAACAGTGCCCCCTCCAAACAATGCAACACCCATGCCAAGTTCCATTTGGGTGAAAGACGCAAAACTCGAGGCCTCTTCAAAGAAAAGTGCCAAATCAGTTTGGAGAGAAAGAGATTGTTTCTGACAGCATAGACCTATAGCCCTTAATGGTAACAGGCTGAAGGCCCTTGGAGTCAAAAAGGTAGACAAGAATATCTGCAATTTGAGCGATTGATGGATTTCGGTAATCTGTTTGTTGATCTGCACACCAATGCCAGAAAACTTTCCACTTAGCAGCATAAGTCATGTCAGTGGAATGTCACTGTGATGCAGAAATGCACTCCACTGTTCATCTCTAAAAACCTCTATGCCAGAGACTGGACTGATAAAAGACAGTTGTGAAGGGACAGGCTTGCCAGGTTGTTGTGATACTTCCTGGACTGGCCCTGGGAAAGAAGATTGTGGTGTAGAGGAAGATGAATTGGCCAATCTGCTAACAGCGGCCACAGCTGATTGATCCACAACCTCTGTGGAGACAGAGGGGTGATCAGAATGACCCTGCAACTGCAAGCACGAATCTTCGACAATGCCTGAGGAAGAACCAGTGCAGGAGGAAAGGCATAGCCGACCCACCCTGTCCAGATGAGAGACAGAGTGTCCACTGCAAAGGCAAGTGGATCTGGACAAGGGGAGACAAAGGTCTCGACCTGATGATTCCAGGGAGTGGCGAAAAGGTCGATAAGAGAATGCCCCCCACTGTTCACAAATCATCTGAAACACCGAACGATGCAGCATCCATTCAGTGGAAAGGACACTGTCTCATCAGGACAGGGAGTCGGCTAGGACGAAATGCCTGGGGATGTGCCGAATGCCCCCCGAGCATGTACATACTGTGCTAACAGCAGAAGATCCCAAGATAGTTGATACATGGGAATCGAATGCATGCCCCCTTGATTCCGGATGTAGGCCACCCCTGTCGAATTGTCCGAAAGAAGCAGGACTGTGTGATTCAACAGGTGAGAGATCAATTGCAGAAAACTCAACAGAAGAGCAAGCAGCTCCTTCTGGATGCTATGAAGGCCGCCTGCTCTCGTTCCCACTCGCCATGAGTAGACAGGCAGAGAGGATCTAATGTCGCACCCCAACCTCAATCACTGGCATCTGCTGTGAGGATGCGATCGGCCAGAGGAAGATCCAACGGAACACCCTAAGTCAACCAGGGAACACTGGCCCAAGGGCGGAGGTGACAAAACAAGGACCGAGGAATAGTGAGTTCCAGGTCCAGAGGATCCACATTTGGATGCCAATGATCCAACAGGAAGTGTTGGACAAACAAGCGACTCAGGAGAATGAGATCTGTCACCAAACCGCTAAGGCCCAGCAACAGAAGGAAAGTCCTGGCCATGACCAAGGAGGATCGACGGAAAGGATCAATGCCAGAGCCTTTGGCAAAGACATCACATTGTGAAAAGTGTCGAAATCCATGCCCAAATAACGAAATTGCTGAGAAGGAATCAGATCTGACTTTTCGCAGCTGACTCTGAAACCCAGCGACGCTAGCAGGCCAAACAGCCGCCAGACATCGGACGCCAGAATGGCAACGTTGGGGTGACATTCGAAGATGTTGTCCAGGTAGACTGCCGAAGTCACAGCCGTTTGAGTGTGGTGAAAAACTAGCATATGTGACATCAGTAGGGTGAAGGCCCAAGGAGCCAGGTTCAAAGCGAATGGGCGAGCTTTGAACTGAAAGATACGGTATCAAAACGAGAACAGACGGTATTTCTGTGACGCCAGGTAAATGGGCACATGGAAATAGGCATCCTTCAGGTTGATACTGGCTGCAAAATCGCCCTGATGAATCGACCGTCGAACCAACCGGAAAGCCTCCATGCTGAAATGAGGTGCAATGATGGACTCGTTCAGGATACTCAGATCAATGACAGGACGAAGCTGGTCATTTATCTTTGGCACCAAGAAAAGTCTCGAGTAGAACCCCAGAGAAAGGGTGTTCTTGACCATCTTGATTGCCTCTTTGGAGAGTAGACTGTCAATCTCCTGCAGAAGGCCCCGATGCTGAGGATCGGAATGGGGCCTAGTGGGGAGGGGAACTCAAGATAAACAGGGGTGCTGATGGAAGGACAGTCGCAGACCTAATTGGATGACGTCGAGGACCCAAGGATCTGACGTTATCTCTGTCCAATGTTCGAAAATAGCGACAGCCTTCTCCTGACTGGAGGTGAATCGAGGTGAGGACCTTCATCTACAGCCTCGACGAGGACCCCAAGAGGAGAAACCACCCCCTCGGGAAGCAAAAGAGTCCTGAGACTTTCCTCCCTGAGGCTGCCAGTGGGCCTGGCCACAACACTTCTTCTGAGCAGAAGGAACAGACATAGCCGATGGCATCACCTGCATGGCTGATGCAGATGGGCACTTGGCAGGCCTGGAACGACTACCACCCACAGCTGCAGGTTGGTCCAGTTGCCATAACAAAAGCTGGTCCTTCGAATGACGAAGAACCTCGTCACGGACAGCCCCCAACCATGGAACAGCTGAGATCCAACCAAAGAAGCAGATCTCAGAACAGCACGCAGCTCAGAAGGAAGGGATTGAGAAATGTCCAAATTAGCCGTGTTGCTGGCATGAGCGTGCGTCAGATTCATAAGAGCCTGAGAAAAAACACGCAATGGATCCTGTGCATTATCAAACTCCTCTGCCAAGAGATAGGAAGCCAAGGCAGCAACAACATTATCCGTGAGAGACAACATGCCCAGCATCTCTCGGGAAAGGCTCACCATGGATTCCAATACCGACACCGGGAGAACTACCAACTTTGGCTTAGCAAACTTGAGGGAAGAAGAATCCTCATCCATAGTAGTCAACCCCTGGAAGACTGGAGGATACGAAATCGTGTTGGAGGCAGAAAGGCATCAGATCAAGAAAAGAAGGAACCCTTCAGGGCCATTCAGGGCCTTGGAATGCATAATGGCATCCAGGCCTTGAAAGGACTCAAAAACCTCAGCTGATTACAGAGGGCACAAAATCGCAGAGCTAGAAGGTTTGACAGGGTTGTGGCACTCCAAAGATGACTGTGGCCGGGCGGCCACTGAGGGCTGGTCTGAAGGCTAAAGTCTGGCAAGAAGCCAAAAACAAAATCTAAAGCCTGCCTCCAGACTGACGAGGGGGGCCAGTCGCCTAAAGCAAATCATCATCCACTTTGGCAAATATGACATAGCCCAACTCAGGCTGACCAGCAGGAATCTCCTGTGAATGATGAGCAGCAACCAAAGGGGCAGGCGAGGAATCTTTATGACTGACCAAAGGAGGTTGCACCTCAGGAAGCACAGGGAAGCAAACTTGACGTTACAGCCTACTGAAAACAATTGTGAGTAGGTTGAAAAGAAATTAAAATTTTATAGTGAATTTCCTTTCTTATTATACCTACCACAATTGTTTACTACTGGCTTGCACTACAGTGGAAGACCCAAGAATCCGTCGGAGCAGCCGTACCCGGCGGAGTGTCTCCCCAATGAACCCTTCTGGAAGAAGAGCCCAAATGCTCAGAAGGGACCGATGACGAACGTCGACCCGCAGACAGAGTAGGGAGATGGTGAGAAAAGGATAATCCCAAGAGTGATGCTCAGGGGCTATCACTGGCCTCAGCAAAACAGAAGGCCCTGTCTGCAAATCCTCTAGAAAGACCGACGGCAGACATCGATCAGCATGATGAGGAAAAAACGGAGGATTGTCCCAAGAGTGACAGGAAACTGCCATTGGCCTCTGAGCAACAGAAGGCCCCAATTGCCTATTGTCTGAGCCCGACGACAAGCGTCGATCGACAGCCAGACTTGGGACATGGTGAGAAATCACCAGAAGAAGTTCCCATGAGTGACAACTAACAGCTGTCACTGGCCTCTGCCGAACAGGACCTGGTTGCCAATGTCCCAGCCCCATCCTGCTGGTCGGCTCACCAGCAAGGGGAGGTGGAACAGCAAACAATTTGTCAATGAGGAATGAGGAGTTGGTGCCCAAGAGTGTGTCGCGAGTAAACCTAGCCGGATGAAATGGGGCAGCAAGCAAACCCATACAGCTTCATAAAGCCATGGAAGACTGGGAGCCCTGTGAAACACCACCAGATACAGCCTTGGGCCCCCGAGACTGTATACCATCTCTAGAAGAGATGGGAGGAAGACCTATCATGCAAAATAGGAGCAGCATGAACAAATTCCTCAGCAGCTGTAGATAATGCTGGCGGGAAATCAGAGAAAGTACCTGAGTGGGCCTTGGAAGAACACGTCTTGACGAAAACCGTCGCCTCGAGGGTGACCACTGGAGCCAAAGGAAGGGAGACCATAGTCCCTACTTCAGGCATCCCATCACCAGCACCACCAACAGCTGCGGAGGAATCTGTTGCTGTAAAAGGCTGCCTAACATCCTGTAAGACAGAAACACCCAGTGCACTCGCAGGAATATCCGAGGAGGCATGGCTACCTTTGCCCTGAGAATGAGGGGTTCTAGCTCAGGTCAGAACCTCCTTGTTAACGGAAGCCCAGAATTAAATGAACAAACATCACAGAGATTGGCCCAAGAGCAATTGATGCAGGTGACATAAGCACTGTGAACATCATCAACATGTTTCACTAGCAAACAAGGACAAGGAATTGTTTTTGGCATTGTCCAAATGGATGTGAGAAGTGAATTTAGAGGGGAAGACCCCCCCCCCCCCAAAAAAAAAAAACAATACACAATATTACTCACCGGTGAAAAAACAAGGCAAACAGTGAGAACACAGGCTAAAATTAGCATAAATATGTTTGAAATATATATAATTTAGAGTTTGAGTGAAAGGATACAATCCAGAATGCACTTTGTAACAAGATATCTAGTGAGCACAAGTAGTTCACGATGAAAACGAGAGCAACTGGCACAAGTCACAAAACATCTGACCATGCAAGATGCCGGAAAAAAGGAATCAATGTCACGGTAGTTGCGCATGCACTCTGTAATGCAAGAGGTGTGCAGGGAGAGTACCTGTAATTTCGAGTGCCTGTCTTGCTCCAGCCTTTTCGATCTCTTTATAGTGCTTTTGCACTTTTCTACTTGTCCAAATTCATTTAGAAAAGTTATTAGCTTGAGTTAAGTTCCGGAGTAGGGCTTGCACTCACGACGTTACAGCCAACTGAAAACAATTGTGAGTAGGTTGAAAAGAAATTTAAATTTTTTAGTGACTTTCCTTTCTTATTATACCTACCAAAATTGTTTACTACTGGCTTGCACCACAGTGGAAGACCCTAACTTGGAAAATATACTCTCTATTTTGATCTTCCCCAATCGATTTGGGAAAGAAAAGTGGTGCAAAAGCAATAAGAAACAAGAGGCCCCAAGGGGACTGAGGGCGCTCACCTGACATGGTAGCCTAAATATCAACCCAGAGAATTGATTTCAACAGGTACCATCTGCTCCTCCTAAGAAAAGCTTATACCAAATATCCAAAGATTCTGATCAGTGGATCTAAATAAAAAAAGATTTTTAAAGAATATTCCTCATATTGAACTAAGTTATAATTCAGGCTCCCACAGGGAGCCCATATATGAACTCAGGGACTTGGCTTTAACAAACTTGAATCTCACCCCCCTAAGGATGCTGCCCACCAAATATCAAAACATTCCGACTGCTGGATCTGAAGAAGAAGATTTTTAAAGAAAATTCCTCATTTTGAACTAAGTTACAATTCGAGCTCCCACAGTGAGTCCAAATATGGACCTAGGGACATGGCTTGAACAAACTTGAATCACACCCCCTAAGGATGCTGCAAACCAAATATCAAAACATTCCGACTGCTGGATCTGAAGAAAATTTTTTAAAGAAAACTCCTCATTTTGAACCAAGTTATAATTTGGGCTACCACAGTGAGCCCACATATGAACCCAGGGACTTGGCTTGAACAAACTTGAATCTCACCCCCCTAAGCATGGTGCATACCCAATATCAAAAGATTCTGCCTGCTGGATCTTAAGAAGAAGATTTTAAAAGAAATTTGCCTGAAATGCACTAAGTTCGAATTTGGGCTTCTATAGTGAGCCCAAATATGAATCCAGGAGGCCGATTTGAACAAACTTGAATCAGATCCACCCCACAATGTTGCATACCAAATATGAAAAGATTCTGCCTGCTGTATCTGGAGAAGAAGATTTTTGAAGAAATTTGTCTGTAATGCACTACGTTCGAATTCGAGCTTCTATAGTGAACCCGAATATGAATCTAGGGAGCCGATTTGAACAAACTTGAATCAGATCCACCCCCACAATGTTGCATACCAAATATCAAAAGATTCTGCCTGCTGGATCTGGAGAAGAAGATTTTTTAAGAAATTTGCCTGAAATGCACTAAGTTCAAATTTGGGCTCCTATACTGAGCCCAAATATAAACCCAGGGGGGCCGATTTGAACAAACGTGAATCAGATCCACCCCACAATGTTGCATACCAAATATGAAAAGATTCTGCCTGCTGGATCTGGAGAAGATGATTTTTGAAGAAATTTGTCTGAAATGCACTAAGTTCGAATTCGGGCTTCTATAGTGAGCCCAAATATGAATCCAGGGGGCCGATTTGAACAAACTTGAATCAGATCCACCCCACAATGTTGCATACCAAATATGAAAAGATTCTGCCTGCTGGATCTGGAGAAGAAGATTTTTGAAGAAAATTGCCTGAAATGCACTAAGTTCGAATTTGGGCTTCTATAGTGAGCCCAAATATGAATCCAGGGGGCCGATTTGAACAAACTTGAATCAGCTCCACCCCACAATGTTGCATACCAAATATGAAAAGATTCTGCCTGCTGGATCTGGAGAAGAAGATTTTTGAAGAAAATTGCCTGAAATGCACTAAGTTCGATTTTGGGCTTCTATAGTGAGCCCAAATATGAATCCAGGGGGCCGATTTGAACAAACTTGAATCAGATCCACTCCACAATGTTGCATACCAAATATCAAAATATTCTGTTTGCTGGATCTGGAGAAGAAACCTTTTAAAGAAATTTCCTTGAAGTGCACTAAGTTCAAATTCGGGCTCCAATAGTGAGCCCAAATATGAAATCAGGAGGCCGATTTGAACAAACTTCAATCAGATGCACCCCACAATGCTGCATACCAAATATCAAAAGATTCTGCCTGCTGGATCTTGATAAGAAGATTTTTTAATGTTTTTCCCATTGCCTACAGTGTTAAAAAGTGCTGATTCAGCACTTTTTCAAAGTCCTGAAAAAAGTACCTTGTGATCAAACCGATAGGGATTTTTTTTAACCATTCTATTCTACTGGATAAAAGTAAGCTTTGTACAAAATAAGAATTCTCTGTGCCGTGTAGTTTTGGAGATATGGCAGTTTTAAGGTTTTTCCTATTTTTAGCTCCCGAGGTTCCCACGGGGCAATGAGAAAAATTTCTTTTGCATCAATCAACTACTTATGACCCATTATCATCTCATATCAAATTTGGTTCAAATCTACTTCACGGTTCAGAAAATAGAAATTTTAGGCGTGGCCAAAATTTTTGCCCCTCCCATAATGAAGGCAAATAATGCCCGACAAACTTCTCTTGAACAAACTTGATTCTAAACCTCAAAAGGACTCTGTATACCACATATCAAGTCTCTTCTATTGGTGGTTCATTAGAAGAAGATTTTCAAAAAATTTGGCCATTTTTTCCCCACACCTCTGCTCAATATGAGCCGAAACCTAATTTGCCTAAAAATCAAAATGCCCCTATATAACCACTACTTATATGAAATTTAATCAAAATGTGGCCAGTGGTTTAGGAGAAAGAGGCTCAAACACCACCTTCACGCAGGACAACGGACGACGGACGAAGAGTGATAAGAAAAGCTCACCCTGACTTTCAGTCAGGTGAACTAAAAATAAGCAAAAACTGGGACGAGTGCCATCGACGCACACCCAGTAGGGGATGCTCTTCTCTTAGTACAAATCCACGACTTCCGGGAACCAGTGTGCAAGCAGTAACTAATGAATCATTCTTTTGAATCCACCAACACTGGAGTGATGTGATCAGCAGGGAGAAAGGATTCTTACCCGAATAAGAAGACAGGAGGGTCTCCATGTAAACAATTCTGGTAGGTATAATAAGAAAGGAAATTTACTATAAAATTTAAATTTCTTATCAACCTACCTTACAATTGTTTACTACAGGCTGAATAGACAATAGGATGGAGGGAATCACATAACCAACCCCCACATAACCCAACTGCACTGGAACCGTGGACAGAGGTAGAGGTCCCTAGGCCTATCAAACCATAGCATCACAATCATTAGTAAAAGACAATGAGAGATGAGGCGTATAGTTCTGTGCAACACACAGACAGAAAGGGCAGTAACAGCACAGAGCTGGAACTGACCTTGTAAGAAGCCTAATGGCTAGGGTAGACAACAGCCTGAGCAGAAGAAAGAGGGCCCATAGTAAAAAGGTCCTCTGACTGCTCCTGCAACTGACGTAGATAGGTGGAGAAAGTAGCATTTCTCCAGTAGGCTGCCTGCATAACATTTGACAACATGATGGAGTTAGTATAAGCCCAATAGGTAGACAATGCACGCACCTCGTGGGCAGAAATACAATCATCAGTCGTAGGCGAGCGTAAGCCGTGCGAATAGCAAGACAAATAATCCATCGAGAAATGGATTGAGAAGAGATCTTCTGTTGACCAGGAATAAGAGACAGAAATCGTTTCCTGCCTTTCCGAATGAACTGCGTCCGACTGAGATAAATGTGAATTGCATGAACTGGACAGAGCAAATGGCGGTTACCCTCAGCAGAAGGAAGAGCCCCGATTGATACAGATAGGAGGTGGAGTAGTTTCTGGTATCTGATTCTTGACCAGAAAGGAGCAATCAGTGGTAAACGTAACACTGTTGGGAGAGCTCCTGAAAAAGGCCGGATCAACCGAGTGGGCGTGAAGCTCATTAACCCGTCTGGCTGAGGCAAAAGCCATCAGAAAAGCCGTCTTGTATGTGAGAAAATGCATATCCACCTGGGATAAAGGTTCGAACGGCTCCCCTCCTCTCCCCCAAGCAAAGCAGCACTCAAGAAAGATTCTATCTTGCTATCCTGGGATAAGCTGCAAAGTTCTAGGCCTTTTCAAGGAAAAGTGCCGAACAAGCTTGAAGAGGTATGGATTAGTGCCGATACAACGCTGTCCCACATACGAAAAGATCTCCAAAAGCATGGACCTGTACCCTTTGATGATAACAGGAGGGAGACCCCGAGAATCAAACAGATATACCAGAAAACTCCACAATCTGTGAAATCAAAGGCTTGGCATAATCAACAGAGTGATCAGCATACCATCGACAGAAGACCTTCCACTTAGCCGGATAGGCTAAACCAGTGGAGTGCCTCCTTGAAGAAAAATGCACGAAAGTGTCCACCTGATGGTTCCAATGAGTCGAAAAGAGATCGATGTGGGGACGACCCCAAAGCGACTGGAACACCGGCATGTGGAGCATCCTCTCGGTGGAAATGACCCTGCCCCGTCAGGACAGGGAGTCAGCTAGGACGTTCAGACGACCGGGAATGTGACAAACCACCACTCCGGCATTGACATCCTGAGCAAGCAGTAGAAGATCCCGGGTCAATTCGTACTTAGGAACAGAGTGTGTGTCACCCTGGTTCCGAATGTAAGCAACCACTGTCGAATAGTCGGACAACAGAAGGACCTGGCGATTCAAAAGGTGGGGGATGCACTGCCGGAAACTCATAAGAAGAGCAAGAAGCTCCTTCTGGTTGATGTGAAGAGCTGCTTGATCCTGGTCCCATGCCTCGTGAAGGGAAAGACCTAGAGGATCCAACGTCTCACCCCATCCGAGATGGCTGGTGACAGCCGTCAGAACACGATTGGACGTGGGTAAGTCCAACAGAACTCCCTGCATAATCCACTGAACATCTATCCAGGGGAGAAGGTGACGATGAAGAGACTCTGGTAACTGAAGCACCAGATCCAGAGAATCGACATTCGGCCTCCAATGACTGAGCAGAAAGTGTTGGAGAGGTCTGACATGCAGCCGACCTAGAGGAATGAGATCCGTCACCGAACCGCAGAGACTGAGCAGCCGGAGAAGACTCCGAGCTGTCATGGACTGAGACAGAGTCAGGGCAAAAGCTGAGAGAATCACAGCCCTTGCCCAGGGAACTACCACCGTATTCAGCTGAGTAGGAAGTCGATCCCCAGATGACAAAACGACTGAGAAGGGACCAGGTCCGACTTCTCCTCGTTGACTCTGAATCCTAGCGATGTGAGCAGGCTCAACAGTGTGTCGACATCTGACTCCAGAAAGGCAGCATTGGAATGACTCTGGAGGATATCATCTAGATATGCCGAAGTAGTCACCCTGGACTGTGTGCGATGTAAGGCTAACACATAAGACATCAGTCGGGTGAAGGCCCAAGGAGCCAGGTTGAGGCCAAGGGGCATGGCCTTGAACTGGTAAACTCGCCCCAGAAAAGCGAACCCAAGATACTTTCGCGATGTCCGATGAATCAGAACGAGAAAGTAAGCGTCTCACAGATCGATGCTGGAAGCAAAAACTCCCTGGTGAATGGAGCGGCGAACCGACCTAAAAGTCTCCATGCTGAACTTAGGAGCAGTGATAGACTGGTTCAGGATACTCAGATCGATAACCGGTCGGAGTCGGCCATCCTTCTTCAGCACCAAGAACAGGCGGGAATAAAATCCCACAGAATGAATGTTCTTGACAGCCCCCTTTGACAGGAGATTGCCTATCTCCATAATCAAAAGTTCCCAACGTATAACGTCTAAAGGAACTTGTGTTGGAAGAGGCACTCTCGACAGAGTTGGATGTCTCAACCTGGGACGAATCGAGGTGCCGACGCCTACCCTTACCCAGTGAGTAAGTAGAGGTGGCAGCAAGAGGATTAGGCTTTGGATGGCTCTTGCCTCCAACAGAAGGCTGATCAAGCTGACGAAGCAGCATCTGATCTATGGAATGATGTGGGACGTCATCATCGGACCATCGCCACGGAACCATGGAATAGTTGCGGACCCGCCGAAGAAGCAGATCGAAGAGCAGCGTGCTGACCCTCAAGAAGGGAATGGCGTGTGTCCAACACAGCGTCCCTGCGAACTAATTCCAAGTTAGCCGTGTTACAGGCATCCGTGTGCATGAGTGCCTTGGAAAGCACACGCAAAGGAGCCTGTACGTTATCAATCTTATCTGGAGGCAGATAAGCAGCTAAAGCAGAGACGATGTGATCCGAGAGAGAAAGCATGCCCAGCATCTCTCTCGATAAGCCCAACAGGGACTCCAGAGTCGCCATAGGAATAACGGCCGACTTGGGCTTGGAAAGCCCAAGGGAGGTGGAGTCCTGATCCAAGACCGTCAAAGTCTGGCAGACTGATGGATTGGCGGAATCGTAGGAATGATAACGAAGGCAAAAAAGTGTCAACCCTGGTGAAGAACAAAGTTTTCATAGCCTTGGAACTCAGCTTAGAGTCCAAAGCTGAAAAGGCTTCAACCACATGTACTGACTGGCACGGTCGAAGGCGTCCAGAAGCAGGTTGTTCCACAGGCTCTAGACACGCAACCGATGATCGCAGCCTGGCAGACACTGTCGGCTGGTTTGACAGTTTGAGATCTGGAAGGAACCCAAACACAAAGTCAAGAGCTGCTCCCAAGTCAGAAGACTGTTGGCTCTCGACGTCAGGTATGTCGGACTCAACCTCTGAGTCAGAAGACACATAGCCCATCATGGGAAACCAGTCGACGCCTCCCATGGTGTAGGCACACCTGAGGAATCAGAATGCGGCCTGCTTCTGATCCTGGGAGGCAGCGCTGCAGGGGGGGGGGGGAGCACCTGGAAACCACTAGTAGCCTCACTGGAAGCAACGGGAAGGCTCTTTGAAAGAAACTGAGTGAGCAAGGAGAGGGCCTCCCTAAGCTCACGGCCCTTGCCGACCGGCGAAGGGTCACGATCCACAAATCACCCAACGGGTGGCAGCAGAAACATCTGAAGGCAGACGTGTATAGGGGTATGGCATACCCCGAGGATCTACAGAGCGGAAACTCGGGAGAGTCGCCGCAGACCTCTGAGGGACAGAAGGTCCAGGCTGCACAAAAGGCGTTGGTCCCGCAAAACTGGCCACGGCACCAGAGTGTGTGGACGGAAATGCCACGGAGTTCATGGTGGCCCCACCATGAACATCCGAATCCAATGAGAAAACTGCAGTGCTCGACGGCTGAGAGACCACAGCAGAGGGTTTGGCCAACAGCCCCTTCCGACTTCGCCGAGTTGAAGTCAGGGAAGGCTGAGGCCGATACCCCACGTCTACACTACCAGACATCTCTGCAGACCCCTGCAGGGATAAAACTGCTGTGCTCAACGGCGGAGAGGCCACAGCAGATGGTTCGGTTGGCAGTCACTTCCGACTTCGCCGAGTTGAAGTCAGGGAAGGCTGAGGCCGATACCCCACATCCATACTACCAGAGATGCATCGCTGCAGACTCCTGCAGGGATAAACCGAGGCCGGTTGAAACAGTGACCGATGATGTTGCAGATGGAACAGCAGTAGCAGCAGATATGACAGGAGCTGTTGAAACTGGTGGAAAAGGGGAGAGCAACCTAGCTTGGCTCCAAAGGAGGAGTCACAACCCTAGTGACAGCCTCAAGTGTCGACTGGAGAGGACCACAGTCCCTTAACCAGGCATCTCTTCACCACAGAAAAAGACTGCACATCCCCCATGGAGGGTATATAGCTCTCACCAGACGTGGTCGTGTCGGGAGGCCCCGAACGACAGTGTTCCCCATCCCCGTGGGTGCGGGAGTATCGGCCACAAAAATGCACCACATGCTTGGGCAAAAGGCATTGCCCACAAGGAACAGTCCTGGGCATAACAGAGGTGAGAGCAGTAGAAGAAAAAGGTGAACTCAACAGATGTAGAAAGTAGAAGAGCACCCCCAACTACAAGAGAAAGATGGCAGAAAAAGGACCGGCGGGAACACAACTGAACCCAGATGGCTGACAGGGACCAAAAAACAGAAATTCTGCCCTCAAGAGAGAAGAGAAATCCTATCCATACAGCCCCTCATTGACACCTAACTCCAATAATAATAATAATATCCAAAAGGACAACATAAAATTATCAACCGAAAAATTTTATGTCCGAACCGCATAGTACGCAAACATGGACAATATAAAAAATACAATGAAAATGTGGTTGAAAATAATAACGAGAATATATAAAACACAGTCCTGTTATTATACGATCCTCATATCTATAATTCCAGTCACAGGAAACCATTATCAACGAGTTGAATGATCACTGTTTCTGAATACGAATGGACGTCCTGCCACATGGGCGGATGAAAAAAGAATGATTCATTAGTTACTGCTTGAGCACTGGTTTCCGGAAGTCGTGAATTTGTACTAAGAGAAGAGCGTACCCTACTGGATGTGCGCCGAAGGCACTCAAACCCAATTTTGGCTTATTTTTTCTTGGTGCTTTTGCACCACTTTTCTTTCCCAATCGATCAAAATAGAGAGTATATTTTCCAAGTTAGGGTCTTCCACTGTAGTGCAAGCCTGTAGTAAACAATTGTAAGGTAGGTTGATAAGAAATATAAACTCAATTGTAAAATATATATAAACTCAATAATTACCGTTAATGGCAGGAATGCTGATAGATTACCAGATCCAATATTCAAATTCACACACAACTTGCTCTGTTGTAGTTTATCTTTTCTTTTTGACTGCCGAAATCGACTTTCATGTATGGAATAATATGGATGGAAACTGTCATCACTGCTGGAATCAGAAGCTAAAAATATATAAAAATTAAGTCAAAATACATTTCCATTTCATTTACAAAGGGAATTTTATGTAATATTATGCGATAATATAGAGTGGAACCCTGTTAATTGAAAATTTGTTTTTATTATTATTCAGTTAAAAGGAGTACTTAATTAACAGAAATTTGGATTATTTTCTACATTCTTGTGTTAAATGAGCATTTTATTCTATTCTATTAAATCTTGTTTGACAGTGCTCCTGAAACTCTGTCAAACAAGATATAATAGATTAAATGTCTGTAGTGGATGTACTGAGGCCAAATAGATCTATAAACATGAGGACCTCAATGGCTGTAAAAAATAATTGAAATATTACGAGAGTTTTTTATTTAATTAACAGGAATTTACTCTAAGACCACTGATTGAGTGACTGATTGATTTTATTTTGCAGCATATAAATATACAATATAACAGCAAGACAGGTTACAGATGAAAATGCTGCAAGGAAATGGCATAGCCTAAAAGGCTGTCTTCCTGCCATTCCAGACATGTTAACCTCCAGAATAATTTTTCAGGGAACCTGAGGGTGATTTTCAGGGAAATGGGATGGATTTCAGGAAAAAGTTCGCGCGGGGACAAAATAAAAGAAAAAACTCATGGACCACTATTAACACATGG
Source organism: Pictodentalium vernedei (assembly GCA_031216915.1). Lineage (NCBI taxonomy): Eukaryota > Metazoa > Mollusca > Scaphopoda > Dentaliida > Dentaliidae > Pictodentalium > Pictodentalium vernedei. The sequence continues at coordinate 354,667,935 of CM062292.1, forward strand.
TTATATCCAGAACTAGTTGTCAACTATGCTGATGCATTTATGCTATGTTAAAAAATCACAAATTAACTGTTGATTTGACCCCCCCCTCTCACCACCACCCACCCACACTGTCCCACAGAGCACCTCCACATGTGATTTGCTCTTATCAAAATCTACTTAGCTAATAATTTCTCAAGTCTGGAAATGTTAACATGAAAAGATGTCGTAATGTTCAGTTACTTCAAGAACATTAGTACTCAGAAAGTATCTTGATCAAACTTCATGCATGTGGGACGTTTGTGTCCTACACAAAACTTTTCTTTTCATCATTAAAGCATTTTTTTTAATTCCATTCGAAATTTTCTGGGTACAGATGGCCAACAGTTAACAGTTCTGTAGTCAGCACAACAGAATAAATGTAGTGTTAGAAAGTTAAAAAATTTATAGTAATTTATATATTTTTTATACTCACCAATGACCCAGACTTAGCTGGTGCTAACTCTTAAAGTATAGGGCCAAACACAAATTTTGCCCCCAAATCCCCAAAATTTGCATCTAAAACCAAAGAAAACATGTCCTGAAAGGCCCTCCACACTTCGCCCCTACTGCGCATGCGCAGTGTCAAGGACGTTCCGAAATTGGCGCCATTAATCATTCTAATAACCAGTGCCTGGTAAGCGCTATGTACTCAGCGGGGAGGCAAGAGTTCCCAACTCCTGGGAGGGCCATCCCCGTCTGGGTCATTGGTAAGTATAAAAAATATATAAATTACTATAAATTTTTTAACATTTTTATACTGTACCAATGACCCAGACTTAGCTGAATAGTAAAAAGGCTGGAGGGCCTAGGACATAGAGCAAGTTGGAATACGCTCAATTATATAAAATAGAGTCATCCCCTCTAGGGAAAAAGAAGTATTAGGCCTTACATGTATCTTTCTTATTTATGTTAAATTAGAAAGATACAACACCTTTCAAAATTGAGCATCATACATCCATGAACTCTATTAATATCTAGTATAATCCTTATACTAATAATTTTTAAAGTAAGCCAATAAATAAAGTAAGTCTAGAGAATAGAGACTCTTATACTCCTAAAAGTGTCTGAGGATTGCATAATCATGTCCGTTGACATATGCAATAATCAAAAGCTATACTTTAAAAACTAAGACTTGAATGAATTTTAAAAACCTAAACTTCTCACTAAACAACCATCCCAATAACAGCTCAGAATTACTAACTCCGGAGGAGGTATCCCCTTGTTTTCATAGTAAAACAGGTGACCCAAGGGAACACCCTCCCCCCCCCCCCTTTTTCTTGCCCTGGGTCAAATAGCCCAGAGCGAAGAGGGCAGCAGAACGGAGACACTGCCGAAACAGACAGCCTACCTAGCTATAGTAGCAACTGTTAAGTGAATGACATTCTGAGCAGTAGATAATAGACCTAACAATAGAGGCCTCCAGAAATGGACTCGATATTTCTGAGATACAAATTCATGAATGTGGATGGCTGAGCGCAATGAGCAGCCTTCAAAAATCTATAATAGCGACACTATTAATGTAAGCCCAAGATGTAGAAGAACTCTTACTTCATGAGCCGAAATCTTAAGCACAACTGCTAAGTCAATGATATACCATAAGCAGTACCGATAGTTAATAGAATCCATAAACAATAGAATGGAGCGTAACGTCCTTCTACTAGGCATCAAAGACAGAAGAAGCTTACGCCCATAGTAATAAACAGATATCTGTTTATAAATACATAAACTCTACCCGGAAAGAGTAAAGGCCTATGCCCGTACGAAGACGGAAGGACCTTAATAACAATAGGTTCCGGATATTAGGAGCCTAACTCATATGCAAAAATCCAACCTAAATAGTAACGGAATAGCGATTCCGAAACTACGAAAGTGAAAATCATCCATCGATAGTGCATGAAACTCACTGACTCTACAGTAAAAGAGAAACCAACAGAATTACTGTCTAGAAGGTCAGAATTTGAAAACTACTGTTTCCAGAGGCTCAAATGATTACTTAGCTAAATAAGAACCGAAGTTAAAATCCATATAGGAATTTAATCTAAAGATTCTAAGTCTATATATCAAAAAGTTACTAACTGACTTAGATAAAGAGACATAAGACTCAATTGTAAACTATCGTAGAGTGCATAGGTATGAGGTAATATAAACCTATAACCTAACTAATAACAGGCTGCAGTAGATCTTGTGAAACAAGAATACTAAAAAATTGCAATGAGTAGTATGGAGGGATCAACAATATGAACATAATGATCCCTACACCAACGACGGAAGAGCCTCCACTTTAGCTGCATAGAATAGCGAAGAAGAGGACCTCCTATAGTAAGAAATCGCGTCCAAAGCTCGTCCAGTACAATGCTTACAATGCAATACGGACCACACAACGGAATACATGAAGGTTGAGACCTTGCGGGTTGTGATAAAAATGACACGATTTACCCAGTGAAAAAAGATCCTCACATTGAGGAAGATTTCACTTTAAGACCCACAGTAGACAAGAGAGTAAATTACCCATGATCTCTGTGAAGATAGAGATGCTATTAACAGAAATGTATTGTGGTTGTTTATCTTAGCAATACCTGCTGAAACAACAGCGCCGGAGGATACGCGTATCCTATCATTCCGTCCTATAGATCAATAGAGCGTTAACAACATTAGCTCAGAGATCTGGACAAGCCAACACATACGTCTGCAATTGATTAGCAAGCTGTGTCGTAAATAAAACATCATTGGGCGCTCCCATAGATAGCAAATCTGATTGAATACTTGTTTGTTGAGAGTCCATTCTGACAGCAACAAGCGACCCGTAAGAGAACGGGAGTCCGGTAAAACAATCAGACGACCCGGAATATGACGGACCAAAACAGAAGTTGGTGTACTATAACCAACAGACGGATTCTTTCCATTAAATTGAATAACGGAAACGAAAGAGTGCCTCCCTGGTTCCGGAGATACGCCACTACTGTCGAATTAAAGGACAGGATTTGGGCATGCGTTTCTGAATAATGTTCATGCAATGACATAAAGCAAGCCTAAAAAACATTATTCCGCGGAAAAAAACTGATTGCTAAGAGACTGCGGAACCCAAAGACCCTGGCACTTCGAATCCGTAGGGATCAGAATTATATCCCAATCTGTTTGACTGACAACCGTCATAACAGCCACACTCGGGTCGGCAACTGCGGTGGCACTCTCTGAGTCAACCACCGAATGTTTGCCCCAGTCTGAATCTCTTGTAACACTAGATAGACAAGAGAACGTGTAAATCGAGCAATTCATGGATTGCCGAAAAGTTGCCGTCGAAGAGAAGCTCCTCCGAGAACGAAGCGACTCTGAGAGAGTTCTTAACCTTACTATCCACGCGTGTGGATGTAGCTAGGGCTGCGTCACGTCTAACCAACTCCAATCAGCCACTGAAGGGCGGAGTTATAAGTGAACAAACTACTGCCCTCAAAAGAAATTACATTGAGAATAATATCCCGTAAATCTTTTCTTGAAGACGTAATGATAACGCCTCAGTAAGGCGGATTACGTATGATAAAGCGTCTAAGTTAAGTCTACTATACATCATGTCGTTTCCAACATTGACATTGGAAAAGACATAAACGGCGAAAAAGAATATATCCAGTCTTTAACCACACCGTCTAGACGCATATGAACTCTCGGTATGCCCTGCTCTGCCAAAATAAACTATTCGTATAAATGATAAAATTGCAGAAATGAGCAACGCGGACAAGAAACTAAACTATCATGCTTGGTAGCAGGCTTGTATATATATATATATATATAAATAGCGTCGAAAAATAAAACACATGTTGTAATGACAATATTGGACTGCGTCGGTAAGTCAGGGACAATGTCCCTGAACCGATCGAAAAATCCGAGTCCAATGACGCTATAAGTCTCTTATCCAAGATCGCAGCAATGAAGTCCGAAATAACAATCACTGGAAGATAATGCCAGAAGATATGAAAGGCAGCTTCCGATACTACTAAAGGGAAAACTCGAAATCTTTCGAATCCCTTTCGCCATTCTGTCGGACCCTATAAAGCGTATAAAACTATGACGACAGAGGCACACTTTTGAAAGACATCTCCGTAACTCTGCGAACAAGAAACCAGAAATGCTTGGTTATAGCAATCATAAAATAATAATATATATAGCGTCGTTCAATAATTCGAAAGTTTGTGTGACATTATTGGACTAAGTCGGAACTGAGGGACGATGTCCCTGAACCGAACCAAAAATTTCTAAGTCCACCGACGCTATCAGTTTCTTATCCGGCATCGCAGCATTCTGGTCCGACGAAAGAAGCTGTAGAAGACCAAGTCAGATGACATACACAACAGCATATGTTGTTCCGAAAGGGAAAGCTCGAAATCCTCCAAATCCCTTTCGGTATCCCGTCAGACCGGATGAAACTTTCGGACGTCCGTACCCGCTTCCGCGGAGCGTCCCGACCCAGCATCGTCGGATAAAATATATGCGACAGATTCAGTTGATGCTGGGATGCTGCGATAAACTGTGCTATTAAGGAAAGCACGTCCGTTCCCGAGGCCTGTGCAGTAGCGGTCTTACGATGCATTGCCGCATGAAGCTCCGTGTACGTTGACTCCCGCACACTTCCTATGCGAACGACCGGAGTCTGCAGGCCTCGTGTCCCTGGCTACCGGATGGTGTGACCTGGTCGCCGAAGAATCCTTGATCGGCGAAGCTGGTAATATATCGGCGGTCACGCAGCCAAGGTGCGGTCGTGTGCGCTGATGAGAAGAGGAAGCCTTAGCAGTCTCCGCGGACTGCCTATACAACGGAGCGTCCCGAGCGACGGACGTATGCTCCGCTTGCGACACATTTTGTACCACAACATCTGGGGCCAGATGTTGTTGAATGAGAGAGGGGCCTCTAGTCGTCCGGACTAAAAGGCTTCCTCCGTTCTCCCGTCACTGGGTGTGCATTAGGTTAATTTATAGTGCTCGCATCACCCCAAAATTCCTTCTAGACCGCAACGGACGAACCCGGCTTCCGAACCATTCGGTGAATGGACGCTACACCGGGCGAGATAGCGGACGTCAAAGGCCGTCGAACCTACTAGGGTCCTCTTAGGCAATTGGCGTATTTACATGAGCACTTTTCCGCTAGCCCTTCATTAATTGTGACGACGGAGGCACACTGTTGGAAGACATCACAGATACATCACCCTAATCTTGACCGTCTGAAAATAGAAATTGATAAAGTAGAGTGACCCTGCGGGGAAAGGACCGGAGTGTCCAATTCACCAATAACGTACCGTGACATACGCTTCCCATATTGTCATCGAAATCATACGATACAGAACAGGAGTTAATGCGAGTGCACTGACCACCTATAGAATGATTATAAATCAGAGGAAGACTTCCTCTTAATACAATTGATCAATATCCTTTCAATGTGAAAAGAAAACAAGTCCTGGTACTCGCACTAACCCCTGGCAATCAAAATACATAATAATAATATGATCCATTAATATAGAAAAAATAATTGAAATCAAAATATTTTGAAAAAATATTTTTTTCAGAACAGCCCAAGTTTCTGAAAAGTAACGTTGAGCCCCAATGGATCCCAAGCCTAAGTGTGGACAAAAATTTTAAAAATATTTTAAACAATTTATTCAACACTTACGAACAATAATAATGTATCTAGTTATGATTAAAATAACATCAAGATATTATTTTCCAGAAATCCCCCCCTCACACAGAGGGCTGTTGTAAATGTAAACAATGAGTGTAAAAACACTAAAATAAGACTCCAGGCACCCAGGCCCGAAATCAGTTACCAAAAATACACTATCTGATGCAAAACAGAGACTTCCAGGGAAGAAACTGCAGAACATCAGATAGTAGATGCAGAACACAACGCCTAACCACCCGTAGGTGAAGACGTAAACATGGGGAAAAGAACAGAATTCATTCTGTTATTCAGCTAAAACTCCCAAGAAAATTTAGTAATAATAATTACAAAAGCTATGCCAAAAGCATGGGAGAATAGCAAGGGGGGACTTAAAGGACAGGGAGAGAGGAAAACACTTAAAAAACAGTGTAACTAAATAATCAGAATGACAACAAAATGGCTGCTGCCTCGAAAATAGGTAACTTAACATAATTTCATTAAAAAATTTTAAGTTACAGCCCTGATAATATTCTGTCACACATTTTATTCCTCTCCTCCTTCTCTATCCTCCTTAGAATCACCATTTCACTAATATTACGTGTCTGGCATCATTTAAACTGAGATTTATAAGCACAAAGATCAGTCAGATGTTAACTGATGAAGGGCCAAACTTAGAATGATTAATGGCGCCAATTTCGGAACGTCCTTGACACAGCGCATGCGCAGTAGGGGCGAAGTGTGGAGGGCCTTTCAGGACATGTTTTCTTTGGTTTTAGATGCAAATTTTGGGGATTGGGGGGCAAAATTTGTGTTTGGCCCTATATTTTAAGAGTTAGCACCAGCTAAGTCTGGGTCATTGGTACAGTATAAAAATATAAGTCCATTGTGTTTAAATATGCAGTCATAATTTTTCGGCATCCTAAGCGACTTTAACCTACTTTTAAACTGTGCTAAATAGTTGTTGTTTACGTTTTGATTTTGAAAAAGGGATGAGAATTAAAGCTATTCTATGAAGGAATAAATAAATATATATTATTTAATTCCTTTTTATATATTTTAATTTCAAAAAACTGCATTTAAATGAAGGTGGAGTTTTCAATTTTTTGAAAGTAAGTCACCTATTTTCACTTCGACACTCGCACATTGATCCGAATCTCCGAAGAAAAAACCCAGAAATAAACATGAACACAGTTGAAATATATATCATAAAATACCCTTTTCTTAAATAAATTTAACTTAAATCCATATTTTATTGCTTCGTGAGTTTTTACCAGAGTTTGAAATGCATGTGATTTGACTCCGAACGTTTTTCATAAGTTTCAACGGGAACGAAATATTTGACTGTTGTTTTCCGGGATTTTTGGTCCAAAACTGATTCCCGTCCGGGAGGCCGGGAACTACACTGAAATTCCGGGATTTTCCCGGGCATTCCGGGAAAGTTAACATGTCTGTGCCATTCTCTTTTGATGAAAAGAATACTCATGACAGCACGGTTTGTGATGTTGCCACATTAGGGTTAGTGATGGAATCTCTTTTTGGAAAGATACTATGGTGGATAGTGTGGAAAATGCTACCAATGCATGAGACAGCAGATCAACGCCTCAACCATAGAACACAGGAAGCGCTGATGAGCCACCAGTCCACAAACCGTTGGATAAGACCAAACCCCTAGCCTATGCTGAAACCTCACAGCCAGTTCCTGCGGCCTACATTCGCAAATTATAGAATCTTGTAGGGTTCTTTTTTTTTTTTGAGTTTGAAGATCCTCTTAGTGGCTGGTATATGACCCAACCTGAATCCCCTATAATAAGTGGCTATGTATTAGGGTAGAGTGCAAGGTTTTTATGGCACTGAGGGAAAGTATTTTTTTCACTCTATCTCTATTTATTGCATACATAGCCCTTGGTATTTCAGAACAACCAGCTGAGATGTGGTGTTTGAAACTCAAATGCTTATCCATACTGATGCTGAGAAATTTTATGAATTTATCATCATGATTGCTACTAACCAAAGGTATGCTTGTATTATTCACAGTAACATAACACCATTATTAATATTTTAGAAAAAATTTCAGCAATCACGGTTATTTGGCAGTGAAGAACAGAGGAGGAAAAAGCAATCACTATTATTATTTTCAATTAAACATCCTGACCATCACTATTATTTGGCAGGTAAGAGTATGCAATTATCAGGTCAAATCTGTACTGAAGGTATGGTAAATGTTTGGTGTTTGGAAGTTATATTCAACCTATCATTGTTACTCATTTGTAGATAATGACCATACCAAACACGTATCATCATGATTGCCACTAACCAAAGGTATGCTTGTATTATTTACAGTAACACAACACCATTATTAATATTTCAGAAAAAATTCCCGCAATCACGGTTATTTGGCAGTGAAGAACAGAGGGGGAAAAAGCAATCACTATTATTATTTCCAATTAAATATCCTGACCATCACTATTATTCAGCCATCACTATTATTTTTGCAGGTAAGAGTATGCAATTACCAGGTCAAATCTGTATAGAAGGTATGGTACATGTTTGGTGTTTAGAAGTTATATTCAACCTATCATTGTTACTCATATGTAGATAATGACCATACCAAACACTTCTAGGTGGAAATTACTTTTTCTTTTCTCTGCATTTACTTTCTCAATGCCAGAATCCACTAACCCTTTACCCAACGCAGAGAATATCAAAATTTATTATTTTAATTACTATTTGTTTTCAACAGAACCATATCATGTGACCCCTCACTGGAATGAGGGGTCATATGATATGGTTTTGTGGAAATATTTTGAAAAAATTAATTTTTTTCAACGGCTCAATTTGCAAATTACGCAGGTGGATGTGGGTGATTCATTAGGTAAAGGGCTAAAAGGGCATTATTAAGGTTTGTACAAAGTGGGCGACAGATCATTTTATTCCCAAAAAGTATGACCTAAAAGTAGGGGGATGAATGTTTGGGATGTCAACAATACAAGCAGGTAAAAGATCTGGAACTTTTACAGTATCATAATTACTTCATAATAATACAGAAACTTAGTATTCTTTGACTTTGATGATGAAATGCTGTGACCTAAGACACTATTGGAAAGGTTATAAGAGATCAAAACTTATGTGACTACCAAAAATATCCCCTTAATACTGCAGTACTTTCTCAAACATTTCTGGCTCGCCAGAAAACGAGAGTCTCAACATCTATAAATTCATATCATGCTGGTGTCAAGCATGCCTCCTATGATGTCAATGACATCAGTGACATTTGGAGATTTTTTGAAAAGACAATTTTACAAACACAAAATAAAAACTTGAGTGTCTTTGCACTGAATACTCTGGACAAATATCTATACATCATTTTTGTTTACATTTCAGTTGCCGTATACAATTTTTAAACATAGGGTTTTATATAATAAACATATTATTACAACAGTCAGGTATTCTGGTGGTCATATTCAGTCTGAAAAGG